>JASDDO010000012.1:333927092-335306998 GCA_030015575.1 Agapanthus africanus
TAGAATACGGTATCTCATATCGTATTATCCTCGGTCCCGCACACATCACATATGTGCTCCTACTCCGTTTTGCCTGAGTCAAGAAACCTCTGTGTAGGACTCTAAAGAATCGTCAATACGCCGGCAGTAGGTGATGATCATATCAATCACCCACAAGCTGCAAGCGGTCAGCTAAACGTAACAGCTACCTAGGTATTGAGCGCTCAGAAGATCAACAAGCAAGCCTGTAACTTCTCCTGTGAATCCAAACAGTAACACTCCCGTACAGTCCGGTCTCGTCGTCTGATATGTCGCATATCTCGCCTAGGGGTGGTAAACGTCAGACCCCAGTAGCTCGATAAGTCGTGTCGATATGAGGTCTATAACAGTTCGAGAAACTACTGATAACACTTACCAGTAAATCTCAGCAACCCTGGCCAGGGATTTCCGGTTATAGCCAATCGAACACAGCACAACATCAACTCCCTATACCGGGAGAGACGAATCCCCTCCTATCGCTCATTGCCTCCATGTGATTCGGGACTGTACCCAAAAGCCACCTTTTTGCACGCCCTCTTGGACGTGGTATGATGGAAATCAAAGCACAGTGGGAATCACACAAGACTCTATGACGATCTCGGGTCAACAGACTACTCTGTACCAGTGTCACCGGAGAACTGCCATCTGACGTATGGTATAATACCATCTGGGAGTTCTCGGCGAGTCCGTCCAGTGTACCCAGTCTCCACTGAGCACCCGTACACCATCCTTGATGTCAAACACCGATGGATATGGGATCATCCATCGCCCATCATATGGGTCAAGATGCGTATATGCTAGTCTACTCTGGTGTATCGATGCCCTGTCTCGATACACCAACGACTAGGAACAATTATAGGATGTACTCGTCGACTACCGTGGCCCCACTAGTATGATCCCATCATAGTCCCAGTAGTCGAGTACATATCCTAAGGGCTTTATCAACATGTAATATAGAGACAATCAGAGTACATGTTTAGATAAAGTACAACCAGATAGCATACTATCATGTCGAGCAAGAAAGTCTTCCCTATATATGTCCAAGCATCCACTACAATATACATCGTATGTACAGTAATGGCCTCTAGGGCATACATATAACTAACAGTATACTATCTCTGGTATCGGATACTAATGGCCGCGGGACAAGCCACCTCCCCAGACTGGGGATAAGAAGCGTATACACTAGTCTACTCTGGATGATCGATACCCTGTCTCGAGACTAGGGACAATCTTAAAGGATGTGCTTATAGGCTACCCATCCCCCACTAGTGTGACTGCCATCACAACGCTGGTAGTCAAGCAAAGATCTTAAGGGCTCTGCCAACATGTATTAGCGATGTGTTAAAAGAAACATATACAAATGTTAAGATAGAATCAAACCAGATAGCAAACTATTATGTTGAACAAGACTGTTATTATATCTGTGTATATCCCAAGCTTCCAAAATGTAATATACAATTTAGTACTATACAATAATGGCCTCTAGGGCATATATCACTAACAATCTCCCACTTGCACTAAGGCCATGTATTGGTATATCGCAGACCTAAAATCTCGAATAGCCTCTCGAACTGTGTCTGACGGATGATCTTTGTAAGTGGATCTGCAGTGTTGTTCTTCGTATCTTCTCTCGTCACCTCGATCTCCCGGAGATTAACGATCTCTCTGATCAAGTGGTACCGCCTCAAGATATGTCTGGGTCTTTGATAGGACCTAGTTTCCTTCGCTAAAGCTATAGCCCCGTTGTTGTCACAATACAAAGGTATTGGATTAACAATGGATGGAACCACCTGAAATTCTGTTACGAACTTCCTCATCCAGACTGCTTCTTTTGCGGTGTCACATGCAGCGATATACTTCGCTTCCATCGTCGAGTCAGCAACGCTGTCCTGCTTGGAGCTCTTCCAATAGACCATCCCTCCATTGAGGGTAAAGACATAACCCGGCATGGACTTAGAGTCATCCTTGTCACTCTTGAAGCTGGAGTCAGCGAAGGCCTCGATGTAGAGGTCTCTACTGCCGTACACTAAGAACATCTCCTTAGTCCTTCTCAAGTACTTAAGAATGTTCTTAACTGCTATCCAGTGTTTCCCCCCAGGGTTTGATTGATACCTGCTTACCACGCTGAGTGCGTAAGCAACATCTGGTCTGGTACACAACATCGCATACATTATAGAGCCTACCACAGAAGCGTAGGGTATAATAGTCATGCGATCCCTTTCCAAATCAGTCTTCGGAGACATCTCTTTGGAGAGGGTGATCCCGTGATAAGCAGGTAAATTACCGCGTTTGGAATCTTCCATACTAAATCTTTTCAGTATGGTGTTGATATGCCAGGACCGTGAAAGTCCCAACATCCTTTTAGACCTATCACAATAGATCTGGATCCCAGAATGTAAGTGGCATCACCCAGGTCTTTCATGGAGAACCTTTGTGAAAAGAATCCTTTGACTGATTGTAGCACAGGAATTTCATTTCCTATCAGGATAATGTCATCCACGTACAAGACGAGGAATACCACAGTTCTCGCTACAATCTTACTATAAATACATGGTTCATCTGGATTTTTGATAAAGTCGAATTCTTTGACCGTCTCATCAAAATAGATGTTCCAACTCTGCGATGCCTGCTTTAATCCATAAATAGATTTAAGCAACTTGCACATTCTTCCGTTGCTTCTACTCTCTATGAAACCCTCTGGCCGATCCATGTAAACACACTTCTAAATTTCCATTCAGAAAGGCGGTCTTTACGTCCATCTGCCAAATTTCATAATCTTGGAAGGCAGCAATGGCAAGAAGGATCCGAATGGATTTAAGCATAGCCACTGGAGAAAAGGTTTCATCATAGTCCAAACTAGGTCTTTGACGAAAACCTTTTGCAACAAGTCTAGCCTTATAGGTTTCAACCTGTCTATCTACACCAATCTTCTTTCTGAATATCCATATGCACCCTACGGGTTTTACCCCTTCTGGAGCAATGTCCAAAGTGCATACTTTGTTGGTGTACATGGATTCCATTTCGGTCCGCATTGCATCCAACCACTTTACTGAGTCTCTGCTCGTAATGGCCTGCTGGAAACTAGTTGGCTCATCATCGTCGATGATGCAATCCTCTCTATCCCCGTCTATGAGAAAACCGTAGTATCTCTCAGGCGGATGAAACTACCTACTAGTTCTGCGGAGTGGCTCAGGGATGTCCATTTCCTTTGAAACTTCTGATTCTACCATGCTTTCAGTAATAATTTATGGTTCTGGAATTTCTTTCAGTTCTATTATGCTCCCACTTATTTCTTTTCCAAGAAATCGAGTCTCCAAAAAGTGGGCATGCCGAGAAACAAAGACCTTTTGTTCCTCCACGTAATAGAAAAGATACCCCCTGGAGTTCTTTGGGTATCCCACAAACTTACACAGTACTGAACGTGCCTCGAGCTTGTCTGCATGCTGCTCTTTTACAAAAGCTGGACATCCCCGTATCTTCAGATACTTAAGATATGGTTTCTTTCCACTTCATATTTCATATGGTGTGGTAGGCACTGACTTGGTAGGAATCTTGTTCAAAAGATATGCAGCAGATTCTAGTGCATAACCCCAGAAGGATCGCGGTAACTCGGCGTTACTCATCATGGAACGTACCATATCCAATAAGGTGCGATTCCTCCTTTCCGATACACCGTTGTGTTGAGGTGTGTATGGAGGAGTAAGCTGAGAAAGAATTCCATTCTATTTTAAATAATCCAGGAACTCGGCACTTAAATACTCACCACCTCAATCAGATCTAAGTGTCTTGATACTTTTGCCTGTTTGTTTTTCTACTTCATTCTTGTATTCCTGGAATTTTAGAAAAGGCCTCGTATTTATGTTTCATCAAGAATACATGTCCATACCTTGAGAAATCATCCGTAAAAGTAATGAAGTAGGAATAACCACTTCTTGCATATGTAGACATTGGACCACACACATCGCTGTGTATCAGTCCCAAGAGCTCGATGGCTCTTACTCCGTGTCCAGTGAATGGAGTCTTTGTCATCTTTCCTATGAGACATGATTGACAAGTTGCATAAGAAAGATATTCAAATGGATCCAAACATCCCACTTTATATGACTTCGTCAACCGTGTTTCATTGATGTGACCCAGTCTACAATGCCATAAGAAAGCTTGATTTAATTCTGGAGACTTTCTTTTAAGTGTATTCTGGACATTAAAAACCTGAACTTGATTTAATACGTATATACCGTAATCTAGTGTACCTGACCCAATCAAACTATGATTAAGGTGGACGTAAACAACATTGCTTACAAATGTAAAATCATAATCTTGTTTAGATAGTAAAAATACAGAGATGATATTACATGTCAAACTAGGTACACACAAACAGTTACACAAAATCAAAATCTGCCCACTTGTCAATCCTATATGATATTCCCCTACGGATACAGCATCCACGCTCATTCCGTTAGCAACCCTGAGAGTCATATCACTTGCCTTGATAACTCTACGGTTTCTCAAATCCTGTAATGAATTACAGATATGAGATCTTGAACCGGTATCTAGTACCTAGGAAGTAGAGTTAATTGACAGACAGTTTTCAATCATAAACAAACCTGAAGCCAAAACCACAACGTGCTTCGAATCCTGGTTACTAGCTCTCCAAGCCCTGCAGTCCTTCTTCCAATGACCTTTCTTGTGACAATAAAAACATTCCTCCTTCCCTACTGTCGGCCCCGAAACTTTTGCCCTGCTCTTTCCCTTTACCTTACTGACACCGCCTTTCAGCTTGGTGAGGGCCTTCTTCTTCTTCCCCTTGGCCTTCACCTTGGATCTAGAAGAGGAAAGTTCCCCAATAAGCAGAGCAGGTGTTTCCCTAAAATTCTTTAGGGTGCCCTCTGCACTCCTCAATATGTTTAGGAGTTCTGGAAGTGTAACTTTCTTCCCTTGAATATTTAAATTCAAGATAAACTGGGCGTAGGTAGAAGGGGGGACTGTAGAATCAAGTCTGTATATAACTCGTTCTCCAACGTGGTCCCAAGGTCCGCGAGCTCTTTAATAAAACTGATCATCTTAAGGACATGGTCCCCTACAGATGACCCGACAACCAACCTCGCTTGAAATAATTTCTTTGAGGTCTCATATCTTATGATACAAGATTGCTCTCCATATAAATCTTTGGTATGGAGGAAGATGGAAGACAAGTCCATCTTCTCATGCCGCCTCTGGTGTTCATTATCCATTGAGGCCAGCATGAGGCACTTGGTTCTCGCACAGTCTATTTTCCATGTCTTACGGATCTCAACATCCGCGACGGTGGAATCCGGACCTGGGACGGCAGGGGCTTTGGTAGTAAGGAGGTAGCCCAGCTTGTCATAGTTAATGGCCATCTGGACATTCCTTAGCCAGTCTTTATAGTTTGGCCTAGTCAATTTGTTTTTATCTAGTAGTAACTTAAGCCCGGTCATCTTGGTCGCTGCCATTAGGAGAGAGAGAAGAAAACACTCAGCATGATGCCCTTGCAAGTTTAGATTGGTTATTAGTTTATCTAAACAGGATGGCTCCCACTGTTTCTCGAATCCTCCTTCAAACCATAAAAGAAGAATTAGTCAGGATTAATCTCACCCTACAATTCTTGCTTAACTTTTCGGCCAGGCTAGTGTTGGTATTTCGAGGGAGGTTTTCCAACGCTTTCGCGAAGTTTCTTAAATACGTAACCTCTTTTCCCTGGAGGCGTAGCCCCACTAACACCGTTCAAGACACCTTCGTGGTTTATAGCATTGATTGTTTTAGAGAAAAACTCTCCCGAGGAGTAACAATACACACGGTGGGATCGGGATCCAACTATCATTGCGTGACAACTTTGAAGGAATCCTACCAAAATCATCACACTCCAGATGGTATGCAAAACTAGCAGGTTTCCTTTTCCTTTGAAACTCCCGATGTGGATTTTTGCCCCAGGCGCTCATGACCTTGACGCAGGCCAAAATATCATAAGACGCAAGTCAAGTTCTACCTGTCATTATCCAGGTTAATCTGAACCCATTCGTACAAACCCTTGACGAAGGCCAAAATAGTTGTACGCCTGTCCTAGATTAACGCATTTATTTATGCTACAGATGAATACCCAGCAGCTACCAATCACTATGCATTCGCGAAGGTCAAAATACATAGCTTGAATACTACTGAATACCCATCTGAAATGACGGAGGGCTACGGATGGTTTTGGCGAAAACCGTGAACTTAATGAACTTGATATAGTGGAAGGAACCATGATAGCGTCTAAAAGAAGTGGTTTAGGCTCTGCATTTAAAAGTTATTTTTGAAGAAAACTGAGTGGTTTTGTAATTGTTCCACCGATTTAACTTTGGTTTGTTTTCTTTGCATTAATCAATATTAATACGGTCCCATCATTTAACCTTATCATTGCAGAAAGAAACAAAAATAGAACGTCCGCTTATGCCATCCGCATTCGCCACGGGGCCCCGTCATGCACCGTTAGGTTACTTAATTAACGGCAGAGCGGGGGCTGGACTAGTGCGGGTGCAAAACATAGGCAATGTTTATTATATATAATACATATATATAGCCATTCGTCTCTCGCAATAATAGGCATTCCAGATCACAACAACACAGATGAATATATTGGATATACTAGGATTTCCATATTTCGTTTTAGCCTATAACGAAATACGGATTCCACGGTCGTGATGAATAGCCAAACCCCATCCTAGACCCCTACGGGTGCGGCAAACTACCTGCCAAATTCCCGAAGTGAAGCAACCACCCTCAATGAAATGAGTATGCAACTCGGCACTTCAAGAACCCGGTAGTTTGTGCACCCCCTCCTTCGGTCTATCCTAGGTGCAAGAAAAGTAAATGGAATAATACAACGGTGGATACAATCTCAACCCGGATGTGCCCTGTAAAAGAATATTACATCAATTTACAAATATACATGAATAAAAGAAAAGAACACTCTTCTCACATCCCCCGGTTATTCATTCACGACGATCCAATACTTCATATACACAAACCATCAAAGAGATACCGGATATGTGCAACCCCAACTAATCGGCATATAGCAATCAGTAGACGTTTACAAACACATATACAAACACAGAAACACAGTTAGCCAAGAACTTAGAATTTCGATCGATTATAACTTTCCGTGTTTACCCCATGCACAAACCAGTACACAAACAAATCTGGGTAAAAACCAAATATACCTAAAATCATATTTCCAAATAATAGAACCAAAGAAAAAAGTTTGAGTAAATTAGTCATAACTCGGCCGTGGATCCGCGGCTAAACTTCCTGTTTGGCTGCGGTTCCGCGGTCTAGTTGACTGATTATGATCTCGAACCTTTTTCTTGGTCTTACAAAAGCCTGCATGTATTTTTAAGGTCACTGAAATAATTTTTTTGAACAGTTTTAAAAATTGACAGCAAGCGTGTTCGGAATTGTAATTTCAGGTATTTTTCCGTCGATCAAAATTCTAATTACTTGCTAACAAGCTAGTTAAGTTTTTAGTAGGCTATGATACCACTGTAAACCGATGTCGCGCACCCCGTGGGTTCGCGGAGAAGCGGAATTTACAAAAAAATGATTTTCTTGCTTCGCAACACCGACTTTAACCCCAAGATCTTTACGGAAACCATAACGAGCTATACTACTTGGAGGTTCTAACTACTAGGTTAGTATTTATACCTCCTTGATTACTTGTCCTTGTTAGTAATATGTATGCCCTAAAGGCCATTATATGGATAGTGGAAACTTGGACATATTATCTATGGAGATAGATGAATTTCTTGCTCAACATGATAGTACGCTATCTGGTTTACTTTATCTGTACATGTAGATTTAATCATTTACACATGTTGATAAAGCCCAAAGGATATTTGCTTGACTGCTGTGATTATGATGCGGATCATACTAGTGGGGCACATGTAGTCTATAAGCATATCCTTGAACTGTTCCTAGTCGAGGGTGTATCGAGACAGGGCATCGATATTCCAGAGTAGACTAGCGTATACCATTCTTGTCCCATATGATGGGCGATGGATGATCCCATATCCATCTGGTGAGGAGACACCAAAGATTGTATGCGGGTGCTCAGTGGTGACTGGGTACACTGAACGGACTCGCCGAGAACTCCTATGTGGTATTATATCTATCGTCGGATAGCAGTTCTCAGGGAACACTGGTACAGGTTAGTCTGTAGACCCGAGATCGTCATAGAGTCTTGTGTGTCCTCCCACTATACTTTGATCTCCACCCTACCACGGCTCTACTGAGTCGTGCAAACAGGTGGTCTTTGGGTACAGTCTCGAGGCACATGGAGGCAATGAGCGATAGGAGGGGTTTCGTCTCTCCCGGTATTAGGGGTTGATGTTGTGCTATGCTCGATTGGCTATAACATGAAGTCCCTGGCCAGGGCTGTTGAGATTTACTGATAAGAGTTATCAGTAGTTTCTCAATCTGTTATGAGCCATACACCAGCATGACTTATTGAGTTACTGGGGTCGACGATACCATCCCTAGACTCGATATGCAGCATATCTGACGAAGAGAACGGACTGTACGGTAAGTGTTGCCAGTTGGCTCGACGGGAGTTTTTACAGCTTCGCTGGTTTTCTTCTGATCGTTTCAATACCCGGGTGGCCGTTATGTTTAGCTGACCTCTTATGGCTTGTAGATGTTTGATATGATCATCATCTACTGCTGGCGTATTAACGAGTCTTAGAGTCCCACAATGAAGTTTCCTGGCTCAGGCAAAAAGATGTGGTGTGCATATAAGATATGCGCGGGACCCGATTAAATACGGTTATGTGATAACGTATATTAATCGGGCATTTTCTATTTATCGGATAGTATGAGATATGACCGGTTTGCTAAATCAAGTGTTGATTTAACAAATTACATTTAGATTAATTCTTTAAGTAAATCCTTTTGTATGCATGCATGTATGCACATGATGATGTGCATGGACACATACATGCATACATAGTATCATGGTTGTTGATACAAGAATGGTGGCAATGCAAGACTTATATTGAAGCTTTTAATTTGTATTTATCATTTTAAGTTAATGTAAAGAATATCCACTCATGCTCCTTTATTCTTCAGTGGGTAAGCTTTACTTAACTTAATGAAAAGAATTTCCACCCATGCTTAATTCTTTAGGAAAAGAATTTCCACTCACAATTATGGTGGTAATGGAATAATGGTGATTATTCCTTCTTATCACTATAAATAGCTTCATATGTGATATGAAACAAGGTGTACAAACAATGAGAAACAACAAGGGAAAATTGTGAACAAGGGTGTGAAAACAAGTTATCATATGTGATATGATAGAAAGCTCAAGCCACCATTATCTTCTTCTTCCTCTCTTGATTTCTCTCTTGAGTGAAGTTGACAAAAGAAAGGATTTCAATTGAAGAACATAAGCCACATTATCATACTACACACATCTAGCCGATTTGCGTAGGGTGTTTGCTCTACTTCGTTTACGAAACAAGTAAGGCAAGGAGCTTTGGGCAAAGGGACTTCGGGTGGATCATCGTGGACAAGGAAGGCTTCCATCGATCCGTTCCAAACTCTCATAGTGCCAAGGAGTCACCGAGGGAGATCTACAAAGGTTGTAATCTCTACTCTTAGTGATAGTTTTACATTTGCATGTGATGCTTATTTGTATGAATCCCTAAAACTTCTAGTTTCGATTCTTGTCGAGTTAACTTAGCACCTCTAAAATTTTGATTATGGCATATGTGATGCTACCGAACCCTTGATGAGGTGCTTGGCTAGCCCTTCAGTGGTATCAGAGCCAGGCTAGAGCTTTAGGCGATGCGTAGGCGATGTTAAACGTCCGATCGAACCACGAAACACCAATTTGGACCGCTCTCTGGAAATTTTTTGAAAATTGGATTTTTCCAAATTAAAAGTTCTTAAAAAATTCAGCAGGCTTTTCTAGAAATTACCATGTAAAAATTTTTCACTGATCACTCTAAAGAGCCGCGGTTCCGCGGCAAAGGCATGCCTTTGGCAGCGGATCCGCGGCCGTACTGTGGGTTCAGGGAAAAAGTTTTTATGCAGTGGACCTGATTTATTATGTACATGCCTCTGAAATATTTTAAACTTACTCAAGTGTTGAGTTTTCTGGAGATATAAAGTATTTGGTGATTCTATTGGAAAGGTTTAACTTCGTTCAGATTTTCAGATTTTTAGAACGTGTTAAAATGTTTGAACGAATATTTAGAAACACAATTTTTCCCGTATTGGAAAAATTCCAAGTGTTGGATTTTTCCCTAGTTCGAAATCTTCGAAAAACATGCAAGCGTATCTGTGGACACTCTAGAAGAACATAACCTTAACTCGATTATGTGACCGTCAAAACTATCACTGAACCTTAGGGTTTGTGGTAGTTTAGCGTTGCCACATGTGAGGCGTTGGTTTAGCCCTTCTACGGTTGGTCCATAAGGGGCTGTGGCATGTTCTAGAAATTTTTGAACTCGGCTCAAGTGTTGTGTAGTTTGGGAAATCTTGGGTGTTTGTTTATTCGATCGAAAAGTTTAACATTGTCTATGTATCTGAAATGTGATACAATATGTGGAATTCATATAGTTAAGCATGAAATACGAAGTATGTGATATTTCGAATTTATGATGTCTAAGGTGATTGTGGATTCCAAATGTTGTAGTTTTTCATTTTATTTTCTGCGACCGTAAGTGTAGTATGTGGTGTATCGCCGTTTTCGCTGCTATACGTCAACGACAATCGGGATACGCATACTTACTTACGTTGATGATATGAGATATTATGTGTTGCTGAGATATGATGAGTAGGATTGTCGCCACTGAATAGCCGGGGGTTTTTATGTGAGATGAGAGTTTTTTTTTCATTCATGTATAAATCAATTGTATATTATTTACTTTTCCGCATTAGGATAGACCCAAGGAGGGGAGCACAAGTGACCGGGTTCTAGGGTTCAGTAGGAGGCCATCTCGAGGAGTCGAGACCGGGTCTCCTAAACTCTAGAATTGGCGGGATCACTTGCCGCTCTCGTAGGGGTCTAAGGGTGTGGGCTTGGCTATTCATCACGACCGTGGAATCCGTATTTTCTATTGTTGGCTCGATACAAAATACGGACATCCTAGATATCCTTTTATATGCTTCTGCTGTTGATATTCTGTAAGTGATTACTTAGTATCTGAGACGAATGGATTATTATTATATATATGATATATAATAAACGTTGCTTATATTTTACACCCGCGCTAGTCCCGCCCCGCTATGCCGTTAGTTAAGTAACCTAACGGTGCATAACGGGACACTGTGGTGAATGCGGATGGTATAAGTATACGTTCTATTCTGTGATGGCTTAGGAACTTAAATGATGGGATCACATTAATGAGATTAATGTAAAGAAAAGAAACCTAATGATGTTGTAGAATCAGATTTGAAACAAACTCGGCTTTTTATGAAAAATGCAAGTTTCAAGAAGATGCGGAGCTTAAGCCACTCCTTTTCTTAACCGTTTGATTCTACAACGAGATCAAGTTCAAAGCGTTAAAGGTTTTCTTAAAAACCATCCGCAACCCTCCGTCATTTTAGGAAGCAGAGTACTTAGTATTCGTGCTGCGTATGTTGATTATAGTCAAGGCGTAGTGTACGGTAGCTAAGTGATGTCTTCCTACAAAGCATATGATGCGATTAGTTAGGACATTCATGTGATTATGTTGATCATAGTCAAGGGTCATATGGGTGGGTCTAGTTAATCATGAAATGACGGGTAGAATTTGACTAGTACTTATGATATGTTGACCATAGCCAAGGTCATAAGTGACTAGGGGTAAAAACCATATCGGGAATTTCAAGAGTTGAAATTTGCAATGAGATTGCATACCATCTATATGATAGTTGGATCTCGATCTCACTGTGAGTAAGTGTTACTTCTAGGAAAATTATTCCTGGCTAGTTTTCTTTTCAGGTTTTGAAAGAAAATTTGATTAAAAGCAGTGGGAGACATCGATTAGATAAAATAATAACCAATCTAATTCTTTGCAAGAGCATTTCGCTAAGTGTATCATTTTCTCTCTCCGAATGGCAGTTACAGATGTCAGGACTTAAGCTTCTACTTGAGAAAAATAAACTGACAGGACCAAATTATAAAGAATGGTTGATGAACTTGAATATTGCACTTTCATATGATAAGGTATCATATGTCCTCAATACTGAAGCCCCACCCGTCCCAGGACCTGAATCATCTGTCTCGGATAGGGAGATCCGAAAAACTTGGGAGAATGACTGCAACACGGCTAAGTGCCTCGCGCTCGCTTCTATGGACAATGTCCATCAGAAGCAACACGAGAATATGGATGTGCAATCCATCTTTCTTCACACAAAAGAGTTGTATGAAGAGCAATCTCGTACCTTAAGATACGAGACATCTAGAAAGCTGTTTCAGATGCGAATGGCCCCTGGTGCATCAGTTGGAGACCATGTTTTGAAAATGATTGGTCTTATTGAAGAACTTGAGGGACTGGGATGGACTATGGATAATGAGCAATATACGGATATTGTTCTACAGTCTCTCCCCCCTGCCTTTGCTCCGTTCATAGTAAATTTCAATATGAATGGTTTGGAGAAATCATTGCCTGAACTTCTCAATATGTTGAGAAGTGCAGAGAACACGTTGAAAACGGTAAGGACTCCTGCTCTGCTTGTTGGGCCATCTTCCTCTTCATTCCCAAAAGCTAAGGCCAAGGGAAAGAAAAAGAAGAAGTCCATCAAACAGAAAGGTGGAGTTAGAAAGGCGAAGGGGAAAGACAAATCCGGGGCTGTGGGAAGTGGAAAAGGAGAATGTTTTTACTGTAAAAAGTCAGGACATTGGAAACGCAACTGTGCTGAATATCTTGCTGATCTCAAGAAGAAGAAGCATGCTGATGCTTCCACTTCAGGTGTGTTTGTAACTGAAAACTATTTTTCTTTAAACTCTGCATCCTGGGTATTGGATACCGGTTCTGGTTCTCACATCTGCAATTGTATGCAGGGATTGAGAAATAGTAGAGTTTTAAAGATTGGAGATCATACTCTGCGGGTTGGAAATGGTTCCAATATACATGCTGTATCCGTGGGAGAGTATCATCTAGGGTTGCCTTTAGGAAGTATTTTGGTTTTGAACCCGTGTTATTTTGTACCAAGTATACTGTGTAACATAATATCCGTTTCTTTGTTGGACAATGAAGGATATCATTTTATATTGCAAAATAATGTTATGAACATTAACCTGAATCAAGAGTTGATTGGGCATGGTACATTAAATAACGGTATTTACATCCTGAACCAACACACAGTTTTCAATATACAACATACTAGTAAAAGAAAGTTTTCAGATATAAATGAAGCTTTTCTTTGGCATTGTAGACTTGGTCATATTAATGAAACAAGACTAAACAAGCTACATAAAGATGGATATTTAAATCCGTTTGAATATAAATCTTATGCGGCTTGCCAGTCTTGTATCAAAGGTAAAATGACCAAAACTCCGTTTAGTGGACACGGAGAGAGAGCTGGTGAACTCTTAAGCCTCATACATAGTGATGTATGCGGACCAATGTCTACACATGCATGAGGTGGTTTTTCATACTTCATCACTTTTACTGATGATTTCTCAAGATTCGGACACGTGTTTTTGATAAAGCACAAATCTGAAGCTTTTGAGAAATTCAAGGAGTATAAACTTGAAGTAGAGAAGCAAACAGGCTTGAGCATCAAGAAACTTCGATCGGATCGAGGTGGAGAGTATTTAAGTACAGAGTTTCTAGACTTCTTAAAAGAGAATGGGATTCTCTCTCAGCTCACTCCTCCTTACACACCGCAGCACAATGGTGTGTCAGAACGGAGGAATCGTACCCTATTGGATATGGTACGATCCATGATGTGTGATGCTGAGTTACCGCTTTTCTTTTGGGGATATGCATTGGAGACAGCAATGTATCTATTGAACAGGGTTCCAACCAAGACCGTGTCTACCACTCCATATGAGATGTGGAATGGAAAGAGACCATCTCTTAAAAGGTTTAGGATTTGGGGTTGTCCGGCTTTTGTTAAAAAGCAGAATCCAGACAAACTCGAGACACGATCGGTTATGTGTAAATTTGTGGGGTATCCAAAACATTCGTATGGATATCTATTCTACCACAAAGAGGAACAAAAGGTGTTTGTTGCTCAGCATGCCACATTTTTGGAAAATGAGTTCTTTACGGAAAGTACTAATGGCAATATGGTAGAACTAGAAGAGGTTCTAGAGACACAAATTACTCAGGAGGAATTGGTTGAACCTGATGTTGCAGTAGAACTTCAAGAACCTCAGCCGCTCAGGAGGTCTAGTAGAACTTCTCACCCACCAGAGAGATACTATGGGTTTCTCATAGATGGTGATAGAGAAGATTGCATCATGGATGATGATGACCCTACTAGTTTTCAGCAAGCTATCACGAGTGGTGACTCAGTGAAATGGCTGGAAGCAATGAGATCCGAAATGGAGTCAATGTACACCAACAAAGTATGGACTTTGGACGTTGCGCCTCCTGGGATAAAACCCGTTGGGTGCAAATGGATCTTTAAGAGAAAGATTGGTGTAGATGGACAGGTGGAGACCTATAAAGCAAGGCTTGTAGCGAAAGGTTTTCGTCAAAGACCAGGCTTGGACTATGATGAAACTTTCTCTCCGGTAGCAATGCTTAAATCCATTAGGATCCTACTTGCTATTGCTGCTCACTATGATTACGAAATATGGCAGATGGACGTGAAAACTGCATTTCTAAATGGTGATTTAGAAGAATGCGTTTTTATGGATCAGCCAGAGGGCTTCATTGATAGTGGGAGCAGCGGGAAAGCATGTAGATTGCTTAAATCCATTTATGGATTAAAGCAGGCCACAAGGAGCTGGAACATCTGCTTTTATGATACAATCAAAGAGTTTGATTTTGTCAGAAATGAAGATGAACCATGTATTTATAAGAAGATTGTAGGGAGTACTGTCACATTCCTCGTATTGTACGTAGATGACATTCTCCTGATAGGAAATGATATTCCTATGCTACAATCGGTCAAACTATTCTTATCACAAAGGTTCTCCATGAAGGACCTGGGTGATGCCTCGCGCATTTTAGGCATTAGGATCTATAGAGATAGATCCAAGAGGTTATTGGGACTGTCCCAATCAAAGTACATAGACAACATTCTAAAGAGGTTTAGTATGGAAGATTCCAAGCGTGGTGCCTTGCCTGCTAGTCATGGAATCACTCTCTCTAAGGACTTCTGTCCAAAGACTGATGAAGAGAGAGCTCGCATGAGCGTTATACCCTACGCTTCAGCCGTGGGATCTATAATGTATGCGATGTTGTGTACTCGCCCTGATGTGGCTTATGCACTGGCTGTAGTAAGCAGGTATCAATCCAACCCAGGGGAGAAACATTGGATAGCAGTGAAGAACATTCTTAAGTACTTGCGAAGGACTAAAGAATTGTTCTTGGTGTATGGTAATGGGGATCTCCAGATGGAGGCCTTTACCGATTCCAGCTTCCAAAGTGACAAGGATGACAGTAAATCAATCTCAGGGTTTGTATTTACCCTAAATGGAGGAGCGGTTAGTTGGAAGAGTTCCAAACAGGACACCATTGCAGACTCCACGATGGAAGCTGAGTATATTGCTGCAAGTGATGCTGCTAAGGAAGCCGTCTGGATGAAGAAGTTCATTGCGGAACTAGGAGTAGTTCCAACCATTGTTGATCCAATACCATTGTATTGTGATAATAATGGAGCTATAGCATTAGCCAAAGAACCAAGGTCCCATCAGAAGTCCAGACACATCCTAAGGCAATATCATTTGATCCGGGAGATAGTAGATCGCCAGAAGATCGAGATTCGGAGAGTAGATACAAAGGATAACACAGCGGATCCATTCACCAAGGCACTTCCACAGCCTCAGCATGAGCGACTGTTTGAAATGTTGGGTATGAGATACGCCAATAACTGGCCTTAGTGCAAGTGGGAGATTGTTAGTAATATGTATGCCCTAAAGGCCATTATATGGATAGTGGAAACTTGGACATATTATCTAAGGAGATAGATGAATTTCTTGCTCAACATGATAGTACGCTATCTGGTTTACTTTATCTGTACATGTAGATTTAATCATGTACACATGTTGATAAAGCCCAAAGGATATTTGCTTGACTACTGTGATTATGATGCGGATCATACTAGTGGGGCACATGTAGTCTATAAGCATATCCTTGAACTGTTCCTAGTCGAGGGTGTATCGAGACAGGGCATCGATATTCCAGAGTAGACTAGCGTATACCATTCTTGTCCCATATGATGGGCGATGGATGATCCCATATCCATCTGGTGAGGAGACACCAAAGATTGTATGCGGGTGCTCAGTGGAGATTGGGTACACTGAACGGACTCGCCGAGAACTCCTATGTGGTATTATATCTATCGTCGGATAGCAGTTCTCAGGGAACACTGGTACAGGTTAGTCTGTAGACCCGAGATCGTCATAGAGTCTTGTGTGTCCTCCCACTATACTTTGATCTCCACCCTACCACGGCTCTACTGAGTCGTGCAAACAGGTGGTCTTTGGGTACAGTCTCGAGGCGCATGGAGGCAATGAGCGATAGGAGGGGTTTCGTCTCTCCCGGTATTGGGGGTTGATGTTGTGCTATACTCGATTGGCTATAACATGAAGTCCCTGGCCAGGGCTGCTGAGATTTACTGATAAGAGTTATCAGTAGTTTCTCAATCTGTTATGAGCCATACACCAGCATGACTTATTGAGTTACTGGGGTCGACGATACCATCCCTAGACTCGATATGCAGCATATCTGACGAAGAGACCGGACTGTACGGTAAGTGTTGCCAGTTGGCTCGACGGGAGTTTTTACAGCTTCGCTGGTTTTCTTCTGATCGTTTCAATACCCGGGTGGCCGTTATGTTTAGCTGACCTCTTACGGCTTGTAGATGTTTGATATGATCATCATCTACTGCTGGCGTATTGACGAGTCTTAGAGTCCCACAATGAAGTTTCCTGGCTCAGGCAAAATGATGTGGTGTGCAGATGAGATATGCGCGGGACCCGATTAAATACGGTTATGTGATAACGTATATTAATCGGGCATTTTCTATTTATCGGATCGTATGAGATATGACCGGTTTGCTAAATCAAGTGTTGATTTAACAAATTACATTTAGATTAATTCTTTAAGTAAATCCTTTTGTATGCATGCATGTATGCACATGATGATGTGCATGGACACATACATGCATACATAGTATCATGGTTGTTGATACAAGAATGGTGGCAATGCAAGACTTATATTGAAGCTTTTAATTTGTATTTATCATTTTAAGTTAATGTAAAGAATATCCACTCATGCTCCTTTATTCTTCAGTGGGTAAGCTTTACTTAACTTAATGAAAAGAATTTCCACTCATGCTTAATTCTTTAGGAAAAGAATTTCCACTCACAATTATGGTGGTAATGGAATAATGGTGATTATTCCTTCTTATCACTATAAATAGCTTCATATGTGATATGAAACAAGGTGTACAAACAATGAGAAACAACAAGGGAAAATTGTGAACAAGGGTGTGAAAACAAGTTATCATATGTGATATGATAGAAAGCTCAAGCCACCATTATCTTCTTCTTCCTCTCTTGATTTCTCTCTTGAGTGAAGTTGACAAAAGAAAGGATTTCAATTGAAGAACATAAACCACATTATCATACTACACACATCTAGCCGATTTGCGTAGGGTGTTTGCTCTACTTCGTTTGCGAAACAAGTAAGGCAAGGAGCTTTGGGCAAAGGGACTTCGGGTGGATCATCGTGGACAAGGAAGGCTTCCATCGATCCGTTCCAAACTCTCATAGTGCCAAGGAGTCACCGAGGGAGATCTACAAAGGTTGTAATCTCTACTCTTAGTGATAGTTTTACATTTGCATGTGATGCTTATTTGTATGAATCCCTAAAACTTCTAGTTTCGATTCTTGTCGAGTTAACATAGCACCTCTAAAATTTTGATTATGGCATATGTGATGCTACCGAACCCTTGATGAGGTGCTAGGCTAGCCCTTCAGTCCTTCGGGTCTTCTTCTCCTCCTTAGCTTGAGCTCCTTGGAGATCCAGATCTAGCTCGGTCGTCGGCCACCTTTTGTCGAAGATGATCCACCCGAGAGTCTATGGTTCAAGCTCCAACCTCTAAACCGAAGTAACTAAAGTACCCAGTTCGCTAAACTAGGTTGCTTAGGAGATGTAGAGAGTTAATTGGACTATTTAATCTCAAGTGACCCTATATTTCACAACTCATGTGAGGGTTAGAGTCTTGAGGAAGAAGGAGAGGAAAAATTGAGAGAGAAAGGAAAAATGCAAATGAGCTAAGTCTTGGATTGGTGGAGAATGGCTCATACACTATCTCACATGAAGCATGGATTATTTTCAATAGAAATAACAACCATACTTCAATAGTGTATCCAAACAAATAAACAAATGAAATGAGCCATGCTTCACCATGCCATAAATATCTCCATTATCCACCTCATTAATCTATTTCCATAAATAGATAAACCAAATAATGAGGTGTCCCCATCTAGAAACATCTCTTGTGAAATTACAAGAATGCCCTCACCGTATATACTTACCCGTATTCGTATTCCAAAAAATACGAATATAATGAGATAATAATAATCCAATAATATAACACTAGAATCCAACTTAAACCAAAGCCTACTAGTATTATTCGTCCGAACAACATTAGTGCAACTAGTACACGTATATGATCGGAACCCTGCGCGTAAAACCATACGACCTCTACATAATTTCGTCTAAACCACGGAAACCCTCTGTGTGGGACTCTAAAGACTCAACAGTACACTGGCAGTGGGTTTAAACACAAGTCCGTCTGTGGCACTAATTGTACGTAACGGCTACCCAGGTATATGTCGATAAGAAGGCCGACGAACGAACTCATCTGAACTCCTACTGAGCCTATCCGTGAAAATCTACATACAGTCCGGTCTGTTCGTCTAAGAGTATCACATATCGGGTCTAGGGGTAGTAACCGTCAGACCCTTAATAGCACAATAAGTCGTGTCTGTAAGTCTACGGTAGCGCCCCGGCCGTCTGTCCAAAGCCAAAATGCGGAAACGAAAACTTTTTCTAAACTTGAAACCGGCGCAATCGTACACTATAAACCCGGATCGAACCATTAACCTATAACTAGCAACTAGAGAAAGGGTTGGAAAGCTATACCGATCGATCCGTGTCCTTCGATCTTTGGCCACCATCCCAAGCTCCTCGCGGCATCTCCGAGCTCCGGTCTCCTCGTCGGAAAGGGCACCACATCATCGAGTCTTTTTACTGGATCCCGCTTCATCCGAAGAAACTCGGGCACGAAATTCGCTAGCCGACGAGTCCAAGGTGAAGTAGAGAATGTGTGTGATCACTTTGTTTCTTGAGGATTTAGGGGATGCCATTAGTGAGGAGATAGCGAGCTCAAGAAAGAAGAGGAAGAAGAAGAAGTTTCATTTTCTTTTCTTATGTGTTGTATGATAATGAGAGTGAGAGCAAGTAAGAAATACAAGAGCTAACCATCATATTATGGCTGCCCTTTCTCTCTCTCCCTCTCATTTCATCCACAATTCAATCAAATAATATGAAATATGCACAAGTAAAGAGACCATGACTCATCACTTGTGCATGTGTCACAATAAATGCTCATAATCATGATTTTGGGCTCATTATTTTCATATGCAAACACTAATCCAAATGTTTGCAACAATAAAAAAAGAATGACATCTACTAAAGTAAACTCGTAACGGATCATAAGAGTACCCCTCACCTGTATATACATACCTGCATCCGCATTCCGACCGAATGCGAATGCAATGAGACTAAAGTAATCCAACAAATCTAATACTAGGATCTGGCTTAAACCAAAGCCCACTAGTATGATCCGCCTGATCATGATCCGTGCACTACTGCACGTATATGATCGGACCCTGATATATATCATACGGCCTCTACAACGTTTCGCCCGAAACTTGAGAAACTGTCTGTGGGGGACTCTAAAGACTCGTCAACACACTGGCTGTGGATTTAACCACTAGCACGTTAGTGGTACTAGCTGTACGTAACGGGCCACCAGGTATTGACCAAAAAGGAGGACGATGAGCGAACTCATCCTGACACCCTACTGAGCCTGTCAGTGACAATATCCGTACAGTCCGATCCGTTCGTCTATGAGCATCGCATGTCGGGCCTAGGGGATTGGTAAAAGTCAGACCCCCAAAAGCGGTACAAGTCGTGTCGGAGTGTAGCCCAGAACACCCTGAGATACTACTGGAATACCTACCAGTAAATCTCCTGCCTTGGCCAAGGACTTCGTGTAATGGCTCTCCTAGACACAGCGCGATCTCACCCCCAATACCGGGAGAGACGAAACGCCTGCCGATCCGCTCACTACCTCCATGTGGCTCGAGACTGTACCCAACTAAAACCTGTTTGTACGACTCCTTTGAGCCGTGGTAGGGTAGTAATCAAAACACAGTGGGAACTCACACGAGACAAATGACGATCTCAGGTCGATGAACTAACCTGTACACATGTCACCAGGAAACTGCTATCTGACGCCAGGTATAATACCAACTAGCATGTTCCCGGCGAGTCCTGTCCGGTGTACTCATAACCCAATGAGCACCTGTATACATCTTAGGTGATCCAACTGACACTAATGGCTTGTGAGACCGGCCACCGCCCCTCGTCGGGGTCTCGACTGTATACACTAGTCTACTAACGGAGTATCGATGCCCAGTCTCGAAACTCCCACGACTAGGGACCACTTTAAGGATGTGCTTATAGACTACCCAACTCCCACGTATATGATCGCCATCATACTGCTGGTAGTCAAGCAAGAATCCTAAGGGCTACATCAATGTGTAATAGTGATTTGCAAGGTCACCTAAAGCATGTACACGATGATACAGATAAACCAGATAGCATATTATTCTCTATCAACGTGTAACAGTGAACAGCAATGTCACTTAAAGCATGTACACGATGATAAAGATAAACCAGATAGCATACTATCATCTCGAGTAAGACTGTCCTACCGGTATAGATCCTCCCTCAATCATTGCAATCACGTGCCTTCGATCCAATAATTGACTTTGAGGGCACTATATCCAACAATCTCCCACTTGCACTCAAGGCTAATTATTGCGATGTCGCATACTCACAGCCCGTGTGATACCGAACATCCAACTCCTCTACTAATCAGTTTCACAAAGCTCGTTTGCGAAACTATTGCGTTCGAGAAATAGCCTCAGCTAGTGGATCCGCTCTGATATTTCTTTCTATGTCTCTCTTAATCTCAAGTTCGCGGAGAAAGCCATCCCCCGAAATGAGCAATACCTGTCTTAGAATATGTCTGGATATCTGATGGGACCTAGTTCGCAAATGAACTCCAAATCCAAACCTTCTTAGACTGTATCGTCAACTGAACTTAATCAGTATCCTGCGCCATGCCTCCCTCAGTATCCGCTTGGACCATCTGTCTAAACTACTGCCCCTCGTCACAGGGAAAACTATAACTCTGACAGTCACTCTGTCATCCAGGTCACCTTGGAAGCATGGAATGATAACCGTCTCCCGAAGGAGGCTGCCGTTATCATTTCCCTAGAACATCCACTTATGTTCTAAAACTGCTTCCGAACGTTTCTCCAGGATAGGATTAATATCAACTTATTACATCCAGTGCAAAAACAACGTCTGGTGTGGTACTTGACATTCATGATTGACTCAATTGCCTAAGCAAGTGATCTGCCAATCATGCACATCCTTCTCCCCTTTAGTCTGTAAGACACCTTTAGAGAGGGTGACTCCATCACCTGCAGGTACACTACCATGCCAGGAGTCGTCCATTCTAAAACACCTTTAGAATGCTGTCTAAGTACCCAAATTGGGAAACTACCCAAATCTAGATCTAAAACCATATATCTAGTAACCAGAATATCTGATATAATATCCATATCCTATATGGAGAAACCACTGTGTGACAACTAAAGTATAACCGATCGTAGTATAGGAATTTCACTTCCTACTCTGTGTATGTCATCCAAATACCAGGACATCACACCCTACTACTTTCTTAACAGATCCATTCCCTATTCTGATGAAGTCAAACCTATGACTGTCACATCAGAAATAGATGATCTATCTCCGCTATATCTGCTTTAGTCCATAAATAGACATAAGCTACTTGTCCACTATGCTTCCGCTGCTCCCACTGACTACGACAACCCTCTGGCAGAGTCATATACACGTACACTTCTAAATCCAGTTTAGAACGACGCTCTACTCATCCTCCTGGCGGGTCTCATAGTCTGGAACAACAGCAATGGCAAGTCTGGGTAAACAAGAACCTCCTTGTCACCGTCTTTGAGCATACCGAAGTACCCCTCGAGTGCCTGAGGTTACCCACCATATCTGCGGAGTGGCTAATGGAATGTCAAACCAGATTGAATCTTTAGGTTCTTATCAAATTTTCAGTAATCGTTTGTGGTTCTGGAATCATTTCCAGTTCTACCATACTCCCACTACTGTTTTATGAAAAAATCCATTTTTATTAAAACTGCAGCGAGTCAAGAACAATATCACTATTGATCTTCCAGATGGTAGAAAGTCAACCCTCGTCATAGCCCGGGTAAACCCACAAACAACCATTACAGAAACGTGCCTTGAGTTATCCAGAGTCTGGTTTTAAGCATAAGCCGGACAACTCCCCGTACCTTAACATCGTTAAGATATGAACCGTTCTATATCCAATATAGAAACAGAGGCACTGATTTAATTGGAACCAGATTCAAATCATGCAGCTGTCTCCAGTGCATGTCAACTAAATGGAAGGAAGCCGATCAGCGTTACTCAACTTAGGAACACATCCAGATATGAGTAACCTGAAAGAGAAGCAAGTTCTCATAATCATTACTATCAACTGAATACCAAACACAAGTATCCACATCTTCGATCACCTTGAAGAATCCTGATACTTGCAATACCTGGTTCTCTACTTTATTCATATACCTATAACTTCTCAAAACTTGGACCTTGTATTTCTACGAAACACTTGTCTAAAAACTAGAGAAGTCATAAGTAAACTGAATATAGTACGAGGACCAACCCCTCTGTCCTAATGGACACTGGACAACATACAATACTCTGTATAAGTCCCTTGAGTCTAATAACTCATTCCCTGTGTGTCGTAGGTCGAAAATTGTACTTATGGTTAAGAAGAATTAGACCGCTGTTTAATGCTCCTTACCTAACCATCCACTGATATAGGTAAATGTCATGGACATAATTTCAAAAAGTTATATCTCACTTTATAAAAATAAACGTACAGATATATCAATTTGATATTGGTGCATAACAACGGATATTCAAAACCAAATATTTGCCGTCCGGCAAACAACCCAGGCGATTTCCTCAAATATGACCAATTACAATGAATCCCGATATAATGAGGATGATCACCCAATTCCCAATAACTTACTCCTACTCATCATCTGTATAACCATACAGATGTGAGAATCATACCTGGTAAATACATACCCTAGAGTAAGGACCAATTAGGAAATCAGTTTTCTATTAACAATACACAGTGAAACTGAAACATGTAAATGTTTCGAAAGGGTATCCGGGTATTCCTAGTAATGCCGCTTCCATTATCAGATTCACAACTGTAACCGTACATTTCTTTGCCATCTCTCCAAATCCCTTTATTTGTCTTTAGTCATTACCTTCTGTACACTATCGTTAGGCTAAATGGTTTTCTACCTTCCCTACCGTTCGACCCTAGCCTATGGTTTGGAAGAAGACTATCCAATAAGCGTAATAGGTGTACTGTCCTAATCCTAGGAGCACTTGCAACGCGAGAGAAGGTAAAGATAAAAGACAACTGAATAAACCTTATTCCTATTTCTCCTGAACCAGAATCCATCCCCGAACTGGAACAAGTTCCTTTCGAATTCGTATATAACCATACGATGGAGTATCCAAATAACTGTAGATCTTCGTAGTGATACGGAGTGTTCTGGAGAAATACAAAGGTGAAGTAGGAGTGGCGATGAAATACTTGGTTTGGTCGTGAATAGCAGTCACAATTTACTTTGCCCTCTTTCTAATCCATTTATTTGTCTTTACTTAATACCTTCTGTACACCACACTTAGGCTAATCGGCTTTCTTCATTCCCTACCGTTCGGCACCTGCCTATGGTTTGGAAGAAGACTATCCAATTAGCGTAATAGGTGTACCGTCCTAATTCAAGGAACACTCGCAACCTGAGAGAAGGTAAAAGGAAAAGACAACTGTATAGTCCTATTCGTTTTCTCTAGAACCGGAAACCATCCTCGAATAAGTTCCTTCGAGTTCGTATATAACCATACGATGGTTTTATCCAATGGAAGTGGATGTTCGTAGTGATACGAGGTGTTCTGGAGAAAAGGGTAAAAGAAGGAGTGGCAATGAGGTATGCAACTCTGACAATCCAAAAGCCAGTGTTATAAGAAGGTTCGGTCAACTCGGTCACTGAGTCATAGCCAAGGGTCGGGCCATGGTCGCTGCCAAAGAGAGAGAGAAAAGAAACACTCAGCGTGCACTCTAACCTAGATCAGAATGGTTATCACTTTATCTAATCAGGAAACCTTCCAATGTAACCTCAAATTCTCCTCCAAACCTAAAAGAAGAATTAGTCGGGATCACCCGAAGAGTAAACTAACTCATCAGTGGGAATCGGGATCCAACTATCATCGCATGATAACGTGATGGAATCCACTCACGTTATCACACTCCAGAAGGTATGCGCATGCCCGGCAAGTTTCAGTTTCTTTAGAAACTCCTGATGTGATTTTTACCCCATGCTAGACCTTGACGAAGGCCAACATATCATAAGTCACATGTCAAGTTCTACCCGTCATTATCCAGGTTAATTTGAACCCACCCGTACATACTTTTGACGAAGGCCAAAATAGTAGTACGACTGTCCCAAACCAACGCATCTATCTATGAAGCAGAAAAGTAACAAATAGCTACCATACACTATGCCTTGACGAAGGCCAACATACATAGCATGAATACTAAGTGCTACCTTTCTGAAATGACGGAGGGCTACGAATGGTTTTTGGCGAAAAACCTTTAACGTAATGAACTTGATATCGTTGAAGGAACCAGATAGCTTTTTATAAAAATATAGTGACGAAAACCTTTGCTAAAGAGATCACTCCCGGTGAAGGGATCTCGGCTCTTTCCCCGTAGAATGAGGTGCAGGATATTCCAACTGAATACCACGATGCAAAGCAAAAAGTAATCGACTATAGTGAAGTTATTACCCTGACGCAAACTTCTGTCCAAGGGGTCACTCCCGGTGAAGGGATCTCGGCCCTTGGCTCGTCGACTGAGGTGCTGGATATTCATAACCGAATACCACTGTGCAAAACAAAAGAGAACGCCCATGCAATAACAACTTTTTGAAAAATGTTCCAACAACATCAAAGAGGTTTGTTTATCTTGCATTGATCCAAATCAATGCAGTCCCATCAATTGATCACACCAATAAAGAACGAAAATACGATGTACGTATATGCCATCCACATTCGCCACTGGGTCCCATCATCACCCATTAGGTTACTTAACTAACGACACAGCGGGAACTGGACTAGCGCGGGTGTAAAACATATACAACATCTACTAGTATATATATAGCAATATATAATAATCGCTCAAGGCGTGATAAAATACAACATCACAGAAATGTAATAAGCATCACAGAACAACACAGATAATTTGGGATCCCCGGGTTTCATAGAGCCGCTACTGAAACCCGACGTTCCCCTGGTCGTGTGGATAGCCTGTGCAATGAAATCCTAGACCCCTACGGGCGCGGCAGGTTACCCGCCAAAACCTGAAGAGAGGCAGCCCCCTTCAACAAGGTGAATGGGCCACCCAGCACTTCACGGAATCCGGTAACCTGAGCACCCCTCCTTGGGTCAACCTATACCCTCTACGAGTGCGGCGAATAGCCCGCCAATTCTAGAGTGAAGCCCCCTCCGTCTCAAAGCCATGAGATGCGGGCTCGTTGCCATCTAGAACCCGGCTATCCGTGCACCCCACCTTGGGGTAATCCTAGTACAGAAAGTAAAAATATATACAAGGGGTACATCGACCTCTGCCCGGTCGTGCCCAAAAAGAATAATATACAAATAGGCAGTGACGACAATCCACATGTCGGACGCTCGCCCCGCAATATCAAATGTACATATATAACCAAACTGTACTACCATTGCAACCAGGCTATCCACCACGACAAATCCGCAACATCGCAGCACAACACAGAATATCAACATGAATGTCGCGTTCGTAAATCCGTCTAAAAGAGCTATAGCATTTAGACAAGATTTACCGATCAAATGACATTCACGGTCACAGATATAATGTACGCACTATGAACTAATATATTTAAAATTTTCGATTGACAAAATTTCCCGAAGTGGGCCCCAAGTACAACTGCAGCACTCAAAATAATCTGGGCCGAAAATAAACATTCCAGAAACCCCAATTCCAAGAAATAAACCACTGTAGAAATTTTGGTGCAGAGAAGCCACAAAATGGCGGCGGAACCGCGGCCAAAACATGTGTATGGCCGCGGTTCCGCAGCGCTACTGTGGCATAATGCTACCAAATTTTCTCAGATTTCTTTAAAATGCCTGCCTGTTTTTCTGCAACACTCAAAATAATTTTTCGACCACAAAAAAAATTCGACAGAAACTTCGTTTTTGAAATTGCGGTATCGAAAATTTTGTTCGATCGATGTTTTAAAAACGTTAGAACAAACTAGTAAAGGTTAATGGCGTGGCTCTGATACCATGTAAGTCTACGGTAGATCCCCGGCCGTCTGTCTGAGGCCAAAATGCGGAAACGAAAACTTTTTCTAAACTTGAAACTGGCGGTATCGTACACTATAAACCCGGATCGAACCATTAACCTATAACTAGCAACTAGAGAAAGGGTTGGAAAGCTATACCGATCGATCCGTGTCCTTTGGTCTTTGGCCACCATCCCAAGCTCCTCGCGGCATCTCCGAGCTCCGGTCTCCTCGTCGGAAAGGGCACCTCATCATCGAGTATTTTTACGGGCTCCCGCTTCATCCGAAGCAACTCGGACATGAAGTTCGCTAGCCGACATGTCCAAGGTGAAGTAGAGAATGTGTGTGATCACTTTGTCTCTTGAGGATTTAGTGAAAGCCATTAGTGAGGAGATAGTGAGCTCAAGAAAGAAGAGGAAGAAGAAGAAGTTTCATTTTCTTTTCTTATGTGTTGTATGATAATGAGAGTGAGAGCAAGTAAGAAATACAAGAGCTAACCATCATATTATGGCTGCCCTTTCTCTCTCTCCCTCTAATTTCATCCACAAATCAATCAAATAATGTGACATATGCAAAAGTAAAGAGACCAGGACTCATCACTTGTGCATGTGTCATAATAAATGCTCCTAATCATGATTTTGGGCTCATTATTTCCATATGCAAACATTAATCCAAATGTTTGCAACAATAAAAAGAGAATGGCATCTAGTAAAGTAAACTCGTGACGGATCACAAGAGTACCCCTCACCTGTATATACATACCTGCATCCGTATTCCGACCGAATGCGAATGCAATGAGACTAAAGTAATCCAACAAATCTAATACTAGGATCCGGCTTAAACCAAAGCCCACTAGTATGATCCGCCCGATCATGATCCGTGCACTATTGCACATATATGATCGGACCATATATATCATACGGCCTCTACAACGTTTCGTCCGAAACTTGAGAAACTGTCTGCAGGGGACACTAAAGACTCGTCAACACACTGGCTGTGGATTTAACTACTAGCACGTCAGTGGTACTAGCTGTACGTAACGGGCCACCAGGTATTGACCAAAAGGGGGTCAATGAGCGAACTCATCCTGACACCGCACTGAGCCTGTCAGTGACAATATCCGTACAGTCCGGTCCGTTCGTCTATGAGCATCACATGTCGGGCCTAGGGGGTTGGTAAAAGTTAGACCTCCAAAAGCGGTACAAGTCGTGTCAGAGTGTAGCCCAGAACACCCTGAGATACTACTGGAATACCTACCAGTAAATCTCCTGCCTTGGCCAAGGACTTCGTGTAATGGCTCTCCTAGACACAGCGTGATCTCACTCCCAATACCGGGAGAAACGAAACCCCTGCCGATCCGCTCACTGCCTCCATGTGGCTCGGGACTGTATCCAACTAAAACCTGTTCGTACGACTCCTTTGAGCCGTGGTAGGGTAGTAATCAAAGCACAGTGGGAAATCACACGAGACAAATGACGATCTTAGGTCGATGAACTAACCTGTACACATGTCACCAGGGAACTGCTATCTGACGTCAGGTATAATACCAACTAGCATGTTCCCGGTGAGTCCTGTCCGGTGTACTCATAACCCAATGAGCACCTGTATACATCGTAGGTGATCCAACTGACACCAATGGCTTGTGAGACCGGCCACCGCCCCTCGTCGGGGTCTCGACTGTATACACTAGTCTACTAACAGAGTATCGATGCCCAGTCTCGAAACTCCTATGACTAGGGACCACTTTAAGGATGTGCTTATAGACTACCCAACTCCCACGTATATGATCGCCATCATACTGCTGGTAGTCAAGCAAGAATCCTAAGGGCTACATCAACGTGTAATAGTGATTTGCAAGGTCACCTAAAGCATGTACACGATGATACAGATAAACCAGATAGCATACTTGTCACGACCCAAGAATGGCCCGTGACGGCCCTAATACTACGCGACGCCTAAAGACGCAACGTAGTAAAAGAAAGCCAAAACCCAGAAATCTAAACCATAAAAATACGGAAAAGATAATATAAGTTTTGAAACATTTGAAATCGCAACCCAAATTCTTTAAAAGTCTAACTTTATTTCTTTAAAATTTTAGCAACACCTCATTTCTTTTTATAAAGACTAGTCAATATGAATACAACAGAAGAATAAGGACAGTAGAGAAAAAGCTGTATATATAAAGACATCAAATCCACCATAATACACACTACGTCCTCACCAAGTTTCTATGTCAATAATACAACAGTAGATGGAGAGTACAATACAACGAAGGTACAATATATATAATACAGATAACCGTCTAACCCACCTATGCAAAAGGGTACTGTGAGCTGATGCGGTATCTGTAGCAAAAGATGGTAGCTGGATAGCTGGATAGGGGAATAGCCTGCCTCGACTACTCTGGGGAAAGACCTGAAACACCTGTGGCACAACGGGGGTGAGTTGCCAACTCGTGAATAGTATAAAACATATGCAGGTAATCGCAGGAATGTACGTACAGCATGAATCTAAGATATGCGATTACAATAATAATATATCATGCAATGCTGAATTAGGGAGAGTACACTAGCAGGTACAGTCAATATGTGAAGCAATGATGGCATGATAGTAGTATGCAATGTTTATGCAATAGAGATATGAGAAAGCTAATATGCAACTATCATAAGGGTACACTACAAGTACTACCAATATATGAATCTGTGCATAAGATAGGTAATGGTGAGGTGTAGGGTGGAATATGTCATTTTCCACGGAAACCTGACGTCGTGGCAGGATCGCAATCCACTAAGATACTCCAATCCCAAATCCTCAAAACAGGCCCCACATTGGGCACTCACATCAAATAAGTCTCACATCTCCTCAATGTACAATGTCGAGTAATCTCCTATATCCCGAATGTACGAGTCACCAATCACATAGGTATATCCAATGTCCAAGTCCCAATGAATCCCCTAGTATCCCAAGTCCAATCTCAAGTAAGTTCTAGCATCCTAAAGGTAAATATATGAACAAAAATAAATATGATGGGGGCATTACACATATATTAGCGTCCCATTCCACTAATATTGGTGTAAGGGTATATATAACAACGGCTAAGTCCCCTGTTATATATACAAAAAGGGGTTAAAGAATATCATGAAACCGTGTGCCAAGCATCGACACAGAAATCCTCGTATATGGGGCTCCGTCAGTCCGGATCAGCCCACGGGGTCCGTCTGCAGTGTCGGCCCTCGGCCTCGACAGTACAGGTCATCCCGCATCCATCTCTCTACTCTGGCCAGTAGCCTCCAGACAACTGCCAGGTCCAAACAATCACCGGTAGGTACTCGCCCGCCTCTAGGCTCAATCGGCAAACCCATCGATCTTCTTGCCGAGGGGAACCATACCGGGCCCCGCCATGTACTCTCATACGGCAACCACACCTCGTATGGAGTAGGTAATCAGCACCGATAAAACTCATGGGGGACGCTCGAAATATCATATCAAGGAAACCGGGTTGTTACATGTATGCATAATTTCATGAACACCCGCGGTTCCCAAATCCCGAAAACATCATATGAAATCCAGATAAACAATGCATAAACACAGGAATAAATGTATGCGATATATCTGAATGCGAGCAGGTAAACACAAGTATATAGCTGAACCAGATGTATGCGAAATCATGATAAGGTACAGCTAGGTAACATCAGTAATGTGAATATGCGACAACCACTGAATATGTATCTAACATACAGGTGTAGCAAGGTATAGGTATCTACCTATAGGAGCTGATGTCGTATACCCCCCTGGGTATAAGTAACCTATGTAGGAAATCCCTCCCGGTATAGGTAAAATATGTAGGAGGTATACCTGTAGCTGTATCGCAAGTGAAAATATACCTATCACTAAAGGTATGATACACTATAGATATACCGATACACTAGATGTCAAGTGTGGTAAGCAATGGTAGCTATAAGGGGTAGTGTGTGACATGGCAATTATTGACGGTGTGTGTGTGTAGCATGCAATCCGTGCTCGTGCAACATGAACCGTCAATAATGTGTGCAGTGTCCTACGGCTGCTAATCACAGTATATAGCTATATCTAGGAAATGCAGTAAGGCGCAATTCTACAATGACGTAGAATGTGCGACAGGTAATTGAATCCTAGCCCAGACGCATAACGCCATGCGGGCGATTCCCCTGTAGATGTTATATCTACTCACCTAAACTCCACGCTGGGTGAATCCCATCATCTGCTCTCCCTGTAGCCGTGTCCGTAACCCCTGTCTGCAAACCTGTAAATACGACAAGAAATCATATATAAGTCAAATATCCCGCGAAACGCGATATCGAAAGGAAACGAGAAACTCGCGTCGCGAACTAAACGCGCGTGTGCACGATACGCTGAATCGTGTGTGTACGCGTCTAAAAACCATCGCGACACGCCGCGATACGCTGGATCACAGAGCCCACTCGCGTATCGCGCGTATCGCGCAAACACAAATAAACACAAAAACGATATATAGTCCCAGATTTTCCTACAGGTACAATATTACAAAACTAGACATGCCAATGATCTAGAAAACATAGCAGGGAGCCCTACACCAAAACCCCAACACCTAAGCTCCCCACTGGGCCGCAAATTGCGGCCAAAACAAGGAAATTGGCGGCCAGGTTAGGGGTAGGGTGGCTCGTCTTCTGGTGGTGTCATCTATACCTAGTGTACATGCTCCAGTTTCCTCAATATTGTTCTGCAAGGTCCGGGTCTATAGCAGATCACGAATGTCCAGTATATCACTTTAAAAACACTAATCTGCACAATAAGGGAAACCTATGGTATTTTAGTGTAATCTGGGGATTTCTCAATTGAAGTGTCCCTATTAACACTAAACTAACCTAAGGTAGCTAACCAATTCAAATAATTACCACAATATCTCACAAAACCCCAAAACTAGCACTAAACTAGCTAATTTAGCACTAATCGAAGCAATTAACACACAAGCTACACAAACAAGCAATAGGGTTCAGGAAATATACCCCATTGGACCCTAGAGAGCTGGTGAAGAGGTGTATGGAGGAGGTGAGAGCTTCTGCAAATGCTGAGCTCCTCCTGCTGCTGCTGTTGCTTGCTGTTTCTGTTGCTGCCACTGCTTCTGTTGCTGATGATGATAATGATGGTGATGATGATGATGATGTTATTGTTGTGGTTGTTGTTGTTGTGATGGTGATGATAATGGTGATGATGATGATGCTCCCCCCTCAACTGCTGCTGCTGCTTCTGCTCCCCCAGCTGCTGCTGCTGCTCTCTCTCTCTCTCTGTCTCTGTTGCTGCTGCTGCTGAGGCAGCTTGCTGCTGCTGCCACTGCCTCTCTCTCTCTCTCGGCTGTGTGTGTGTGTGTGCAGGTGAGAGTGAGAGAATGAGGGTAGGAAAAATGATAGGAGAGTGGGAGCAAACATCCAAGACCTCCCCCTCTCTTTCTCTTCCTCATTAAATGAGGCATGGGCAAGGCCATAATGCCCATGCTCTCTCTCTCCTCAAAGTCAACCAAGCACCAAAAATTCAAAACAACACTAAAACCCTTTAAAAGAAAAGAGAAAAATCATTTTCACTAAAGAAAACAACCATGCACTTAAAACCCAAAACACTTAAACAAACATGAAACTAACCTAAAGAGGATGGGTTAATCTTAAAATAACCCTAGTTAACATGCACAAGTGTGTGTGTGCCTAACAAAATTCTGGTAAAATACTCAATAATTAGGATAAAATATTTAAAAACTAATTTGGTAAACTTTTTATTAAAAACCACATTTTAAAATATAATTAGCTACAAAACACATTCTAAGGTGTTACAATCTCCCCCCCTTAAAAGAAATTCGTCCCCGAATTTAAAAATTATGCCTTTACGTGTACCTTCAAAGAGAAGATTAAAATCCTCAAATCTCGCTCGCAGCCTCCCAAGTGACTACCTCACTACACGGCTACGCCCGAGAAAACCCTTCACAGATGGCACGACCTTTGACCGACGTTTCTCCACCTGTCGAGCCATTAACACACATGGCTGCGGGCGAGCGAAAGATCGCATCCAGCTAAATGGTCTGGTGCCAAATCATGTGAGAAGGTCATGAAGGAAATTGTAAAGTATCTTCACAAGGAATACGGGGTGAAAATCCAGAAATCTGGGCGGAAGTGCCAAATTGAAGGCAACAAAACTAACTCGCTTATAGGATCTCAGAAGGACCTAAATCCTGGGATAAGCTTCCCCAAAATCCAACACGTCATTCATCGGAAAGTCCATAGGAATCCATGATTTGCCACTGCACACTCAAGCCTGCGACCAGCACAGTCGCATAAGACATCTGTTTGCAATGGACAGTTCTCATCCTGACCTGAACACAACTGGACTAACTCCGAATTCTCTAGACATAGCTGGGGTCCAAAGCCCTACTTACGCAGAGTCAGAAAAACAACAGGCTGGTGGTCGACACGTCCTCACCCCTAAACCTAAGGGTGGCCAATTGGAGTATCTCCTGATAACAGCTATCGAAGGAGAACCCTACGATGGCGGGTGACGATCCCAAGCTGCTGACGACCAAACAAAACAACAAACACTCAACTTAAACAAACAACTGAGCACTGAGTATAACCGGATGACAAGAATCCGAATGGAGTCACACCCTAACCAAGATTAGGTGGAAACCATAACGGAATTCATGGAGATCTGCTCCCATTCCTTCTTCGGAACGGTAAAAAGATTGCAATTCTCCAGCCGGCCTCAGATGCTCGACCCAAAGCACACAACAAGACAGACACTTGAAACGAAACCTGAAACTTCTCCTTACATTCCTGTCCACTCGTAACTACCTCACAAGTCACGCCAAAACTGGTGGAACTTGAATGCATAGAGGGAGTTGACAGATGTGCATACTTTAGGATTATACGTCTCTACCCGAAAAAACCAGGTATACAAACGCGTCCCTAACTTAGCACCTCTTTGTCACAAATCAAGGTCTCTGAATCATTACCCAGCCGAATATGCCCAAGTACCTCTGACGTACGAGCTTCGACGGGCAGTGTCTCGCGAAAACGACTTAAGGAAAGTGGTCAGGCGCGGACAGGAGCAAGCTGTCCCCTCCGTAGAGACGAACTAAGCTACACTCGACGATCACACAAGAACTGTAAATCTGCAGAAGACCATCACAACAATCCAAATCTGCTGCAGGAAGATGTACATTAAGCTCTAGTGGTCCGTGGAAAGTCTGACACGACTCTCAAGCAAGTAGTGTCCCCAAATATCCAACGCAAAACCACCGCGGCCATCTCCAGATCATGAGTGGAATATCCTCCTCGTACTTCCCCCAAACGTAGGGAAAGCAAAAGCGATATCTCTATAGTGTCACCTCAGTACACCCTCGAGCCCACTCAAGAAACATTACAGTTAAACAACAAGGTCGCCCGAACCAAAAGCAAAGAAAGACTGATGCAGTTGCTAATTGAATCTTCAACTGCTGAAAACTCCGTACACATGCCTCAGTCCAAAGAGAAGAAATCTCCTTTTGGTCAATTCAGTCAACGGTGCAGTACTACTCTAGCAATCCTGCATGAAACGGCGGCAAAAACCTGCTAAGCCCAACAATCTGCGGATCTCCGTCCTGCACACAAGTCTGGGCCCAAGCTGTACGGCCACGATCTCCCTCGGAACCATACGGAACCGTCTCCCGTGACTACAAGACCTAGGCGTCAACACAAACAAGCCTGAAGAAACACTCTGAGAATTTAGCAAACTGCTGGTGCTCTCCCAGCATCTGCATAACAAATCCTCAAGTGCTACTCCTTTCCCTCAAGACACATTAAATAGACCAGAGTTTCGTAAATAACACAACGGAAACTGGTCGAGGAACGGCCTGAAGAAATCTGGTGCATCACATCTACGAATGCTGCTAGGGCATCAGGGAATCCAACGACTCACCGATACACACAAAGCCCGTAGCACGCATAAGGCAATCTTCGGGATGCCATCATCCCGAATCCTCAATAATGATGACCTGATCCCAAGCACACTTAGAAAAATGTCTCGCACACTGGAGCTGATCAGAGAGATCGCCACGGCAAGGTGAAGGATACCTATCCGCACCGTAAGCCGGTTCAATTGACGATCCGTCGATACGCAACCCTAAACTGCCGTCTTCCTCCTGGACGAACAGAAATAGGAGTTTCCAAAAGCGAAACACTCAGGCACACAAAACTCCCCAAACCAAGACTCTGCAGCTGATCCTTTAGCTCCCTCAGCTTCGCCGGCTCATCTGGAACAACGTTGGAAAAACTCTCGCACGAAAGGAACCCGGTCCAACAATCCCACGGTGGTTCCGGTATCACAAACGAACGTCGAGAATCCACGACATCTCCTCAGTAGCCGACTAGCTAACCAGGCTGAATTCAAGCTGTAAGAGGCGGCACAACTATCCACCTGTACAACAAGAACTGACTTGCCGGGACAAACAAAACCTAACTTGCTTCCACACGGTAGTCCACAGACGCCTAACACGTAGTTAACCAGTCCGTGCCCAGGAGAACGTCAAACCCAACATCTCTAGAAGGATCAAAACGTCGGACGAAATCTCTATCTCCTATCCGATTGGCACAAAACTGAAATACGTGTCGCGCAACCAAAGAATCGCTGACAGAAGTTAACACCACTACTACTAATCTACCCAACCACGGTACAAACAAGAAAACAAACGAATATATCAAAGGAACACAAAACTCAAGGGTACCTGAAAACTCCACATTGGACGTCTGCACGTCCCAATGAGTAGAAGCAGACTCCTGCGTCTGCCCTCTACTCGCAGCTGGATGAACTCCTCTGGTAGCCTGAGCCCTTTGAGCGAATCTTCCACGTCCACGGCTTCTCTGAAAACGATCATGACGAGGTGCTAAGGAACAATCCCTGACGATGTGCTGAAGGCTCCCGCATCGAAAACATCCACGTGCTGACTGCTGATCATCCTGGGAATGGAAGCTGAACGACTGTCCTCGTCCTGAGCCTCTGCTACTCCCGCGACGGCCACGAAATCTGTCTCGACGACCGAACCTCTGTCTCTGGGCTGGTACGCTGGTACGAGTCCTCCACTGTCCTGGAACTCTCTGAGCCTCTGGAATGTGTGCCTCGTCAACTGGAGCTGCAACCACTGGTGCTATGTAGGTGACGGACTGCTGCATGCTGATCGTAAGGGACAGCTGAGTAACAGGGGTGACAACCTCCTGTCGTAGCTCCCGAACGACGTCAACTAAAGAACTCATCGTCTGGCGGAACTCCTGCATCTCTACCAAAAGTCTATCCATAGTATAGATCGTAGGCTGATCCGTCTGCACCTGTGCAACTAGAGTGCCATCCTGGTCAGTGATCGTCTCACCTGAGCTAACCCTGAGCTCGGCCCTCGCTGCATCACTCTGAGTCCCCATAGTCATCGGCGGCAAGGCTATAAGTAGATATAAGATGAGATTCGATAAGAATGAGGAAATCGATTCTCAAAGATATGAATCATCAAGGAAGGAATGTCAAGCAAATTGTACTTAGGTCACTTAATGCAAGGTACCGCGCTGTGGGTATGCTGCAGACATACACACACTACGTTACTCTGCTTAAACTACCTACTCCATCATACTAAGGTCATCCTACACTCCGAAAGGTAAAACCTAACGCTCTGATACCAACTTTGTCATGACCCAAGAATGGCCCGTGACGGCCCTAATACTACGCGACGCCTAAAGACGCAACGTAGTAAAAGAAAGCCAAAACCCAGAAATCTAAACCATAAAAATACGGAAAAGATAATATAAGTTTTGAAACATTTGAAATCGCAACCCAAATTCTTTAAAAGTCTTACTTTATTTCTTTAAAATTTTAGCAACACCTCATTTCTTTTTATAAAGACTAGTCAATATGAATACAACAGAAAAATAAGGACAGTAGAGAAAAATCTGTATATATAAAGACATCAAATCCACCATAATACACACTACGTCCTCACCAAGTTTCTATGTCAATAATACAACAGTAGATGGAGAGTACAATACAACGAAGGTACAATATATATAATACAGATAACCGTCTAACCCACCTATGCAAAAGGGTACTGTGAGCTGATGCGGTATCTGTAGCAAAAGATGGTAGCTGGATAGCTGGATAGGGGAATAGCCTGCCTCGACTACTCTGGGGAAAGACCTGAAACACCTGTGGCACAACGGGGGTGAGTTGCCAACTCGTGAATAGTATAAAACATATGCAGGTAATCGCAGGAATGTACGTACAGCATGAATCTAAGATATGCGATTACAATAATAATATATCATGCAATGCTGAATTAGGGAGAGTACACTAGCAGGTACAGTCAATATGTGAAGCAATGATGGCATGATAGTAGTATGCAATGTCTATGCAATAGAGATATGAGAAAGCTAATATGCAACTATCATAAGGGTACACTACAAGTACTACCAATATATGAATCTGTGCATAAGATAGGTAATGGTGAGGTGTAGGGTGGAATATGTCATTTTCCACGGAAACCTGACGTCGTGGCAGGATCGCAATCCACTAAGATACTCCAATCCCAAATCCTCAAACCAGGCCCCACATTGGGCACTCACATCAAATAAGTCTCACATCTCCTCAATGTACAATGTCGAGTAATCTCCTATATCCCGAATGTACGAGTCACCAATCACATAGGTATATCCAATGTCCAAGTCCCAATGAATCCCCTAGTATCCCAAGTCCAATCTCAAGTAAGTTCTAGCATCCTAAAGGTAAATATATGAACAGAAATAAATATGATGGGGGCATTACACATATATTAGCGTCCCATTCCACTAATATTGGTGTAAGGGTATATATAACAACGGCTAAGTCCCCTGTTATATATACAAAAAGGGGGTTAAAGAATATCATGAAACCGTGTGCCAAGCATCGACACAGAAATCCTCGTATATGGGGCTCCGTCAGTCCGGATCAGCCCACGGGGTCCGTCTGCAGTGTCGGCCCTCGGCCTCGACAGTACAGGTCATCCCGCATCCATCTCTCTACTCTGGCCAGTAGCCTCCAGACAACTGCCAGGTCCAAACAATCACCGGTAGGTACTCGCCCGCCTCCAGGCTCAATCGGCAAACCCATCGATCTTCTTGCCGAGGGGAACCATACCGGGCCCCGCCATGTACTCTCATACGGCAACCACACCTCGTATGGAGTAGGTAATCAGCACCGATAAAACTCATGGGGACGCTCGAAATATCATATCAAGGAAACCGGGTTGTTACATGTATGCATAATTTCATGAACTCCCGCGGTTCCCAAATCCCGAAAACATCATATGAAATCCAGATAAACAATGCATAAACACAGGAATAAATGTATGCGATATATCTGAATACGAGCAGGTAAACACAAGTATATAGCTGAACCAGATGTATGCGAAATCATGATAAGGTACAGCTAGGTAACATCAGTAATGTGAATATGCGACAACCACTGAATATGTATCTAACATACAGGTGTAGCAAGGTATAGGTATCTACCTATAGGAGCTGATGTCGTATACCCCCTGGGTATAAGTAACCTATGTAGGAAATCCCTCCCGGTATAGGTAAAATATGTAGGAGGTATACCTGTAGCTGTATCGCAAGTGAAAATATACCTATCACTAAAGGTATGATACACTATAGGTATACCGATACACTAGTGTCAAGTGTGGTAAGCAATGGTAGCTATAAGGGGTAGTGTGTGACATGACAATTATTGACGGTGTGTGTGTGTAGCATGCAATCCGTGCTCGTGCAATATGAACCGTCAATAATGTGTGCAGTGTCCTACGGCTGCTAATCACAGTATATATCTATATCTAGGAAATGCAGTAAGGCGCAATTCTACAATGACGTAGAATGTGCGACAGGTAATTGAATCCTAGCCCAGACGCATAACGCCATGCGGGCGATTCCCCTGTAGATGTTATATCTACTCACCTAAACTCCACGCTGGGTGAATCCCATCATCTGCTCTCCCTGTAGCCGTGTCCGTAACCCCTGTCTGCAAACCTGTAAATACGACAAGAAATCATATATAAGTCAAATATCCCGCGAAACGCGATATCGAAACGAAACGAGAAACTCGCGTCGCGAACTAAACGCGCGTGTGCACGATACGCTGAATCGTGTGTGTACGCGTCTAAAAACCATCGCGACACGCCGCGATACGCTGGATCACAGAGCCCACTCGCGTATCGCGCGTATCGCGCAAACACAAATAAACACAAAAACGATATATAGTCCCAGATTTTCCTACAGGTACAATATTACAAAACTAGACATGCCAATGATCTAGAAAACATAGCAGGGAGCCCTACACCAAAACCCCAACACCTAAGCTCCCCACTGGGCCGCAAATTGCGGCCAAAACAAGGAAATTGGCGGCCAGGTTAGGGGTAGGGTGGCTCGTCTTCTGGTGGTGTCATCTATACCTAGTGTACATGCTCCAGTTTCCTCAATATTGTTCTGCAAGGTCCGGGTCTATAGCAGATCACGAATGTCCAGTATATCACTTTAAAAACACTAATCTGCACAATAAGGGAAACCTATGGTATTTTAGTGTAATCTGGGGATTTCTCAATTGAAGTGTCCCTATTAACACTAAACTAACCTAAGGTAGCTAACCAATTCAAATAATTACCACAATATCTCACAAAACCCCAAAACTAGCACTAAACTAGCTAATTTAGCACTAATCGAAGCAATTAACACACAAGCTACACAAACAAGCAATAGGGTTCAGGAAATATACCCCATTGGACCCTAGAGAGCTGGTGAAGAGGTGTATGGAGGAGGTGAGAGCTTCTGCAAGTGCTGAGCTCCTCCTGCTGCTGCTGTTGCTTGCTGTTTCTGTTGCTGCCACTGCTTCTGTTGCTGATGATGATAATGATGGTGATGATGATGATGATGTTATTGTTGTGGTTGTTGTTGTTGTGATGGTGATGATAATGGTGATGATGATGATGCTCCCCCCCAACTGCTGCTGCTGCTTCTGCTCCCCCAGCTGCTGCTGCTGCTGCTCTCTCTCTCTCTGTCTCTGTTGCTGCTGCTGCTGAGGCAGCTTGCTGCTGCTGCCACTGCCTCTCTCTCTCTCTCGGCTGTGTGTGTGTGTGCAGGTGAGAGTGAGAGAATGAGGGTAGGAAAAATGAGAGGAGAGTGGGAGCAAACATCCAAGACCTCCCCCTCTCTTTCTCTTCCTCATTAAATGAGGCATGGGCAAGGCCATAATGCCCATGCTCTCTCTCTCCTCAAAGTCAACCAAGCACCAAAAATTCAAAACAACACTAAAACCCTTTAAAAGAAAAGAGAAAAATCATTTTCACTAAAGAAAACAACCATGCACTTAAAACCCAAAACACTTAAACAAACATGAAACTAACCTAAAGAGGATGGGTTAATCTTAAAATAACCCTAGTTAACATGCACAAGTGTGTGTGTGCCTAACAAAATTCTGGTAAAATACTCAATAATTAGGATAAAATATTTAAAAACTAATTTGGTAAACTTTTTATTAAAAACCACATTTTAAAATATAATTAGCTACAAAACACATTCTAAGGTGTTACAATACTATTCTCTATCAACGTGTAACAGTGAACATCAATGTCACTTAAAGCATGTACACGATGATAAAGATAAACCAGATAGCATACTATTATCTCGAGTAAGACTGTCCTACCGGTATAGATCCTCCCTCAATCATTGCAATCACGTGCCTGCGATCCAATAATTGACTTTGAGGGCACTATATCCAACAATGTCGGTAGAGCCCGATACACCCTGAGAAACTACTGGTGAACCTACCAATAAATCTTTCTTACCCTGGCCAGGGACTTTGTGTATTGGCTTACCGAACAAAGCAAGATATCAACCCCTAATACCGAGAGAGATGAATCCTATTTAACCACTACTTCCTCCAAGTGCTTCGGGACTGCAACCAACTACTACCTGTTTGCACGACTCCTTTGAGCCATGGTAGGGTAGCAATCAAAGTACAGTGGGAATACACTCGAGATGAATAGTGATGTCAAGTCAACGGACTAACCTGTACTATGTCACCAGGGAACTGCTAACTAACGATAGGTATAATACTAACCAGACGTTCCTTACGAGTCCGTCCAGTGTAACTCATAACCCAATGAGCACTTGTATACTATCTCTGGTATTGGATACCAATGGCCGCGGGACAAGCCACCTCCCCAGACTAGAGATAAGAAGCGTATACACTAGTCTACTCTGGAGTATCAATGCACTGTCTCAATAATCCTACGACTAGGGACAATCTTAAGGATGTGCTTATAGACTACCCATCCCCCACTATTGTGACTGCCATCACAACGCTGATAGTCAAACAAAGATCCTGAGGTCTTTACCAACATGTATTACCGATGTGTTAAAAGAAACACATACACATGTTAAGATAGAATCAGACCAGATATCATACTATCATGTTGAGCAAGACAGTTATTATATCTGCGTATATCCCAAACTTCCAAAATGTAATATACAATCTTGTACTATACAATAATGTCCTCTAGGGCATATATCACTAACAATTATTGCTTGACTGCCAGTATTATGATGGCGATCATATACGTGGGAGCTAGATGGTCCATAAGCATATCCTTAAATGTCCCTAGTCGAGAGAGTATCGAGACTGTGCATCTATACTCCGGAGTAGACTAGTGTATACTTTTCGAGAGCCCGACGAGGGACGGTGGCCGGTCTCACAAGCCATTGGTGTTGAGTCACCTAAAATAGTATACAGGTGCTCAATGGAGTTGAGTACGCTGGACGGACTCACTCAGAACTTCTAGATGGTATTATACCTATCGTTATATGGAAGTTCTCTTGTGGCATGAGTACAGGTTGGTCCTTTGACATGAGATTTTCATTTGTCTCGTGTGAGTTCCCACTGTACTTAGATTGCTACCATACCACGGCTCAAAAGAGTCATGCAAATAGGTTTTAGTTGGGTACAGTCCCGAGCTACATGGAAGCAGTGAACAATGGTTAGGGATTTGTCTCTCCCGGTATTGGGAGTTGATGTCGCGTTGTGCTGGGTCAGCCATCACCAGAAATCCTTGGCCAAGGTGGATGAGAATTACTGATGTGATATCAGTAGTTTCTCAGTGGGTGATGAGCTTCAGACCGGCAAGACTTATCGGGTTAGTAGGGGTCTGATGTTATCCACCCCCCAAACTCGGTATGCAATTATCTAAGACGAAAAGACCGGACTGTACGGAGATTGTCACAGACAGGCTCAATAGGGGTACGGATGAGTTTTCTCATCGGCCTTCCTTTCGCTCAATACTTGGGTAGCCGTTACGTACAGCTAGTGCTGCTGAAGTGCTTGTGGTTAAACCTACTGTCAGCGTATTGACGAGTCTTTAGAGTCCCACACAGAGGGTTTTTCCGGTTCAGGCAAAACGATGTAATGGCCGTATATTAATACGTGCAGAGTGAAAGTATGTCTTAGCACCTCTACTAGGGTTCTATGAGCATCAAGTATGCAATGTTAAAAAATCTAGAGGGCTAAGTATACTAAACAAGAATTGAACTAGAGAATTAGGGTTTCAAAGATAGCAAACAAGTTTCTAAGCTAAGTGAAAAGAGTCTACAACCTTTGTAGTCTAGTCCTTCACTTCAAAAGTTCCTTGTAGCAGTCTCTTGAACTTCTTCTAAGGCTCCACTTGAAGAAAAGAACAAGCTTGCTTGAAGTCTTCGTCGTCGAAGATGATCCACCTTAAAACTTCTCACACTCAAGCTCAACTTCACTAATCAAGGTATTAGTGAAGATAACAATCTATACTAATGGGCTGGAGTAGTGTAGGTTTATGAAGTAGGAATTTTGCTCACAAAAATCTTGCATTTCTTTTTCTTTTCCTCATCCTACAAAAACTTAGTGAAGAAGGGAAGAAGATGAACTTGGAAGTGAGAGTGAACCATGAGATGAGATGAGAGCATGAAAAAGATAAATATCTTATGAATAAAACAAGAAAAAAGGATGAGTCATGGCTTCTCCATGCTTCTCCAAGCATCCAAGAATAATGACGCATTCATCTTTTCTTTAATTCATATATATTAATCTTTATCTTCTCATCTTTACCTCTTGTGTGATTCTCATACATCCATATTCAATGTATCATCAACCATGATTCAATACACACACACACACAAAGAGAAGAAAATCTTAAGTGAGCTTAATATTAGTTAATATATATGTATATCAAATATATCAAATTATTAAATCAACTCTTGATTCAATAATCCGGTTATATCATATATAACCCGGATAATATCAAATATATCAATATATATACATATATATATCAAATCATTGATCAAATATATAAATATATATCAAATTATTAAATCAACTCTTGATTCAATAATCCGGTTATATCATATATAATCCGGATAATATCAAATATATCAATATATATATATATATATATATATCAAATCATTGAATCAACACTTGATTCAATAATCCGGTTATATCAAATATAACGCGGCTGATATCAAAAACGCTAGATTAGAATACGGTATTATATACTCGTATTTAATTAAGCTCCCGCACATATCTCAATACGTGCCCTACTTCATTTCGCTTAAGCTAGGAAATCTCTATGTGGGACTCTAAAGACTTGTCAATACGCCAGCAGTAGGTAATGATCACATCAGATGCCCATAAGCCGTCAGCGGTACTAGCTGGACGTAACGGCTACCCAGGTATTGAACGAATAGAATATCAACAAGCAAACTTGTCTAAACTCCCGTAGAGCCTATAAACAACACTTATCATACAGTCCGGTCTCTTCGTCTGATATGTCGGATATCGAGTCCGGGGGGTAGAATCATCAAACCTCAATGACTCGATAAGTCATGCCGATGTGTGGCCTATAATCTTTTGAGAAACTACTGATAATACTTAGCAGTAAATCTCATCAGCCATGGCTAGGGACTTGCTGTTATAGTAAATTGAGCATAGCGCAATATCAACTCCCAATACCGGGAGAGAAAAAACCCCTCCTATTGCTCACTCTGTCCATGTGACTCGGGACTGTATCCAAAAACCACCTGTTTTCATGACTCCTTTTAGCCGTGGTAGGGAGGAAATCAAAGCACAGTGGGAACCACACAAGACACTATGAGGATCTCGGGTTTACAGACTAACTTGTACAAGTGTCACCAAAGAACTGTTATCTAACGATAGGTATAGTACCATCTAGGAGTTCTCGGCGAGTGCTGTTCAGTGTACTCATTCTCCAATAAGCACCTATGTACAATCTTTGATGTCAAACACCAATGGTTATGGGATCAACCATCGCCCCATACAGGGACAAGAAACACACACACTAGTCTACTTTAGAATATCGATGCCCTGTCTCGATACTCCCTCTACTAGGAACTGTTAAGGATGTGCTTATGGACTACACAAGCTCCACTAGTATGATCTGTATCATAGTCCTGGTAGTCAACCAACATCCTAAAGGATTTATCAATATGTATCAATGAGATAGTAAACAAAAACAAGTGCACATGTTAAGATAAAGACCAACCAGATAACATACTATCATGTTGAGCAAGAAAATCCTTTATATATATGTCCAAGCATCCACTATAATATGCAATTATGGCCTTTAAGGCATATATATTCCTAACAATCTCCCACTTGCACTAAGGCTAGTTGTTGTAGTATCGCATACCCAACATCCCAAAAATTCTCTTGAACTGTGTCTGGGGGAAGGCCATCGTGAGTGGAACCGTCGTGTTGTCCTTTGTGTCTACTCTCCTGACCTCGATCTCGCGATCAACTATCTCCCTTTCACGACCCGGAAAAGGCATATGACCAACACTTGAATCATGTGAAGTCTATAGGACCACACCTAATTCAAGTAAGCCAAAAGCCTAAAAATCTAAACCTTTTTAGGGAAAATAGTGGAGGTGCGGTTTTGAAATAAAGGTACACTGAAATCAAGTTTATTCTTTATATACATAAGTAATAGTATATGAAAAAACATAATGTTTGTATCTAACTTGAAAGCCTTTTCGTCATTTGAAATTTCGGCAGCACTCCTTTGTAATTTTTAACCCGAAAACGAATACAACCAATAATAACTATAGGCATCCCCAAGCGGGAGCTAGCTCTTCGCCAATTAGCGGAAACAACCACGCAAATGATATAAATATACAACGCCGAAGGCGAGGATCAAACAAAGAAATAAAGTAAAGAAAACAAGCATCATCGAGAAAAACACATACGATAATGAATAAGTATAAGAGCGTGACTCTAAGTCCGAATGAATATACAACTATGGCTTCTAAATCTACAAATATACATAGTCTGGTTGATGGAGATTTTAACAAGATACAACTGAATGAAATATACAAATATAATGGTGGTCACGATGGAAATGTGTCTTACCTATCTATGCAATCACCGTGAAGAAGGCAGTGTGCCAGCAAGCCGCAACGGAACCTGTGCGGTCAAATCTGCAAGAAAAATGTGGCACAACGGGGGTGAGTCGCCAACTCGTGAGTAGAAGACATCACCGGGTAGAAACCGAATGTATGACTATCTCCTAGGTCATACGGTGTAATACAATAATAATAGCAACACGATAAACTCGAGTAATAGCAAAGGTAATAATATAAGCATATGTGTAATATCCAGTACTCGTGTCCGTGTCACAAGGTAACTACATGTCATGTATATCTGTTAGTTATATGTATGCCCTAGAGGCCATTACTGTACATAGGATGTATATTGTAGTGGATGCTGGGACATATATAGGGAGGACTTTCTTGCTCGACATGATAGTATGCTATCTGGTTGCTCTTTACCTTAACGCGTATGCTGATGGTCCCTCTGTTACATGTTGGTAAAGACCTTAGGATGTGTGCCTGACTACCTGGACTATGATGCAGATCATACTAGTGGGGACATGGTAGTCCATAAGTACATCCTTCAAAGTCCCTAGTCGTGGGTATATCGAGACGGGGCATCGATATACCAGAGTAGACTAGCGTATACCTTCTCGACCCATATAGATGGGCGATGGATGATCCCATATCCATTGGTGTTTGACATCAGAGATGATGTACGGGTGCTCAGTAGAGACTAAGTACACTGGACGGACTCGCCGAGAACTCCCAGATGGTATTATACCTCACGTCAGATGGCAGTTCTCTGGTGACACTGGTACAGAGTAGTCTGTTGACCCGAGATCGTCATAGAGTCTTGTGTGGTTCCCACTGTGCTTTGATTTCCATCTTACCACGTCCAAGAGGGCGTGCAAAACGGTGGTTTTTAGGTATAGTCCCGAGTCACATGGAGGCAATGAGCGATAGGAGGGGATTCGTCTCTCCCGGTATAGGGGGTTGATGTTGCGCTGTGTTCGATTGGCTATAACAGGAAATCCCTGGCCAGGGTTGCTGAGATTTACTGGTAAGTGTTACTAGTAGTTTCTCGAATTGTTATAGACCTCATATCGACATGACTTATCGAGCTATTGGGGTCTGACGTTTACCACCCCTAGGCGAGATATGCGACATATCAGACGATCAGACCGGACTGTACGGTAGTGTTACTGGATGGATTCACTGGAGTGTGAGCGGGCTTGCTCGTCGATCTTCTGATCGCTCAATACCCGGGTGGCCGTTACGTTTAGCAGACCGCTTGCGGCTTGTGGGTGCTTGATATGATCATCATCTGCTGCCGGCGTATTGACGAGTCTTTAGAGTCCTACACAGAGGTTTCCTGGCTCAAGCGAAACGAAATAGGAGCGCATATGAGATATGTGCGGGACCGAGAATAATGCGTGTATGTGATACCGTATTCCATTCTCGCGATGAATGTATCGAATGGTTATATGCGATATAACCTAGTTATCGAATCGAGGGTTGATTCGATAAGCCGATACATTGGATATTAGTCGGTTATATGCGATATGACCGGATCGTTAAATCAAGTGTTGATTTAATGATTTAATGTATAATTATATATTTGATATATAACTTTGCATTAACTAATATTGGTTCACTTTAAATGGATTTTCTCACTCGCTTGTGCACATTGTATATTCGATATAGTTTTGTGCACTTGATTATATCATGTTTGATGATACATGCAAAATTGGTTAAGTGTAAAGATTAAACCATGGTTGTGTAATGGTTAGGGTTTTGTTTTTACTTATTCATTTATTTATTTCATTTATCCTTTTTGGAAAATAAAATGCATAAAGAGAAAATGGTGGCTTTCATTTGTTTCTTTTATGAAGATTCATGAAGGTTTGACTAAGTCACCATTTTGTCTCATGCTTAACCCTATCCACTCCATTTAACCATAGTCCACTCTCTACACCTAACTATGGTTTTGTTTATGATAAGTTTTGATTTTCTATTCTAATTTAATTAACTTATCATATTCATTATCTTCTTCTTCTTCTTCTTCTTCAAGAAGAAAACCAAGCATCCATCAATGGTGATTGATGAAAAAGAGTGAGAAATCCAATTCTAAAGTCTACCCACTTCCTATTTCTTCATCCTCTACCTCTTGCCAAGTAGTAGAGTGTGTTTCCTTCACAAGTTTTCAAGGCTTGGTGAAGGTGGAGCTTGATCTAGTGATGCCTCGACGTAGATCATCTTCGGCACGTTGTCGACGACCTAGCCCGGTCTTTTCTCCGATGAAACCACCGTGAGAGTCATGGTTCGATTTGGACAGCGGAGAGGACTTCATTGCGGAGCCGTGGAGGTGGAGCACCGGATCTACAAAGGTTGTATTTCCGTATTCTTGTAGTTAAGTGTTAACTAGTTTCATTTATCGCCTAAAAATCTAGCCGACGATCCGTTCTAGGGTTTCTCGGCACCGTTAAAATTTGAAATTGGCATGATCGATGCCTTGTGAGACCTCATTAGGGTGCCTAGGAACCCTACAGTGGTATCAGAGCCTAGCTAGAGCCTTAGGCGAATTCTAGACGGAGTTTGAAGTCCGATCGAACCCGAAATCCCCGCTTTTCACCCCTTTCTGTACATTTTTGTAAACTGTGGTTTTTTTTCCAGATTAAAAATATGCAGAAAAATGAGCAGGGTTTTCTATGAATTACTGTACAAAACGGTGCCCTAACTCCGTCAAACAGCCGCGGAACCGCGGCCGTACCCCACGTGTCGCGGCGGTTCCGCGGCCATGTTGTTGACTCGTTGACTATTCTTTGCACAGTAATTGTTATATTTCACTCATGTGTTTTCTGGGTATTTTTAATATTTATTCAAGAGTTGAATATTCTGGGGTGATTTGAAGCTTCGTTGATTCGATCGGAAATTTCAAACTTTGTCTATGTGGCTTTCCGGGTATTTTTAGAATATGTTAAAAAGTCCGACCGGATATAAATACCCACTTTTTCCCCTGTCGGGAAATTTCCAAGTGTTGGACTTTTCCGTAGTTTAACGACGTTCTAAGTAGTGCAAGTAACGCGATGGACCCTCTAGAAGACAACAAACCTTAACTCGATTATGTGACCGTCTTGAACTGCCCTTTGAACCTTCGGGTTTGGGGCAGTACGGCGTGCCACATGTGAGGCGTTGGCTTGACCCTTCTACGGCTAGACCGTTGGTACTGAGGCACGAACTGAATGTTTTTAGACTTGTTTCATGTGTTCATCTGTAGCGGGAAAACTTGGGTGTTCGATTGTTCGATCGGAAAGTTTGACATTTTCTATTTATCCGGAATGGGATACAATAATTGGAATTCACAAGTTGTTATGTGATAACTGAATGAATGTTATAAACATAGCAGTTTAGTCTCACTTGATCGGTTGCCACGGAATTTTGATGTGATCAAAAGTCCGTCGCAATCACGTAGCGTACGCGGATACTCGCCGGGTAAACTTAATGGACAACCTCACTCCATAGCCCCGACCAAGTGACTGTAGGAGAACCCCGTCACCGAAAGCATCCGTTCGGGTGCTCCCGGTAGCGGTGTTCCGCCTTGGTGCACTTCGTCGACGGCGTCGGGGGTGCGGCCGCCTACTAAAGTTTGCGACGAGCATTCGATCAGATTGTCGGGAATCTTGTTGAATTGCCCGACTTGATATTGAAAAGTGTTTTCGATAATGAGACTAAAATGTGGGGTTTATAATTGTTAGGCATGCGATGTCTAAGTAATTCATTTGGTCAGGCATGCGATGTCTGAGGTGGTTGCGGATTCCAACTGTTGTAGTTTTACACTTTCTTTTCTGTGACCGTAAGTGTAATATGTGATATCGCCGGTTTCGTTGCTATATGTCAACGACAATTGGGATACGCATGTTTACTTACGTTGATGACATGTGATGTTATGTGTTGCTAGATATGTTATATTGGATCGTCGTGTTTGAATAGCCGGGGGTTTTTATGTGAGATGAGCGTTTTTCATTTTCATTCATGTAAAAACTTGTATGTAATATTCTTTTATTGGGGCACTTCCAGGTTGCGGAAGTTGTCACCCGTTGTATATTATTTACTTTTCCGCACTAGGATAGACCCAAGGAGGGGAGCACAAGTAACCGGGTTCTGGAGTCCAGTGGGAGACCAACTAGAGGAGTCGAGTCCGGGTCTCCTAACTCCAGAATTGGTAGGGTTGCTTGCCGCTCTCGTAGGGGTCTAGGGGTGTGGGTTTGGCTATTCATCACGACCGTGGAATCCGTGTTTTATACTGGCTCGTATTAAAAACACGGACGTCCTAGTATATCCAATATTTCATATGTTTCTTCTGCTGCGATATCTGTGATGTGATCATGTGATGTTCTGTGATAGATACTATATATAGTATATATGATATATTATATAGGCGTTACTTATGTTTTACACCCGCGCTAGCCCTGTCCCGCTCTGCCGTTAGTTACCTAACCTAACGGTGCACGAGGGGACATCGAGGCGAATGCGGATGGCATAAGTGTACGTCGTATTTACCTGTGATGTTTAGGTACTTAAATGATGGGACTTCATTAATGTGATTAATGAAATAAAAGAAACCTAAGATGTTGTAGAATCGAATTTCAAAATAAAACAGGTAGCTATAGTTCTTGCTTTGCACAGCGGTATATATGATATATCCTGCACCTTATTCGATAAGGAAAGGACCGAGATCCCTTCACCGGGAGTGACTCCTTTAGCAATAACTGGCAGATGCTACACACTCGGTTTGTCTTTTGATTGCTTTTAAGTGTTTTTTTTGCTTTGCACAGTGATATATATGATATATCCCGCACCTCATTCGACGAGAAAAGGACCGACGATCCCTTCACCGGGAGTGACTCCTTTAGCAAAACTAGAAAAGCCTCAAAAACACTCCATTTCAAAAATCATTCGATCCTACAACGATATCAAGTTCATTACGCAATAGGTTTTCAGAAAAACCTGTCGTAGCCCTCCGTCATTTCAGATAAGTCCTATTTAGTATTCGTGCTACGTTTGTTGACCTCCGTCAAGACGTAGTGTGCGGTAGCTAACTAGTATTTATCTGTTTATGCATATGATGCAGATTGGATTAGGGTAGTCGTGCGGCCTTGTTGACCTCCGTCAAGGGTCGTGCGGGTGGGTTTAATTCGATCAAGAAATGACGGGTTGAACTTGACTAGTAGCCTATGGTTTGTTGACCTCCGTCAAGGTCATAGGGTGCTGGGGGCAAAATATTATCGGGAATTTCAAGTGTTGAAATTTGAAATGAGATTGCATACCTTCTATGAGATAGTTGGATCCCGATACCCGCTGCGAGTAATTGTTACTCCTGGGAGAGTTTTACACATTACAATTAGCCGATCAAGTAGGTGTCTAGAAAGGTGTCAACGGGGTTACGCCTCTGGGAAAATGAGGTTTACATTAATTAGGTTCGTGCGAAAGCACGGGGGACCTCCCTCAAAGTACCGACACTGGCCTGGCTGAAAGATTGGCGAACTTGTAGTGTGTAATTAATCCCGGCTAGTCTTTTCTTTTAGGGTTTGAAGGAAGATTTGATAAAAAGCAGTGGGAGCCATCCTGATTAGATAAAATAAAAACCAATCTATTCTTGCAAGGGCGCACGCTGAGTGTTTTCTTCTCTCTCTCTCCTGGTAGCGACCATATCACGCCTTAATCAAGATAATAATACGGATTATTGACCGAACCCACTTATTATACTGAGCTGGGGAACGTTGGTCCCGCTCCAACTTATAATTGTTATAAGAAAGAGCAGGAAATAGGGGAATACCAGATTTCCCGTGCCGCCCAAACGAAGAAAGTGCATGATGATGCATCATCTTCGGGTGTGTTCGTTACACAGAACTGTTTCTCAGTATCCTCTGAATCCTGAGTATATGATACCGGATCAGGATCCCAGATATGTAATCTGTTACATAGGGCTACAAAAAGGTAGAAAAACTGAGAACGGGTGATAAGTTTCATGAGGCAGAAAACGGGGCAAGTGTTGCAGCCAAGTCTGTTGGTCACTGTCACCCTGTATTGTAATACATTGATTCTGAACGAATGTTATTAGATACCGAACCTGATATACAAAATCATATCAGTCTCTTTATTAGTAAAGAAATGATAAAATTTTGTATAGATGGATAATGTTTTGAACATTTCCTATATCAAAAGTTGATCGGTTCAGGCACGTTATCTAAAAGCATTGATGTTCTAAATCAAACTACAGTTTTTAGTATACTGAACACACACAAGAGGAAGAGTTCAGAAATGAACGAATTCTTCTTGAGGTATTGTAGACTAGGTCAGATCAATGTGACCCGACTAGCTAGAGTTACATAAAGATGCATATTTAAATTAGTTTGAATTTACATCTTGTGAAACTCGCCAGTCATGTCACAAAGATAAGATGACCATAGCTCTGTTTATTGGAAACAGAGAAAGAGTTAGTGAACTCTTGGGATGATACATGTTGATGTATCTAGGTCCCCTATCTACACATACCAGGACTAGTTCTTTATACTTCATTATATTCTCTGATAATCTCTCAAGATTCAGACATATGTTCCTGTTGAAACATAAGTCCGAACCTTTTGAGATATTCACAGAATATAAGATAGAAGTAGAGAACCAACATACGGGTATAAGTATTATGTCCTATGATGAGATCAGGGAGGAGAATACTTGTGCATAGAATTTCTGGACTATTCTTAAGGAGAATGAGATTCTCTCTCGGCATTACCCCTCCGAATACACCATAGCACGATGGTATGTCGGGGCGGAGCAGATACACCTTATTTGATATGGTGTGCTCTATGATGAGTACTACTGAGTTACCTTTTTCCTTTTGGGGGTTATGCATTTATGAAGCTGCATACCTATTGAATAGGGTTCGAATCAAATCAGTTGCCTACCACTTCATATATGATATGGAAAGGGAAGAGCCCATATCTTAAGTTAGTTAAGATTTGGGGTTGTCCGGCCTATGTCTAAAAGCAAAATCCGGACAAGCTCGAGGCAAGGTCGGTAATGTAGAACTGGAAAGGTTCCAGCTATACAAACTACAGCAGATGATTTGGTAGAACCAAAGGTTTCAGTAGATACCAACGAACCTCAGCCTCTCCGCCGATCTAGTAGGGCTCCTCACCCACCTGAGAGATACTTCGGTTTCTCTATGACAGTGGGAGCGATGATTGCATCATGAGATGATGACCCAACTAGTTTCGAGCTGGCCATCAGGAGTGAGACTCTGTAAGAATGGCTGGATGCTTAGCGATCTGAGATGGAATCCTTATACACCAACAAAGTATGGACTTTGGTTGCTATATCTGAAGGGTTAAATCCCCATCAGGAGCAAGTATATCTTGAGAAGATTACTTGGTGTACATGGAAAGGTTGAGACTTTCAAAGATGGACTTGTTAAAGGTTTTCATCATCAACCAGGCGTGGATAGTGGTGAAACCTCTTCAAGTAGCTATGCTTAAGTCCATCCAGATCCTACTTGCCACGGCTACATACCATGACTACGATATCTGGCGGTTGGGTGTCATGACTGCTTTTCTAAATGATGTTTTAGAAGAGTGCGTCTATAAGTACACAGCCAGAAGGCTTCGTAGACAGTGGGAGCAGCGGAAACGTGTGCAAGATGCTTTATAGGATTAAAGCAGGCATCGCGGAGTTGGAACATCTGTTTTGATGGATTAGTCAAAGAGTTTGACATCATCAAAATGGTAGATGAGCCTTGTATAAACAAAAAGGTAGTAGGGAGTATGGTGAAAATCCTCGTAGAGTACGTGGATGACATACTCTTGATAGGGAAAGAGTTTCCTATGCTACGCTCGAACAATCTCCGCTTATCACATAATTCTCCATATAGGATCAAAGTGATACCCCCTAAATCCTGAGTTTTAGATCTATGAGATAGATTTAATTGGATGTTAAGATTCTCACTAGTTGTAGTGAGATGGTATCAATCGATCCTGGGGAGAATCACTGGAAGTGTTCCAGGGTGATAAAAACGACTGAATGTCAGTCACAGGCATTGTCTTTACCCTCAGTAAAGGGACGGTATGTTGGAAGAGTTCCAAGCTAGATACCGTGGCATACTAGAAGATAAAGGCAGGATACATCGCTACTTAAGATGCTACCAAAGAGGATGTTTGGGTGTATATTAGTTCATGAGATGAACTACGTTCTTACTATTGTGAGACAATGGAGTTGTGGCTTATGCCAAGGAACGACGGTCCCATCAGTGATCCAGACTTATTCTAAGGCAGTATCGCCTGATCCTGGAGATGTTTGATCTCCAGGGGATCGAGGTAAGGAGAGTAGACTCAGAGGACAACAAGGCGGATCCACTCACGAAGGCCTATTCCCAGAGAGAGACTTTTATGGGATGGTTGAGTATGAGATACTACAACTACTGCTACAGATGGCCCTAGTGCAAGTGGGAGATTGTTAGTTATATGTATGCCCTAGAGGCCATTACTGTACATAGGATGTATATTGTAGTGGATGCTGGGACATATATAGGGAGGACTTTCTTGCTCGACATGATAGTATGCTATCTGGTTGCTCTTTACCTTAACGTGTATACTGATGGTCTCTCTATTACATGTTGGTAAAGCCCTTAGGATGTGTGCTTGACTAGCTGGACTATGATGCGGATCATACTAGTGGGGACATGGTAGTCCATAAGTACATCCTTCAAAGTCCCTAGTCGTGGGTATATCGAGACGGGGCATCGATATACCAGAGTAGACTAGCGTATACCTTCTCAACCCATACAGATGGGCGATGGATGATCCTATATCCATTGGTGTTTGACATCAGAGATGATGTACGGGTGCTCAGTAGAGACTGGGTACACTGGACGGACTCGCCGAGAACTCCCAGATGGTATTATACCTCACGTCAGATGGCAGTTCTCTGGTGACACTGGTACAGAGTAGTCTGTTGACCCGAGATCGTCATAGAGTCTTGTGTGGTTCCCACTGTGCTTTGATTTCCATCTTACCACGTCCAAGAGGGCGTGCAAAACGGTGCTTTTTGGGTACATTCCCGAGTCACATGGAGGCAATGAGCGATAGGAGGGGATTCGTCTCTCCCGGTATAGGGGGTTGATGTTGCGCTGTGTTCGATTGGCTATAACAGGAAATCCCTGGCCATGGTTGCTGAGATTTACTGGTAAGTGTTACTAGTAGTTTCTCGAATTGTTATAGACCTCATATCGACACGACTTATCGAGCTATTGGGGTCTGACGTTTACCACCCCTAGGCGAGATATGCGACATATCAGACGATCAGACCGGACTGTACGGTAGTGTTACTGGATGGATTCACTGGAGTGTGAGCGGGCTTGCTCGTCGATCTTCTGATCGCTTAATACCCGGGTGGCCGTTACGTTTAGCAGACCGCTTGCGGCTTGTGGGTGCTTGATATGATCATCATCTGCTGCCGGCGTATTGACGAGTCTTTAGAGTCCTACACAGAGGTTTCCTGGCTCAAGCGAAACGAAATAGGAGCGCATATGAGATATGTGCGGGACCGAGAATAATGCGTGTATGTGATACCGTATTCCATTCTCGCGATGAATGTATCGAATGGTTATATGCGATATAACCTAGTTATCGAATCGAGGGTTGATTCGATAAGCCGATACATTGGATATTAGTCGGTTATATGCGATATGACCGGATCGTTAAATCAAGTATTGATTTAATGATTTAATGTATAATTATATATTTGATATATTACTTTGCATTAACTAATATTGGTTCACTTTAAATGGATTTTCTCACTCGCTTGTGCACATTGTATATTCGATATAGTTTTGTGCACTTGATTGTATCATGTTTGATGATACATGCAAAATTGGTTAAGTGTAAAGATTAAACCATGGTTGTGTAATGGTTAGGGTTTTGTTTTTACTTATTCATTTATTTATTTCATTTATCCTTTTTGGAAAATAAAATGCATAAAGAGAAAATGGTGGCTTTCATTTGTTTCTTTCATGAAGATTCATGAAGGTTTGACTAAGTCACCATTTTGTCTCATGCTTAACCCTATCCACTCCATTTAACCATAGTCCACTCTCTACACCTAACTATGGTTTTGTTTATGATAAGTTTTGATTTTCTATTCTAATTTAATTAACTTATCATATTCATTATCTTCTTCTTCTTCTTCTTCTTCTTCAAGAAGAAAACCAAGCATCCATCAATGGTGATTGATGAAAAAGAGTGAGAAATCCAATTCTAAAGTCTACCCACTTCCTATTTCTTCATCCTCTACCTCTTGCCAAGTAGTAGAGTGTGTTTCCTTCACAAGTTTTCAAGGCTTGGTGAAGGTGGAGCTTGATCTAGTGATGCCTCGACGTAGATCATCTTCGGCACGTTGTCGACGACCAAGCCCGGTCTTTTCTCCGATGAAACCACCGTGAGAGTCATGGTTCGATTTGGACAGCGGAGAGGACTTCATTGCGGAGTCGTGGAGGTGGAGCACCGGATCTACAAAGGTTGTATTTCCGTATTCTTGTAGTTAAGTATTAACTAGTTTCATTTATCGCCTAAAAATCTAGCCGACGATCCGTTCTAGGGTTTCTCGGCACCATTAAAATTTGAAATTGGCATGATCGATGCCTTGTGAGACCTCATTAGGGTGCCTAGGAAACCTACAATATCATGTATAAATGTATCATTAAATGGGTGTGTCCAGCAATGACACACAAAAATCATGATAAAATCTGAGTGCCAAGCATCGACACTCGAAAATATCATGAAAACCGTGTCTATCAGCGATGCATAATCCTTATATATCTCGGGCTCTGTCTGTCCGGATCGGCCCATATCATCTGATCTAACGACTACGGTCGGTATCCTCCGGATATCCGCCGCGCCAAACTACCACCGGTCTGTAGTGCTTCCCTGCCGGGCTCAACGTCTCTCTATACGGCCTTCTTGCCTGGGGGTACCGCACCGGGTCCACCATGTACCCGCAGACGATGTCTCCACGCTCCTCGAATCGGGTATATATATCTGCTCAGAACCGAGAAATCTCATGGTGGACGCCACACATCATATCACGAGAAACCGCAATTTTCTTTTAAATTGAGCATAAGTTTTCAAATTCACATGCGGTTTCTCAAATCCATGAATCTCATGAAAAACCGAAATCTCATAATTATGAGTATATAATGAGATAATGAATACCGGCGTAAAGCCAAATGAATCAGTGTATAACTGGAATGTATGTATGCGAACGCATGTGGCATCTAAGTAAGAAATATAAAGTTGAAACTAGCATATGATATCATGAATGCAAAACAGTACTATTTAGTTACAATTTATCAAATTTTACAAATGAAGTAACGATTACTAAAGTGTACGTGACAAGTCAATTTCCGATACTGATGTGTGTGAGCCGGCAAGCAAGTGTACGTGCAACATACGCATCATCGGTAATGGTGCAGGTGTCCTAGCAGACGAGATTATAACAGCTAATGAAAGCACATGTATATATGCAATGCAATGAGAACAACATAAACATAGCGGAAAAGTAAATAGTAATGCAACATTATAAAATAAACATATCTATATACGAACCATACAGTTATAGTATTAGAAATAGCACGAATCGTTGTTTTGGAAAGGTATGGGCCACGATGTTTTTGAGAAAAGAAATATCTTTTGAAAATCCATAGCGTCCCTCGGGCTATCTTATGAAAATACCTACGATTCGTTAGTTTTTAGAAATAAGTATGACTCGAGCCTAATCTGACATCTAACTAATCAACTAAAAGACTAAACTAAGAACCGAGTCGAAAGTGATAAGAAATCTATAACAATTTCCAAGTCGATATATCTAGTAGTCGGCAATCCAGTCTCATAGCATTACATACGGTATAGTCCATCATACGACATTCTCGAGTCAAGAGTGCGGATCAATCATATAAATAAATATATATATATATATCTCGTACGGTAAAATCCATCGTACGATATTCTCAAATCACGATGGTACGGGTCAAATATCATATTTATCATATAGTTCGTACGATATCATTCGTTGTACAATATCATAATCAAGGATACGAATCTAAGGTCACATGCATTCTATTATTTATCAAAACACATGTTATCGCATGTGTGCATATAACGCCCAATGATTCTTTAATATATCACATCATATGCGATGTCTCATCTCATATCATATATCAAAATCTCTTGATATCCTGTTCGATCGTATCGACTCATATCCATATAACATATCATATCCTCATCTTACACACACACACACACACACACACACACACACATCATACTAAGTGTGTAAGTGTGTGTGTGACAACATAAAACCAAAGCTCATGACTAAGAGGGAAAAAGACTAGTATACCTACCTACGATTACACTTAACCTATCTATAGTCTCCTAAACCCTATTTGCTAAGTATCTAAGTCTCATATCAACATAAATATAAGTATATATAAATACCCTAATCTACGGTTGCGGGAGTGCTATACGCCATCCACCCAACTTCCCCTGTAAATATACATCTACTCACCTACAATCCTTACTTTAGCCGAAGTCGATGACACCTTGCTCTCCTTGTCGTCCCGAAGCCCACGCGAAGGTACCTATAGTTCAAGCACGTCGTGTTGTAAACAAAAATCCAATGAGAAATCCGAATCGAATTGCATAGAAATCCATATCCAAAACCGATACGATACGCGAAGCGCGCCTAGGTTTGAACATATGGTCAACGCGCGCTAAAACAATAGTATAATATCTGACGTCGACGTACGAATGTCGAACGACCAAGTCACATCAAGAAATACAAAAATCCAAGTTTCAAATATCGGAAAACATTGTCAAAACCAACACTAAATGCTCCCAAATTTTTGCACAGGTAGACTAGGACAAAACTAACAATACAGTAGCTAGGTTATGAGGAGTGTGAGCTACAGGCTAAACCCCAAAATCAGACTCCACCATTTGGCCGGCGAGAATTGCTACAGTACCCGGTATCTCCGGTCCAACCTTGGAATTTTGGTCTCGTACTTCCGTGGTGGTCTTCTAGTGGTCTAACTAGGTCAATATAGTTTTTTGTTTTTCTTAAAAAGACCCCAAGTTGCACTAGATTCCATCTGAACATCAAAAACAAAGAAAACCGGCATTGGAAAAATTCTAAGTTCGTGTTTGGTTTCTAGTCTCTGTTCTAGGCCAGTAAAATATCACTAAGGTCATGCAAAACACTCACTACAACTCAAATACACCTACACAAGTCATACTATCTCCTAACTCTCATCTAGGAATTTCTAACATCACTAAACCTTATTAGCTTAACTCTAAACTACCATATGATAATAAGAAAACAAGAAACCTAACTAGAAGTGTAGGGATAATCTCATTTGGCAACTCAAGAAAATTATTGGGTTGCCTAAAGTGTTCAAAACCTTGACTTGCTCCAACCATGGGGTTTGTGGTGAGGTTGTGATCAATTTTTGTGAAAGGGGTATGGTATTTTGGCTAAGTTTTGTTGATGTTTGAGGGTGGTAAAGGAGGTGGATGATGAGGGTGGTGAAGGAGAATGAAGGAGGAAAGAAAGAAATATGAGCCAAGGTGTGTAGAAGGTCCCCCCTCTCTCTCACACCCATCCCTCATGTCACCTTGTCCCCTCTTTTCTTTTATTTTAAAAACAAAAAAACCATATAAAGGCAAATGAAACATGGTTCAAATGAATGTAACAAATGTTGCAACATATTTTGTTGCATGTGAGATACATAAACAAGATTAACGCATAATTAGTGAAATATTAATCGAGTTTAGCATTAACTTATATACAATTAATTGTATAATAATTTATAAAATGTCCAAAAATAATATTTTATTTTCTCAAATATTACAATCTTTCCCCCTTAAATAAATTCGGTCCCCAGATTTAAATTTAAACCCCATAATAATTAAAGCATTTCAGCAAAACAATCAAGTCGCCGGGGCTTCGAAATAATGAATACATAAGATATATCCTAGCGCAACGCGTGCTCATGAAAACGAGTGTAAAACTCAAAATCAAAACTCCGTCAAGCATCATGCCATCCTGAGAGTTAATGCGAAAATACCAGTCTCCAAAATTCATTGTCAAGATCAAGTATAATGTAGTTAAGACTATATCATATATATAGTACGCATCGTTGTGAAATCATCAAAACAATTGAATAAAAGTGTATGCAAAATCCCCTCAAATCACCGCGCGATGCGCAAATCACGGCACAAATAGCGGAAGCACATTATAAGGAAAATAGCTATACATATACATATACATATCCTTTGTTTAACATATACGTCCCGCCTTTTGAAAAATGTTCTAGAAGGGGTTTCTTTATAAAATCTCTTGTCATCATGGACACAAAGAAAAAAATATGGAGACTATTGATCATTTGATATTCCTTCGGTAAATATCGATGCATGTATAAATACTCAGGTACTATCCTCAGACTAGTCCTGCTCGGTTATTAAACCATATAGTATATAAGTCATAAAAACTTGCTGCTCTAAAGGAAATCAATCTCAAATAGCAAACATAGGAACACCACGTGCGTCTAGGGCGCACGGAAATCGAAATCAAATATTGGTGCCACGAATGTGCACGGAAACAAAACTAAGTGCAACGGGTGTTCACGAAAACATATGTCGAGTGCAACGGGTGTGCCTGACAACAAAATCAGGTGCATCTGATATGTACGAAGAATCTCAGTTTAGTGCATCTGGTGTACACAAAATCACATCAAGTGCGCTAAGTGTGCGCAAAATCTAAATCAAGTGCACAAGGTGCACGAAAACAGATATCGAGTATCAAAATCGAAATCAACGGTATAAAACATACACCAATTCAAAATCAAGTATACCGCGGTATATGAACATGTAAACGTGTGCAACTGTGTGCACAAAAATTCATATCAAGTACTGAAAACTCGTGTAACTACTCCGAATGCATAAGTCAAAATCATGTGCATATTATATGTACGAAATCAAATCAAAAATATCGGAGTGTACGAAATCAAAATTGAGTGCAGATGGGTATGCACAAAATGAAAGTCAGTACAACTGACGCCTGAAAATACGAATCAAGTGCAACTGTGGTGCACATAGAAAATATCAATCATAAAACAAATTGTCAAAATACCGAAATCCAAAACAACGGAAATGTGATATCCGAATCACCAAGTTGCAAATCATAAATAACTGTAGTCGATGTGCCCCTCCTTCAATGTCGACAGGTGCCGGTGCATCCAAGACTGGCAGAGCAAGAATATCTACTTGCCTCTTGCCCACGGTATGGCGTCTTTTGCTTTTAGGTCTTCTTTTCTCTTTGTGAATTACCGATTACATGACTCCTTGGTTTGACATCCTGATTCGGAGTAATAATGGAAACAATCCCGTTCTGGCGCTCCTCTGAAGATCTCCTGACCAATTATCATGGTCACTCGTAACATATTACGTCGATGATGGCAGCCTCTGGCCCACTAAGTATGTGTGATACAACCGATCCTGGGTCCAAGTCTTTATCATGAAGTACTCCCGAAAGATCCTGCCCGGGTCTCTTCCAATCTCATCTCTGCCGAACTGCCCGGAAGTTATCACTCTTTACTTCATCTGATTCTCATTCCGGGACAGCTGCATTCTCATCATGACTTCCGTCTGGAAAATATGCCCGTATCCAACGACTCTGCGTGCGTATCAAGTCTTTGGCATCAACGGAGTGGAACGCCAACTCGTAAGGGGCTCGTACGAACCTTTTTACTCCGCCTTCTTTCAATATGGACCAACTCGGAATCATCTCTTCGTAGCTGTATAGACTGTGCTCTAATTGACTGTACTCATATCTGGAGTCTCTTTCGAAGCTACGAACTCGGAATCTCTAATACCCTGTGGAAGGTGTCTGACAAATTTCGTCCTCGGAAACTCGTCCAAGTCATTGGAGTAATGCGCTTTCGCTCGTTCTTTCTCTATCGACTCACAACATGTCTGTGTGAGGTTCCCTTCTAGCTGAAGGTAGTGAAGTTGATGACCTCGCATCGGAGCATCCAAATGAACAAACCGTCCTAGTCACTTATCCGATGGTGACTAGCGATCTTCTATCACATCTCCGTGTATAAATTCATGCTGCATTAGCTTCATAAATCTGGGGGTGATATCTTATCAAACTCAGCAACTGCTGGCTCGCTTGTCCGCACGGTAGACAACACCTCAATCATCTGGAGTAGACGGTACCTTAATAGTCGTCACAATCTGGCTGGCCTCTAGCAGTGGCCCAATCATCTGGTGCAGATCCCAAATGCTCATATCAACTGGAAAATCCTTAGTAAAATAATATATCTATGCGTTCGTGTGTCACCGGAATACATCCTGGTCAATCCTCATCCCTGACGAGCTCGCTTTGACCGCATCTCTAGCCGCAGCTCTCTCTGCTCGTGTAGCCAAAGTAACAGAAATACAATCCGATATCGATGAGGATAGATCATAGGAACAAATAGAAATACGATGCATAAAAAAATATACATCCTAAGGCTTCTTAAGCGGAGTAGCGTATTGTAAGTATGCCGCAGAACATACACACGGTATGTCACTCTACTTAAGTTACTTACTCCATCAACCAAGGTCAACCTACGCGACAAAAGTTCGGGTCAAATACCCCCTCGGCCAAGTCTAAGTTCCGTAAGGTCAAGCCTAGCTTCCGAATATATATATATGCCTTAGACTCCGCATAGTCAAACCTCGACTCGAACCAAGGTTAAACTTAATGCTATGATACTAACTTTGTCACAACCCGGAAAAGGTACATGACTGGCATTTGAATCATGTGAAGTCTATAGGACCACACCTAATTCAAGTAAGCCAAAAGACCAGAAATCTAAACATTTTTAGGATAAATAGTGGAGATGCGGTTTTGAAATAAAGATACATTGAAATCAAGTTTATTCTTTATATACATAAGTAAATAGTATATGAAAAAAACACAATGTTTGTATCTAACTTGAAAACCTATTCGTCATTTGAAATTTCGGCAGCACCTCCTTTGTAATTTTTAACCCGAAAACGAATACAAGCAATAATAACTATAGGCATCTGTAAGTCCACGTTACCTCTCCCGGTACTTACGGGCTTGCGGAAATGATGAAAAACGATTTTTCAAGAGGTGGTAACATGGACTCAAAATACGGATCTTTGTTAAACAACTAACTAACAAACCTAACAAGAGTTTTACCTATTCGGTTAGGGGGTTATACCTTTCTTGAACTCCTTCGTCTTCAACTCTTTACGGTGTATGGATTGGCCTCACTATGTCGTCTCCTTGCGCCGAAGATGGATCCACCTGAAAGCTTCTACCTTTGGCTTCTTCTTCGAATTTGAAGAAACTAGAACACTTGGTTTGCTAAACCTTGTGAACTAGGATGAGTAGAGAAGTGATATGGGTTTTCTTTTATCTCTAAGGCAATGTTTCTCAACTCATGAGAGGGTGTTGCCTTGAGCTAGAGAGAGAGCAAGAGGAAGAGCAAGAGGGAGAGCTCAACCAAGAGAGAGAAATGAAATGAGAGAATGAGTAAGTCTTTTGCCATCCAAGCTCTCATAATCCAAAACCATGATTACTCATAATAGTAATTGAGTATTATGTGATGGATCAAGTCAAAATGGCCATATCATTTCATACACTCATTTTGCAAAAACAAACAAGCAAGCAAAAGTCTTTGCCATGAAATGATAGCCATTGTAATGATGATGGTCAACTAGTCCAACCTAGTCAACCGGTCAACAAAGTCAACAAAGTCAACCCCTTATCTCAACCATGACACAATAATACTTAATTAATATTATCATTAATCATATTTCTTATTCTCATTAGGGTTTAGCAAAAGTCAATGGTCAACAGTGAATAGTCAATAGTCAACAACCCCAATGAGAATCCTCTGCCTCTGTCTCTCTGTCAACTGTGCATACACATCCGCATCCGCGTTCCGAGGAACACGAATACAAACGAGATAAAACCAATCCCAAAATGTACACTAGGATCTGGCTTAAACCAAAGCCCGCTAGTGTTAACTGTTCGGACACCAAACGTGTACAAGTGCACGGATGTGACCGAACCCTGTCGCAAAACCATGCGACCTGTCGCAATACCTTGCGACCTCTACTCTTTTGCCTAAAGGCGAATAGCTTTCTGTGTGGGACTCTAAAGACTCGACACTACGCTGGCAGTGGGTTTAACCACAGACCGCAAGTGGCACTAGCTGTGCGTAACGGTCCCCAGGTAGATGCCGACAAGAAGACGAACGAGGTGAAACCCATCTGAACTCCTACTGAGCCTGAATGTGACAATCTCTATACAGTCCGGTCTGTTCGTCTGATACATCGCATGGCGGGCCGAGGGGGCGGTAAACATCAGTCCCCTACTAGCGGTACAAGTCGTGTCCGAGTGTAGCCTAGAACACCATGAGATAACACTGGAAACCTACCAGTATATCTCGCTTGCCCTGGCCAGGGACTACTCGTGTAATGGCTCTCCCAGACATAGCGCGATGTCAACCCCCAATACAGGGAGAGACGAATCCTGTCTAACTGTCGCTGCCTCCAAGTGCTTCGGGACTGCACCCAACTACTACCAGTTTGCACGACTCCTTTGAGCCGTGGTAGGATAGTAATCTAAGTACAGTGGGAACACACTCGAGGCGAAGTGACAGTGTCAAGTCAGTGGACTAAGCTGTACTCATGTCACCTGGGAACTGATAACTGACGATAGGTATAGTACCAACCAACAGTTCCCGACGAGTCCTGTCCAGTGTACTCGTAACCTAACGAGCACCCGCATACTATCTCAAGTACGACGTACTGACGGCTGTGGGAAAGACCGTCCCCCACACTGGGTTGAGAAGCGCATACTCTAGTCTACTCCGGAGTATCGATGCCCTGTCTCGATAGTCCTGCGACTAGGGACCTGCATAAGGATGTGCTTATAGATTACCCAGCCCCCACGAGTGTGACTGCCATCACAATGCTGGTAATCAAGCAAAGATCCTAAGGGCTCCACTAATGTGTATAGGTGATATACTAAAATAAACACATGTACACATTAAAGTAGAAACAAACCAAGTAGCATACTACTATATTGAGCAAGATTGTTTATACAAGGTGAATATCCCAAGCTTCCATTAAGTAATATACAAACTAGTATGATACAGTAATGGCCTCTAGGGCATATACACTAACAATCTCCCACTTGCACTAAGGCCATGTACTGGCGTATCGAAGACCTATCATCTCGATCAGCCGCTCGAACTGAGTCTGGGGTAAGGCCTTTGTGAGTGGATCAGCAGTGTTATCTTCCGTAGAAACTCTCCGAACCTCGATCTCCAGGCGACCCACGATCTCCCTGATCAGGTGATACCGCCTCAAGATGTGTCTGGATCTCTGATGGGACCTGGGTTCCTTCGCTAAAGCTATAGCCCCGTTGTTGTCGCAATACAGAGGTATTGGATCAACAATGGACGGAACCACCAGAAGTTCAGTTAAGAACTTCCTTATCCAGACGGCTTCTTTTGCGGCATCTGCAGCAGCGATATATTCCGCTTCCATCTTCGAGTCAGCAACGGTTTCCTGTTTGGAACTCTTCCAACACACCGTCCCTCCATTGAGGGTAAAGACATAACCCGACATGGACTTGGAATCATCCTTGTCACTCTGGAAGCTGGAGTCAGCAAAGGCCTCGATCTGGAGGTCTTTTCCGCCATACACCAAGAACATCTCCTTAGTCCTTCTCAGGTACTTGAGAATGTTCTTTACCGCTATCCAGTGTTTCTCCCCAGGTTTTGACTGATACCGGCTTACCACACTCAGTGCATAAGCTACATCTGGTCTGGTATACGACATCGCATACATTATAGAGCCTACCGCAGAAGCGTAGGGTATAATAGACATGCGATCCCTTTCCAAATCAGTCTTGGGAGACATCTCTTTGGAGAGGGTGATCCCGTGACAAGCCGGTAGATTACCGCGCTTGGAATCTTCCATACTGAATCTTTTCGGTATGGTGTCGATGTACCTGGACTGTTAAAGTCCTAATATCCTCTTGGATCTGTCACGAAAGATCCGGATCCCCAGAATGTACGAGGCATCACCCAGGTCTTTCATGGAGAACCTGTGCGACAAGAACCCCTTGACAGATGGTAGCATAGGAATGTCATTTCCTATCAAGAGAATGTCATCCACGTACAATACGAGGAATACGACAGTTCTTGCTACAAATCTACTATAGATGCATGGTTCATCTGGATTTTTGATAAAGCCAAATTCTTTGACCGTCTCATCAAAACAGATGTTCCAACTCCGCGATGCCTGCTTTAGTCCGTAGATGGACTTAAGCAACTTGCACACCTTTCCGCTGCTCCCACTCTGAATGAAACCCTCTGGCTGGTCCATATAAACACACCCCTCTAAATTTCCATTTAGAAAAGCGGTCTTTACGTCCATCTGCCAAATCTCATAATCGTGGAAGGTAGCAATGGCAAGAAGGATCCGAATGGATTTCAGCACAGCTTCTGGAGAAAAGGACTCGTCATAGTCCAAACCAGGTCTTTGACGAAAACCCTTTGCAACCAGTCTAGCTTTATAGGTCTCAACCTGTCCATCTACACCAATCTTCCTTTTGAAGATCCACTTGCATCCTACGGGTTTTACCCCACTGTAGCAACGTCCAACGTCCATACTTTGTTGGTGTACATGGACTCCTTTTGGGTCCGCATTGCATCCAGCCATTTTACCGAGTCAACGCTCTGAATGGCCTGCTGGAAGCTAGTCGGCTCATCATAATCAATGATGCAATCTTCTCTATCCCCGTCTATGAGAAAACCGTAGTATCTCTCGGGTGGATGAGACTTTCTACTACTCCTGCGGAGCGGCGTAGAAATGTCATGTTCTTTTGAACCCTCTGGTTCTACTAAGCTTTCAGTAATAGCTCGTGGTTCTGGAATTTCTTCCAGTTCTATTGCGCTCCCACTTATCCGATTCTCCAAAAACTGAGATTCCAAGAAGTGGGCATGCCGAGAAACAAAAACCTTTTGTTCCTCTTCGCAATAGAAGAAATATCCCTTGGAGTTCTTTGGATATCCCACAAACTTGCACTGTACTGAGCGTGCTTCGAGCTTGTCCGCATGCTGCTTTTTGACAAAAGCTGGACTTCCCCATGTCTTAATGTGATTAAGATAGGGTCTCTTCCCACACTACATCTGATATGGTGTAGTAGGCACAGTCTTAGTTGGAACTCGGTTCAAAAGGTATGCAGCTGATTCTAGTGCATATCCCCAGAATGATCGCGGTAACTCAGCGTTACTCATCATGGACCGTACCATATCCAATAGGGTTCGGTTCCGTTTCTCCGATACACCGTTATGTTGCGGAGTGTATGGAGGAGTAAGCTGAGAGAGAATTCCATTCTCTTTTAAGTAATCCAGGAACTCGGCACTTAAGTATTCACCACCTCGATCAGATCTCAGTGTTTTGATACTTTTGCCGGTTTGTTTTTTCTACTTCATTCTTATATTCCTGGAATTTTCCAAAGGCTTCGGATTTATGTTTCATTAAGAAGACATAACCGTACCTTGAAAAGTCATCCGTAAAAGTTATGAAGTAAGAATAACCGCTTCACGCATGTGTAGACATTGGACCGCACACGTCGCTGTGTACGAGTCCCAAGAGCTCGCTCGCTCTTACTCCGTGTCTAGTGAACGGAGTCTTTGTCATCTTTCCTTTGAGACAAGATTGACAAGTGGCATACGATTGATATTCTAACAGATCCAAATACCCTTCTGTATGTAACTTCGTCAACCTTCTCTCATTGATGTGACCCAGTCTACAATGCCACAAGAAAGTCTGATTTATTTCTGGAGACTTTCTTTTGCGTGTATTCTGGACATTGAAAATCTGTGGTTGGTTTAATACGTATATACCATTGCGTAATGTACCTGACCCAATCAGAACTTGATTAAGGTGAATGTTTACAACATTACTTACAAACGCAAATTCATAACCTTCTTTAGAAATCAAAGATACAGAAATGATATTACAAGTTCGTTGGGTACAAAAAAGCAATTACGTAAAACAAAAACATGTCCATCTGACATTCCCAGGTGATAGTCCCCTACGGCCTTAGCATCCATGCTAGCTCCGTTTGCAACTTTGAGGGTCATGTCACCTGCCTTCAAAAACCTACGGTTTCTCAACGCCTGCAAAGAATTACAGATATGAGATCCTGATCCGGTATCCAATACCTAGGAAGTAGAGTTTATTGATAGACAGTTTTCAATAACATACACACCTGAAGCTGAAGCCGCAACTTGCTTAAGATCCTGTGTTCTGGCTTTCCAAGCCCTGCAATCTTTCTTTCAATGCCCACTCTTATGACAGTAAAAGCACTCTTCCTTCCCCACAAGTTTCCCCGCTATCTTTGTTGCTTTTGCCTTTCCCTTCGTATCCACTTTACTAACACCGCCCCTTGGTTTGGCGGGGGTTTTCTTCTTCTTTCCCTTGGCTTTCGCCTTGGACCTAGAAGAGGAAGATCCTCCTACAAACAAAGTGGATTTTTCCTTACTTTTCTGTAGGGTGCCCTCTGCACTCCTCAACATGTTGAGGAGCTCTGAAAGTTCAACTTCCTTTTCTTGCAAGTTGAAATTCAGGATGAACTGGGCGTAAGTGGAAGGAAGGGACTGAAGAATCAAGTCTGTATAGAGCTCATTCTCCAACGTGGTCCCAAGGTCCGCGAGCTCCTCAATGAAGCCAATCATCTTAAGCACGTGTTCCGCTACCGATGATCCGACGGCCAACCTTGCCGAAAACAACTTCTTCGACACTTCGTATCGGCGATACGAGATTGCTCTCTATACAGTTCTTTTGTATGGAGAAATATGGATTCGATGTCCATATTCTTGTGCCTCCTCTGATGTTCGTTGTCCATAGAGGCAAGCACGAGGCACTTGGCCTTCGCGCAATCGATTTCCCAGGTCTTATGGATTTCCCTATCTGCGACGCTGGTTTTGGGACCTGGGACAGGGGGAGCTTTGGTGGTAAGGAGATACCCCAACTTGTTATAAGAGATTGCCATTTTGACATTCCTGAGCCGATCTTTGTAGTTTGGCCCTGTCAGTATGTTTTTAGCTAGTAGTAACTTAAGTCCGGTCATGATGTTTGGTCGCTGCAATTAGGAGAGAGAGAAGAAACACTTTAGCATGATGCTCTTACAAGTTTAGAGTGGTTTTTAATTTGTCTAAACAGGATGGCTCCCACTGTCTCTCGAATCCCTCCTCAAACCAAAAAGGACGAATTAGTCAGGATCAATTTCACCGTACAATACTTGTTTAACCGTTCGGCCAAGCTGGTGTTGGTACTTCGAGGGAGGTTTTCCAACGCTTTCGCGAAGTTCCTTAATTAAATAACCACTTTTCCCTGTGGGCGTAGCCCCGCTAACACCTTTCTAGACACCTACTTGGTTTATAGCATTGATTGTTTAGTGAGAATTTTCCCAAGGAGTAGCATATACTCACAGTAGGATTGGGATCCAAATATCATCGCGTGACAAAACTGAAGGAATCCTACCAGAATCATCACACTCCAAATGGTATGCAGTGCTAGCAAGTTTCAGTTCTTTTGAAACTCCCGATGTGGATTTTTGCCCCATGCTCTTATGACCTTGATTTTGGCCAAAATATCATAAGTCACATGTCAAGTTCTACCCGTCATTCTCCAGGTTAATTTGAGCCCACCCGCACATACCCTTGACTTTGGCCAAAATGGTAGAACGACTTCCCCAAACCAACACATCTATCTATGCTGCACATGAATACCCAATAGCTACCAATCACTATGCCTTGACTTTGGCCAACATACATAGCTTGAATACTTATTGACCATTCATGTGAAACGACGGAGGGCTACGAATGGTTTTGGCGAAACCGTGAACGTAGTGAACTTGATATAATCGAAGGAACGAGATAGCTTTTAAAAGGAGTGGCTTAAGCTCCGCGTTTAAAAGTTATTTTTTGAAAAGAAACCGAGTGGTTTTGAAAGTGTTCCAACGACTTTTACTTGGTTTATTTTTTCTTGCATTAATTCCAATGCGTCCCATCATTTAATCCTACCATTGCAGAAAACAACCAAAATATGACGTACGCTTATGCCATCCGCATTCGCCATAGGGCCCCGTCATTACCCGTTAGGTTACTTAACTAACGACAGAGCGGGGGCTGGACTAGCGCGGATGCAAAACATAGGCAACCCCTAAATAATATCATACATAGATATATTGCAATGATAGCCATTTCAGATCACAGATGAACACATTGGATATACTAGGAATCCGCAATTCGTACGAGCCTATAACGAAAAGCTGATTACACGGTCGCGATGAATAGCCAATACCCCACCCTAGACCCCTACGGGTGCGGGAAACTACCCGCCAAATATCCTAAGCGGAGCAACCTCTCTCAACGACGTGAGTAGACCACTCGGCACTTCGAGATACCCGGTAGTTTGTGCACCCCACCTTGGGTCTATCCTAGGAGCAAAAACAGTAAAAGAAATTATACAATGACGGCTACAACCCCGACCCGGTTGTGCGGCCAAAAATAATATTACATCAATTTACATATTACATGAATTGAAAGATAAAAGGAAAAACTCTCATCTCACAACCCCCGGCTATTCATCCGCGACAATCCAATGAATTCATATACACATACCATCAACATTACAGATCACAGATATGTATAACCCCCACTAATCGACGTATAGCGATTATCGGACGTTCAATACATATAACACATCACAGATATATACCCGCCAGCTTAAGTCTTTAGAAGTTCGATCAAAATACGGATTTTTAAGCCCCCAAAACTAATTTTGCAATCTGGAAAATCTGGGCAGAAAAAACATATTGTAAAAATCCTAAAACAACCCCAGAAACACTCTGCAAGAAAACAGTGCCACGACCGAGTCAACTCGGCCGCGGTTCCGCGGTGCTTTGACCGAGTCAGTGGACCTGTTTTCTTGGGTGTCTTAACAAAAGCCTGAGCCGATTTTTCATGTATGATTTATTATTTTTTGAACAGAGGAAAAAATCGGCAGAAACTATGCTATTCGGGTATGTTTCGTGATATTTTCTCCAATCGAACTTCTACTTACTTTGCTAACATGTTAGATAGTGTTTAACCTGGCTTTGATACCACTGTAAGTCCACGTTACCTCTCCCGGTACATACGGGCTTGCGGAAATGATGAAAAACGATTTTTCAAGAGGTGGTAACATGGACTCAAAATTCGGATCTTTGTTAAACAACTAACTAACAAACCTAACAAGAGTTTTACTTACTCGGTTAGGGGGTTATAACTTTCTTGAACTCCTTCGTCTTCAACTCTTTCCGGTGTACGGATCGGCCTCACCTCGTCGTCTCCTTGCGCCGAAGATAGATTCACCTGAAAGCTTCTACCTTTAGCTTCTTCTTCGAACTTGAAGAAACTAGAACACTTGGTTTGCTAAACCTTGTGATCTAGGATGAGTAGAGAAGTGATATGGGTTTTCTTTTATCTCTAAGGCAATGTTTCTCAACTCATGAGAGGGTGTTGCCTTGAGCTAGAGAGAGAGCAAGAAGAAGAGCAAGAGGGAGAGCTCAAGCAAGAGAGAAAAATGAAATGAAAGAATGAGTAAGTCTTTTGCCATCCAAGCTCTCATAATCCAAAACCATGATTACTCATAATAGTAATTGAGTATTATGTGATGGTTCAAGTCAAAATGGCCATATCATTTCGTACACTCATTTTGCAAAAACAAACAAGCAAGCAAAAGTCTTTGCCATGAAATGATAGCCATTGTAATGATGATGGTCAACTAGTCCAACCTAGTCAACCGGTCAACAAAGTCAACAAGTCAACAAAGTCAACCCCTCATCTCAACCATGACACAATAATACTTAATTAATATTATCATTAATCAAATTTCTTATTCTCATTAGGGTTTAGCAAAAGTCAATGGTCAACAGTGAATAGTCAACAGTCAACAACCCCAATGAGAATCCTCTGCTTCTGTCTCTCTGTCAACTGTACATACACACCCGCATCCGCGTTCCGAGGAACACGAATACAAACGAGATAAAACCAATCCCAAAATGTACACTAGGATCTGGCTTAAACCAAAGCCCGCTAGTGTTAACTGTCCGGACACCAAACGTGCACAAGTGCACGGATGTGACCGAACCATGTCGCAAAACCAAGCGACCTGTTGCAAAACCATGCGACCTCTACTCTTTTGCCTAAAGGCGAATAGCTTTCTGTGTAGGACTCTAAAGACTCGACACTACGCTGGCAGTGGGTTTAACCACAAACCGCAAGCGGCACTAGCTGTGCGTAACGGTCCCCAGGTAGATGCCGACAAGAAGACGGATGAGGTGAAACCCATCTGAACTCCTACTGAGCCTGAATGTGACAATCTCTGTACAGTCCGGTATATTCGTCTGATACATCGCATGGCGGGCCTAGGGGGGCTGTAAACGTCAGTCCCCTACTAGCGGTACAAGTCGTGTCGGAGTGTAGCCCAGAACAACCTGAGATAACACTGGAAACCTACCAGTATGTCTCGCTTGCCCTGGACAGGGACTACTCATGTAATGGCTCTCCTAGACACAGCGCGGTGTCAACCCCCAATACCGGGAGAGACGAATCCTATCTAACCGTCACTCCCTCCAGGTGCTTCGGGACTGCACCCAACTACTACCTGTTTGCACGACTCCTTTGAGCCGTGGTAGGATAGTAATCTAAGTATAGTGGGAACACACTCGAGGCGAAGTGACAGTGTCAAGTCAGCGGACTAAGCTGTACTCATGTCACCTGGGAACTGATAACTGACGATAGGTATAGTACCAACCAACAGTTCCCGACGAGTACTGTCCAGTGTACTCGTAACCTAACGAGCACCCGCATACTATCTCAAGTACGACGTACCGACGGCTGTGGGACAGACCGTCTCCCACACTGGGATGAGAAGCGCATACGCTAGTCTACTCCGGAGTATCGATGCCCTGTCTCGATAGTCTAGCGACTAGGGACCTGCATAAGGATGTGCTTATAGATTACCCAGCCCCCACGAGTGTGACTGCCATCACAACGCTGGTAATCAAGCAAAGATCCTAAGGGCTCCACTAATGTGTATAGGTGATATACTAAAATAAACACATGTACACATTAAAGCAGAAACAAACTAAGTAGCATACTACTATATTGAGCAAGATTGTCTATACAAGGTGAATATCCCAAGCTTCCATTAAGTAATATACAAACTAGTATGATATAGTAATGGCCTCTAGGGCATATACACTAACAGCATCCCCAAGCGGGAGCTAGCTCTTCGCCAAATGGCGGAAACAACCACGCAAATGATATAAATATACAATGCTGAAGGCAAGGATGAAACAGAGAAATAAAGTAAAGAAAACAAGCATCATCAAGAAAAACACATACAATAATGAATAAGTACAAGAGCGTGACTCTAAATCCGAAAGAATATACAACTATGGCTTCTATATCTATAAATATACATAGTATGGTTGATGGAGCTTTTAACTAGATACAACTGAATGAAATATACAAATATAATGGTGGTCACGATGGAAATGTGTCCCACCTATCTATGCAACCACCCTGAAGAAGGCAGTGTGACAGCAAGCCGCAACGGAATCTGTGCGGTCAAATCTGCAAGAAAACTATGGCACAATGGGGGTGAGTTGACAACTCGTGAGTAGAAGACATCACCGAGTAAAAACCGAATGTATGACTATCTCCTAGGTCATACAGTACAATACAATAATAATATCAACACGATAACCTCGAGTAATAGCAAAGGTAATAATATAAGCATATGTGTAATATCCAGTACTCGTGTCCGTGTCACAAGGTAACTACATGTCATGTATATCATGTATAAATATATCATTAAATGGGTGTGTCCAGCAACGGCACAAAAAAATCATGATAAAACCTGAGAGCCGAGCATTGACACTCGAAAACATCATGAAAACCGTGTCCATCAGCGATGCATAATCCTCATATATCTCGGGCTCTGTCTGTCCGGATCGGCCCATATCATCTGATCTCACGACTACGGTCGGTATCCTCTGGATATCCGTCGCGACAAACTATCACCGGTCGGTAGTGCTCTCCTGCCGGGCTCAACATATCTCTATACGGCCTTCTTGCCCCGGGGTACCGCACCGAGTCCACCATGTACCCGCAGACGGTGTATCTTCGCTCCTCGAATTGGGTATACATATATGCTCAGAACCGAGAAATCTCATAGTGGACGCCACACATCATATCATGAGAAACCACATTTTTCTTTTAAATTGAGCATAAGTGTTCAAATTCACATGATGTTTCCCAAATCCAGGAATCTCATGAAAAACCGAAATCTCATAATCATGAGTACATAATGAGATAATGAATACCGGCGTAAAGCCAAATGAATCAGTGTATAACTCGAATGTATGTATGTGCACACATGTCATCTAAGTAAGAAATATAAAGTCTAAACTAGCATATGATATCATAAAAGTAAAACAGTACTATTTAGCTACAATTTATCAAATTTTACAAATGAAGTAACGGTTACTAAAGTGTACGCGACATGTCAATTACCGATGCTGATGTGTGTGAGCCGGCAAGCAAGTGTACGTGCAACATACATATCATCGGTAATAATGCAGGTGTCCTAGTAGACGAGATCATAACAACTAATGAAAGCACATGTATATATGCAATGCAATGAGAACAACATAAACATAGCGGAAAAGTAAACAGTAACGCAACATTATAAAATAAACATATCTATGTACGAGCTATACAGTTATAGTATTAGAAATAGCATGAATCGTTGTTTTGGAAAGGTAGGGGCCACAGTGTTTTTGAGAAAAGAGATATCTTTTGAAAATCCGTAGCGTCCCTCGGGTTATCTTTTGAAAATACCTACGATTCGTTAGTTTTTGAAAATAAGTATGACTCGAGCCTAATCTAACATCTAACTATGCAACTAAAAGACTAAACTAAGAACCGAGTTGAAAGTGATAAGAAATCTATAACAATTTCCGAGTCGGTATATCTAGTAGTCGGCAATCCAACCTCATAGCACCACGTACGGTATAGTCCATCATACGACATCCTTGAGTGAAAAGTGCGGATCAATCATTTATATATATATATATATATATATATATATATATATATATATATCGTACGGTAAAATCCATCGTACGGCATCCTCAAATCACGAGGGTACGGGTCAAACATCATATATATCATATAGTTCATACGGTATCATTCGTCGTACAATATCATAATCAAATGTACGGATCTAAGGTCACGTACATTCTATTATTTATCAAAACACATGTTATCGCATGTGTGCATATAACGCCCAAAGATCCTTTAATATATCGCATCATATACGATGTCTCATCTCATATCATATATAAAAATCTCTTGACATCTTGTTCAATCGTATCGACTCATATCCATATAACATATCATATCCTCATCTTACATATATATGTGTATATATATACACACACATATACGAACATACACAAACCTATATATATATATATATATATATATATATCATACTAAGTGTGTGTGTGTGACAACATAAAACCAAAGCTCACGACTAAGAGGGAAAAAGACTAGTATACCTACTTACGATTACACTTTACCAATCTATAGTCTCCTAAACCCTATTTGCTAAGTATCTAAGTCTCATATCAACATAAATATAAGTATATATAAATACCCTAATCTACGGTTGCGGGGGTGTTATACGCCATCCACCCGACTTCCCCCGTAGATATACATCTACTCACCTACAATCCTTGCTTTAGCCGAAGTCGATGACGCCTTGCTCTCCTTGTCGTCCCGAAGCCCACGCAAAGGTACCTACAATTCAAGCACGTCGTGTTGTAAAAAAAAATCCAATAAGAAATCCTAATTGAATTGCATTGAAATCCATATCCAAAACCGATACGACACGCGAAGCGCACCTATGTTAGAACCTATGGTCAACGCGCGCTAAAACAACAGTATTGTTAGTTATATGTATGCCCTAGAGGCCATTATTATACATGTGATGTATATTATAGTGGATGCTTGGATATATATACGGAGGACTTTCTTGCTCGACATGATAGTATGCTATCTGGTTGCTCTTTATCTTAACATGTACACTTATTGTCTCTCTATTACATGTTGATAAAGCCCTTAGGATGAGTACTTGACTACCAGGATTATGATGCAGATCATACTAGTAGGGCAAGGGTAGTCGGTAAGTACATCCTTCAAATCTTCCTAGTCGTGGGAGTATCGAGACGGGGCATCGATATTCCAGAGTAGACTAGCGTATACGCTTCTCGACCCATTTGATGGGCGATGGATGATCCCATATCCATTGGTGTTTGACATCAGAGATGGTATATGGGTGCTCAGTGAAGACTGGGTACACTGAACGGACTCGCCGAGAACTCCTAGATGGTATTATACCTATCGTCAGATAGCAGTTCTCTGGTGGCACTGTTCACCGCCGGAAACCGGGAAAGACTGACGTCTTGCCTGAATCTGGGGGCAGATTCTAATTAGTGCTATCCGTCCACCTCTCCGAAAATGCCAAGTTGATTTATGACACCGTGTATCGAAGGTTTAAACGGTTGCGGCCGATGTAGCAGACTTCGTCAGATTCCCCCTCGCTCGAGGGTTTTTTGATTGTGGGGACGCTCTTCCCTGCAGGCGCAAGCCCCTGCAGTTAATTACGCTACCGCGTCGCGGTAACAACTTTCTTCTTCTCCAGATGGTCACTTCGTGTCATGGGTGTTTGTTTTGTTTTTGGTTGCCCGTGGATCGTATACGGAGACTAATTTATGTCGTCGCCCGTAGTGCGTGGATTAGTCCAAATCCGTATATTCTTAGATTTGGGTTTGGGTGTTGGTTTAAGGATACGTTAGTCTTATTTGAGACTAGATCAATTTAAACGTTTGTTAAGAATACGTTAGTCTAATTTTGAGACTAAGATCAACTTAACAGGATCATTTAGATCCAACAAGAGAGCATTTGGACTCAATTGTTTAGTTTAGGAACATTGCGGTCGATGACCAGTTTAAGAACATGGTGGTCCATTGCCAGTTTAAGGACATAGTTGTCCATGGGTTTAAAGGGACCCCACAGTCCGAGGTTAAGGACATCATAGTCCATGAGTTAAAGGACCCCACAGTCCAAGTTTAGAGACATCATAGTCTGTAAGATTTGCTGGTTGTCGGGACCCGTCACCTCTCTGAAGACGTTGAAGGATTACAACGACATATATCAAAAGAGTGAAGAGATGTACCCTTGAACCAAGGTTGCTTAGGGATCTGTAGTCCAATTTGGAACTAAGATCAAATAATTAGATTATGAGCACATTGGCTCAGTTAAATCTGAATTGAGGACTTATGGCCAATTTGGGCTAAGTCCAATTAGATCTGAAGTGTTGGCCCTTTGTGTAAGTCCACGTTGCCCACCCCGGTGCTTACGGGGAGACGGAAACGGTATAAAAATTCGATTTTTACAACTCTAGGCAACATGGACTAACTAAAGGAGGATCTTTGCTAAACATAAACTAACAATAAAGCTAAAAGAGTTAGCTACTCGGTTAAAGGGTTATACCCAAGTCTTGAAGTCCTTCTCTTCTTGCTCCTTGGAGTGGGATGAACAGGTCGTCTTCATCGCCTTCTTTTGCCGAAGAAAGATCCACCCGAGGGTCTCTATCTTTGGCTCCTACCTCAAACTAGAAGTAACTAAGGTGCTTGATGTGCTAAACCTAGAACCTTAAAAAGAGTAGAGAGTAATTTTGAAGGTTTTATCTCAAGCTCAATGGTTCTCAACTCATGAGAGGGGAGAGCTTTGAGAGAGAATGAGAATGATAGAATTGAGAAGATAAAGCCAACCTTCTCACATATATGTGAATTATGATAATTAAATAATTAACTAAAGATAACTGTGATGGTTAATCTTGAAATGACCATTATCATTTCACATTAATTATATTAGCAAGAATCAAAGAGCATCTTTCATATGAAATGATGATGGTCAATATGTCAACATAGGTCAACAAGTCAACCATAGTCAAATGGTCAACAACCCTAACCATAACACAATTATAATTAATTAATATTAATAATCATATTTCACATATAAACATTAGGGTTAAGAAAAAGACAATGGTCATCAACCCTAATGAAAGTCTTCTGCCTCTGCCTCAGTCAACTGTGCATACACACCCGTATCCGTGTTCCGAGGAACACGAATACAATGAGATAAAACCAATCCCAAAACATATACTAGGATCTGGCTTAAACCAAAGCCCGCTAGTATAAGATGTCCAGACACCAAACGTGCACAAGTGCGCGGATGTGAACGAACCCCGTCGCAAAACCATGCGACCTCTACTCGTTTTGCCTAAAGGCGAATAACCCTCTGTGTGGGACTTTAAAGACTCGACACTACGCTGGCAGTGGGTTTAACCACAGATCGCAAGCGGCACTAGCTGTACGTAACGGTCCCCAGGTAGATGCCGATAAGAAGACTGACGAGGTAAACCCATCTGAACTCCTACTGAGCCTGAATGTGACAATCTCCGTACAGTCCGGTCTGTTCGTCTAAGAGTATCGCATGGCGGGCCTAGGGGGCGGTAAACGTCAGTCCCTTAATAGCGGTACAAGTCGTGTCGGAGTGTAACCCAGAACACCCTGAGATAACACTGGAAACTTATCAGTATATCTCGCTTGCCCTGGCCAGGGACTTTGTGTAATGGCTCTTCTAGACACAGCGCGATATCAACCCCCAATACCGGGAGAGACGAATCATGTCTAACCGTCACTGCCTCCAAGTGCTTCGGGACTGCAGCCAACTGCTACCTGTTTGCATGACTCCATTGAGCCGTGGTAGGGTAGCAATCTAAGAACAGTGGGAACACACTCGAGGTGAAGTGACAGTGTCAAGTCAACGGACTAAGCTGTACTCATGTCACTTAGGAACTGATAACTGACGATAGTGTAAGTCTGCGGGGGGGCCCCGGCCGTCGATCCGACGCCGGAAACGCGGAAACAAAAACTTTGCAAAAACTTGCAACCGGCACCACCGCGCACTTTTCACCAACTGTAACAATTAGGAAAAACCTAGAAATAAATAAATTTAATTAAAATAAGAATAAGCTGATAAATCACAAAATGGTTAAAATCAAATATGTCAATCTTCATAAGTTATATGTAATACAAATTATATTAGAATTTTAGAATGTAATTTAAATAAGTTATAAGGGTTTTAATGATAATTTTAGCTTCATTTTAACAAAAGATGTGTTTTATAATAAGTAAGTTGTGAGGGGTTAAATTGTAAAGTTGAGTTTTATGCTAATACAAGATTGTCAAGGGTTTAAGTGAATAAAAGGTTATCATTTCAGTTCTGAATTAAAATTCAAAATAAAACAAAAGAAAAGGTGAAGATAATGCAAAACCACCTCATGCTTCATTTAGCCTCTCACTTCCACCTCCTTCTTGCATGAAACATGCACACCTTTGGCTTTGACACCTCCTCCTTCTCTTATCTCTTCTCTCATTCACTTAAATAGCTCATTTCAGTTTAAAAATCAGAATCAAAACTAAAAGAAAATCAAAGGAAAAAGGAAAACTAAAGAAGGAAAAAGGAGAACAAGAGGAAGAAGAAGGAGAGGGAGCTTGTTCTTGGAGATAGTTCATCATCAAGCTAAGAAAGGTTGATTGATCAAGGAGGGTCATTTCTACAGCAAATTAGGAGGGTAAAATTCTTAAACTCAGTAGAGATTAAATTCTGTAGCTTAATTAGAGTAGATTTAATCAAGTCACATAATATCGTATTTAGCTAAATTAAGAGTCTGTTAGATTCTGCTATAATCTGGAACTTAATTAAATAAATTCAACAGAGTAGAAATGATGTAGGTAACAACTAGAACACACCACAAGAAGACGGAGGTAGGGGGCCGGTTTTGGGCCGGCGACAGAGGAGATATGGCCGGCGTCGCCGGCCATGGTGAGAGCTTTGAGGGTGTGGTCTTTTGGGTAGGCTGCAGTGTACAATTTAAGCTATTTTGGCACTGTTGATTTAACTTAGTTTTACTGTAACTAAAATCTGGGAGGATATATCGGTAATAGAATCGTAAAACGCTAAATACGACACGATGAAATCAAGTCGCGTTTTAATTTCTGAACCAGTACAGATTTAGGCTAAAATCCAGTAAGACTAAGTGTTTAATAACTTGAAAAGATCTGATAGTATATAAATTGAGGGGGTTAGCGTGTTTTCTACTTCCGTTATATCGGAAATGTAGTTTTGCTTATACGCGTTAACTTTGCATATTTAGACGCGGATTCGAGAAATACGGAAGCCGCGAGGAAAGGGAAAGGATTAGCGATTCCGGAGTAGATTCGACTTTCCGGTGAGTAGACTAAACATCTACCGGGGAATTTAGTAAAGATGGCGTGTTTCGCCCATGGTTTTACTTAATGTGATATTCATATCATCATGTTTAATTATTAGAATTTCATTCATTAAAATACTTGTATATTGCTTAGTTGTTAGAACACTTCACAAGTATCGACGAGTCATGCCACGTGCACATCTTATATGCTACACACACCTCGTCGATATTGCCATGTCACATACACTTAAATATCATACTTATTAACATGAATTATATCGTATTTCACATGTTAAGTATATTGGTAGATTTCATTATTTACATCCTGTTGCTTATGCGTATTTCTATGTTGGATATGAGATAGATACAGAATTGAGGATTTATGGTTTTGAGTTTTGAATATTATTACATAAATCCAGTTTTTCATGATTGATGTGACATGTCCACCCTGAGATGATTTCTGTTTTTGGTTTTATTCCGGACCGAGTGGGGGAGATATACGGTCGCGGATTTACGTTATCCATACTGAGTGGGGGAGATATACAGTTGGATACAGGGTGGACCCGGTCGAGACCGAGGGGCAGGATAGCCGTATTGAGACGGGGGAGCCTAGCGAGGTTACTCGATTCCGGATATTGGTTATAGAAATATGCGGCGTGCATCTAGAGGATGACGACCGATATTATGGGTATAGGATCATTCGGGGAATGATGCCTATGAGAAATGAAAGTTTTTGTGTCATTGATGGACACCGAGAAATGATTTACTTGAGTTGTGATTTCAGAAGTATAATGAGATTGGTTGTTTGATTTCACATATACTCATATATCATATTGATTCATATTCAGTAGCATGATTGTCATATTTACTTTATTCGCCGTTATATGTTAGTCGTATTCACTGAGTTGGCAACTCATCCCCGTTGTGCCACAGTTCCTTGCAGGGATAGAGTGGACGGGTAGCTGCGAGGCAGGATCACTTTTGCTGTCGTTTTCATCTTTTGATAGGTAGGTTACATGTGTAGTAACCTCCCTTTTGAGTTTTAATACTTTTGTATCTAGAAAGACTCCATCAGACTTGTATTTTGACTTAGAAAGGAGAGATGGTATATATATGTACAGTTGAGATATGTGGATCAGTTTCATAATTTCTTTCTTTATGAGATTCAGTGATGTTACATATGCTTATATTCATGTTCATTATTGATATTGTTGATTCCAACTCGGAATGCAACTAAACTTAACCTTATTAATTGTTTACTGATTTAAATTCATAACTTGAGATTTCTACTTAAAAACTAAATTTTCATAAATAATTCCGAAATAAGGTATTTTGATCTTGGTTTTTGGCTTACTTGGATTTGTGCATATCTTTAGATATGATATAATCTGAGTGCCTGTCACATCCAAACTTGGGTCGTGACAAAGTTGGTATCAGAGCTTAGGAGTAACCTTACGGAATTCAGTAAGGGATTTCAATAGGTTGATGTAAGTCTAAGAGTTAGGATGACCTTTGGTTTGATGGAGTAGGTGAATTAGGACGAATGCAGTACCGTACGTATGTTCCGCGGCATATTTACGTTATCGTATTCAGCCTAACTAACCTTAGGATGTTTATCTTGATCTATTCTTCCGTTGATTCTCCGTTATTGAATTCTTCTGTTCCCACACCTTATCAACTCTCGTTTCTTATTCCAGTTGCTATGGCTACGCGGGCTAGGCGAGCCGCAGCCAGGAATGCAGCTAGGGCGAGTCCGCCTGTGACGAGGACTGGTACACCGGACGTGCAGGAGGTGCATGAGCATGCTGATCCTCCTCCTCTAGATCGCATGACTAGGATCGAGGAGGGTATGTTGGGATTACAGCGAGTGGTAGGACAGTTAGCTGAGACCACTCGAGCTTTGAGATCAGATCCAGCACCGACCGTAGCAGAGTCCGAGGTACAGCCTACACAGACGGTAGCACCAGTAGATACGAGGGTGATGGAGGTATCACTTGCAGAGTTTATGAGATTGAGACCACCGGTATTCACAGGGACCGATGTGGCGGTAGATCCTCAGTCTTTTCTTGATAGAATGGCGAGGATAGGCAGATCATTACGATGTTCTGATGCGAGGTCAGTTGAGCTGACTAGCTTTCGTTTGGAGGGACTTGCACAGGAGTGGTGTGAGTCGATGGAGAGAGGGCGAGCTACGAATCTTCCTCCGATGACGTGGACCGAGTTTTCTACAGTTTTTCTTGCCAGATTTCTTCCCGAGAGTGTGAGAGATGCTAGAGCTAGCAGTTTCGAAGCGTTGAAGAAATCAGCAAGTATGTCAGTAGCCGATTATGACTTACGATTCACCCAGCTATCGCGATATGCCCCATACTTGGTACCTACAGAGGAGCTTCGGGTGAAAAGGTTCCTAAGGAGTTTGGACACACAGTTGTATCTGGCGATAGGCTCCCAGCATTTTGATACATATGTACAGGCCATGGATGCGGCGATTCGAGTAGAGGAGCGTTTGAGTCAGTCGGGAGTCGTTCCGGAGTCAAAGAGGAGTAGACCATTCGTGCCGACAAATAGACAGTTTGGCCGAGGTAGAGGGTCCTATCCAAGCAGATATACTCCAGGCCGCAGTGTTGGACGAGATTGGATACAGGGCCAGATGTTCAGTTCTTATCCTGGTGATCAGAGACCACCAGCTACTTGTTATAGTTGTGGACTTCCCGGACACTTTGCGCGAGATTGTAGATCTCAGGGCGGGACCGTTGCTCCACAGGCTGTTTTACCCCTTCCACCTCGTACACCGATGGCTTTACTTCCTCCCCCAGTTGGCGCTACACGCCAGGCAGTTGCACCACGAGGTCGAGGCTATGCAGGACGTGCTCAGAGAGGTAGAGGAGATAGAGGTAGAGGACGACAGGATGCGGGCAGGGGCCAGGCACGGGTTTTTGCACTGACTCCACAGGATGCCCAGGCATCAAATGCAGTCGTGACAGGTACTCTTACAGTATGCTCATTAGAGGCACATGTTTTATTTGATCCCGGTTCTACACATTCTTATGTATCGTCACGATTCGCACTTTTGTTGGGGAAGGAGTCGTCATTATTAGAGTTACCGTTGGTAGTGATTACTCCAGTTGGAGATTCCTTTATAGCTCGACACGTATTTAGATCGTGTTCGGTGCGTATTGGTAATAGAGATTCGCTAGTTGATCTAATTCTCCTGGATATGTTGGATTTTGATATACTTCTTGGGATGGATTGGTTAGCCGCTTGTCATGCCTATGTAGATTGTAGAGGAAAAGCGGTTAGCTTCTGTTTTCCAGGTGAACCGGTGTTTGTTGTGCAGGGGGATTGCAAGTTAACCCCTGTCAACATGATTTCTGCTTTCGGTGCGAGGCGGCTATTGAAGAAGGGTTGTCTTGGGTTCTTGGCTTTTATTCAGGACATAGGGGTCGCTGAAGTTCCATTGGACCAAATACCGATCATACGAGAATTTCCTGAGGTATTCCCAGCTGAGTTACCAGGATTGCCACCTGATCGAGATATTGAATTTTGTATCGATTTGATTACGGGTGCAGGGCCTATTTCTATACCACCCTATCGAATGGCACCGACGGAATTGAAAGAACTCAAAGGCCAGTTGCAAGAGTTGTTAGATAGAGGACTTGTTCGTCCCAGTGTTTCACCGTGGGGAGCTCCTGTGTTATTTGTAAAGAAGAAGGACGGTAGTATGAGGATGTGCATCGACTACCGACAGCTGAATCGCGTCACGGTGCGAAACAGGTATCCATTACCACGAATAGATGATTTGTTCGATCAGTTGCAAGGAGCCGGATTCTTCTCAAAGATTGACTTGAGGTCAGGATATCATCAGTTGAGGGTTCAGAAGGAAGATATTCCGAAGACAGCGTTTCGTACGAGATATGGGCATTATGAATTTCTGGTGATGTCGTTCGGACTCACCAATACTCCAGTAGCTTTTATGGATATGATGAACCGTATCTTTAGACCATTTATCGATCGGTTTATTATAGTATTCATAGATGATATTCTTGTATATTCTCGGAGTCAGACGGAGCACGAGCAGCATTTACGTATCACGTTGCAGACCTTGAAAGAGCATCAGTTGTATGCTAAATTTTCTAAGTGTGCTTTTTGGCTCGATAGTGTGGAGTTCTTGGGTCACATAGTTACAAGACAAGGTATATGCGTTGACCCAAAGAAGATTGAAGCTGTACAACACTGGCCCAGGCCTATGTCAGTTACAGAGGTTCGGAGTTTCTTAGGTCTGGCAGGTTATTACAGACGCTTCGTACAGGATTTCTCAAGGATAGCGGCACCTTTGACAGGATTGACTAGGAAGGAAGTTCCTTTTCAGTGGATTGATGCTTGTGAGCAGAGTTTCCAACAGCTGAAGATGCGTTTGACGACTGCACCTGTATTATCTTTACCTTCCGGATCAGGGGGTTTCGTAGTGTATTGCGATGCTTCTAGAGTGGGCTTAGGCTGTGTGTTGATGCAACACGGCAAGGTTATAGCATATGCTTCTCGACAGTTAAAGAGGCATGAACAAAATTACCCCACTCATGATCTTGAGATGGCTGCTGTAGTATTCGCATTGAAGATTTGGAGACATTACTTGTATGGAGAAACGTGTCAAATCTTCACAGATCATAAAAGTTTAAAGTATATCTTTCAACAGAAGGATCTGAATCTCAGGCAGCGTAGATGGATGGAATTGGTGAAAGATTACGACTGTGAGATTTTGTACCATCCAGGCAAAGCAAATGTCGTAGCAGATGCCTTGAGTCGGAGGCCTGGAGGTAATTTATCTCATTTGAGCATTTTGCAGAGACAGTCTTCTACAGACTGGCAGATTTTATGTGATAGTCGTATACAGTTTGAGTTCACATCGGCAGGAGGTCAGTTAGCACATGTTCGCACCAGACCTCAGCTATTGGATCGTATTCGAGATGCGCAGCTTACAGATACTCGCGTGATGGAGATTATGGATCATGTTAGGAAGGGCAAGGAGACGGAGTTCGTGATTGATGATCATGGAGTATTACGTTATAGGGCTCGTCTCTGTGTGCCAGATTCTGACGGATTGAGGCGTGAGATTTTGGAGGATGCCCACAGATCAGTATATAGTATTCATCCTGGTTCCACTAAAATGTATCGTGATTTGAAGGATAATTATTGGTGGGAAGGAATGAAGAAGGATGTTACGGATTTTGTTTCTCGATGCTTGACTTGTCAGCAAGTTAAAGCAGAACACCAGAGGCCAGCCGGAGAGCTGCAACCTTTGCCCATTCCAGAGTGGAAATGGGAACAGATTTCCATGGATTTTGTGGTGGGTCTACCCAGGACTAGCAGAGGGTATGATTCCATTTGGGTGATAGTAGACAGGCTGACGAAGGCCGCTCATTTTCTTCCAGTAAAGACGACATATGGATTTGCTCAGTATGCACAGGTTTATATCGATGAGATTGTACGTCTACATGGAGTGCCGACATGCATAGTATCAGATCGAGGTACCCAGTTCACGAGCAGGCTATGGCAGAAACTACAGGACGCTCTTGGTACACGACTGAGTTTTAGTACAGCTTTCCACCCTCAGACAGACGGTCAGTCGGAGCGGACAATTCAGATACTAGAGGATATGCTTCGGGCTTGTAGCTTAGATTTCGGTGGTAGTTGGGATCGTCACCTACCTTTGGTAGAATTCTCTTATAACAACAGTTTTCAAGAGACGATCCAGATGGCACCCTTTGAAGCTTTGTATGGAAGGAAATGTAGATCACCTGTTTGCTGGACAGAACTTAGTGAGAGTTGTATATTGGGACCGCAGATAGTACAGGAAACTACAGAGAAGATTCACTTGATACGAGATAGAATGAAAGCGGCTCAAAACAGACAGAAGTCATATGCAGATCGAAGACGACGCAAACTCGAGTTTGATGTGGGAGATCATGTGTTCCTTCGAGTATCTCCAATGAAGGGTGTGATGCGCTTCGGGAAGAAAGGAAAGCTCAGCCCCAGATATGTTGGACCTTACGAGATTTTAGAGAGAGTGGGCGATGTGGCTTATCGGTTAGCACTTCCACCTGGTTTTCCCGACGTACATCCAGTGTTCCATGTTTCGATGCTTCGCAGATATCTTCACGATCCATCTCATGCGATCCATCATCAGACTCTACAGCTTGAGCCAGATCTATCCTTCACAGTGTAGCCAGATGCTATTCTGGACAGGCAAGCAAAGCAATTACGATCAAGGATACTGCCATCTGTAAAGGTTCTCTGGCAAGGAAGGGATCGCGAGGAGATTACTTGGGAGACGGAGGACGCGATGCGGAAGAAATTTCCACATCTTTTCTTAGGTATGTCTAGTTATTAGTTTAAATTCGGGGACCGAATTTTCTTAAGGGGGGAATATTGTAACAATTAGGAAAAACCTAGAAATAAATAAATTTAATTAAAATAAGAATAAGCTGATAAATCACAAAATGGTTAAAATCAAATATGTCAATCTTCATAAGTTATATGTAATACAAATTATATTAGAATTTTAGAATGTAATTTAAATAAGTTATAAGGGTTTTAATGATAATTTTAGCTTCATTTTAACAAAAGATGTGTTTTATAATAAGTAAGTTGTGAGGGGTTAAATTATAAAGTTGAGTTTTATGCTAATACAAGATTGTCAAGGGTTTAAGTGAATAAAGGGTTATCATTTCAGTTCTGAATTAAAATTCAAAATAAAACAAAAGAAAAGGTGAAGATAATGCAAAACCACCTCATGCTTCATTTAGCCTCTCACGTCCACCTCCTTCTTGCATGAAACATGCACACCTTTGGCTTTGACACCTCCTCCTTCTCTTATCTCTTCTCTCATTCACTTAAATAGCTCATTTCAGTTTAAAAATCAGAATCAAAACTAAAAGAAAATCAAAAGAAAAAGGAAAACTAAAGAAGGAAAAAGGAGAACAAGAGGAAGAAGAAGGAGAGGGAGCTTGTTCTTGGAGATAGTTCATCATCAAGTTAAGAAGGGTTGATTGATCAAGGAGGGTCATTCCTACAGCAAATTAGGAGGGTAAAATTCTTAAACTCAGTAGAGATTAAATTCTGTAGCTTAATTAGAGTAGATTTAATCAAGTCACATAATATCGTATTTAGCTAAATTAAGAGTCTGTTAGATTCTGCTATAATCTGGAACTTAATTAAATAAATTCAACAGAGTAGAAATGATGTAGGTAACAACTAGAACACACCACAAGAAGACGGAGGTAGGGGGCCGGTTTTGGGCCGGCGACAGAGGAGATATGGCCGGCGTCGCCGGCCATGGTGAGAGCTTTGAGGGTGTGGTCTTTTGGGTAGGCTGTAGTGTACAATTTAGGCTATTTTGGCACTGTTGATTTAACTTAGTTTTACTGTAACTAAAATCTGGGAGGATATATCGGTAATAGAATCGTAAAACGCTAAATACGACACGATGAAATCAAGTCGCGTTTTAATTTCTGAACCAGTACAGATTTAGGCTAAAATCCAGTAAGACTAAGTGTTTAATAACTTGAAAAGATCTGATAGTATATAAATTGAGGGGGTTAGCGTGTTTTCTACTTCCGTTATATCGGAAATGTAGTTTTGCTTATACGCGTTAACTTTGCATATTTAGACGCGGATTCGAGAAATACGGAAGCCGCGAGGAAAGGGAAAGGATTAGCGATTCCGGAGTAGATTCGACTTTCCGGTGAGTAGACTAAACATCTACCGGGGAATTTAGTAAAGATGGCGTGTTTCGCCCATGGTTTTACTTAATGTGATATTCATATCATCATGTTTAATTATTAGAATTTCATTCATTAAAATACTTGTATATTGCTTAGTTGTTAGAACACTTCACAAGTATCGACGAGTCATGCCACGTGCACATCTTATATGCTACACACACCTCGTCGATATTGCCATGTCACATACACTTAAATATCATACTTATTAACATGAATTATATCGTATTTCACATGTCAAGTATATTGGTAGATTTCATTATTTACATCCTGTTGCTTATGCGTATTTCTATGTTGGATATGAGATAGATACAGAATTGAGGATTTATGGTTTTGAGTTTTGAATATTATTACATAAATCCAGTTTTTCATGATTGATGTGACATGTCCACCCTGAGATGATTTCTGTTTTTGGTTTTATTCCGGACCGAGTGGGGGAGATATACGGTCGCGGATTTACGTTATCCATACTGAGTGGGGGAGATATACAGTTGGATACAGGGTGGACCCGGTCGAGACCGAGGGGCAGGATAGCCGTATTGAGACGGGGGAGCCTAGCGAGGTTACTCGATTCCGGATATTGGTTATAGAAATATGCGGCGTGCATCTAGAGGATGACGACCGATATTATGGGTATAGGATCATTCGGGGAATGATGCCTATGAGAAATGAAAGTTTTTGTGTCATTGATGGACACCGAGAAATGATTTACTTGAGTTGTGATTTCAGAAGTATAATGAGATTGGTTGTTTGATTTCACATATACTCATATATCATATTGATTCATATTCAGTAGCATGATTGTCATATTTACTTTATTCGCCGTTATATGTTAGTCGTATTCACTGAGTTGGCAACTCATCCCCGTTGTGCCACAGTTCCTTGCAGGGATAGAGTGGACGGGTAGCTGCGAGGCAGGATCACTTTTGCTGTCGTTTTCATCTTTTGATAGGTAGGTTACATGTGTAGTAACCTCCCTTTTGAGTTTTAATACTTTTGTATCTAGAAAGACTCCATCAGACTTGTATTTTGACTTAGAAAGAAGAGATGGTATATATATGTACAGTTGAGATATGTGGATCAGTTTCATAATTTCTTTCTTTATGAGATTCAGTGATGTTACATATGCTTATATTCATGTTCATTATTGATATTGTTGATTCCAACTCGGAATGCAACTAAACTTAACCTTATTAATTGTTTACTGATTTAAATTCATAACTTGAGATTTCTACTTAAAAACTAAATTTTCATAAATAATTCCGAAATAAGGTATTTTGATCTTGGTTTTTGGCTTACTTGGATTTGTGCATATCTTTAGATATGATATAATCTGAGTGCCTGTCACATCCAAACTTGGGTCGTGACACCAACCTAGCAAACTAGCAAACTAGAAAAGAGTAGAGAAGTTATACCAAGCGATCCGTGTCCTTCGGTCTTTGTCTCCACTCCGATCTCTTGCGGAATGTTCGTCACCTCCTCGCTCGTCGGAAAAGCACCACGTAGCCGGAATCTTTTACGGGCTCCCACATCTTGACCGAGGCAACTCGGGCGCGAAGTTGGCTAGCCGACGCGTCCAAGGCTTGCTATAGAATAGTGTAGTAGGCTTGTCTCTTTAGGGTTCATGAAGTTGCCATGGATGATGTGGAGGTGAAGAAAAGAATGAGCTTTGGAAAAATGGAGCTCACACTTCTTTTTCAAGAGAATGAGATGATAAGAATGTTTTCACCCAAAAATAAAGCTCTCTCATTCTCACCCCTCAAAAAGTGGCCGGCCATCTCTTCTCATGGTGGAATCATATGGAATGAATAATGCAAAAGAAGAAAAGGGAATGAATGTGTGAGAAAAAGGTCACACCAATTTCTACTCACATCCATTTGTAAGTCTACACTAGCGCCCCGGCAGTCTACAGACGCCAAATGCGGAACAAAAACTTTTTAACTGGCGCTATCGTATACTTTAACCCGGATCTGCCATTATTGCTAAACTAACAAACTGTAAAGAGTGTAGAAAGATTGTACCGAACGATCCGAGTCCTTCGTTCTTCAACCATCATCCCACGCTCCGTTGCGGCTGCTCCGATCTCGTCGATCTCCGATCTCCTCCGTCGAGGTGGCACCACATGATCGGTTCTTTAAACGGGCTCCCGCCTCTGACTTGAGGCAATTCGATCGTCAAGTTTGCTAAAAGAGACGACCAAGAATGATGTAGAGAATGAGTAGATGACTTTGTCTCACTTCGTCCAAATCCGTGGACGATCGGTTAATGAAGTTGCCGTGGAAATGGGGTGATGGAATGAAATGAACTGTAAAATTCCATACACCCCGAATACTATCATAATCTTTTCTAACCAAAATGAAACATCAAGTGAAGTGAGGAGGAGAGAGAGGGCCGGCCACTTTTATGCAAGGAGGGAGGTGACCGTAGGAGCAAGTGGTGACCATAAGATATGAAGCTTCTCACAAAAATATCTTAAGCTTAACAAAACTCTTTAATGAAAACCATGACTCACATAAACACCTCATCATGCCTTTAATGCATCCAATGAAAACTCAACACCAATTAATCCTAGTCACCTCATCTAGAATCTTCTAGAACACTGACTCATCATATCTGAAGAAAAAATAAATCCGTCTTTAACAGAATGTTAAAAGACGGCTGATAGAAAACTGGAAACTGGCAACTTCCAAAAGTAACCCCGAAACTACTTTCAGGATAACCCCGAAACTGTATAAATATACCCGCATTTGTATTACGACCGAATACAAATGCAACTGAGACCAAGATATTATACCTACTCAATATAATACTCGGATCCGGCTTAAACCAAAGCCGACCAGTATCATCTGCCCGAAAAATAACACGTGCGTAAACGCACGTGCATTTTCCGAACCCTGCCATAAAACCATACGGCCTCTACAACGTTTCGCCCGAACTTGGGAAACTGTCTGTGGGGGACTCTAATGACTCGTCAGTACCCTGGCAGTGGGTTTAACCACAAACCGTCAGCGGCACTAGCTATGCGTAACGGCTGCCCATGGACTGACCTCAAGGGAGGCCGATGAGCGAACTCAAGGGAGGCCGATGAGCGAACTCATCCAGAAACCCTACTGAGCCTAACAGTGACAATGTATATACAGTCCGGTCCGTTCGTCTATGAGTATCGCATATCTGCCTAGGGGGCTAGTAACGTCAGACCCCCAATAGCAGTATAAGTCGTGTCGGAGTGAAGCCCAATAACACCCTGAGATACTACTGGAGTACCTACCAGTAAATCTCCTGCCATGGCCATGGACTTTGTGTAATGGCTCTCCTAGACACAGCACGACCTCGCCCCCAATACCGGGAGAGACGAATCCCCTGCCGATCCGCTCACGTGCCTCCATATGGCTCGGGACTGTACCCAAAAACTACCTGTTTGCACGACTCCTTTGAGCCGTGGTAGGGTAGAAATCAAAGCACAGTGGGAACTCACACGAGACAAATGACGACCTCAGGTCGATGAACTAACCTGTACACATGTCACCAGGGAACTACTATCTGACGGTAGATATAATACTAACTAGCAGATTCCCGGCGAGTCCTGTCCGGTGTACTCATAACCCAATGAGCACCTGTATACATCTTAGGTGATCCAACTGACACCAGTGGCTTGTGAGACCGGCCACCGCCCCTCGTCGGGGTCTCAACTGTACACACTAGTCTACTCCGGAGTATCGATGCCCTGTCTCGAAACTCTCACGACTAGGGACCACAATTAAGGATATGCGTATAAACTACCCAACTCTCACGTATATGATCGCCATCATACTGTTGGTAGTAAAGCAAGATCCTAAGGGCTCTATCAAAGTGTAACATGCAATCAGTCACCTGAACATGTACACGACTGATAAAGGCAAACCAGATAGCATACTATCATCTCGAGTAAGACTGTCATACCGGTATAGGTCCTCCGCAATCATTGCAATCACATACCTGCGATCCAATAATGGACTATGAGGGCACTATCTCCAACAATCTCCCACTTGCACTCAAGGCTAATTATTGCGATGTTGCGTACTCACAGCCCGTGTGAAACCAACACCCAACTCCTCTACTAATCAGTTTCACAAAGCCCATTTGTAAAACTATTGTGTTCGAGAAATAGCCTCAGTGAGTGGATCCGCCTAGAAGTTTCTTTCTATATCTCTCTAAATCTCAAGTTCGCGGAGAAAGCCATCTCCCGAATCGAGTAATACCTGTCTTAGGATATGTCTGGATATCTGATGGGACCTTGTTCATAAATGAACTCCAAATCCAAACTTCTTAGACTGTATCGATCACTGAACCTAATCAGTATCGGGCACCAAGCCACCCACAGTATCCTCTTGGACCACCTGTCCATAATACTGTCCCTCTTCGTCAGAGGGAAAAACTATAACTCTGACAATCACTCTGTCAACCATGTCACCTTTGAAGCTTGGAATGATAACCGTCTCCCGAAGGAGGCTGCCGTCATCAAATCCGTAGAACATGCACTTATGTTCTAAAACTGCTTCCTTATGTTTCTCCAGGATTGGATTAATACAAACTTATTGCATCTAGTGCAAAAACAACATTTGGTGTGGTACTTGACATCTCATGATTGACTCAATTGCCTAAGCAAGTGATCTGCCAATCATGCACATCCCTCTCCCCTTTAGTCTGTAAGACACCTTTAGAGAGGGTGATTCCATCACCTGCAGGTACACCACCATGCTAGGAGTCAACTATTCCAAAAACCATTAGAATATCTGTCAAAGTACCCACATTGGGAAACTACCCAAATCCAGATCTAAAACCATAGATCTAGAAACCAAAATGTCAAATATTATATCCATATCCTGTTTGGAGAAACAACTGTGTGACGACCACAGTACAACCGATCGTAGTATAGGAATTTTACTTCCTACTCTGTGTATGTCATCCAGATACTATGACATCACACCCTACTACCCTCTTAACTGATCCATCCCCTTTTTCTGATTGAAGTCAAACCCATGACTGTCATATCAAAATTCGATGATCTATCTCCGCTATAACTGCTCTAGTCTATAAATAGACATAAGCTACTTGCCCACTATGCTTCCGCTGCTCCCACTGACTACGACAACCCTCCTACCGGGTCTCATATCCTGGAACAACAGTAGTGTCAAGTCTGGGTAGATAAGAACCTTCCTGTCACCGTCCTTGAGCCTACCGAAGTACCTCTCGGGTGTCTGAGGTTACCTACCATACCTGCGGAGTGGCTATTGGAATGTCAAACCTGATTGAATGTATAGGTCCTATTAAATTTTTCCGTAATCGTTCGCGGTTCTGGAATCACTTCCAATTCTACCATACTCCCACTACTGTTTTCTGAAAAAGATCCATTTTACTAAAACTGTGGCAAGTCAAGAACAATATCACTATTGATCTTCTAAATGGTAGAATATCAACCCTCGTCATAGCCAGGGTCAACCCACAAACAGCCATTACAGAAACGTGCCCTGAGTTATCCAGTGTCTGGTTTTAATCATAAGCTGGACAACTCCCCGTACCTTAATATCTTTTAAGGTACGAACTATTCTATATCCAATATAGAAACTTTGGCACTTATTTAATTGGAATCATATTCAATCCATGCATCTGTCTCCAGTGCATATCAACTTAATGGAAAAAGGCTAATCAGCATTACTCAACTTAGGAATCCATCCAATTATGAGTAACCTGAAAGAGAAACACGTTTCTCAAAACCATCACTATCATCTGAATACCAATCACAAGAATCTACATCTTCAATCTCTTTGAAGAATCCCGATACTTGTGATACATGGTTCTCTACTTTATTCTTATACCCACAACTTCTCAAAACTTAGACCTTGTATTTCTACGAAACACTCGTCTAAATACTAGAGAAGTTATAAGTAAACAGAACATAGTACGGGGACCTACCCCTTTGTCCTGATGGACACTGGACAACATACAATACTCTGTATAAGTCCGCTGAGTTAAACAACTCAAAACCTGTGCGTTGTAGGTGGAAAACTGTACCCTGGCGATTTCCTCAAATATCACCAATTACAACGAATTCCGATATAATGAGGATAATAACCTAATTCCCAATATCTTACTCCCACTCATCATCTGTAAAACTGTCACGACCCGAAAGAGCACGTGACTGGCCCTTGAACCATATGAAGCCTATAGGACTCCATCTGATCCAGGTAAGCCAAAAGCCCAGAAATCTAAAACCATTTTTAAGAATAAGTAAAGAACTGGTTTTAAAGAAGTGAAGAAAAACGTGTTTGAAATCAAGGTTTTTAAATAACTAAGCCGAATATGCATTTTAAAAGTGTACAGTCTTTTCTAAAAATTTCGGCAGAGTTTCTTTTGTAAAACTGGCCCCGAATGGGGTAAAACAAGAATAACAATATATATGCAATGATAATGGCATCCCCAAGCGGGAGCTAGCTCTTCGTCAATCGACGGTCACAACCACACAATGATATAATATACAACGCCAAGTGGCGAGGATCAAATCCAAAAGAAAGCTCAAAAGCAACAAGAAACCGCAATACTACTAAGCGCGACTCTAAGGTCGAAATATACAACACTAAAGTCTAGGTCTGAAACAATATACAAGTTTTGGTTGATGGACAATTTCTAGATACAATGAAATAAATAAACACAATGGTGGTTCTTGATGCGAAAGAATCCACCTACCAAAGCAAATCACCCGCAAGAAGGTAGTGTGCCAGAAATACCGCAAAGAAACCTGTACGGCAGAACCTGCAAGAACTGTGGCACAACGGGGGTGAGTTGCCAACTCGTGAATAGAAACATCTACAAGCAGAAACCGAATGCAAGACATAAACCTAAGTCAATACGATCAGTATATAAAATCCTCAATATAAAACATGCAGCCTATAGCAAGGCTAGGGTAAATATCTAACCCGAGTACAATCTCCTGTGTCTGTGTCAGTGCCTCAGATAACAATATAGCATATGAATGAGATATGAATGCGAGAAAACAGAATACATTTACATGAAGCAACTGTTTTCATACTTTAGTGAGATTTCCCCTGTATTTTTAAAAATAAGGTACCACAATGAAATCAGCATAAAACTGTGCCTAGCATCGGCACAAACGAAATCCCAATATCCTGATATCTCAAAGTCTCAACCACAATATCTAGGGCGCCGTCAGTCCAGACCGGCCCCTACCATCCATCTCAAGACCACGACGGTATCCTCCGGATATCCGACGCGTCGGGTAAAATCACCGGTAGGTAGTGCTCCCCTGCCAGGCTCACATCGTCATCACCACGCGCTTCTTGCCCCGGGGTACCTTACCGGGTCCACCATGTACCCGAAACGGTTCATCCGTCTCCTCGAATCGGGTTTCCAAATCCATCAGCAAACTCATGGTGGACGACTCATACATCATGGGAAAACCGCACTTTTTATTTTAAAAGAGAGAATATGATTATTTGTGTTTTTGCGGTTTTCCTGCAAGTTCCAGGTTCACAAAAACCGACATGGAAGTCCCGTAATTCCGTATTTTTAGTTTTCCAGTGGGATTGGTCTGGTTTTCTAGTCCATATAGGGTCTAAGGTCACCTTCTAAGCTCAATTGCAAAGTCACAACTCAACTTTTCCCTTACCCTCACTAGTTTGGTCCAAAGTGCACAAAATCACACGATATCGATATGAAACTTGAATTAAACCTTAAATACAACAATTAACACTCTAATTGAGAAGAAATTACCTCACATGAACCTCAAGAATCTTCCCACAGCACCAAAACAGCAACTTTCCTAGTCCATCTTGTAGATCTCGGGCTCGTGCACACTTTTAATGAAACGGACCTAGGGTTTTGGGGTTGTTTTTGAGATGTTTTTAGGCTTTGAAGAGGGGAGGGAGATGAGGAAGGGGCAGCAGCAGTAGGAGGAGGAAGAAGAGGGAGAGAAATGAGGAATGAAGGGGTATGGCTAAGGGTATAAGTCAAAGTCCACCTCTCTCTCTCACCTACCCTCATTTTCTTTTCTTTTCTCTTTTCTTTTCCTTTTAATCCTTAAACCAAACCTTCTCACCTCAATAGTGAACACAAAAAAGAAATCCATGGCTAGAAAAATGCACAAGTGTAGAAAATGTGATATGTGCAAGTTTTGCACAAAACTGCCGAAAAACCCGATTAGCGATTTTAATCGCGATTAGCACTAAATTAGTGTCAAAATGATCACAACAACTTAAAAATGTCATAATTCCAATAATTAACCCATTTTAGAATTTTCCAAAATTTTTCATAATTTTTCTCCATTTATTTGCATTAATTATTAATTTAATATTAAAATAATCAATAAAATAATATTAAATCTTAAAAATTCCCAAAATTAATATTTTATATTTTTGAAAATGTTACAAAAACCATACAGATATGAGAATGAAACCTGGTAAATACATACCCTTGGAGTAAGTGTCTAATCGGGAAAAACAGTTTTTCTTTAACAATGCACTGAAACATGAAAATGTTTCGTAGGGGTATCCTGGTATTCATAGCAATGCCTCTTCCATAATCCAATTCATGACTTCGACCGTATATTTTATTGCCGTCTCTCCAAATCCCTTTATTTGTCTTCAGTCGTTACCTTCTGTACACCATCGTTAGGCTAAATGGTTTTCTTCCTTCCCTACCGTTCGGCACCAGCCTATGGTTTGGAAGAAGACTATCCAGTAAGCATAATAGGTGTACCCTCCTAAACCAAGGAGTACTCGCATCTCGAGAGAAGGTGATGATAAAAGACAACTGAATAATACCTTATTCTTTTAAAGGTGAAATAGGAGTGGCGATGAAGTACGCGGTTTTGGTCGTGAATAATATCAGTCGCAATTTACTTTGCCCTCTTTCTAATCCCTTTATTTTGTCTTTACATATTACCTTCTGCACACCCTACTTAGGCTAATTGGTTTTCTTCATTCCCTACCTTTCGGCACCAGCCTATGGTTTGGAATAAGACTATCCAATAAGCGTAATAGGTGTACTCTCCTAAACCAAGGAGCTCTCGCAACCTGAGAGAAGGTGATAATAAAAGACAACTGAATAAACCAATTCATTTTCTCCTGAACCTGGATCCATCCTCGAAGAAGTCCCTTCGAGTTCGTATATAACCATACGATGGCTCTATCCAATGGAAGTGGATATCCGTAGTAATACGGGTGTTCTGAGAAATGCAAAGGGTAAAAGAAGGAGTGGCAATGACTTATGCAACTCAGACAATCCAAAAGCCAGTATTTTAAGAAGGTTCGGTCAACCTGGTCACTGAGTCATAGTCTAGGGTCGGTCAAAGGTCGCTGCCAAAGAGAGAGAGAAAAGAAACACTCTGCGTGCACTCTATCCTAGATCAGAATGGTCATCACTTTATCTAATCCGGAAACCTCCCACTGTCCTGTCAAATTCTCCTCCAAACCTAAAGAAGAATCAATCGGGATCACCCGAAGAGTAAACCAACTCATCAGTGGGAATCGGAATCCAACTCTCATCGCATGATAACGTGATGGAATGCATCCACGTTACTCATACTCCAGATGGTATGCGCATACTTGGCAAGTTTCAGTTTCTTTAGAAACACCCGATATGATTTTTGCCCCATGCTCTTATAACCTTGGCTTTGGTCAAAATGTCATAAGTCACATGCCAAGTTCTACCCGTCACTATCTTGTCAATTTGAACCCACCCGCACATGCCCCTGACTTTGGCCAATCGGCAGAACGACTGTCCCAAACTAACTCATCTATCTATGCAACAATTGAATACCCAGCAGCTACCAAACACTATGCCTTAACTTTGGCTAAAATACATAGCTTGAATACTACTGAATACCCAAAAGAAGTGACGGAGGGCTACGGCTGGTTTTTGGCGAAAAACCTTTAGCGTAGAGAACTTGATATCGCTGAAGGAACCTGATAGCTTTTTAAAATATAGTGGCGAAAACCTTTTGCTAAAGAGGTCACTCCCGGTAAAGGGATCTCGGCTCTTTCCTCGTGGAATGAGGTGCAGGATATTCCACTGAATACCTCTATGCAAAGCAACTTGTAATCGACTATAGTAAAGTTATTACTCTGACGCAAACTTCTGTCCAAGGGGTCAGTCCCGGTGAAGGGATATCGGCCCTTGCCCCGTCGAATGAGGTGCAGGATATTCCACTGAATACCGCTATGCATAACAAAAGGAAACGTCTTTGTAACAACACTTTTTAAATTTGTTCCAACAACAGTAAACAGGTTTGTTTTAACTTTGCATTGATCAGAATCAACGCAGTCCCATCATTTAATCACACCAGAAAAGAACGAAAATAACATGTACGTATATGCCATCTGCATTCGTCACTGGGTCCCGTCATCACTCGTTAGGTTACTTAACTAACGACAGAGCGGGGACTGGACTAGCGCGGGTGTAAAACATATACAACATCTAATAGTATATAAACCAATATACAATAATCGCTCCAGGCGTGATAATATGCAGCATTTCAGAAAAGTAATAAGCATCACAGAACAATACAGATAATCTGGGATCCCCGAATTTCACAGAGCCGCTGCTGAAACTCGACGTTCCCCTGTCGTGTGGATAGCCTGTGCAATGAAACCTAGACCCCTACGGGTGCGGCAAGTTACCCGCCAAAACCTGAAGCGAGGCAGCCCCCTACAGCATAATGAATGGACCACCCAGCACTTCACGGAATCCGGTAGCTTGAGCACCCCTCTTTGGGTCAACCTGTACCCCCTACGAGTGCGGCGAATAGTCTGCCAATTCTAGAGTGGGACCCCTCTGCCTCTCAAAGCCATGAGATGCGGACCCGTTGCCCCCCAGAACCCGGCTATCCGTGCACTCTGTCTCGGGGCAAAACCTAGTACAGTAATGAAAAATAGTACAATAGGTACATCGACCGCAACCTGGTCGTGCCCCAAAAGAATATTATACAACAGGCAGTGACGGCTGTCCACAAGTTGGACGCTCGCCCCGCAATATCAAATGTACAAATAAACACAAACTGTACTAACATTGCACACTGCTATCCACCACGACAAATCCGCAACATCACAGCACAACACAGAACATCAACACGAATGTCACGTTCGCAAACCCGTCTAAAAGAACTATAGCAATCAGACGCGGTTTACCGATCAAATGACATTCCCGGTCGGAGATATAATGTAAGCACTGTAAACTAACGTGTTTAAATTTCGATCGACCAAAGACCAAATATCAAAAATTGGGCCCCACTGCTTACTGGTGAACAGTAACAAAACCTGGGCCCAAACGATATATACCAAAAATCCCAATTTGCAATAGAGAATGCACTGTAGAAATTGCGCAGAGTGATTTGACTTTCCTGCGGCGCATCCGCGGCCAAACCCATGCTTGGACCGCGGATGCGCGGCGGAACAGTAAAATTACTTCGTCGAATTTCTGCAGTTTTCCTTAAAAAGCCTGCTTGATTTTCTGGAATGGTCAAAATGACATTTGGACCAGTTTTGAAATTAACAGAAACTGTCAAGTGAAGAAATTGCGATTTTTGATTTCCGGTTCGATCGATGTTTTAAACGCGTTAGCACAAGTTAGTATAGCAAAATGGTGAGGCTCTGATACCACTGTAAGTCTACGCTAGCGCCCCGGCAGTCTACAGACGCCAAATGCGGAACAAAAACTTTTTAACTGGCGATATCGTATACTTTAACCCGGATCTGCCATTATTGCTAAACTAACAAACTGTAAAGAGTGTAGAAAGATTGTACCGAACGATCCGAGTCCTTCATTCTTCAACCATCATCCCACGCTCTGTTGCGGCTGCTCCGATCTCGTCGATCTCCGATCTCCTCCGTCGAGGTGGCACCACATGATCGGTTCTTTAAACTGGCTCCCGCCTCTGACTTGAGGCAATTCGATCGTCAAGTTTGCTAAAAGAGACGACCAAGAATGATGTAGAGAATGAGTAGATGACTTTGTCTCACTTCGTCCAAATCCGTGGACGATCGGTTAATGAAGTTGCCGTGGAAATCGGGTGATGGAATGAAATGAACTGTAAAATTCCATACACCCCGAATACTATCATAATCTTTTCTAACCAAAATGAAACATCAAGTGAAGTGAGGAGGAGAGAGAGGGTCGGCCACTTTTATGCAAGGAGGGAGGTGACCGTAGGAGCAAGTGGTGACCATAAGATATGAAGCTTCTCACAAAAATATCTTAAGCTTAACAAAACTCTTTAATGAAAACCATGACTCACATAAACACCTCATCATGCCTTTAATGCATCCAATGAAAACTCAACATCAATTAATCCTAGTCACCTCATCTAGAATCTTCTAGAACACTGACTCATCATATCTGAAGAAAAGATAAATCCGTCTTTAACAGAATGTTAAAAGACGGCTGATAGAAAACTGGAAACTGGCAACTTCCAAAAGTGATCTTGAAACAACTTTCAGGATAACCCCGAAACTGTATAAATATACCCGCATTTGTATTACGACCGAATACAAATGCAACTAAGACAAAGATATTATACCTACTCAATATAATACTCGGATCCGGCTTAAACCAAAGCCGACCAGTATCATCTGCCCGAAAAATAACACGTGCGTAAACGCACGTGCATTTTCCGAACCCTGCCATAAAACCATACGGCCTCTACAACGTTTCGCCCGAACTTGGGAAACTGTCTGTGGGGGACTCTAATGACTCGTCAGTACCCTGGCAGTGGGTTTAACCACAAACCGTCAGCGGCACTAGCTATCCGTAACGGCTGCCCATGGACTGACCTCAAGGGAGGCCGATGAGCGAACTCAAGGGAGGCCGATGAGCGAACTCATCCAGAAACGCTACTGAGCCTAACAGTGACAATGTATATACAGTCCGGTCCGTTCGTCTATGAGTATCGCATATCTGCCTAGGGGGCTAGTAACGTCAGACCCCCAATAGCAGTATAAGTCGTGTCGGAGTGAAGCCCAATAACACCCTGAGATACTACTGGAGTACCTACCAGTAAATCTCCTGCCATGGCCATGGACTTTGTGTAATGGCTCTCCTAGACACAGCACGACCTCGCCCCCAATACCGGGAGAGACGAATCCCCTGCCGATCCGCTCACGTGCCTCCATATGGCTCGGGACTGTACCCAAAAACTACCTGTTTGCACGACTCCTTTGAGCCGTGGTAGGGTAGAAATCAAAGCACAGTGGGAACTCACACGAGACAAATGACGACCTCAGGTCGATGAACTAACCTGTACACATGTCACCAGGGAACTGCTATCTGACGGTAGATATAATACTAACTAGCAGATTCCCGGCGAGTCCTGTCCGGTGTACTCATAACCCAATGAGCACCTGTATACATCTTAGGTGATCCAACTGACACCAGTGGCTTGTGAGACCGTCCACCGCCCCTCGTCGGGGTCTCGACTGTACACACTAGTCTACTCCGGAGTATCGATGCCCTGTCTCGAAACTCCCACGACTAGGGACCACAATTAAGGATATGCGTATAAACTACCCAACTCTCACGTATATGATCGCCATCATACTGTTGGTAGTAAAGCAAGATCCTAAGGGCTCTATCAAAGTGTAACATGCAATCAGTCACCTGAACATGTACACGACTGATAAAGGCAAACCAGATAGCATACTATCATCTCGAGTAAGACTGTCATACCGGTATAGGTCCTCCGCAATCATTGCAATCACGTACCTGCGATCCAATAATTGACAATGAGGGCACTATCTCCAACACCATTCACAATCCATCATAAGAAAAGGCAAATGGAAATGACCAAAAGGGAATCTCATGATGATAAAGGCACAAATGCAATAAAGCCCTCCACAAAAGAGTTATTTGCAAACTGCAAATAACACCCTCCAACGGAAAGTCCGGCCGTGAAGGAATAAAGGAAAACCGGCCGGAACGGAATGCAAACTGGCAACTTCAGAAAACCGATCCCGTAATAAATTACAGGAAAACCCCACTACTGCAAATACATGCCCGCATTTGTATTCCCACTGAACACAAATGCAAAGAGACAAAACTACACTATCTAATACTAGGATCCGGCTTAAGCCAAAGCCGGCTAGTAAAAATCGTCCAATCACGATCCGTGCAATACCGCACGTATCTGATCGAACCCTGCCATATCTCCATACGGCCTCTACAGCGTTTCGCCCGAAACCTGAGTAACTGAGTGTGGTGGACTCTAAAGACTCGTCAATACTATGGCTGTGGATTTAACCACTAGCACATCAGAGGTATAAGCCAATACGTAACGGGCTACCAGGTATTGACCAAAAGGGACGTCGATGAGCGAACTCATCCTGACACCCTACTGAGCCTGTCAGTGACAATATCCGTACAGTCCGGTCCGTTCGTCTATGAGCATCGCATGGCGGGCCTAGGGGGTTGGTAAAAGTCAGACCCCTAAAAACGGTACAAGTCGTGTCGGAGTGCAGCGCAGAACACCCTGAGATACTACTGGAATACCTACCAGCAAATCTCCTGCCTTGGCCAAGAACTTTTCATGTTCTGGCTCTCCTCGACACAGCGCGACCTCACCCCCAATACCGGGAGAGACGAACCCCTGCAGATCCGCTCACTGCCTCCATGTGGCTCGGGACTGTACCCAACTAAAACCTGTTTGCACGACTCCTTTGAGCCGTGGTAGGGTAGTAATCAAAGCACAGTGGGAACTCACACGAGATAAATGACGATCCTAGGTCGATGAACTAACCTGTACGCATGTCACCAGGGAACTGCTATCTGACGTCTGGTATAAACCCAACTAGCAGGTTCCCAGCGAGTCCTGTCCGGTGTACTCATAACCCAATGAGCACCTGTACACATCTTAGGTGAACCAACTGACACCAGTGGCTTGTGAGACCGGCCATCGCCCCTCGTCGGGGTCTCGACTGTATACACTAGTCTACTCTGAAGTATCGATGCCCTGTCTCGAAACTCCCACGACTAGGGACCTTTTAAGGATGTGCTTATAGACTCCAGCTCTCACTTATATGATTGCCCTCATACTGCTGGTAGTCAAGAAAGAATCCTAGGGGCTCTATCAACGTGTAATAGCGACTCATAAGGTCACCTAAAGCAGTACACGATGATAAAGATAAACTAGATAGCATACTATCATCTTGAGTAAGACTGTCCTACTGGGATAGGTTCTCCCCTCAATCATTGCAATCACGCGCCTATGATCCAATAATTGACTCTGAGGGCACTATCTCCAACAATCTCCCACTTGCACTCAAGGCTAATTATTGCGATGTCGCATACTCACAGCCCGTGTGATACCGAACACCCAACTCCTCTACTAGTCAGTCTCACAAAACTTGTTTGCGAAACCATTGCGTTCGAGGAATAGCCTCAGTGAGTGGATCCGCTCTGGTGTTTCCTTCTATGTCTCTCTTTATCTAAAGTTCGCGGAGAAAGCCATCTCCCGAAATGAGTAATACCTGTCTTAGAATGTGTCTGGATGTCTGATGGGACCTAGCTCATAAATGAACTCCAAATCCAAACTTCTTAGACTGTATCGTCAACCGAACTTAATCAGTATCCTGTGCCATACCTTCCCTCAGTATCCACCTGGACCATCTGTCCAAAATACCGCCCCTCGTCAGAGAGAAAACTATAACTCTGACAGCCACTCTGCCATCCAGGTCACCTTGGAAGCCTGGAATGATAACTGTCTCCCTAAGGAGAATGCTGTTATCATATCCCTAGAACATTAACTTGTGTTCTAAAACTGCTTCCGATTGTTTCTCCAGGATTGGATCAATATCAACTTATTGCACCTACTGCAAGAACAACATCTGGTGTGGTACTTGACATCTCATGATTGACTCTATTGCCTAAGCAAGTGATCTGCCAATCATGCACATCCCTCTCCCCTTTAGTCTGTAAGACACCTTTAGAGAGGGTGACTCCATCACCTGCAGGTATACTACCGTGCCAGGAGTCGTCCATTCTAAATACTCATAGAATGCTGTCAAAGTACCAGATTAGGAAACCACCCAAATCTAGATCTAAAACCATAGATCTAGTGACCAGAATATCTGATATAATATCTAAGTCCTATATGGAGAAACTACTGTGTGACGACCAAAGTATAACCGATCGTAGTATAGGAATATCACTTCCTACTTTGTGTATGTCATCAAATACCAGGACATCACACCCTACTACCTTCTTAACAGATCCATCCCCTATTCTGATGAAGTCAAACCTATGACTGTCACATCAGAAATAGATGATCTATCTCCGCTATATCTGCTTTAGTCCATAAATAGACATAAGCCTGATGTCCACCAATGCTTCCGCTGCTCCCACTGACTACGACAACCCTCTGGCAGAGTCATATACACGTACGCTTCTAAAACCAGTTTAGAACGACGCTATACTCATCCTCCTGCCGGGTCTCATAGTCTGGAACAACAGCAATGGCAAGTCTGGGTAAACAAGAACCTCTCTGCCACCGTCCTTGAGTATACCGAAGTACCTCTCGGGTGCCTGAGGTTACCCACCTTATCTGCGGAGTGGCCAATGGAATGTCAAACCAGATTGAATCTTTAGGTTCATATCAAATCTTCAGTAATCGTTTGCGGTTCTGGAATCACTTCCAGTTCTACCATACTCCCACAACTGTTTTTTGAAAAAATCCATTTTATTAAAACTGTGGCGAGTCAAGAACAATATCACTATTGATCTTCTAGATGGTAGAATATCAACACTCTGCATAGCCCGGGTCAACCCACAACCAGCCATTACAGAAACGTGCCTTGAGTTATCCAGAGTCTGGTTTTAAGCATAAGCTGGACAACTCCCCGTATCTTAACAATGTCAAGATATGAACTGTTCTATATCCAATATAGAAACAGAGGCACAGATTTAATTGAACCAGATTCAAATCATGCAGCTGTCTCCAGTGCATGTCAACTAAATGGAAGGAGGCCGATCAGCGTTACTCAACTTAGGAATGCTTCCAATTATGAGTAACCTGAAAGAGAAGCAAGTTCTCTTAACCACTACTATCAACTGAATACCATGTACAAGTATCTACATCTTCGATCACTTTGAAGAATCCTGATGCTTGCAACACCTGGTTCTCTACTTTATTCTTATACCTATAACTTCTCAAAACTTCGACCCTGTGTTTCTACGAAACACCTGTCTAAGAACTAGAGAAGTCATAAGTAAACAGAATACAGTACGAGGACCAACCCCTCTGTCCTCATGGACATTGGACAATATACAATACTCTGTATAAGTCCCCTGAGTCTAGTGACTCATTCACTGTGTGTCGTAGGTTGAAAACTGTACTTATGGTTAAGAAGAATTACACCGTTGTTCAATGCTCCATACCTAACCATCCACTGATATAGGTAAATGTCAAAGACATAATTTCAAAAAGTATATCTCACTCTATAAAGATAGACGTACAGATATATCAATTTGAAATTGGTGCACAACAACGGATATTCAAAACCAAATATTTGCCGACCGGCAAACAACCCAGGTGGCTTCCTCAAATATCACCAATTCCAACGAATCCCGATATAATGAGGATGGTCACCTAATTCCCAATAACTTACTCCCACTCATCATCTGTAAAACCATACAGATGTGAGACTCATACCTGGTAAATACATACCCTGGAGTAAGTATCTAATCGGGAAATCAGTTTTCTTTTAACAGTACACAGTGAAACTGAAACATTGAAATGTTTCGATGGGGTATCCGGGTATTCCTAGTAATGCCTCTTCCATTATCTAGATTCACAATTACAACCGTATAATTCTTTGCCACCTCTCCAAATCCCTTTATATGTCTTTAGTCATTACCTTCTGTACACCACTTTAGGCCAAATGATTTTCTTCCTTCCCTACCGTTCGGCACCAGCCTATGGTTTGGAAGAAGACTATCCAATAAGCATAATGGGTTGTACTGTCCTAATCCTAGGAACACTCGCAACGCGAGAGAAGGTGAAGATAAAAGACACCTGAATGTACTTTATTCCTATTTCTCCTGAACCAGGATCCATCCCCGAATTGGAACAAGTTCCTTTCGAGTTCGTATATAACCATACGATGGATTATCCAATAAACTGGGATCTTCGTAGTGATACGGAGTGTCCTGGAGAAATACAAAGGTGATTTAAGATTGGCGAAGAAATACTTGGTTTGTTCGTGAATAGCAGTCGCACTTTACTTTGCCCTCTTACCAATCCCTTGCTTTGTCTTAACTTAATACCTTCTGTACACCGTTTAGGCTAACTGGTTTTCTTCATTCCCTACCGTTCGGCACCAGCCTATGGTTTGGAAGAAGACTATCCAATAAGCGTAATAGGTGTACTACTCCTAAACCAAGGAGTACTCGCAACCTGAGAGAAGGTGAAAAGAAAAGACAACTGAATAGTCCTATTCGTTTTCTCCAGAACCAGAAACCATCCTCGAAGTCCTTCGAGTTCGTATATAACCATACGATGGTTTTGTCCAATGGAAGTGGACATTCGTAGTAATACGGGGTGTCCTGGAGAAAAGGGTAAAAGTAGGAGTGGCAAAGAAGTTTGCAACTCTGACAATCCAAAAGCCAGTGTTAAGTAGGTTCGGTCAACTTGGTCACTGAGTCATAGTCTAGGGCCGGGTCAATGGTCGCTGCCAAAGAGAGAGAGAAAAGTAACACTCAGCGTGTACTTTAACCTAGATCAGAATGGTTATCACTTTATCTAATCTGGAAACCTCCCACTGTAACGTCAAATTCTTCCCCAAACCTGATAGAAGAATTAGCCGGGATCACCCGAGGAGTAAACCAACTCATCAGTGGGAATCGGGATCCAACTATCATCGCAGATAACGTGACGGAATCCGCTCACGTTATCACACTCCAGAAGGTATGCGCATATCTGGCAAGTTTCAGTTCTTTTGAAACTCCCGATGTGGATTTCTACTCCATGCTCTTATGACCTTGACTTTGGCCAACATATCATAAGTCACATGTCAAGTTCTACCCGTCATTTTCCTGGTTAATTTGAACCCACCCATACCTACCCTTGACTTTGGCCAAAATGGCAGTACGACTGTCCCAAACCAACGCATCTATCTATGCTGCATATGAATACCCAACAGCTACCAAACACTGTGCCTTGACTTTGGCCAACATACACAGCTTGAATACTATTAACTATCCATATGAAACGACGGAGGGCTACGAATGGTTTCTGGCGAAAACCTTTAACGTAATGAACTTGATATCGTTGAAGGAACTGATAGCTTTTTTTAAAAATATAGTGACGAAAACCTTTGCTAAAGAGGTCACTCCCGGTGAAGGGATCTCGGCTCTTTCCCCGTAGAATGAGGTGCAGGATATTCCAACTGAATACCACGATGCAAAGCAAAAGTAATCGGCTATAGTGAAGTTATTGCCCTGACGCAAACTTCTGTCCAAGGGGTCACTCCTGGTGAAGGGATCTCGGTCCTTGCCTCGTCGACTGAGGAGCAGGATATTCCAACTGAATACCACTGTGCAAAACAAAAGAGAACGCCCCTGCAATAACAGCTTTTTGAAAAAGTGTTCCAACAACATCAGAATAGGTTTGTTTATCTTGCATTGATCCGAATCAACGCAGTACCATCAATTGATCACACCACAAAGAACGAAAATATACTGACTTACGTATATGCCATCCGCATTCGCCACTGGGTCCCGTCATCACCCGTTAGGTTAGCTAACTAACGACAGAGCGGGGACTGGACTAGCGCGGATGAAAAACATATACAACATCTACTAGTATATATACAATATATAATTTTCGCTCAAGGCGTGATAAAAATGCAATAGCATAGAAACGTACAACATCACAGATCAATACATATATCTGGGATCCCCGGGTTTCACAGAGCCGCTGCTGAAACCCGACGTTCCCCATATCGTGTGGATAGCCTGTGCAATGAAAACCTAGACCCCTATGAGCGCGGCAAGTTACCCGCCAAAACCTGAAGCGAGGCAGCCCCCTTCAGCACCGTGAATGGACCACCCAGCACTTCACGGAATCTGGTAACTTGGGCACCCCTCCTGGGCCAACCTATACCCCCTACGGGTGCGGCGAATAGCCCGCCAATTCTAGAGTAAATCCCCCTCCGTCTCAATGCCATGAGATGCGGGCTCGTTGCCCTCTAAAACCCGCTATCCGTGCATCCCTCCGCGGGGTAATCCTAGTATAGAAAGTAAAATATACATACACCGGGTACATTGACCGCAACCTGGTCGTGCCCCAAAAGAATAATACAAACAGGCAGTGACGGCAGTCCACATGTCGGACGCTCGCCCCGCAATATCAAATGTACATATAAAACAAAACTGTACTATATTGCAACCAGGCTATCCCCAACGACCGATCCGCAACAACACAGCATAACACAGAACATCAACGTCAATGTCACGTTCGCAAATCCGTCTAAAAGGGCTATAGCAGATAGACTGGATTTACCGATCGAGTGACATTCACGGTCGCAGTTATAATGTAAATACTGTGAACTGGCATGTTTAAAATATCCGATCGAACAAATTTATCAAAGTGGGCCCCAAGCAGTACTGTAGCACTCACAGAAAATCTGGGCCCAAAACGAATGTCCCAAAAACCCCATTTCTTAGACTAGGACCCACAGAAAAAAAATGGTGCAACGAAGCTATATTACTGCGGCGGAATAGCGGCCAAAGTGGGGTTATGGCCGCGGTTCCGCGGCTGTATAGACGAATTAGGTCACCAAATTTTTGCTGTGTTCTTAGAATTCTCAGTACATGTTTCTGCAACGACCTCAAAAATTTTTGGAGCTTGAAAAATTTTCGACAGAAACATGAAGTATGAAAAATACGGTTTTTGGGAACTTTGTTCGATCGAGTTCTAAACATGCTAGAGCAAGCTAGGCATGGTTAATGGTGTGACTCTGATACCAATGTAAGTCCGCGGGGGCGTCCCGGCCGTCGATCCGACGCCGGAAACGCGGAAACAAAAACTTTGCAAAAACTTGCAACCGGCACCACCGCGCACTTTTCAATCGGATCGGGCCATTAACCTAGCAAACTAGCAAACTAGAAAAGAGTAGAGAAGTTATACCAAGCGATCCGTGTCCTTCGGTCTTTGTCTCCACTCCGATCTCTTGCGGAATGTTCGTCACCTCCTCGCTCGTCGGAAAAGCACCACGTAGCCGGAATCTTTTACGGGCTCCCAACTCTTGACCGAGGCAACTCGGGCGCGAAGTTGGCTAGCCGATGCGTCCAAGGCTTGCTATAGAATAGTGTAGTAGGCTTGTCTCTTTAAGGTTCATGAAGTTGCCATGGATGATGTGGAGGTGAAGAAAAGAATGAGCTTTGGAAAAATGGAGCTCACACTTCTTTTTCAAGAGAATGAGGTGATAAGAATGTTTTCACCCAAAAATAAAGCTCTCTCATTCTCACCCCTCAAAAAGTGGACGGCCATCTCTTCTCATGGTGGAATCATATGGAATGAATAATGCAAAAGAAGAAAAGGGAATGAATGTGTGAGAAAAAGGTCACACCAATTTCTACTCACATCCATTCACCATCCATCATAAGAAAAGGCAAATGGAAATGACTAAAAGGGAATCTCATGATGATAAAGGCACAAATGCAATAAAGCCCTCCACAAAAGAGTTATTTGCAAACTGCAAATAACACCCTCCAACGGAAAGTCCGGCCGTGAAGGAATAAAGGAAAACCAGCCGGAACGGAATGCAAACTGGCAACTTCAGAAAACCGATCCCGTAATAAATTACAGGAAAACCCCACTACTGCAAATACATGCCCGCATTTGTATTCCCACTGAACACAAATGCAAAGAGACAAAACTACACTATCTAATACTAGGATCCGGCTTAAGCCAAAGCCGGCTAGTAAAAACCGTCCGATCACGATCCGTGCAATACCGCACGTATCTGATCGAACCATGCCATATCTCCATACGGCCTCTACAACGTTTCGCCCGAAACCTGAGTAACTGAGTGTGGTGGACTCTAAAGACTCGTCAATACTATGGCTGTGGATTTAACCACTAGCACGTCAGAGGTATAAGCCAATACGTAACGGGCTACCAGGTATTGACCGAAAGGGACGTCGATGAGCGAACTCATCCTGACACCCTACTGAGCCTGTCAGTGACAATATCCGTACAGTCCGGTCCGTTCGTCTATGAGCATCGCATGGCGGGCCTAGGGGGTTGGTAAAAGTCAGACCCCCAAAAACGGTACAAGTCGTGTCGGAGTGCAGCGCAGAACACCCTGAGATACTACTGGAATACCTACCAGCAAATCTCCTGCCTTGGCCAAGGACTTTTCATGTTCTGGCTCTCCTCGACACAGCGCGACCTCACCCCCAATACCGGGAGAGACGAACCCCTGCAGATCCGCTCACTGCCTCCATGTGGCTCGGGACTGTACCCAACTAAAACTTGTTTGCACGACTCCTTTGAGCCGTGGTAAGGTAGTAATCAAAGCACAGTGGGAACTCACACGAGACAAATGACGATCCCAGGTCGATGAACTAACCTGTACACATGTCACCAGGGAATTGCTATCTGACGTCTGGTATAAACCCAACTAGCAGGTTCCCGGCGAGTCCTGTCCGGTGTACTCATAACCCAATGAGCACCTGTACACATCTTAGGTGAACCAACTGACACCAGTGGCTTGTGAGACCGGCCACCGCCCCTCGTCGGGGTCTCGACTGTATACACTAGTCTATTCTGGAGTATCGATGCCCTGTCTCGAAACTCCCATGACTAGGGACCTTTTAAGGATGTGCTTATAGACTCCAGCTCTCACTTATATGATCGCCCTCATACTGCTGGTAGTCAAGAAAGAATCCTAGGGGCTCTATCAACGTGTAATAGCGACTCATAAGGTCACCTAAAGCAGTACACGATGATAAAGATAAACCAGATAGTATACTATCATCTTGAGTAAGACTGTCCTACTGGGATAGGTCCTCCCCTCAATCATTGCAATCACGCGCCTGTGATCCAATAATTGACTCTGAGGGCACTATCTCCAACAGATAGGTATAATACCAACCAACAGTTCCCGACGAGTCCTGTCCAGTGTACTCGTAACCTAACGAGCACCCGCATACCATCTCAAGTACGACGTATTGACGGCTGTGGGACAGACCGTCTCCCAAGATGGGATGAGAAGCGCATACACTAGTCTACTCCGGAGTATCGATGCCCTGCCTCAATAGTCCTACGACTAGAGACCTGCATAAGGATGTGCTTGAGGATTACCCAGCCCCGACGAGTGTGACTGTCATCACAACGCTGGTAATCAAGCAAAGATCCTATGGGCTCCACTAATGTGGAAAGGCGATATGCTATAAGAAACACATGCACACATTAAAGCAGAAACTAACCAAGTAGCATACTACTATTTTGAGCAAGAATGTCAATACAAGGTGAATATCCCAAGCTTTCATTAAGTAATATACAAACTAGTATGATACAGTAATGGCCTCTAGGGCATATACACTAACAATCTCCCACTTGCACTAAGGCCATGTACTGGCGTATCGAAGACCTATCATCTCGATCAGCCGCTCGAACTGAGTCTGGGGTAAGGCCTTCGTGAATGGATCAGTAGTGTTATCTTCCGTAGCAACTCTCGGAACCTCGATCTCCTGGCGACCCACGATCTCCCTGATCAGGTGATACCGCCTCAAGATGTGTCTGGACTTCTGATGGGACCTGGGTTCCTTCGCTAAAGCTATAGCCCCGTTGTTGTCGCAATACAGAGGTATTAGATCAACAATGGACGGAACCACCTGAAGTTCTGTCAAGAACTTCCTTATCCAGACGGCTTCTTTTGCGGCATCAGCAGCAGCGATATATTCCGCTTCCATCGTCGAGTCAGCAACGGTTTCCTGTTTGGAACTCTTCTAACACACCGCCCCTCCATTGAGGGTAAAGACATAACCCGACATAGACTTGGAATCATCCTTGTCATTCTGGAAGCTGGAGTCAGCAAAGGTCTCGATCTGGAGGTCTTTTCCGCCATACACCAAGAACATCTACTTAGTCCTTCTCAGGTACTTGAGAATGTTCTTTACCGCTATCCGGTGTTTCTCCCCAGGGTTTGACTGATACCGGCTTACCACACTCAGTGCATAAGCTACATCCGGTCTGGTACACAACATCGCATACATTATAGAGCCTACCGCAGAAGTGTAGGGTATAATAGACATGCGATCCCTTTCCAAATCAGTCTTGGGAGACATATCTTTGGAGAGGGTGATCCCGTGACAAGCCGGTAGATTACCGCGCTTGGAATCTTCCATACTGAATCTTTTCAGTATGGTGTCGATGTACCTGGACTGTGAAAGTCCTAATATCCTCTTGGATCTGTCACGATAGATCCGGATCCCCAGAATGTAAGAGGCATCACCCAGGTCTTTCATGGAGAACCTGTGTGACAAGAACCCTTTGACAGATTGTAGCATAGGAATGTCATTTCCTATTAAGAAAATGTCATCCACGTATAAAACGAGGAATACTACAGTTCTTTCTACAAATCTACTATAAATGCATGGTTCATCTGGATTTTTGATAAAGCCAAATTCTCTGACCGTCTCATCAAAATAGATGTTCCAACTCCGCGATACCTGCTTTAGTCCATAGACGGACTTAAGCAACTTGCATACCTTTCCGCTGCTCCCACTCTGAATGAAACCCTCTGGCTGGTCCATATAGACACACTCCTCTAAATTTCCATTTAGAAAAGCGGTCTTTACGTCCATCTGCCAAATCTCATAATCATGGAAGGCAGCAATGGTAAGAAGGATCCGAATGGATTTCAGCATAGCCACTGGAGAAAAAGTTTCGTCATAGTCCAAACCAGGTGTTTGACGAAAACCCTTTGCAACAAGTCTAGCTTTATAGGTCTCAACCTGTCCATCTACACCAATCTTCCTTTTGAAGATCCACTTGCATCCTACGGGTTTTACCCCATCTAGAGCAACGTCCAACGTCCATACTTTGTTGGTGTACATGGACTCTGTTAGTGTATATGCCCTAGGGGCCATTATTGTATCATACTAGTTTGTATATTACTTAATAGAAGTTTGGGATATTCACAGTTATATAACAGTCTTGCAAAACATGGTAGTATGCTACTTGGTTTTATCTATCTTAATATGTGAGTATACGTATTGATAGAGCTCTTAGGATCTTGCTTGACTACCAGCGTTGTGATGGCAGTCACACTAGTGGGGGGCTGGGTAGTCTACAAACACATCCTTTTTCAGGTCCCTAGTCGTAGGAGTATCGAGACAGGGCATCGATACTCCGGAGTAGACTAGTGTGTACGCTTCTCATCCCAGTTGGGGAGATGGTATGTCCCACAGCCGTCAGTACGTCGTACTGGAGATAGTATACAGGTGCTCGTTGGGTTACGGGTACACTAGACAGGACTCACGGGGAACTGTTGGTTGGTATTATACCCGTCGTCAGTTAACAGTTCCTAGGTAACATGAGTACAACATAGTCCGCACACTTGACACTGCTACTTCGCCTCGAGTGTGTCCCACTGTTCTTAGATTGCTATCCTACCACGTCTTAAAGGAGTCGTGCAAACAGGTAGCAGTTGGGTGCAGTGCCGAGCACTTGGAGGCAGTGGCGGTTAGATAGGATTCGTCTCTCCCGGTATTGGGAGTTGATATCGCGCTGTGTCAGAGAGCCATTACACAAAGTCCCTGGCCAGGGCAAGCGAGATTTACTGGTAGGTTCCAGTTGTTTCTCAGGGTGTAATGGGCTACGCTCCGACACGACTTATACCGCTAGGGACTGACGCTTGCCGCCCCCTAGGCCCGATATGCGATAGTCTTAGACGAACAGACCGGACTGTACGGAGATTGTCACATCAGACTCAGTAGGAGTTCGGATGGGTTTCCTCATCGGCCTTCTTATCGACATCTACCTGGGGACCGTTACGTACAGCTAGTGCCACTTGCGGTATGTGGTTAAACCCACTGCCAGCGTAGTAGTCGAGTCTTTAGAGTCCCACACAGAGAGTTTCCCTACTCCGGGCGAAACGATATAGAGGTCGTATGGTTTTACGACAAGGGTTCGGACGCATACGTGCGTTTACGCACGTACGACATTCGGACAGTTTTTACTAGCCGGCTTTGGTTTAAGCCAGTTTCTAGTATCTAGTTATTGGATTTATACAGTCTAAAGTTTTTCCGTGTTTTCACGGATAGGAGGGGCATTCTCGTAATTTCGCGGGAAGCTTATGGTGACTTGAGGGTTAAGGTGGCATTAGCATTAATTGATTTTGTGACTGATGAGATGAATCATTCAAGTGAGTTAATGAAGCATTTATTGCTTAATGACTCATTTGATGATTCATTGCACATATTAAATGAAGCATGATGATAAATCATTTGATTTATATTATTTGATATTTTAAATGCTTCATGATATATTAGAAGTGAGAAACAATTTCAATTCATTATCATTCTCACCTTCTCTCTCCTCAAGCTCTCTCTCTTCAAACCCTAATCCTCCCCTCTCATATGTTGAGACCAAGGATTAGTAAAGACTATTTAATCCATAACACTTCTCTATATCACCTAGGTTACTTAGATTAGCATTTTAAGAAACCTAGTTATCTCAAGTTAGAGGTGAAGCTTGGAGTATAGCTCTCGGGTGGATCATCTATTACGTGGAGGAGGACGAGAAGGACGTGGATAACGAAAAGGAGAAGGACATGGTTCATTAGGTATAATCACTTATCATAGTAGTTAACACTTCTATATTTCTTGTTAGTTATAGTTTAGCAAAGATTCTCGGTTAGTCGATGTTTATGCAAAGAACAAGATCGTTTTTAATTATTCCGCCTCCCCGCAAGTCGTGGGGTATTGTACATCGACTTACAGTGTATCAGAGCCTCGCTAAACAATAATTAACTCATTAGCAAAGTCGTATGAATTTCGAACGCAAAACGAACCGGAAAAAACATCGATATCGGATCTGATCAATCCGCACAAGTACGATAAGGTGGCTCGAGAGCAAAGTGAGTTCTCGACTGCATCTGGAGTTTCAACTCCCTTCTCAGTAATAGAAGAAGTATCAACATAGTTCGGGCATGAAACAGCTGTTTCCGAGTTTCCTTTTGCCTCGGAGGATTCGCTTAAGTTTCTGTCGAATTTAAAACAGGCTCTAAAAATTTTTCAGGGACCTGCAGAATAACCTACAGAGAAATATAAGAACACTGAAAAAAATTAGGTTCATGAATCGGCCATACAGCCGCGGAACCGCGGCCGATCCCACCGATCCACCACGGATCCGCGGCTGAGTTGGAGACGATTCAGCCCAAGTTTTTCCAGTGGCTCTTCTGTGATGTGTTTGTCTTTTCTGGAATGTTTATTTTCTGCTCAAGTCTCAGGTGCACAGAGAAGTTTTGGAGTAGAATCTAAAGTGTTCGCTCGATCGAAATCTTACGATGTTTGCTAATTTGATTATATCTGTGATTGTATAATGTGTTCGTAAACCTCTCCTAACTGCTAGTATGTCGGTTGGCAGGGGGTGCACATTTCTGTAATGGTTTTTACTGTTTGTGGTTGTGAACTGTATTGGACTGTTGTGATGATTAGCCGGGGTTTGAGATGGCTTATTATATTCATTCATTCAAAGTAATTGTAATAAATTGTAATATTATTTTGCGGGGCACATCCAGGTTGCGGTTGTAGCCACCGTTGTATTATTTCATTTGTTGCATAGATAGATGAGTTAGTTTGGCACAGTCGTATTATCATTTGACCAAAGTCAAGGGTATGTTCGGATGGGTTCAAATTGATAAGATAATGATGGGTAGAACTTGACATGTGACTTATGACATTTTGACCAAAGCCAAGGTCATAAGAGCATGGGGCAAAAATTTATATCGGGAATTTCTAAAGAAACTGAAATTTGCAAAGAGACGCATACCATTTGGAGTTTGATGAATGTTGGTAGGATTCCTTCAACATTATCATACGATGATATTTGGATCCCGATCCTACTGTGAGTATATGCTACTCATAAGGAGATTCGTCACTTAACAATCAATGCTATAAACCAAGTGTCAAGAAAGGTGTCAGCGGGGTTACGCTCCCAGAGAAAAGAGGTTATTTAATTAAGGAACTTCGCGAAACTGTTGGAAAACCTCCCTCGAAGTACCGACACCAGCCTGGCTGAACGGTTAAGCAAGTATTGTACAGTGAGAATAGTCCTGGCTAATTCTTCTTTTATGGTTTGAGGAAGGATTCGAGAAACAGTGGGAGCCATCCAGTTTAGATAAATTAAAAACCACTCTAAACTTGCAAGAGCATCAAGCTAAAGTGTTTCTTCTCTCTCTCCTACTTGCAGCGACCCTGAAAATGACTGGACTTAAGTTACTTTTAGAGAAAAATATACTGACAGGGCCAAACTATAAAGATTGGCTGCGGAATGTCAAAATGGCTTTGGCCTATGACAAATTGGGGTACGTCCTCACCGCTAAGGCACCTGCAGTCCCAGGTCCCAAATCCAGTAATGCGGATAAGGAAATCCGCAAAACCTGGGAGTATGATTGCGCGAAGGCCAAGTGCATCGTGCTTGCCTCGATGAACAATGAACATCAGAGGAGGCACGAGGATATGGATCTTGATGCCATATTTCTCTATACAAAAGAACTTTATGGAGAGCAATCTCGTATAGCAAGATACGAGACCTTTGCTACTCGGTTAAAGGGTATAAAAATTCGATTTTTACAACTCTAGACAACATGGACTAACTAAAGGAGGATCTTTGCTAAAGATAAACTAACAACAAAGCTAAAAGAGTTAGCTACTCGGTTAAAGGGTTATACCTAAGTCTTGAAGTCCTTCTCTGCTTTCTCCTTGGAGTGGGATGAATGGGTCGTCTTCGTCGCCTTCTTTTGCCGAAGAAAGATCCACCCGAGGGTCTCTACCTTTGGCTCCTACCTCAAACTAGAAGTAACTAAGGTGCTTGATGTGCTAAACCTAGAACCTTAGAAAGAGTAGAGAGTAATTTTGAAGGTTTTATCTCAAGCTCAATGGTTCTCAACTCATGAGAGGGGAGAGCTTTAAGAGAGAGGAAGAGGATGAGAGAGAATGAGAATGATAGAATTGAGAAGATAAAGCCAACCTTCTCACATATATGTGAATTATGATAATTAAATAATTAACTAAAGATAATTGTGATGGTTAATCTTGAATGACCATTATCATTTCACATTAATTACTTTTGCAAGAATCAAAAGAGCATCTTTCATATGAAATGATGATGGTCAATATGTCAACATAGGTCAACAAGTCAACCATAGTCAAATGGTCAACAACCCTAACCATAACACAATTATAATTAATTAATATTAATAATCATATTTCACATATAAACATTAGGGTTAAGAAAAAGACAATGGTCATCAACCTTAATGAAAGTCCTCTGCCTCTGCCTCAGTCAACTGTGCATACACACCCGTATCCGTGTTCCGAGGAACACGAATACAATGAGATAAAACCAATCGCAAAACATATACTAGGATCTGGCTTAAACCAAAGCCCGCTAGTATAAGCTGTCCGGACACAAAACGTGCACAAGTGCGCGGATGTGAACGAACCCCGTCGCAAAACCATGCGACCTCTACTCATTTTGCCTAAAGGCGAATAACCCTCTGTGTGGGACTCTAAAGACTCAACACTACGCTGGCAGTGGGTTTAACCACAGACGGCAAGCGGCACTAGCTGTACGTAACGGTCCCCAGGTAGATGCCGATAAGAAGACTGACGAGGTAAACCCATCTGAACTCCTACTGAGCCTGAATGTGACAATCTCCGTACAGTCCGGTCTGTTCGTCTAAGAGTATCGCATGGCGGGCCTAGGGGGCGGTAAACGTTAGTTCCTTAATAGCGGTACAAGTCGTATAGGAGTGTAGCCCAGAACACCCTGAGATAACACTGGAAACCTATCAGTATATCTCGCTTGCCCTGGCCAGGGACTTTGTGTAATGGCTCTCCTAAACACAGCGCGATATCAACCCCCAATACCGGGAGAGACGAATCCTGTCTAACCGTCACTGCCTCCAAGTGCTTCGGGACTGCACCCAACTGCTACCTGTTTGCATGACTCCTTTGAGCCGTGGTAGGGTAGCAATCTAAGAACAGTGGGAACACACTCGAGGAGAAGTGACAGTGTCAAGTCAACGGACTAAGCTGTACTCATGTCACCTGGGAACTGATAACTGACGATAGGTAACGAGCACCCACATACTATCTCAAGTATGACGTATTGACGGCTGTGGGACAAACCGTCTCCCAAGCTGGGATGAGAAGCGCATACGCTAGTCTACTCCGGAGTATCGATGCCCTGTCTCGATAGTCCTACGACTAGGGACCTGCATAAGGATGTGCTTGTGGATTACCCAGCCCCCACGAGTGTGACCGCTATCACAACGTTGGTAATCAAGCAAAGATCCTAAGGGCTCCACTAATATGCAAAGGCGATATGCTATAAGAAACACATGCACACATTAAAGCAGAAACAAACCAAGTAGCATACTACTATTTTGAGCAAGAATGTCAATACAAGTTGAATATCCCAAGCTTTCATTAAGTAATATACAAACTAGTATGATACAGTAATGGCCTCTAGGGCATATACACTAACACTTTGTTGGACCATTAGACACTTGTCTGGGTTCAAGCCCACATTATTTAGCAATGCTAAACAAGAGTTTAAGGTCTCCGACAACATTTTTTCTTTGACTGAGCATTAAACATTGTGGTCTGAGTTTTACTTAACTTTGAGATTTAGTCAAAGGGGAGGTTTTTGCCTCTGGAAAATTAGTCAATTTGGCTAGAAATAGTATTAAACACTAGAGAACAACAGTGTTAAACACTGGAAATATAGAATCCCAAATTAGTGTTAAACACTAGAAAATAACAGTGTTAAACACTGGAAATAAGATTTTCAAATTAGTGTTATACACTAAAAGATAATCAGTGTTAAACACTGGGAATAAAGCTCTCGAATTAGTGTTAAACACTAAAGAAAAAGGGGTCACGTGTGGACACGTGAGGCGCCCAAAGGTGGGACCAGATTCCTTTTCTTTGTTCTGCAAATAAGTGTTAAACACTTTTTATTTTTATTTTGAGCATCACGTGTTGACACGTGATGGGGATTTATGCGCCGACTGTTAAAGCGTTTGCTAAGGGGTCATGTGGTAACACGTGAGAGCGCCCAAAGCCTTCATTTCATTCGCTTTGATCTTCTGTGTTTTGGAGGTCACGTGGGAGCACGTGAGGCATTGCCTCTGAGCCTTTTCCTTCTCATTTTTTGAAGATCTTTTCGGGGGTCACGTGGAGCCACGTGACCTTAGTTCTTTGTAGGTATGAAGATCTATTAATTCTCTTTATCTTTAAGAATTAAATTCTCGGTAAGGTTAAACCCTAATTTTGTTTTGGAGGGATTAAATTCTTATATAGGGTTAAACCCTAGTTCTGTCTTGGAGGAATTAAATTCCTATGATTTTGGGAGAATTGAATTCTCAGATAGGGTTTTAAACCCTAGTTTCATCATGATGGAATTAAATTCCTGTGAGTTTGGGAGAATTAAATTCTCATGTAGGGTTAAACCCTAATTTTTTTTTGGGAGAATTAAATTCGCTAAACTCAATTCCCCCTCTAAGTTTTGGATCTGCATGGCAGGATCTCAACCCGATGAGAATTAAATTCTCAACTTATGGGGAGATGTGCTCTATGCAGATCTTCAACCAGAGGAAGAACTAAGTTCTTTTGTAGAAGAGTTAAACTCTTAGATTGAGAATTAAATTCTCTATTTGAAGTTTTGATCCCCTTTCTTTTCTCACCTAGGGTTTTCTTTGTTGAGAATTAAATTATCCTTTCTTTTCTCTCTGAAATTTCAAGATTCCAAAACTCTATATCCCTCCCTTCTCTTAGCTCCTATTTATAGGAGAAGGAAAAAAATCAATTTGTTTAGTAGATCTTTCATTGAAATATTTTGTTTGTTTTCATAATTAATATGATCCTTTAGATCATTCAGTGAATTTTATTCACCGTTGGATTTTAAATCCAAAGATATTCTGTTTGTTATTTCTGGTGAGATTTAGAGAAATCTTTCCCTGTCTAAGATTTTTCCATAAATTGGTGATTTTTAATCACCCTTGGATCTTTAATCCAACGGTCCCCATAAACCTTTTCCATTTGGAAAGATTTAGAAGCTTTTAGAATTTAATTCTATTAAACTGTAAGGCTTTCGAAGCCAGTCACGTGGTGACACGTGACCCTTGGTCACGTGGTGGTACGTGACCCCCAATTGAGTCATTTTCTCAGTGTTTATTCACGCTTAAATTTTAACCATCACGTGTCAACACGTGACCATTGGTCACGTGTAAGCACGTGATACCTCATTGAGGTATTTCTTTCAGCCGTTTCTTATTTTATTTCTGTTTTGATTGTCACGTGTCAACACGTGACCATTGGTCACGTGTGAGCACATGACCCCCAATTGGGTCCTTCTTCAGCCGTTGTTTTTATTTATGTTTTAACTATCACATGTCAACACGTGACCATTGATCACGTGTGAGCACGTGATACCTCATTGAGGTAATTCCTGATTTTTAATCAGGGAACAGTGCATAGCATATTTTCTCATAACTTTTGATCCCGGATGAATTATGAAGCCCATAATATATCAAATCGATGGGTATTCCGAGATGCTTCCAATATCATCAGAATTTAGCTGTTTCTCATTCGGGAGTTTGTCAATAAACATCCCGGAAGATACTAGTTCGCATTTTCTTAAGCGTATCACTGCCATTTGATACCTTGGGCTCTTTTGCGCAGAAATTTTTGGCGGGAACAGACACTGGTACAGGTTAGTCTGTCGACCCGAGATCGTCATAGAGTCTTGTGTGATTCCCACTGTGCTTTGATTTCCACCTTACCACGTTCAAGAGATCGTGCAAAACGGTGGTTTTTGGGTACAGTCCCGAGGAGGCAATGAGCGATAGGAGGGGATTTCGTCTCTCCCGGTATTGGGGGTTGATGTTGCGCTATGCTTGATTGGCCATAACAGGAAATCCGTGGACAGGATTGCTGAGATCTACTGGTAAGGGTTATCAGTAGTATCTCGAACCGTTATGGACCTTGCATCGGTATGACTTATCAGGCTATTGGGGTCTGACGTTATACCACCCAAGGCGGCGATATGGGACATATCAGACGAAGAGACCGGACTGTACGGAAGTGTAACTGATTGGATTCGTAGGAGTATGAGCAGGCTTGCTTGTTGATCTTCTAATTGCTCAGTACTCGGGTGGCCGTTACGTTTAGCAGACCGCTTGCGGCTTGTGGGTGTTTGATATGATCATCACCTACTGCCGGCGTATTGACGAGTCTTTAGAGTCCTACACAGAGGTTTCCTGGTTCATGCGAAACGAAGTAGGAGCACATATATGATATATGCGGGACCGAGATTAATGCGCGTATGTGATACCGCATTCTATTCTCGCGATATGTGATATCGGCCGGTTATATGTGATATAGCCGGGTAATCGGATCAAGTGTTGATTCGATAAGTTGATACATTTGATATTAGTCGGTTGTATGTTATATAGCCGGATTATTAAATCAAGTATTGATTTGATAATTTAATGTATAATTATATATTTGATATATTAACTTACATTAACTAATATTTGCTCACTAAACATTTCTTTTTCTCACTTGTGTGCATATAATATATATGTGATATGTATTAATGTACATTTTATTGTGTCATGCTTGATGCCACATACAATATGGGTGTATGAGACTCACACCATGCTTATGATAATCCTAGGGTTTTTATTTATCAAAGTAAATCACAAATTGGTTGGAAATTTGTCATGGCTAGAAGTTTGGAGAAGCTTGTTGTGTCCATTGACTTAGTCCACTAATTTGTTTTACTTAGGATATTTATTAACCTAACCATTATCCTTAGCCATAGTTTAGTCTCTACATGAGTTAGTATATGATACAACCTCACCCATAGTTGCTATTCTCACCTCATGAGTTTCATTCTCATTTCCACTTCATCTTCTTCTTCCTCGTGAGAAAGCTTTCTAGCTTTTCTCAAGGTGATGAAATATTGTGAGAAAAATAAATCTAAAGTGAGCCCAATTCCTACTTTATCATCCTCTACTATATTATCCATTTAGTTTAGAGTGTTTGCTTGACTAATCTACCATTAGTGAAGAGGTAGCATGAGCTTGGGTCTTCTCGATGTAGATCATCTTCGGCCTCGAAGACTTCGAGCAAGCTTGTTCATTTCTTCATGTGAACCTATACTAAAGTTCGGGTGTTCATTACTTGCAGCGAAGGGACTACTACATAGAGCTTTAGAAGTGAAGGACCGGTCTACAAAGGTTGTATTCCTCATTCACTTAGATGTAAAGTTGTTTACATGCTTATTATCGTCGGATTTTCTAGTTTAGATTCTAGCGTCAGGTTTTTTAGCGCGCCAAATTTTTGGAATTGGCATGGACGATGCCTTCCGAAACCCAGTGGCCGCCCTAGGGAACCCTGCAGTGGTATCAGAGCCATGCTAGAGAATTTTACGATATTTGTTAGATTACGAAACCGAAACTACTCCGAAACATGCAACACTAAAACCTAGTTTATGTCGATTTTGAAATGGCCTATAAAATTTTTTTAAACAACTGTAGAATGTTGTATGTGATATGACATGAACACAGAAGAAAATTGAAGCAATATGGCCGGATTTTGGCCGGCCGCATGAAGAAAAAATCCGAGCTGCTCAGTTCTTTTATGGAATTTTGTCTTCAAATTTTTCTGTGTTCCAGTCTCTGGGTTTTGGTGTTTCAGGTGTTGTTTGTTTTTGCTAAGATTGCATGTGATGTGGTCTTACTGTATAGGCAATTCGTAGTGTTTCGTATTCGTAATTCTAACATTGTTTCGAGTATTCACATGTTGTCTAGGCGAAGTTAAAAAGTTCGAACGAATATCAAAAACCCATTTTTCCAAGTTTGAGGTATTCGGAAAATCATGCAAGTAATTCTGTGGACCCTCTAGAAGAATGAAACCCTAACTCGACATAATGACCATGGAACCGCTTTCGAACCTTAGGGTTTGCGGCAGTTCCGCAGCACCATTAATGAGGCTTGGGTCTGCCCTTCTACGGTTGGTCCATAGGTGTTGTGGCATGTTCTGGGTTGTTTTTAAACTGTGCTCAAGTGTTGAGCTCTCGGGGAATTGTGGGACCTTGATGAATCGATCGAAAAGTTTAACATCGTCCGGATATCATGTGATGTGATATAATATTTGGAATCCACAATAATCGGTTTTGTGAAAACTGATTTGAATTTTATAAATTTAGCAATTTAGTCTCAGTTGATCGGTTGCCACGGAATTTTGATGTGGATCAAAAGTCCTTCTCAATCACGTAGCGTACGCGGATACTCGCCGCCTTACTAGATAGCCATGCCCCATAGCCCCGACCAAGTGACTGTAGGAGAACCCCGTCGCCAAAAGCATCCAAGAGGGTGCTCGCGGCCGCGGTATTCCGCCTAAGTGCACTTTGTCGACGGCATCGAGGGTGCGGCCGTCTACTAAAGTTTCCGACGAGCATTCGATCAGGTTATCGGGAATCTTGTTGAATTCCCAAACAGGTTATTGGAAAGTGTTTTCAATATCGAGACTAAAATGCGAGGTTTATAATTGTTAGGCATGCGATGTCTAAGGAATTCATTTGGTTAAGCATGAAATCCAAAGTATGAGATACATTGGGTTTATGATGTCTAAGGTGGTTGCGGATTCCAATTGTTGTAGTTTTTCACTTTCTTTTCTGCGACCGTAAGTGTAATATGTGGTGTATCGCCGGTTTCGTTGCTATATGTCAACGACAATTGGGATACGCATATTTACTTACGTTGATGACATGTGATGTTATGTGTTGCTGTGATATGTTATATTGGATCGTTGTGTTTTGAATAGCCGGGGTTTTTATGTGAGATGAGAGTTTTTCATTTTCATTCATGTAAAAGTTGTATGTAATATTATTTTATTGGGGCAATTTCGGGTTGAGGATGATGTCACCATTGATGTATATATTTACTTTTTCGCATTAGGATAGACCCAAGGCGGGGAGAACAAGTAACCGGGTTCTAGAGTCCAGTGGGAGACCATCTCGAGGAGTCGAGCCCGGGTCTCCTAACTCTAGAATTGGGAGGGTTGCTTGCCGCTCTCGTAGGGGTCTAGGGATGTGGGTTTGTCTATTCATCGCGACCGTGGAATCCACATTTTTTATTGGCTTAATTAAAACACGGAATTCCTAGTATATCCAATATTTCATATGTATTCTTCTGCTGCTGATATTCTATGATGTGATCACTTGATATTCTGAGATGAATACTTATATTATATATATATGATATATAATAAATATTGATGCTTTCGTTTCTTCTGTGATGTTTAGGAAGCATAAAATGATGGGACTTCATTAATGAGATTAATGAAAGAAAAAAAACCTAAAAGATGTTGTAGAATCAAATTTTCAAAAAGGGTAGCTCTAGTTCTTGCTTTGCATAGCGGTATTCCTTGTAGAATATCCAGCACCTTATTCGATAATGAAAGAGCCGAGATCCCTTCAACGGGAGTGACATCTTTAGCGAAACTAGCAGATGCTACAACTCACTCGGTTTTGTTTTTGATTGCTTCTATAGTTCTTTCTTTGCATAGTGGTATTTATGAAATATCCTGCACCTTATTCGATAAGGAAAGAGCCGAGATCCCTTCACCGGGAGTGACCTCTTTAGCGAAACTAGTAAAAGCCTTAAAAACATTCCTTTTCAAAATCACTTGTTTCTACAACGATATCAAGTTCATTATGCAAAAGGTTTTCTTAAAAACCTGTTGTAGCCCTCCGTCATTTCAGATAAGGACTATTTAGTATTCGTGCCGCGTTTGTTGACCTTAGCCAAGGCGTAGTGTGCGGTAGCTAATTAGTGCTTACCTGTAAAGCATATGATGCGATTGAGTTAGGGTAGTCGTACGACTTTGTTGACCTTGACCAAGGGTCGTACGGGTGGGTTTAATTCAATCACGAAATGACGGGTTGAACTTGGCTAGCGCTTATGATTTGTTGACATAGCCAAGGTCATGAGTTGCTAAGGGCAAAATATTATTGAGAATTTCAAGTGTTGAAATTTGCAATGAGATTGCATACCTTCTATGAGATAGTTGGATGCCGATACCCACTGCGAGTAAGAGTTACTCCTGGAAGAGTTTTACACATTACAATTAGCCGATCAAGTAGGTATCTAGAAACGTGTTAACGGGGTTACGCCCCTGGGAAAACGAGGTTTATTTTAATTAGGTCCGTGCGAAAGCACGGGGAACCTCCCTCAAAGTACCAACACTGGTCTGGCCGAAAGATTGGCGAACTTGTACGGTGTAATTAATGCCGGCTAGTCTTACCTTTTAGGGTTTGAAGGAAGATTTGATAAAAACAGTGAGAGCCATCCCGATTAGATAAAATAATAACCAATCCAATCTTGCAAGAGCGCCGTAGAGTGTTTTCTTCTCTCTCTCTCCTGGTAATGACCATGTCACGACTTAATCAAGATAATAATATGGATGCTTTGACCGAACCTGCTTATTATACTGAGCTGGGGAACGTTGGTTTCCGCTCTATCTTATAATTTTTATATGTCCGAGCAGGAAATAGGGGAATATCCGGATTTCTACGCGACCCATTCGAGGAATAAGCATGTTGATGTATATTTTTCAGGTGTGTTCATTACCAAGAACTGTTTCTCAGTATCCTCTACATCCTATGTATGAGATACCGGATTAGGATCCCACATATGTAATCTGTTACATGGGCTACAGAAAGGTAGAGAACTGGGATTGGGTGATATGTCTTTAAGAGTTGGAGAATGGTACAATTGTTGCAGCCAAATCAGTTGGCAAATATCACTCTGTATTAATACATTGATTCTGAACGAAAATTATTACATGCCGAACCTGATATACAACATTACATCAGTTTCTTTATTAAATTAAAGAAGGATATAATTTTGTATTGTTGGATAATGTTATGAACATTTTCCTTAATCAAGAGTTGATTGGATCAGGCACGTTATGTAATGGCATAAAACGTTCTAAATCAAACCGCGGTTTAAAGTATATAGAACACACACAAGAGAAGTAGTTTAGAAATGAACGAATCATTCTTGTGGTATTGTAGACTAGGTCATATCAATACGATACGACTAGCTAAGTTACATAAAGATGAATATGAGAATCTGTTCAAATTTTCATCATATGATACTTGCCAGTCTTGTCTCAAAGATAAAATGACCAATACTCCGTTTACTAAAAACAGAGAAATAGTTATTGAACTCTTGGGACGGATACATGATGATGTATACGGTCCTATGTCTACAAATGCCAAGGTTGGTTCTTCGTACTTCATTATATTCACTGATCATCTCTCAGGATTCGGACATATGTTCTTGTTGAAACACAAGTCTGAAACTTTTGAGAAATTCAAGGAATATAAACTTGAAGTTGAGAACCAGACGGGTAGAAGTATTAAAGTCCTTCAATGTGATCGAGGAGAAGAATACTTGCGCATGGAGTTTCTGGAGTTTCTAAAAGGAGAATGAGATTTTCTCTCAGCTTACTCTTTCGTATACACCACAGCACAACGGTGTATCGGGATGGAGGTATCGCGCCCTATGAGATAAGGTGCGCTCTATGATGAGTACTGCTAAGTTACCTATTTTCTTTTTGGTGTTGTGCCCTTGAGAAGTTGCATACCTATTGAATGGGGTTCCGTCCAAATCAGTGCCTACCACTATATATGAGATATGCAATGGGAAGAGACCATGTCTTAAACGAGTTAAGATATGGGGTTGTCCGGCCTATGTTGAAAAGCAAAATCCGGACAAGCTCGAGGCAATGTCAGTTCTGTATAAGTTTGTTGGATATCCCGAACAATCTCAAGGGAATATCTTCTACCACACTGAGGAGCAAAATGTGTTTTGTTTCTCAGCATGCCACCATTTTAGAAAAGAAATTTCTAATAAAGAAATTAGTGGTCATGAGGTAGAACTGGAAGGAGTTCCAGCAAGACAAACTAACAGCTGATAATTTGGTGAAACCAAAGGATTCGATTGTCTCCAACGAACCCCAGCCTCTCCGCGAATCTAGTAGGATTCCTTGTTCATCTCAGAAAACTGTATTTTAATATCGCTCATTCATTATCTATTTTGTTATATATTGGTACTAGAAATCAGTGTCTGCTCAGTAATTACAGTTTACAGGTATTCGTGATAAAATACTGGAAACACATTCAAAATCACGGATAAAACGTTTGGAAGCCGACACTGCAAGAAGAACAGGAAACCGACCGATACCCAAAGAGTTCTTTTGCAAATAAATATGTGCACATAATTTTGGTCCAACACAATACAAGTGTACACACAACTCTTTGGCATGGACCATGGTGGGGCTGCCCATGGCACACACAAATGATGGCTTGTGCCAATGGGGGGACATGGGTGATAAATGCATAAAGTTTTGATGTGATACATTACTTCAAGTTCTCTCCAAATCTCTGAGTGCAAACCAGGTTATTTTAGACAAATCAAACAGCACCAGGATGATGTTGGAGTAGACACAAGACCACCACATCAACCCGACCCTCTTTGCTCGGATTTGGACCGGCGAAACACCAAGAAAATCCGAGCTCGCCGGCCCCCCTTGCCCTATTTGTCCCCATTTTTCTTCCGTCCCTCCTTTGCAGTCACATCGCCTCATTTTTATTACTTGTTTATTCTTTTTTGGTGCCTATAAAAGCCAGATCAGTGAGCAAGGGATGGAACCATATGTATATACCCATTTTCATAGTTTTCTTTTGTTTTTGGTTTAGGCTTGAGAGTGAGTGGGCTTTAACTTGGTCTCTTCTTCTTCCCTTTTGAAGCTTTCTCTTGAGAGCTTCATTATGGAGGTTGAACAAGTTACCAATATCTTGTAACTCAACTTCAAGTGTTAATATATTGCTTTGTTGTTTGCTTTCTTTTCTTTACTTATTTTCTTTTCTTTTTATTATGTGTAACTAATCTCTTTTGGTTGTGGTAATGGTAAGGAAGTGAGATGAAATACTTTGCCTCCTCCTCCTCTTGTGATTGTTTAAAGTGCTTAATTTTTATTATAAACTTAGTACTCTAACTTGGATGGGTTGTATGGAATGTTGTTTCCATGGTTACTTTGTAACCTCATCACATACCATATTCTCCCCCCATAAACCCCATCTTGCAAGACTAAGGTTAGAATCAATTTGGTGTTAGGTTTGCTAAGTTTGGATGTGGTATTTTGTGATTAAGTTACTTGACAAATCTCTTGGTTTCATATACCATATACTATCACAAACACTTAGCACACTTAACACTGAAATCATTTGCTCTCACTCACTAACTTGTGTTTTTGATGTTGTTGTATGCTTGCTAACCATTGTGCTTAGTGTTGATACATCAAGCTTGGACAAACAAACGGTAAGTGAACAAAACGGAATCGTTTCGTGTTTTGCGTCAAATATCGGTAATTTGATGATTTGTGCTTCGCAACCACCTTGACAAGTCATGCTTCGCGCCGGGATCGACACAACGACGGACAACTCATGATCAAGGGGAGCGTCGAAGGCATCACCGCGATTCAACCTTCCGAGCCAAAGCCACGGCCATTTCTTTCTTATCTTGTTTTCTTGTTTTCGTATTTTTATTATTTTGTGACAAACCAAACCATATTCTTTGTTCTCGAACCTTAAGCGGCAATCCCTAATCTCCAATTCCCTGCGGATCGACCCGTACTTGCCGGCTCGCTACAATGCGCCGTACACTTGCAGTTTTTATAAATTTAAAACGAGAACGATCTCGCGTGCGCATCCATTTCTCATATCCGTTTCAAAACATACGCGTTTGCGCGCGCGGGTGAATTCCCAACAAGTTTTTGGCGCCGTTGCCGGGGAGTTGGTAGTATTGGGTATTGTTATTTCTGGTTCTTACTAACAAAACTAACTATTAACTCAAAATTTTCAAAACTAACAAAACCTTTTTTCTAACTTTGTTCTCTGTTATTGTGACCTGCTACCACTCTGCAATCAAATTAAAAAATCAAAGTATACTAGTAGAATACTAATATAGCCTAGAGATTACACACAAAATTCGAGCACCCAAATTCTAAAACTGCCCGGCCACATTGCTTAAAAATCCGGCGCCGCCGGGTCCAATGAGGTATTTTGGGATTTTTTGTTTTGTGTTATCTCCAGTTGCTTGCTAGTATTCTAGTGGTTTTGTTTGATTTTTATATTTTTTAGTGTGCGGGAATTGGGGTAGATATATCGCTTTTGACACTAAATATCGTACTTTTCCGACATTTCAGTTTTTAGGGAATTACGACCAGCGATCGTGCGGAGCGAGGATCAAATTCAATTTCAAGACGTTAGTGACGTACAGTGCCAAAGATCCGGGTAGTTTGACCCACGCAAGCGAACAATCAAAGACTCGGATCACTTCAAAAAGTGGTTTTCTTAACCAAATCACATCGGTACGTATTTCCTAACACATTCCTCTTGAATCCGACGCATTCCACTATTCTATCTTTTGTAGGATTCTTCGCACAAGCTTGCCATCAATTGCACAGAGAACTAACCGTATTTTTTTACAGCGCTAAAATTTAAACGAAAAATAATTTCTTAAATTGCTTGATGTCTTGAATTTTTTTATTGATTGCGCATTTGCATCTTAATACGGATTTAAAGGAAAAAAGACTAAACAAGATACGGTAAAGGATTTCATCACCTTTTCTCCGTAGCCCACAAATCATAAAACTGCATTCTTGCATACCCACAGTAATTTAAAATCAACTAGAACTTTGACTTTAAGGACTTCGCGCTCATTAGGAGAAGTTAACTGTGTTTAGAACACTGCTTAACGGAATATCGTTCACCGGGTGTCTCGGCAAGTGTTCAAGAAAAAGGGTTATCTAATTAAGGAACTTCACGAAAGCGTTGGAAAACCTCCCCTTCTCTCTTGCACTTACCTGGCTTCGTGATCCGTATATATTGAGCCCGTTTCTCGACACAGTTTTATTTCGACAATCGGGTTCCTGAGCAGGTCTAGTTGACTTAGCATAACATATACTGCTAGGGGTGTGATATTCTTGGTTTTTGTGATGTCTTGTTAATATGGGTGACACACAATTCAATTCAATTTTTCACGATTCTTATTCTTTTGTTTATACTCAGTCCCAATTCGTTTGTTCAAATTCCCACGATTCTTCCCATATTCATGAAAACTGTCCTTTTCCAAGGGGTGACCAACCGTCCTAGAGTTTTGCTAACGGTCACCCACCTAACACTCTTTAACCCAGTCCCACTTCAATTAGAAACCTAATGATTGAAGATTTAGAGAAAGAGGTCGACAGATTGGCTTCTTTAGCATCACCACCATCATAACCCTCCTTACCTTAAACAACTGACACATCATTAGGGTATGATAGTGAGATGGATGCTAGGTTGACCACTTTAGAGAAAGGTATTGAAGTGATGACTGCGGTCGAGAATCAAACAGCTGCAACGCTAGCCCTGTGCATACAACAGTCTGAGCAATTGTTTCTTGCTCAAGCTCAATCATTGGCTAGAATAGAGGAACACGCGAAACATTTAGCTGTGAAGATTCTTGGGGGTGATCACAGTCAATTGGAACCCAATAGTGTTAATGTCTGTCATCTAGGAAGTCACCCGAGTGAGATAAACGATCAATTGAATTTTGATAATTTCATAGATGACAATGCAATTGAATTGACTAAGTGTTATCAGGACACACAAGAAAAACCTCCGACTGATTTTTGCATTCCAATTTTAGAGGAGGAATCTTGTGATTTTTACGGGTATGGTTTGGATAGATTGTCAGAAGAGATCAATGATCAGGAACCCACAATTTTTGGATCACCTAGTGATATTGTTTCGGATGAAACGTTAGTATGGGAACCTACTTTTTTGGATGGCATGTACCCATTTGTGAATGTGATGAGGGAGAAATCGTATTGGGAATTGTGAGTTACAGCAATAAGAATAGAAGTGTGGTAGATTATAGGGAGGAAGGCAGTATTGAAAAACATTCTTTCGTGTCGAGTTTTGAGGAAATTTTGGCGGATGAACTTGATATTCTGGGTGAGTTTGAGTCAGGATCAATTTGGGAACATCCTAAGAACCTTTCTTTTGCCGAACTTTTTGCGGATGAACTCCATTTTTTAAACGAACCTGAATTCGGAACTCAACATGTGCTTTATGAACATTCAATTCATCCAGGAAACAATTCTTTGACCTCTTCAAAACTTCATCTTCATCTTCAACGTCTTCTGATCCCTACTTTCACACACCCATGCCCTTCACTAACAACTAACATATATATTTGCTTTTTCTTTTTCTTTTTTGTTATATACATTTTCTTTTACCAGCCCTTGCATTATATAGACAAAAATTTTGAATGGCTGGTATTAATTTCTGGACTAACCCAATCTTTTAACTTGTATATATTGTAATTAGTCTTAGGTTTTTTTCTTTTTCATTGAATAAAACTCACCTGTTTGGGGGTGAGCACTATGTTTTGGGGAGCACATTGATAAACTCTTGTTTGAGTGTGTAAATATATATTAAAAATGGGGTTTCTTTTTGCCAGGGTTTTTTTTTGTAAAAATTCCTTTATAAGCACCAGATCGACAAAGACGACCCATTTATCTCCTCACTCAAACAAATCCATCAGTTTCCTCTGCTCTCCCCAAACTCTCCACCAGAACACTAGATCTACCCCACCAGTTTCGACCGGCGAAACCCTCACAAAATCCGGCGCCACCGGTTTTTCCTTCTCCGATCCATGAATTCTTTCCCCAGATCTATAAGAATTCTCCTTCCCTCCTTCCCACTGTTGTTTAATTTTCCAGAAAATTTGAAAATCCACAGATTATGGCTCCCTTTGATATAGAGAAAAATTTTGTCAATGTGTTCACCCACGAGATGTTTGGAAGCTATTTTTACGACGCAATCCGACAAATGGGTTGGGAGTTTTTACTGTATGGGGATGAGGGGTTGTGTGCCATCGAGCACTTGGTTGATGAGTTCTACGATGCGTTACGTGAGGGTGAAATACTCGAGAATCGTATTCGCTTTCATTTTCGAGGTAGAAGGAGGGTTTTCTCAGCAAAAACGATTTCTAATGTCACAAACATCCCTACCCGACCTGGTTTTCAGTATCCGTTAGAACTTGCCCAGTATAGGACGATCATGGGGTCAAGATGCGAGTTGCGTGATGATGGGCTAAATGCACGACAGATTTACCAAAACATCTATACGGCTTGCCGCTGGGTGTACCGTAATGTCAGGGGGATCATTCGAGTTTCCTTATTTCCTGCGATCACGGGACATGTGGTCCACTGTTTGATGGCAAAGAATTATCAGTTTTTCATGGCGACCATGTTATTCACCACAATCAAGGAGGGTGTCACAGGGTGCAGATCGTTATTTCCCGTCCTCATTACGCAGATTTGCCGCTGCTACATGGAGGAGGAGGATTTCTCCGCTTATGTCACCATGTACGACACTTACCCGGTTGAGATTGAGAGGATCTCACGGGGTTACACTGACAGCAGGAGCGAGCAGCTGATCTGGTCACCCTCTGACCAGAGCAAGCACGCGGCACCACAGACTTCCTCTGAGATTTACTTAGGAGAGGATGTCCCGACTGATCCATACGAGCTACACAGGATGGAGGTTCGTGGCACAAGACTTTGATCCGGCAAAATAAAGAGATAAAAGAACAACTGAGCCAGATCTTAGCGAACCAGGATGAGGAAAGCGGGAGCAACAAGGAGAAGGGCAAGGCCAAGCGACGATGAGGACGTCGTCAACTTCAGTTTGGGGGTGAATCCTGAGTTTGGGTGCATCTTGTATCAGCATATAGTTTTGCATGTGCATATTTCCCGCATTTCAGCACTTTATATTATGTATTTTTCTTTTTACTTTGCATGTAGTTGCATTTCATATTTGCTTTTGTATTGCATTCTGTTATTTATATAAACCAACTTTTTTTTATAAAAATTGAAAAATTCCAAAACATAAAAACTTTTTCATGTTAGCTAGCGGAGGAACTTAGACTCAAAGTCTGACGGTTCGGTTGATAAGTTAGAAATAACTAAATCCTTTTTGTGAGACTGACGACCCGAAAAATAACCCTCCTTTGTGTTTTACCATAGCTGATATACGTCTTTTATAACACTTTACACGTGTCGTATGTTTTTAAGAATTTGATGAAAGTCTGACATGTCTGTAACCTTTTAAAATTGATAAACATCTTTAGAATCAAACAGGTTTGTTCTGAGTTAAGTAATATCAAGAATAGTTTATAAAGTAAGGTGAATATGAAGGATATTACTGAGGTTTTAACAGAATCTATAAGTCTGAAAAATAACCCATCTGAAATCTTGTTGGAGTAATTACACACCTTATCCACATGTAACGTCTTCGGATTTAAAAGGAAAAGCTGGCTATATCTCCGTTTTCACTGAGTTCAGAATATTTTAAAATAAAATGAGTCTTTTATTTTGTGGCCTTGGTAACTTGGGTAATTAAGTCCTTGGTGTGTCTCCACACATAATGCCCTAAAACCATCTGTTTTGGGAGTCATTGACCCAAAGCTCGCTAAGTTTCCAATCGCCAAATAAAACAAGCTAAGCAAGTGTTCTCTCCGAGTTAAAAGTCCTCATGGTTCTTTGTGGGAGAATAATCTTGGCGGAGACGAGTTTTCTATTAAAACAGTTTTTTCACGGAGATATGAAGGTTCATATTTATAAAGACGTTTTGCACAATCACGAAAGGTGTGTATGAACAACAACGGGTGAAAGATAGGAGTGAAGAATAAGACTTAGTTCTCTGTTAAAAATGATATAAATTCTGACTTGAAACCTAACCGGAGAACGAAACTTGAGAAAATCTTAAATCTTTTCAAACTCATATGATCCTTTAGAAGTCTATCATGGTCCGTATTTATGACTTTATGACCCTAAATCAAGTTCTTATAAGCTTGTCAACACTATTCGCACAATCACGAAAAGGCGTGTATAAGCTTATGTTAAATAAACTATGAGGAGTGAAAAATAGGGTTGGGCGTTTTCTAACTAGGATGATAGAACTTCTAGCTTTGATACTTAACGTGAAGATTAGAATGAACTGTTTTCTTGCGAAACTAACTCGACGGGATTTTGTTGGTGTAATCCGCTGAAAACCCTCAGGAGACAACACTCCTCCTACTAGGGACACCTAGAGGTTTAACGGGTTGTTGCACACGCTCAGTCGATCGCGTTCCCTGCGAAAGTGAGGCTAGGATTTTTGTTTTGCTCAGGACGAGCAAAAGATAAGTTTGGGGGTATTTTTTCATTTCAAAAAACTGTATTTTAATACCGCTCATTCATTATCTATTTTGTTATATATCGGTACTATCAATCAGTGTCTGCTCAGTAATTATAGTTTACAGGTATTCGTGATAAAATACTGGAAACACATTCAAAATCACGGATATAACGTTTGGAAGCCGACACTGCAAGCAGAACAGGAAACCGACCGATATCCAAAGAGTTCTTTTGCAAATAAATGTGTGCATTGGTCCAACACAATACAAGTGTACACATAACTCTTTGGCATGGACCATGGTGGGGCTGCCCATGGCACACAAATGATGGCTTGTGCTAATGGGGGTACATGGGTGATAAATACATAAAGTTTTGATGTGATACATTGCTTCAAGTTTCCTCCAAATCTCTGAGTGCAAACCAGGTTATTTTAGACAAATCAAACAGCACCAGCATGATGTTGGAGTAGACACAAGACCACCACATCAACCCGACCCTCTATGCTCGGATTTGGACCGGCGAAACACCAAGAAAATCCGAGCTCGGTGGCCCCCTTGCTCCATTTGTCCCCATTTTTCTTCCGTCCCTTCCTTACAGTCACATCACTTCATTTTTATTACTTGTTTATTCTTTTTTGGTGCCTATAAAAGCCATATCAGTGAGCAAGGGATGGAACCATATGTATATACCCATTTTCATAGTTTTCTTTTGTTTTTAGTTTAGGCTTGAGAGTGAGTGGGCTTTAACTTGGTCTCTTCTTCTTCTTCCCTCTTGAAGCTTTCTCTTGAGAGCTTCATTATGGAGGTTGAACAAGTTGCCAATATCTTGTTACTCAACTTCAAGTGTTAATATATTGCTTTGTTATTTGCTTTCTTTTCTTTACTTATTTGTTTCTTTTCTTTACTTATTTGCTTTTCTTTTTATTATGTGTAACTAATCTCTTTTGGTTGTGGTAATGGTAAGGAAGTGAGATGAAAGGGTTTGCCTCCTCCTCCTCTTGTGATTGTTTAAAGTGCTAAATTTTGATTATAAACTTAGTACTGTAACTTGGTTGGGTTGATATAGTATGTTGATTCCATGGTTACTTTGTAACCTCATCACATACCATATTCTCCCCACAAACCCCATCTTGCAAGCCTAAGGTTAGAATCAATTTGGTGTTAAGTTTGCTAAGTTTGGATGTGGTATTTTGTGATTAAGTTACTTGACAAATCTCTTGGTTTCATCTACCATATACCATCACAAACACTTAGCACACTTAACACTGAAATCATTTGCTCTCACTCACTAACTTGTGTTTTTGATGTTGTTGTATGCTTTCTAACCATTGTGCTTAGTGTTGATACATCAAGCTTGGACATACAAATGATAAGTGAACAAAACGGAATCGTTTCGTGTTCTGAGTTGAATATCGGTAATTTGATGATTTGTGCTTCGCAACCACCTTGACAAGTCATGCTTCGCACCGGGATCGACACAACGACGGACAACTCATGATCAACGGGAGCGTCGAAGGCATCAACGCAATTCAACCTTCCGAGCCAAAGCCACGGCCATTTCTTTCTTATCTTGTTTTTGTATTTTTATTATTTTGTGACAAACCAAACCATATTCTTTGTTCTCGAACATTAAGCGACAATCCCTAATCTCCAATTCCCTGCGGATCGACCCGTACTTGCCGGCTCGCTACAACGTGCCGTGCACTTGCGGTTTTTATAAATTTAAAACGAGAACGATCTCGCGTGCGCATCCATTTCTCATATCCATTGAAGGTGAATTCCCAACATTCCTCATCCACTTGAAAGATACTACGGTCTTCTCGGTGACAGTGGGAGCGAGGATTGCATCATGTTTGATGATGACCCTACCGAGTTCAGGCGGGCCATCATGAGTGGGGACTCTGTGAGAAGGCAGGATGCTATGCGATCAAAGATGGAATCCATGTACACCAACAAAGTATGACTTTTCATGTTGCACTTGAAGGGGTAAAACCTATTGGGAGCAAATAGATCTTGAGAAGATTCTTGGTGTAAATGGAAAAATTGAGACTTTCAAAGGTATGCTTAAGTCCGTCAGGATTAAAGCAAGCATCGCGGAGTTGGAACATCTGTTTTGATGTGGCAGTCAAAGAGTTTGACTTCATCAAAATAGTAGATGAACCTTGTATATATAAGAAGGTTGTAGAGAGTGAGGTTGTCTTACACGTATTGTATGTAGATGACATACTCTTGATAGGAAATGGTTTCCTATGCTACATTCGGTCAAGCTCCTCTTATCATGAGGATTCTCCATGGAAGATCTGGATGATACCTACTGCATCTTATGGATAATGATCTATGATGATAGATCTAAGTGGATGTTGGAAGTGTCCCAAATCCAGGTACAATAACACCATACTAAAGGGGTAAACGTGGTGGTTCGCCCACTTACTCATGAATCACTCTCTCTAAAAAGATGTCCCCCGAGACTGGTTTGGAGAGAGCTCGCTTACAAGGGATACCCTACGCTTCGGCACTAGGCTCTATCATGCATGCGATGTTATGTACCAGACCAAATGTAGCTAACTCACTATGTGTAGTGATCAGGAATCAATCGGATCTTGCGAGAATCACTGGACAGCTGTGGAGGACATTCTTAAGTACTTGAGAAGCACTAAATGAATGTTCTTGGTTCCAGCTCCCAGAGTGATAAGGACGACTGAAAGTCAGTCACAGGCATTGTCATTACCCTCAGTGGAGGGACGGTATGTTGGAAGAGTTCCAAGCTAGATACCGTGATAGACTAGACGATAAAGGCTTAATACATCGCTACCAACGATGCTACCAAAGTAGATGTCTGGATAATTCTTGTTCATGAGATGAACATGGTTCCTACCATTGAGCGTCCAATAACTGTTATTGAGACAACAATGGAGTTGTGGCTTTGGCCTAGGAACGCCGGTCCCATCAGCGATCCAGAAATATTCTGAGGACAGTATCATCTGATCAGGGAGATGGTTGATCTCCAGGCGATCAAGGTAAGGAGAGCTGACGCGAAGGATAACACAGCGGATCCACTCACAGAGGCCTTTCCTTAGAGAGACTTTTATGGGGCGTTGGGTATGAGATACTACAACAAATGGCCTTAGTGCAAGTGAGAGATTGTTAGTTATATGTATGCCCTAGAGGCCATTATTATACATGTGATGTATATTATAGTGGATGCTTGGACATATATAGGGATGACTTTCTTGCTCAACATGATAGTATGTTATCTGGTTGCTCTTTATCTTAACATGTACACTTATTGTCTCTCTATTACATGTTGATAAAGCCCTTAGGATGAGTACTTGACTACCAGGATTATGATGCAGATCATACTAGTGCGGAAAGGGTAGTCGGTAAGTACATCCTTCAAATGTTCCTAGTCGTGGGAGTATCGAGACGTAGCATCGATATTCCAGAGTAGTCTAGCGTATATGCTTCTCGACCCATGTGATGGGCGATAGATGATTCCATATCCATTGGTGTTTGACATCAGAGATGGTATACGAGTGCTCAGTGGAGACTGGGTACACTGAACGGACTCGCCGAGAACTCTTAGATGGTATTATACATATCGTCAGATAGCAGTTCTCTGGTGACACTGGTACAGGTTAGTCTGTCGACCCGAGATCGTCATAGAGTCTTGTGTGATTCCCACTATGCTTTGATTTCCACCTTACCACGTTCAAGAGATCATGCAAAACGGTAGTTTTTGGGTACAGTCCCGAGTCACATGGAAGCAATGAGCGATAGGAGGGGATTTCGTCTCTCCCGGTATTGAGGTTTGATGCTTCGCTATGCTTGATTGGCCATAACAGGAAATCCCTGGCCAGGGTTGCTGAGATCTACTTGTAAGGGTTATCAGTAATTTCTTGAACCGTTATGGACCTTGCATCGGCATGACTTATCAGGCTATTAAGGTCTTACGTTATACCACCCCCAGGCTGCGCTATGCAACATATCAGACGAAGAGACCGGACTGTACGGTAGTGTTACTGATTGGATTCACAGGAGTATGAGCAGACTTGCTTGTTGATTTTCTGATTGCTCAATACCCGGGTGGTCGTTACGTTTAGCAGACCGCTTGCAGCTTGTGGGTGTTTGATATGATCATCACCTACTGCCGGCGTATTGACGAGTCTTTAGAGTCCTATACAGAGGTTTCCTGGTTCATGCGAAACGAAGTAGGAGCACATATATGATATGTGCGGGACCGAGATTAATGCGCGTATGTGATACCGCATTCTATTTTCGCGATATGTGATATCGGCGGTTATATGTGATATAGCCGGGTTATCGGATCAAGTGTTGATTCGATAAGTTGATACGTTTGATATTAGTCGGTTGTATGTGATATAACCGGATTATTAAATCAAGTGTTGATTTGATAATTTAATTTATAATTATATATTTGATATATTAACTTACATTAACTAATATTTGCTCACTAAACATTTCTTTTTCTCACTTGTGTGCATATAGTATATATGTGATATATATTAATGTATATTTTATTGTGTCATGCTTGATGCCACATGCAACATGGGTGTATGAGACTCGCACCATGATTATGATAATCCTAGGGTTTTTATTTATCAAAAGTAAATCAAAAATTGGTTGGAAATTTGTCATGGCTAGAAGTTTGGAGAAGCTTGTTGTGTCCATTGACTTAGTCCACTAATTTGTTTTGCTTAAGATATTTATTAACCTAACCATTATCCTTAGCCATAGTTTAGTCTCTACATGAGTTAGTATATGATACAACCACACCCATGGTTGCTATTCTCACCTCATGAGTTTCATTCTCATCTCCACTTCATCTTCTTCTTCCTCATGAGAAAGCTTTCTAGCTTTTCTCAAGGTGATGAAATATTGTGAGAAAAATAAATCTAAAGTGAGCCCAATTTCTACTTCATCATTCTCTACTATATGAGCCATTTAGTTTAGGGTGTTTGCTTCACTAATCTACCATTAGTGAAGAGGTAGCATGAGCTTGAGTCTCCTCGACGTAGATCATCTTCGGCCTCGAAGACTTCGAGCAAGCTTGTTCATTTCTTCATGTGAACCCAAACTAGAGTTTGGGTGTTCATTACTTGCAGCGAAGGGACTACGTCGAGGAGACTTAGAAGTGAAGGACCGGTCTACAAAGGTTGTATTCCTCATTCACTTAGATGTAAAGTTGTTTACATGCTTATTATCGTCGGATTCTCTAGTTTAGATTCTAACGTTAGGGTTCTTTAGCACGCCAAATTTTTGAAATTGGCATGGACGATGCCTCCCGAAACCCAGCGGCCGCCCTAGGGAACCCTGCAAGTATAATATCAGATGTCGACGTACGGACGTCGAACGACCAAGTCACATCAAGAAATACAAAAATCCAAGTTTCAAATATCGGTAAACATTGTCAAAACCATCACTAAATGCTTCCAGATTTTTGCACAGGGCAGACTAGGACAAAACTAACAATACAGTATCTAGGTTATGAGGAGTGTGAGCTACATGCCAAACCCCAACATCAGACTCCACCATTTGGCCAGCGAGAATTGCTACTGTACACGGGGTCGCCGGCCCTACCTTGGAATTTTGGTCTCGTACTTCTGTGGTGGTCTTCTAGTGGTCTAACTAGGTCAATGTGGTTGTTTGTTTTTCTTAAAAAGACCCCAAGTTGCTCTAGATTCCATCTGAGCATCAAAAACAAAGAAAACCGGCATTAGAAAAAATCTAAGTTCGTGTATTGGTTTCTAGTCTCTGTTCTAGGCCAGTAAAACATCACTAAGGTCATGCAAAACACTCACTACACCTCAAATACACCTACACAAGTCATACTATCTCCTAACCCCCGTCTAGGAATTTCTAACATCACTAAACCTCATTACCTTAACTCTAAACTACCATAGGATAGTACGAAAACAAGAAACTCTAAACTATCTTATTTGGCAACTCAAGAAAATTCTTAGGTTGCCCAAAGTGTTCAAAACCTTGACTTGCTCCAACCATGGGTTTTGTGGTGAGGTTGTGATCAATTTTTGTGAAGGAGGTATGGTATTTTGGCTAAGTTTTGTTGATGTTTGAAGGTGGTAGAGGAGGTGGATGATGAGGGTGGTAGAGGAGGTGGATGATGAATGAAGAAGAGAATGAAGGAGGAAAGAAAGAAATATGAGCCAAGGTGTGTAGAAGTCCCCCCTCTCTCACACATACCCAACCCCTCATGTCACCTTGTCCCCTCTTTTCTTTTATTTTAAAAACAAAAACAAAAACAAAAACAAAAAAAAACATATAAAGGCAAATGAAGCATGGTTCAAATGAATGTAACAAGTGTTGCAACATATTTTGTTGCATGTGAGATACATAAACAAGATTAATGCATAATTAGTGAAATATTAATCGAGTTTAGTATTAACTTATATACAATTAATTGTATAATAATTTATAAAATATCCAAAAATAATATTTTATTTTCTGAAATGTTACAATTTTCCCCCTTAATTAAATTCGGTCCCCGAATTTAAATTTAAACCCCTTAATAATTAAAACATTTCAGCAAAACAAACAAGTCGTCGGGGCTCTGAAATCATGAATACATAACATATATCCTAGCGCAACGCATGCGCATGAAAACGAGTGTAAAACTCAAAATCAAAACTCCGCCATGCATCACACTATCCTGGGAGTTAATGCGAAAATACCAATCTCCAAAATTCATTGTCAAGATCAAGCATAATGTAGTTAAGACTATATTATATATATAGTATGTATCGTTGTGAAATCGTCAAAACAACTGAATAAAGGTGTATGCAAAATCCCCTTCAAATCGCCGCGTGATGCGCAAATCACGGCACAAATAGCTGACGTTCATTATAAGGAAAATAACTATACATATACATATACATATACATATCCTTTGTTTAACATATACGTCCCGCCTTTTGAAAAATGTTTTAGAAGGGTTTTCTTTATAAAATCTCATGTCATCATGGACACATAGAAAAAATATGGAGAATATTTCTCTTTTGAAATTCCTTTCGGTAAATATCGATGTATAAATACTCAGGTACTGTCCTCAGACTAGTCTTGCTCGGTTACTAAACCATATGGTATATAAGTCATAAAAATATGCTGCTCCAAAGGAAATCAATCTCAAATAGCAAACATAGGAACGCCACGTGCGTCTGGTGCGCACGGAAATCGAAATCAAATATGGGTGCCACGAATGTGCACAGAAACAAAACTAAGTGCAACGGGTGTGAATGAAAACATATGTCAAGTGCAACGGGTGTGCCTGACAACAAAATCAGCTGCATCTGATGTGCATGAAGAATCTCAGTTTAGTGCATCTGGTGTGCACAAAATCACATCAAGTGCGCTAAATGTGCGCAAAATCTAAATCAAGTGCACAAGATGCACGAAAACAGATATCGAGTATCAAAATCGAAATCAATGGTATAAAACATACACCAATTCAAAATTAAGTATACCGCGGTATATGAACTCGTAAACGTGTGCAACTGCGTGCACAAAAATTCATATCAGGTACTGAAAACTCATGTAACTACTCCGAATGCATAAGTCAAAATCATATGCATACTATATGTACAAAATCAAATAAAAAATATCGGAGTGTACGAAATCAAAATCGAGTGCAGATGGGTATGCACAAAATGAAAGTCAGTACAACTGACGCCTGAAAATACAAATCAAGTGCAACTGTGGTGCACATAGAAAATATTAATAATAAAACAAATCGTCAAAATACTGAAATCCAAAACAACGGAAACGTGATATCCGAATCACCAAGTCGCAAATCATAAAGAACTGTAGTCGATGTGCCTCTCCTTCAATGTCGACTGGTGCCGATGCATCCAAGGCTGGCAGAGCAAGAATATCTACTTGCCTCTTGCCCACGGTCTGGCATCTTTTGCTTTTAGGTCTTCTTTTCTCTTTACGAATTACTAGTTACATGACACCTTGGCTTGACAGCCTGATTCGGAGCAATGACGGAAACAATCCCGTTCTGGCGCTCCTCTGAAGATCTCCTGACCAATTATCATGGTCACTCGTAACATATCACGTCGATGATGGAAGACTCTAGCCCACTGAGTATGTGTGATACAACCGATCCTGGGTCCAAGTCTTTATCATGAAGTACTCCCGAAAGATCCTTTCCCGGTCTCTTCCAATCTCATCTCTGCCAAACTGCCCGGAAGTTATCACTATTTACTTCATCCGATTCTCATTCCAGGACAGCTGCATTCTCATCATGACTTCCCTCTGGAAAATATGCCCGTATCCAACGCCTCTGCGTGCGTATTAAGTCTCTAGCATCAACGGAGTGGAACGTCAACTCATAAGGGTCTCGTACAAACCTCTTTACTCCGCCTTCTTTCAATATGGACCAACTCGGAATCATCTCTTCGTAGCTGTGTAGACTGTGCTCTAAATGGCTGTACTCATATCTGGAGTCTTTTTCGAAGCTACGAACTCGGAATCTCTAATACCCTGTGGTAGGTGTCTGGCCAATTTCGTCCTTGGAAACTCGTCCAAGTCATCGGAGTAATGCGCTTCCGCTTGTTCTTTCTCGATCGACTCATAACATTTTTGTGTGAGGTTCCCTTCTAGCTGAAGGTAGCCAAGTTGATGACCTCGCATCGGAGCATCCAAACGAACAAAATGTCCTAGTCACTTATCTGAGGGTGACTAGTGATCTTCTATCACATCTCCGTGTATAAACTCATGCTGCATTAGCTTCATAAATCTGGGGGTGATATCTTATCAAACTCAGCAATAGCTGGCTCTCTTGTCCGCACGGTAGAAACGCCTCAATCATCTGGAGTAGATGGTACCTTAATAGTCGTCACAATCTGGCTAGCCTCTAGCAGTGGCCCAATCATCTGGTGCACATCCCGAACACTCATATCAATAGGAAAATCCATAGTAAAATAATATATCAATGCGTTTGTGTATCACCTGAATACATCCTGGTCAGTCCTCATCCCTGACGAGCTCGCTCTGACCGCATCTCTAGCCGCAGCTCTCTCTGCTCGTGTAGCCAAGGTAACAGAAATACAATCCGATATCGATGAGGATAGATCATAGGAACGAATAGAAATACGGTGCATAAAAAATGTACATCCTAAGGCTTCTTAAGCGAAGTAGCGTATCGTAAGTATGCCGCGGAACATACGCACGGTACGTCACTCTACTTAAGTTACCCACTCTATCAACCAAGGTCAACCTACACGATGAAAGTTCGGGTCTAATACCCCCTTGGCCAAATCTAAGCTCCGTAAGGTCAAGCCTAGGTTCCGAATATATATATATATATATATATATATATATACGCCCTAGACTCTGCATAGTCAAACCTAGACTCAAACCAAGGTTAAACCTAACGCTCTGATACCAACTTTGTCACGACCCGGAAAAGGCACGTAACTGGCACTTGAATCATGTGAAGTCTATAGGAACACACCTAATTCAAGTAATCCAAAAGCCCAGAAATCTAAACCTTTTTAGGAAAAATAGTGGAGGTGCGGTTTTGAAATAAAGGTACACTGAAATCAAGTTTATTCATTATATACATAAGTAATAGTATATGAAAAAAACACAATGTTTGTATCTAACTTTAAAACCTTTTCGTCATTTGAAATTTCGGCAGCACCTCCTTTGTAATTTTTAACCCGAAAACGAATACTAGCAATAATAAATATAGGCATCTCCAAGCGGGAGCTAGCTCTTCGCCAATTGGTGGAAACAACCACGCAAATGATATAAATATACAACGCCGAAGACGAGGATCAAACAGAGAAATAAAGTAAAGAAAAGAAGCATCATCGAGAAAAACACATACAATAATGAATAAGTACAAGAGCGTGACTCTAAGTCCGAAAGAATATACAACTATGGCTTCTAAATCTACAAATATACATAGTCTGGTTGATAGAGCTTTTAACTAGATACAACTGAATGAAATATACAAATATAATGGTGGTCACGATGGAAATGTGTCCCGCCTATCTATGCAATCACCCTGAAGAAGGAAGTGTGCCAGCAAGCCGCAACAGAACCTGTGCTGTAAAATCTGCAAGAAAACTATGGCACAACGAGGGTGAGTTTCCAACTCATGAGTAGAAGACATCACCGAGTAGAAACCGAATGTATGACTATCTCCTAGGTCATTCGGTACAATACAATAATAATAGCAACACGATAACATCGAGTAATAGCAAAGGTAATAATATAAACATATGTGTAATATCCAGTACTCGTGTCCGTGTCATAAGGTAACTACATGTCATGTATATCATGTATAAATGTATCATTAAATGGGTGTGTCTAGCAACGACACACAAAAATCATGATAAAACCTGAGGGCCAAGCATCGACACTCGAAAACATCATGAAAACCGTGTCCATCAGCGCTAGTCCAATTAATTCTCTACATCTCCTAAGCTACCTAGTTTAGCGAACTAGGTACTTTAGTTACCTCGGTTTAGAGGTTGGAGCTTGAACCATAGACTCTCGGGTAGATCATCTTTGACACAAGGTGGCCGACGACCGAGCTAGATCCGGATCTCCAAGGAGCTCAAGCTAAGGAGAAGAAGAAGACCCGAAGGACAAGTAATCAAGGAGGTATAAATACTAACCTAGTAGTTAGAACCTCTAAGTAGTTTAGCTAGTTAAGGTTTCTGTAAAGATCCTGGAGTAAAATCGTTTTTTGTAAATTTCGTTTCCCCGCAAACCCACGGGGTGCACGACATCGGCTTAAAATAATCCTACGGGCTTTATGAAAATGTATACACATAATGATAAAGACAAACCAGATAGCATACTATCATCTCGAGTAAGACTGTTCTACCCGTATAGGTCCTCGTTCAATTATCATAATTGCCTATTTGCAATTACAATAATTGCCTTGAGAGCACTCTATCCAACAATCTTTCACTTGCACTTAAGGCTAATTATTGCGGTATCGCATACTCACAGCTCGTATGCTACCGAAGATCCAATTTCTCTACTAGTTAGTTTCTCAAGACTCGTTTTGAGAAACTTACGTGTTCGAGAAATAGCATCAGTGAGTGGATCCGCTCCAATGTTTCTATCTTTATCTCCCTATGTCTCAACTTCACAGAGAACGACTATCTCCCAAAATGAGCGATACCTGTCTTGGAACTTGTCTGGATATCTGATGGGACCTTGTTCATAACATAAACACCAAATTCAACAATCTTCTTGTATCCTTTTGTTGATGCAATCAGCACCCAGCGCCATGACCGCGTCAGTATCCTGCTTGGAAACCCATCCAACATACTACACCTCAAAACAGAGAAAAGTATTAACTCTGACAACCACTCTGTCATCCTAATCACCTTGGAAGCTTAAACCGGTAACCACCTCCTGCAGGAGGCTGCCGTTAACATACACTAAGAACATCTTCTTATGTTCTTTACCACTTCCCAATGTTTCTCTACGATTGGATTAATATATGCTTATTGTAGCTAGTGCAAAAACAATATCCCGTGTGGTACTTGACATCTCATGATTAACTCAATTGCCTAAGCAAGTGATATGTCAATCATGCAAATGGCTCTCCTCATCAGTTTAGAAGACCTCATTTTTGGAGAGGGTGACTCCCTGACTTGTGGGTACACCATCATACCAGGAGTCATCCATTCTAAAACACTTTAGAATAGTGTCAAGGTACCCGAATTGGGACACTTCCCAAATCTAGATCTAAACTATAGATCTAGTCACCAGAATCCCTGATATTTTATCCAGATCCTATATGGAGAAACACTATATGACAACCACAGTATAACCGATCATAGTATAGGAACATCAATTCCTATCAGGTGTAGGGTAACTAGGAACTCTCACAAGGTTCTATAAGGCATCAACCATGCCCGATTTAAAATTTAGACGTGCCGAACAACCCTAACCAAGAGCTTTAATAGAGATTAGGCGAAACAAAGCAAGTAAACAACTTTACTTCTAAGAGAAAAGGATTACAACCTTTGTATTCCGGTCCTTCAATTCAAAAAGCTCCGTGTTGAGGTCCCTTCGCTGCGATCATCGATTTCTCGGACTCTAGAGAGGCTCCACGAAGAGAAAGATGCATGCTTGCTTTCGATCTTCGATAACAAAGATGATCTACCTTGAAGTTTCTTTAACACAAGCTCTCACTATCTAATGAAGTGAACACCGTAATCTAATTGGCTAGATTAGATGAGGATGATGAAGTAGGATTTATGCTCTCTTTTATTTTCTTAATCTCACTCATTTTCATCACCAAAGAAAAAGCTAGAAAGCTTTTCTTCAAGAAAGAAGAAGAAGAATATCCAAAACCTTTTGTGATCAATAATGAATAACTCTAGTGTGAGGTGAGAAATGCAACCATGGTATAAGTGAGAAGAACTAACCCTTGTAGAGATTGAACCATGGTTAAAAGGTTTGGTTGGGTTAAACAAATATCTATGCAAAATATCAACACATAATATCTTTGCAAGAAGCAAAAAGCAAAGCTTCTAGAAACTTCTAGAAAAGATTAACCCAAATCAAACCCTAACCATGTTTAATTTTCACTAAACATGTTGCATTAATAACCCTAACATGTTACAATATTATATATCACATATACAATATTTATTGTAACAAAATAAAATAATACAATTAACATATATCGCATATATATCAATATATTATCCGAGTGAGAAAAAGAATCTTTTTGTGAGCTTATACTAGTTAATGTAATTTAATATATCAAATATATAATTATATATTAAATTATCGAATCAACACTTGATCCGATAATCCGGCTATTTCACAAATAACCGACTAATATAATCTGTATCAGTTCATCGAATCAACACTTGATCCGATGAATCGGCTATATCACATATACCCGGCCGATATCTCATATCGCGAGAATCTAATATGGTATCAGATACACGTATTGTTCTCGGTCCCGCACATATCATATATGTGCTCCTACTCCGTTTTGCCTTAGCCAAGAAACCTCTGTGTATGACTCTAAAGAATCGTCAATACGCCGGCAGTAGGTGATGATCATATCAAACACCCACAAGCTGCAAGCGGTCAGCTAAACGTAACAGTCACCCAGGTATTGAGCGATCAGAAGATCAACAAGCAAGACTGTACATTCTCATGCGAATCCAATCAGTAACACTCCTGTACAGTCCGGTCTCTTCGTTTGATATGTCGCATATCTCGCCTAGGGGTGGTAAACGACAGACCCCGGTAGCTTGATAAGTCGTGTCGATATAAGGTCTATAACAGTTCGAGAAACTACTGATAACACTTACCAGTAAATCTCGCCAGGGATTTCCAGTTATAGCCAATCAAACACAGCGCAACATCAACTCCCTATATCGGGAGAGACGAAACCCCTCCTATCGCTCATTGCCTCTATGTGATTCGGGGCTGTACCCAAAAACCACCTTTTTGCATGCCCTCTGGGACGTGGTATGATGGAAATCAAAGCACAGTGGGAATCGCACAAGACTCTATGACGATCTCGGGTCTACAGACTAACCTGTACCAGTGTCATCAGAGAACTGCCATCTGACGTGAGGTATAATACCATCTGGGAGTTCTCGGCGGGTCCGTCCAGTGTACCCAGTCTCCACTGAGCACCCGTACACCATCCTTGATGTCAAACACCGATGGATATGGGATCATCCATCACCCATCATATGGGTCAAGATGCGTATACGCTAGTCTACTCTGGTGTATCGATGCCCTATCTCGATACACCCTCGACTAGGAACAGTTATAGGATGTACTCGTCGACTACCGTTGCCCCACTAGTATGATCTCATCATAGTTCCAGTAGTTGAGTACATATCCTAAGGGCTTTATCAACATGTAACATAGAGACAATCAGAGTACATGTTAAGATAAACTGCAACCAGATAGCATACTATCATGTCGAGCAAGAAAGTCCTCCCTATATATGTCCAAGCATCCATTACAATATACATCATATGTACAGTAATAGTCTCTAGGGCATACATATAACTGACAATCTCCCACTTGCACTAGGGCCACCTGTTGTGGTATCACATGCCCAACAATTAGCTGTGGTTGAAGTATCTCATACTCAACCATCCCATAAAAGTCTATACTAGGAAAAATGCCTTTGTGAGTGGATCCGTGTTGTTGTCCTCTGTGTGTACTCTCCTAACCTCGATCTCCCTGAAGATCAACCATCTCGATGATCAGATGATACTGCCTAAGAATTATATCTGGATTTCTGATGGGACGGGGGTTCCTAGGCCAAAGCCATAACTCCATTGTCACACAATGGTTGGAACGAAGTTCATCTCATGAACTTATATATATTCAGACTGCCTCTTTGGTAGCATCCTTGGTAACGATGTATCTTTCCCTTTAATCGTCTAGTAAGTCACGGTATCTAGCTTGGAACTCTTCCAACATACCGTCCCTCCACTGAGGGTAAAGACAATGCCTGCGACTGACATTCAGTCGTCCTTATCACCCTGGAACCTTTCCAGTGATTCTCCCCAGGATCGATTGATACCATCTCACTACAACTAGTGAGTATCCTAACATCCAATTAGATCTATCTCATAGATCCAAAACCCAGGATTCAGGAGGTATCGCTTTGATCCTATATGGAGAATCGTTGTGATAAGCGGAGATTGACCGAGCGTAGCATAGGAAACGCCTTTCCTATCAAGAGTATGTCATCCACGTACTCTACGAGGATCACCACCATACTCCCTACTACCTTTTTCTATATACAAGGTTCATCTACCATTTTGATGAAGTCAAACTCTTTGACTACCACATCAAAACAGACGTTCCAACTCCGCGATGCCTACTTTATCACATAAAACATCTTGCACACGTTTCCGCTGCTCCCACTATCTACGAAGCCCTATGGCTGTGTACTTACAGACGCTTTCTTCCAAAACATCATTTAGAAAAGCAGTCATGACACCCAACCACCAGATATCGTAGTCATGGTATGTAGCAGTGGCAAGTAGGATCTGGATGGACTTACGCATAGCTTTGAAAGTCTCAACTTTTCCATGTACACCAAGTAATCTTCTCAAGATATACCTGCTCTTGATAAGGATTTAACCCTTCTGATAAAGCAACCAAAGTCCATACTTTGTTGGTGTATAAGGATTCCATCTCAGATCGCTAAGCATCCAGCCATTCTTTCAGAGTCTCACTCTTGATGGCCTTCTCGAAACTAGTTAGGTCGTCATCTCATGATGGAATCATCGCTCCCACTGTCATAGAGAAAACCGAAGTATCTCTCAGGTGGGTGAGGAACCCTACTAGATCGGCGAAGAGGATGAGGTTCGTTAGAATCTATTGAATCCTTTGGTTCTACCAAATCATCTGCTGTAGTTTGTATAGCTGGAACTCTTTCCAGTTCTACCTCATGACCACTAATTTTTCCACATGAAATTCCCTTTAACAAAGATGGCATGTTGAGAAACAAAACATATTTTGTTCCTCGGTTAGGTAGAAGATATTCCCTTGCGTATGCTTGGGATATCCAACAAACTTTCACAGATCAGACTTTGCCTCGAGCTTGTCCGGATTATGCTTTTAGACATAGGCTGGACAACCCCAAATCTTAACTTACTTAAGATATGGTCTCTTCCCATTCCATATTACATATGAAGTGGTAGGCAACTGATTTGATTTGAACCCTATTCAATAGGTATGCAGCTTCTCAAGTGCATAACTCCTAAAAAGGAAATACGAAACTCAGTAGTACTCATCATAGAGCGCACCATATCAAATAGGGTGTGGTTGCTCCGCCCCGATACACCGACGTGCTGTGGTGTATACGGAGGAGTGATGCTGAGAGAGAATCTCATTCTCCTTTAGAATAGTCCGGAATCTCCGTGTTCATGTATTCTCGTCCCTGATCACATCAAAGCACATAATACTTTTACCCGTTTTTGGTTCTCTACTTCTAACTCATATTCATTGAATTTCTCAAAAGGTTCAGACTTGTGTTTCAACAGAAACATATGTCCGAATCTTGAGAGATAAACAGTGAATGTAATGAAGTATAAAGAACCGGTCTTGGCATGTGTAGACAGGGGACCTTACATACATCATCATGTATCAATCTCAAGAGTTCACTAACTCTTTCTCTGTTTCCAATAAACAGAGCTATGGCCATTCTTATCTTTGTGACATGACCGGCAAGTTTCACAAGATATAAATTCAAACTAATTTAAATATGCATCTAGATGTAGCTTAGCTAGTCGGGTCGCATTGATATGACCTAGTCTACAATGCCTCAAGAAGGATTCGTTCATTTCTAAACTCTTCCTCTTGTGTGTGTTCTGTATACTAAGAACTGTAGTTTGATTTAGAACGTCGATGCTTTTAGATAACGTGCCTGAACCGATCAACTCTTGATATAGGAAATGTTCAAAACATTATCCAACAATACAAAATTATATCCTTCTTTACTAATAAAGAGACTGATTTGATGTTGTATATCAGGTTCGGTATCTAATAACATTCGTTTAGAATCAATGTATTTGTTAATACAGAGTGATAACTACCAACAGACTTGGCTGCAACACTTGCACCGTTTCTATCTCATGAAACTTATCATCCGTTCTCAGTCCTCTACCTATCTGTAGCCCATGTAACAAATTACATATGTGGGATCTTGATCCGGTATCTCATACCCAGGACGTAAAGGATATTGAGAAACAGTTCTCGGTAATGAACACACCCGAAGAAGATGCATCAGCATGCACTTTCTTCGTTTGGGCGGCACGGGAATTCTGGTAATCCCCTATTTCCTGCTCTGTCTTATAACAATTATAAGTTGGAGAGGGACCAAGGTTCCCCAGCTCAGTATAATAAACGGGTTCGGTCAATACATCCGTATTATTATCTTGATTAAGGCGTGATATGGTCGCTACCTGGAGAGAGAGAGAAGAAAACACTCAGCGTATGCTCTTGCAAGATTAGATTGTTTATTTAATATATCTAATCAGGATGTCTCCCACTGTTTTAGTCAAATCTTTCTTCAAACCCTAAAAGGAAAGACTGGCCGGGATTAATTACACCCTACAAGTTCGCTAATCTTTCGGCCAGGCCAGTGTCGGTACTTTGAGGGAGGTTCCCCGTGCTTTCGCACGGACCTAATTAAAATAAACCTCGTTTTCCCAGGGGCGTAACCCCGTTGACACCTTTCTAGACACCTACTTGATCGGCTAATTGTAATGTGTAAAACTCTCCCAGGAGTAACTCTTAGTCGCAGCGGGTATCGGGATCCAACTATCTCATAGAAGGTATGCAATCTCATTGCAAATTTCAACACTTGAAATTCCCAATAATATTTTACCCCAAGCCTTCTATGACCTTGACAAAGGCCAACAAACCATAGGCTGCTAGTCAAGTTCAACCCGTCATTTCCTTATTGAATCAAACCCACCCGCATGACTCTTGACAAAGGCCAACAAGGTCGTACGACTACCCTAATCCAATCTGCATCATATGCATAAGCATATGAGTACTATTCAGCTACCGCACACTACGCCTTGACAATGGCCAACAAATGCAGCACGAATACTAAACAGTCCTTATCTGAAATGACGGAGGGCTACGACAGGTTTTTAAGAAAACCTTTTGCGTAATGAACTTGATATCGCTGTAGAATCGAGTGATTTTAAATGGATTGTTTTTGAGGCCTTTTCTAGTTTTGCTAAAGAGGTCACTCCTGGTGAAGGGATCGTCGGCTCTTTCCTCATCGAATAAGGTGCAGGATATTTCGCAAATACCACTGTGCAAAGCAAGAACTATAGAAGCAATCAAAAGACAAACCGAGTTTGTAGCATCCGCTAGTTTCACTAAAGAGGTCACTCCCGGTGAAGGGATCTCGGCTCTTTCCTTATCGAATAAGGTGCTGGATGTTCTATAAGGAACACCGCTATGCAAAGCAAGAACTAGAGCTACCAGTTTTTAAACAAGTTTCTACAACATCTTTAGGTTTCTTTTATTTCATTAATCTAATTAATGAAGTCCTATTTTAATTATGCTTCGCAAGCATCAGATATGAAACGAAATCAACAATATATAATATATAAATCATATATATAATATAAACATTCGTCTCAGGCAGTAATATGATCTCATCACAGAACATTGCAGCAGAAGAACATATATGAAATATTATATATACTAGGAGGTCCATGTTTTCAATACCTGTATAAAACACGGATTCCATGGTCGCGATGAATAGCCAAACCCACATCCCTAGACCCCTACGAGAACGGCAAGCAACACTGCCAATTCTAGGGTTAGGAGACCCGGTCTCGACTCCTCGAGATGGTCTCCCACTGGGCCCTAGAACCCGGTTACTTGTGCTCCCCGCCTTGGGTCTATCCTAATGCGGAAAAGTAAATAATATACAATGGTGACATCATCCTCAGCCCGGAAGTGCCCCAATAAAAGAATATTACATACAATGAATTTTACATGAATGAAAATGAAAAACTCTCATCTCACATAAAACCCCTGGCTATTCAAACACGACGATCCAACATAACATATCACAGCAACACATAACATCACATGTCATCAACGTAAATAAGTATGCATACACCGATTGTCGTTGATGTATAACAACGAAAACCGGCGATACAACTACATACTACACTTACGGTCACAGAAAAGAAAGTGTAAAACTACAACAGTTGGAATCCGCAACCTCCTTAGACATCGCATGCCTAACCAAATGAATTCCTTAGACATCGCATGCCTAACAATTATAAACCCCGCATTTTAGTCTCATTATCGAAAACTCTTTTCAATATCAAGTCGGGCAATTCAACAAGATTCCCGACATCCTGATCGAATGCTCGTCGCAAACTTTAGTTGACGGCCGCACCCCCGGATGCCGTCGACGAAGTGCACTAAGGCGGAACACCGCTGCCGCGAGCACCCGAACGGATGCTTTTGGCGACAGGGTTCTCCTACAGTCACTTGGTCGGGGCTATGGGGCATGGCTGTCTATTAAGTTTACCCGGCGAGTATCCACGTACGCTACGTGATTGCGACGGACTTTTGATCACATCAAAATTCCGTGGCAACCGATCATCTGAGACTGAACTGCTAGATTTATAACATTCAAATTAGTTATCTCAAAACTACTTGTGGATTCCAAATATTGTATCACACATTCCAGATAAATAGACAATGTTAAACTTTCCGATCGAATAAACAAACACCCAAGATTTCCCAAATAGTTCTCAACACTTGAAATTAGTTTAAAAACATCCATCACATGCCGCAGTACCAATGGTCCAGCCGTAGAAGGGTCAAACCAACACCTCACAAGTGGCAACGCCGTACTGCCACAAACCCTAAGGTTTAGAGGCGGTTCAGACGGTCACATAATCGAGTTAAGGTTTGTGTTCTTCTAGAGGGTCCACGGCGTTACTTACACGACTTAGAACGTTCTTAAACTACGGAAAAATCCAACACTTGGAAATTTTCAAGAAGGGGAAAGAGTGAGTTATTGATATCCATTCGAACTTTTTAACAGGTTCTAAAATTATCCGAAAAACTAAACGAAGTTAAACTTTCCGATTGAATCAACGAATACAAGAGATCTCCAGAAAACTCAACACTTGAGTATAATTAAAAATTCCCAGAAGCTTGTAGAGACACTTAGGGATATTACTGTAGAAAAATGAGTCCCTAATATCCACATACGGCCGCTGAACCGCCACTAAATGCAGGGTATTGCTGTTAGTGTATATGCCCTAGAGGCCATTACTGTATCATACTAGTTTGTATATTACTTGATGGAAGCTTGGGATATTCACCTTGTATAAACAATCTTGCTCAATATAGTAGTATGCTACTTGGTTTGTTTCTGCTTTAATGTGTGCATGTGTTTCTTTTAGCATATCGCCTTTACACATTAGTGGAGCCCTTAGGATCTTTGATTGATTACCAGCGTTGTGATGGCAGTCACACTCGTGGGGGCTGGGTAATCCACAAGCACATCCTTATGCAGGTCCCTAGTCGTAGGACTATCCAGACAGGGCATCGATACTCCGGAGTAGACTAGCGTATACGCTTCTCATCCCAGCTTGGGAAACGGTCTGTCCCACAGCCGTCAGTACGTCGTACTTGAGATAGTATGCGGGTGCTCGTTAGGTTACGAGTACACTGGACGGGACTCGTCGGGAACTGTCGGTTGGTATTATACTTATCGTCAGTTATCAGTTTCCAGGTGACATGAGTACAGCTTAGTCCGCTGACTTGACACTGTCACTTCGCCTCGAGTGTGTTCCCACTGCACTTTGATTACTACCCTACCACGGCTCAAAGGAGTCGTGTAAACAGGTAGTTTTTGGGTGCAGTCCCGAAGCACTTGGAGGCAGTGATGGTTAGACAGGATTCGTCTCTCCCGGTATTGGGGGTTGACATCGCGCTGTGTCTAGGAGAGCCATTACACAAGTAGTCCCTGGCCAGGGCAAGCGAGATATACTGGTAGGTTTCCAGTGTAATCTCAGGGTATTCTGGGCTACACTCCGACACGACTTGTACCGCTATTAGGGGACTGACGTTTACCGCCCCCTAAGCCCGCCATGCGATGTATCAGACGAACAGACCGGACTGTACGGAGATTGTCACATTCAGGCTCAGTAAGAGTTCAGATGGGTTTACCTCGTCAGTCTTCTTGTCGGCATCTACCTGGGGACCATTACGTACAGCTAGTGCCGCTTGCGGTCTGTGGTTAAACCCACTGCCAGCGTAGTGTCGAGTCTTTAGAGTCCCACACAGAGGGTTATTCGCCTTTGGGCAAAACAGAGTAGAGGTCGCATGGTTTTGCGGCAGGGTACGTTCTCATCCGTGCACTTGTGCACGTTTGGCGTCCGGACGGATATTACTAGTGGGCTCTGGTTTGAGCCAGATCCTAGTATATGTTTTGGGGTTAGTTTTATCTCATAGTATTCATGTTCCTCGGAACACGAATGCGGGTGTGCATGCACTGTTGATTGAGGCGGAGGAAGAGGTTTTTCTTTAGGGTTTTGGAACGGGTGCGTATGCACAGTTGACAGTCGTCTTTTTTCCAAACCCTAATGAATATGTGATATATCAATTAATAATATTAATTAGATAAAATTGTGTCATGGTTGGGTTTGTTGACTTGTTGACCAAGGTTGACTTGTTGACCATGGTTGAAACATTGACTATCATCATTACACATCAAAGATGCTCTTTGATTCTAGCAAAAACCATTTAATGTGATATGATAATAGTCTCATCAAACCATCCATCACCTTTTTCATTTTTGGATTAATATTATTATTAGATATTTCACTTATTATGTTATGGTTGTAAAAAACCATCTCATTCTATCATAACCACTCTCTCTCTTCTATTCTTCTTCTTCCTCCTCTAGTTCAAGGAGAACAATTCTCATGTGTTGAGAAACATCTCCTTGAAGATAAAACACCCAAAGCTACTCTCTATTCTCTCTAAGGTTGAAGGTCTAGCAAGCCAAAGATCTTAGTTCTCTCAAAGTTCGAGAAAGGAGCTCAAGGAAGAAACCCTCAGGTGGATCCATCTTTGACAAGAGTAGGCGACGAGGAAAGCACCATCCGACCACCATCAAGAGTCAAGAAGAAGGAGTTCAAGTTGAGGTATAACCCCTAACCGAGTAGACAACTCTCTACTTAGGTTGCTAGTGTGTAGTTTAGCCAAGATCCGTTTTTGTAGTCCATGTTACCCAAACCCTAAAAATCGTTTTTCACCATTTCCGCAAGCCCGAAAGAACCGGGAGAGCTAACGTGGACTTACAGTGGTATCAGAGCCTAACTAAACACACCCTAGTATGTTAGCAAAGTATTTAGAATATCGAACGAGCGAAAAAACCGCAAAACACCCCGGAAAACCCTAGTTGCTGCCGATTTTTTTTCTGCTCTAAAAATAAAAAATCATGTCTTAAAAATCAGCTCAGGCTTTTCTATAAACAGGCAAGAAAAACGATCGCACGAGCCAACCAACGCGCCGTGGTTCCGCGGCAGAAGCTTGCTTCTGCCCCGGATTCGCGGCCGAGTTGACTCGGCCGTGGATCGTTTCTCCTGCAGTTTGTTTCTGGGGGTATTTTATGATTTTTGGGATGGTTTGTTTCTGCCCAGATTTTCCAGAGAACAAGTTTGTTTTTGGGGTGGTTACAAATCCGTATTTTGGTCGATTTTCTGTAGACTTTGGCTAATGGGTTATATCTGTAATGTTTTATATGTATTGAACGTTTGCTAATTGCTATACGTCGATTAGTGGGGGTTATACATATCTGTGATCTGTGATGTTGATGGTTTGTGTATATGAATTCGTTGGATTGTCGTGGATGAATAGCCGGGGGGAATTGTGAGATGAGAGTTTTGTTTATCTTTCTATTCTTGTAATATGTAAATTGATGTAATATTATTTGTATGGCCGCACAACCGGGTCGGGGTTGTAGTCGTCATTGTATAATTTCTTTTTACTGTTTTTGCTCCTAGGATAGACCCAAGGTGGGGTGCACAAACTACCGGGTACCGCGAAGTGAAGAGTAGCCTACTCACGTCGTTGAGGGAGGTTGCTTCACTTCGTATACTTGGCGGGTAGTTTGCCGCACCCGTAGGGGTCTAGGGTGGGGTTTGGCTATTCATCATGACCGTGTAATCCGCTCTTCGTTACAGGCTCGTACGAATTGCGGATTCCTAGTATATCCAATGTATTCATCTGTGATCTGGAATGGCTATCATTGCATGTGACGGATGTTTATATATATCTATATGATATCTATTTAGGCGTTGCTTATGTTTTGCATCCGCGCTAGTCCAGCCCCCGCTCTGTCGTTAGTTAAGTAACCTAACGGGTGATGACGGGACCCCGTGGCGATGCGGATGGCATAAGCGTACGTTATATTTTCGTTGTTTTCTGCAATGGTAGGATTAATTGATGGGACACATTAAAATTAATGCAAGAAAAATAAACCAAAGTAAAAGTCGTTGGAACACTTTAAAAAACCACTCGGTTTCTTTTCAAAATAACTTTTAAATTAAAAGCTATCTCGTTCCATCGATTATATCAAGTTCACTATGTTCACGGTTTCGCCAAAACCATTCGTAGCCCTCCGTCGTTTCACATGGATGGTCAATAGTATTCAAGCTATGTTTGTTGGCCAAAGTCAAGGCATAGTGATTGGTAGCTATTGGGTATTCATGTGCAGCATAGATAAATGTGTTGGTTTAGGACAATCGTACTGCCTTGTTGGCCAAAGTCAAGGGTAGGTGCGGGTGGGTTCAAATTAACCTGGAGAATGATGGGTAGAACTTGACATGTGACTGTAGCGCCTTGAAAAGTCGTTTTGGTGTTTTCCCGAAAATCGGTGAAAATTTGGTATTTTTCCGTAAATCGTCTTTTTTGTTATTTTCCAGTTCAGGCCTAATTATACCTAATTTGGATAGGTAATTGATAGTTTTTAGTAGCTAATGAGTTACTTATAAAATTCTGGTCGTTTAAAATTTTTCCCTAATTTTTCAATTTTTAATATTATTTTAAGCCGGTAAAAAAATACATTAAATTAGCGATAAATACAAATTTAAATGGGCTAATTTTAAGCTTTAAAATCATGTTAATTAAAATCTAGTTGTAATATAAATTTTTAGTATTTTATTTCAAGTTTTAATGGGTTTTTATTATGGAAAACAAAAATATATTTATTTTGAGCTAAAACTTGCAATTTTTGACTTGTGGGGGGTCTTTTTGCATAGAAATTTTTGTAAAATCACTCTCACTCATTCCTCTCCTCTTGTGGCCGGCCCCACCACAATAGGAAACTCCATCCATTTTTTGATTTCAATTCTTGTGTGGAAATGGTATGAAAAGGATTAAAATATTGTAATTTAGAGTATGGTGTACTTATGAATGGAATGGGCTTTGACTTGGAGAAAATTCCACAATCCCACACCATTCTCCCCCACTCCCTTCCCACTTGGCCGAGAGCAACCAGCAGCAGCCCCCTTTTCTTTTTCCCCAAATTCTTCATCTCCTTTTTGCTTCAATTTCATCCAAAAATCCACCGAAATCCCTAATTTTCTTCACAAATTCAACACAAAACCTTATTCTATCTCTTTTCAAGCCCAAATTGGTTTAAATCTGGGAGAAAGGAGATGTCTTGGGAGGCTTGAGCAAGCTTAGGATTGAACTTTTGAGGTATAACTTCTAATCAAATGGTTACATTGTTGCTTAAGTGTGCTAATTAGAACCTTGAAATTGTTTAGTGTTAAATCTTTTGTTAATTTCTAATCTAGTTTTTTTTATAGAGGGTAGTTTGATATGAACTTGGTTTTTAGCACACCATTACTAGGCTGATTAAATCTATTTTTCTATCTAGTTATTTTGCTAACCTAATCTAAGAGGTTAATTTTCTTTTGTGGGATTTTATTTGTGTTAATTTAGGTTTTTCAAGTGTGAAATTGGATTTAATTTGCTATTTAGAAAAATCAAGAAAGGGGTTTGTGTATGGATATAGGTTGAAGCATGGTTGTTTGTTGTAATTATAGTGTTGTGTCTAACTAGTTATGCGGTTGGATGTTCTTGCTAGGTTGTAGTCTTTTTTTGTCACAAATCGGCGATGTTTGCACCGATTTTTGGAATGTAAATGCTCACTAGTTTTTATATAAATTTATGTGATGAATTAATTGTGATAACTTGATTATATTTTTATCATATCCTATGTCATTTAAGATGTTCGAGTGCGGAGTTTTGTGTGTTCGGGTTTTAGTTTTGCCGGTCGCCCCAAAACGACGATTATAGTTAGTTTTTGTGATTTTCGTGTGTGTTCCGCGCACCTTGTGCACGTTGTGCCTAACTCGTGAACGTTGATGTTTTCGTTTGGGATTTACGTCGTTTCATGATATGTAACCTTATGTTTTGTATTGGTGCAAATTCCAGGTTCGGTCGCGGAGATTTCAGACGCGGCACGTAAAGGAAAGGCGGTGATTGGACATAGCTAGCTGGGGATTCCTGTGAGTAGATGTAACATCTACGGGGGACTATTGTTTGGATGGCGCAAGTCGCCCGATAGTTTAAGTAGTTTAAAGATTTCTAGTGATATTAGTAGTTAGGAGTAAATGCTTACGTAACATCTTGCTACATCCATACTTTATATTGTCATACATATGCGAACCTATTCTATAGGACACCTGCACCATTACCAGGGTTTTTTTATATGCAGCACGAGCACTATTCATGCGAACACACACGCCCCGGTAATTGCCATGCCACGACACTAGATAACTTAAAATCTAGAATGTTGTCACCATATTTGATACTTAAACCTGTACTATTGCAATAAATCCTTAAAATAACATTGTAGAATTGCTATTCATGTGCATGTATACCATTACATCAATTGTTCATGCCTAGTTTATTAATCATACATTGCAACTTGGTTATTGATACCATATGCATTCATTATCATTGACATATGCACTTATGATGATTTATGATATTTATGGATTTCGGGGAAAGCCGCAAAATTTACAACTTATGATCTTTTAAAATATAAAAAGTTGCGGTTTTCTAGTGATGTAAAGTGTCGTCCACCATGAGTTTGCTGTGGTTTTCGAGATCCGTGTCGAGGAGTGGAGGAACCGTCACGGGTACATGGTGGGCCCGGTAAGGTACCCCGGGGCAAGAGGATCGTGTTGTTGTCGTTGAGCCTGGCAGGGGATGGATTACCTACCGGTGACTTCATTTGGCACGGCGGATATCCAGAGGATACCGACCGTGGCCGTGATGTGATGAGATATTGATATTTGAGATGGGTCAGCCGGACGGCTGAGGCCAGAGATACTATGATACGGATACATGAGATTGAGACAGTTTTGAGGTGTCGATGCTGGACACAGATTTTTGTTGATTCTATTGGTATTGTGCTGATATTTCAAAAGAGATTCCTAAAGGAAAAAAAATATGATTTCTTATACTTACACAAGCAGATCACGAGGTGATTCATATTGCGTACATACCTACTAGTATATTCATGTTGCATACATACCTGCTAGTATATTCATGTTGCATACATACCTGCTAGTATATCCTGCCATACCTGTATTATAGATGTTAGGATGCTTGTGTGCATGCTTGCGATAGCCTCTATAGATGTTATTTATTACTCACGAGTTGGCAACTCACCCCCGTTGTGCCACAGTCTTTTGCAGGTCCGCTCCGTCAGCACAGTAGCGGCGGTGCACCGCTTCTTTTGCCTCTTTTGCCTGGACTCGAGGCTTTTGCTCGTAGGTGGGTTGTATCATTATTTTATACCACCTTGTATATTCTTTGTATCTAGAGTACTCCATCTACTGTATCTACCAGTATTGTTGTATATTGACCTAGAGATGCGACTGTGAGAGTTGTGGGCTTTTTATGCTGTATTTTGGGGGTCGAGCTCACTTGAGTCGACATGATGTTTTACTTGTGCTTCTTATGTTTATTTATGCACATTGCTGATTTACATTGCGTGGGATTTGTGACCTCCTTGTGGCGAAGAGCTAGCTCCCGCTTGGGATGCCCTTTTTGTTGTATTTATATATATTCTTGTTGTACCCATTTTTGGGGCCAGTATTTACAAAGGAGACTCTGCCGAAATTTTCGGAAAAATTGATATTGTTTTAAAAAAAGGCTTGATATGACTTATTTGATAAACTCGCTTTCAATTGATTGGTTTTCCTTCACTCTTCTGCTTATTTGGTTTTGATTTCTGGGCTTTGGCTTACTTATTTTACGGACGCCTTGAGATGTTTCGTAATTTAAGTGCCAGTCACGTTCCGTACTTTTCGGGTCGTGACAGTGACTTATGATTTGTTGGCCAAAGTCAAGATCATAAGAGCATGGGGCAAAAATCCACATCGGGAGTTTCAAAAGAACCGAAACTTGCTAACGTTGCATACCATTTGAAGTGTGATGATTCTGGTAGGATTCCTTCAGTTTTGTCACGAAATGATATTTGGATCCCGATCCTACTGTGAGTATATGCTACTCCTCGGGAAAATTCTCGCTTAACGATCAATGCTATAAACCTAGTAGGTGTCTAGAAAGGTGTTAGCGGGGCTGCACACCCAGGGAAAAGAGGTTATTGAATTAAGGAACTTCGCGAAAGCGTCGGAAAACCTCCCTCGCAGTACCGGCACTAGCCTGGCTGGACGGTTAAGCAAGTATTGTATGGTGAGATTGATCCTGACTAATTCTTCCTTTTTGGTTTGATGAGGGATTCGAGAGACAGTGGGAGCCATCCTGTTTAGACAATTTAAAAACCACTCTAAACTTGCAAGAGCATCATGCTAAAGTGTTTCTTCTCTCTCTCCTAATTGCAGCAACTATTCAACATGACTGGACTTAAGTTACTACTAGATAAAAACATACTGACAGGGCCAAACTACAAAGATTGGCTCAGGAATGTCAAAATGGCAATCACTTACGACAAGTTGGGGTATCTCTTTACCACCAAAGCTCCCCTTGTCCCATGTCCCACCTCCAGCGTCGCGGATAAGGAAATCCGTAAGACTTGGGAGATTGATTGCGCGAAGGCCAAGTGCCTCGTGCTTTCCTCTATGGACAATGAACACCAGAGGAGGCACGAGAATATGGACCTTGAATCCATATTTATTCATACAAAAGAACTGTATGGGGAGCAAACCCGTATCGCCAGATACGAAGTCTCGAAAAAGTTGTTTTCGGCGAGATTGGCCATCGGATCACCGGTAGCGGAACACGTGCTTAAGATGATTGGCTTTATTGAGGAGCTCACGAACCTTGGGACCACGTTGGAGAATGAGCTCTATACGGACTTGATTCTTCAGTCCCTTCGTTCCACTTACGCCCAGTTCATCCTAAATTTCAACTTGCAAGAAAAGGAAGTTGAACTTTCAGAACTCCTCAACATGCTGAGGAGTGCAGAGGGCACCCTACAGAAAAGTAGGGAAACATCCACTTTGTTTGTAGGAGGATCTTCATCTTCTAGGTCCAAGGCGAAAGCCAAGGGAAAGAAGAAGAAAACCCCCGCCAAACCAAGGGGCGGTGTTAATAAAGTGGATACGAAGGGAAAGGAAAAAGCAACAAAGGAAGCGGGAAAGCTTATAGGAAAGGAGGAATGCTTTTACTGTCACAAGAGTGGACACTGGAAGAAAGATTGCAAGGCCTGGAAGGCCAGAACACAGGATCTGAACCAAGTTGCGGCTTCAGCTTCAGGTGTGTATGTTATTGAAAACTGTCTATCAATAAACTCTACTTCCTGGGTATTGGATACCGGATCAGGATCTCATATCTGTAATTCTTTGCAGGCGTTGAGAAACCGTAGGGTTTTGAAGGCAGGTGATATGACCCTCAGAGTTGCAAACGGAGCTGGCATGGATGCTGAGTCCGTGGGGGACTATCACCTGGGGTTGTCAGATGGACACGTTTTGGTTTTGCGTAATTGTTATTTTGTACCAAATGCAACTTGTAATATCATTTCTGTATCTTTAGTTTCTAAAGAAGGTTATGAATTTGCGTTTGTAAGTAATGTTGTAAACATTCGCCTTAATCAAGTTCTGATTGGGTCAGGTACATTAAACAATGGAATATATGAATTAAACCAACCACAGATTTTCAATGTCCAGAATACACACAAAAGAAAGTCTCCGGAATCAAATCAGGCTTTCTTATGGCATTGTAGACTGGGCCACATCAATGAGAGAAGGTTGACGAAGTTATATACAGAAGGATATTTGGATCCGTTCGAATATCAATCATATGCAACTTGTCAATCCTGTCTTAAAGGAAAGATGACAAAGACTCCGTTCATTGGACACGGAGTAAGAGCGAGCGAGCTCTTGGGACTCGTACACATCGATGTGTGCGGTCCAATGTCTACACATGCACGAAGCGGTCATTCTTACTTCATCACTTTTACGGATGACTTTTCAAGGTACGGTTAAGTCTTCTTAATGAAACATAAATCCGAAGCCTTTGGAAAATTCCAGGAATATAAGAATGAAGTAGAAAAACAAACAGGCAAAAGTATCAAGACACTAAGATCTGATCGAGGTGGTGAATACTTAAGTGCCGAGTTCCTGGATTACTTAAAAGAGAATGGAATTCTCTCTCAGCTTACTCCTCCATACACTCCGCAACATAACGGTGTATCGGAGAGACGGAACCGGACCCTATTGGATATGGTACGTTCCATGATGAGTAACGCTGAGTTACCGCGATCATTCTGGGGATATGCACTAGAATCAGCTGCATACCTTTTGAACCGAGTTCCAACTAAGACTGTGCCTACTACACCATATCAGATGTGGTGTGGGAAGAGACCCTATCTTAATCATATTCAGACATGGGGATGTCCAGCTTTTGTCAAAAAGCAGCATACGGACAAACTCGAGGCATGCTCAGTACAGTGCAAGTTTGTGGGATATCCAAAGAACTCCAAGGGATATTTCTTATATTGCGAAGAGGAACAAAAGGTTTTTGTTTCTCGTCATGCCCACTTCTTGGAAACTGAGTTTTTGGAAAATCAGATAAGTGGGAGCGCAATAGAACTGGAAGAAATTCCAGAACCACGAGCTATTACTGAAAGTTTAGTAGAACCAGAGGGTTCGAAAGATCAGGACATTCCTACGCCGCTCCGCAGGAGTAGTAGGCAGTCTCATCCGCCCGAGAGATACTGTTTTCTAATAGACGGGGATAGAGAGGATTGCATCATTGATAGTGATGAGCCGACTAGCTTCCAGCAAGCCATTCAGATCATTGACTCGGTAAAATGGATGGATGCAATGCGGACCGAAATGGAGTCCATGTACACCAACAAAGTATGGACGTTGGACATTGCTCCAGATGGGGTAAAACCCGTAAGATGCAAGTGGATCTTCAAAAGGAAGATTGGTGTAGATGGACAGGTTGAGACCTATAAAGCTAGACTTGTTGCAAAGGGTTTCCGTCAAAGACTTGGCTTGGACTATGACGAAACCTTTTCTCCAGTGGCTATGCTGAAATCCATTTGGATCCTTCTTGCCATTGCTGCCTTCCACGATTACGAGATTTGGCAGATGGACGTAAAGACCGCTTTTCTGAATGGAAATTTAGAGGAGTGTGTCTATATGGACCAGCCAGAGGGTTTCATTCAGAGTGGGAGCAGCGGGAAGGTGTGCAAGTTGCTTAAGTCCATCTATAGACTAAAGCAGGCATCGCGGAGTTGGAACATCTGTTTTGATAAGACGGTCAAAGAATTTGGCTTTATCAAAAATCCAGATGAACCATGCATCTATAGTAGATTTGTAGCGAGAACTGTAGTATTCCTTGTTTTATACGTGGATGACATTCTCTTGATAGGAAATGACATTCCTATGCTACAATCTGTCAAAGGGTTCTTGTCACACAGGTTCTCCATGAAAGACCTGGGTGATGCCTCATACATTCTGGGGATCCGGATCTATCGTGATAGATCCAAGAGGATATTAGGACTTTCACAGTCCAGGTACATCGACACCATACTGAAAAGATTTAGTATGGAAGATTCCAAGCGCGGTAATCTACCGGCTTGTCACGGGATCACCCTCTCCAAAGAGATGTCTTCCAAGACTGATTTGGAAAGGGATCGCATGTCTATTATACCCTACGCTTCTGCGGTAGGCTCTATAATGTATGCGATGTTATGTACCAGACCAGATGTAGCTTATGCACTGAGTGTGGTAAGCAGGTATCAGTCAAACCCTGGGGAGAAACACTGGATAGCGGTAAAGAACATTCTCAAGTACCTGAGAAGGACTAAGGAGATATTCTTGGTGTATGGCGGAAAAGACCTCCAGATCAAGGCCTTTGTTGACTCCAGCTTCGAGAGTGACAAGGATGATTCCAAGTCCATGTCGGGTTATGTCTTTACCCTCTATGGAGGGGCGGTGAGTTAGAAGAGTTCCAAACAGGAAACCGTTGCTGACTCGACGATGGAAGCGGAATATATCGCTGCTGCAGATGCCGCAAAGGAAGCTGTCTGGATGAAGAAGTTCCTCACGGAGCTTCAGGTGGATCCTACCATTGTTGATCCAATACCGCTGTATTGCGACAACAACGGAGCTATAGCTTTAGCAAAGGAACCCAGGTCCCATCAGAAGTCCAGGCACATCTTGAGGCGGTATCACCTGATCAGGGAGATCGTGGGTCGCCAGGAGATCGAGGTTCGGAGAGTTGCTACGGAAGATAACAATGCTGATCCATTTACAAAGGCCTTACCCCAGACTCAGTTCGAGCGGCTGATCGAGATGATAGGTCTTCGATACGCCAGTACATGGCCTTAGTGCAAGTAGAAAATTGTTAGTGTATATGCCCTAGAGGCCATTACTGTATCATACTAGTTTGTATATTACTTGATGGAAGCTTGGGATAGTCACCTTGTATAAACAATCTTGCTCAATATAGTAGTATGCTACATGGTTTGTTTCTGCTTTAATTTGTGCATGTGTTTCTTTTAGCATATCTCCTTTACACATTAGTGGAGCCCTTAGGATCTTTGCTTGATTACCAGCGTTGTGATGGCAGTCACACTCATGGGGGCTGGGTAATCCTCAAGCACATCCTTATGCAGGTCCCTAGTCGTAGGACTATCGAGACAGGGCATCGATACTCCGGAGTAGACTAGCGTATACGCTTCTCATCCCAGCTTGGGAAACGGTCTGTCCCACAGCCGTCAGTACGTCGTACTTGAGATAGTATGCGGGTGCTCGTTAGGTTACGAGTACACTGGACAGGACTCGTCGGGAACTGTTGGTTGGTATTATACCTATCGTCAGTTATCAGTTCCCAGGTGACATGTGTACAGCTTAGTCCGCTGACTTGACACTGTCACTTCGCCTCGAGTGTGTTCCCACTGCACTTTGATTACTACCCTACCACGGCTCAAAGGAGTCGTGCAAACAGGTAGTTTTTGGGTGCAGTCCCGAAGCACTTGGAGGCAGTGACGGTTAGACAGGATTCGTCTCTCCCGGTATTGGGGGTTGACATCGCGCTGTGTCTAGGAGAGCCATTACACAAGTAGTCCCTGGCCACGGCAAGCGAGATATACTGGTAGGTTTCCAGTGTTATCTCAGGGTGTTCTGGGCTACACTCCGACACGACTTGTACCGCTATTTGGGGACTGACGTTTACCGCCCCCTAGGCCCGCCATGCGATGTATCAGACGAACAGACCGGACTGTACGGAGATTGTCACATTCAGGCTCAGTAAGAGTTCAGATGGGTTTACCTCGTCAGTCTTCTTGTCGGCATCTACCTGGGGACCGTTACGTACAGCTAGTGCCGCTTGCGGTCTGTGGTTAAACCCACTGCCAGCGTAGTGTCGAGTCTTTAGAGTTCCACACAGAGGGTTATTTGCCTTTGGGCAAAACAGAGTAGAGGTCGCATGGTTTTGCGGCAGGGTTCGTTCTCATCCGCGCACTTGTGCACGTTTGGCGTCCGGACGGATATTACTAGCGGGCTCTGGTTTGAGCCAGATCCTAGTATATGTTTTGGGGTTAGTTTTATCTCATAGTATTCATGTTCCTCGGAACACGAATGCGGGTGTGTATGCACTGTTGATTGAGGCGGAGGAAGAGGTTTTTCTTTAGGGTTTTGGAACGGGTGCGTATGCACAGTTGACAGTCGTCTTTTTTCCAAACCCTAATGAATATGTGATATATCAATTAATAATATTAATTAAATAAAATTGTGTCATGGTTGGGTTTGTTGACTTGTTGACCAAGGTTGACTTGTTGACCATGGTTGAAACATTGACTATCATCATTACACATCAAAGATGCTCTTTGATTCTAGCAAAAACCATTTAATGTGATATGATAATAGTCTCATCAAACCATCCATCACCTTTTTCATTTTTGGATTAATATTATTATTAGATAATTCACTTATTATGTTATGGTTGTAAAAAACCATCTCATTCTATCATAACCACTCTCTCTCTTCTATTCTTCTTCTTCCTCCTCTAGTTCAAGGAGAACAATTCTCATGTGTTGAGAAACATCTCCTTGAAGATAAAACACCCAAAGCTACTCTCTATTCTCTCTAAGGTTGAAGGTCTAACAAGCCAAAGATCTTAGTTCTCTCAAAGTTCGAGAAAGGAGCTCAAGGAAGAAACCCTCAGGTGGATCCATCTTTGACAAGAGTAGGCGACGAGGAAAGCACCATCCGACCACCATCAAGAGTCAAGAAGAAGGAGTTCAAGTTGAGGTATAACGTCTAACCGAGTAGACAACTCTCTACTTAGGTTGCTAGTGTGTAGTTTAGCCAAGATCCGTTTTTGTAGTCCATGTTACCCAAACCCTAAAAATCGTTTTTCACCATTTCTGCAAGCCCGAAAGAACCGGGAGAGGTAACGTGGACTTACAATTTCCGCGGTTCCGCGGCGCACTAATGGAATTAGGTGATCGTATTCTACAGTTATCCTTAGAATTCCCTACTTAATATTCTGAGTATTTTTAATACCGAAAAAATCACATTTTTAGAAAATTTCCAGAGAGCGGTAAAAACTAGGGTTTCGGGGTTCGATCGGACTTTAAACTTCGTCTAGACTTCGCCTAAAGCTCTAGCTTGGCTATGATACCACTGTAGGGTTACTAGACACTCTCACAAGGTTCTATAAGGCATCAACCATGCCCGATTTAAAATTTAGACGTGCCGAACAACCCTAACCAAGATCTTTACTAGAGATTAGGCGAAACAAAGCAAGTAAACAACTTTACTTCTAAGAGAAAAGGATTACAACCTTTGTAGTCCGGTCCGTCACTTCAAAAAGCTCCGTGTTGAGGTCCCTTCACTGCGATCATCGATTTCCCGGACTCTAGAGAGGCTCCACGAAGAGAAAGATGCATGCTTGCTTCCGATCTTCAATAACAAAGATGATCTACCTTGAAGTTTCTTTAACACAAGCTCTCACTATCTAATGAAGTGAACATCCGAATCTAATTGGCTAGATTAGATGAGGATGATGAAGTAGGATTTATCCTCTCTTTTATTTTCTTAATCTCACTCATTTTCATCACCAAAGAAAAAGCTAGAAAGCTTTTCTTCAAGGAAGAAGAAGAAGAATATCCAAAACCTTTTGTGATCAATAATGAATAACTCTAGTGTGAGGTTAGAAATGCAACCATGGTATAAGTGAGAAGAACTAACCCTTGTAGAGATTGAACCATGGTTAAAAGGTTTGTTTGGGTTAAACAAATATCTATGCAAAATATCAACACATAATATCTTTGCAAGAAACAAAAAGCAAAGCTTCTAGAAACTTCTAGAAAAGATTAACCCAAATCAAACCCTAACCATGTTTAATCTCCACTAAACATGTTGCATTAATAACCCTAACATGTTACAATATTATATATCACATATACAATACTTATTGTAAGAAAATAAAATAATACAATTAACATATATCACATATCTATCAATGTATTACCCGAGTGAGAAAAAGAATCTTTTTGTGAGCTTATACTAGTTAATGTAATTTAATATATCAAATATATAATTATACATTAAATTATCGAATCAACACTTGATCAGATAATCCGGCTATTTCACAAATAACCGACTAATATAATCCGTATCAGTTCATCGAATCAACACTTGATCCGATGACCCGGCTATATCACATATACCCGGCCGATATCTCATATCGTGAGAATCTAATACGGTATCACATACACGTATTGTTCTCTGTCCCGCACATATCATATATGTGCTCCTACTCTGGTTTGCCTGAGCCAGGAAACCTCTGTGTAGGACTCTAAAGAATCGTCAATACGCCAGCAGTAGGTGATGATCATATCAAACACCCACAAGCTGCAAGCGGTCAGCTAAACGTAACATCCACCCAGGTATTGAGCGATCAGAAGATCAACAAGCAAGCCTGAACATTCTCCAGCGAATCCAATCAGTAACACTCACGTACAGTCCGGTCTCTTCGTTTGATATGTCGCATATCTCGCCTAGGGGTGGTAAATGTCAGACCCCAGTAGCTTGATAAGTCGTGTCGATGTGAGGTCTATAACAGTTCGAGAAGCTACTGATAACACTTACCAGTAAATCTCAGCAACCCTGGCCAGGGATTTCCAGTTATAGCCAATCGAACACAGCGCAACATCAACTCCCTATACCGGGAGAGACGAAACTCCTCCTATCGCTCACTGCCTCTATGTGATTCGGGTCTGTACCTAAAAGCCACCTTTTTGCACGCCCTCTTAGACGTGGTATGATGGAAATCAAAGCACAGTGGGAATCACACAAGACTCTATGATGATCTCGGGTCTACAGACTAACCTGTACCAGTGTCACCAGAGAACTGCCATCTGATGTGAGGTATAATACCATCTGGGAGTTCTCGGCGAGTCCGTCCAGTGTACCCAGTCTCCACTGAGCACCCGTACACCATCCTTGATGTCAAACGCCGATGGATATAGGATCATCCATCGCCCATCATATGGGTCAAGATGCGTATACGCTAGTCTACTCTGGTGTATCGATGCCCTGTCTTGATACACCCTCGACTAGGAACAGTTATAGGATGTACTCGTCGACTACCGTTGCCCCACTAGTATGATCTCATCATAGTCACAGTAGTCGAGTACATATCCTAATGGCTTTATCAACATGTAACATAGAGACAATCAGAGTACATGTTAAGATAAAGTGCAACCATATAGCATACTATCATGTCGAGCAAGAAAGTCCTCCCTATATATGTCCAAGCATCCATTACAATATACATCATATGTACAGTAATAGCCTCTAGGGCATACATATAACTAACATCAGGAGTACGCCATCCAAATTTCAGGACATCACTCCCTACCACCTTCTTACCAGGTCCATCTATTGTTCTGATGAAGTCAAACTCCATGACTATTTCATCAAAATAGATGATCTATCTCCGCTCTTCTTGCATTAGTCTAGAAATAGACATAAGCAACTTGCCCACCACGCTTCTGCTGCTCCCACTGACTACAAAAACCCTCTGGCAGAGTCATAAACACGTGCACTTCTAAATTCAATTTAGAATGACGTTATAGTCATCCACCTGCCAGATCTCATAGTCAAGGACAATAGTAGTGACAAGCTTGGGTTATCAAAACCTCCCTGTCACCGTCTTTGAGGAAAACAAAGTACCTCTTGGGTAGATGAGGTTATCCACTAAATCTGCGGAGTGGCTAATGGATTGTCGAATCCAATTGAATCTCCAGGTTCCACTAAATTTTTAGTAACCGTTTGTGGTTCTGGAATCACTTCTAGTTCTACCATACTCCCACTTGTTTCTTTGGAAAAAGATTCCTTTTATAAAAAGGTTGCGATTTAAGAACAAAATAACCTTTGATCTTGCAAATGGTAGAATGTTAAACCCTTGCTAAAAAGCCTGGAATAACCCACAAACTGCTATTATAGAAATGTGCCTTGAGTTTGTCCGAATTCAGCTTTTAAACAGAAATCGAATAACTCCATATCTTAACATCCTCAGGATATGCAACCATTCTATGTCCACATATAATCTAAAACACTAATTTAGATGGAACCATATTCAATTGTTATGCAACTGTTTTCAGTGCATCACCTAAATGGAAGAAGGCCATTCAACATTACTCATCAAGGAGCGTACCCATGGATGAGTAACCTGAGAGAGAAGCAAGTTCTTAAATATTATTATGATAAAATACCTAGCATAAGTATCTACATCTTCGATCACCTCGAAGAATCCTGATACTTCCAACACACGGTTCTCTACGTTATTCTTATACCTATAACTTCTCAAAATTTGGACCTTGTATTTCAATAAAATACGTGTCTACAACCAGAGAAGCCATAAGTAAACAGAATATAATACAAGTACCAACCCCTTGTCTTAATGGACATCGGACAACATACATTACCATGTATAAGTCCCTGGAGTACACCAACTCAAATTCATGTGTTGTAAGTTGAAAACTGTATTTTGGTTAAGAATATCTATACCGTTATTCAATGCACCTTACCTTATCCTTAACTGATAAAGGTAAATGTTTATAACATAATTTTCAAAATTTATATCTCACGTTATAAAATAAAGATACAGATATTCAATTTTAAGAATTGGTGCATAACAACGGTTATTCAAAACCAAATATTCCAGGTGATCCTCAAATATCACCAATTATAAAGAATTCTGATATTGAGGATCTAATCACCCAATTCCCAATATTCTATTCCCACTCAGCATTTATAACACCATACAGATATGAGAATCAAGTCTGGTAAATGCATAACCTGGAGTTGGAATCAAATTAGAAAAGCAGTTTTTAATTAACACCTCACAGGAAAACTGAAACATGAAAATGTTTCGAGGGGGGTGGCCGGGTAATCCTAGTAATGCCTCTTCCACTATCCAGATTCATGACAGTAGTCGCAAATTTCCTTGCCGTTACTGCAATCCCTTTATATGTCTTTACTTCTTACTTTCTGCACACCATACTTAGGCTAATTGGTTTTCTTCTTCCCTACCTTTCGACACCTGCCTAAGGTTTGGAAGAAGACTATCCAATAAGCGTAATAGGTATACTCTCCTAATACTAGGAGCCCTTGCAACCTGAGAGAAGGTAAAGTGAAAAGACAACCGAATAATCCTATTCATTTTCTTTAGAACCCGTGAACATTCTCGAACTGAAATAAGTTTCTTTGAGTTCGTATGTAATTATACGAGATGACCTTTCCAAACAATATGAATCTCCATAGTGATACGGAGTGTTCTAGAGAAAAGCAAAGGGAATATAGGAGTGGCAGGGATAAATGCGACTTTGTCGTGAATCATGACAATCCAAAACCAAAGTGTGTAAGAAGATTCGGTTAACTTGGTCCATGAGTTTAAGGTCAGGTCATGGTCGCTGCCAGAGAGAGAGAAAAGGAACACTCAGCATGCACTCTAACCTATATTAGATTGGTTAATCACTTTATCTAGTCAGGATGGCTCCCACTGTTTTCTCGAATTCTCCTTCAAACCCTAAAAGGCGAACTAGTCAGGATCATCTGAAAATCACCCGAGGAGTAACACCTACTCAGCAGTGGGAATCGAGACCCAACTATCATCGCATGATAACCGACGGAAGCCACTCAAGTCACCACACTCCAGAAGGTATGCGCATGCCTGGCAAGTTTCCCTTATGTTTGAAACACCCGATATAGTTTTTGTCCCTAATGGCTTATGACCTTGACTAGGTCAACAAAACATAAACTGCTAGTCAAGTTCAACCCGTCATTTTCTTGATTACATTAAACCCACTCGTATAAGCCATTGACTAGGTCAACAAGGCCGCACGACTGTCCTAACCAATCGCATCTCTATCCACAAAAAAGTACCACTTAGCTACCGCACACTACACCTTGACTAGGTCAACAAACATAGCACGAATACTAAATACTACTAATCTGAAATGATGGAGGGTTACGGTTGGTTTTTGGCGATACCGTAATGAACTTGATATCGTTGAAGGAACCTAATTGCTTTGAAAAGGAGTGGGTTAGGCTCCATTTTTAAAACTAGTAACATAAATTTTTGCTTAAGAGCGTACTTCCCGTGAAAGGATCAAGACTCTTTTCTCATCGAATGAGGTGCAGGATATTCCTAACCGAATACCTCTATACAAAGCAAAAGAATGCAACTATGGTTTTGAAGAAAACAGAGTAGTTTTAAAAATTTGTTTTGACAACATCATTTAGGTTTATTTTCCTTGCATTAATCAGAATTAATGTAATCCCATCAATTAAACATATCATGCCCAAAACGAAACGAAAATATGCACGCACATATATGCCATCCGCATTCGTCACAGGGTCCCAGTCTTCACCATAAGGTTACTTAACTTATGGCAGGGCAGGGATATGACTAGCGCGGATCCAAAACATATATAGCGTCTACTAGATATATAATATATATAGCAATCTCATGCATGATATCAAGTAACATAAGTATCACAGCAGAAGCAAACATACAATGGAAATGCGGATAATCTTGAAAAAATACATTTCAATAGAGCCAAATACGAAATGCAATTTTCCCGGTCGTGTGGATAGCCCATAGTATCAGATCCTAGACCCCTACGAGTGCGGCAAGCCACCCGCCAATCCCAAAAGTGAGGCAACCTCAATCAACGAAGTGAGTGGGCCACCCAGCACTTCCAAAATCCGGTGACTTGGACACCCCTTCGTGGGTCAATCTTATACCCTCTACGAGTGCGGCAAATAGCCAGCCAATTCTAGAGTAAGGCATCCCAGTCTTAACGCAATGAGATGGAGTCCTGTTGCCCTCTAGAACCCGGCTAGTTGAACACACCGTCGCGGGATAATCCTAGTACATGTAATGGAAAAACTGAATATACAATGGTGACTACGTCCGCAGCCTGGATGCGCACTAAAAAATAATACAAGCCGCAATGACGGCAGTCCATATGTCGGACGCTCTCCATGCAATATGAATATGCATTACATCACAGAGAATTACATCTAATACTACACACTCTGGGCTATCTATCGCGACAAATCCAACAGAACCATAACCACTAAGTAATATCCATCACAGAACATGCAAACTTGCGAGTATCAATTCTGCAACCCCGTCTAATTGATACATATAGCAATTATACGATGCTTTTCCAAACGTTATGATACATGCAACCATCATAAATCCTACGACAATCGAATACTGCACACATACAACCAACACTTCAATTTTCCAAAATACCGAAAATCAAGTGTGCTAAAAACCGACAAGAAATTCCATGCTAAAACCCACTCTGGGAGTCCGAAATGAAATCGGATTGATCTGAAACTTTGCGAAGTGCCCCGGCATAAAATTAATATCGATCTGGAGGCACCTAGGGGGTACCCACCCCCTAGGCCACCCTAAGCTGGCCATAGAAGTAGGCAGACCCAAAACCGCCTTCAGAGGCAGTTTCGGGTCCCCACCCCCAAGGCCACCATTTGGGTGGTCTTGGGGGTATGGGCCCTCCCGAGGTCCCCCAGGATGTCTCCGGGGTCCCCGCGCACCTCCCCGCGGCTTCTCGGTGCAAACAGAGAGCCCACGGGGAGTCAAAAAGTCAATGCAACATAGAATTGCTCACTGGTTTTACGGCAGTTTTTGCGGAGCAAAAACCGACAAGATTCGGAAGTCGTAACTATCTAGTTTATGGTGTTTGGGTGGCACTGATAGCATTGAAAGTTCCTAGTGCCCTCACCGCTAACCCACGGCCAATGCGGAATCCGAAAATGAAAATTTTCATGGCACTAGAAACTTAAACCCAAGATTCTAAACCAAACACCTAAACTAGCACAACTAAAGGATAGAAATCACAACCTTTATAGCATCTTCATTTGCTTCCATTGGATGCTTAGTGATGTGTGTGAGTGTTTTAGCATGCTCTCAATTGGATGCTTAGTGATGTGTGTGAGTGTTGAGAATCATGAAGTAACTAAAGATCCGAGGTTGCTAATCTAGGATACTTAGTGATGTGTGTGGGTGTTTTAGTATTTTTCTTTCTCTTTATTTTCATGATTCTCAACTCATGAGATGGTTGAAGAGGAAGAAGAAGAAGAAGGAGCCAAGAAAGAGATAGGAGCAAAAATGGTAAAATGAATGAAATCCTTCTCAAATTCAAGCATGCTTCAACACTTTTGTAAAAAGAGTTTTTCCATTTGAAAACTAGAACCATGCTTGAATATTATGTGCAAATGAATTATACCTTCCACCATTTCTCTTTTCCATCTCATTTCATATTTTCTTAAAAAAGAAAAACCTTGAAATGAGTTGTCCTTCTTCTAGAAGTATTCTTGTATAAATATAAAAATATGTCCCCGTAAATACATGCCCGTATTCGTATCAAAATACGAATAACCAAGAGATAGAAATATACAATGAACATAATACTATAATATACATATCGAAATATATGTAAATTATTAAATCAAAACTGGATTTAATAATCCGGCTTAATCCTAAGCTGGCTATGTAGGGTTGCTATGCACTCTCACAAGGGTCTATAAGGCATCAACCATGCCCGATTTAAAAATTAGACGTGCCGAACAACCCTAACCAAGATCTTTAAACTAGAGATTAGGCGAAACAAAGCAAGTTAAACACTTTAACATCTAAGAGTTTGGGATTACAACCTTTGTAGTCCGGTCCTTCACTTCATAATCTCCGTGTTGAGGTCTCTTCGCTGCGATCATCGATTTTCCGGACTCTAGAGAGGTTCCACGAAGAGAAAGATGCATGCTTGCTTCCGATCTTCGATAACAAAGATGATCTACCTTGAAGTTTCATTAACACAAGCTCTCACTTATAAATGAAGTGAACACCCTAATCTAAATGGCTAGGATAGATTAGGATGATGAAGTAGGATTTTAGCTCTCATTTATTTTCTTAATCTCACTCATTTTCATCACCTCTCAAAAAGCTAGAAAGCTTTTTAAGCAAGAAGGAAGAAGAAGAAGAAGCATGAATCCTTTTGTGATGAATAATGAAAGTGTGGTGAGGTTAGAATTGCAACCATGGGTTAAGTATGATAACTTAACCCATGTAGAGACTTAACCATGGTCATGGGTTGGGTTGGGTTAACAAATATCATAACAAATATCTTTACAAAATATCTTTGCAAAAACAAAAAAGCAAAGCTTCTAGAAACTTCTAGAAAAGCTTAACCCAAATCAAACCCTAACCATGTTTAATCTCCACTAAATATGTTGCATTAATAACCCTAACATGTTACAATATTATATATCACGTATACAATATTTATTGTAACAAAATAAAATAATACAATTAACATATATCGCATATATATCAATGTATTACCCGAGTGAGAAAAAGAATCTTTTAGTGAGCTATATTAGTTAATGTAATTTAATATATCAAATATATAATTATACATTAAATTATCGAATCAACACTTGATCCGATAATCCGGCTATTTCACAAATAACCGACTAATATAATCTGTATCAGTTCATCGAATCAACACTTGATCCGATGACCCGGCTATATCACATATACCCGGTCGATATCTCATATCGCGAGAATTTAATACGGTATCACATACACGTATTGTTCTCGGTCCCGCATATATCATATATGTGCTCCTACTCCGTTTTTCCTGAGCCAAGAAACCTCTGTGTAGGACTCTAAAGAATCGTCAATACGCCGGCAGTAGGTGATGATCATATCAAACACCCACAAGCTACAAGCGGTCAGGTAAACGTAACAACCACCCAGGTATTGAGCGATCAGAAGATCAACAAGCAAGCCTGTACATTCTCCTGCGAATCCAATCAGTAACACTCCCATACAGTCCGGTCTCTTCGTCTGATATGTCGCATATCTCGCCTAGGGGTGGTAAACGCCAGACCCCAATAGCTTGATAAGTCGTGTCGATATGAGGTCTATAACAATTCGAGAAATTACTGATAACACTTACCAATAAATCTCAGCAACCCTGGCCAGGGATTTCCAGTTATAGCCAATCGAACACAGTACAACATCAACTCCCTATACCGGGAGAGACGAATCCCCTCCTATCGCTCATTGCCTCTATGTGATTCGGGACTGTACCCAAAAGACACCTTTTTGCACGCCCTCTTTGACGTGGTATGATGGAAATCAAAGCACGGTGGGAATCACACAAGAATCTATGACGATCTCGGGTCTACAGACTAACTTGTACCAGTGTCACCAGAGAACTGCCATCTGACGTGAGGTATAATACCATCTGGGAGTTCTCGGCGAGTCCGTCCAGTGTACCCAGTCTCTACTGGGAACCCGTACACCATCCTTGATATCAAACACCGATGGATATGGGATCATCCATCGCCCATCATTTGGGTCAAGATGCGTATACGCTAGTCTACTCTGGTGTATTGATGCCCTGTCTCGATACACCCTCGACTAGGAACAGTTATAGGATGTACTCGTCGACTAACGAGTCCCTACTTGTATGATCTCATCATAGTCCCAGTAGTCGAGTACATATCCTAAGGGCTTTATCAACATGTAACATAGAGACAATCAGAGTACATGTTAAGATAAAGTGCAACCAGATAGCATACTATCATGTCCATCAAGAAAGTCCTCCCTATATATGTCCATGCATCCATTACAATATAAATTGTATGTACAGTAATGGCCTCTAGGGCATACATATAACTAACAATCTCCCACTTGCATTAGGGCCATCTGTTGTGGTATCACATACCCAACAATTAGCTGTGGTTGAAGTATCTCATACTCAACCATCCCATAAGAGTCTCTACTGGGAAAAAGGCCTTTGTGAGTAGATCCGCGCTGTTGTCCTCTGTGTCTACTCTCCTAACCTCGATCTCCCTAGAGATCAACCATCTCCATGATCAGGTGATACTGCCTATGAATTATATCTGGATTTATGATGGGATGGGGGTTCCTAGGCCGAAGCCATAACTCCATTGTCATACAATGGCAGGAACGAAGTTCATCTCATGAACTTAAATATATCCAGACTGCCTCTTTGGTAGCATCCTTAGTAACGATGTATCTTGCCTTTAATCGTCTAGTAAGTCACGGTATTTAGCTTGGAACTCTTCCAACATACCGTCCCTCCACTAAGGGTAAAGACAATGCCTGGGACTGACATTCAGTCGTCCTTATCACCCTAGAACCTTTCCAATGATTCTCCCCAGGATCGACTGATACCATCTCACTACAACTAGTGAGAATCCTAACATCCAATTAGATCTATCTCATAGATCCAAAACCCAGAATTTAGGAGGTATCACTTTGATCCTCTATGGATAATCTTTGTGATAAGCGGAGATTGACCGAGCGTAGCATAGGAAACTCCTTCCCTATCATGAGTATGTCATCCACGTACTCTACGAGGATCACCACCATACTCCCTACTACCTTTTTGTATATACAACGTTCATCTACCATTTTAATGAAGTCAAACTCTTTGACTACCACATCAAAACAGACGTTCCAACTCCGCGATGTATGCTTTATCGCATAAAACAACGTGCACACGTTTCCGCTGCTCCCACTGTCTACGAAACCCTCTGTCTGTGTACTTATAGACGCTCTCTTCCAAAACATCATTTAGAAAAGCAGTCATGACACCCAACCACCAGATATTGTAGTCATAGTATGTAGCAGTGGCAAGTAGGATCTGGATGGACTTAAGCATAGCTTTGAAAGTCTCCACTTTTCCATGTACACCAAGTAATCTTCTCAAGATATACTTGCTCCTGATGGGGATTTAACCCTTCAGATAAAGCAACTAAAGTCCATACTTTGTTGGTGTATAAGGATTCCATCTCAGATCACTAAGCATCCAGCCATTCTTACAGAGTCCCACTCCTGATGGCCTGTTCGAAACTAGTTGGGTCATCATCTCATGATGCATTCCTCGCTCCCACTGTCATAGAGAAACCAAAGTATCTCTCAGGTGGGTGAGGAACCCTACTAGATCGGCGGAGAGGCTGAGGTTCATTGGTTACTATTGAATCCTTTGGTTCTACCAAATCATCAACTGCAGTTTGTATAGCTGGAACTCTTTCCAGTTCTACCTCATGACCACTAATTTTCTTCACAAGAAATTCCCTTTCACAAAGGTGGCATGTTGAGAAACAAAACATCTTTTGTTCCTCGGTTTGGTAGAAGATATTCCCTTACGTATGCTTGGGATATCCAACAAACTTCCACAGATCTGACTTTGCCTCAAGCTTGTCCAGATTATGCTTTTAGAAATAGGCCGGACAACCCCAAATCTTAACATACTTAAGATATAGGCTCTTCCCATTCCATATCACATATGAAGTGGTAAGCAACTGATTTGATTTGAACCCTATTCAATACGTATGCAGCTTCTCAAGTGCATAACTCCCAAAAGGAAATAGGAAACTCAGTAATACTCATCATAGAGAACACCATATCACATAGGGTGCTATTGCTCCGCCTCGATATACCATCGTGCTATGGTGTATACGGAGGAGTAATGCTGAGAGAGAATCTCATTCTCCTTTAGAATAGTCCAGGAATTCTGTGCTCAAGTATTCTCCTCCCTGATCTCATCAAAGGACATAATACTTATACCCATTTTTGGTTCTCTACTTCTAACTTATATTTTGTGAATATCTTAAAAGCTTCGGACTTGTGTTTCAACAGGAACATATGTCTGAATCTTGAGAGATCATCAGAGAATGTAATGAAGTACAAAGAACCGGTCTTGGCATGTGTGGACAGGGGATCTTCATACATCAGCATGTATCAATCCCAAGAGTTTACTAACTCTTTCTCTGTTTCCAAGAAATAGAGCTTTGGTCATCTTATCTTTATGACATGACCGGCAAGTTTCACAAGATGTAAATTCAAACTAATTTAAATATGCATCTAAATGTAACTTCAGGTAGTCGGGTCGCATTTATATGGTCTAGTCTACAATGTCTCAAGAAGGATTCGTTCATTTCTGAACTCTCCCTCTTGTGTGTGTTCTGTATACTAAGAACTATAGTTTGATTTAGAACGTCAATGCTTTTAGATAACGTGCCTGAACCGATCAACTCTTGATATAGAAAATGATCAAAACATTATCCAACAATACAAAATTATATCCTTCTTTAGTAATAAAAACATTATTCAACAATACAAAATTATATCCTTCTTTAGTAATAAAAACATTATCCAACAATACAAAATTATATCCTTCTTTAGTAATAAAGAGACTGATATGATGTTGTATATCAGGTTCGGTATCTAATAACATTCGTTCAGAATCAATGTATTTGTTAATACAGGGTGATAACTACCAACAGACTTAGCTGCAACATTAGCACCGTTTCTATCTCATGAAACTTATCACCCGTTCTCAGTTCTCTACCTATCTGTAGCCCATATAACAGATTACATTTGCGGGATCCTGATCTGGTATCAAATACCCAGGACGTAAAGGATACTGAGAAACAGTTCTCTGTAATGAACACACCTGAAGAAGATGCATCAGCATGCAATTTCTTCGTTTGGGCGGCACGGGAAATCTGGTATTCCCCAATTTCCTGCTCTGTCTTATAACAATTATAAGTTGGAGCGGGACCAACGTTCCCCAGCTCAGTATAACAAGCGGGTTCGGTCAATACATCCGTTTCATTATCTTGATTAAGGCGTGACATGGTCGCTACCTGGAGAGAGAGAGAAGAAAACACTCAGCGTATGCTCTTGCAAGATTAGATTGGTTATCTAATATATCTAATCAGGATGTCTCCCACTGTTTTAGTCAAATCTTCCTTCAAACCCTAAAAGGAAAGACTAGCCGGGATTAATTACACCCTACAAGTTCGCCAATCTTTCAGCCAGGCCAGTGCCGGTACTTTGAGGGAGGTTCCCCGTGCTTTCGCACGGACCTAATTAAAGTAAACCTCGTTTTCCCTGTAGGGTTGCTAGGCACGCGCACAAGGGTCTACGAGGCATCAACCATGCCCGATTTAAAATTTAGCCGTGCCGAACAACCCGAATACGGAACTTTAAACTAGAGATTAGGCGAAAACAAGCATGCTAACAACTTAACACTAAGTGAGAGGGATTACAACCTTTGTAGATCCGGTCCTTCACTTCATTTGCTCCGTGTTGTGGTCCCTTCGCTGCGATCATCGGGATCCGGACTCTCGAGAGGTTCCACGAAGAGAAAGACGCAACCTTTGCTTCCGATCTTCGATACTAAGATGATCTACCTTGAAGTTTCTTTAAGACAAGCTAACACTCATGAAATGATGTGAACACCCTCATCTAAATGGCAAGGGAAGATGAGGATGATGAAGTAGGATTTTTGCTCTCTTTATTTATCTTTTTCTCTTATTTATTCATCACCTTTTGAAAAACAAGTAAGCTTTTTCATGGAAGAATGAAGGAGGAAGAAGATCAATAATCATTTGTGATGAATAGGAAAAGGAGATAATGATCAATTATGCAACCATGGTTCACTTAACCATTGTAGAGAATTAACCAAGGGTTAGGGTTTTGGGTTGAATTAAGAATGAGTCATAAGTAAATATCTTTTCCATGACAAAACAAAAACCTTCTAGAATCATCTAGAAACCATTAACCCAAATCAAACCCTAATCTTGATTAATCTTTACTAAACATGTTGCATTATTTATCATATCATGTTACAATATTATATATCACATATACAATATTTATTGTAACCAAATAAAATAATACAATTAACATATATCGCATATATATCAATGTATTACCCGAGTGAGAAAAAGAATCTTTTAGTGAGCAAATATTAGTTAATGTAATTTAATATATCATATATATTATTATACATTAAATTATCGAATCAACACTTAATCCGACAATCCGGCTATATCGCATATAACCGACTAATATTTATTCGTACCGATTCACCGAATCAACACTTGATCCGATGACCCGGCTGATATCAAATATCGCGAGAATAGAATACGGTATCACATATCGCATTATCCTCGGTTCCGCACATATCACATATGTGCTCCTACTCCGTTTTGCCTGAGTCAAGAAACCTCTGTGTAGGACTCTAAAGAATCGTCAATACGCCGGCAGTAGGTGATGATCATATCAAACACCCACAAGCTGCAAGCGGTCAGCTAAACGTAACAGCTACCCAGGTATTGAGCGCTCAGAAGATCAACAAGCAAGCCTGTACATTCTCCTGTGGATCCAAACAGTAACACTCCCGTACAGTCCGGTCTCGTCGTCTGATCTGTCGCATATCTCGCCTAAGGGTGGTAAACGTCAGACCCCAGTAGCTCGATAAGTCGTGTCGATATGAGGTCTATAACAGTTCGAGAAACTACTGATAACACTTACCAGTAAATCTCAGCAACCCTGGCCAGGGATTTCCGGTTATAGCCAATCGAACACAGCACAACATCAACTCCCTATACCGGGAGAGACGAATCCTCTCCTATCGCTCATTGCCTCCATGTGATTCGGGACTGTACCCAAAAGCCACCTTTTTGCACGCCCTCTTGGACGTGGTATGATGGAAATCAAAGCATAGTGGGAATCACACAAGACTCTATGACGATCTCGGGTCAACAGACTACTCTGTACCAGTGTCACCGGAGAACTGCCATCTGACGTATGGTATAATACCATCTGGGAGTTCTCGGCGAGTCCGTCCAGTGTACCCAGTCTCCACTGAGCACCCGTACACCATCCTTGATGTCAAACACCGATGGATATGGGATCATCCATCGCCCATCATATGGGTCAAGATGCGTATACGCTAGTCTACTCTGGTGCATCGATGCCCTGTCTCGATACACCTACGACTAGGAACAATTATAGGATGTACTCGTCGACTACCGTGGCCCCACTAGTATAATCTCATCACAGTCCCAGTAGTCGAGTACATATCCTAAGGGCTTTATCAACATGTAATATAGAGACAATCATAGTGCATGTTAAGATAAAGTACAACCAGATAGCATACTATCATGTCGAGCAAGAAAGTCCTCCCTATATATGTCCTAGCATCCACTACAATATACATCGTATATACAGTAATGGCCTCTAGGGCATACATATAACTAACAATCTCCCACTTGCACTAGGGCCATCTGTTATGGTATCGCATACCCAACAATTAGCTGCGGTTGAAGTATCTCATACTCAACCATCCCATAAAAGACTCTACTGGGAAAAAGGCCTTTGTGAATGGATTCGCGCTGTTGTCCTCTGTGTCTACTCTCCTAACCTCGATCTCCCTGGAGATCAACCATCTCCATGATCAGGTGATACTGCCTAAGAATTATATCTGGATTTCTGATGGGACGGTAGTTCCTTGGCTAAAGCCACAACTCCATTGTCACACAATGGTAGGAACGAAGTTCATCTCATGAACTTATATATATCCAGACTGCCTCTTTGGTAGCATCCTTGGTAACGATGTATCTTGCCTTTAATCGTCTAGTATGTCACGGTATCTAGCTTGGAACTCTTCCAACATACCGTCCCTCCACGGAGGGTATAGACAATGCCTGCGACTGACATTCAGTCGTCCTTATCACCCTGGAACCTTTCCAGTGATTCTCCCCAGGATCGATTGATACCATCTCACTACAACTAGTGAGTATCCTAACATCCAATTAGATCTATCTCATAGATCCAAAACACAGGATTTAGGAGGTATCACTTTGATCCTATATGGAGAATCCTTGTGATAAGCGGAGGTTGACCGAGCGTAGCATAGGAAACTCCTTCCCTATCAAGAGTATGTCATCCACGTACTCTACGAGGATCACCACCATACTCTCTACTACCTTTTCGTATATACAAGGTTCATCTACCATTTTGATGAAGTCAAACTCTTTGACTACAACATCAAAACAGATGTTCCAACTTCGCGATGCCTGCTTTATCACATAAAACAACTTGCACACGTTTCCGCTGCTCCCACTATCTACGAAGCTTTCTGGCTGTGTACTTATAGACGCTCTTTTCTAAAACATCATTTATAAAAGCAGTCATGACACCCAACCACCAGATATCGTAGTCATGGTATGTAGCCGTGGCAAGTAGGATCTGGATGGACTTAAGCATAGATCCTTAGAAAAGGTTTCAACATAATCCATACCTGGTCTATGATGCAAACCTTTAACAAGTCTAGCTTTGAAAGTCTCAACTTTTCCATGTACACCAAGTAATTTTCTCAAGATATATCTGCTCCTGATGAAGATTTAACCCTTCAGATAAAGCAGCTAAAGTCCATACTTTGTTGGTGTATAAGGATTCCATCTCAGATCGCTAAGCATCCAGCCATTCTTACAGAGTCCTACTCCTGATGGCCAGCTCGAAACTAGTTGGGTCATCATCTCATGATGCAATCCTCGCTCACACTGTCATAAAGAAACCGAAGTATCTCTCAGGTGGGTGAGGAACCCTGCTAGATCGGCGGAGAGGCCGAGGTTCGTTGGTTACTATTGAATCCTTTGGTTCTACCAAATCATCAGCTGCATTTTGTATAGCTGGAACATTTCCAGTTCTACATAACAGACCATGCCTCGAGCTTGTCCGGATTTTGCTTTTAGACATAGGCCGGACAACCCCAAATCTTAACAAACTTAAGATATGGGCTCTTCCCTTTCCATATCGCATATGAAGTGGTAGGCAACTAATTTGATTTGAACCCTATTCAATTGGTATGCAGCTTCTCAAGTGCATAACTCCCAAAAGGAAATAGGAAACTCAGTAATACTTATCATAGAGCACACCATATCTCATAGGGTGCTATTGCTCCGCCCCGATACACCGACGTGCTGTGGTGTATACGGAGGAGTAGTGCTGAGAGAGAATCTCATTCTCCTTTAGAATAGTCCAGGAATTCCGTACTCAAGTATTCTCCTCCTTGATCTCATCAAAGGACATAATACTTATACCCTTATTTTGGTTCTCTACTTCTAACTTATATTCTGTGAATATCTCAAAAGCTTCGGACTTATGTTTCAACAGGAACACATGTCTGAATCTTGAGAGATTATCAGAGAACGTAATGAAGTAAAAAGAACCGGTCTTGGCATGTGTAGACAGGGGACCTTTCATATATCAACATGTATCAATCCCAAGAGTTCACTAACTCTTTCTCTGTTTCTAACAAACAGAGCTATGGTCATCTTATCTATGTGACATGACTGGCAAGTTTCACAAGATGTAAATTCAAACTAGTTTAAATATGCATCTATATGTAACTTAGCTAGTCGGGTCGCATTGATATGACCTAGTCTACAATACCTTAAGAAAGATCCGTTCATTTCGGAACTCTTCCTCTTGTGTGTGTTCCGTATACTAAGAACTGTAGTTTGATTTAGAACGTCAATGCTTTTAGATAACGTGCCTGAACCGATCAACTCTTGATATAGGAAATGTTCAAAACATTATCCAACAATACAAAATTATATCCTTTCTTTACTAATAAAGAGACTGATATGATTTTATATATCAGGTTCGGTATCTAATAACATTTGTTCAGAATCAATGTATTCTGGTAATACAGGGTGATAGTGACCAACAGACTTGGCTGCAACACTTGCACCGTTTTCTGTCTCATGAAACATATCACCCGTTCTCAGTTCTTTACCTATCTGTAGCCCATGTAACAGATTACATATAAGGGATCCTGTTCCGGTATCACATACCCAGGACGTAAAGGATACTGAGAAACAGTTCTCTATAATGAACACACCCGAAGAAGATGCATCAGCATGCACTTTCTTCGTTTGGGCGGCACGGGAAATCTGGTATTCCCCAATTTCCTGCTCTATCTTATAACAATTATAAGTTGGAGCGGGACCAACGTTCCCCAGCTCAGTATAACAAGCGGGTTCGGTCAATATATCCGTTTTATTATCTTGATTAAGGCGTGATATGGTCGCTTTCTGGAGAGAGAGAGAAGAAAACACTCAGCGTATGCTCTTGCAAGATTAGATTGGTTATCTAATATATCTAATCAGGATGTCTCCCACTGTTTTAATCAAATCTTCCTTCAAACCCTAAAAGGAAAGACTAGCCGGGATTAATTACACGCTACAAGTTCGCCAATCTTTCAGCCAGGCCAGTGTCGGTACTTTGAGGGAGGTCCCCCATGCTTTCGCACGAACCTAATTAAAGTAAACCTCGTTTTCCCAGAGGCGTAACCCCGTTAACACCTTTCTAGACACCTACTTGATCGGCTAATTGTAATGTGTAAAACTCTCCCAGGAGTAACTCTTACTCGCAGCGGGTATCGGGATCCAACTATCTTATAGAAGGTATGCAATCTCATTGTAAATTTCAACACTTGAAATTCCCAATAATATTTTGCCCCTAGCAGCTATATGATCTTAACATGGTCAACAAATCATAAGTGCTAGTCAAGTTCAACCCGTCATTTCCCGATTGAATTAAACCCACCTGCACGACCCTTAACATGGTCAACAAAGTCGCACGACTACCATAATCCAATCGCATCATATGCTTATACAGATAAGCACTAATCAGCTACCGCACACTACGCCTTAACATGGTCAACAAACGTAGCACGAATACTAACTAGTACTTATCTGAAATGACGGAGGGCTACGACGGGTTTTTCAGAAAACCCTTTGCGTAATGAACTTGATATCGTTGTAGAATCGAGTGATTTTAAATGGAGTGTTTTTGAGGCTTTTCTAGTTTTGCTAAAGGAGTCACTCCCGGTGAAGGGATTGTCGGTCCTTTCCTCGTCGAATGAGGTGCGGGATATATCATATATATCACTGTGCAAAGCAGAAACTATAGAAGCAATCAAAAGACAAACCGAGTTTGTAGCATTTGCCAGTTATTGCTAAAGGAGTCACTCCCGGTGAAGGGATCTCGGTCCTTTCCTTATCGAATAAGGTGCTGGATGTTCTACAAGGAACACAGCTATGCAAAGCAAGAACTGTAGCTACCAGTTTTTATAAACAAGTTTCTACAACATCTTAGGTTTCATTTAATTCATTAATCTCATTAATGAAGTCCCATTTTATTATGCTTCCCAAGCATCTCTTTTGAAACGAAATCTGCAATATAACATATATCTCATATATATAATATAAACATTCGTCACAGGCAGTAATATGATCTCATCACAGAACATTGCAGCAGAAGAAACATATATGAAATATTGGATATACTAGGACGTCCGTGTTTTCAATACGAGCCTGTATAAAACACGGATTCCACGGTCGCGATGAATAGCCAAACCCACATCCCTAGACCCCTACGAGAGCGGCAAGTAACACTGCCAATTCTAGGGTTAGGAGACCCGGTCTCGACTCCTCGAGATGGTCTCCCACTGGACCCTAGAACCCGGTTACTTGTGCTCCCCACCTTGGGTCTACCTAATGCGGAAAAGTAAACAATATACAACGGTGACATCTTCCGCTACCTGGAAGTTCCCCAATAAAAGAAAAAATATTACATACAAATGAATTTTACATGAATGAAAAAGAAAAACTCTCATCTCACATAAAACCCCCGGCTATTCAAACACGACGATCCAATATAACATATCACAGCAACACATAATATCTCATATCATCAACGTAAGCAAGTATGCGTATCCCGATTGTCGTTGATGTATAGCAACGAAGCTGGCGATACACCACATACTACGCTTACGGTCACAGAAAAGAAAGTGTAAAACTACAACAGTTGGAATCCGCAACCTCCTTAGACATCACATGCTTAACCAAATGAATTCCTTAGACATCGCATGCCTAACAATTATAAACCCCGCATTTTAGTCTCATTATCGAAAACGCTTTTCAATATCAAGTCGGGCAATTCAACAAGATTCCCGACGTCCTGATCGAATGCTCGTCGCAAACTTTAGTAGACGGGCGCACCCCCGATACCGTAGACGAAGTGCACCAAGGCGGAACACCGCTACCGGGAGCACCCGAACGGATGCTTTCGGAGACGGGGTTCTCCTACCGTCACTTGGTCGGGGCTATGGAGTGAGGCTGTCTATTAAGTTTACCCGGCGAGTATCCGCGTACACTACGTGATTGCGACGGACTTTTGATCACATCAAAATTCCGTGGCAACCGATCAAATGAGACTTAACTGCTATGTTTATAATATTCAAATTAGTTATCTCATAACTACCTGTGGATTCCAATTATTGTATCACATTCCAGATAAATAGAAAAAGTTAAACTTTCCGATCGAATCATCAAGCACCCAAGATTTCCCCAATATATCTCAACACTTGAAATCAGTTTAAAAACATCCATCACATGCCACAGTACCAATGGTCCAGCCGTAGAAGGGTCAAGCAAACGCCTCACATGTGGCACGCCGTACTGCCCCAAACCCTAAGGTTCGAAAGGCAGTTCAAGACGGTCACATAATCGAGTTAAGGTTTGTTGTCTTCTAGAGGGTCCACCGAGTTACTTGCATGACTTAGAACATTCTTAAACACGAGAAAAAAAATCCAACTTTTGAAAAATTTCCGACAGGGGAAAAAGTGAGTTATTGATATCCGTTCGAACTTTTTAACAGTTTCTAAAAATTATCCGGACAAAACTAAACAAAGTTAAAATATCCGATCGAATCTTTAAGTCCCCAATACAACCCAGATAATTCAACAGTTGAATAATAAAAAATAAAAATTTCCAGAAGACTCAGCACTTGAAGACAAGAATTACTGTGCAAGCCACGTGGTGTGACTCACCAAAATGGCCGCGTAACCGCCGCGAAACCCAGGGTGGGGCCGCGGTTCCGCGGCTCTTTTGTCGAGTCAGTAACACGTGCTTCACAGTAACTCATAGAATTCCCTGCTGAATTTTTTGGCAATTTTTAATTCACAAAAATCCAAATTTTCAGAAAATTTCCAAAGAGTGGGTTTTATCGGATTTTCCGGGTTCGATCGGACTTTAAACTTCGTCTAGACTTCGCCTAAAGCTCTAGCTTGGCTCTGATACCACTGTAGGGTTGCTAGGCACGCGCACAAGGGTCTACGAGGCATCAACCATGCCCGATTTAAAATTTAGCCGTGCCGAACAACCCGAATACGGAACTTTAAACTAGAGATTAGGCGAAAACAAGCATGCTAACAACTTAACACTAAGTGAGAGGGATTACAACCTTTGTAGATCCGGTCCTTCACTTCATTTGCTCCGTGTTGTGGTCCCTTCGCTGCGATCATCGGGATCCGGACTCTCAAGAGGTTCCACGAAGAGAAAGACGCAACCTTTGCTTCTGATCTTCGATACTAAGATGATCTACCTTGAAATTTCTTTAAGACAAGCTAACACTCATGAAATGATGTGAACACCCTCATCTAAATGGCAAGGGAAGATGAGGATGATGAAGTAGGATTTTCTCTCTCTTTATTTATCTTTTTCTCATATTTATTCATCACCTTTTGAAAAACAAGTAAGCTTTTTCATGGAAGAATGAAGGAGGAAGAAGATCAATAATCATTTGTGATGAATAGGAAAAGGAGATAATGATCAATTATGCAACCATGGTTCACTTAACCATTGTAGAGAATTTACCAAGGGTTAGGGTTTTGGGTTGAGTTAAGAATGAGTCATAAGTAAATATCTTTTCCATGACAAAACAAAAACCTTCTAGAATCATCTAGAAACCATTAACCCAAATCAAACCCTAATCTTGATTAATCTTTACTAAACATGTTGCATTATTTATCATATCATGTTACAATATTATATATCACATATACAATATTTATTGTAACCAAATAAAATAATACAATTAACATATATCGCATATATATCAATGTATTACCCGAGTGAGAAAAAGAATCTTTTAGTGAGCAAATATTAGTTAATGTAATTTAATATATCATATATATTATTATACATTAAATTATCGAATCAACACTTGATCCGACAATCCGGCTATATCGCATATAACCGACTAATATTTATCCGTACCGATTCACCGAATCAACACTTGATCCGATGACCCAGCTGATATCAAATATCGCGAGAATAGAATACGGTATCACATATCGCATTATCCTCGGTCCCGCACATATCACATATGTGCTCCTACTCCGTTTTGCCTGAGTCAAGAAACCTCTGTGTAGGACTCTAAAGAATCGTCAATACGCCGGCAGTAGGTGATGATCATATCAAACACCCACAAGCTGCAAGCGGTCAGCTAAACGTAACAGCTACCCAGGTATTGAGCGCTCAGAAGATCAACAAGCAAGCCTGTACATTCTCCTGTGGATCCAAACAGTAACACTCCCGTACAGTCCGGTCTCGTCGTCTGATATGTCGCATATCTCGCCTAGGGGTGGTAAACGTCAGACCCCAGTAGCTCGATAAGTCGTGTCGATATGAGGTCTATAACAGTTCGAGAAACTACTGATAACACTTACCAGTAAATCTCAGCAACCCTGGCCAGGGATTTCCGGTTATAGCCAATCGAACACAGCACAACATCAACTCCCTATACCGGGAGAGACGAATCCCCTCCTATCGCTCATTGCCTCCATGTGATTCGGGACTGTACCCAAAAGCCACCTTTTTGCACGCCCTCTTGGACGTGGTATGATGGAAATCAAAGCACAGTGGGAATCACACAAGACTCTATGACGATCTCGGGTCAACAGACTACTCTGTACCAGTGTCACCGGAGAACTGCCATCTGACTGAAAGGTTCCTAGGCACTCTAGTGAGGTCTCACATGGCATCGAACATGCCAATTAAAAAAAAATGGTGCCGAGAAACCCTAGACTACGGATCTTAGACTAGAATTCTAGGCGAAAAGATAAACTAGTTAACTATTTAACTAGAAGTTAGATGCTACAACCTTTGTAGATCCGGATTTCCACTTCCTTAGCTCCACGTGGGTGTCCTCTCGCTGTCCATCATGAATCCCGAACCCAATCGTCGGCTTCATCGGAGAAATGTGCGAGCTAGGTCGTCGACTTCGTGTCAAAGACGATCTACGTCGAGGTTGCACTAGTTCAAGCTCCGACTTCACAAAGTTGTGAAACTTGTGAAGAAAACACCCAAAAACTCTTGGCAAGAGGTAGAGGATGAAGAAATAGGAGGTGGGTTCACTTTAGATTTGGATTTCTCTCACTAGAACTCAAATTGCCATTGATGGCATCAAGGTTCTTGTCTTGAAGAAGAAGGAGAAGATCAAGTTAGAATATGATAAAAGTGTTATTCAAAATAGAAAAGAAAACAATATTTATCATATCCAAACCATGGTCAAGTGTAGAGAATAGACCATGGTTAGTGGGAGTGGTTAGGGTTAAGCATGAAGACAAAATGGCATCATTAGTCAAAGCTTCATGAAGCTTCACCATTCTTCATGATAAAATGAAACCAATTTGTTTTCATAAATCCATTTAAATAAATAATAAATGGATAAAATAATAAGTGAATAAAATATAAACCCTAACCACTTGCATAACCATGGTTGCATTCTTTACACAAAGCCAAAACAACATGCATCATCAAACATGATACATTCAAGTGTACACAAAACATATCACATATACAATGTGCACATCAAGTGAGAAAAATCCGTTTAAAGTGAACCAATACTAGTTAATGCAAAGTAATATATCAAATATATAATTATACATTAAATCATTAAATCAACACTTGATTTAACGATTCGGTTATATCGCATACAACCGACTAGTATCTAATGTATCGATTTATCGAATCAATGATTCGATAACTAGGTCATATCGAATATAACCAATCGAAACATTTATCGCGAGAATGAAATACGGTATCACATACACGCATTATTCTCGGTCCCGCACATATCTCATATGCGCTCCTATTTCGTTTCGCTTGAACCTGGAAACCTCTGTGTAGGACTCTAAAGACTCGTCAATACGCCGGTAGCAGATGATGATCATATCAAGCACCCATAAGCCGCAAGCGGTCTGCTAAACGTAACGGCCATCCGGGTATTGAGCGATCAGAAGATCGACGAGCTAGCCCGCTCATACCCCTGTGAATCCAACCAGTAACACTTACCGTACAGTCCGGTCTGTTCGTCTGATACGTCGCATATCAAGTCTAGGGGTGGTATACGTCAGACCCCAATAACCGATAAGTCGTGCCGATGTGAGGCTCATAACGGGTCGAGAAACTACTGGTAACACTTACCAGCAAATCTCTGATCATCCCTGGCCAGGGACTTCCCTGCTACGGCCAATCGAGCACTGCGCAACATCAACCCCCAATACCGGGAGAGACGAAACCCCTCCTATCGCTCATTGCCTCCATGTGAGTCGGGACTGTGCCCAAAGACCACCGTTTTGCACGCCCTCATGGACGTGGTAAGGTGGAGATCAAAGCACAGTGGGAATCACACAAGACTCTATGACGATCTCGGGTCTACAGACTAACCTGTACAAGTGTCACCTGAGAACTGCCATCTGACGTGAGGTATAATACCATCTGGGAGTTCTCGGCGAGTCCGTCCAGTGTACCCAGTCACCACTGAGCACCCGTATACCATCTCTGATGTCAAACATCAATGGATATGGGATCATCCATCGCCCATCACATGGGTCGAGAAGCGTATACGCTAGTCTACTCTGGTATATCGATGCCCCGTCTCGATACACCCACGACTAGGGACCTTGAAGGATGTACTTATGGACTACCATGTCCCCACTAGTATGATCTGCATCATAGTCCAGGTAGTCAAGTACACATCCTAAGGGCTTTACCAACATGTAACTATAAGACAGTATAAAGAGACTAGTGTACATGTTAAGATAAAGAGTAACCAGATAGCATACTATCATATCGAGCAAGAAAGTCATCTCTATATATGTCCAAGCATCCAATATAATATACAACATCTGTACAATACTGGCCTCTAGGGCATACATACAACTAACACTGACGTATGGTATAATACCATCTGGGAGTTCTCGGCGAGTCCGTCCAGTGTATCCAGTCTCCACTGAGCACCCGTACACCATCCTTGATGTCAAACACCGATGGATATGGGATCATCCATCGCCCATCATATGGGTCAAGATGCGTATACGCTAGTCTACTCTGGTGCATCGATACCCTGTCTCGATACACCTACGACTAGGAACAATTATAGGATGTACTCGTCGACTACCGTGGCCCCACTAGTATGATCTCATCACAGTCCCAGTAGTCGAGTACATATCCTAAGGGCTTTATCAACATGTTATATAGAGACAATCAGAGTACATGTTAAGATAAAGTACAACCAGATAGCATACTATCATGTCGAGCAAGAAAGTCCTCCCTATATATGTCCTAGCATCCACTACAATATACATCGTATGTACAGTAATGGCCTCTAGGGCATACATATAACTAACATTCCCAGGGGCGTAACCCCGTTGATACCTTTCTAGACACCTACTTGATCGGCTAATTGTAATGTGTAAAACTCTCCCAGGAGTAACTCTTACTCGCAGCGGGTATCGGGATCCAACTATCTCATAGAAGGTATGCAATCTCATTGCAAATTTCAACACTTGAAATTCCCAATAATATTTTACCCCTAGTGACTTATGACTTTAACTATGGTCAACAAATCATAAGTACTAGTCAAGTTCTACCCGTCATTTCTTGATTAATCAGACCAACCCACATGACCCTTAACTAAGGTCAACAAAGTCACATGACTGTCCTAACTAATCGCATCATATGCTATATAGGAAGACATCACTTAGCTACCGTACACTGTGCCTTAACCAAGGTCAACAAACACAGCACGAATACTAAGTACTCTACTTCCCAAAATGACGGAGGGTTACGACAGGTTTTTAAGAAAACCTTTTGCGTAATGAACTTGATATCGTCGTAGAATCGAATGATTTTAAATGGAATGTTTTTGAGGCCTTTTCTAGTTTTGCTAAAGAGGTCACTCCCGGTGAAGGGATCGTCGGCTCTTTCCACATCGAATAAGGTGCAGGATATTTCACAAATACCACTATGCAAAGCAAGAACTATAGAAGCAATCAAAAAGACAAACCGAGTATGCAGCATCTGCTAGTTTCGCTAAAGAGGTCACTCCCGGTGAAGGGATCTCGGCTCTTTCCTTATCGAATAAGGTGCTGGATGTTCTATAACGAACACCGCTATGCAAAGCAAGAACTAGAGCTACCAGTTTTTAAACAAGTTTCTACAACATCTTTAGGTTTCTTTTATTTCATTAATCTCATCAATGAAGTCCTATTTTATTATGCTTCACAAGCATCAGATATGAAACAAAATCAACAATATATAATATATATCTCATATATACAATATAAACATTCGTCTCAGGCAGTAAAACATTGCAGCAGAAGAACATATATGAAATATTGGATATACTAGAAGGTCCATGTTTTTAATACGAGCCTGTATAAAACACGGATTCCACGGTCGCAATGAATAGCCAAACCCACATCCCTAGACCCCTACGAGAGAGGCAAGTAATCCTGCCAGTTCTAGAGTTAGGAGACCCGGTCTCGACTCCTCGAGATGGTCTCCCACTGGACCATAGAACCAGGTTACTTGTGCTCCCCGCCTTTGGTCTATCCTAATACGGAAAAGTAAATAATATACAATGGTGACATCATCCTCAGCCCGGAAGTGCCCCAATAAAAGAATATTACATACAATGAATTTTACATGAATGAAAATGAAAAACTCTCATCTCACATAAAACCCCCGGCTATTCAAAAACGACGATCCAATACAACATATCACAGCAACACATAATATCTCATATCATCAACGTAAGTAAGTATGCATACACTGAATGTCGTTGATGTATAGCAACGAAAACTGGCGATACAACTACATACTACACTTACGGTCGCAGAAAAAAAAGTGTAAAACTACAACAGTTGGAATCCGCAACCTCCTTAGACATTGCATGCCTAACCAAATGAATTCCTTAGACATCGCATGCCTAACAATTATAAACCCCGCATTTTAGTCTCATTATCGAAAACTCTTTTCAATATCAAGTCGGGCAATTCAACAAGATTCCCGACATCCTGATCGAATGCTCGTCGCAAACTTTAGTAGACGGCCGCACCCCCGATGTCGTCGACGAAGTACACTAAGGCGGAACACCGCTACCGCGAGCACCCGAACGGATGCTTTTAGCGACGGGGTTCTCCTACAGTCACTTGGTCAGGGCTATGGGGCGTGGCTGTCTATTAAGTTTACCCGGCGAGTATCCGCGTACTCTACGTGATTGCGACGGACTTTTGATCGCATCAAAATCCCATGGCAACCGATCATCATAGACTTAATTGCTAGATTTATAACATTCAAATTAGTTATCTCATAACTACTTATGGATTCCAAATATTGTATCACACATTCTAGATAAATAGACAATGTTAAACTTCCCGATCGAATAAACAAACACCCAAGATTTCCCAAATAGCTCAACACTTGAGCGGAGTTCAAAAAATATCCATCACATGCCACAGTACCAATGGTCCAGCAGTAGAAGGGTCAAGCCAACGCCTCACATGTGGCAACGCCGTACTGCCCCAAACCCTAAGGTTCAGCGGCGGTTCAGACGGTCACATAATCGATTTAAGGTTTGTGTTCTTCTAGAGGGACCACCGCGTTACTTGCACGACTTAGAACGTTCTTAAACTACGGAAAAATCCAACACTTGAAAATTTTCCGGCAGGGGAAAAAGTGAGTTATTGATATCCGTTCGAACATTTTAACACGTTCTAAAATTACCCGGAAAAAGTTAAACGAAGTTAAACTTTCCGATCGAATCAACGAGTTCCCAATACAACCCAGAAAACTCAACACTTGAGTATAATTAAAAATTCTCAGAAGCATCAAGAAGTGCCTACGGATGTTACTGTGCCAAACGAAAACCATAATTTTATTGTTTGGCCGCGGAACCGCCGTGCAGGCCATGGTACGGCCGCGGTTCCGCGGCGCTTTAGTGGTATTGGTGGCTCGTTTTACACAGTAATTCTTGTATTTCCCTGCTGATATTTTTGAGTATTTTAATGCAGAAAAAATCTACTTTTGAAAAAATATCCAGAAACTAGGGTTTTATGGGAATTCAGAGTTCAATCGGACTTTAAACTTCGTCTAGACTTCGACTAAACCTCTAGCTTGGCTCTGATACAACTGTAGGGTTACTATGCACTCTCACAAGGGTCTATAAGGTATCGACCATGCCTGATTTAAAAATTAGACGTGCCGAACAACCCTAACCAAGATCTTTAAATTAGAGATTAGGCGAAACAAAGCATGTTAAACACTTTAACATCTAAGAGTTTGGATTACAACCTTTGTAGTCCGGTCCTTCACTTCATAAGCTCCGTGTTGAGGTCACTTCACTGCGATCATCGATTTCCCGGACTCTAGAGAGGTTCCACGAAGAGAAAGATGCATGTTTTCTTCCGATCTTCGATAACAAAGATGATCTACCTTGAAGTTTCATTAACACAAGCTCTCACTTATAAATGAAGTGAACACCCTAATCTAAATGGCTAGGATATATTAAGATGATGAATTAGGATTTTAGCTCATTTATTTTCTTAATCTCACTCATTTTCATCACCTCTCAAAAAGCTAGAAAGCTTTTTAAGCAAGAAGGAAGAAGAAGAAGAAGCATGAATTCTTTTGTGATGAATAATGAAAGTGTGGTGAGGTTAGAATTGCAACCATGGGTTAAGTATAATAACTTAACCCATGTAGAGACTTAACCATGGTCATGGGTTGGGTTGGGTTAACAAATATCATAACAAATATCTTTACAAAATATCTTTGCAAAAACAAAAAAGCAAAGCTTCTAGAAATTTCTAGAAAAGCTTAACCCAAATCAAACCCTAACCATGTTTAATCTCCACTAAACATGTTGCATTAATAACCCTAACACGTTACAATATTATATATCACATATACAATATTTATTGTAACAAAATAAAATAATACAATTAACATATATCGCATATATATCAATGTATTACCCGAGTGAGAAAAATAATCTTTTAGTGAGCTTATATTAGTTAATGTAATTTAATATATCAAATATATAATTATACATTAAATTATCGAATCAACACTTGATCCGATAATCCGGCTATTTCACAAATAACCGACTAATATAATCTGTATCAGTTCATCGAATCAACACTTGATCCGATGACCCGGCTATATCACATATACCCGGCCGATATCTCATATCACGAGAATTTAATACGGTATCACATACACGTATTGTTCTCGGTCCCGTACATATCATATATGTGCTCCTACTCTGTTTTGCCTGAGCCAAGAAATCTCTGTGTAGGACTCTAAAGAATCGTTAATACGCCGGCAGTAGGTGATGATCATATCAAACACCCGCAAGCTGCAAGCGGTCAGCTTAACGTAACAGCCACCCAGGTATTAAGCGATCAGAAGATCAACAAGCAAGCCTGTACATTCTCCTGCGAATCCAATCAGTAACACTCCCGTACAGTCCGGTCTCTTCGTCTGATATGTCGCATATCTCGCCTAGGGGTGGTAAACGCCAAACCCCAATAGCTTGATAAGTCGTGTCGATATGAGGTCTATAACAGTTCTAGAAACTACTGATAACACTTACCAGTATATCTCAGCAACCCTGTCCAGGGATTTCGAGTTATAGCCAATCGAACACAGCACAACATAAACTCCCTATACCGGGAGAGACGAATCCCCTCCTATCGCTCATTGCCTCCATATGATTCGGGACTGTACCCAAAAGCCACCTTTTTGCATGCCCTCTTGGACGTGGTATGATGGAAATCAAAGCACGGTGGGAATCACACAAGACTCTATGACGATCTCGGGTCTACAGACTAACCTGTACCAGTGTCACCAGAGAACTGCCATCTGACGTGAGGTATAATACCATCTGGGAGTTCTCGGCGAGTTCGTCCAGTATACCCAGTCTCTGCTGAGTACCCGTACACCATCCTTGATGTCAAACACCGATGGATATGGGATCATCCATCGCCCATCATATGGGTCAAGATGCGTATATGCTAGTCTACTCTGGTGTATTGATGCCCTGTCTCGATACACCCTCGACTAGGAACAGTTATAAGATGTACTCGTCGACTACCGATGCCCAACTAGTATGATCTCATCATAGTCCCAGTAGTCGAGTACATATCCTAAGGGCTTTATCAACATGTAACATAGAGACAATCAGAGTACATGTTAAGATAAAGTGCAACCAGATAGCATACTATCATGTCGAGCAAGAAAGTCCTCCATATATGTGTCCAAGCATCCATTACAATATACATCGTATGTATAGTAATGGCCTCTAGGGCATACATATAACTAACAGGCTAGTATTATCATCCGCCGGATTGGAGTACGCGTGGCTAGCACGCATACCTAATCGGAACCCTACACGTATCAATATACAGCTACTACATCATTTTTCCTGAACCGGGAAAGCCCTCTGTGTGGGACTCTAAAGACTTGTCAATAGGCTGGCAGTGGGTTTAATCACAAGCACGTCAGCGGCACTAGCTGTACGTAACGGCTACCCAGGTATTGAGCGAAAGGAAGGCCGACGAGCAAACTCTTCCGTACCCCTACTGAGCCTGTCTGTAACAATCTTCGTACAGTCCGGTCTCTTCGTCTTAGATAATCGCATACCGGGTCTAGGGGATGGATAACGTTAGACCCCTACTAACCCGATAAGTGGTGCCGGTCTGAAGCTCATCACCCACTGAGAAACTACTGATATCACATCAGTAATTCTCATCCATCTTGGCCAAGGATTTCGGGTGATGGCTAACCCAACACAGCGCCACATCAACTCCCAATACCGGGAGAGACGAATCCTGACGATTGTTCACTGCCTTCATGTGGTTCGGGACTGTACCCAACTAAAATCTGTTTGCATGACTATTCTGAGTCGTGGTAGGGTAGTAATCTAAGTACAGTGGGAACTCACACGAGACAAATGAAAACCTCAGGTCAAAGGACTAAGTTGTACTCATGCACAAGAGAACTTCCATCTGACGATAGGTATAATACCATCTAGAAGTTCTCGGCAAGTCCGTTATGTGTACCCACCTTCAGTGAGCACATGTATACCATCTTAGGTGACTCAACACCAATGGCTTGTGAGACCGGACACCGCCCCTTGTCAGGGTCTCGAAAAGTTTACACCAGTCTACTCTGGAGTATCGATGCCCAGTCTCGATACTCTCTTAACTAGGGACATTTAAGGATGTGCTTATGGACCACCCAGCTCCCACGTATATGATTGCCATCATAATGCTGGTAGTCAAGCAATAATCCTACGGGCTTTATCTAAACGTATACACATAATGATAAAGACAATCAAGATAGCATACTATCCTCTTGAGTACGACTATTCTACCTGTATAGGTCCTCATTCAATTATCATGATCGCCTATTTGCAATTACAATAATTGCCTTGAGAGCACTATATCCAACAATAACCGAATTATTAAATCAAGTGTTGATTTAATAATTATATATATATATATATATATATATATATATATATAATGCTCTCTTTATTATTTCTTCTTCTCTTTAATATATATTTATATATGATATAAATATATATGTGTGTCATGGTTGATGATACAAATTAGATGGGTGTATAAGAATTACATTGGAATCAAGATAAGAAGAAAGAGATTTATCATTTTATCTTTTAAAGATAAATAGAATGAGTCATTGTTTTGGATGTGTGTGGAGTTTCATGACTCATTCTTGTTTTATCCTTGTAGATAACCATGGCAAATCTCTTTGATTCTTATCACAATTCCAAGTTCATTCTCTATTATCTTCATCTTTTTCATTCCCTCTCTTGAGTTCTTTTTCTTGAGAGAAAGAAAAGAAAAGAGAAGAAAAATAGAGAGCTAAAATTCCTACATCACCTATCTAAACCTATTTAGCAAATTAGTTTAGACAGTTACTTCACCATCTTTTTAGTTTGTGAAGTGATGGTTTGTGTTGGTGTAATCTCAAGGTGGATCATCTTAAGCCAAGGAGATCACTTCAAGCTCGATCAAGGATTCAAGAAGCTCACTTCAAGCTCGATCAAGAATTCAAGAATCTCACTTGGAGATCAAGGGTGAGAAGGCGAATGCGCTACAAAGGTTGTAGCTTCGATCTTTTTACCCTAGATAGTTTTCTTTAGTTGCAAGTTCATGTCTTTAAATAGTTTCCTAGTTAGGGTTAGTTTTTGCTCTCTAGATTTTTTGAAAATCATCACTACTTGCTTCTAAATTCGTACTAGAGTGCATAGACTTTCTCTTCAAGGTATCAGAGTCGGCTAAAGACTTGAACTTGGTTGAATTTATGGTTTCGATCATGAATGTTTTCCGTGTTTCATTTCTAAATTTTGAAGCCTTTGTTGTTTTTAAAACTTAACCTGAAATTTTTTTAAACAATACCAGAGTGTTGTAATCCTTATGAGTATGACATGGTACGAAGACGGGCCCACAAATCCATGCAAAAATTGCCCATTCCTTGGCATGGTCGTCCAAAATTTTGAATTGTGGGTTCTTCTTTTTCCAGTGGCTTCAATGTTTAGAAATAGGATTTTTGGAATGGTTAGATTCTTTCCGGATTTTGATATGATCATGTTCGGATGTTTGGAAAGTTTTGTGATCGAAATCGTAAATTCGTAGTTGTTCCGCATTATGTTAATGTGTTGGTAAACGTCTCTAATTTCTATATGTATCAATTAGTCGAGGTTGCGCATTAGATAGTTGCGATGATGTTGTGTTGTTCAGATATTGGTTTAGTTAGATCGTCGTGACGAATCGCCCCGTGTGAATCTAGATATTTTTCAATGTAAATTCATGTAATCATTTGTGATGTATATTCTTTTATTGAGGCATACCGGGTTGAGGTCACTACCGCCATTTATTGTACATTTTTACATTTCAGTATCTAGGATTGACCCAAGGAAGAGTGCACAAACTACTGGGTATTCAAAGTGCCGGGTGATCCACTCATTTCATTGAGGGGGGTTGCCTCACTTCGATTACTTGGCAGGTTGCTTTCCGCACCCGTAGGGGTCTAGGATATTCACACATGGGCTATTCAGATGACCGTGGAATCCGTATTTTCTTTAACGGTTAATACGAAAAGCGGACTTCCTTGTATATCCACTATTAATCCTTCTGCTGCTGTGATGCCATTATATCATGCATGAGATGAATGCTTATATATATGATATACAGTAGACGCTATTTACGTTTTGCATCCGCACTAACCCTACCCCTGCCTTGCCGTAAGTTAAGGAACTTTACAGTGAAGACCCGGAGCCCGTGGCGAATGCGGACGGCATAAATGTGCGTTTTATTTTCGTTGTTTCTGAAAGTGTTTCTTGGCAGCACCATAGGGGTTAAACGGGCATCGATCATGCAATTTTCAAAAATACAGTGTGCTAAGTAACACTAACTAAGATCTTACTAGAATATTAGGGTTATAAGCATGATATCAAGAAAACTGCACTAAGAGAAAGGGGCTACAACCTTTGTAGACCGTATCCTTCTCTTCTCAAACTCCGTGTAGTAGTCCACGCGACTCCACTAGGCTCCTCTTGAAGCTTGAACGAGCCTCCTCCGTGATTTTCGTGCCGAAGATGATCCATCTGAAGTCCCGCTAATCCAAGCTATCTCTTCACTAAACACCTTTAGTGAAGGAAACACACTACACTTGATTGCTAATCAAATGTTGGATGGTGAAGTAGGGGTATTGTTTGCTCACTAAGGTTCTCACAAGCTCAATGATTCACATCACATGTGAGAGTTTGAGCTTGGAGATGGAGGTGAGGAAAATGGAGAAACCAAGAGAGCAACTTAAGAAAAAATGGCCAAGGCAAAATGAGCTCAATCCTTGAGCAAGTGTAGAATGGCTACTCATTTTTTTCACACATTATTGAAGCATACAATTTTTAACCATTAAAAATTATAGCCATGCTTCAATAGTGCAAGAAAATGAATAAACAAATATATAAACCCATGCCTTAAACCATACCACAAATATCTCCACATTTTACACCTCATTTCTATTTTCACAAAACAAAAAATCAAGCATGCTTCATTATAGTGTGTGTGTATGTATGTATATATATATATATATTAATATATATAAAGAAACATAATTAGTGAGCTAATAATATTAGTTAATATATAATTATATCAAATTATTAAAGCAACACTTGATTTAATAATCCGGTTATATCACATATGACCGACTAATATCATTTATCTGTATATCACATATGACCGACTAATATCATTTATCTGTATATCACATTATCAAATCAACACTTGATTCGATAATCCGGTTATACCGCATATAACCTAACCGATAACAAATAACTGCCAGATTACAATACGATATCACATACTCGTATTTAATCTGGCCCCCGCACATATCAACATATGTACCCTACTCCATTTCGCTTGAACCAGGAAACTTCTGTGTGAGACTCTAAACACTCATCAATACGCCAGCAGTAGGTGATGATCACATCAGTCAGCCACAAGCCGTCAGCGGTACTAGCTGGACATAACGGCTACCCGGGTATTGAGCGATAAGAAGATCAACAAGAAAGCTTGTCCATACTCTCCATGAAGCCTATAAGTAATACTACCATACAGTCCGGTCTCTTCGTCTGATATGTTGCATATCGAGTCTAGGGGTGGTAACGTCAGACCCCAGTAACTTGATAAGTCATGTCGATGTATGGCTCATAACGGTTCGAGAAACTACTGATAACTCTTACCAGTAAATCTCATCAGCAACCCTGGCCAGGTACTTTATTGTTATAGCCAATCGAGCATAGCGCAACATCAACTCCCAATACTAGGAGAGACGAAACTCCTCTTATCGCTCACTATTTCCATGTGACTGAGGACTGTACTCAAAATCCACCTATTTGCATGACTCCTTTGAGCCATGATAGGGAGAAAATCAAAGCACAGTGGGAGCCACACAAGACTCTATGACGATCTCGGGTCTACAGACTAACTTGTACCAGTGTCACCAGGGAACTTCTATCTGACGATAGGTATAATACCAACTAGGAGTTCTCGGCGAGTCCTGTTTGGTGTACCCATTCTCTAATGAGCACCTTTGTACAATCTTTGATGTCAAACACCAATGGCTATGGGATCAACCATCGCCCTCCAAGGGTCAAGAAACGTACACGCTAGTCTACTCTGGAATATCGATTCCCTGTCTCGATACACCCTCGACTAGGAACTGTTAAAGGATGTGCTTGTAGACTACACAAGTCCCAGTAGTATGATCTGCATCATAGTCTTGGTAGTCCAGCACATATCCTAAGGGCTTTATCAACATGTATAAGAGAGACAGTATAATAATACCAGTCTACATGTTAAGATAAAGGCAACCAGATAGCATACTATCATGTCGAGCAATAAAGTCCTCCATATATATGTCCAAGCATCCACTATATCATACAATAATGGCCTCTAGGGCATACATATCACTAACAATCTCCCACTTACACTAAGGCCAGTTGTTGTAGTATCTCATACCCAACATCCCAAAAAGTCTCTCGATTAGCATCTAGGGGAGGTCCTTGGTGAGTGGATCCGCGGTGTTATCCTTTGTGTCAACTCTCCTAACCTCGATCTCCCAGAGAACTACTATCTCCCTAATTAGGTGATACCACCTAAGAATATGTCTGCATCACTGATGGGACTGGGGTTCCTTGGCTAAAGCCACAACTCCATTGTTATCACAATACACGGGTATTGGATGCTCAATGTGAAAGGTTCCTATGCACCCTATAGAGGTCTCACAAGGCATCAACCATGCCAATTTGAAATATTATGGGTGCCGCGAAACCCTAACGCGGATCTTAGACTAGAATTCTAGGCGAAATACAAAACTAGTTAACTACTTAACTAAAAGTTAGATGCTACAACCTTTGTAGATCCGGATTTCCACTTGCTTAGCTCCACGTGGGTGTCCTCTCGCTGTCCATCTCGAATCCTAGACTCGATCGTCGGCTTCATCGGGAAAACGAGCGGGCAATGTCGTCGGCTTCGTGCCGAAGATGATCTACGTCGAGGTTGCGCAAGTTCAAGCTCCAACTTCACAAAGTGGTGAAACTTGTGAAGAAAACACCCAAAACAACTTGGCAAGAGGTAGAGGGTGAAGAAATAGGAGGTGGGTTCACTTTAGAATTGGATTTCTCACTTTGGATCTCAAGTTGCCATTGATGGCATCAAGGTTCCTTTCTTGAAGAAGAAGGTCAAGAAGAAGAAAGAATATGATAAGTTATTTTTAAATGAAAAGAAAAATACATACTTATCATAATCTAACAAGGGTTAAGTGTAGAGAATAAACCATGGTAAGTGGATGGGTTAGGGTTAAGCATGAAGACAAAATGGTCTCTTTGGTCAAAGCTTCATGAAGCTTCATCAAGCTTCATGACAAAAATAAACCACTTTATTTTCATTTATCCATTGAAATAAATAAATAAATGAATAAATAAATGATAAGGCAAAACCCTAATTATCATTTAACCATGGCTTAATTCTTCACACTTAACCAAATGATCAAGTATCATCAAACATGATACATTTATGTGCATGAAAATATATCACATATACAACTTGCACATCAAGTGAGAAAATCCATATAATGTGAACCAATACTAATTAATGCAAAGTAATATATCAAATATATAATTATACATTAAATCATTAAATCAACATTTGATTCAATGATCCGGTCATGTCGCACATAACCGACTAGTATCCAATGTATCGATTTATCGAATCAATGATTCGATAACTAGGTCATATCGAATATAACCAATCGATACATCCATCGCGAGAATGAAATACGGTATCACATACACGCATTATTCTCGGTCCCGCACACATCTCATATGCGCTCCTATTTCGTTTCGCTTGAACCAGGAAACCTCTGTGTAGGACTCTAAAGACTCGTCAATACGCCGGTAGCAGATGATGATCATATCAAGCACCCACAAGCCGCAAGCGGTCTGCTAAACGTAACGGCCATCCGGGTATTGAGCGATCAGAAGATCGACGAGCTAGCCCGCTCACACTCCTGTGAATCCAACCAGTAACACTTACCGTACAGTCCGGTCTGTTCGTCTGATACGTCGCATATCAAGTCTAGAGGTGGTAAACGTCAGACCCCAATAACCGATAAGTCGTGCCGATGTGAGGCTCATAACGGGTCGAGAAACTACTGGTAACACTTACCAGCAAATCTCTGATCAGCCCAGGCCAGGGACTTCCCTGTTACGGCCAATCGAGCACAGCGCAACATCAACCCCCAATACCGGGAGAGACGAAACCCCTCCTATCGCTCATTGCCTCCATGTGACTCGGGACTGTGCCCAAAGACCACCGTTTTGCACGCCCTCATGGACATGGTAAGGTGGAGATCAAAGCACAGTGGGAATCACACAAGACTCTATGACGTTCTCGGGTCTACAGACTAACCTGTACAAGTGTCACCTGAGAACTGCCATCTGACGTGAGGTATAATACCATCTGGAAGTTCTCGGCGAGTCCGTCCAGTGTACCCAGTCTCCACTGAGCACCTGTATACCATCTCTGATGTCAAACACCAATGGATATGGGATCATCCATCGCCCATCACATGGGTCGAGAAGCGTATACGCTAGTCTACACTGGTATATCGATGCCCCGTCTCGATACACCCACGACTAGGGACCTTGAAGGATGTACTTATGGACTACCATGTCCCCACTAGTATGATCTGCATCATAGTCCAGGTAGTCAAGTACACATCCTAAGGGCTTTACCAACATGTAACTATAAGACAGTATAAAGAGACAAGTGTACATGTTAAGATAAAGAGCAACCAGATAGCATACTATCATGTCGAGCAAGAAAGTCATCTCTATATATGTCCAAGCATCCAATATAATATACATAATCTGTACAATACTGGCCTCTAGGGCATACATACAACTAACAATCTCCCACTTGCACTAGGGCCAGCTGCTGTAGTATCGCATACCGAGCATCCCGAAGAGTCTCTCAAACTGTATCTGGGGAATGGCCTTCGTGAGTGGATCCGCCGTGTTGTTCTTCGTGTCAACTCTCCTGACCTCGATCTCCCGGCGATCAACTATCTCCCGGATCAGGTGATACCGCCTCAGAATATGCCTGGACCGCTGATGGGACCTGGGTTCCTTGGCCAAAGCCACCGCTCCATTGTTATCGCAATACAAAGGTATTGGATGCTCAATGGATGGAACCACTCCAAGTTCAGTAATGAACTTCTTGATCCAGACAGCCTCTTTGGCAGCATCGTTGGCAGCGATGTATTCAGCCTCCATCGTCGAGTCTGCCACGGTTTCCTGCTTGGAACTCTTCCAGCTAACCGCCCCTCCGTAAAGGGTAAAGACAAAGCCCGACTGCGACTTAGAGTCGTCCTTATCACTCTGGAAGCTCGAATCGGTAAAGGACTCCACTTGGAGTTCTCCGTTACCATACACCAAGAACATATCTCTAGTCCTTCGCAAGTACTTGAGAATGCTCTTCACAGCTGTCCAGTGACTCTCTCCAGGATCAGCTTGATACCTGCTCACTACACTTAGTGAGTATGCAACATCGGGTCTGGTACATAGCATCGCATACATGATAGAGCCTACAGCCGAAGCATAGGGTATCCCTTGCATGCGAGCTCTCTCCAAATCAGTCTTGGGAGACATCTCTTTTGAGAGAGTGACTCCAGAGATCGTGGGTAAGTTCCCACGCTTGGACTCTTCCATACTAAACCTCTTTAGTATGGTGTCAATGTACCTGGATTGGGACAATCCCAATATCCTTTTGGATCTATCTCTATAGATCCTGATTCCCAATATGCAGGAGGCATCACCTAGATCTTTCATTGAGAATCTTTGTGATAAGAAGAGCTTGACCGATTGCAGCATAGGAATATCATTTCCTATCAAGAGTATGTCGTCCACGTACAATACGAGGAAGACAACCTTACTCTCTGCCACCTTCTTGTAAATACAAGGCTCATCTGGGTTTTTGACGAAATCAAACTCTTTGATAACGACGTCAAAGCAGATGTTCCAACTCCGTGATGCTTGCTTTAATCCATAAATGGATTTAAGCAGCTTGCACACCTTCCCGCTGCTCCCACTGTCTACGAAGCCCTCTGGCTGAGTCATGTACACGCACTCTTCTAAATCACCGTTTAGAAAGGCGGTCTTAACATCCATTTGCCAGATTTCGTAATCATGATATGCAGCGATGGCAAGCATGATCCGGATGGATTTAAGCATAGCCACTGGAGAAAAGGTCTCGTCATAGTCCACACCTGGTCTTTGACGAAAACCCTTTGCTACAAGTCTAGCTTTGAAAGTCTCCACTTTCCCATCTACACCAAGTTTCTTCTTGAAGATCCACTTGCTCCCAATGGGTTTTACCCCTTCAGGAGCAACGTCCAAAGTCCATACTTTGTTGGTGTACATGGATTCCATCTCGGACCGCATAGCATCCAGCCATTTCACTGAGTCCCCACTCGTGATGGCCTGCTCGAAGCTAGTTGGGTCATCATCCTCCATGATGCAATCCTCGCTCCCACCGTTCATGAGAAAACTGTAGTATCTCTCCGGTTGGCGAGGAACCCTACTAGATCGGCGGAGTGGCTGGGGTTCATCGGGAACTACGGAATCCTCTGGTTCCACCAGATCTTCTGTTGTAGCTTCTGCAGCTGGAACCTCTTCCAGTTCTACCTCATGACCACTAATCTCTTTTTCAAGAAATTCCTTTTCTAAAAAGGTGGCATGCCGAGAAACAAACACTCTTTGTTCCTCAGGGTGGTAGAAGATATACCCTCGTGAATGTTTGGGATATCCAATAAACTTACACAGAATGGACCTTGCCCCGAGTTTGTCCGGATTTTGCGTTTTTACATAGGCCGGACAACCCCATATCTTAACATAATTAAGACATGGTCTCTTTCCTTTCCATATCTCATATGGAGTGGTCGGCACGGTTTTGGTGGGAACCATATTCAATAGGTCTGCAGCTGTTTCCAGTGCATATCCCCAGAAGGAAATAGGTAACTCAGCTGTGCTCATCATAGAGCGCACCATATCTAATAGGGTGCGGTTCCTCCGTTCTGATACACCGTTGTGCTGTGGTGTATAGGGAGGAGTCAGCTGAGAGAGAATCCCATTCTCTTTTAGAAAGTCCAGGAATTCATTGCTTAAGTATTCTCCTCCTCGATCAGATCGTAGGATTTTAATACTTTTTCCGGTTTGGTTCTCAACTTCTTGTTTATATTCCCTAAATTTCTCAAAAGCTTCTGATTTGTGTTTCATCAGGAACACATACCCGAATCTAGAGAGATCGTCAGTGAATGTAATGAAGTATGAAGAACCATCCCTGGCATGTGTAGACATGGGACCGCATACATCACTATGTATCAGTCCCAAGAGTTCGGTAACTCTTTCTCCGTGTCCCGTAAACGGAGTTTTGGTCATATTGCCTTTGAGACATGACTGGCAAGTGTCATAAGATGAAAATTCAAACGGATTTAAATATCCATCTTTATGCAACTTAGCTAGTCGTGTCGCATTGATGTGGCCCAGTCTACAATGCCACAAGAAGGATTCGTTGAGTTCAGAACTCTTCCTCTTGTGTGTGTTTGTTATGCTCAGAACTGTTGATTGATTTAGAACATAAATGCCATTGCACAACTTGCCTGATCCAACCAACTTTTGGTTACGGAAAATGTTCATAACATTGTCCTGTAATACAAAATTATATCCCTCTTTACTTAATAAAGAAACCGATATAATGTTGCATATCAGGTTCGGCATGTAATAGCATTCGTTCAGAACCAATGTATTACCAGTTGGTAATACAAGGTGATATTCCCCGACAGTCTTAGCTGCAACAATTGCACCATTTCCAACTCTAATGTCTTTATCACCTTCTCCAAGTTCTCTACCTTTCCTGAGCCCATGTAACTGATTACATATATGGGATCCTGACCCGGTATCTAATACCCAGGACGTAGAGCAAATGGAGAAACAGTTCTCAGTAACGAACACACCCGAAGAAAATGCATCAACATGTACTTTCTTCATTCGGGTGGCATGGGAATCCTGGCATTCCCCTATATCCTGTTCATTCCTATAACTCTTATAAGAAAGAACGGAACCAACGTTCCCCAGCACAGTATAGCATGCGGGTTCGGTCAATGCATCCATATTATTATCTTCATTAGGGCATGAAATGGTCGCTACCTGGAGAGAGAGAGAAGAAAACACTTTAGCGTAGGCTCGTGCAAGATCAGATTGGTTATTATCTTATCTAATCAGGATGGCTCCCACTGCTTTTTATCAAATCTTCCTTCAAACCCTAAAAGGAAAGACTAGCCGGGATTAATTACACACTACAAGTTCGCCAATCTTTCAGCCAGGCCAGTGTCGGTACTTTGAGGGAGGTCCCCCGTGCTTTCGCACGAACCTAATTAATGTAAATCTCGTTTTCCCAGAGGCGTAACCCCGTTGACACCTTTCTAGACACCTACTTGATCAGCTAATTGCAATGTGTAAAACTCTCCCAGGAGTAACTCTTACTCGCAGTGGGTATCGGGATCCAACTATCTCATAGAAGGTATGCAATCTCATTGCAAATTTCAACACTTGAAATTCCCGATAATTCTTTTGCCCCTAGCGTCCTATGACCTTGACGCAGGCCAACAAACCATAGTGCGCTAGTCAAGTTCCACCCGTCAATTCCTGATCGAATTAAACCCACCCGTACGACCCTTGACGCAGGCCAACAAAGTCGCACGACTACCCTAATCCAATCTGCATCATATGCATAAGCAGATAAATACTAGTTAGCTACCGCACACTACGTCTTGATGCAGGCCAACAAACGTAGCACGAATACTAACTACTACTCATCTGAAATGACGGAGGGCTACGCCAGGTTTTTCTGAAAACTATGAGCGTAATGAACTTGATATCGTTGTAGAATCAAATCAAGTTTTGAAATGGAGTGATTTTGAGGCTTTTCTAGTTTTGCTAAAGGAGTCATTCCCGGTGAAGGGATCTCAGTCCTTTCCTCGTCGAATGAGGTGCGGGATATATCATATATATCGCTGTGCAAAGCAAAAACCCAAAAGCAGTCAAAAACAAACCGAGTGTGTAGCATCTGCCAGTTATTGCTAAAGGAGTCACTCCCGGTGAAGGGATCTCGGTCCTTTCCTCATCGAATAAGGTGCAGGGTATATCATATATACCGCTGTGCAAAGCAAGAACTGTAGTTACCTGTTTTATTTTAAAATTCGATTCCACAACATCTTAGGTTTCTTATCTTTCATTAATCACATTAATGAAGTCCCATCATTTAAATACCTAAACATCACAGATAGATATGACGTACACTTATGCCATCCGCATTCGCCTCGATGTCCCCTCGTGCACCGTTAGGTTAGGTAACTAACGACAGAGCAGGGCAGGGCTAGCGCGGGTGTAAAACATAAGTAACGTCTATACAATATATCATATATACTATATACTATATCCATCACAGAATCACAACACAGATATCGCAGCAGAATAAACATATGAAATATTGGATATACTAGGACGTCCGTGTTTTCAATACGAGCCAGTATAAAACACGGATTCCACGGTCGTGATGAATAGCCAATCCCACACCCCTAGACCCCTACGAGAGCGGCAAGCAACCCTGCCAATTCTAGGGTTAGGAGACCCGGACTCGACTCCTCGAGTTGGTCTCCCACTGGACCCCAGAACCCGGTTACTTGTGCTCCCCTCCTTGGGTCTATCCTAATGCGGAAAAGTAAATAATATACAAAAGGTGACATCTTCCGCTACCTGGAAGTGCCCCAAATAAAAGAATATTACATACAAGTTTTTACATGAATGAAAATGAAAGACACTCATCTCACATAAAAACCCCCGTCTATTCGAACACGACGATCCAATATAACATATCCAGCAACACATAACATCACGTCATCAACGTAAGTAAGTATGCATACCCCAATTGTCGTTGACGTATAGCAACGAAACCGGCGATATCACATATTACACTTACGGTCACAGAAAAGAAAGTGTAAAACTACAACAATTGGAATCCGCAACTTCTTTAGACATCGCATGCCTAATCAAATGAAATACTTAGACATCACATGCCTAACAGATATAAATCCCGCATTTTGGTCTTATTATCGAAAACTCTTTTCAATATCATGTGGGACTAAACTGCTAGATTTATAACATTCATTCAGTTATCTCATAACTGTTTGTGAATTCCAATTATTGTATCACATTCCAGATAAACAGAAAATGTTAAACTTTCCGATCGAACAGTCGAATACCCAAGTTTTCCCGATACAGCTCAACACATGAAATAAGTCTAACAACATTCAGTTCGTGCCTCAGTACCAACGGTCCAGCCGTAGAAGGGTCAAGCCAACGCCTCACATGTGGCACGCCGTACTTCCCCAAACCCGAAGGTTCAAAGGGCAGTTCAAGACGGTCACATAATCGAGTTAAGGTTTGTTGTCTTCTAGAGGGTCCATCGCGTTACTTGCACTACTTAGAATGTCGTTAAACTACGGAAAAATCCAACACTTGGAAATTTCCCGACAGGGGAAAAGTTGGGTATTTATATCCGGTCTAACTTTTTAACATATTCTATAAATTATCCGGAAGTACACAAAGACGAAATTTGATAATCCGGTCGAAACACCGAAGCTCTAAAACACCCCAGAAAATTAAACTCTGGAATAATTATTAAAAATACCCATAAAACTCAGCTGCAGAAACTATGAATTACTGTGCAGAGGAGGAGGGATGACGTCATCAAGCCGCCGCGGAACCGCCGCCTAAGCTGGCTTAGGCCGCGGTTCCGCCGCCTAAGCTGGCTTAGGCCGCGGTTCCGCCGCCTAAGCTGGCTTAGGCCGCGGTTCCGCCGCGCTTATCACTGTTCATTGGAAAAAAATTGCATCGTAATTCTTAGAATTCCCTGCTGAATTTTTTAAGCATTTTTAATATTGAAAAATCCCAGATTTTAGAAAATGTACAGAGAGCGTGTTTGGTTTAGGGTTTCGGGTTCGTTCGGGCTTCAAATCGCGTCTAGACTTCGCCTAAGGCTCTAGCTAGGCTCTGATACCAGTGAAAGGTTCCTATGCACCCTATAGAGGTCTCACAAGGCATCAACCATGCCAATTTGAAATATTATGGGTGCCGCGAAACCCTAACGCGGATCTTAGACTAGAATTCTAGGCGAAATACAAAACTAGTTAACTACTTAACTAAAAGTTAGATGCTACAACCTTTGTAGATCCGGATTTCCACTTGCTTAGCTCCACGTGGGTGTCCTCTCGCTGTCCATCTCGAATCCTAGACTCGATCGTCGGCTTCATCGGGAAAACGAGCGGGCAATGTCGTCGGCTTCGTGCCGAAGATGATCTACGTCGAGGTTGCGCAAGTTCAAGCTCCAACTTCACCAAGTGGTGAAACTTGTGAAGAAAACACCCAAAACAACTTGGAAAGAGGTAGAGGGTGAAGAAATAGGAGGTGGGTTCACTTTAGAATTGGATTTCTCACTTTGGATCTCAAGTTGCCATTGATGGCATCAAGGTTCCTTTCTTGAAGAAGAAGGTCAAGAAAAAGAAAGAATATGATAAGTTATTTTTAAATGAAAAGAAAAATACATACTTATCATAATCTAACAAGGGTTAAGTGTAGAGAATAAACCATGGTAAGTGGATGGGTTAGGGTTAAGCATGAAGACAAAATGGTCTCTTTGGTCAAAGCTTCATGAAGCTTCATGACAAAAATAAACCACTTTATTTTCATTTATCCATTGAAATAAATAAAGAAATGAATAAATAAATGATAAGGCAAAACCCTAATTATCATTTAACCATGGCTTAATCCTTCACACTTAACCAAATGATTAAGTATCATCAAACATGATACATTTATGTGCATGAAAATATATCACATATACAACTTGCACATCAAGTGAGAAAATCCATATAAAGTGAACCAATACTAGTTAATGCAAAGTAATATATCAAATATATAATTATACATTAAATCATTAAATCAACATTTGATTCAATGATCCGGTCATGTCGCACATAACCGACTAGTATCCAATGTATCGATTTATCGAATCAATGATTCGATAACTAGGTCATATCGAATATAACCAATCGATACATCCATCGCGAGAATGAAATACGGTATCACATACACGCATTATTCTCGGTCCCGCACATATCTCATATGCGCTCCTATTTCGTTTCGCTTGAACCAGGAAACCTCTGTGTAGGACTCTAAAGACTCGTCAATTCGCCGGTAGCAGATGATGATCATATCAAGCACCCACAAGCCGCAAGCGGTCTGCTAAACGTAACGGCCATCCGGGTATTGAGCGATCAGAAGATCGACGAGCTAGCCCGCTCACACTCCTGTGAATCCAACCAGTAACACTTACCGTACAGTCCGGTCTGTTCGTCTGATACGTCGCATATCAAGTCTAGGGGTGGTAAACGTCAGACCCCAATAACCGATAAGTCGTGCCGATATGAGGCTCATAACGGGTCGAGAAACTACTGGTAACACTTACCAGCAAATCTCTGATCAGCCCTGGCCAGGGACTTCCCTGTTACGGCCAATCGAGCACAGCGCAACATCAACCCCAAATACCGGGAGAGACGAAACCCCTCCTATCGCTCATTGCCTCCATGTGACTCGGGACTGTGCCCAAATACCACCGTTTTGCACGCCCTCATGGACGTGGTAAGGTGGAGATCAAAGCACAGTGGGAATCACACAAGACTCTATGACGATCTCGGGTCTACAGACTAACCTGCACAAGTGTCACCTGAGAACTGCCATCTGACGTGAGGTATAATACCATCTGGGAGTTCTCGGCGAGTCCGTCCAGTGTACCCAGTCTCCACTGAGCACCCGTATACCATATCTGATGTCAAACACCAATGGATATGGGATCATCCATCGCCCATCACATGGGTCGAGAAGCGTATACGCTAGTCTACACTGGTATATCGATGCCCCGTCTCGATACACCCACGACTAGGGACCTTGAAGGATGTACTTATGGACTACCATGTCCCCACTAGTATGATCTGCATCATAGTCCAAGTAGTCAAGTACACATCCTAAGGGCTTTACCAACATGTAACTATAAGACAGTATAAAGAGACAAGTGTACATGTTAAGATAAAGAGCAACCAGATAGCATACTATCATGTCGAGTAAGAAAGTCATCTCTATATATGTCCAAGCATCCAATATAATATACATAATCTGTACAATACTGGCCTCTAGGGCATACATACAACTAACACAATGGAAGGAACCTCACCTAGTTCATCTCATAAACTTCTTTATCCAGACAGCCTCTTTGGCAGCATCGTTGGTAGCGATGTATTCAGCTTCCATTGTCGAGTCTGCTACAGTATATAGCTTGGAACTCTTCCAACATACCGCCCCTCTACTGAGGGTAAAGACAAAACCCGAGACCGACTTTCTGTCGTCCTTATCACTCTGGAAGCTCGAATCGGTAAAGGACTCCACCTGGAGTTCACCGTTACCATACACCAAGAACATTTCTTTAGTCCTTCTCAAGTACTTAAGAATGTTCTCCACAGCTGTCCAGTGTTTCTCCCCAGCATCTGATTGATACCTGCTCACTACACCTAGTGAGTAAGCTACATCCGGTCTGGTACACAACATCGCATACATGATTGAACGACTGCCGAAGCATAGGGTATCCCCTGCATGCGAGCCCTCTCCAAATCAGTCTTGGGAGACATCTCTTTGGAGAGAGTGATTCCTGAGCAAGCGGGTAGATTAACTCGCTTGGAATCTTCCATACTAAACCTCTTTAGTATGGTGTCTATGTACCTGGATTGGGACAATCCCAGCATCCGTTTAGATCTATCTCTATAGATTTTTATCCCTAGGATTTAGGAGGCATCACTTAGATCTTTCATGGAGAACTTATGAGACAAGAAGAGCTTGACCGAGTGTAGCATAGGAACATCGTTTCCTATCAAGAGTATGTCATCCACGTACAATACAAGGAAGACAACCTTACTCTCTACAACCTTTTTATATATACAAGGTTCATCTACATTTTTGATGAAGTCAAACTCTTTGATAGCTTCATCAAAACAGATGTTCCAACTCCGCGATGCCTGCTTTAATCCGTATATGGATTTAAGCAGCTTGCACACCTTTCCGCTGCTCCCACTGTCAACGAAGCCCTCTGGCTGTATCATGTACACGTTCTCTTCTAAATCACCATTTAGAAAAGCGGTCTGACGTCTATCTGCCAGATTTCGTACTCATGGTATGCAGTAATGGCAAGTAGGATCCTGATGGACTTAAGCATGGCGACAGGAGAAAAGGTTTCATCATAATCGACGTCAGGTCGTTGACGAAAACCTTTAGCAACAAGTCTAGCTTTGACAGTCTCAACTTTTCCATCTACACCAAGTTTCTGCTTAAAGATCCACTTGCTCCCGAGGGGTTTTACACCTTCAGGAGCAACTTCCAAAGTCCATACTTTGTTGGGGTACATGGATTCCATCTCAGATCGCATAGCATCTAGCCATTTCACAGAGTCCTTATTTGTGATGGCCTGCTCGAAACTCGTTGTGTCATCATCTTCCATGATGCAACCCTCGCTCCCACTGTCTACGAGAAAACCGTAGTATCTCTCAGGTAGATGAGGAACCCTACTAGATCTGCGGAGTGGCTGAGGTTCATCGGGGACTATTAAATCCACCGGTTCTACCAAATCGTTAGTTATACTTTGTGTAGCTGGAACTTCGTTTAGTTCTACCTCATTACCACTAATTTCTTTCACAAGAAATTCCTTTTCTAAAAAGGTGCATTCCGAGAAACAAACAACTTTTGTTCCTCGGTGTGGTAGAAGATATACCCTCGTGAATGTTTGGGATATCCTACAAACTTGCACAGAACCGACCTTTCCTTGAGCTTGTCCTGATTTTGCTTTCAACATAGGCCGGACAACCCCATATCTTAACTCGTTTAAGAGATGGTCTCTTCCCATTCCATATCTCATATGGAGTGGTAGGCAACGGATTTGGTCAGAACCCTATTCAATAGGTATGCAGCTATCCTAAGTGCATAACCCCAAAAGGAAATATGTAACTTGGCATTACTCATCATAGAGTGCACCATATCTAATAGGGTGCGATTCCTATGCTCTAAAACTCCATTGTGCTTTGGTGTATTCGGAGGAGTATGCTGAGAGAGAATCCTATTCTCTTTTAAATAGTCTCGGAATTCCGTGCTCAAGTATTCTCCTCCCCGATCAGATCGAAGTATTTTAGTACTTTTACCCGTCTTTTTCTTAACCTCGCTCTTATATTCCTTGAATTTCTCAAAAGTTTCAGATTTGTGTTTCATCAGGAACACAAGTCAGTATCTTGAGAGATCATCGGTGAATGTAATAAAATATGAGGAACCATTCCTGGCATGTGTAGACATAGGACCGCATACATCATTATGTATCTGTCCCAAGAGTTCAGTAGCTCTTTCTCCGTGTCCAGTAAACGAAGATTTGGTCATCTAGCCTTTGAGACATGACTGGCAAGTTTCATAAGATGTAAATTCGAACGGATTCAAATATGCATCCTTCTGCAACTCTGCCAGTCTTGTCGCATTGATATGACCTAGTCTACAATGCCACAAGTAGGCTTCGTTCATTTCTAAACTTCTCCTCTTGTGTGTGTTCTGTACGTTTAGAACTGTGGTTTGATTTAGAACGTATATACCGTTATACAACGTACCATACCTAATCAACACTTGATTTAGAAAAATATTCACAATATTTTTGGTACGAGATAACGGTCGCTCATAATCATTGTGTTAACACTTGGTAATACAAGGTGATATTCGCCAACTACTTTGGCTGCAACAATTGCACCAATCCGTACTACTAGAGACATATCACCCTTTCCTAGTTCACTACCATCTTTAGCCCATATAACAAATTACATACGTGGGATCCTGATCCGGTATATAATATCCTAGACGTAGTGCAAACTGAGAAACAGTTCTCAGTAACGAACACACCTGAAGAAGACGCATCAACATGCTGTTTCTTCGTATGGGTGGCGCAGGAATCCTGATATTCCCCTATTCTTACGGAACCAACGTTCCCCAGTATAATAAGTGGCTTCGGTCAATACATCCATATTATTATCCTGATTAAGGCGTGTCATTGGCTGCTACCAGGAGAGAGAGAGAAGGAAAACGCTTTAGCGTGCGCTCTTTGCAAGATTAGATTGGTTATCATCTTATCTAATTAGGACGGCTCCCACTGTTTTTTAACAAATCTTCCTTCAAACCTTAAAAGGTAAGATTAGCCGAGATTAATTACACCCTACAAGTTCACCAATCGTTCAGCCAGGCAGGTATCGGTACTCCGAGGGAGGTTCCCCGTGCTTTCGCACGGACCTAATTAAAATAAACCCTCGTTTCCCTAGAGGCATAACCCTATTGACACCTTTCTAGACACCTACTGGATTAGCTAATTGTAAAGTGCAAAACTCTCCCAGGAGTAACACTTACTCACAGTGGGTATCGGGATCCAACTATCTCATAGAAGGTATGCAATCTCATTTGCAAATTTTAACACTTGAAATTCCCAATATCTGTTTTACCCTTAATGTCGTATGACCTTGACGCAGGCCAACAAACCATAGGCCGCTAGTCAAGTTCAACCCATTCATTTCGTGATTGAATTAAACCCACCTGCACGACCCTTGACGCAGGCCAACAAAGTCGTACGACTACCCTAATCCAATCGCATCACATGCAGCAGATAAGCACTAATCAGTTACCGTACACTACGCCTTGAAGCAGGCAAACAAACGCAGCACGAATACTAAATAGCACTTATCTGAAATGACGGAGGGATACGCTGGTTTTTAAGAAAACTTTTAGCGTAATGAACTTGATATCGTTGTAGAATCTAGTGTTTTGAAAAAGGAGTGTTTTTGAAGCTTTTGCTAGTTTTGCTAAAGAGATCTCTCCCAGTGAAGGGATCTTGGCTCTTTCCTCATCGAATGAGATGCTGGACATTCATCAAGGAATACCACTATACAAAGCAAAACTAGAGAAGGTATCAAAAACAAAACCGAGTGGGTTAAAGCATTTGCTAGTTTCGCAAAAGAGGTCACTCCCGGTGAAGGGATCTCGGCTCTTTTCTCATCAAATGAGGTGCTTGATATTCATCAAGGAATACCACTATGCAAAGCAAGAACTAGAGTAACACCCTAGAATGCGATTAGTGTTAATTAAGCGATAATGTGGGGTTTTAGTAAAAAGTTTACCAAAATAGTTTTCAAATATTTTATAAAAATTAATTAATATTTTATTAACATTTAATTTGGGCTTGCACACACATGTGCATGTTAACTTGGGGTTAAATTTGTGTTAACCATGTTTAGGGAGACATGGCACCTTAAGATGAATTATTCCATGTTAACCTACTAATTAATCCTTAGTTATGGTTTGAATTGTTGACTTGGGGAGAGAGAGGGAAGGTTGACTTATAAGGATATGAGAGGCATGGACATGCAAGGGAGGCTTTTATGAGGGGAGAAAATGGGGCACCACTCACTCTCTCTCTTCATTCGCACTCTCATTCTCTAGTTCCTTCACTTGTTCTCTTATCTCCTCCCTCACCCCAACTGAACCTCACCTCACTCCCTCACCAATCCTCACAACTTACACCAAATCTTCACCAAACAACACTTTAACCCTCCCAACTTTCAAGATTTAGCCTATGGAGCTCGCTTGGAGCATGGAAGCTTGCGTTTTGAGCTCTTGTGGATAGGTATCACCTTTAAACTGTAATTAGATTCCTTTTTGTGTAGTATAGCTAATTAGTTCCAGTTTAGAAGCTTAAAGTTTTAATTTTGTGCACGATATCCTATTTTTTTAGTGTCTCTTTTGATGCCTGTGACCTGCTATTAACCCAAGAGTTTAGTGTGAAAACTAACAGTGTAGAAGTGTTATAATAGTTGCCATAAACCTTCACCAGCAAAACGAACCCCATCTGACACTGTACGGCCGACGAGATTAGGGTTTGGTCCGGCGAGCTCGGGTAGAAAGTGTAGGGTTACTAGGCACTCTAACAAGGGTTAAGAAAGCATCAACCATACCCGATTAAAATTTTAGCCGTGCCTAACAACCCTAAACAAGATCTTTGCTAGAAAATTAGGGTTTCACATGCAAGTAAATAGCATCTATGACTAAGTGAATACGAAATACAACCTTTGTAGATCGGTCCTTCACTTCTAAAGCTCCTTGTTGTAGTCCCTTCGCTGCGATCATGGTTCTCCCGGGCTCTTGTATGGCTTCACGAGGCGAAAGAAGCGTCCTTGCTTGAAGTCTTCGAGGCCGAAGATGATCTACGTCGAGGGAATATCAACTCAAGCTACTACTTCACTAACTAGAGAATTAGGGAAGCAAACACCCTATACTAAACTGCTAGTCTAGTAAAGGATGGAGAAATAGGAAGTGGGTTCTCTTTAGAATTTTATTTCTCACAATCATTCACTCTCTTTTTAAAACCCTAGCAAGCTTTTTCTATTTGCTCAAAGAAGAAGAAAATGAACAAAAGAAAAAGGATGAGGATAATGATAAGTGAGTGAGCTAACCATGGTGAGTGAGTATCATATACTAACTCATGTAGAGACATTACCATGGCTAATCCTAAATGGTTAGGTTAAAAAAAATCTAAAGTAAAACAAAGTTAGTGGACTTTGTCAAAGCATCCATAAGCTTCTACAAGCTTCATACTCGTGACAAAAACTCCACTAATTTGTAATTACCTTATATAATTATTAACCACCATTTAAAATAGAATGGTGTATGTCTTGCACACCCATGTATGATGTATCATCAACCATGATACAAAATGAAAAACACATTTTAATATATATCACATATATACTAAAGTTGTGCACATGTGAGAAAAATCCTTAAGTGAACAAATGTTAGTTAATATAAATTAGTATATCAAATATACAATTATACACTAAATTATTAAATCAACACTTGACTTAATAATCCGGTTATATCTCATATAACCGACTAACATTCAATGTATCGACTTATCGAATCAACCCTTGATTCGATAACCCGGCTATAACTCATATAACCGACCGATACAATAATCGCGAGAATAGAATATGGTATCACATACATGCATTATTCTCGGTCCCGCACATATCACATATGCGCTCCTATTTCGTTTTGACTGAGCCAGTAAAACCTCTATGTAGGACTCTAAAGACTCGTCAATACGCCGACAGTAGGTGATGATCACATCAAGCACCCACAAGCCGTCAGCGGTACTAGCTGGACGTAACGGACACCTAGGTATTGAGCGATCAGAAGATCATCAAGCAAGCCCACTCCAACTCCTGTATAAGCCTAACGGTTACACTTGCAGTGCAGCCCGGTCTCCTCGTCTGATATGTCGCTTATCAAGTCTAGGGGTGGTAAACGTCAGACCCCAATAACCGATAAGTCGTGCCGATGTGAGGCTCATAACGGGTCGAGAAACTACTGGTAACACTTACCAGTAAATCTCTAAATCAGCCCTGGCCAGGGACTTCCCTGTTATGGCCAATCGAGCACAGCGCAACATCAACCCCCAATACCGGGAGAGACGAAACCCCTCCTATCGCTCCTTGCCTCCATGTGACTCGGGACTGTACCCAAAAACCACCATTTTGCACGCCCTCTTGGATGTGGTAAGGTGGAAATCAAAGCACAGTGGGAATCACACAAGACTTTATGACGATCTCGGGTCTACAGACTAACCTGCACAAGTGTCACCAGAGAACTGCCATCTGACGTGAGGTATAATACCATCTGGGAGTTCTCGGCGAGTCCGTCCAGTGTACCCAGTCTCCACTGAGCACCCGTATACCATCTCTGATGCCAAACACCAATGGATATGGGATCATCCATCGCCCATCTCATGGGTCAAGAAGCGTATACGCTAGTCTACTCTGGTATATCGATGCCCCGTCTCAATATACCCACGACTAGGGACATTAAAGGATGTACTTATGGACTACTCTGTCCCCACTAGTATGATATGCATCATAGTCCAGGTAGTCAAGTACACATACTAAGGGCTTTACCAACATGTAACTATAAGACAGTATCAAGAGACAAGTATACATGTTAAGATAAAGAGCAACCAGATAGCATACTATCATATCGAGCAAGAAAGTCCTTTCTATATATGTCCAAGCATCCAATATAATATACATCATCTGTACAATACTGGCTTCTAGGGCATACATACAACTAACAATCTCCCACTTGCACTAGGGCCAGCTGCTGTAGTATCGCATACCAAGCATCCCGAAGAGTCTCTCAAACTGTATCTGGGGAATGGCCTTCGTGAGTGGATCCACAGTGTTGTTCTTCATGTCAACCCTCCTGACCTCGATCTCCCGGCGATCTACTATCTCTCGGATCAGGTGATACCGCCTCAGAATATGCCTGGACCGCTGATGGGACCTGGGTTCCTTGGCCAAAGCCACCGCTCCATTGTTATCACAATACAAAGGTATTGGATGCTCAATGGATGGAACCACTCCAAGTTCAGTAATGAACTTCTTGATCCAGACAGCCTCTTTGGCAGCATCGTTGGCAGCGATGTATTGAACCTCCATCGTCGAGTCTGCCACGGTTTCCTGCTTGGAACTCTTCCAGCTAACCGCCCCTCCGTAAAGGGTAAAGACAAATCCCGAGTGCGACTTAGAGTCGTCCTTATAACTCTGGAAGCTCGAATCGGTAAAGGACTCCACTTGGAGTTCTCCGTTACCATATACCAAGAGCATCTCTTTAGTCCTCCGTAAGTACTTGAGAATGCTCTTCACAGCTGTCCAGTGACTCTCTCCAGGATCAGCTTGATACCTACTCACTACACTTAGTGAGGGTGCTACATCGGGTCTGGTACATAGCATCGCGTACATGATAGAGCCTACAACCGAAGAATAGGGTATCTCTTGCATGCGAGCTCTCTCCAAATCAGTCTTGGGAGACATCTCTTTGGAGAGAGTGAGTCCAGAGATTGTGGGTAAGTTCCCACGCTTGGATTCTTCCATACTAAACCTCTTTAGTATGGTGTCAATGTACCTGGATTGGGACAATCCCAATATCCTTTTAGATCTATCTCTATAGATCATAATTCCCAGTATGCAGGAGGCATCACCTAGATCTTTCATCGAGAATCTTTGTGATAAGAAGAGCTTGACCGATTGCAGCATAGGAATGTCATTTCCTATCAAGAGTATGTCGTCCACGTACAATACGAGGAAGACAACCTTACTCTCTGCCATCTTCTTGTAGATACAAGGTTCATCTACGTTTTTGACGAAATCAAACTCTTTGATAACGACGTCAAAGCAGATGTTCCAACTCCGCGATGCTTGCTTTAATCCATAAATGGATTTAAGCAGCTTGCAAACCTTCCCGCTGCTCCCACTATCTACGAAGCCCTCTGGCTGAGTCATGTACACGCACTCTTCTAAATCACCGTTTAGAAAGGCGGTCTTAACATCCATTTGCCAGATTTCGTAGTCATGATATGCAGCGATGGCAAGCATGATCTGGATGGATTTAAGCATAGCCACTGGAGAAAAGGTTTCGTCATACTCCACACCTGGTCTTTGACGAAAACCCTTTGCAACAAGTCTAGCTTTGAAAGTCTCCACTTTCCCATCTACACCAAGTTTTTCTTGAAGATCCACTTGCTCCCAATGGGTTTTACCCCTTCAGGAGCAACTTCCAAAGTCCACACTTTGTTGGTGTACATGGATTCCATCTCGGACCGCATTGCATCCAGCCATTTCACTGAGTCCCTACTCGTGATGGCCTGCTCGAAGCTAGTTGGGTCATCATCAACCATGATGCAATCCTCGCTCCCACCATCCATGAGAAAACCGTATTATCTCTCAGGTGGGTGAGGAACCCTAATAGATCGACGGAGAGGCTGAGGTTCGTTGGGAACTACCGAATCCTCCGGTTCCACTAGATCTTCAGTTTGAGTTTGTGTAGCCGGAATTTCTTCCAGTTCTACCTCGTCGCCACTAATTTCTTTTCTAAGAAATTCCTTTTCTAAAAAGGTGGCATGTCGAGAAACAAACACTTTTTGTTCCTCAGTATGGTAGAAAAGATATCCATGTGAATGTTTGGGATATCCCACAAACTTGCATAAAACTGACCGTGCCTCGAGTTTGTCCGGGTTTTGCCTTTTGACATAGGCCGGACAACCCTATATCTTAACTCGTTTAAGACATGGTCTCTTCCCACTCCATATCTCATATGGTGTGGTAGGTACAGATTTAGATGGAATTTGATTCAATATGTATGCTGCTGTCTCCAGCGCATACCTCCAGAAGGAAATAGGTAACTCAGCTGTGCTCATCATAGAGCGCACTATATCTAATAGGGTGCGGTTCCTCCATTCCGATACACCGTTGTGCTGTGGTGTATATGGAGGAGTTAGCTGAGAGAGAATCCCATTCTCTTTTAGGAAGTCCAGGAATTCATTGCTCAAGTATTCACCTCCTCGATCAGATCGAAGGATTTTAATACTTTTCCCGGTTTGGTTCTCGACTTCTTGTTTATATTCTCTAAATTTCTCAAAAGCTTCTGATTTGTGTTTCATCAGGAACACATACCCAAATCTAGAGAGATCGTCAGTGAATGTAATGAAGTACGAAGAACCATCCCTGGCATGTGTAGACATGGGACCGCATACATCACTATGTATCAGTCCCAAGAGTTCAGTAACTCTTTCTCCGTGTCCCGTAAATGGAGTTTTGGTCATCTTGCCTTTGAGACATGACTGGCAAGTGTCATAAGATGAAAATTCGAACGGTTTCAAATATCCATCCTTATGCAACTTAGCTAGTCGTGTCGCATTGATGTGACCTAGTCTACAATGCCACAAGAAGGATTCATTCATTTCTGAACCCTTCCTCTTGTGTGTGTTTGTTATGCTCAGAACTGTTGATTGATTTAGAACATAAATGCCATTGCACAACGTGCCTGATCCAACAAACTTTTGGTTTAGGAAAATGTTCATAACATTATCCTGTAATACAAAATTATATCCCTCTTTACTCAACAAAGAAACCGATATAATGTTGCATATCAGGTTCGGTATTTAATAGCATTCGTTCAGAATCAATGTATTACAAGTTGGCAATACAAGGTGATATTCCCCGACGGTTTTAGCTGCAACAATTGCACCATTTCCAATCCTTATGTCTTTATCACCTTCTCCAAGTTCTCTACCTTTCCTAAGCCCATGTAACTGATTACATATATGGGATCCTGACCCGGTATCTAATACCCAGGACGTAGAGCAAATGGAGAAACAGTTCTCTGTAACTAACACACCCGAAGAAAATGCATCAACTTGTACTTTCTTCATTCGGGTGGCATAGGAATCCTGGTATTCCCCTATATCCTGTTCAGTCTTATAACTTTTATAAGAAAGAACGGAACCAACGTTCCCCAGCACAGTATAACATGCGAGTTCGGTCAATACATCCATATTATTATCTTTATTAAGGCATGATATGGTCGCTACCTGGAGAGAGAGAGAAGAAAACACTTTAGCGTATGCTCTTGCAAGATCAGATTGGTTATTATTTTATCTAATCGGGATGGCTCCCACTGTTTTTATCAAATCTTCTTTCAAACCCTAAAAGGAAAAGACTAGCCGGGATTAATTACACCCTACAATTTCGCCAATCTTTCAGCCAGGCCAGTGTCGGTACTTTGAGGGAGGTTCCCCGTGCTTTCGCACGGACCTAATTAAAGTAAACCACGTTTTTCTAGAGGCGTAACCCCGTTGACACCTTTCTAGACACCTACTTGATCGGCTAATTGTCCTGTGTAAAACTCTCCCAGGAGTAACAATTACTCGTAGTAGATATCAGGATCCAACTATCTCATAGAAGTTATGCAATCGCATTGCAAATTTCAATACTTGAAATGTCACGACCCGAAATTGGCACGTGACGGCCCTAATACTACGCAACGCCTACAGACGTAACGCGGTAAAAGAAAGCCAAAACCCAGAAATCTAAACCATAAAAAAAAAGATAATAGGAGTTTTGAAACATTTGAAATCTCAACCCAAATTCTTTAAAAGCCCAATTTTCTTTCTTTAAAATTTTGGCAGCACCTCCTTTGTAAAAACTAGCCCCAAAAATGGGTACAACATAAATCTAAATAAAGCATCCCCAAACGGGAGCAAATACACGCCCAAAGGCGGAAAACAACCACCACAACAAGTATACGACGCCGTAGCGAAGAAATAAAAGACGATAGATAGGAAACTGTATAAAAGACAACAAGTCACAAATAATATACAAAATCGTCCTCACCAAGTCTCTAAGTCAAACATGAAAGTAATAGATGGAGAGTACAGGGATACAACGAATATACAACACAACGAATAACCACAAAACCCACCTAAGCAAACTGCACACTGTGAGCTGATGCGGTATCCGTAGCAAAAGATGATAAGAAGGATGGAAATAGCCTGCCTCTGACTATCCTGAGGAACACCTGCAAACACTGTGGCACAACGGGGGTGAGTTGCCAACTCGTGAATAGTAAATAACATATGTAGGTAATCGCAAGTATGCACGTACAGCGTGAATCTAAGATATGCAATTACCAGTAATAACATGTCATATGAATGCAGAATAATGAAAAGTACACTAGCAGGTACAACCAATATATATAAAGCAATAATGATATGACAACAGTATGCAATAACCATGCAATAGGGATATGAGAATATAAATGTGCAATAACATGAAAGGTACACTAACATGTACTACTAATAGATGAAGCAGTGCACTAACAGATAAAAGTGAGGTATGGAGTGAAATATGTCATTCCCACGGAATCCTGACAACGTGGTAGGATCACAATCCAGCAATACAAATCGAATCCCAATTCCTCAAATCGGCCCCCAAATTGGCTCTCATATTATCTAAGTACCACATCTCCTCAATTTCACAATATCAAGTATATCTCGTATATCCCGAATGTACAGCAGCAAGTAGATCTCACATATCTCGTATGTACAACATCAAGTATATCTCACATATATCGAATGTACAACATCAAGTGGATCTCACATATCTCGTATGTACAATATCAAGTATATCTCACGTATATCGAATGTACAACATCAAGTGAACTCTCCAATGTCCTAAATCCAATGTCAATGAGTCCTTTACATTCTAGGTATATTTGCATGAATAAATATGATGATGTATATAATTAATGTCAATACACATATATTAGCGTCCCATTCCACTAATATTGGTGTAAGGGTATATATAACAGCGGCTCAATCCCCTGTTATATATACAAAGGAGTAATTAGAAATATCATGAAACCAATGTGCCAAGCATCAACACAGAAATACTGATCTATCAGATGCCGTCTCCCAGACTAACATCCTGATAGGTACGTATCATACGCTATCCCGAAAGCTCGAGTGCCTAGCTCTGACCCTCGCCTCTCGACGTATCAATACGTACATGACTCCCGTCGGTATCCACATGATAGCCGCTGAGTCATAGGTCCTGTCACCGTTAGGTATGGTTCCCCTAAGCCTCATCGCCTAGCACCACGACATCGTTCTTGCTTCGGGGTACCTCCGGGCCCCACCATGTACCCACAGACGGTGCCTCCCGCTCCTCGAATCGGGTATATAATCTGAACCGATAAATCTCATGGCGGCTGCTGAAATATCATATCAAGGGAAACCGGGTTTTTCAAATAATGCATAATTTCATGAACTACCACGGTTCCCAAATCCAGAAAACATCATGAAAAATCCATATCTCAATGCGAAAATCCATGAATAAAGTATACGCAACATAAACTGTAATGTAAGCGTATAAAGGAAAAGCCACTAATTAACTGCAACCAGTTAATATAAATATCATGCGTTCCTAATATCTCCAATTCTTAAATAATATCAAGTAAAGGTAAACATGTAGTTATAACCAGATATATGTGCAACATAAAGGTATAGCAAGATATATGTATCTTTCTATAAGTAATGATGTAGTATACCCCCTGGGTATAAGTGAAGTATGTGTGCAAAGTATACCTGTAGCTATGACATAAAGTGTGTATGTACCTATCACTAATGGTACGATACTCTATAGGTACACATGTATCTAACACGTAAGTATGTGAAGGCATATGTGTAAGCATATAGATATACAGGTATGCTATAAGTCAATGCGTAAAGAAATATGAATCAAAGTCTCAATGTCCCTAACCAAGCAGTATCATATCTATAAGTGGGTTGTGCGTGACTTGGAAATTATTGACGGTGTGTGTAGCATACAATCAGTGCTCGTGCAACATGAATCGTCAATAATATGTGCAGTGTCCTAAAGATACTAGTCCAAGCACAACTATATCTAAGTAATAGGGTAAATGAGCAATTCTAAATATGACATAGAATATGCGACAGAAATAACATCTCTAGCCCAGACGCATAACGCCATGCGGGCGATTCCCCTGTAGATGTTAAATCTACTCACCAACGCTCCTGGCTAAGCGAAGCCTACCACCTGTTTTCCCTTGTCGTAGCGTCCGAAGTCCCCGCTTGCGAACCTAAAATTTCACAAACACATCACATAAGCAAAAATCCTACAATGACGAAAAGACAACGAAACGCGATGAAAACGCCCGGAAAATTACACTGCGCGCTTAGCGCATCTATCGCGTACGACATCGGCCAAAAACCCTAATTGGAGTCGCTAAACTACAAAACACTAAGTCTAGACCCCGATCGTCCCGATCGCGCAACACAACACAAAAATTACGAGGAATACAATAGATATAACCTCGCAACGACCAATCGAACCCACGTCGGAAAACCCCCGACACCTAGTAAGCAACCTATCACAATATTTCGCACTAGTTTCAAGCTAACGCATATCTAGCGATTACAAACACCTTATAATAGCTTAACTAAGCTATCTAAACCATTTCTAAATTTTTAACACTCGCTAATTATGTTTTAGCAAAAACCAAGTAAGCTAATTGCATAATTAAACAAAGTGTTCAAAGCAAAAATTAACATCTTCTACTATGTTAATTTTCTCCAAAACACAAATTAACACTTCAAATGAACACTAAACACTTAAACAAAATTTAACCCTAACATGAATTTCTTAAGCCAAATATAAATGAATTAATCATAATTTAAAAACTAAACTAAACACATAATTAGCTAACTAAATTAGCTGGAATAAGATTAAAGCAAATATAAAAGGATTAAGGTAAGAATTATACCTCCCAAAGAACACAAAATGAAACTTAATCCAACATCCTAGCATCAAAAACCAAGCTTTATTGAAGATCCAAGAAGGATTAGTGAAGGAAATGAAGGAAAATGATTATATTTGAATTTTTTGTGATTTTATTTGGATTTTTCATGATTTATTTGATGCAAAAAGAGTTGAAAAGGGGTGGGAATGATGGAGGGCAGCAAGGGGAAGGGAAGGGCCGGCCAAGGGAAGAATGGGGGGATTTTTGGTGAAGTGTGTGGAATTTTCTAGCAAAAGAAAACAATTAATGCACATTTAATGCAAAAATGCCACCTTTTATTCATTTTCTTTTCTTTTTCTTTTTAAAAAATAAATCCTTTGACCAAAAAAAATCTAGATATTTAAAAAGAAGGTTCTAAAATAATTGTAGTGATTATTTCCAAAAATTTTCATTTAGAAGAAATTTCCCGATTTACGTGCACCAAATACCGCTTAAAATAATATTTTATTTGGGAAAAATTCTATCTGAACCAAAACCTCCCAAATACACCTAAAGTTTGCGCACAAGCTTTATTTTAGCTAAAAAAAGGTGCCGGCAAGGTTATACGGACGTTTGATCGAAATCGGGTTAAAACGGAAAATACCGACAATTTTGCCCTAAAACGGAAAAATTCGCAAAACGATTTCTAAAACGTTACAATCTCCCCCTTTATAAAAATTCGTCCCCGAAATTTAAACTTTTCACTAAGCGTACCTTCAAAAAGAAGAGTACAAAACTCCCAATTCTCGCTCGCAGCCTCACGAGTGATCATCTCACTATACGGCTACGTCCAAGAAAACTCTCCACAGATAGCAAGACCCTTGACCGAAGTTTCTCCACCTGCCGAGCCATTAACACAATTGGCTGCCGGTGAACAAAACGATCACGTCCAAGCCAAATGGTCTGGTGCCGAATCATGTGAGAAAGGTCATGAAGGTAATTGTAAAGTATCGACACAAGGAATACGGGATGAATACTCAATAATTTGGACGGAAGTGCCAAATTAAAGGCAACGGAACTAACTCGCTTTAAGGATCTCGAAAGGACCTACAATTGTGGGTAAGCTTCCCAAAACTCAACACGTCATTCATCAGAAAAATCCGTAGGAATACATGATCTCTCACTGCGAACTCGAGCCTGCGATCACCATGGTCGGCATAAGACCTCTGTCCGCACAGGACTGTCATCATCCTCACCTGAAACAGCTGGATCATTTCCGAAGTCTCTAGACTAGTTGGGGTCCAAAAATCCTACTACGCAGATTCAGAAAAACAGACTGGAGATTGACACCACCTAACAAACAAAACTTAAAGGTTGCCAATTGGAATGTCTCCTGATAATTGCTATCGAAGGAGAATCCGAACAATGGCAAGTGACGATCCCAACTGCCGACAACAATTAATACGTACGCACAAGCATATCCTCCAGAGTTGGTATAGCCCGCTCTCACAAAACCATCATCCAGTGGATGGAAAAACGGAGCTAAAGCTCAACCAGTACCCAAGGCTTCCTGAAGCTCCTGCCCAAGACGGCAAGCAGACAGGGTGCCCTCATTGGATACGACCCATGAAGGAACTCTGTGCAACGCACAAACTTAACAAAGAACAACCGAGAAACCTGAGTATAACCGGACAACAAACACCCGAATGAAGTCACACCCTTACTAAACCTGGGTAGACACCATAACGAAATTCGTGGAGATCTGCCCCCATTCCCACTTCGGAACGGTTAAAGGCTGCAACTCTCCAGCCGGTCTCAGAGGCTCAACCCAAACTCACAACAAGACAGACACCTTGAAACGAAATCCAAAACTTCACTCTTCATCCCGGTCCACCCGTAACTATCTCACAAGTCACGCCAAATGTTGGTGGAACTTGAATGAACACCGAAGCTGACTGATGTGCCTGTTCTAGGATTTCGCGTCTATTCCCATCAGCCACAGGTACACAATGCGTCCCTAAACGTAGCATACCCTAGTCACAAATCAAGGACTCTGAATCTTTACCCAGCTGAGTATGCTCAGAATCTCTGACGAACGAGCATCGGCGGGCAGTGCCTCACGAACACGATTAGGGAAAAGTGGTCGGGCGCGGACATGAGCAAGCTGTCCCCTCAGTAAAGGCAAACCTAAGCCGTACTCCATGATCGCACAAGAACTGTAAATCTGCAGAAGACTGTCTCTGACTGCGCACAACTGGAACGAACTAACCCCGGGCCTACGACTCCGCATCAGCTACCACAATCGCCTTGCCAAGGGTAATAAAGGATCTCACAAACACAATCCTCCACATGTTCCATCCAACGGTGCTATCTCAATAATCAAAACCCGCTGCATGAGATGTATATTAAGCTCTGGTGGTCCGTGAAAATCTGACACGACTCTCGAACAAGTAGTGTCTCCAAATCCCCAACGTACTACCACCGCGGCCATCTCTAGATCATGAGCGGGATATCCTGCTCGTACTTCCTCCAAATGTAGGGAAGCAAAAGTGATAACTCTATAGTGTCACCTCAATACACAATCGAGCCCCACTCGCGAAACATCACAGTTAAAAGAACAAAGTCGCCTGAACCAAAAAGCAAGAAAGAACTGATGCAGTTGTTAACCGAGTCTTCAACTGCCGAAAAACTCCGCACGCACGCCTCAGTCCAAAGAAAAAGAAACCTCCTTTCAGGTCAGTCCAGTCAACGGTGCAACACTACACTAGCAATCCTGCATGAAACGGCGGTAAAAACCTGCTAAGCCCAAAAATCAACGGACCTACGTCCGTACACAAGTCTGGGCCAAAGTTGTATGGCCTCGATCTTCCTCGGAACCATACGAAAACCGTCTCCCGTAACTACAAGACATAGGAGTCAACACAATCAAAACTGAAGAAACACTCCGAGAACCTAGCAAACCGCTGGGGCTCTCCCAGTATCTGCAAAACAAATCCTCAAGTGTTGCTCTTGTTCCTCAAAACACATTAAATAGACCAGAATGTCGTCAATAACACAACAATAACTGGTCGAGGAACGACCTGAAGAAATCTGGTTCATCATATCCAGGAATGCTGCTAGGGCATGGGCGAGTCCAACGACACCACCACAACACAAACTGCCCGTAGCACGCACAAAAGCAGTATTCGGAATGCCATCACTCCGAACCCGCAACAATGATGACCTGATCCCAAACCAACTTAGAAAATGTCTCACACTCTGGAGCTGATCAAAGAAATCGTTAATGCGAGATAAAGGATATCTATCCGCACCGTAAACCGGTTCAATTGGCGATCCATCAATACACAACCTAAACTGCCGTCTTCCTCCTTGACGAACAAAAATAGGAGCTCCTCAATGTGAAACACTCAGACGCACTAGACCCCCAACAAACAACTCTGCAGCTGATCCTTAAGCTCCCAAAGCTTCGTTGGCTCATCTAGAACGATGTCGGAAAACTCTCGTACGATAGGAACCCGGTCCAACAAACCCACTGTGGCTCCGGTATCATGAATAAACGCCAAGAATCCTCGACATCCTCTCCTCAAAAGCCGACTAGCGAAACAGGCTGAATTCAAGCTGTGAGAGGCGGCACCACTGTCCCCCTGCACAACAAGAACTGACTTGCCGGGAAAACAAACCTGACTGTTTCCTCGCGGTAGTCCACAGACGCTTAGCACATAACTAACCAGTCCGTGCCCAGGAGAACGTCAAATCCAACATCTCTAGAAGGATCAAGTGACGGATGAATCTCCTAACCGATTGGCATAGACTGAAATACGTGTCGCGCAATAAAAGAATCGCTGACAGAAGTTAACACAACAAACGACTGATCTAGCTAACACGAATCCCTTCATCCCAAACCTCTGCTACTCCTGCAACGGTCACAAAAGCTGTCTCGACGACTAAGCCTCTGTCTCTGAGCTGATACCCCGGTATGATTCCTCCACGGTCCCGGAACTCCCGAAGTCTCTGGAATTCGTGTCTCGTCAACTAGGGCTGCATCTACTGGTGCTATGTAAGTGACGGAAAGCTGTGTGTGCAAGGAACAACTAGGTAACAGGGGTGACAACCTCCTGTCGCTGTGCTCGAATGGTCTCCACTAAAGAACTCATCGTCTGGCGCTTGTCCTGCATCTCTGCCACAAGCCTAGCGATACTATCTGTCGAAGGTGGATCCGTCTATACCTGTGCAACGAGCGTGCCATCCTGGTCAGTCCTTGACCCACCCGAGTCAACTCTGACCTCGGCTCTCGCTGCACCTCACTGAGTCCCCATAGTCGTCGGCAGCAAAGGCTATAAATAGGGATAGGATTCGATATGAACACGGAAATCGAATCACAAAGATATGAATCATCAAGGAAAGAATTTCAAGTAATTGTACTTAGGTCACTTTAGGCGGAGTACTGCATCGTGAGTATGCTGCAGAAATACACACACTACGTTACTCTGCTTAAGCTACCTACTCCATCATATCAAGGTCATCCTACACTCCGTAAGGTAAAAACCTAGCGCTCTGATACCAACTTTGTCACGACCTGAAATTGGCACGTGACGGCCCTAATACTACGCAACGCCTACAGACGTAACGCGGTAAAAGAAAGCCAAAACCCAGAAATCTAAACCATAAAAAAAACAAGAAAAGGAGTTTTGAAACATTTGAAATCTCAACCCAAATTCTTTAAAAGCCCAATTTTCTTTCTTTAAAATTTTGGCAGCACCTCCTTTGTAAAAACTAGCCCCAAAAATGGGTACAACATAAATCTAAATAAAGCATCCCCAAACGGGAGCAAATACACGCCCAAAGGCGGAAAACAACCACCACAACAAGTATACGACGCCGTAGCGAAGAAATAAAAGACGATAGATAGGAAACTGTATAAAAGACAACAAGTCACAAATAATATACAAAATCGTCCTCACCAAGTCTCTAAGTCAAACATGAAAGTAATAGATGGAGAGTACAGGGATACAACGAATATACAACACAACGAATAACCACAAAACCCACCTAAGCAAACTGCACACTGTGAGCTGATGCGGTATCCGTAGCAAAAGATGATAAGAAGGATGGAAATAGTCTGCCTCTGACTATCCTGAGGAACACCTGCAAACACTGTGGCACAACGGGGGTGAGTTGCCAACTCGTGAATAGTAAATAACATATGTAGGTAATCGCAAATATGCACATACAACGTGAATCTAAGATATGCAATTACCAGTAATAACATGTCATATGAATGCAGAATAATGAAAAGTACACTAGCAGGTACAACCAATATATATAAAGCAATAATGATATGACAACAGTATGCAATAACCATGCAATAGGGATATGAGAATATAAATTTGCAACAACATGAAAGGTACACTAACAGGTACTACTAATACATGAAGCAGTGCACTAACAGATAAAAGTGAGGTATGGAGTGAAATATGTCATTCCCACGGAATCCTGACATCGTTGTAGGATCACAATCCAGCAAGACAAATCGAATCCCAATTCCTCAAATCAGCCCCCAAATTGGCTCTCATATTATCTAAGTACCACATCTCCTCAATTTCACAATATCAAGTATATCTCGTATATCCCGAATGTACAGCAGCAAGTAGATCTCACCTATCTCGTATGTACAACATCAAGTATATCTCACATATATCGAATGTACAACATCAAATGGATCTCACATATCTCGTATGTACAATATCAAGTATATCTCGAATGTACAACATCAAGTGAACTCTCTAATGTCCTAAATCCAATGTTAATGAGTCCTTTACATTCTAGGTATATTTGTATGAATAAATATGATGATGTATATAATTAATGTCAATACACATATATTAGCGTCCCATTCCACTAATATTGGTGTAAGGGTATATATAACAGCGGCTCAATCCCCTGTTATATATACAAAGGAGTAATTAGAAATATCATGAAACCAATGTGCCAAGCATCGACACAGAAATACTGATCTATCAGATGCCGTCTCCCAGACTAACATCCTGATAGGTACGTATCATACGCTATCCCGAAAGCTCGAGTGCCTAGCTCTGACCCTCGCCTCTCGACGTATCAATACGTACATGACTCCCGTCGGTATCCACATAATTGCCGCTGAGTCATAGGTCCTGTCACCGGTAGGTATGGTTCCCCTAAGCCTCATCGCCTAGCACCACGACATCGTTCTTGCTTCGGGGTACCTCCGGGCCCCATCATGTACCCACAGACGGTGCCTCCCGCTCCTCGAATCGGGTATATAATCTGAACCGATAAATCTCATGGTGGCTGCTGAAATATCATATCAAGGGAAACCGGGTTTTTCAAATAATGCATAATTTCATGAACTACCACGGTTCCCAAATCCAGAAAACATCATGAAAAATCCATATCTCAATGCGAAAATCCATGAATAAAGTATACGCAACATAAACTGTAATGTAAGCGTATAAAGGAAAAGCCACTAATTAACTGCAACCAGTTAATATAAATATCATGCGGTTCCTAATATCTCCAATTCTTAAATAATATCAAGTAAAGGTAAACATGTAGTTATAACCAGATATATGTGCAACATAAAGGTATAGCAAGATATATGTATCTTTCTATAAGTAATGATGTAGTATACCCCCTGGGTATAAGTGAAGTATGTGTGCAAAGTATACCTGTAGCTATGACATAAAGTGTGTATGTACCTATCACTAATGGTACGATACTCTATAGGTATACATGTATCTAACACGTAAGTATGTGAAGGCATATGTGTAAGCATATAGATATACAGGTATGCTATAAGTCAATGCGTAAAGAAATATGAATCAAAGTCTCAATGTCCCTAACCAAGCAGTATCATATCTATAAGTGGGTTGTGCGTGACATGGAAATTATTGACGGTGTGTGTAGCATACAATCAGTGCTCGTGCAACATGAATCGTCAATAATATGTGCAGTGTCCTAAGGATACTAGTCCAAGCACAACTATATCTAAGTAATAGGGTAAATGAGCAATTCTAAATATGACATAGAATATGCGACAGAAATAACATCTCTAGCCCAGACGCATAACGCCATGCGGGCGATTCCCCTGTAGATGTTAAATCTACTCACCAACGCTCCTGGCTAAGCGAAGCCTACCACCTGTTTTCCCTTGTCGTAGCGTCCGAAGTCCCCGCTTGCGAACCTAAAATTTCACAAACACATCACATAAGCAAAAATCCTATAATGACGAAAAGACAACGAAACGCGATTAAAACGCCCGGAAAATTACACTGCGCGCTTAGCGCATCTATCACGTACGACATCGGCCAAAAACCCTAATTAGGGTCGCTAAACCTCAAAACACTAAGTCTAGACTTCGATCGTCCCGATCGCGCAACACAACACAAAAATTACGAGGAATACAATAGATATAACCTCGCAACGACCAATCGAACCCACGTCGGAAAAACCCAGAAACCTAGTAAGCAACCTATCGCAATATTTCGCACTAGTTTCAAGCTAATGCATATCTAGCGATTACAAACACATTAAAATTGCTTAACTAAGCTATCTAAACCATTTCTAAATTTTTAACACTCGCTAATTATGTTTTAGCAAAAACCTAGTAAGCTAATTGCATAATTAAACAAAGTGTTCAAAGCAAAAATTAACATCTTTTACTAGGTTAATCTTCTCCAAAACACAAATTAACACTTCAAATGAACACTAAACACTTAAACAAAATTTAACCCTAACATGAATTTCTTAAACCAAATATAAATGAATTAATCATAATTTAAAAACTAAACTAAACACATAATTAGGTAACTAAATTAGCTAGAATAAGATTAAAGCAAATATAAAAGGATTGTGGTAAAAATTATACCTCCCAAAGAACACAAAATGAAACTTAATCCAACATCCTAGCATCAAAACCAAGCTTTATTGAAGATCCAAGAAGGATTAGTGAAGGAAATGAAGGAAAATGATTATATTTGAATTTTTTGTGATTTTATTTGGATTTTTCATGATTTATTTGATGCAAAAAGAGTTGAAAAGGGGTGGGAATGATGGAGGGCAGCAAGGGGAAGGGAAGGGCCGGCCAAGGGAAGAATGGGGGGATTTTTGGTGAAGTGTGTGGAATTTTCTAGCAAAAGAAAACAATTAATGCACATTTAATGCAAAAATGCCACCTTTTATTCATTTTTTTTCTTTTTCTTTTAAAAATATAAATCCTTTGACCAAAAAAAAATCTAGATATTTAAAATGAAGGTTCTAAAATAATTGTAGTGATTATTTCAAAAAAAATTCATTTAGAAGAAATTTCCCGATTTACGTGCACCAAATACCGCTTAAAATAATATTTTATTTGGGAAAAATTCTATCTGAACCAAAACCTCCCAAATACCCCTAAAGTTCGTGCACAAGCTTTATTTTAGCTATAAAAAAAAGGTGCCGACAAGCTTATACGGACGTTTGATCGAAATCGGTTTAAAACGGAAAATACCGACAATTTTTCCCTAAAACGGAAAAATTCGCAAAACGATTTCTAAAACGTTACATGAAATTCCCAATAATATTTTGCCCCTAACCCCTATGACCTTGACAAAGGCCAACAAATCATAGGATGCTAGTCAAGTTCAACCCGTCATTTCTTGATTGAATCAAACCCACCCGCACGACCCTTGACAAAGGCCAACAAGGTCGTACGACTACCCCAAAATAATCTGCATCATATGCATAAGCAGATAAGCACCATTCAGCTACCGCACACTACGCCTTGACAAAGGCCAACAAACACAGCACGAATACTAAACAGTTCTTATCTGAAATGACGGAGGGCTACGATAGGTTTTTCTGAAAACCTATTGCGTAATGAACTTGATATCGTTGTAGAATCGGGTGAATTTTGAAATGGAGTGATTTTGAGGCTTTTATTGGTTTTGCTAAAGAGGTCACTCCCGGTGAAGGGATCTCGGCGTTTTCCTTATGGAATAAGGTGCATGATATATCATATATATCGCTATGCAAAGCAAAAACTCCAAAAGCAATCAGAAACAAACCGAGTGTTGTAGCATCTGCCAGTTTTGCTAAAGAGGTCACTCCCGGTGAAGGGATCTCGGCTCTTTCAGCATCGAATAAGGTGCAGGATATATCATATATATCGCTATGCAAAGCAAAAACTGTAGCTACCCATTTTGAAAATTTGATTCTACAACATCTTTTAGGTTTCTTTTCTTTCATTAATCATATTAATGAAGTCCCATCTTTTAAATCACCTAAACATCACAGATAAATACGACGTACACTTATGCCATCCGCATTCGCCTCGATGTCCCCTCGTGCATCGTTAGGTTAGGTAACTAACGGCAGAGCGGGGAAGGGCTAGCGCGGGTGTAAAACATAAGTAACGTTTATATAATATATCATATATACTATATACAGTATATATCACAACATATCAAATGATCATATCACAGATATCGCAGCAGAAGAAACATATGAAACATTGGATATACTAGGATGCCCGTGTTTTATTTTGAGCCTTTATAAAACACAGATTCCACGGTCGCGATGAATAGCCAAATCCACACCCCTAGACCCCTACGAGAGCGGCAAGCAACCCTACCAATTCTAGAGTTAGGAGACCCGGACTCGACTCCTCGAGTTGGTCTCCCACTGGACTCTAGAACCCGGTTACTTGTGCTCTCCTCCTTGGGTCTATCCTTGTGCGGAAAAGTAAATAATATACAAATGGTGACATCAACGTCATCCCCGAAGTGCCCCAATAAAAGAATATTACATACATTTAATTTTACATGAATGAAAATAAAAACCCTTATCTCACATAAAACCGCCGGCTATTCAGAAACGCGACGATCCAATATAACATATCCAGCAACACATAATATCACATGTCATCAACGTAAGTAAATATGCGCATCCTAATTGTCGTTGACATATAGCAACGAAACCGGCGATATCACATATTACAGTTACGGTCGCAGAAAAGAAAGTGTAAAACTACAACATTTGGAATCCACAATCTCTTTAGACTTCGTAAATCCGAAATATCACATACTTCGCATTTCATGCCTAACAATATGAATTCTAGATATTGTATCATTTTCCAGATAAATAGACAGTATTAAAATTTCCGATCGAATAATCAAATACCCAAGATTTCCTAAATAGCTCAACACTTGAGCGGAGTTCAAAAATTCCAGAATACGTCACAGTACCAACGGTCCAGCCGTAGTAGGGTCAAGCCAACGCCTCACATGTGGCAAAACCGTACTGCCCCAAACCCTAAGGTTCAAAAGGTAGTTCAAGACGGTCACATAATCGAGTTAAGGTTTGTTGTCTTCTAGATTTCCGAAAGATTTAAACCCAAGAAAAATTCGACATTTGAAAGTTTTTCGTGCCGGGAAAAATTGAGTTAATGATATCCATTCGAACATTTTAATACTTTCCAAATTATCCGGAAAAAGAACGAAATTAAATTTTCCGATTGAATCAATGAATACAAAATAAACCCCAGAACACTTAACACTTGAGTCAGTTTAAAAATACCCAGAAAATATAACTCACAGAAATAGAGATTACAGCGCAAAAATGAGGGCATAAATCCTCTGTACTGCCGCGGATCCGCGGCCCAAGCGCGGTACGGCCGCGGTTCCGCGGAGGTTTGTACGGATTATGCTCTCGTTTTTCACTACAATTCTTATATTTCCCTGCTGATTTTTTTAGGCATTTTTAATTCAGAAAAATCACAGTTTTCAAAATTTGTCCAGAGAGGGGTTCATTTTGGCGTTTCGGGGTTCGTTCGGAGTTTTAACTTCGTATACACATCGCCGAATGCTCTAACTAGGCTCTGATACCACTGTAGGGTTACTAGGCAAGGGTTAAGAAAGCATCAACCATGCCCGATTAAATTTTTAGCCGTGCCTAACAACCCTAAACAAGATCTTTGCTAGAAAATTAGGGTTTCACATGCAAGTAAATAGCATCTATGACAAAGTGAATACGAAATACAACCTTTGTAGATCGGTCCTTCACTTCTAAAGCTCCTTGTTGTAGTCCCTTCACTGCGATCATGGTTCTCCCGGGCTCTTGCATGGCTTCACGAGGCGAAAGAAGCATCCTTTCTTGAAGTCTTCGAGGCCGAAGATGATCTACGTCGAGGGAATATCAACTCAAGCTACTACTTCACTAACTAGAGAATTAGTGAAGCAAACACCCTATACTAAACTGCTAGTCTAGTAGAGGATGGAGAAATAGGAAGTGGGTTCTCTTTAGAATTTTATTTTTCACAATCTTTCACTCTCTTTTTAAAACCCTAGCAATCTTTTTCTATTTGCTCAAAGAAGAAGAAGATGAACAAAAGAAAAAGGATGAGGATAATGATAAGTGAGTGAGCTAACCATGATGAGTGAGTATCATATACTAACTCATGTAGAGACATTACCATGGCTAATCCTAAATGGTTAGGTTAATAAAAATCTAAAGTAAAACAAAGTTAGTGGACTTTGTCAAAGCATCCATAAGCTTCTACACGCTTCATGCTTGTGACAAAAGCTCCACTAATTTGTAATTACCTTATATAATTATTAACCACCATTTAAAATAGAATGGTGTATGTCTTGCACACCCATGTATGATGTATCATCAACCATGATACAAAATGAAAAACACATTTTAATATATATCACACATATACTCGGGTGGGTCAAGGACTGACCAGGATGGCACGCTCGTTGCACAGGTGTAGACGGATCCGCCTTCGACAGATAGTATCGATAGGCTTGTGGCAGAGATGCAGGACAAGCGCCAGACGATGAGTTCTTTAGTGGAGACCATTCGAGCACAGCGACAGGAGGTTGTCACCCCTGTTACCTAGTTGTTCCTTGCACACACAGCTTTCCGTCACTAAAGATAAATCTAAAGTAAAACAAAGTTAGTGGACTCTGTCAAACCATCCATAAGCTTCTACAAGCTTCATGCTTGTGACAAAAGCTCCACTAATTTGTAATTACCTTATATAATTATTAACCACCATTTAAAATAGAATGGTGTATGTCTTTCACACCCATGTATAATGTATCATCAACCATGATACAAAATGAAAACCACATTTTAATATATATCACATATATACTAAAGTTGTGCACATGTGAGAAAAATCCTTAAGTGAACAAATGTTAGTTAATGTAAATTAGTATATCAAATATACAGTTATACACTAAATTATTAAATCAACACTTGACTTAATAATCCGGTTATATCTCATATAACCGACTAACATTCAATGTATCGACTTATCGAATCAACCTTTGATTCGATAACCCGGCTATATCTTATATAACCAACCGATACAATAATCGCGAGAATAGAATACGGTATCACATACACGCATTATTCTCGGTCCCGCACATATCACATATGCGCTCCTATTTTGTTTTGCCTGAGCCAGTAAAACCTCTATGTAGGACTCTAAAGAATCGTCAATACGCCGGCAGTAGGTGATGATCACATAAAGCACCCACAAGCCGTCAGCGGTACTAGCTGGACGTAACGGACACCCGGGTATTGAGCGATCAGATGATCAGCAAGCAAGCCCGCTCCAACTCCTGTATAAGCCTAACGGTAACACTTCCCGTACAGTCCGGTTTCCTCGTCTGATATGTCGCATATCAAGTCTAGGGGTGGTAAACGTCAGACCCCAATAACCGATAAGTCGTGCCGATGTGAGGCTCATAACGGGTCGAGAAACTACTGGTAACACTTACCAGTAAATCTATAAATCAGCCCTGGCCAGGGACTTCCCTGTTATGGCCAATCGAGCACAGCGCAACATCAACCCCCAATACCGGGAGAGACGAAACCCCTCCTATCGCTCATTGCCTCCATGTGACTCGGGACTGTACCCCAAAACCACCGTTTTGCATGCCCTCTTGGACGTGGTAAGGTGGAAATCAAAGCACAGTGGGAATCACACAATACTCTATGACCATCTCGGGTCTACAGACTAACCTGCACAAGTGTCACCAGAGAACTGCCATCTGACGTGAGGTATAATACCATCTGGGAGTTCTCGGCGAGTCCGTCCAGTGTACCCAGTCTCCACTGAGCACCCGTATACCATCTCTGATGTCAAACACCAATGGATATGGGATCATCCATCGCCCATCTCATTGGTCGAGAAGCGTATACGCTAGTCTACTCTGGTATATCGATGCCCCGTCTCAATATACCCATGACTAGGGACATTAAAGGATGTACTTATGGACTACTCTGTCCCCACTAGTATGATCTGCATCATAGTCCAGGTAGTCAAGTACACATCTTAAGGGCTTTACCAACATGTAACTATAAGACAGTATCAAGAGACAAGTATACATGTTAAGATAAAGAGTAACCAGATAGCATACTATCATATCGAGCAAGAAAGTACTCTCTATATATGTCCAACCATCCAATATAATATACATCATCTGTACAATACTGGCCTCTAGGGCATACATACAACTAACAGAAAGAGGTCTGGGAAGTTGAGTTTTTGGGGGTTGCTGTCTGTATCTATTCTATGGTGTTTGGTACTATTTGATTTTCTGAATTTTGACAGTATGTAAAATCTGGGATCGTTTAGCTAGTTTTTAGTGTATCGACGACGCGCGTTACGTTATCCGACACGGTGTCCGACTCAGTTTTGTGTTTCACGTGATTTCTGCGCTTGGGTTGTTTTAGTCGTGTCGCTACATACGTTAGCCGCTAAGTGAGCACTTTTTGAGGTTGTGGGAGTCGGTGCGTCGATTTAAACGTAATTGCACGTATTATGGGTCGATTTCTAAGTGCGCTTGCCATGTTGTGTTTTGTGTGATATGTTGGAGATAGTGCCCTCAGAGTCAATTATTGGATCACAGGCACGTGATTACAATGATTGATAGAGGAGCTATACCGTTAGAACAGTCTTACTCAAGATGATAGTATGCTATCTGGTTTATCTTTATCATCGTGTACTGCTTTAGGTGACCTTACAGGTCACTATTAAGCGTTGATAGAGCCCTTAGGATTCTTGCTTGACGCCAGCAGTATGATGGCGATCATATACGTGGGAGCCGGGGTCTATAAGCACATCCTTAAAAGGTCCCTAGTCGTGGGAGTTTTCGAGACAGGGCATCGATACTCCAGAGTAGACTAGTGTATACAGTCGAGACCCCAACGAGGGGCGGTGGCCAGTCTCACAAGCCACTGGTGTCAGTTGGTTCACCTAAGATGTATACAGGTGCTCATTGGGGTATGAGTACACCGGACAGGACTCGCCAGGAACATGCTAGTTGGTATTATACCTGACGTCAGATGGCAGTTCCCTGGTGACATGTGTACAAGTTAGTTCATCGACCTGAGATCGTCATTTGTCTCGTGTGAGTTCCCACTGTACTTTGATTACTACCCTGCCACGGCTCAAAGGAGTCGTGCAAACAGGTTTTAGTTGGGTACAGTCCCGAGCCACATGGAGGCAGTGAGCGGATCTGCAGGGGTTCGTCTCTCCCGGTATTGGGGGTGAGGTCGCGCTGTGTCCAGGAGTGCCATTACACGAAGTCCTTGGCCAAGGCAGGAGATTTACTGGTAGGTATTTCAGTAGTATCTTAGGGTGTTCTGGGCTACACTCCGACACGACTTGTACCGCTTTTGGGGGTCTGACTTTTACCAACCCCTAGGCCCGACATGCGATGCTCATAGACGAACGGACCGGACTGCACGGATATTGTCACTGACAGGCTCAGTAGGGTGTCAGGATGAGTTCACTCATCGACGTCCCTTTTGGTCAATACCTGGTAGCCCGTTACGTATGGCTAATAACTCTGACGTGCTAGTGGTTAAATCCACAGCCAAAGTATTGACGAGTCTTTAGAGTCCCCCACAAACCGTTCTCTCAAGTTTCGGGTGAAACGCTGTAGAGGCCGTATGGAGATATGGCAGGGTTCGATCATGTACGTGCGGTATTGCACGGATCATGATCGGACGGATAATACTAGCGGGCTTTGGTTTAAGCCGGATCCTAGTATTGTACAGTGTAGATTTTGTCTCATTGCATTTGTATTCGGCCGGAATACAAATGCGGGTATGTATATGCAGTCACGGGGTTTTCTTGTAATTTATTACGGGATCAGTTTTATGAAGTTGCCAGTTTGCTTTCCGTTTCAGCCATTTTCCTTTGTTTCTTTCCTTGGCTGAAAATTGGTGGAGGAGGGCTTATTTGCAAATGTGCAAATTAGCATTTTGGAGGGTGTTTCTTGTTAATAGTTGCTTCATGATGGCTCTTGTTTGACCTTGACTTCCTTTGATCATCATTGCTTGCAATGATGGGTTGAGTGTTGGGTTTTTGGTGTGAGATTTTGGGTTATCATTATTCCTCATGATAACATTCTTGCATTATTGCCCATTCTCTCTCTCCTCTTTCTTTGGAGGGTGGCCGGCCATTCTTGGGGGTGAGGGGAATTCATTTTGTTGAGAGGAAAAATGTTGATCTCATTTTCTTTGCATGCTACATATTCCTCACCTCTCTCCATAGTTCATTTCCTCTGTCAAATGGCAACTTCATACCCCAATGAGACAAAGCTTTCTACACTTCATCTACAGTTTTCTTGGGCACGTCGACTCGCCAACTTCATGATCGAGTTGCCTCGGTCCAGAGGTGGGAGCCTGTAAAAGAACCCGGCGATGTGGTGCCCTTCCGACGAGGAGATGAAGACCGAAGATTCCGCGGGGAGATCGGGACGACGACGAGAAGACCGAAGGACACAGATCGCTCGGTATATCTCTTTACCCCTTCTCTAGTTAGCTAGGATTAGATTAATGGCCCGATCCGGGTTTTTAGTGCGCGGTGGTGCCGGTTTAAAAGTTAAAGAAAAGTATCGTTTCCGCATTTTGGCCTCGTTCAGAGGGCCGGGGCGCCGCCGTGCACTTACACTGGTATCAAAGCCAGGCCATTAACCTAGTCTAGCTTGCTCTAACGTGTTTACAAGTTCGATCGATCGGATTTTCCAAAAACCGTATTTTCATGCGTCAGTTTCTGTCGAATTTTTGCAGTGGTCAAAAAAATTATTTGGTACATTGTAAAAATACGTGCAGGGATTTTTGAGAATTCTGTGAAAATTTGGTCGGCTGATATTACTGTAACGCGGCGGATCAGCGGCCAAAACCATGCTTGGGACCCGGATCTGCCGCCGTTTTGTGTCCAAACTGCACCAAATTTTTACAGGAGCTTCTGACATGGAAATAGGGTTTTTGGTATGTTCTGTTTGGGCCCAGATTTTCTTTGAGCGCTACAGTAGTGCTTGGGGCCCACTTCGGAAAATTCAGTCGATCGAAAATTTTAAACATGTTAGTTCACAGTATTTACATTATATCTGTGACCGTGAATGTCACTTGATCGGTAAATCCCGTCTAACTGCTATAGCCCTTTTAGACGGATTTGCGAACGTGACATTCACGTTGATGTTCTGTGTTGTGCTGTGATGTTGCGGATTTGTCGTGGTGGATAGCCTGAATGCAATGGTAGTACAGTTTGGTTTATTATGTACATTTGATATTGCGGGGCGAGCGTTCGACATGTGGACTGCCGTTACTGCCTGTTTGTATATTATTCTTTTGGGGCACGACCGGGGTGAGGTCAATGTACCCGTTGTATGTATATTTTACTTTCTGTACTAGGATTACCCCAAGGTGGGGTGCACGGATAGCCGGGTTCTAGAGGGCAACGGGCCCGCATCTCATGGCGTTGAGACGGAGGGGGCCTCACTCTAGAATTGGCGGGCTATTCACCGCACTCGTAGGGGGTACAAGTTGACCCAAGGAGGGGTGCCTAAGTTACCGGATTCCGTGAAGTGCTGGGTGGCCCATTCACGTTGCTGAAGGGGGCTGCCTCGCTTCAGGTTTTGGCGGGTAACTTGCCGCGCCCGTAGGGGTCTAGGATTTCATTGCACAGGCTATCCACACGACCAGGGGAACGTCGGGTTTCAGTAGCGGCTCTATGAAACCCGGGGATCCCAGATATCTGTACTGTTCTGTGATGCTTATTACATTTCTGTGATGTTGCATTTTATCACGCCTTGAGCGAATATTATATATTGATATATATACTAGTAGATGTTGTATAGTTTTGCATCCGCACTAGTCCAGTTCCCGCTCTGTCGTTAGTTAAGTAACCTAACGGGTAATGACGGGACCCAGTGGCGAATGCAGACGGCATATACGCACATCATTATTTTCGTTCTTTATTGGTTTGATCAATTGATGGGACTGCATTGATTCGGATCAATGCAAGCTAAACAAACTTATTCTGATGTTGTTGGAACATTTTTCAAAAGGCTGTTATTGCAAGGACGTTCACTTTTGTTTTGCACAGTGGTATTCAGTTGGAATATCCTGCACCTCAGTCGACGAGGCAAGGGCCGAGATCCCTTCACCGGGAGTGACCCCTTGGACAGAAATTTGCATCAGGGCAATAACTTCACTATAGTCGATTACTTTTGCTTTGCATCGTGGTATTTAGTAGGAATATCCTGCACCTCATTCTACGGAGAAAGAGCCGAGATCCCTTCACCGGGAGTGACCTCTTTAGCAAAGGTTTTCGTTACTATATTTTTATAAAGCTATCCGGTTCCTTCAACGATATCAAGTTCATTACGTTAAAGGTTTTTCGCCAAAAACCATTCGTAGCCCTCCGTCATTTCAGTTAAATGTTCGGTAGTATTCAAGCTATGTATTTTGACCTACGCCAAGGCATAGTGATTGGTAGTTACCGGATATTTATCTGTAGATAGACGCGTTGGTTTGGGACAGTCGTACTACTATTTTGGCCTACGTCAAGGGTAAGTACGGGTTGGTTCAAATTAACCTGGACAATGACGGGTAGAACTTGACATGTGACTTATGATATTTTGGCCTACGTCAAGGTCATAAGAGCATGGGGCAAAAATCACATCGGGAGTTTCTAAAGAAACTGAAACTTGCCAGATATGCGCATACCTTCTGGAGTGTGATAACGTGAGCGGATTCCGTCACGTTATCATGCGATGATAGTTGGATCCCGATTCCTACTGATGAGTTGGCTTACTCCTCGGGTGATCCCGACTAATTCTTCTTTCAGGTTTGGAGGAGAATTTGACGTTACAGTGGGAGGTTTCCTGATTAGATAAAGCGATAACCATTCTAATCTAGGTTAGAGTGCACGCTGAGTGTTTCTTTTTTCTCTCTCTCTCTCTCTTTGGCAGCGACCATGGCCCGACCCTTGACTATGACTCAGTGACCAAAATTAACCGAACCTTCTTAAACACTGGCTTTTGGATTGTCAGAGTTGCAAACCTCATTGCCACTCCTACTTTTACCCTTTCTCTCCAGGACACCCCGTATTACTACGAACGTCCACTTCCACTGGATAAAATCATCGTATGGTTATATACGAACTCGAAGGAATTTATTCGCGGATGGTTTCCGGTTCTGGGGAAAACGAATAGGACTATTCAGTTGTATTTTCTTTTTACCTTCTCTCAGGTTGCGAGTGCTCCTTGGATTTGGGCAGTACACCCATTACGCAAATTGGATAGTCTTCTTCCAAACCATAGGCAGGTGCCGACCGGTAGGGAATGAAGAAAACCAATTAGCCTAACTATGGTGTACAAAAGGTATTAAGTAAAGACAAATAAAGGGATTAGAAGGAGGGCAAAGTAAATTGCGACTTCTATTCACGACCAAAACCAAGTATTTCATTACCACTCCCACTTCACCTTTTGTATTTCTCCAGGTCATTCCGTATCACTACGAAGATCCACAGTTTATTGGATACTCCATCGTATGGTTATATACGAACTCGAAAGGAACTTGTTCCAGTTCGGGGATGGATTCTGGTTCAGGAGAAATAGGAATAAGGTTTATTCAGGTGTCTTTTATCTTCACCTTCTCTCGCGTTGCGAGTGCTCCTGGGATTAGGACAATATACCCATTATGCTTATTGGATAGTCTTCTTCCAAACCATAGGCTGGTATCGAACGGTAGGGAAGGAAGAAAACCATTTAGCCTAAGAGGGTGTATAGAAGGTAATGACTAAAGACATATGAAGCGATTTGGAGAGATGGAAAAGAAATATACGGTTACAGTTGTGAATCTGGATAATGGATGAGGCAATACTAGGAATACCCGGATACCCCTACGAAACATTTCAATGTTTCAGTTTCACTGTGTACTGTTAATAGAAAACTGATTTCCCAGTTAGACACTTGCTCCAGGGTATGTATTTACCAGGTATGATTCTCACATCTGTATGGTGTTACAGATGATGAGTGGGAGTAAGTTATTAGGAATTAGGTGATCATCCTCACTATATCGGAATTCGTTGTAATTGGTGATATTTGAGGAAATCGCCTGGGTTGTTTGCCGGACGGCAAATATTTGGTTTTGAATATCCGTTGTTATGCACCAGTTTCAAATTGATATATTTGTACGTCTATTTTTTATAGAGTGAGATATAACTTTTTGAAATTATGTCCATGACATTTACCTATATCAGTGGATGGTTAGGTAAGGAGCATTAAACAGCGGTGTAATTCTTCTTAACTATAAGTACAGTTTTCAACCTACGACACACAGGGATTGAGTTATTAGACTCAAGGGACTTATACAGAGTATTGTATGTTGTCCAGTGTCCATTAGGACAGAGGAGTTGGTCCTCGTACTATATTCGGTTTACTTATGATTTCTCTAGTTCTTAGACAAGTGTTTCGTAGAAACACAAGGTCTGAGTTTTGAGAAGTTATAGGTATATGAATAAAGTAGAGAACCAGGTGTTGCAAGTATCGAGATTCTTCAAGGTGATCGAAGATCTAGATACTTGTGTAGGGTATTCAGTTGATAGTAATGATTAAGAGAACTTGCTTCTCTTTCAGGTTACTCATAATTGGAAGTACTCCTAAGTTGAGTAATGCTGATCGGTCTCTCTCCATTTAGTTGACATGCACTGGAGACAGCTGCATGATTTGAATCTGGTTGAATTAAATTAGTGCCTCTGTTTCTATATTGGATATAGAACAGTTCATATCTTAACGATGTTAAGGTACGGGGAGTTGTCCGGCTTATGCTTAAAACCAGACTCCGGATAACTCAAGGCACGTTTCTGTAATGGCTGTTTGTTGGTTGACCCGGGCTATGACGAGGGTTGATTTTCTACCATCTGGAAGATCAATAGTAATATTGTTCTTGGCTCGCCACAGTTTTAACAAAAATGGATTTTTTCAGAAAACAGTAGTGGGAGTATGGTAGAACTGGAAGTCATTCCAGAATCGCAGACGATTACTGAAAATTTGATAAGAACCTAAATATTCAATTTGGTTTGACATTCCATTGGCCACTCCGCAGATACGGTGGGTAACCTCAGGCACCCTAGAGGTACTCCGGTAGCCTCAAGGACGGTGACAGGGAGGTTCTTGTTTACCCAGACTTGCCATTGCTGTTGTTCCAGGCTGCGAGACCCGGCAGGAGGATGAGTATAGCGTCGTTCTAAACTAGCTTTAGAAGTGTACGTGTATATGACTCTGCCAGAGGGTTGTCGTAGTCAGTGGGAGCAGTGGAAGCATTGGTGGACAAGTGGCTTATGTCTATTTATAAACTAAAGCAGATGTAGCAGAGATAGATCATCTATTTCTGATATGACAGTCATAGGTTTGACTTCATCAGAATAGGGGATGGATCTGTTGAGAAGGTAGTAGGGTGTGATGTCCTGGTATTTGGATGACATGCACAGAGTAGGAAGTGATGTTCCTATACTACGATCGGTTATACTTTGGTTGTCACACAGTGGTTTCTCCACATGGGATTTGGATATAATACCAAGACATTGTGGTTATTGGATCTATGGTTTTAGATCTAGATTTGGATAGTTTCCCAATCAGGGTACTTAGACAGCATTCTGAAGGTGTTTTAGAATGGATGACTCCAGGCACGGTAGTGTACCTACAGGTGATGGAGTCACCCTCTCTAAAGGTGTCTTACAGACTAAAGTGGAGAGGGATGTGCATGATTGGCAGATCACTTGCTTAGGCAATTGAGTCAATCATGAGATGTCAAGCACCACACCAGATGTTGTTTTTTGCAGTAGATGCAATATGTTGATATTGATCCAATCCTGGAGAGACGAACGGAAGCAGTTTTAGAACATAAGTGGATGTTCTAGGGATATGATAACAACAGCCTCTTTTAGGAGACAGTTATCATTCCAGGCTTCCAAGGTAACATGGATGACAAAGAGGTTGTCAGAGTTATAGTTTTCCTTCTGACGAGGGGCAGTATTTTGGACAGGTGGTCCAAGGGGATACTGAGGGAGGCATGACGCAGGATACTGATTAAGTTCAGTTGACGATACAGTCTAAGAAGTTTGGATTTGGAGTTCATTTATGAGCTAGGTCCCATCAGATATCCAGACATATTCTAAGACATGTATTGCTCATTTCGGGAGATGGCTTTCTCCGCGAACTTGAGATAAAGAGAGACATAGAAAGAAAAATCAAGGCGGATCCACTCACTGAGGCTATTTCTCGAACACATTAGTTTCGCAAACTGGTCTTGTGAGACTGATTAGTAGAGGAGTTGGGTGTTCGGTATCACACGGGCTGTGAGTATACATCGCAATAATTAGCCTTGAGTGCAAGTGGGAGATTGTTGGAGATAGTGCCCTCAGAGTCAATTATTGGATCAAAGGCACGTGATTACAATGATTGATAGAGGACCTATACCATTAGAACAGTCTTACTCAAGATGATAGTATGCTATCTGGTTTATCTTTATCATCGTGTACTGCTTTAGGTGACCTTACAGGTCACTATTGCACGTTGATAGAGCCCTTAGGATTCTTGCTTGACTGCCAGCAGTATGATGGCGATCATATACGTGGGAGCTGGGGTCTATAAGCACATCCTTAAAAGGTCCCTAGTCGTGGGAGTTTTCGAGACATGGCATCGATACTCCAGAGTAGACTAGTGTATAAAGTCGAGACCCCGACGAGGGGCGGTGGCCGGTCTCACAAGCCACTGGTGTCAGTTGGTTCACCTAAGATGTATACAGGTGCTCATTGGGTTATGAATACACTGGACAGGACTCGCCGGGAACATGCTAGTTGGTATTATACCTGACGTCAGATGGCGGTTCCCTGGTGACATGTGTACAGGTTAGTTCATCGACCTGAGATCGTCATTTGTCTCGTGTGAGTTCCCACTGTGCTTTGATTACTACCCTACCACGGCTCAAAGGAGTCGTGCAAACAGGTTTTAGTTGGGTATAGTCCCGAGCCACATGGAGGCAGTGAGCAGATTTGCAGTGGTTCGTCTCTCCCGGTATTGGGGGTGAGGTCGCGCTGTGTCCAGGAGTGCCATTACACGAAGTCCTTTTCCAAGGCAGGAGATTTACTGGTAGGTATTCCAGTAGTATCTCAGGGTGTTCTGGGCTACACTCCGACACGACTTGTACCGCTTTTGGGGGTCTGTCTTTTACCAACCCCCTAAGCCCGCCATGCGATGCTCATAGACGAACGGACCGGACTGCACGGATATTGTCACTGACAGGCTCAGTAGGGTGTCAGGATGAGTTCACTCATCGACGTCCCTTTTGGTCAATACCTGGTAGCCCTTTACGTATGGCTAATACCTCTGACGTGCTAGTGGTTAAATCCACAACCAAAATATTGACGTGTCTGTAGAGTCCCCCACAGACCGTTTTCTCAAGTTTCGGGCAAAACGCTGTAGAGGCCGTATGGAGATATGGCATGGTTCGATCATGTACGCGCGGTATTGCACGGATCATGATCGGACGGATAATACTAGCGGGCTTTGGTTTAAGCCGGATCCTAGTATTGTACAGTATAGATTTTGTCTCATTGCATTTGTATTCGGCTGGAATACAAATGTGGGTATGTATATGCAGTCGCGGGGTTTTCCTGTATTTATTACGGGATCAGTTTTATGAAGTTGCCAGTTTGCTTTCCGTTTCGGCCATTTTCCTTTGTTTCTTTCCTTGGCTGAAAATTGGTGGAGGAGGGCTTATTTGCAAATGTGCAAATTAGCATTTTGGAGGGTGTTTCTTGTTAATAGTTGCTTCATGATGGCTCTTGTTTGACCTTGACTTCCTTTGATCATCATTGCTTGCAATGATGGGTTGTGTGTTGGGTTTTTGGTGTGAGATTTTGGGTTATCATTATTCCTCATGATAACATTCTTGCATTATTGCCCATTCTCTCTCTCCTCTTTCTTTGGAAGGTGGCCGGCCATTCTTGGGGGGTGAGGGGAATTCATTTTGTTGAGAGGAAAAATGTTGATCTCATTTTCTTTGCATGCTACATATTCCTCACCTCTCTCCATAGTTCATTTCCTCTATCAAATGGCAACTTCATACCCCTAATGAGACAAAGCTTTCTACACTTCATCTACAGTTTTCTTGGGCACGTCGACTCTCCAACTTCGTACTCGAGTTGCTTCGGTCCAGAGGTGGGAACCCGTAAAAGAACCCGGCGATATGGTGCCCTTCTGACGAGGAGATGAAGACCGGAGATTCCGGGGGGAGATCGGGACGACGACGAGAAGACCGAAGAACACGGATCGCTCAGTATATCTCTCTACCCCTTCTCTAGTTATCTAGGATTAGATTAATGGCCCGATCCGGGTTTTTAGTGCGCGGTTGTACCGGTTTAAAAGTTAAAGAAAAGTATTGTTTCCGCATTTTGGCCTCGTTCAGACGGCCGGGGCGCCGCCGTGCACTTACATGATTTAGGGGCGAGCGCGGGGACTTCGGACGCCACGAAGAAAGGAAAGCGGGTGGTCGGATTCAGTTAGCTCGAGATCACCGGTGGGTAGATTTAACATCTACGGGGAAATCGCTCGTATGGCGTTATGCATCAGGGCTTGATAGGATATTGTAGCCGCATATTTATATTCACATATATTGATTGTGCATGTGTACTATTGTTGCATACCCTATTTCCTGCTGCATAAGGACGTATATTAATGAGACACAGCACTATTACTAACGGTTCATGTTGCACGAGCACTAAATTGTACGCCACACACACACCGTTAGTAATTGACATGACACTCACACTATAGAATTGCTATAGATAATACATTGTTTAGCTTACCTTATCATTGATATTGAAACATGGATATATTGTTTTATTTCGTTTATGAGATACATCGTGCATATATATTTACATGTATACATTCATACTTGCTATAGCTACATGTGCATCTTTAGATACGATTGGAGTTGATTTTGGAGAAACGGGAACCACATGATATATTTAAAAACTGGATTCATTTTAAACAACGGTTTTCCCTTGATATGCACATACTACGGTTTTATGTTGCATATATCATATTTCTTGGATTTACGCATTTGAGATATGAATTTCATGTGATTTATGGATTTGAGAACCGTGGTATTATTTCAAGAAAGTATGCATTGTTTTGAAAACCCGGTTTCTCTTGATACGATATTTCAGTGCGTCCACCATGAGTTTTCTTGATTCTGAGAATTATGTTCGATACCCGATTCGAGGAGTGGTAGGCACCGTCTGCGGGTACATGGTGGACCCGGTGAGGTACCCCGGGGCAAGAAGACTCGTATAGAAAGGCGGTGAGTCCGGCGGAGGGACTACTACCTACCGGTGATAGTATAGAGCCTGACGGATATCCGGAGGATACCGTTTGGGAGTTATGACATGAGATATATTGAGGGCCGACCTGGGTAGGCGGCGCCTGAGAGATGAGTATTTACGTGTCGATGTTGGACACGAGTATTTCATGATATTTTCGAGTGCCGATGCTGGGCACTCAGGTTCCATGAGATTTGCAAGATATGAGGGCCGATCTGAGTGACGGCGGCTGAGGTACTGGGATTTGGGGTGTCGTTGATGGACACCGGGTTCTTACACGATGATGATATGTTTTATCCCATACTCAGCATTCATTGATATGCACTGCTTCATGTATTTGTAGTACCTGATAGAGTACCTTTTATGACTATTGCATATCCATATTGGCATATTGATACTACCAGTTTGCATGTTATAGTGTATCGCAGTACATGCATACCTGCGATTACCAGTATGATGTTTTATACTATTCACGAGTTAGCAACTCACCCCCGTTGTGCCATAGTGTTTTGCAGGTTTGACCCTCAGCATAGTCGCGGCAGGGCTACTCTTTTCACCTACTTTTGCGGATACTGCTACAGTTGGCTGTGTGGCCTTTTTGGATAGGTGGGTGGTTTTGCGGTTATCCGTTTGATGTTATTGTATCTTTTATTGTATCTAGTATACTCCATTTACTATTTCCATGTATTGACTTAGAGACGAGTTGTGAGGACGATATTGTATATTCTTCTGTGATTCTGGTGTCGAGCTCGTGTGAGCCGGCTTTTATTATGCAGTTTATCTTTTATGTTGTTTTTCACTTATTTGGTCCACTTCTTCGCTACGGCGTCGTATATATATATATATGTTGTGGTGGTTGTTTCCGCCTTTGGGCGTGATTTTCTCCCGTTTGGGGATGCTTCATTTATTTCATATGTTGCTTTACTTATATCTCATGTTGTACTCATTTCGGGGCTAGTTTTTACAAAGGAGGTGCTGCCGAAATTTTCAAGAAAACAAAAATTTTAAACTTTAAGGATTTTCACTTTGAGATTTTAAACTTAAGATTTCTAAAATGTTTTTGACAAAGGATTTATTACGTTATTTCTTCTCCTGGTTTAGATTTCTGGGTTTTCGGCTTACTTAAATTGCGTTACGCCTGTTGACGTCGCGTGGTTTAAGTGCCGGTTACGTGCCTAAATATTTTTGGGTCATGACAAAGTTGGTATCAGAGCGCTAGGTTTTTACCTTTCGGAGTGTAGGATGACACTGGTAGATGGAGTAGGTAGCTTAAGCAGAGTGGCGTCGTGTGTGTATGTTCCGCGGCATACTTGCGACACGGTACTCTGCCTAAGTGACCTTAGGACTTGTTGGTTAAATTTCCTTCCGTGATTATATACATCCTTGCGATTCGATTTCTCTGTTCTTATCGGATCCTGTTTTTCTTTCCAGCCATTATACCGCCAAAGACTATGAGGGCACAGAGAGCGGCCGCGAGAGCCGAGATCAGAGTTGGCTCGTCGGAGACGAGGACTGACCAGGGCGGTACGCCCATTGTACAGGAGCAGATTGATCCACTTTCGACAGACCGCATTACTAGGCTAGAGGCCGGTATGCAGGATTTGCGCCAGATGATGGGATCTTTGGTTGAGGCCAGCCGAGCGCAGAGATCAGAGGTTGTTCCACCTGTTACGGGGACCATGACAATGCCTACTGTTCAGACAGTTGTACATGCAGCTACGGAGGTTATCACTGTATCATTATCAGAGTTCATGAAGCTGAAGACTCCGGTTTTCACAGGCACTGATACAGCTGAGGATCTGCAGTCGTTTATCGATTGGATGGCCAGGATCTGTCGTTCGCTGAGATGCTCCGACGCGAGATTGGTAGAGTTCGCGAGTTTTCGTCTGGAGAGGGTTGCTCAGACTTGGTGCGAGTCTTTAGAGAGAGGCCGAGCCGTGAGCACCCGAGTGGATGCTTTTGGCAACGGGGTTCTCCTACAGTCACTTGGTCGGGGCTATGGGGCTTGGCTGTCTAGTAGAGTTACCCAGCGAGTGTTCACGTACAATACGTGATTGCGACAGAGTTTTTATCAGAATCAAAACTTTGTGGAAACCGATTAACCGAGACTAAAATGCTAGATTTACAAAATACTCACTAGTTTTCACAAAACTAATTATCCCGGATTCTAAATATTGTATCATTTATCATCATGATCTATACGACACTAAACATTTCGATCGATTTAACAAACACCCACAAATCCAGAGATCTCAACAACTTGAGTCTCATTAAAAACATCCAGAAAGTGCCAAATATAACAATGGAGCAGCACAAGAAAATTTAACACAAAACTCCCCAAACATGCCGCGGAACCGCGGCCAAACTATGGTTAAGGCCGCGGTTCCGCGGCGCTTTGATGGAGTTCGCGTTTCAAATTTCTTGGTGCTCCATTAAAATCCCTGCATGATTTTCTGCATATTTTTAATCACCAAAATCTCAACTTTTGAAAAATCGACAGAAACTTGGAAAAACCCGGGATTCAAAAACCGATCGAACACTTAACATCGTAAAGACTTACCCTAATGTTCTAGCTTAGCTCTGATACCATGAAAGTGTTTCTTGGCAGCACCATAGGGTTTATGTAGGGTTACTAGGCACTGTCACAAGGGTCTATAAGGCATCAAGCATGCCCGATTTAAATTTTAGACGTGCCGAACAACCCTAACCAAGATCTTAGACTAGAGATTAGGTGAAACAATGAGCAAGTAAACAACTTTACTTCTAAGAGTTTGGGATTACAACCTTTGTAGTCCGGTCCTTCACTTCATAAGCTCCGTGTTGAGGTCCCTTCGCTGCGATCATCGAGTATCCGGACTCTAGAGAGGCTCCACAAAAGAAAGATGCAAGCTTGCTTCCGATCTTCGATAACTAAGATGATCTACCTTGAACTTTCTTTAACTCAAGCTCTCACTCACTAATCAAGTATTAATGATATGAACACCCTAATCTAATTGGCTAGATTAGATGAGGATGATGAAGTAGGATTTATGCTCTCTTTTATTTTCATAATCTCATACTAATTCATCACAAAACTCAAAGCTAGAAAGCTTTGCAAGGAGGAAGAAGAAGATGAACTCATTTGTGATGAATAATGAATTGTAATAATAATAATTACAAATGCAACCATGGTTGATAAAAGAAAGGGCTAACCATTGTAGAGAGTTAACTAGGGTTAAGGGTTTGGGTTGGATTTAAAAATATCTCACAAAATATCAACATATAATATCTTAGCTCAAAACAAAATAAAAGCTTCTAGAAGCTACAAGAAAGAGCTAACCCAAATCAAACCCTAACCATATTTAATCTCCAGTAATCATGTTGCATTAATAATCATAACTTGTTACAATATTATATATCACATATACAATATATTTTTGTAACAAAAGAAAATAATACAATTAACATATATCGCATATATATCAATGTATTACCCGGTGAGAAAATGAATCAATAAAGCGAGCCAATATTAGATAATGTAATGTAATATATCACATATATAATTATACATTAAATTATCGAATCAACACTTGATCTGACAATCCGACTATTTCTCAAATAACCGACTAATATATATATCTATACCGATTCATCGAATCAGCACTTGATCCGATGACCCGGCTGATATCAAATATCGCGAGAACAGAATACGGTATCTCATATCGCATTATCCTCGGTCATGCACATATCACATATGTGACCCTACTCCATTTTGTCTGAGTCAAGAAACCTCTGCGTAGGACTCTAAAGAATCATCAATACGCCGGCAGTAGGTGATGATCATATCAAACACCCACAAGCTGCAAGCGGTCTGCTAAACGTAACAGCCACCCAGGCATTGAGCGATCAGAAGATCAACAAGCAAGCCTGTACATTCTCCTGTGAATCCAATCAGTAACACTTCCGTACAGTCCGGTCTCTTCGTCTGATATGTCGCATATCTCGCCTAGGGGTGGTAAACGTCAGACCCCAGTAGCTTGATAAGTCGTGTCGATATGAGGTCTATAACAGTTCGAGAAACTACTGATAAAACTTACCAGTAAATCTCAGCAACCCTGGCCAGGGATTTCCAGTTATAGCCAATCGAACACAGCGCAACATCAACTCCCTATATCGGGAGAGACGAAACCCCTCCTATCGCTCATTGCCTCCATGTGATTCGGGACTGTATCCAAAAGCCACCTTTTTGCACGGCCTCTTGGACGTGGTATGATGGAAATCAAAGCACAGTGGGAATCACACAAGACTCTATGACGATCTCGGGTCTACAAACTAACCTGTACCAGTGTCACCAGAGAACTGCCATCTGACGTGAGGTATAATACCATCTGGGAGTTCTCGGCGAGTCCGTCCAGTGTACCCAGTCTCTACTGAGCACCCGTATACCTTCTCTGATATCAAACACCAATGGATATGAGATCATCTATCGCCCATCATATGGGTCAGGAAGCGCATACGCTAGTCTACTCTGGAGTATCGATGCCCTGTCTCGGTACTCCCACGACTAGGAACATTTGAAGGATGTACTTGGCGACTACACTGTCCCCACTAGTATGATCCGCATCATAGTCTTGGTAGTCAAGTACTCATCCTAAGGGCTTTATCAACATGTAACATAGAGACAATCAGAGTACATGTTAAGATAAAGTGTAACCAGATAGCGTACTATCATGTCGAGTAAGAAAGTCCTCCCTATATATGTCCAAGCATCCACTACAATATACATCGTATGTACAGTAATGGCTTCTAGGGCATACATATAACTAATAATCTCCCACTTGCACTAGGGCCATCTGTTGTGGTATCGCATACCCAACAATCAGCTGTGGTTGAAGTATCTCATACTTAACCATCCTATAAAAGTCTCTACTGGGAAATAGGCCTTTGTGAGTGGATCCACGTTGTTGTCCTCTGTGTCTACTCTCCTAACCTCGATCTCCCTAGAGATCAACCATCTCCATGATCAGGTGATACCGTCTATGAATTATATCTGGATTTCTAATGGGGCGGGGGTTCCTAGGCCAAAGTCATAACTCCATTGTCACACAATGGTTGGAATGAAGTTTATCTCATGAACTTATATATATATATATATCCGGACTATTTCTTTGGTAGCATCCATGGTAGTGATTTATCCTGCCTTTATCGTCTAATATGGCACGGTATCTAGCTTGGAACTCTTCCAACATACCGTCCCTCCACTGAGGGTAAAGACAATGCCTGTGACAGACATTCAGTCGTCCTTATCACCATGGAACTTTTCTAGTGATTCTCCCCAGGATCGATTCATACCATCTCACTACACCTATTGTGAATCCTAACATCCAATTAGATCTATCTCATAGATCCAAAACCCAGGATTTAGGAGGTATCGCTTTGATCCTATATAGGGAATTCTTGTGATAAGCGGAGATTGACCGAGCGTAGCATAGGAAACTCCTTTCCTATTAAAAGTATGTCATCCACGTACTCTACGAGGATCACCACCATACTTCCTACTACCTTTTTGTATATACAAGGTTCATCTACCATTTTGATGAAGTCAAACTCTTTGACCCTCACATCAAAACAAACGTTCCAACTCCGCGATGCCTGTTTTAACACATAAAACATCTTGCACATGTTTCCGCTGCTCCCACTATCTACGAAGCTCTCTAGCTGTGTACTTTTATACGCACTCTTCCAAAACATCATTTAGAAAAGCTGTCATGACACCCAACCGCCAGAAATCGTAGTCATGGTATGTAGCAATGGCAAGTAGGATCTGGATAGACCTAACCATAGGTTTGAAAGTCTCAACTTTTCCATGTACACCAAGTAATCTTCTCAAGATATACTTGCTCTTGATGGGGATTTAACCCTTCAGATAAAGCAACCAAAGTCCATATTTTGTTGGTGTATAAGGATTCCATCTCAGATCACTTAGCATCCAGCCATTTTTACAGAGTCCCGCTCCTGATGGCCTGCTTGAAACTAGTTAGGTCATCATCTCATGATGCAATCCTCGCTCCCACTGTCATAGAGAAACCGAAGTATCTCTCAGGTGGGTGAGGAACCCTACTAGATCGGCGGAGAGGCAGAGGTTCGTTGGAAACTATTGAATCCTTTGGTTCTACCAAATCATCAGCTGCAGTTTGTATAGCTAGAACTCTTTCCAGTTCTACCTCATGACCACTAATTTCTTCACAAGAAATACCCTTTCATAAAGGTGGCATGCTGAGAAACAAAACATCTCTTGTTCCTCGGTTTGGTAGTGTTGGATATATGTATGCCCTAGAGGCCATTATGAGATAGTGTATGTACTGATGTGTGTGTGTGTGTGTGTGTGTGTGTGTGTGTGTGTGTGTGTGTGTGTGTATTCGGAGGACAGTCTTGCTCGACATGATAGTATGCTATCTGGTTTTACTTTATCATATGTTCACTTGATCATGTTTATATTCATTTGGTACATGTTGATAAAGCCCTAAGGATATTGGCTTGATTACTGGGATTATGATGTGGATCATACTAGTGGGACACCTGTAGTTTATAAGCATATCCTTGAAATGTTCCTAGTCATAGGTATATCGAGAGAGGGCATCGATATTCCAGTGTAGACTAGCGTATACCATTCTTGTTCCATATGATGGGCGATGGATGATCCCATATCCGTCTGGTGTGTTGACACCAAAGATAGTATATGGGTGCTCGGTGAGACTGGGTACACTGAACGGACTCACCGAGAACTCCTATGTGGTATTATATCATACGTCGGATAGCAGTTCTCAAGTGACACTAGTACAGGTTAGTCTGTAGACCTGAGATCGCCATAGAGTCTTTTGTGTCCTCCTACTGTACTTTGATCTCCACCCTACTACGGCTCTATTGAGTCGTACAAACAGGTGGATTTTGGGTATAGTCCTGAGGCATATGGAGGCAGTGAGCGATAGGAGGGGTTTCGTCTCTCCCAGTATTGGGGGGTGATGCTGTGCTGTGCACGATTGGCTATAACAGGAAGTCCCTGGCCAGGGTTGCTGAGATATTATAGATAAGTGTTATCAGTAAGTTTCTCGATCTGTTATAGACCATATACCGTCATGACTTATTGAGTTATTGGGGTCGACGATTCCATCCCTAGACTCAATATGCAGCATATCTGACGAAGAGATCGGACTGTACGGTAAGTGTTGCCAGTTGGATTGACGGGAGTTTTGACAGGTTCACTTGTTCTTCTTCTGATCGCTCAATACCCGGGTGGCCGTTACGTTTAGCTGATCGCTTGCGTCTTGTAGATGTTTGATATGATCATCACCTACTGCCGGCGTATTGACCAGTCTTAGAGTCTCACATAGAAGTTTCTCGGCTTAGGCGAAACGAAGTGGTGCGCATATGAGATATGTGCGGAAGCTCGATTAAATACGAGTATATGATACTGTATTTTAATCGGGCGTTTTATACAAGTCGGGTCGTATGAGATATGACCGGTTTATTAAATCAAGTGTTGATTTAATATTGACTTTTATCTCATTTATTTAAACCCTTTTCTTTTAATGGATGCATGCATGTATATGTACATGATGATGTACATACACACATACATACATGCATTTGTATCATGGCTGATGATTCAACTTAGATGGCAATATAAGAATCACATGGTTGATAATTTAATATATGGATATTTTTGAATTAAGTTAAAGATAAAGGAAAATAGATAATGACTCATTTCTTTTGTAATGACTCATTTCTTCTACACTTTTCCATGGTTGACCTTTGACTTAACTATGGTTTATTTTCCTTTGCCTTTTAACTCATGAAGAAATATCTAGATATTATTATTAACTATGCTTTCTATTATGATATATATCTCTCTTTCATTTTCTTTTTGAATTATTGTTCATCCAAAAGAAAAATATCAAGCCATCTTCATCTTCCTCTCTTTAGCTCTCTCTTGACTTCAAAATTGAGTTAGATAAAAAGAAAGAAAGGGTATTAAGTGAGATTACCAACCATTTCATCATCCTACACAACCCTTGCTACTTTGTGTAGGGTGTTTTGCTTCAAGAATTTCAAAGATCAAGTGAAGCAACAAGCTTTGAGCAAAGGACTTCGGGTGGATCGTTGTGGACTTGGAGGTGATCTAGCGAGCCGTTATAAACCAAAGGAGATCCAAGGAGTCACCCTAGGAGGTCTACAAAGGTTGTAGTCTCTCCACTTAGTGTAAATTATCTTTTAGATGTGATACTTCTAATTGTTACTTCATAATTCTAGTTCGATTCCTAGTTTAGTTTACTTAGCACCTCATAAATTTAAAGTTATGGCATGTGTGATACTTCCAAACCCTAAACGAGGTGTTAAGGAAACCCTACAGTGGTATCAGAGCCAAGCTAGAGCTTTGGAGTAACCTAGACGACGTTAAAAACCTCGAACGAACGAAACACGACGCCCGGGGGGTGCTCTCTGGAAATTTTTCAAAAACGTGGATTTTTTCACATTAAAAATACTTAAAAAATTCAGCAGGGTATTTTATGGGCCCACAAGAAGTATGACGCCCTAACTCATCCATACGACCGTGGAACCGCGGCCATAGTGGCCTTTCTGCAGCGGTTCCGCGGCGCAGTAGGTGGGTCATGGGCCGTATTTTCTTGTGCAGGACCTTATGTATTTTGTGCAGTTACTGGTATTTTTTAAAACTGCTCAAGTGTTGAGCTTTCTGAGAAGTCTGTGGGTGTTTAATCGTTCGATCGAATGTTTTAACTGCGCCTAGTTTATTAGTATGTGATACAATAATTGGAATCTATAAATTTGTTTGTTACGTGTAAATCTAGCAGTTCGGTCTCAGGAATAAACGAAAATCTTGTTGAATTATCCGGTTTTTTTTGAAAAGGTGTTTTCTTGGATGAGACCCAAATGCGAGTTTTACATTGTGAGACATGAAATCTTGTATATGTGATATTCCGGGTTTGTGTTGTCTAAAGACAGTTACGATTCCAATTGTTGTAGTTTTTCATTTTATTTCTCTGTGACCGTAAGTGTAGTATGTAGTTGTATTGCCGGTTTTTGTTGCTATACATCAACGACGATCGGTCTATGCATACTTACTTACGTTGATGATATTTGATATTATGTGTCAATGAGATTTGATGTGCAGGATTGTCGTGAATGAATAGCCGGGGTTTTTTTTATGTGAGATGAGAGTTTTCTTTTCATTCATGTAAAATTAAATTGTATGTAGTATTCTTTTATTTTGGGCACTTCCGGGTTGAGGTTGATGTCACCAGTGATGTATATTATTTACTTTTCCGTATTAGGATAGACCCAAGGAGGAGGGCACAAGTGACCGAGTTCTAGGGTTCAGTGGGAGGCCATCTCGAGGAGTCGAGACCGGGTCTCCTAAACTCCAGAATTGGGAGTGTCGTTTGCCGCTCTCGTAGGGGTCTAGGGGTGTGGGCTTGGCTATTCATCGCGACCGTGGAATCCGTATTTTTATTGCTGGCTAAATACAAAATACGGACCTCCTAGATATCCTATATTAAATGTGCTTCTGCTGCTTTTATTATATGATGTGATCATTTAATATATATCTGAGACGAATGCGATATTATATATATGATATATAATAGACATTACTTATGTTTTGCACCCGCGCTAGCCCCGTCCTGGTATGCCGTTAGTTAAGTAACCTAACGGTGCATATCAGGACACTGCGGCGAATGCGAGTGGCATAAGTGTACGTTATATTTTCGTTTCTTTCTGTAATGGCTTAGGATTTAAATGATGGGACTACGCTAATGAGATTAATGTAAAAGATAAATGAACCTAAAAAGATGTTGTAGAATCGGATTTGAAACACACTCGGCCTTTTATGAAAAAGCATGTTTCAAAATGCGGAGCTTAAGCCACTCCTTTTAAACCCATTAGATTCTACAACGATATCAAGTTCATGTAAGTCTACGGTATCGCCCCGGCCGTCTGTCCGAGGCTAAAATGCGGAAACAAAAACTTTTTCAAAACTAGAAACTGACGCTATCGTATACTTTAAATCCGGATCGAACCATTAACCTACAACTAGCAACTAGAGAAAGGGTTGGAAAGCTATACGGATCGATCCGTGTCCTTCGGTCTTTGGCCACCATCCCAAGCTCCTCACGACATCTCCGGTCTCGATCTCCTCATCGGAAAGGGCACCACATCATCGAGTCTTTTTACGTGCTCCCGCTTCATCCGAAGCAACTCGGGCACGAAGTGTGCTAGCCGACGTGTCCAAGGTTTGTAGAGAATGTTTGTGATCACTTTGTCTCTTGCATCCATTGTATAGATGGAGGTAAGAGATGATGCCATTGGTGGATGATGTAAGCTAGAGGAAGAAGAAGAAGAAGAAGAGGCTCTCTTTTCTTTTCTTTTCTTGTGTTGAATTGATAATGAGAGCAAGAATGAGAAAATACAAGAGCTAACCCAAAAGGATATGGCTGCCCTTTCTCTCTCCATCCATCAATTCAACACACAAATCAATCAATTAAGTGACATTAGTGCTAAAAAAGAGACCATGAGTCACCTAATTGATTGTGCCTCTTCATGATGACTTCCACTCACATTTTCCACTTGCAAACATTAACCCAAATGTTTACAACAATAAAAAGATACGGCAACATCTAAAGTAAACTCATGACGGATCACAAGGATACCCCTCACCCGTATATACATACCTGAATCCGCATTCCGACTGAATGCGAATGCGATGAGACGAAAGTAATCCAACAAATCAAATACTAGGATCCGGCTTAAACCAAAGCCCACTAGTATGATCCGTCCGATCATGATCCGTGCACTACTGCACGTATATGATCGGACCCTGCCATATATCATACGGCCTCAACAACGTTTCACCCGAAACTTGAGAAACAGTCTGTGGGGGACTCTAAAGACTTGTCAATACTTTGGCTGTGGATTTAACCACTAGCACGTCAGTGGTACTAGCTGTACGTAACGGGCTACCAGGTATTGACCAAAAGAGAGGTCGATGAGCGAACTCATCCTGACACCCTACTGAGCCTGTCAGTGGCAATATCCGTACAGTCCGGTCCGTTCGTCTATGTGAATCGCATGGCGGGCCTAGGGAGTTGGTAAAAGTCAGACCCCCAAAAGCGGTACAAGTCGTGTCGGAGTGTAGCCCAGAACACCCTGAGATACTACTGGAATACCTACTAGTAAATCTCCTACCTTGGCCAAGGACTTCGTGTAATGGCTCTCCTAGACACAACGTGATCTCACCCCCAATACCGGGAGAAACGAAACCCCTGCCGATCCGCTCACTGCCTCCATGTGGCTCGGGACTGTACCCAACTAAAACCTGTTTGCACGACTCCTTTGAGCCGTGGTTGGGTAGTAATCAAAGTACAGTAGGAACTCACACGAGACAAATGACGATCTCAGGTCGATGAACTAATCTGTACACATGTCACCAGGGAACTGCTATCTGACGTCAGGTATAATACCAACTAGCATGTTCCCGGCGAGTCCTGTCCGGTGTACTCATAACCCAATGAGCACTTGTATACATCTTAGGTGAACCAACTGATACCAATGGCTTGTGAGACCGGCCACCGCCCCTCGTCGGGGTCTCGACTGTATACACTAGTCTACTCCGGAGTATCGATGCCCTGTCTCGAAAACTCCCACGACTAGGGATCCTTTAAGGATGTGCTTATAGACCCCAGCTCCCACGTATATGATCGCCATCATACTGCTGGCAGTCAAGCAAGAATCCTAAGGGCTCTATCAATGTGTAATAGTGACCTGTAAGGCCACCTAAAGCAGTACACGATGATAAAGACAAACCATGGTAGCATACTATTCTCTATCAACATGTAATAGTGAACAACAATGTCACCTAAAGTATGTACACGATGTTAAAGACAAACCAGATAATATACAATCCTCTTGAGTAAGACTGTCCTACCGGTATAGGTCCTCCCTCAACCATTGCAATCACGTGCCTGCGATCCAATAATTGACTCTGAGGGCACTATATCCAACAATCTCCCACTTGCACTCAAGGCTAATTATTGCGATGTCACATACTCACAGCCCGTGTGATACCGAACACCCAACTCCACTACTAATCAGTTTCATAAAGCCCGTTTGTGAAACTATTGCATTCGAGGAATAGCCTCAGTGAGTGGATCCGCCCTAATGTTTCTTTCTATGTCTCTCTTTATCTCAAGTTCGCGGAGAAAGCCATCTCCCGAAATGAGCAATACATGTCTTAGAATATGTCTGGATATGTGATGGGACCTAGTTCACAAATGAACTCCAAATCCAAACTTCTTAGACTGTATCGTCAACTGAACTTAATCAGTATCCTGTGCCATGCCTCCCTCAGTATCCGCTTGGACCATCTGTCTAAACTACTGCTCCTCGTCAGAGGGAAAACTATAACTCTGACAGTCACTCTGTCATCCAGGTCACCTTGGAATCCTGGAATGATAACCGTCTCCTAAAAGAGGCTATTGTTATCATATCCCTAGAACATCCACTTATGTTCTAAAACTGCTTCCGAACGTTTCTCCAGGATAGGATTAATATCAACTTACTGCATCTCGTGCAAAAACAAGATCTGGTGTGGTACTTGACATCTCATGATTGACTCAATTGCCCAAGCAAGTGATATGCCAACCATGCACATCCCTCTCCCCTTTAGTCTGTAAGACACCTTTAGAGAGGGTGACTCCATCACCTGCAGGTACACTACCATGCCAGGAGTCATCCATTCTAAATACCTTTAGAATGCAGTCTAAGTACCCAGATTGGGATACTACCCAAATCCAGATTAAAACCATAGATCTAGTAACCAGAATGTCTGATATTATATCCAAGCTTTATGTGGAGAAACCACTGTGTGACAACCAAAGTATAAACGATCGTAGTATAGGAATTTCACTTCCCATGTATGTCATCCAAATACCAGGACATCACACCCTACTACCTTCTTAACAGATCCATCCCTTATTCTGATGAAGTCAAACCTATGACTGTCACATCAGAAATAGATGATCTATCTCCGCTATTCTGCTTTAGTCCATAAATAGACATAAGCTACTTGTCCACTATGCTTTCGCTGCTCCCACTGACTACGACAATCCTCTGGCAGAGTCATATACACGTGCACTTCTAAAGCCAGTTCAGAACGACGCTATACTCATCCTCTTGCCGGGTCCACGGTCTAGAACAACAACAATGGCAAGTCTGGGTAAACAAGAACCTCCCTGTCACCGTCCTTGAGGCTACCGGAGTACCTCTCGGGTGCCTGAGGTTACCCACCATATCTGTGGAGTGGCCAATGGAATGTCAAACCAGATCGAATCTTTAGGTTCTTATCAAATTTTCAGTAATCGTTTGCGGTTCTGGAATCACTTACAGTTCTACCATACTCCCACTACTGTTTTCTAAAAAAATTCATTTTATCAAAACTGTGGCGAGTCAAGAACAATATCACTATTGATCTTCCAGATGGTAGAAAGTCAACCCTCGTCATAGCCCGGGTCAACCCACAAACAGCCATTACAGAAACGTGCCTTGAGTTATCCAGAGTCCGGTTTTAAGCATAAGCCGGACAACTCCCCGTACCTTAACATTGTTAAGATATGAACTATTCTATATCCAATATAGAAACAGAGACACTGATTTAATTGGAACCGGATTCAAATCATGCAGCTGTCTCCAGTGCATGTCAACTAAATGGAGAGATGTCGATCAGCATTACTCAACTTAGGAATACATCCAGATACGAGTAACCTGGAAGTGAAGCAAGTTATCATAATCATTACTATCAACTGAATACCATATACAAGTATCTACATCTTCGATCACCTTGATGAAATCCTGATACTTGCAATACTTGGTTCTCTACTTTATTCATATATCTATAACTTCTCAAAACTTAGACCTTGCATTTCTACGAAACCCATGTCTAAGAACTAGAGAAGTCACAAGTAAACCGAATATAGTACGAGTACCAACCCCTCTGTCCTCATGGACACTGGACAACATACAATACTCTGTATAAGTCCCCTGAGTCTTATAACTCATTCCCCTTGTGTCGTAGGTTGAAAATTGTACTTATGGTTAAGAAGAATTACACCGCTGTTTAATGCTCCTTTACCTAACCATCCACTGATATAGGTAAATGTGATAGACATAATTTCAAAAGGTTATATCTCACTTTATAAAAATAAACGTACAGCTATATCAATTTGAAATTGGTTCATAACAACGGATTTTCAAAACCAAATATTTGTCGTCCAGCAAACAACCCAGGTGATTTCCTCAAATATCACGAATTATAACGAATCCCGATATAATGAGGATAATCACCCAATTCCCAATAACTTACTCCCACTCATCATCTGTAAAACCATACAGATGTGAGAATCAAACCTGGTAAATACATACCCTGGAGCAAGGGCTAATTGGGAAATCAGTTTTCTTTTAACAATACACAGTGAAACTGAAACATGTAATTGTTTCGAAGGGGTATCCAGGTATTCCTAGTAATGCCTCTTCCAATATCAGATTCACAACTATAATCGTATATTTCTTTGCCATCTCTTCAAATCCCTTTATATATCTTTTTAGTCATTACCTTCTGTACACCCCTTTTAGGCCAAATGGTTTTCTTCCTTCCCTACCGTTCGGCACCAGCCTATGGTTTGGAAGAAGACTATCCAATAAGCATAATGGGTGTACTGTCCTAATCCTAGGAGCACTCGCAACCCGAGAGAAGGTAAAGATAAAAGACAAATGAATAAAACCTTATTCCTATTTCTCCTGAACCAGAATCCATCCCCGAACTGGAACAAGTTCCTTCGAGTTCGTATATAACCATACGATGGAGTATCCAAGTAACTGTGGATCTTCATAGTGATACGGAGTGTTCTGGAGAAATACAAAGGTGATTTAGGAGTGGCGATGAAATACTTGGTTTTGGTCGTGAATAGCAGCCGTGGTTTACTTTACCCTTTTACTAATCCCTTTATTTGTCTTTACTTAATACCTTCTGTACACCTTCGTTAGACTAATTGGTTTTCTTCATTCCCCACCGTTTGGCACCTACCTATGGTTTGGAAGAAGACTATCCAATAAGCGTAATAGGTGTACTGTACTAATCCAAGGAGCACTCGCAACCTGAGAGAAGGTAAAAAGGAAAAGACAACTGAATAGTCCTATTCATTTTCTCCAGAACCGGAAACCATCCTCGAATCTGGAACAAGTTCCTTCGAGTTCGTATATAACCATACGATGGTTTTATCCAATGGTAGTGGATGTTCGTAATAATACGGAGTGTTCTGGAGAAAAGGGTAAAAGAAGGAGTGGCAATGAGGTATGCAACTCAGATAATCCAAAAGCCAGTGTTTTAAGAAGGTTCGGTTAATCTTGGTCACTGAGTCATAGTCAAGGGTCGGGTCATGGTCTCTGCCAAAGAGAGAGAGAAAATAAACACTCAGCGTGCACTCTAACCTAGATCAGAATGGTTATCACTTTATCTAATCAGGAAACCATCCACTGTATCGTCAAATTCTCCTCCAAACCTGAAAGAAGAATTAGTCGGCATCACCCGAGGAGTAAACCAACTCATCAGTAGGAATCGGGATCCAACTATCATCGCATGATAACGTGATGGAATCCACTCACGTTATCACACTTCAGAAGGTATGCGCATATCTGGAAAGTTTCAGTTTCTTTAGAAACTCCCGATGTGATTTTTACCCCATGCTCTTATGACCTTGACGAAGGTCAACAAATCATAAGTCACATGTCAAGTTCTACACGTCATGGTCCAGGTTAATTTGAACCCACCCGTACAAGCCCTTGACGAAGGTCAACAAGGCTATACGACTGTCCTGAACCAACGCATCTATCTATGCAGCAGAAAGGTAACAAGCAGCTACCATTCACTATGCTTTGACGAAGGTCAACAAACATAGCATGAATACTAAGTGCTACCTGTCTGAAATGACGGAGGGCTACGAATGGTTTTTGGCGAAAAACCTTTAACATAATGAACTTGATATCGTTGAAGGAACCGGATAGCTTTTTATAAAAATATAGTGGCGAAAACCTTTGCTAAAGAGGTCACTCCCGGTGAAGGGATCTCGGCTCTTTCCCCGTAGAATGAGGTGCAGGATATTCCAACTGAATACCACGATGCAAAGCAAAAAGTAATCGACTATAGTGAAGTTATTACCCTGACACAAACTTCTGTCCAAGGGGTCACTCCTGGTGAAGGGATCTCGGCCCTTGCCTCGTCGACTGAGGTGCTGGATATTCATAACCGAATACCATTGTGCAAAACAAAAGAGAACGTCCTTGCAATAACAGCTTTTTGAAAAATGTTCCAACAAGATCGAACATGTTTGTTTAGCTTGCATCGATCCGAATCAATGCAGTCCCATCAATTAATCACACCACAAAAGAACGAAAATACGATGTACGTATATGCCATCCGCATTCGCCACTGGGTCCCGTCATCACCCGTTAGGTTACTTAACTAACGACAGAGCGGGGACTGGACTAGCATAGGTGTAAAAGATATACAACATCCACTGGTATATATATCAATATATAATATTCGCTCATGGTGTGATAAAATGCAACATCACAGAGAGTAATAAGCATCACAGAACAATACAGATAATCTGGAATCCCCGGGTTTCATAGAGCCGCTACTGAAACCCGACGTTCCCCTGGTCGTGTGGATAGCCTATGCAATGAAATCCTACACCCCTACGGACGCGGCAAGTTACCCGCCAAAACCTGAAGCGAGGCAGCCCCCTTCAACAACGTGAATGGACCACCCAGCACTTCATGGAATCCGGTAACTTGAGCACCCCTCCTTGGGTCAACCTGTACCCCATACGAGTGCGGCGAATAGCCTGCCAATTCTAGAGTGAAGCCCCCTCCGTCTCAAAGCCATGAGATGCGGGCCCGTTGCCCTCTAGAACCCGGCTACCCGTGCACCCCTCCGTGGGGTAATCCTAGTACAGAAAGTAAAATATACAACGGGTACATCGACCTAAGCCCGGTCATGCCCCAAAAGAATAATATACAAACAGGCAGTGACGGCGGTCCACATGTCGGACGCTTGCCCCGCAATATCAAATGTACAAATATAACCAAACTGTACTACCATTGCATCTAGGCTATCCACCACGGCAAATCTGCAATATCACAGCACAACACAGAACATCAACGTGAATGTCACGTTCGCAAATCCGTCTAAAGGGGCTATAGTGATTAGACAAGATTTACTGATCAAATGACATTCACGGTCGCAGATATAATGTAAATACTGTGAACTAACATGTTTAAACTTTTCGATCGACAAAATTTCCCCGAAGTGGGCCCCAAGCATAATTCCCAGTACTCAAACAAATCTGGGCCCAAACAAAAAATACCAGAAACCTCATTTCCATGTCAGAGACCACTGTGGAAATTTTGGTGGACTGATGCTACAGTACGGCGGCGGAACCGCGGCCAAAACGTGGTTACTGCCGCGGTTCCGCCGCGCTACAGTGAAATCAGCCTATAAAATTTTTGCAGTTTTCTTAGAAAAGCCTGCCTGATTTTCTGCAATACTCAAAATAATTTTTTGACGACAATAAAAATTCGACAGAAATTTCATGATTGGAAATGCAGTTTTTGAAAATTTCTTTCGATCAAAGTTCTAAACACGTTAGAACAAGCTAGTAAAGGTTAATGGCCTGGCTCTGACATCATGTAAGTCTACGGTAGCGCCCCGGCCGTCTATCCGAGGCCAAAATGCGGAAACGAAAACTTTTTCAAAACTAGAATCCGGCGCTATCGTATACTTTAAATCCGTATCGAACCATTAACCTACAACTAGCAACTAGAGAAAGGGTTGGAAAGCTATACCGATCGATCCGTGTCCTTCGGTCTTTGGCCACCATCCCAAGCTCCTCGCGGCATCTCCGGTCTCGATCTCCTCGTCGGAAAAGGCACCACATCATCGAGTCTTTTTACGGGCTCCCGCTTCATCCGAAGCAACTCGGACACGAAGTGTGCTAGCCGACCTGTCCAAGGTGTTGTAGAGAATGTTTTTGATCACTTTGTCTCTTGCATCCATTGTATGGATGGAGGTTAGAGATGATGCCATTGGTGGATGATGTAAGCTAGAGGAAGAAGAAGAAGAAGAGGCTCTCTTTTCTTTTCTTTTCATGTGTTGAGTTGATAATGAGAGCAAGAATGAGAAAATACAAGAGCTAACCCAAAAGGATATGGCTGCCCTTTCTCTCTCCATCCATCAATTCAACACACAAATCAATCAATTAAGTGACATTAGTGCTAAAAAAGAGACCATGAGTCACCCAATTGATTGTGCCTCTTCATGATGACTTCCACTCACATTTTCCACTTGCAAACATTAACCCAAATGTTTACAACAATAAAAAGATACGGCAACATCTAAAGTAAACTCGTGACGGATCACAAGGATACCCCTCACCCGTATATACAAACCTGCATCCGCATTCTGATTGAATGCGAATGCGATGAGACGAAAGTAATCCAACAAATCTAATACTAGGATCCGGCTTAAACCAAAGCCCACAAGTATGATCCGTCCGATCATGATCCGTGCACTACTGCTCGTATATGATCGGACCCTGCCATATATCATACGGCCTCTACAACGTTTCGCCCGAAACTTGAGAAACAGTCTGTGGGGGACTCTAAAGACTCTTCAATACTTTGGCTGTGGATTTAACCACTAGCACGTCAGTGGTACTAGCTGTATGTAACGGACTACCAGGTATTGACCAAAAGGGAGGTCGATGAGCGAACTCATCCTGACACCCTACTGAGCCTGTCAGTGACAATATTCGTACAGTCCGGTCCGTTCGTCTATGAGCATCGCATGGCGGGCCTAGGAGGTTGGTAAAAGTCAGACCCCCAAAAGCGGTACAAGTCGTGTTGGAGTGTAGCCCAGAACACCCTGAGATACTACTGGAATACCTACCAGTAAATCTCCCTCCTTGGCCAAGGACTTCGTGTAATGGCTCTCCTAGACACAGCGCGATCTCACCCCAATACTGGGAGAGACGAAACCCCTGCCGATCTGCTCACTGCCTCCATGTGGCTCGGGACTGTACCCAACTAAAACATGTTTGTACGACTCCTTTGAGCCGTGGTAGGGTAGTAATCCAAGCACAGTGGGAACTCACACGAGACAAATGACGATCTCAGGTCGATGAACTAATCTGTACACATGTCACCAGGGAACAGCTATCTGACGTCCGGTATAATACCAACTAGCATGTTCCCGGCGAGTCCTGTCCGGTGTACTCATAACCCAATGAGCACCTGTAAACATCTTAGGTGAACCAACTAACACCAATGGCTTGTGAGACCGGTCACCGCCCCTTGTTGGGGTCTCGGCTGTATACACTAGTCTACTCCGGAGTATCGATGCCCTGTCTCGAAAACTCCCACGACTAGGCACCCTTTAAGGATGTGCTTATAGACCCAAGCTCCCACGTATATGATCGCCATCATACTGCTGGCAGTCAAGCAAGAATCCTAAGGGCTCTATCAATGTGTAATAGTTGTAACTGCACGGCGGCGCCCCGGCCGTCAATCCGATGCCGGAATGCGGAAACGAAACTTTTTACGCACTTGTAAACCAGCACCACCGCGCACAAAAATCCCGGATCGGGCCATTAATCTAGTCTTAGCTAACAAGAGAAGGGGTAGAGAGATATACCGAGCGATCCGTATCCTTCGGTCTTCTCGTCGTCGTCCCGATCTCCCCGCGGAATCTCCAGTCTTCAACTCCTCGTCGGAAGGGCACCACATCGCCGGGTTCTTTTACGGGCTCCCACCTCTGGACCGAGGCAACTCGGGCATGAAGTTGGCGAGCCGACGTGCCCAAGAATTGCTATAGAATACATGTAGTGCTCTGTGTCTCATTTTGGGTTACTAGAAGTTGCCTTTGGTGGAGGATTGATATGATAACATTTTGGAGATGAAATTGGGGATTTTTGCAAGCACAATAGAACCAAAAATCCCCACCCAAATATTGGGCAGCCCCTCCCTCTATGATGGCCGGCCCTCCATGATGAGAGAATAAGAGAGGAGAGTGGGAGAGAGTAAGAAAGTCCAAGGGAGGTGTGGAAGCTATCATCCACCAAAGAGAGAGAAAAATAATGATGAGAAGAAATCATCACCAATCAAAACCAACACACCACCAACCTAATCATCAACAACCATGATTACTCCAAAAGTCACGTCATGATGAAAAGAAGAAGTCAAATGGTGGTAGAATTATCATGATACAATAATATGCAAAGTCCACCCTCCAAAATGCTTATTTGCGCAAATGCAAATAAGCCCTCCTCCACCAATCTTCAGCCAATGAAAGATACAAAGGAAAATGGCCGAAACGGAAAACAAACTGGCAACTTCGGAAAACTGATCCCGTAATAAATTACAGGAAAACCCCGCTACTGTATATACATACCCGCATTTGTATTCCGACCGAATACAAATGCAATGAGACAAAATCTACACTGTATTATACTAGGATCCGGCTTAAACCAAAGCCCGCTAGTATTATCCGTCCGATCATGATCCGTGCAATACCGCACGTATCTGATCGAACCCTGCCATATCTCCATATGGCCTCTACAGCGTTTCGCCCGAAACTTGAGAAACTGGTCTGTGGGGGACTCTAAAGACTCGTCAATACTATGGCTGTGGATTTAACCACTAGCACGTCAGAGGTATTAGCCATACGTGACGGGCTACCAGCTATTGACCAAAAGGGACGTCGATGAGCAAACTCATCCTGACACCCTACTGAGCCTGTCGTGACAATATCCGTACAGTCCGGTCCGTTCGTTTATGAGCATCGCATGGAGGGCATAGGGGGTTGGTAAAAGTCAGACCCCCAAAAGCGGTACAAGTCGTGTCGGAGTGTGACCCAGAACACCCTGAGATACTACTAGAATACCTACCAGTAAATCTCCTGCCTCGGACGAGGGCTTTGTGTAATGGCTCTCCTAGACACAGCGCGACCTCACCCCCAATACCGGGAGAGACGAACCCCTGAAGATCCGCTCACTGCCTCCATGTGGCTCGGGACTGTACCCAACTAAAACCTGTTTGCACGTCTCCTTTGAGCATGGTAGGGTAGTAATCAAAGTACAGTGGGAACTCACACGAGACAAATGACGATCCTCAGGTCGATGAACTAACCTGTACACATATCACCAGGGAACTGCTATCTGACGTCAGGTATAAGACCAACTAGCATGTTCCCGGCGAGTCCTGTCCGGTGTACTCATAACCCAATGAGCACCTGTATACATCATAGGTGAACCAACTGACACCAGTGGCTTGTAAGACCGGCCACCGCCCCTCGTCGGGGTCTCGACTGTATACACTAGTCTACTCTGGAGTATCGATGCCCTGTCTCGAAACTCCCACGACTAGGGACCTTTTAAGGATGTGCTTATAGACTACCAGCTCCCACGTATATGATCGCCCTCATACTGCTGGCAGTCAAGCAAGAATCCTAGGGGCTCTATCAACGTGCAATAGTAACCTGTAAGGTCACCTAAAGCAGTACACGATGATAAAGGTAAACCAGATAGCATACTATCATCTTGAGTAAGACTGTCCTACCGAGATAAGTCCTCCCTCAATCATTGCAATCACGTGCCTGTGTTCCAATAATTGACTCTGAGGGCACTATCTCCAACAATCTCCCACTAGCACTCAAGGCTAATTATTGCGATGTCGCATACTCACAGCCCGTGTGATACCGAACACCCAACTCCTCTACTAGTCAGTCTCACAAAGCTCGTTTCCGAAACTATTGCGTTCGAGAAATAGCCTCAGCGAGTGGATCCGCTTTGATGTTTCTTTCTATGTCTCTCTATATCTCAAGTTCGCGGAGAAAGCCATCTCCCGAAATGAGCAATACCTGTCTTAGAATTTGTCTGGATGTCTGATGGGACCTAGCTCATAAATGAACTCCAAATCCAAACTTCTTAGACTGTATCGTCAACTTAACTTAATCAGTATCCTGCGCCATGCCTCCCTCAATATCGCCTTGGACCACCTGTCCAAAATACTGCCCCTCATCAGAAGGAAAACTATAACTCTGACAACCTCCCTGTCGTCCAGGTCACCTTGGAAGCCTGGAATGATAACTGTCTCCCGAATGAGGCTGTCGTTATCATATCCCTAGAACATCCACTTATGTTCTAAAACTACTTTCGACTGTTTCTCCAGGATTGGATCATTGTCAACTTACTGCATCTAGTGCAAAAACAACATCTGGTGTGGTACTTGACATCTCATGATTGACTCAATTGCCTAAGCAAGTGATCTGCCAATCATGCACATCCCTCTCCCCTTTAGTCTGTAAGACACCTTTAGAGAGGGTGACTCCATCACCTGCAGGTACACCACCATGCCAGGAGTCGTCCATTCTAAAGTACCTCTAGAATGCTGTCTAAGTACCCTGATTGGGAAACTACCCAAATCTAGATCTAAAACCATAGATCCAGTAACCAGAATGTCTGATTTAATGTCCATGTCCCATGTGGAGAAAACACTGTGTGACGACCAAAGTATAACCGATCGTAGTATAGGAATATCACATTCTACTCTGTGTATGTCATCCAAATACCAGGACATCACACCCTGCTACCTTCTTAACAGATCCATCCCCTATTCTGATGAAGTCAAACCTATGACTGTCACATCAGAAATAGATGATCTATCTCCGCTATATCTGCTTTAGTCTATAAATAGACATAAGCCACTTGTCCACCAATGCTTCCGCTGCTTCCACTGACTACGACAACCCTCTGGCAGAGTCATATACACGTACACTTCTAAAGATAGTTTAGAACGACGCTATACTCATCCTCCTGCCGGGTCTCGCAGCCTGGAACAACAGCAATGGCCAGTCTGGGGAAACAAGAACCTCCCTGTCACCGTCCTTGAGGCTACCGGAGTACCTCTCGGGTGCCTGAGGTTACCCACCGTATCTGCGGAGTGGCCAATGGAATGTCAAACCAGATTGAATCTTTAGATTCTTATCAAATCTTCAGTAATCGTTTGCGGTTCAGGAATCACTTCCAGTTCTACCATACTCCCACTACCGTTTTCTGCAAAAATCCATTTTTGTTAAAACTGTGGCGAGTCTAGAACAATATCTTTATTGATCTTCCAGATGGTAGAAAGTCAACCCTCGTTATAGCCTGGGTCAACCCACAAACAGCTATTACAGAAACGTGCCTTGAGTTGTCCAGAGTCTGGTTTTAAGCATAAGCCGGACAACTCCCCGTACCTTAACATCGTTAAGATATGAACTGTTCTATATCCAATATAGAACCAGAGGCACTGATTTAATTGAACCAGATTCAAATCATGCAGCTGTCTCCAGTGCATGTCAACTAAATGGAAAGAGGCCGATCAGCATTACTCAACTTAGGAATGCTTCCAATTATGAGTAACCTGAAAGAGAGGCAAGTTCTCTTAATTATTACTATCAACTGAACACCATACACAAGTATCTACATCTTCGATCAACTTGAACAATCCCGATACTTGCAACACCTGGTTCTCTACTTTATCCATATACCTATAACTTCTCAAAACTTGGACCCTGTGTTTCTACGAAACACCTGTCTAAAAACTAGAGAAGTCATAAGTAAATTGAATATAGTACGAGTACCAACCCCTCTGTCCTCATGGACACTGGACAACATACAATACTCTGTATAAGTCCCTTGAGTCCGATAACTCAATCCCTGTGTGTCGTAGGTTGAAAACTGTACTTATGGTTAAGAAGAATTACACCGTTGTTTAATGCTCCTTACCTAACCATCCACTGATATAGGTAAATGTCATAGACATAATTTCAAAAAGGTATATCTCACTCTATAAAAATAGACGTACAGATATATCAATTTGAAATTGGTGCATAGCAACGGATATTCAAAACCAAATATTTGCCGACCGGCAAACAGCCCAGGTGACTTCTTCAAATATCACCGATTACAACGAATCCCGATATAATGAGGATGATCACCCAATTCCCAATAACTTACTCCCACTCATCATCTGTAATACCATACAGATGTGAGAATCATACCTGGTAAATACATACCCTGGAGCAAGTGTCTAATTGGGAAATCAGTTTTCCTTTAACAGTACACAGTGAAATTGAAACATTGAAATGTTTCGATGGGGTATCCGGGTATTCGTAGTAATGCCTCTTCCATTATCCAGATTCACAACTGTTACCGTATATTTCTATACCATCTCTCCAAATCCCTCTATATGTCTTTAGCCATTACCTTCTGTACACCCTCTTAGGCCAAATGGTTTTCTTCCTTCCTTACCGTTCGACACCAGCCTATGGTTTGGAAGAAGGCTATTTAATAAGCATAATGGGTGTACTGTCCTAATCCTAGGAGCACTCGCAATGCGAGAGAAGGTGAAGATAAAAGACAACCGAATAAACATTATTCCTATTTCTTCTGAACCAGAATCCATCCCCGAACTGGAACAAGTTCCTTTCGAGTTCGTATATAACCATACGATGGAGTATCCAATAAACTGTGGATCTTCGTAGTGATACAGAGTGTTCTGGAGAAATACAAAGGTGAAGTGGGAGTGGTAATGAAATACTTGGTTTGGTCGTGAATAGCAGTCGCAGTTTACTTTGCCCTCTTACTAATCCCTTGATATGTCTTTACTTAATACCTTCTGTACACCATCATTATGCTAATTGGTTTTCTTCATTCCCCACCGTTCGGCACCAGCCTAAGGTTTGGAAGAAGACTATCCAATTTGCGTAATAGGCGTACTATCTCCTAAACCAAGGAGTACTCGCAACCTGAGAGAAGGTAAAAGGAAAAGACAACTGAATAGTCCTATTCGTTTTCTTCAGAACCGGAAACCATCCTCGAATAAATTCCTTCGAGTTCGTATATAACCATACGATGGTTTTGTCCATTGGAAGTGGACGTTCGTAATAATACGGGGTGTCGTGGAGAAAAGGGTAAAAGTAGGAGTGGCAATGAGGTTTGCAACTCTGACAATCCAAAAGCCGGTGTTTAAGAAGGTTCGGTCAACTTGGTCACTGAGTCATAGTCTTAGGGTCGGGTCAATGGTCGCTGCCAAAGAGAGAGAGAAAAGAAACACTCAGCGTGCACTCTAACCTAGATCATAATGGTTACCAATTTATCTAATCTGGAAACCTCCCACTGTACCGTCAAATTCTCCTCCAAACCTGAAAGAAGAATTAGTCGGGATCACCCGAGGAGTAAACCAACTCATCAGTAGGAATCGGGATCCAACTATCATCGCATGATAACGTGACGGAATCCGCTCACGTTATCACACTCCAGAAGTTATGCGCATATCTGGAAAGTTTCAGTTTCTTTAGAAACTCCCGATGTGATTTTTTCCCCATGCTCTTATGACCTTGACTAAGGCCAACAAATTATAAGTCACATGTCAAGTTCTACCCGTCATTGTCCAGGTTAATTTGAACCCATCCGTACAAGCCCTTGAGTAAGGCCAACAAGGCTATACGACTGTCCCAAACCAACGCATCTATCTATGCTGCATATGAATATCCAACAGCTACCAATCACTGTGCCTTGACTATGGCCAACAAACACAGCTTGAATACTATTGACTATCCATATGAAACGACGGAGGGCTACGAATGGTTTCTGGCAAAAACCTTTAACGTAATGAACTTGATATCGTTGAAGGAACCGGATAGCTTTTAAAAATATAGTGACGAAAACCTTTGCTAAAGACGTCTCTCCCGGTGAAGGGATCTCGGCTCTTTCCCCGTAGAATGAGGTGCAGGATATTCCAACTGAATACCACGATGCAAAGCATAAGTAATCGGCTATAGTGAAGGTATTGCCTTGACGCAAACTTTTTGTCCAAGGGGTCACTCCCGGTGAAGGGATCTCGGCCCTTGCCTCGTCGACTGAGGTGCAGGATATTCCAACTGAATACCACTGTGCAAAACAAAAGTGAACGTCCTTGCAATAACAGCTTTTTGAAAAGTGTTCCAACAACATCAGAATAGGTTTGTTTAGCTTGCATTGATCCGAATCAACGTAGTCCCATCAATTGATCACACCAATAAAGAACGAAAATAATGATGTACGTATATACCATCCGCATTCGCCACTGGGTCCCTTCATTACCCGTTAGGTTACTTAACTAACGACAGAGCGGGGACTGGACTAGCGCGGATGCAAAACATATACAACATCTACTAGTATATATATCAATATATAATATTTCGCTTAAGGCGTGATAAAATGCAACATCACAGAAATGTAATAAGCATCACAGAACAATACAGATATCTGGGATCCCCGGGTTTCACAGAGCCGCTGCTGAAACCCGACGTTCCCCTGGTCGTGTGGATAGCCTGTGCAATGAAATCCTAGACCCCTACGGGCGCGGCAAGTTACCCGCCAAAACCTGAAGCGAGGCAACCCCTTCAGCAACGTGAATGGACCACCTGGCACTTCACGGAATCCGGTAACTTGGGCACCCCTCCTGGGTCAACCTGTACCCCCTACGAGTGCGGCGAACAGCCCGCCAATTCTAGAGTGAAGCCCCCTCCGTCTAAATGCCATGAGATGCGGGCCCGTTGCCCTCTAGAATCCGGCTATCCGTGTACCCCACCTTGGGGTAATCCTATTACAGAAAGTAAAATATACATACAACGGGTACATCGACCTCGACCCGGTCATGCCCCAAAAGAATAATATAAACAGGCAGTGACGGCAGTCCACATGTCGGACGCTCGCCCCGCAATATCAAATGTACATAATACAACAAAAACTGTACTAGCATTGCATCCAGGCTATCCCCCACGACCAATCCGCAACATCACAGCACAATCACAGAACATCAACGTGAATGTCACGTTCGCAAATCCGTCTAACCGGGCTATAGCAGTTAGATAGGATTTACCGATCAAGTGACATTCACGGTCGCAGATATAATGTAAATACTGTGAACTAATGTGTTTAAAATTTTCGATCGATCAAATTTACCTAAGTGGGCCCCCAAGCACTACTGTAGCATTTAAGAAATTCTGGGCCCAAAAAGAATATTCCAAAACCCCTATTTTCAAGTCCAAGAGCCTCTGTAAAATTTTGATACACTGAACAGTGAAAATGGCGGCGGAACTGTGGCCCAAGCATGGGTTTGGCCGCGGTTCCGCGGTGGGGTAATGGGTTCAGGTGACCAAATTTTACCAGAGTTCTTATACTTCCCTGCACATCATTCTGCAAATACCTGAAAAAATTTTGGAGCCAAAAAAAATTCGACAGAAACTGATGCACATGAAAACGCGGTTTTTGGAATTTTGTTCGATCGGAAATGTAAACATGTTAGACCAAGCTAGACTAGGTTAATGGCCTGGCTCTGATACCATGTAAGTGCACGGTGGCGCCCCGGCCGTCAATCCGATGCCGGAATGCGGAAACGAAACTTTTTATGAACTTGTAAACCGGCACCACCGTGCACAAAAATCCCGGATCGGGCCATCAATCTAGTCCTAGCTAACAAGAGAAGGGGTAAAGAGATATACCGAGCGATCCGTGTCCTTCGGTCTTCTCGTCGTCTTCCCGATCTCCCCGCGGAATCTCCGGTCTTCAACTCCTCGTCGGAAGGGCACCACATCGCCGGGTTCTTTTACGGGCTCCCACCTCTGGACCGAGGCAACTCGGGCACGAAGTTGGCGAGCCGACGTGCCCAAGAATAGCTGTAGAATACGTGTAGTGCTCTATGTCTCATTTGGGGTTACTAGAAGTTGCTTTTGGTGGAGGATTGATATGATAACATTTTGGAGATGAAATTGGGGATTTTTGCAAGCACAATAGAACCAAAAATCCCCACCCAAATATTGGGCAGCCCCTCCCTCTATGATGGCCGGCCCTCCATGATGAGAGAATAAGAGAGGAGAGTGGGAGAGAGTAAGAAAGTCCAAGGGAGGTATGGAAGCTATCATCCACCAAAGAGAGAGAAAAATAATGATGAGAAGAAATCATCACCAATCAAAACCAACACACCACCAACCTAATCATCAACAACCATGATTACTCCAAAAGTCAAGTCATGATGAAAAGAAGAAGTCAAATGGTGGTAGAATTATCATGATACAATAATATGCAAAGACCACCCTCCAAAATGCTTATTTGCACAAATGCAAATAAGCCCTCCTCCACCAATCTTCAGCCAATGAAAGATACAAAGGAAAATGGCCGAAACGGAAAACAAACTGGCAACTTCGGAATACTGATCCCGTAATAAATTACAAGAAAACCCCGCTACTGTATATACATACCCGCATTTGTATTCCGACCGAATACAAATGCAATGAGACAAAATCTACACTGTATTATACTAGGATCCGGCTTAAACCAAAGCCCGCTAGTATTATCCGTCCGATCATGATCCGTGCAATACCGCACGTATCTGATCGAACCCTGCCATATCTCCATACGGCCTCTACAGCGTTTCGCCCGAAACTTGAGAAACTGGTCTGTGGGGGACTCTAAAGACTCGTCAATACTATGGCTGTGGATTTAACCACTAGCACGTCAGAGGTATTAGCCATACATGACGGGCTACCAGCTATTGACCAAAAGGGACGTCGATGAGCGAACTCATCCTGACACCCTACTGAGCCTGTCGTGACAATATCCGTACAGTCCGGTCCGTTCGTCTATAAGCATCGCATGGCGGGCATAGGGGGTTGGTAAAAGTCAGACCCGCAAAAGCGGTACAAGTCGTGTCGGAGTGTGGCCCAGAACACCCTGAGATACTACTGGAATACCTACCAGTAAATCTCCTGCCCCGGCCGAGGGCTTTGTGTAATGGCTCTCCTAGACCCAGCGCGACCTCACCCCAAATACCGGGAGAGGCGAACCCCTGAAGATCCGCTCACTGCCTCCATGTGGCTCGGGACTGTACCCAACTAAAACCTGTTTGCACGTCTCCTTTGAGCGTGGTAGGGTAGTAATCAAAGTACAGTGGGAACTCACACGAAACAAATGACGATCCTCAGGTCGATAAACTAACCTGTACACATGTCACCAGGGAACTGCTATCTGACGTCAGATATAAGACCAACTAGCATGTTCCCGGCGAGTCCTGTCCGGTGTACTCATAACCCAATGAGCACCTATATACATCTTAGGTGAACCAACTGACACCAGTGGCTTGTGAGACCGGCCACCGCCCCTCGTCGGGGTTTCGACTGTATACACTAGTCTACTCTGGAGTATCGATGCCCTGTCTCGAAACTCCCACGACTAGGGACCTTTTAAGGATGTTCTTATAGACTACCAGCTCCCACGTATATGATCACCCTCATACTGCTGGCAGTCAAGCAAGAATCCTAGGGGCTCTATCAACGTGCAATAGTGACCTGTAAGGTCACCTAAAGCAGTACACGATGATAAAGGTAAACCAGATAGCATACTATCATCTTGAGTAAGACCGTCCTACCGGGATAAGTCCTCCTTCAATCATTGCAATCACGTGCTTGTGATCCAATAATTGACTCTGAGGGCACTATCTCCAACAATAGTGACCTGTAAGGTCACCTAAAGCAGTACACGATGATAAAGACAAACCATGGTAGCATACTATTCTCTATCAACGTGTAATAGTGAACAACAATGTCACCTAAAGCATGTACACGATGATAAAGACAAACCAGATAGTATACAATCCTCTTGAGTAAGACTGTCCTACCGGTATAGGTCCTCCCTCAATCATTGCAATCACGTGCCTGCGATCCAATAATTGACTCTGAGGGCACTATATCCAACGGTTCAAAGCGTTAAATGTTTTTTTTAAAAAAAACTATCCGCAGCCCTCCGTCATTTTAGGAAGTAGAGTACTTAGTATTCGTGCTGCGTATTTTGACTTTAGTTAAGGCGCAGTGAACGGTAGCTAAGTGATGTCTTTCTACACTACATATGATGCAGATTAGTTAGGACATTCATATGATTATGTTGACTTTAGTTAAGGGTCATATGGGTGGGTCTAGTTAATCACGAAATAACGGGAAGAACTTGACTAGTACTCATGATATGTTGACTTTAGTTAAGGTCATGAGTACTAGGGGTAAAAATCATATTGGAAATTTCAAGAGTTGAAAATTACAATGAGATTGTATGTTAGTTATATGTATGCCCTAGAAGCCATTACTGTACATTGGATGTATATTGTAGTGGATGCTGGGACATATATAGGGAGGACTTTCTTGCTCGACATGATAGTATGCTATCTGGTTACTCTTTACCTTAACGTGTATACTGATTGTCTCTCTGTTACATGTTGGTAAAGCCCTTAGGATGTGTACTTGACTACCTGGACTATGATGCGGATCATACTAGTGGGGACATGGTAGTCTATAAGTACATCCTTCAAAGTCCCTAGTCGTGGGTGTATCGAGACAGGGCATCGATATACCAGAGTAGACTAGCGTGTACCTTCTCGACCCATACAGATGGGCGATGGATGATCCCATATACATTGGTGTTTGACATCAGAGGAGATATACGGGTGCTCAGTAGAGACTGGGTACACTGGACGGACTCGCCGAGAACTCCCAGATGGTATTATACCTTACGTCAGATGGCAGTTCTCTGGTGACACTGGTACAGAGTAGTCTGTTGACCCGAGATCGTCATAGAGTCTTGTGTGGTTCCCACCGTGCTTTGATTTCCATCTTACCACGTCCAAGAGGGCGTGCAAAACGGTGGTTTTTGGGTACAGTCCCGAGTCACATGGAGGCAATGAGCGATAGGAGGGGATTCGTCTCTCCCGGTATAGGGGGTTGATGTTGCGCTGTGTTCGATTGGCTATAACAGGAAATCCCTGGCCAGGGTTGCTGAGATTTACTGGTAAGTGTTACCAGTAGTTTCTCGAATTGTTATAGACCTCATATCGACACGACTTATCGAGCTATTGGGGTCTGACGTTTACCACCCCTAGGAGAGATATGCGACATATCAGACGATCAGACCGGACTGTACGGTAGTGTTACTGGTTGGATTCACTGGAGTGTGAGCGGGCTTGCTCGTCGATCTTCTGATCGCTCAATACCCGGGTGGCCGTTACGTTTAGCAGACCGCTTGCGGCTTGTGGGTGTTTGATATGATCATCATCTGCTACCGGCGTATTGACGAGTCTTTAGAGTCCTACACAGAGGTTTCCTGGCTCAAGCGAAACGAAATAGGAGCGCATATGAAATATGTGCGGGACCGAGAATAATGCGTGTATGTGATACCGTATTCTATTCTCGCGATGAATGTATCGAATGGTTGTATGCGATATAACCTAGTTATCGAATCAAGGATTGATTCGATAAGCCGATACATTGGATACTAGTCGGTTATATGCAATATGACCGGATCGTTAAATCAAGTGTTGATTTAATGATTTAATGCATAATTATATATTTGATACATTATTTTGTGTTAACTAGTATTGGTTCACTTTAAATGGTTTTTCTCACTCGGTTTGTGCACATTGTATATGTGATATACTTTTGTACACATGATTGTATCATGTTTGATGATACATGTTTACTTGGTTAAGTGTAAAGAATTAAACCATGGTTAAACATATAATTAGGGTTTTATTTTCCATTACTTATTTATTCCTTTATTTATTTGTTTATAAATTTTGGAAAATAAATGGAAAAGAGAAAAGAATGGTGGCTTTATTTGTTGTTTAGTTGAAGCTTCATGAAGCTTTGACCTAGTCCACCATTCTTATCTCATCCTTAACCTTAACCTTAACCATTCCTTTAACCTTGGTCAATTCTCTACACATAACCATAGTTAGATTTATGATAAGTATTTTTTTTCTAATATATTCTAATAACTTATCATAACTCCTTCTTCTTCTTCTTCATCTTCTTCCTTGAAGAAAGCTTCACTTCATCAATGGTGGATTGATGAAATGAGTGAGAAATCCAATTTTAAAGTCTACCCACTTCCTATTTCTTCATCCTCTACCTCTTGCCAAGTAGTAGAGTGTGTTTCCTTCACAAGTTTTCTAGACTTGGTGAAGTTGGAGCTTGATCTAGCGATGCCTCGACGTAGATCATCTTCGGCATGGACATCGACGACCTAGCTCGCCATTTCTCCGACGAAGCGGACGCTAGAGCCCGGGAATTCATTTGGACAGTGAGGGGACTTCGTTGCGGAGCTATGGAGGTGGAGCACCGGATCTACAAAGGTTGTATTTCCGTTTAAACTTTAGTTAAGTTGTTAACTAGTTTCTTTTTCGCCTAAACATCTAGCCGACGATCCGTTCTAGGGTTTCTCGGCACCGTTAAAATTTGAAATTGGAATGGTTGATGCCTTGTGAGACCTCATTAGGGTGCCTAGGAACCCTACAGTGGTATCAGAGCCTAGCTAGAGCCTTAGACGAAGTCTAGACGGAGTTTGAAGTCGAATCGAACCGAAAACTAGAACCCAAAATAGCTCTCTGGACTTTTTCCAAATTCTGTTATTTTTCCACATTAAAAATATACAGAAAACACATCAGGAATATCTAAGAGTTACTGTGAAATTCGGAGGCCCAATTCAACTATCCCACCGCGGTTCCGCGGCATGAGCAAGGCTCATGCGGCGGTTCCGTGGCCGTACGGCCACATTATTTAAATTATTTTGCACAGTAATTCTTAGTTTCCAGTGGTGATTTTTCTGGGAATTTTTAATATTTTTTCAAGAGTTGAATTTTCTGGGTTGTTTTGGGGACTCAGTGTTTCGATCGGATTGTCAAACTTTGTCTATGTGGCTTTCCGGGTATTTTTAGAATATGTTAAAAAGTTCGACCAGATATAAATACCCACTTTTTCCCCTGTCGGGAAATTTCCAAGTGTTGGATTTTTCCGTAGTTTAAAGACGTTCTAAGTAGTGCAAGTAACTCGATGGACCCTCTAGAAGACAACAAACCTTAACTCGATTATGTGACCGTCTTGAACTGCCCTTTGAACCTTCGGGTTTGGGGCAGTACGGCGTGCCACATGTGAGGCGTTGGCTTGACCCTTCTACGGCTGGACCGTTGGTACTGAGGCACGAACTGAATGTTGTTAGACTTATTTCATGTGTTGAGCTGTATCGGGAAAACTTGGGTGTTCGATTGTTCGACCGGAAAGTTTAACATTTTCTATTTATCCGGAATGTGATACAACAATTGGAATTCACAAAAGTTATGTGATAACTGAATGAATGTTATAAACATAGCAGTTTAGTCTCACTTGATCGGTTGCCACGGGATTTTGATGTGATCAAAAGTCCGTCGCAATCACGTAGCGTACGTGAATACTCGCCGGGTAAACTTAATAGACAGCTACACCCCATAGCCCCGACCAAGTGACTGTAGGAGAACCCCGTCGCCGAAAGCATCCGTTCGGGTGCTCGCGGTGGCGGTGTTCCGCCTTGGTGCACTTCGTCGACGGTATCGGGGGTGCGGCCGCCTACTGAAGTTTGCGACGAGCATTCGATCAGGATATCGGGAATCTTGTTGAATTGCCCGACTTGATATTGAAAAGTGTTTTCGATTTTGAGACTAAAATGCGGGGTTTATAATTGTTAGGCATGTGATGTCTAAGGAATTCATTTGATTAGGCATGCGATGTCTATATAGGTTGCGGATTCCAACTGTTGTAGTTTTACACTTTCTTTTCTGTGACAGTAAGTGTAATATGTGATATCGCCGGTTTCGTTGCTATATGTCAACGACAATTGGGATGGACATATTTACTTACGTTGATGACATGTGATGTTATGTGTTGCTGGATATGTTATATTGGATCGTCGTGTTCGAATAGCCGGGGTTTTTTTTATGTGAGATGAGTGTTTTTCATTTTCATTCATGTAAAAACTTGTATGTAATATTCTTTTTTTGGGGCACTTCCAGGTTGCGGAAGATGTCACCGTTTGTATATTATTTACTTTTCTGCACTAGGATAGACCCAAGGAGGAGGGCACAAGAAACCGGGTTCTGGAGTCCAGTGGGAGACCAACTCGAGGAGTCGAGTCCGGGTCTCCTAACTCTAGAATTGGTAGGGTTGCTTGCCGCTCTCGTAGGGGTCTAGGGGTGTAGGTTTGGCTATTCATCACGACCGTGGAATCCGTGTTTTATACTGGTTCGTATTAAAAACACGGACGTCCTAGTATAGCCAATATTTCATATGTTTCTTCTGCTGCGATATCTGTGATGTGATCATGTGATGTTCTGTGATAGACACAGTATATAGTATATATGATATATTATATAGACGTTACTTATGTTTTACACCCGCGCTAGCCCTGCCCCGCTCTGCCGTTAGTTACCTAACCTAACGGTGCACGAGGGGACATCGAGGCGAATGCGGATGGCATAAGTGTACGTCGTATTTATCTGTGATGTTTAGGTACTTAAATGATGGGACTTCATTAATGAGATTAATGAAATAAAAGAAACCTAAGATGTTGTAGAATCGAATTTCAAAATAAAACAGGTAGCTACAGTTCTTGCTTTGCACAGCGGTATATATGATATATCCTGCACCTTATTCGATAAGGAAAGGACCGAGATCCCTTCACCGGGAGTGACTCCTTTAGCAATAACTGGCAGATGCTACACCCTCGGTTTGTCTTTTGATTGCTTTTAAGAGTTTTTGCTTTGCACAGTGATATATATGATATATCCCGCACCTCATTCGACGAGGAAAAGACCGACGATCCCTTCACCGGGAGTGACTCCTTTAGCAAAACTAGAAAAGCCTCAAAAGCACTCCATTTTTAAAATCATTTGATTCTACAACGATATCGAGTTCATTACGCAATAGGTTTTCAGAAAAACCTGTCATAGCCCTCCGTCATTTCAGATAAATGGTAGTTAGTATTCGTGCTACGTTTGTTGGCCTGCGTCAAGGCGTAGTGTGCGGTAGCTAACTAGTATTTATCTACTTATGCATATGATGCAGATTGGATTAGGGTAGTCGTGCGACTTTGTTGGCCTGCGTCAAGGGTCGTGCTGGTGGGTTTAATTCAATCAGGAAATGACGGGTTGAACTTGACTAGCGGACTATGGTTTGTTGGCCTGCGTCAAGGTCATAGGACGCTAGGGGCAAAATATTATCGGGAATTTCAAGTGTTGAAATTTGCAATGAGATTGCATACCTTCTATGAGATAGTTGGATCCCGATACCCGCTGCGAGTAAGAGTTACTCCTGGGAGAGTTTTATACATTACAATTAGCCGATCAAGTAGGTGTCTAGAAAGGTGTCAACGGGGTTACGCCTCTGGGAAAACGAGGTTTACATTAATTAGGTTCGTACGAAAGCACGGGGGACCTCCCTCAAAGTACCGACACTGGCCTGGCTGAAAGATTGGCGAACTTGTAGTGTGTAATTCCCGGCTAGTCTTTCCTTTTAGGTTTTGAAGGAAGATTTGATAAAAAGCAGTGGGAGCCATCCTGATTAGATAAAATAATAACCAATCTATTCTTGCAAGAGCGCACGCTGAGTGTTTTCTTCTCTCTCTCCTGGTAACGACCATATCACGCCTTAATCAAGATAATAATACGGAATATTGACCGAACCCGCTTATTATACTGAGATGGGGAACGTTGGTCCCGCTCCAACTTATAATTGTTATAAGACAGAGCAGGTAATTGGGGAATACCAGATTTCCCGTGCCGCCCAAACGAAGAAAGTGCATATGATGCATCATCTTCGGGTGTGTTCATTACAAAGAACTGTTTCTCAGTATCCTCCGCATCCTGGGTATATGATACCGGATCAGGATCCCAGATATGTAATCTGTTACATAGGGCTACAAAAGGGTAGAAAAACTGAGAACGGGTGATAAGTTTCATGAGGCAGAAAACGGGGCAAGTGTTGCAGCCAAGTCTGTCGGTCACTGTCACCCTGTATTACCAATACATTGATTCTGAATGAATGTTATTAGATACCGAACCTGATATACAAAATTATATCGGTCTCTTTATTAGTAAAGAAACGATAAAATTTTGTATTGTTGGATAATGTTTTGAACATTTCCTATATCAAAAGTTGATCGGTTCAGGCACGTTATCTAAAAACATTAATGTTCTAAATCAAACTACAGTTCTTAGTATACAGAACACACACAAGAGGAAGAGTTCAAAAATGAACGAATTCTTCTTGAGGTATTGTAGACTAGGTCAGATCAATGTGACCCGATTAGCTAGAGTTACATAAAGATGCATATTTAAATTAGTTTGAATTTACATCTTGTGAAACTCGCCAGTCATGTCACAAAGATAAGATGACCATAGCTCCGTTTACTGGAAACAGAGAAAGAGTTAATGAACTGTTGGGACTGATACATGATGATGTATGTAAGGTCTCCAGTCTACACATGCCAGCACTGATTCTTTATACTTCATTATATTCTCTGATAATCTCTCAAGATTCAATCATATGTTCCTGTTGAAACATGAGTCCGAATCTTTTGAGATATTCACAGAATATGATTTAGAAGTAGAGAACCAAAATACGGGTAAAAGTATTATGTCCTTTGATGAGATCAAGGAGGAGAATACTTGTGCATAGAATTTCTGGACTATTCTAAAGGAGAATGAGATTCTCTCTCAGCATTACTCCTCCGTATACACCATTGCACGATGGTATGTCGGGGCGGAGCAGATACACCCTATTTGATATGGTGTGCTCTATGATGAGTACTACTGAGTTACCTATTTCCTATAGGGAGTTATGCACTTGTGAAGTTGCATACCTATTGAATAGGGTTCAAATCAAATCAGTTGCCTACCACTTCATATGTGATATGGAAAGGGAAGAGCCCATATCTTAAATTGGTTAAGATTTGGGTCTGTCCGGCCTATGTCTAAAAGCAAAATCCGGACAAGCTCGAGGCAAGGTCTGTTATGTAGAACTGAAAATGTTCCAGCTATACAAATTGCAGCTGATGATTTGATAGAACCAAAGGATTCCAGTAGATTCCAACGAACCTCAGCCTCTCCGCCGATCTAGTAGGGTTCCTCACCCACCTGAGAGATACTTCGGTTTCTCTATGACAGTGGGAGCGAGGATTGCATCATGAGATGATGACCCAACTAGTTTCGAGCTGGCCATCAGAAGTAAGACTCTGTCAGAATGGCTGGATGCTTAGTGATCTGAGATGGAATCCTTATACACCAACAAAGTATGGACTTTGGTTGCTATATCTGAAGGGTTAAATCCCCATCAGGAGCAAGTATATCTTGAGAAGATTACTTGGTGTAGATGGAAAAGTTGAGACTTTCAAAGCTAGACTTGTTAAAGGTTTTCGTCATTGACCAGGCGTGGATAATGATGAAACCTTTTCCAGTACCTATGCTTAAGTCCATCCAGATACTACTTGCCACGGTTACATACCATGACTACGATATCTGGCGGTTGGGTGTCATGGCTGCTTTTCTAAATACTGATTTAGAAGAGTGCGTCTATAAGTACACAGCCAGAGGGCCTCGTAGACAGTGGGAGCAGCGGAAACGTGAACAAGATGCTTTATAAGATAAAGCAGGCATCGCGGAGTTGGAACGTCTGTTTTGATGTCTTAGTCAAAGAGTTTGACATCATCAAAATGGTAGATGAACCTTGTATAAACAAAAAGGTAGTAGGGAGTATGGTGAAAATCCTCGTAGAGTACGTGGATGACATACTCTTGATAGGGAAAGAGTTTCCTATGCTACGCTCGATCAATCTCCGCTTATCACATGATTCTCCATATAGGATCAAAGTGATACCTCCTAAATCCTGAGTTTTAGATCTATGAGATAGATTTAATTGGATGTTAGGATTCTCACTAGTTGTAGTGAGATGGTATCAATCGATCCTGGGGAGAATCACTGAAAGTGTTCCAGGGTGATAAAAACGACTGAATGTCAGTCACAGGCATTGTCTTTACCCTCAGTAAAGGGACGGTATGTTGGAAGAGTTCCAAGCTAGATACCATGGCATACTAGAAGATAAAGGCAGTATACATCGCTACTTAAGATGCTACCAAAGAGGATGTTTGGGTGTATATTAGTTCATGAGATGAACTACGTTCCTACCATTGTGAGACAATGGAGTTGTGGCTTATGCCAAGGAACGATAGTCCCATCAGTGATCCAGACTTATTCTAAGGCAGTATCGCCTGATCATGGAGATGTTTGATCTCCAGGAGATCGAGGTCAGGAGAGTAGACTCAGAGGACAACACGGCGGATCCACTCACTAAGGCCTATTCCCAGAGAGAGACTTTTATGGGATGGTTGAGTATGAGATACTACAACCACTGCTACAGATGGCCCTAGTGCAAGTGGGAGATTGTTAGTTATATGTATGCCCTAGAGGCCATTACTGTACATTGGATGTATATTGTAGTGGATGCTGGGACATATATAGGGAGGACTTTCTTGCTCGACATGATAGTATGCTATCTGGTTACTCTTTACCTTAACGTGTATACTGATTGTCTCTCTGTTACATGTTGGAAAGCCCTTAGGATGTGTACTTGACTACCTGGACTATGATGCGGATCATACTAGTGGGGACATGGTAGTCTATAAGTACATCCTTCAAAGTCCCTAGTCATGGGTGTATCGAGACAGGGCATCGATATACCAGAGTAGACTAGCGTGTACCTTCTCGACCCATACAGATGGGCGATGGATGATCCCATATCCATTGGTGTTTGACATCAGAGGAGATATACGGGTGCTCAGTAGAGACTGGGTACACTGGACGAACTCGCCGAGAACTCCCAGATGGTATTATACCTTACGTCAGATGGCAGTTCTCTGGTGACACTGGTACAGAGTAGTCTGTTGACCCGAGATCGTCATAGAGTCTTGTGTGGTTCCCACTGTGCTTTGATTTCCATCTTACCACGTCCAAGAGGGCGTGCAAAACGGTGGATTTTGGGTACAGTCCCGAGTCACATGGAGGCAATGAGCGATAGGAGGGGATTCGTCTCTCCCGGTATAGGGGGTTGATGTTGTGCTGTGTTCGATTGGCTATAACAGGAAATCCCTGGCCAAGGTTGCTGAGATTTACTGGTAAGTGTTACCAGTAGTTTCTCGAATTGTTATAGACCTCATATCGACACGACTTATCGAGCTATTGGGGTCTGACGTTTACCACCCCTAGGCGAGATATGCGACATATCAGACGATCAGACCGGACTGTACGGTAGTGTTACTGGTTGGATTCACTGGAGTGTGAGCGGGCTTGCTCGTCGATCTTCTGATCGCTCAATACCCGGGTGGCCGTTACGTTTAGCAGACCGCTTGCGGCTTGTGGGTGTTTGATATGATCATCATCTGCTGCCGGTGTATTGACGAGTCCTTAGAGTCCTACACAGAGGTTTCCTGGCTCAAGCGAAACGAAATAGGAGCGCATATGAGATATGTGCGGGACCGAGAATAATGCGTGTATGTGATACCGTATTCTATTCTCGCGATGAATGTATCGAATGGTTGTATGCGATATAACCTAGTTATCGAATCAAGGATTGATTCGATAAGCCGATACATTGGATACTAGTCGGTTATATGCGATATGACCGGATCGTTAAATCAAGTGTTGATTTAATGATTTAATGCATAATTATATATTTGTTACATTACTTTGCGTTAACTAGTATTGGTTCACTTTAAATGGTTTTTCTCACTCGGTTTGTGCACATTGTATATGTGATATACTTTTGTACACATGATTGTATCATGTTTGATACATGTTTACTTGGTTAAGTGTAAAGAATTAAACCATGGTTAAACATATAATTAGGGTTTTATTTTCCATTACTTATTTATTCCTTTATTTATTTGTTTATACATTTTGGAAAATAAATGGAAAAGAGAAAATAATGGTGGCTTTATTTGTTGTTTAGTTGAAGCTTCATGAAGTTTTGACCTAGTCCACCATTCTTATCTCATCCTTAACCCTAACCATTCCTTTAACCTTGGTCAATTCTCTACACATAACCATAGTTAGATTTATGATAAGTATTGTTTTTCTAATATATTCTAATAACTTATCATAACTCCTTCTTCATCTTCTTCATCTTCTTCCTTGAAGAAAGCTTCACTTCATCAATGGTGGATTGATGAAATGAGTGAGAAATCCAATTTTAAAGTCTACCCACTTCCTATTTCTTCATCCTCTACCTCTTGCCAAGTAGTAGAGTGTGTTTCCTTCACAAGTTTTCTAGACTTGGTGAAGTTGGAGCTTGATCTAGCGATGCCTCGACGTAGATCATCTTCGGCATGGACATCGACGACCTAGCTCGCCATTTCTCCGACGAAGCCGACGCTAGAGCCCGGGAATTCATTTGGACAGCGAGGGGACTTCGTTGCGGAGCTATGGAGGTGGAGCACCGGATCTACAAAGGTTGTATTTCCGTTTAAACTTTAGTTAAGTTGTTAACTAGTTTCTTTTTCGCCTAAACATCTAGCCGACGATCTGTTCTAGGGTTTCTCGGCACCGTTAAAATTTGAAATTGGCATGGTTGATGCCTTGTGAGACCTCATTAGGGTGCCTAGGAACCCTACATTGTATACCTTCTATAGATAGTAGGATCCCGATCCCACTGCGAGCAAATGTTGCTCCTGGGAGAATTTTGCACTTTACAATTATCTAACTCAGTAGGTGTCTAGAAAGGTGTCAAACGGGGTTACGCCTCTGGGAAGATGAGGTTTATTTTAATTAGGTCCGTACGAAAGCATGGGAAACCTCCCTCAAGTACTGACACTGGCCTGGCTGAACGGTTAGCGAAGTTGTAGAATGTAATTAATCTCGGCTAGTTTTCTTTTTAAAAGGTTTTAAAGAAAATTTGACAAAAACAGTCGGAGACATTGATTAGACAAGATAATAACCAATCTGATCTTTGCAAGAGCTTTCGCTAAGTGTATTCTTTTCTCTCTCTTAATGGCAGATACCTATGACAGGACTTAAGTTTCTATTAGATAAAAACAAGCTGAATGGGACCAACTAAAAAGACTGGCTGAGGAATCTAAACATTGCCTTGACTTATGATAAAGTATCATATGTCCTCACGGCTTCAACCCCGCCCACCCTAGGTCCTAAACCTTCAGTTGCGGATAGGGAAATCCACAAGACATGAGACGCTGACTGTGCCACGGCTAAATGCCCCGCGCTTGCATCGATGGATAACACACATCAGAAGCAGCACGAGAATATGGACGTACAAGTCATATTCCTCCATACAAAAGAGCTGTATGGAGAGAAATCTCGCGTATTACGATACGAAGCATCTAAGAAACCGTTTCAGATGCGAATGGCCGTTGGCACAGCAGTAGGAGACCATGTTCTGAAAATGATAGTTCTCATAGAAGAGCTTGAGGACCTTGGGTGGAAAATGGACAATGAACAATATACGGATATTATTCTGCAGTCTCTCCCCTCCACCTTTGCTCAGTTCATAGTTAACTTCAACATGCACAACATGGAGAAGGAACTGCCTGAACTCCTTAATTTGTTAAGGGGTGCAGAGAGCACACTAAAGTCAGTGAAGAGTCCCGTTATGAGTGTTGGGCCATCCTCCTCCTCTCACCCGAAGGATAAGGCTAAGGGAAAGATGAAGAAGAAACCCACCAAACCTAAGGGTGGAGTCAAAAAGGTTAAGGGAAAAGGCAAGTCCAAGGTTGGGGAATCGGGGAAAGGAGAATGTTTCCACTGCAAAAAGACGGGACACTGGAAGCGGAACTGTATTGAGTACCTAGAACTCAAGAAGAAGCATGGTGATGCTTCAGCTTCAGGTGTGTTCGTAATTGAAAACTGTTTTTCTATTAACTCTGCTTCCTAGGTATTGGATACCGGTTCGGGTTCTCTTATTTGCAATTTTGTGCAGGCGTTGAGAAATAGCAGAGTTCTGAAGACAGGTGATCATACTCTCCAAGTTGGAAATGGTTCCAATGTAAATGTAATTTCAGTGGGAGAGTATCACCTAGGGTTGCCTTCGGGTTGTATATTGGTTTTGAACCCGTGTTATTTTGTGCCAAGTATGCTTTGTAATATTATATTCGTTTCCTTGTTAGACAATGAAGGGTATCATTTTGCTGTGCAACACAATGTTATGAACATTAGACTTAATCAAAAGTTGATTGGTTGTGGTACACTAAATAACGGGATATACGTCCTTATTCAACACACAATTTTCAACGTACAACACACAAATAAAAGAAAATTTTCAGATATAAATGAAGCTTTTCTTTGGCATTGTAAACTTGGTCATATTAATGAAACAAGACTAAACAAGCTTCATAAAGATGGATATTTAAATTCTTTTGAGTATAAATCTTATGCAACTTGCCAGTCTTGTATCAAAGGTAAAATGACCAAAACTCCGTTTACAGGACACGGAGAAAGAGCTACTCAGCTCCTAGGCCTCATACATAGTGATGTATGCGGACCAATGTCTACACATGCAAGAGGCGGGTTTTCTTACTTCATAACTTTTACTGATGATTTCTCAAGATTCGGTCATGTGTATTTGATAAAGCATAAGTCTGAAGCTTTCGAGAAATTCAAAGAGTATAAACATGAAGTAGAAAACCAAACGTGAAAGAGTATCAAGATACTTCGATCGGATCGAGGTGGAGAGTACTTAAGTGCTGAGTTCTTGGACTTCCTAAAAGAGAATGGGATTCTCTCTTAGCTCACTCTACCTTACACACCACAGCACAACGGTGTGTCAGAACGGCGGAATCGCACCCTATTAGATATGGTATGATCCATGATGAGTGATTCTGAGTTACCTCTCTCGTTTTGGGGGCATGCATTGGAAACAGCAGCTTTTCTGTTAAACAAAGTTCCAACCAAGACCGTGTCTACCACTCCATATGAGATATGGCATGGGAAGAAACCATCTCTTAAAAGAGTTAAGATTTAGGGTTTTCCAGCTTTTGTCAAAAAGCAGAATCCAGAAAAACTCGAGACACGATCAGTCAAATGTATATTTGTAGGATATCCTAAACATTCGTTTGGGTATCTTTTCTACCACAAGGAGGAACAAAAGGTGTTTGTTTCTCAGTATGCCACCTTTTTAGAAAATGAATTTTTTTCAAATGATACTGATGGCAATGTGGTAGATCTAGAAGAGGTTCTAGAGACACAAGTTACAAATGACGACTTGGCTGAACCTGAAGTTATAACAGAATCTAATGAGCCTCAGCCACTCCGTAGATCTGGTAGGACTTCTCGCCCACCGGAGAGATACTACGGTTTTCTCATTGATGGTGATAGAGAAGATTGCATCATGGATGATGATGATCCTGCCAGTTTTCATCAAGGCTATCACGAGTGGTGACTCTGTGAAATGGCTGGATGCCATGAGATCCAAAATGGAGTCCATGTACACCAACAAAGTATGGACTTTGGAAGATGTACCCTCCGGGATAAAACCTGTGGGTTGCAAATGGATCTTTAAAAGACAGATCGGTGTAGATGGACAGGTAGAGACCTATAAGGCAAGGTTGGTAGCGAAATGTTTTTGTCAAAGATCAGGTTTGGACTATGACGAGACTTTCTCTCCGGTAGCCATGTTTAAATCCATTCGGATCCTACTTGCTATTGCTGCTCACTACGACTATGAAATCCGGCAGATGGACGTTAAAACTGCATTCCTAAATGGTGATTTAGATGAATGCGTTTATATGGATCAGCCAGAGGGCTTCATTAACAGTGGGAGCATCGGAAAAGCATGTAAGTTACTTAAATCCATTTATGGATTAAAGCAGGCATCACGGAGTTGGAACATCTGTTTTGATGATGTTATCAAAGAGTTTGATTTCATCAAAAATCCAGATGAACCTTGTGTTTATAAGAAGACTGTAGGGAGAAATGTCGCATTCCTCGTATTGTACATGGATGCCATACTTCTGATAGGAAATGATATTTCTATGCTACAGTCGGTCAAATCATTCTTATCACAAAGGTTCTCCATGAAGGACCTGGGTGATGCCACATACATATTGGGCATACGGATCTATAAGGATAGATCCAAACGGTTATTGGGATTGACCCAAACCAAGTACATTAACACCATCCTAAAGAGGTTTAGTATGGAAGACTCCAAGCGGGGTGCCTTACCCGCTTGCCACGGAGTCACTCTCTCAAAGGACGATTGCCCAAAGTCTAATATAGAGAGAGCTCGCATGAGCATTATTCCCTATGCTTCGGCAGTAGGATCAATAATGTATGTGATGTTATGTACACTCCCTGATGTTGCTTATGCACTTAGTGTAGTAAGCAGGTATCAGTCAAACCCAAGGGAGAATCACTGGATTGTTATGAAGAACATTCTTAAGTACTTGCGAAAGACTAAAGAATTGTTCTTGGTGTATGGTAACGGGGATCTCCAAATGGAGGCCTTTACCGATTCGAGCTTCCAGAGTGACAAAGATGACAGCAAGTCTATCTCAGGGTTTGCATTTACCCTCAATGGAGGGACGGTAAGTTGGAAGAGTTCCAAACAGGATACCGTTGCAGACTCAACGATGGAAGCTGAATATATTGCTGCAAATGATGCTGCCAAGGAAGCCGTCTGGATGAGGAAGTTCATCGTGCTAGGAGTAGTTCCAACCATTATTGATCCAATACCTTTGTATTGTGACAATAATGGGGCTATGGCGTTGGCCAAAGAGCCCAGGTCCCATCAGAAGTCTAGACACATCCTGAGGCGATATCATGTGATCCGGGAGATAGTTTATCGCCACGAGATCGAGGTTAAGAGAGTAGACACAAAGAATAACGATGCGGATCCATTCACCAAGGCCCTCCCTCACCCGCAGCATGAGCGACTTTTTTAGATGTTGGGTATGAGATACGCCAATAACCGGCCTCAGTGCAAGTGGGAGATTGTTGGATATATGTATGCCCTAGAGGCCATTATGAGATAGTGTATGTACTGATGGGGTGTGTGTGTGTGTGTGTATGTGTGTGTGTGTGTTCAGGGGACAGTCTTGCTCGACATGATAGTATGCTATCTGGTTTTACTTTATCATATGTTTACTTGATCATGTTTATATTCATTTGGTACATGTTGATAAAGCCCTAAGGATATTGGCTTGACTACTGGGATTATGATGTGGATCATACTAGTGGGACACCTGTAGTTTATAAGCATATCCTTGAAATATTCCTAGTCGTAGGTATATCGAGACAGGGCATCGATATTCCAGTGTAGACTAGCGTATACCATTCTTGTTCTATATGATGGGCGATGGATGATCCCATATCCGTCTGGTGTGTTGACACCAAAGATAGTATACGGGTGCTCAGTGAGACTGGGTACACTGAACGGACTCACCGAGAACTCCTATGTGGTATTATATCATACGTCGGATAGCATTTCTCGGGTGACACTAGTACAGGTTAGTCTGTAGACCCGAGATCGCCATAGAGTCTTGTGTGTCCTCCCACTGTACTTTGATCTCCATCCTACTACGGCTCTATTGAGGCGTACAAACAGGTGGATTTTGGGTACAGTCCCGAGGCATATGGAGGCAGTGAGCGATAGGAGGGGTTTCGTCTCTCCCGATATTGGGGGGTGATGTTGTGCTGTGCACGATTGGCTATAACAGGAAGTCCCTGGCCAGGGCTGCTGAGATATTACAGATAAGTGTTATCAGTAAGTTTCTCAATCTGTTATAGACCATATACCGGCATGACTTATTGAGTTATTGGGGTCGACGATTCCATCCCTAGACTCAATATGCAGCATATCTGATGAAGAGACCGGACTGTACGGTAAGTGTTGCCAGTTGGATTGACGGGAGTTTTGACAGGTTCACTTGTTCTTCTTCTGATCGCTCAATACCCGGGTGGCCGTTACGTTTAGCTGATCGCTTGCGGCTTGTAGATGTTTGATATGATCATCACCTACTGCTGTCGTATTGACGAGTCTTAGAGTCCCACATAGAAGTTTCTCGGCTTAGGCGAAACGAAGTAGTGCACATATGAGATATGTGCGGAAGCTCGATTAAATACTAGTATATGATACTGTATTTTAATCGGGCGTTTTATACAAGTCGGGTCGTATGAGATATGACCGGTTTATTAAATCAAGTGTTGATTTAATATTGACTTTTATCTCATTTATTTAAACCCTTTTCTTTTAATGGATGCATGCATGTATATGTACATGATGATGTGCATACACACATATATACATGTATTTGTATCATGGTTATGATACAACTTAGATGGCAATATAAGAATCACATGGTTCATAATTTAATATATGGATATTTTTGAATTAAGTTAAAGATAAAGGAAAATAGATAATGACTCATTTCTTCTACACTTTTCCATGGTTGACCTTTGACTTAACCATGGTTTATTTTCCTTTGCCTTGAAGAAATATCTAGATATTATTATTAACTATGGTTTCTATTATGATATATATCTCTCTTTCATTTTCTTTTTGAATTATTGTTCATCCAAAAGAAAAATATCAAGCCATCTTCTTCTTCCTCTCTCTAGCTCTCTCTTGACTTCAAAATTGAGTTAGATAAAAATAAAGAAAAGGTATTAAGTGAGATTACCAACTATTTCATCATCCTACACAACCCTTGCTACTTTGTGTAGGGTGTTTTGCTTCAAGGATTTCAAAGATCAAGTGAAGCAACAAGCTTTGAGTAAAGGACTTCGGGTGGATCGTCGTGGACTTGGAGGTGATCTAGCGAGCCGTTCCAAACCAAAGGAGATCCAAGGAGTCACCCTAGGAGGTCTACAAAGGTTGTAGTCTTCCACTTAGTGTAAATTATCTTTTAGATGTGATACTTTTAATTGTTACTTCATAATTCTAGTTCGATTCCTACTTTAGTTTACTTAGCACCTCTTAAATTTAAAGTTGTGGCATGTGTGATACTTCCAAACCCTAAATGAGGTGTTAAGGAAACCCTACAGGTAGAAGATATTCTTTTGCGAATGCTTAGGATATCCAACAAACTTCTACAGAATTGACTTTGCCTCGAGCTTGTCAAGATTATGCTTTTAGACATAGGCTGGACAACCCCAAATCTTAACTACCTTAAGAGATGGGCTCTTCCCATATCATATCATATATGAATTGGTAGGCAACTGATTTTATTGGAACCCTATTCAATAGGTATGCAGCTTCTCAAGTGCATAACTCCCAAAAGGAAATAGGAAAGTCGGTAGTACTCATCATAGAGCGCACCATATCAAATAGGGTGTGTTTGCTCCCCCCCCGGATACACCGACGTGCTGTGGTGTATACGGAGGAGTAATGCTGAGAGAGAATCTCATTCTCCTTTAGAATAGTCCAGGAATTTCGTGCTCAAGTATTCTCCTCCTTGTTCTCATCAAAGGGCATAATACTTATACCCGTTTTTGGTTCTCTACTTCTAACTTATATTATGTGAATATCTCAAAAGTTTCGGACTTGTGTTTCAACAGGAACATATGTCTGAATCTTGAGAGATCATCAGTGAATGTAATGAAGTGCAAAGAACCGATCCTGGCATGTGTAGACAGGGGACCTCATACATCATCATGTATCAATCCCAAGAGTCCACTAACTCTTTCTCTGTTTCCAATAAACAGAGCTGTGGTCATCTTATCTTTGTGACATGACTGGCAAGTTTCACAAGATGTAAATTCAAACTAATTTAAATATGCATCTAAATGTAAATTCAGCTAATCGGGTAGAAGGATTCGTTCATTTCTGAACTCTTCCTCTTGTGTGTGTTCTGTACGTTAAGAACTGTGGTTTGATTTAGAACGTATATGCTTTTAGATAACGTGCCTGAACCGATCAACTCTTGAAATAGTAAATGTTCAAAACATTATCCAACAATACAAAATTATATCCTTCTTTACTAATAAAGAGACTGATATGATGTTGTATATCAGGTTCGGTATCGAATAACATTCATTCAGAATCAATGTATTTGGTAATACAGGGTGATAACTGCCAACAGACTTGGCTTGCAACAATTGCATCGTTTCCAACTTTTGAAACATATCACCCGTTCTCAGTTTTCTACCTATCTGTAGCCCATGTAACAGATTACATATGCGGGATCCTGATCCAGTATCTCATACCCAGGACGTAAAGGATACTGAGAAACAGTTCTTTGTAGTGAACACACCCGAAGAAGATGCATCAGCATGCACTTTCTTTGTTTGGGCGGCACGGGAATTCTGGTAATCCCCAATTTCCTGCTCTGTCTTATAATATTTATAAGTTGGAACGGGACCAACGTTCCCTAGCGCAGTATAACAAGCGGGTTCGGTCAATACATCCGTATTATTATCTTTATTAAGGCATGATATGGTCGCTACCTGGAGAGAGAGAGAAGAAAACACTCAGCGTATTCTCTTGCAAGATTAGATTGGTTATTAATATACCTAATCAGGATGTCTCCCACTGTTTTTGTCAAATCTTCCTTCAAACCCTAAAAGGAAAGACTAGCCGGGATTAATTACATCCTACAATTTCGTTAATCTTTCAGCCAGACCAGTGCCGGTACTTTGAGGGAGGTTCCCCGTGCTTTCGCACGGACCTAATTAAAATAAACCTCGTTTTCCCAGGGGCGTAACCCCGTTGACACCTTTCTAGACACCTACTTGATCGGCTAATTGTAATGTGTAAAACTCTCCCAGGAGTAACTCTTACTCGCAGCAGGTATCGGGATCCAACTATCTCATAGAAGGTATGCAATCTCATTGCAAATTTCAACACTTGAAATTCCCAATAATATTTTACCCCTAGCGTCCTATGACCTTGACGGAGGTCAACAAACCATAGGCCGCAAGTCAAGTTCAACCCGTCATTTCCCGATTGAATTAAACCCACCTGCATGACCCTTGACAAGGTCAACAAAGTCACACGACTACCCTAACTCAATCGCATCATATGCTTTTGCAGATAAGCATAAATAGATACCGCTCACTACGCCTTGACAAGGTCAACAAATGCAGCACGAATACTATGAAGTACTTATCTGAAATGACAGAGGGCTACGACAGGTTTTTAAGAAAACCCTTTGCGTAATGAACTTGATATCGTCGTAGAATCGAGTGATTTTAAATGGAGTGTTTTTTAGGTCTTTTCTAGTTTTGCTAAAGAGGTCACTCCCGGTGAAGGGATCTCGGCTCTTTCCTCATCGAATAAGGTGCAGGATATTTCACAAATACCGCTGTGCAAAGCAAAAACTATAGAAGCAATCAAAAGACAAACCGAGTGTGTAGCATCTGCCAGTTTCGCTAAAGAGGTCACTCCTGGTGAAGGGATATCGGCTCTTTCCTTATCGAATAAGGTGCTGGATGTTCTATAAGGAACACCGCTATGCAAAGCAAGAACTAGAGCTACCAGTTTTTAAACAAGTTTCTACAACATCTTCAGGTTTCTTTTATTTCACTAATCTCATTAATGAAGTCCCATATTAATTATGCTTCACAAGCATCAGATATGAAACGAAATCAACAATATATAATATATATCTCATATATATAATACAAACATTCATCTCAGGCAGTAATATGATCTCATCACAGAACATTGCAGCAGAAGAACACATATGAAATATTGGATATACTAGGACGTCCGTGTTTTAATACGAGCATGTATAAAACAAGGATTCCACGGTCGTGATGAATAGCCAAACCCACATCCCTAGACCCCTACGAGAGCGGCAAGTAACCCTGCCAATTCTAGAGTTAGGAGACCCAGTCTCGACTCCTCGAGATGGTCTCCCACTGTACCCTAGAACCCGGTTACTTGTGCTCCCCGCCTTGGGTCTATCGTAATGCGGAAAAGGAAATAATATACAATGGTGACATCATCCTCAGCCCGGAAGTGCCCCAATAAAAGAATATTACATACAATAGAATTTTACATGAATGAAAATGAAAAACTCTCATCTCACATAAAACCCCCGGCTATTCAAAACACGACGATCCAATATAACATATCACATCAACACATAATATCACATATCATCAATGTAAGTAAATATGCGTATCCCAATTGTCGTTGATGTATAGCAACGAAACCGGCGATACACCACATATTACACTTACGGTCGCAGAAAAGAAAGTGTAAAACTACAACAGTTGGAATCCGCAACCTGCTTAGACATCGCATGCCTAACCAAATAAATTCCTTAGACATCGCATGCCTAACAATTATAAACCCCGCATTTTAGTCTCATTATCGAAAACACTTTTCAATATCTAGTCGGGAAATTCAACAAGATTCCTGATAACCTGATCGAATGCTCGTCGAAAACTTTAGTGGACGGCCGCACCCCCGATGCCGTCGACGAAGTGCACTAAGGCGGAACACCGCTGCCGCGAGCACCCGAACGGATGCTTTTGGCGACGGGGTTCTCTAACAGTCACTTGGTCGGGGCTATGGGGTGTGGCTGTTTATTAAGTTTACCCGGCGAGTATCCGCGTACGCTACGTGATTGCGACGGACTTTTGATCGCATCAAAATCCTGTGGCAACCGATCATCTGAGACTAAACTGCTAGATTTATAACATTCAAATTAGTTATCTTATAACTACTTGTGGATTCCAAATATTGTATCACATTCCAGATAAATAGACAATGTTAAACTTTCCGATCGAATAATCAAATACCCAAGTTTTCCAAAATGGCTCAACACTTGAGCAGAGTTCAAAAAATATCCATCACATGCCACAGTACCAATGGTCCAGCCGTAGAAGGGTCAAACCAACGCCTCACATGTGGCAACGCCGTACTGCCCCAAACCCTAAGGTTTAGAGGCGGTTCAGACGGTCACATAATCGAGTTAAGGTTTGTGTTCTTCTAGAGGGTCCACCGTGTTACTTGCACGACTATGAATGTTCTTTAATTAAGGAAAAAATCCAACGCTTGGAAATTTTCCGGCAGGGGAAAAAGTGAGTTATTGATATCCGTTCGAACTTTTTAACACGTTCTAAATTACCCGGAAAAACATAAACGAAGTTAAACTTTCCGATCGAATCAACGAATACAAAAGATCTCTAGAAAACTCAACACTTGAGTAAAATTAAAAATTCCCAGAAACAAGCAAAAGTACCTACGGATCAACTGTTCAAAAACTATCCCTCAATCCTTAAGACTTGCCGCGGAACCGCCGCCAATACCCTGGTTTGGCCGCGGTTCCGCGGCGCTTTGATGGATTCAGGGGGTCGTTTTTCACACATATCCATAAAATCACCTGCTTAATTTTCTGAGTAATTTTAATACAGAAAAAATCAACATTTTAAAAAATTTCCAGAGAGGGGTATAAAATGGGGTTTCGGGGTTCGATCGGACTTTAAACTTCATCTAGACTTCGCCTAAAGCTCTAGCTTGGCTCTGATACCACTGTAGGGTTACTAGGCACTGTCACAAGGGTCTATAAGGCATTAACCATGCCCGATTTAAATTTTAGACGTGCCGAGCAACCCTAACCAAGATCTTAGACTAGAGATTAGGTGAAACAATGAGCAAGTAAACAACTTTACTTCTAAGAGTTTGGGATTATAACCTTTGTAGTCCGGTCCTTCACTTCATAAGTTCCGTGTTGAGGTCCTTTCGCTGCGATCATCGAGTATCTGGACTCTAGAGAGGCTCCACAAAAGAAAGATGCAAGCTTGCTTCCGATCTTCGATAAATAAGATGATCTACCTTGAAGTTTCTTTAACTCAAGCTCTCACTCACTAATCAAGTATTAATGATGTGAACACCCTAATCTAATTGGCTAGATTAGATGAGGATGATGAAGTATAATAAATACAAATGCAACCATGGTTGATAAAAGAAAGGGCTAACCATTGTAGAGAGTTAACTAGGGTTAAGGGTTTGGGTTGGATTTAAAAATATCTCACAAAATATCAACATATAATATCTTAGCTCAAAACAAAATAAAAGCTTCTAGAAGCTACAAGAAAGAGCTAACCCAAATCAAACCCTAACCATGTTTAATCTCCACCAATCATGTTGCATTAGTAATCATAACTTGTTACAATATTATATATCACATATATAATATATTTTTGTAACAAAAGAAAATAATACAATTAACATATATCGCATATATATCAATGTATTACCCGGTGAGAAAATGAATCAATAAAGCGAGCCAATATTAGATAATGTATTGTAATATATCACATATATAATTATACATTAAATTATCGAATCAACACTTGATCCGACAATCCGGCTATTTCTCAAATAACCGACTAATATATATATATATATATATATATATATATATATATATATATATATATATATATATACCGATTCATCGAATCAACACTTGATCCGATGTCCCAACTGATATCAAATATCACGAGAACAGAATACGGTATCTCATATCGCATTATCCTCGGTCATGCACATATCACATATGTGCCCCTACTCCGTTTTGTCTGAGTCAAGAAACCTCTGTGTAGGACTCTAAAGAATCGTCAATACGCCGGCAGTAGGTGATGATCATATCAAATACCCACAAGCTGCAAGCGGTCAGCTAAACCTAACGGCCACCCAGGTATTGAGCGATCAGAAGATCAACAAGCAAGCCTGTACATTCTCCTGTGAATCCAATCAGTAACACTCCCGTACAGTCCGGTTTCTTCGTCTGATATGTCGCATATCTCGTCTAGGGGTGGTAAACGTCAGACCCCAGTAGCTTGATAAGTCGTATCGATATGAGGTCAATAACAGTTCGAGAAACTACTGATAACACTTACCAGCAAATCTCAGCAACCCTGGCCAGGGATTTCCAGTTATAACCAATCGAACACAGCGCAACATCAACTCCCTATACCTGGAGAGACGAAACCCCTCCTATCGCTCATTGCCTCCATGTGATTTGGGACTGTACCCAAAAGCCACCTTTTTGCACACCCTCTTGGACGTGGTATGATGGAAATAAAAGCACAGTGGGAATCACACAAGACTCTATGACGATCTCGGGTCTACAGACTAACCTGTACCAGTGTCACCTGAGAACTGCCATCTGACATGAGGTATAATACCATCTGGGAGTTCTCGGCGAGTCCGTCCAGTGTACCCAGTCTCTACTGAGCACCCATATACCTTCTCTGATGTCAAACACCAATGGATATAGGATCATCCATCGCCCATCATATGGGTCAAGAAGCGCATACGCTAGTCCTGGAGTATCGATGCCCTGTCTCGGTACTCCCACGACTAGGAACATTTGAAGGATGTACTTGACGACTACACTGTCCCCACTAGTATGATCTGCATCATAGTCCTGGTAGTCAAGTACTCATCCTAAGGGCTTTATCAACATGTAACATAGAGCAATCAGAGTACATGTTAAAATAAAGTGTAACCAGATTGCGTACTATCATGTCGAGCAAGAAAGTCCTCCCTATATATGTCCAAGCATCCACTACAATATACATCGTATGTACAGTAATGGCCTCTAGGGCATACATATAACTAACAGTTTAAACGGGCATCGATCATGCAATTTTCAAAAATACGGTGTGCTAAGTAACACTAACCAAGATCTTACTAGAATATTAGGGTTATAAGCATGATATCAAGAAAACTACACTAAGAGAAAGAGGCTACAACTTTTGTAGACCGCGTCCTTCTCTTCTCAAGCTCCGTGTAGTAGTCCACGCGACTCCACTAGGCTACTCTTGAAGCTTGAACGAGCCTCCTCCGTGATCTTCGTGCCGAAGATGATCCACCTGAAGTCCCACTAATCCAAGCTATCTCTTCATTAAACACCTTTAGTGAAGGAAACACACTACACGTGATTGCTAATCAAGTGTAAGATGGTGAAGTAAGGGTTTTGTTTGCTCACTAAGGTTCTCACAAGCTCAACGATTCACATCACATGTGAGGGTTTGAGCTTGGAGGTGGAGGTGAGGAAAATGGAGAAAGCTATAGAGCAACTCAAGAAAAATTGGCTAAGGCAAAATGAGCTCAACCCTTGAGCAAGTGTAGAATGGCTACTCATTTTTTTTCACACATTATTGAAGCATACAATTTTTAACCATTAAAAATTGTAGCCATGCTTCAATAGTGCAAGCAAATGAATATACAAATATATAAACCCATGCCTTAAACCATACCACAAATATCTCCACATTTTACACCTCATTTCTATTTTCACAAAATAGAAAATCAAGCATGCTTCATTATAATATATATACACACACACATATATCAAATATATATATATATATATATTAAGAAACATAATTAGTGAGCTAATAATATTAGTTAATATATAATTATATCAAATTATTAAATCAACACTAGATTTTATAATCTAGTTATATCACATATGACCGACTCATATCATTTATCTGTATATCACATTATCAAATCAACAATTGATTCGATAATCCGGTTATATCGCATATGACCTAACAGATAACAAATAACTGCCAGATTACAATACGGTATCACATACTCGTATTTAATCTGTCCCTCGCATATATCAACATATATGCCCTACTCCGTTTCGCTTGAACCAGGAAACTTCTGTGTGGGACTCTAAAGACTCGTCAATACGCCAGCAGTAGGTGATGATCACCTCAGTCACCCACAAGCCATCAGTGGCACTAGCTGGACGTAACGGCTACCTGGGTATTGAGCGATTAGAAGATCAACAAGCAAGCTTGTCCATACTCTCCATGAAGCCTATAAGTAACACTACCATATTGTCCGGTCTCTTCGTCTGATATGTCGCATATCGAGTCTAGGGGTGGTAAGATCAGACCCCAGTAACTTGATAAGTCATGGCGTTGTATGGCTCATAACGGTTCAAGAAACTACTGATAACTCTTACCAGTAAATCTCATCAGCTGCCCTGGCCAGGGACTTTACTGTTATATCCAATCGAGCATAGCACAACATCAACTCCCAATACCGGGAGAGATGAAACCCTTCCTATCGCTCACTGTCTCCATGTGACTTGGGACTGTACCCAAAATCCACCTGTTTGCATGACTCCTTTGAGCCGTGGTAGGGAGGAAATCAAAGCACAGTGGGAGACACACAAGAATCTATGATGATCTCGGGTCTACAGACTAACCTGTACCAGTGTCACTACAGAACTGCTATCTGACGATAGGTATAATACCAACTAGGAGTTCTCGGCGAGTTCTGTTCAGTATGCTCATTCTCTATTGAGCAGTTGTGTACAATCTTTGATGTTAAACACCAATGGGTATGGGATCAACCATCGCCCTCTAAGGGTCAAGAAACGTACACACTAGTCTACTCGGGAATATCGATGCTCTGTCTCGATACTCCCTCGACTAGGTCCTGTTAAAGGATGTGCTTGTAGACTATACAAGTCCCAGTAATATGATCTGCATCACAGTCTTGGTAGTCAAGTACATATCCTAAGGGCTTTATCAACAGGTAAGAGAGAGACAGTATAATAATACCAGTATATATATTAAGATAAAGGTAACCAGATAGCATACTATCATGCCGAGCAAGAAAGTCCTCCATATATATGTCCAAGTATCCACTATATCATACAATAATGGCCTTTAGGGCATACATATCACTAACAGTTTCTGGTGTGATAGGAGTTAAATGATCGGACATCATTAATTTGATTAATAAAAAGAAATATAGCTAATTTGATGTTGTATGAACCAAATTTGAAATCTACTCGGTTTTTTCATGAAAAAGCAATTATTTCAAATGCGGAGCCTAAGACACTCCTTTTCAAAAGCACTAGGTTCTGCAACGATATTAAGTTCATTACGTTAAACGTTTTCATCAAAACCAGCTGTAACCCTCCGTCATTTCAGATAGATACCATTTAGTATTCGTGCTATGTTTTTTGGCATCCGTCAAGGCATAGTGAATGGTAGCTAAATGATACTTATATGTAGCATAAGATGCGATTGGTAGGGAACTCACGCAACTTTGTTAGCATTCGTTAAGGGTATGTGTTGGTGGGTTCGAATTAATCAAGAAATGACAGGTATAACTTGACTAACGACCTATGGTTTTTTGGCATCCATCAAAGTCATAGGTGTTGGTTATAGTGCCCTCAAGGAGATTATGATAATTGAGGGAGGACCTATACAGGTAGGACAATCTCACTCGAGATGATAGCATGCTATCTGGTTTGACTTTATCATCATGTATATACATAATGTGGTATTATGGATCACTGTTACATGTTGATAGAGCCCATAGGATTCCTGCTTGACTACAAGGGTTATGATGGCGATCATAACTGTGAGGTCGGGTAGTCTATAAGAAAATCCTTAAATGTCTCTAGTCATGGATGTTAGTGAGTTGTGCTCACTCTATATCAAAGTAGAGAGACGGAATGCACAAAAATTAAATTTTTAAGAAAGCACAACCAACTTAACCTAAGTGATCAAATTATAACCCTAAACTAGCAAGTTACAAGATATCTATCTACTATGAAAGAAGATTATACCGATAGACACGTGTCGTTCGGGTCTCCACTCCTCTTCTTAAGCTCCTTGTGGTCTCCTAGATCAACCTTGATGGACGGTCTCCTCGGTCCTAGATGATCCACCCGAGAGTTTGTGGTCCAAGCTTAGCTTCACTAATGAATCAACTCAACAATCTAGTTTGCTAATCTAGGTTGCTAAGATGATGTAGTGAGTGTTTAGTAGTAGTTTTCTATCTCAAATTCTTTGGTTCTCAACACGTGAGGATGATAAGGATTTGCACAAGAGAATGAACTCAAGAAGAAGATGAGAAGAGAGCAAGTGAAGAATCATAACATGGAGAAGGACTAAGTGAAGAATGGATTTGGCCTTTTTGTTATGAAGCATTTTCTTTTCTTTTTAAAATCACAACCATACTCCAATAGTATTTGCAATAAATACAAAGCCATGCTTCATCCATGCTTCATATCATCTCACCCTTTCCACCTCATTTTCTATTTTCAACAAAATAGAAAAAATGCATGATGAGGTGTCATTTTCTAGAAGGTATTTTGTATAAATACAAAATACTTTCTACCGTATATACATACCCATATTCGTACCAAAAATACGAATACCCAAGAGATAGAATAATACTACTAATATAATATTAGTATTAAATCAATATCTGATTTAACAAACCGGCTTAATCCTAAGCCCGCTAATATTATCAACCGTATGATCGAAAACTTGGATAACACTAGAATATACATATCGAAATATGTATATGTAAATTATTAAATCAATACCTGATTTAATAATTTGGGTTAATCCTAAGCCGGCTAGTATTATCATTCGATCGGAAGCCCGCTCGATCGAGAACCTGGATGACATTAGAATATACATATCGAAATGTGTATATATAAATTATTAAATCAATACCTGATCTAATAATCCGGCTTAATCCTAAGCCGGCTAGTATTATCATTCAATCGAAATCCTGCACGTATAAACATATGGCCACCACATCGTTTCACCAGAACCAGAGAAACCCACTGTGTGGAACTCTAAAGACTCGAGAGTACACTGGCAGTGGGTTTAACCACAAGAACGTCAGCGGTACTAGCTGTACGTAACGGCTACCCAGGTACCTGTTGAAAAGGAAGGCCGACGAGCAAGTTCATCTGGACCCCAATTGAGCTTATCCGTGACAATCTCCGCACAGTCCGGTCTCTTCATCTAAGAGTATCACATACCAGGTCTAGGGGATGGTAAACATCAGACCCCTACTGACCCGATAAGTCGTGTCGATTTGGCTCAGGACCAATCCGAGAAACTACAATCTAACCATCAATAAATCTCAATTGCCTTGGCCAAGGTCTTATAGTTCGGACCAACCGGACACAGTGCGATATCGACACCCAATACCGGGAGAGACGAATCCCTAACAATCACTCATTGCCTCCATGTGGCTTGGGACTGTACCCAACCAAAACCTGTTTACACGACTCAGTAGAGCCTGTTGGATATAGTGCCCTTAGAGTCAATTATTGGATCACAGGCACGTGATTGCAATGACTGAGGGAGGACCTATGCCGGTAGGACAGTCTTACTCAAGATGATAGTATGCTATCTGGTTTATCTTTACATCGTGTACTGCTTTAGGTGACCTCACAGGTCGCTATTACGCGTTGATAGAGCCCCTAGGATTCTTGCTTGACGGCCAGCAGTATGATAGCGATCATATACGTGGGAGCCGGGGTCTATAAGCACATCCTTAAAGGGTCCCTAGTCGTGGGAGTTTTCGAGACAGGGCATCAATACTCCAGAGTAGACTAGTGTATACAGTCGAGACCCCGACGAGGGGCGGTGGCCGGTCTCACAAGCCACTGGTGTCAGTTGGTTCACCTAAAATGTATACAGGTGCTCATTGGGTTATGAGTACACTGGACAGGACTCGCCGGGAACATGCTAATTGGTATTATACCTGACGTCAGATAGCAGTTCCCTGATGACATGTGTACATGTTAGTTCATCGACCTAAGATCGTCATTTGTATCGTGTGAGTTCCCACTGTGCTTTGATTACTACCCTACCATGGCTCAAAGGAGTCGCGCAAACAGGTTTTAGTTGGGTACAGTCCCGAGCCACATGGAGGCAGTGGGAGGATAGGCAAGGGTTCGTCTCTCCCAGTATTGGGGGTGAGGTCGCGCTGTGTCTAGGAGAGCCATTACACGAAGTCCTTGGCCAAAGCAGGAGATTTACTGGTAGGTATTCCAATAGTATCTCAGGGTGTTCTGGGCTACACTCCGACACGACTTGTACCGCTTTTGGGGGTCTGACTTTTACCAACCCCCTAGGCCCACCATGCGATACTCATAGACGAACGGACCGGACTGTACGGATATTGTCACTGACAGGCTCAGTAGGGTGTCAGGATGAGTTCGCTCATCGACCTCCCTTCTGGTCAATACCTGGTAGCCTGTTACGTATAGCTAGTACCTCTGACGTGCTAGTGGTTAAATCCACAACCAAAGTATTGACGAGTCTTTAGAGTCCCCCACAGACAGTTTCTCAAGTTTCGGGCGAAACGTTGTAAAGGCCGTATGATATATGGCAGGGTTCGATCATATACGTGCGGTATTGCACGGATCATGATCGGACGGATCATACTAGTGGGCTTTGGTTTAAGCCGGATCCTAGTATTAGATTTGTTGGATTACTTTAGTCTCATCGCATTCGCATTCGGTCGGAATGCGGATGCAGGTATGTATATACAGGTGAGGGGTATCCTTGTGATCCGTCACGAGTTTACTTTAGATGTTGCCGTATCTTTTTATTGTTGCAAACATTTGGATTAATGTTTGCTTATGGAAATTATAAGCTATAATTTCATCATGAGATGCATTAATATGACATAGACATATACTATGACTCATGGTCTCTTTTTTAGCAAAAATGTCATATTGGTGGATTTTTTTGTGTTGATATGATGAGAGGAGAGAGAGAGGGGCTGCCTTGAGTGAGCTTGGTCTCATATTATTCTTTTCACTCTCTCCCATTTTTGATCATATGAAACACAAAAGAAAAGAGTGAGAAACTTCTTCTTCTTCCTTTTCTTCTCTAGCTCCTAATTTCCATCAATGGCTTCATCTTTAACCATCATCCAAGCAATGGATGCTAGAGGCAAAGTGATCACAAACATTCTCTACAACACTTTGGACACGTCGGCTAGCACACTTCGTGCCCGAGTTGCTTCGGATGAAGCGGGAGCCCGTAAAAGGACTCATAGATGTTGTGCCCTTTCTGACGAGGAGAACAAGATCGGAGATGCCGCGGGGAGCTTGGGATGGTGGCCGAAGACCAAAGGACACGGATCGATCGGTATAGCATTCTATCCCTTCTCTAGATAGCTAGTAGTAGGTTAATGGTCCGATCCGGGGAAAAAGTATACGATAGCACCGGTTTTAAAGTTAAGAAAAAGTTTCGTTTCCGCATTTTGGCCTCGGACAGACGGCCGGGGCGCTACCGTAGACTTACATGGTATCAGGGCCACGCCATTAACCTTTACTAGCTTGCTCTAACGTGTTTAGAACTTCGATCGAACGAAAATTTCAAAAACCGCATTTCCAAGCATCAGTTTCTGTCGAAATTTTTTAGTTGTCAAAAAATTATTTGGTGTATTGCAGAAAACCATGCAGGGTTTTTTAGGAATTCTGACAAAATTTGGTAGTACAGTAACGCCGGGGAACCACGGCCATACCCCTGTTTTGGCCGCGGTTCAGCCGCAGTAAAGACTCTTCAATGCACCAAATTTAGCACAGTGTTTTTCTGAGTTGGAAATAGGTTTTATGGTAATTTTATTTTGGGCCCAGATTTATTTGAGTACTGGGTATTGTGCTTAGGGCCCACTTCGGGAAATTTAGTCGATCGAAAATTTTAAACATGTTAGTTCACAGTATTTACATTATATCTGCGACCGTGAATGTCATTTGATCGGTAAATCCTGTCTAATTGCTCTAGCTCTTTTAGACGGATTTGTGAACTTCACGTTGATGTTCTATGTTGTGCTGTGATGTTGCGGATTTGTCGTGGTGGATAGCCTGGTTGCAATGGTAGTACAGTTTGGTTATATTTGTAGATTTGATATGCGGGGCGAGCGTCCGACATGTGGACTGCCGTCACTGCCTGATTGTATATTATTCTTTTAGGGCACGACCGGGCTGAGGTCGATGTACCCGTTGTATATTTTTACTTTCTGTACTAGGATTACCCCATGGTGGGGTGCACGGATAGCCGGGTTCTAGAGGGCAACGGGCCCGCATCTCATGGCTTTGAGATGGAGGGGGCTTTACTCTAGAATTGGCGGGCTATTCGCCGCACTCGTAGGGGGTATAGGTTGACCCAAGGAGGGGTACTCAAGTTACCGGATTTCGTGATGTGCTGGTTTATACTTGAGGCAAATGCGTAAAGTTTTAATCGATCGAAATTTTAAATTCGTTTTTTCTGTGCATTTGTTTCTGCTACAATGAATATCATAGCGCGGTATAATTCAACTGGTTGTTATATGAATATGATATTCGCGTTGATGTTCTGTGTTGCTCTGTGATTATGGTTGTGTTGAATTGTTACGATGGATAGCCCGGTGTACGTAGTATTAGATAGCTCTATGATGTTGTGTATATTCATATTGCGTGGCGAGTGTCCGACATGTGGACTGCGGTCATTGCGGCTTGTATTATTCTTTGGGGTGCGTCCTGGTTGCGGATGTAGTCATCGTTGTATATTCAAGTTTTCATTACATGCATTAAGATTAACCCACGGCGGAGTGCTGAGTAACCGGGTTCTAAAGGGCAACGGGCCTCCATCTCATGGCGTTGAGACCGGGGTGCCTTACTCTAGAATTGGCGGGCTATTCGCCATACTCGTAAGGGGTATATAGGATTGACACGTGGAGGGATGTCCAAGTCACCGGACTTTAGAAGTGCTGGGTGGCCCACTCACTTCATTGATTGGGGTTGCCTCGCTTCTGGGATTGGCGGGTAGCTTGCCGTACTCGTAGGGGTCTAGGATCCGATACTACGGGCTATCCACACGACCGAGAAAATTACATTTCATATTTGGTTCCATTGAAATGTACTTTTACTAGTTTATCTGCATTTCCATATTGTGTTTGCTTCCACTGTGATTCTGTGTTTGCTATATTATCATGCATGAAACGAATATAGCTATATATATTTTATATATATATATTAGACGCTATATATGTTTTGCATCTGCCCAGTCCTGTCCCCGTCCTGTCGTAAGTTAAGTAACCTTACGGTGAAGACCCGGGACTCTGCGGTGAATGCGGATGGTATATATATGCATGCCTATTTTCGTTTCTTTTAGTATGATATGATTAATTGATTGGACTGCATTATTTCTAATTAATCCAATGAAAAAAAACCTAAATGATGTTGTTGGAACCAATTTTTGAAAACTGTAGGCTTTCCTTTTGCATTGGGTTGAAGTATTCAGTTAGGAATATCCTGCACCCATTCAAGAGGAAAGAGCCTAGATCCTTTCACATGGAGTGACCTCTTTGGCAAAAGTTTACATGACTATAAACTACTCGATTTTCTACAAAACCACTGCTTTTAAAAATGCGGAGCATAAACCACTCCTTTTCAAAACTGCTTGAGTTCCTTCAATGATATCAAGTTCATTACATTAAAGATTTTTCTCCAAAAACCAGTCGTAGCCCTCCGTCATTTCAGATGGGTATCAACTAGTATTCATGCTATACGTTTTGACCTTCGCCAAGGCATGGTGTTTGGTAGCTAGAGGATACTTGTCTGTAACATAGATAGATACATTAACATAGGACAGGCGTACAGTTGTTTTGACCTTCTCCAAGAGCTAGTATGAATGAGTCTAGATTAATCAGGACAATGACAGGTGAACTCGAAAGTGATATGGAGTGTTCTGGAGAAGGCGTACAGTTGTTTTGACCTTCTCTAAGGCCATCGTATAGTTACATATGAACTCGAAAAATTACTTTAGTCGAGGATGGCCACTGGTTCTGGAGAATTTGGATTGTATAATTCTGTTATCTTTCCTACTTCACCTTCTCTCTAGTTGAGAGCTCCTTGTACAAGGAGAGTACACCTGTTACGCTTGTGTTCACACCAGAATATTGCATTTAATACCGCTCATTCTTCTGCTCGTTTGTATATAGGTAGGTGCTTTTAATCTGTGTTTGCTACATGATTACAGGTTACAGGTTCTCAGTCCAGAATAACACAAATCACGTAAAATCTCCACTGTTATGACAAAGTTCTGCTAAAAACAGATAAATTCGGGTTCCGATCATCCACACCCGTCAAGTGCCGCTTACCAGTTCAAGAGACAAGGAGAATACAGCGGTCATTCGTGTCTCGAACAAGCACAGAGCACAAGGAAGGCAGCACCAAGATCAAGGGGAACATGGAGCTCGAGGGAGATCAAGGCCAAAAGTCAAAATAAGTTGCCATTTTGGACCATTAAAAATCTGAGAATATTTTGGAACCATTTTGTAATTTTGAACATGTCAAATAGAAGAACAAAGTAACGCAAAGAAGCACGGAAAATACGGAGCACTAATTCTTCCAAACGACCATGAAACCGCGGCTAAAGGAGGGTATAGGCGGTGGAACTGCGGCCGTGACGTGTCATCTCGCGACCATTTTTCAGGGGTAGTTTTGTAAGTTTATATGGGCCCAGAATATGGCCCTTGGATTTCACTCCTCTGTCTATATATACTCAAGATTTGAGCCAACCATGGAGGCTTTCTTTTCTTAGGATTAGTGTAGTTTAGTGTAGTTTCTTTTTCTTCTTCATCTATTCTCCATTTATAGTGAGAGCTTTTGAGTGGAAATTAATGAAAATGAGGTTTTTTTTATATCTTGTTTCTTTAATTTCTTGCATTGTATTTTTATTTCTTAGCTTGACTTTTATTATTTGTTATTAAAATAATTGTTGGTTTTTTGTTCTCTTTTCTTCTTTTCTAACCCGTATTTTCAAGCGAGTCCCTTGCTTAGGTGAGGGCCCAAATAGTTAGCTTATTATCTTTTGTAAAACGTATTTTTCCATTCTTTCTTCTCATTTTCTTGTTTTCTTTTTTATGTGAATAATTTACTCACTTGTTAGGGCTAAGAAAGGTTAGTATGAGAGATGGAAAAATTTCTTGTGCTTCTCTTCGCCAAACAACTTGAAGTGAACCTAGACCAAACAAACACAACCCCCTCACTTAGGCGCGCTATAAGTGAAATATAGCCGCGACCTAAGTCGAGAATTCCTTTAGGCGCACTACAACGTAACATGTAGTTGTAACCTAATTGGAGACTTGGTTGTGTATGTTTGGCCTACGGCTGGAAATAAGAACATGTAACGGACGGACAATGGGCACTAGGTGAAAGGTTATGCTAACGCCCTGGCCTATCATCCGTGGCCGTTTGCGGAACAAAAATTTTACAACGATTTTAACTTGGCGCTAGAATAACCCTAAACCGGATCTAACCATAAACCTAACTAGCAATAAGAGAAGCTCTATCTACTATGATAGAAATTATACCTAAAGAAACAAGTCCTTCGGGTCTTCACTCCTCTCCTTTGGCTCCTTAAAAGATGTATGAATCGCGCTTGAATTTTGGCCTCCTTTCGTCGAAGATGATCAACCCGAGAGTGCCTACTTCGAGCTCCTACCTTCTAATCGAGGTAACTAAGGTACTTAGAATGCTAATCTATGTAGCCTAGATGAAGTAGAGTGAGATGATGGATTAATATGTCTTACTAACCCTAGGTTTCTCAACTCATGAGACAATTAGGGTTAGAGTTTAGAAGAAGAGAGCAAGGAGAAGATGAGAGTGTTCAAGTGAGAATAGAATATCATCAAGTGAAGAATGGCTAAGTGTTGTGTATTAATAATGCAAACCAATAATGGCACACCAAAATATCTAGATACCACAAAAATATCTAGATGCCACTTTGCATTAAAAATTCACACAACAAAAGAAAAAATCAAGCATACTCCAATAGTAAAGAATGAGTCATGCCATAAGTCACCAAGTAGCCATGCTATAAACCAAATAATCACTTCATTTCTCCACCTCATTAACCATTAACAAAAATGGTTAAAACAAATAATGAGGTGTCTTCTTCTAGAAGCATCTTGCATAAATACAAGAATGCCCCTCACCATATATACATACCCGTATCCGTATTCCGAAAAATACGAATACAAAGAGACAAAATTGTCCAAGAATATAATATTAGGATCCGGCTTAAACCAAAGCCCACTAGTATTATCCGCCCAAACATCACACGTGCACAAGTGCACGTATGTGATCGAAGCCCTGCCGTAAAACCATACGTCCTGTACATCGTTTCGCCCAAAGTAGGGAAACCCTCTTTGTGGGACTCTAAAGACTCGACAGTATGCTGGCAGTGCGTTTAACCAAAAGCACGTCAGCGGCACTAGCTGTACGTTACGGCTACCCAGGTACCTGTCGAAAAGGAAGGCCGACGAGCAAACTCGTCTGAACTCCTACTGAGCCTATCCGTGACAATCTCCGTACAGTCCAGTCTCTTCGTCTAAGAGTATCGCATACCGGGTCTAGGGGGTGGTAAATGTCAGACCCCAATAACCCATGCTGATGAGGCTTAGGACCAATCCGGAAAACTACTGATCAACCTATCAGTAAATCCCAACTGCCTTGGCCAAGGTCTTATGGTCCTGACCAATCGAACAGTGTGCGATATCGACTCCCAATACCGGAAGAGACGAATCCCCAACAATCGCTCACTGCTTCCATATTGCTCGGGACTGTACCCAACCAAAACCTATTTGCACGACTCAGTAGAGCCGTGGTAGGGTAGTGATCAAAGCACAGTGGGAAATTACACGAGAAAAAAGACGATCTCAGGTCCGAAGACTAACATGTACACATGTCACCTGAGAACTTTCATCTGACGATAGGTATAGTACCATCTGGAAGTTCTCCGCGAGTCCGTCCAGTGTACTCACACCCGGTGATGTATACGATCTTAGATGCATCAGACCAATGGATGCGGGACCAACCATCGCCCCTCTTCAGAGTCTAGAAACGTATACATTAGTCTACTCTGGAGTATCAATGCCCAGTCTCGATACTCACGCGATTAGGGACCATTTAAGGATGCGCTTATGGACCATCCTGCTCCCATAAGTATGATCGCCATCACAACGCAGGTAGTCAAGCAAGATCCTACGAGCTTTATCAACATGTAACCGCAATATGTAATAACATGTATAACATATGCCATGTTAAGATAAAGTCAAACCATAATAGTATACTACTATATCAAGTCTTTATCAATATGTGCAAACTGGATAAAGCATCAATAAAAACAAATACACATATCCTGATAAAGACAACTGAAATAATATACTATATAACTGAGTAAGAATGTCCTGTACATACATATCCCCAGCATCCATATGTATACATATACAATAATGGCCTCTAGGGCATACATATCCAACAATCTCCCACTTGCACTAAAGGCTAGAAATTGGCGTACCGAATACCCAACGTCTGCTCTAAGGCCAGCTGTTGGCGTATCGCATACCCAACATCTCAAAAAGCCGCTCGAACTGTGCTTGAGGGAGGGCATTCGTAAATGGTTCCGTCGTGTTTTCTTTTGTATCCACTCTCCGTACCTCGATCTCCTGGCGATCTATGATCTCCCTTATCATGTGATACCGCCTTAAGATGTGTCTGGATTTTTGATGGGACCGTGGTTCCTTCGCTAAAGCTGTAGCCCCATTGTTATCATAATACAGAGGTATTGAATCAACAATGGATGAAACTACCTGAAGTTCAGCAATGAACTTCTTCATCCAGACCGCTTCTTTTGCGGTATCGCTTGCAGCAATGTATTCAGCCTCCATCATCGAGTCTGTGACGGTGTCCTGTTTGGAACTCTTCTAACAGACTGCCCCTCCATTGAGGGTTGATTGAGTGTTTCTTTGTGTGTCGTTTTAGAAAATGAACAGAATCACAATCAAAGAATTATATTTGACCGCAATCAATTACGGTGTCGATTGTAGATCGTAAGCGAGTGCGGATCGTCCACAGGGATTGTGCGATTCGTTTCTGTATTTAATTTTTTTGAATCGAAAAGTTAATTGAAAAGAAAAGAAAACATGATTCAAGAATTTATCAATTGATTCAGGTGTCACGATGTTTAATCAAGAATCAAGAAACTGATAAACAATCAAGAATTGGGTTTCGATAATATTTCCAAACAAAATGTCAAGAATCTAAATGAGGCTCGTAGGAATCGATCGGATCGATAGACGTGATGTAATCTAAAGATTTCGTGTTCTTGTCCTTCGAAGGATTGATACTAGATCGATGATGATCGACGAGAGTTAGGGCTTTCTCGTGAAACTAGGGTTTCATCTTATCCCTTGTTCTTTTGTCGATATCATTCACATTCTAGCCTCTAGCAATTTCAAGAAACGATCGTAACTCCCCAATTTCGAGCGATATCATTCAAGAAAGCATCGTAACGAAATGGGTTGTCGGTTCTTGAACTTGCTAGGGTTTACAAAACTTGTAGGAATCAAGAATCGTTTTCAGATATATTACATCATTCTATTGATCGTCTCGACTCCTCGACGAGCGGAGTATTACTCAAGCATCACAACAAGAATTACAACTAGAAATTTAGATTGAATCATGATGCAAGAATTTAAAGAAAACAAGATAAAAGAAAATCACCTTTTATTTATATCAACAATTTGATTACATTCGCTCAAGAACTACAAGAGGAAGAACGAAATTGTCGATTTGGCGTCGCTCGGCTCCGTGAGTCGCGGATCGTTTGGACCACTTGCTCTGTTGAAGATTGGCTCGGCTCATAAAAGGTTGCAAGGCTTCTTGCTTGATGGGTAATCGGGATCTTGGCTTTTGGAGTTGGAATTAAGGTTAGGGTTTCACACAAGCCCTGTCACTAGACTTGTGGAAGAAGAAGATGAAGAAAGAGATAGAATGGGTCTAGTTTTATGCAAGATTGGGGATTGATCCATAATGATTTACAAGTGAGCCTAGGGTCTTATTTATAGAGCACCCAAACCCTAAGCCTTTGAGTTCCCTCCAAAAGTTTGTTGAGGAACTTCTAGAAAGAGTTTGTTAGGCTTAGCTTAGGGTTTAAGCTAGGGTTTAAGAAGAAGGTTCTAGATTACAAAGCTTAGTTTAGTGTAGAAACAAGGGTTTGCTGATCTGGCAGAAGTCTCTAGAGTCTTCTGGAAATTGGAGTGTTATTCTGAGCTTTAGTCACTGAGATAAACCTTTTGCACCAAAATTGAGGAGCTAACTCCTTGGAACCACCGCGGACCCACGGCGTAAGCTGGCTCCTGCCGCGGATCCGCGGCAGTTTGTGGGTCTTGGGCTTTGGGCTTTCTGGTGCAGTCTTTGGATGCCATTTGGGGCTTTTTCTGATGTTTTGAATTGTATTTTGCCTTTTGGATTGGTACCAGAACTGAAACCATTGAGTTGGCGTAGCGTTTTAGCAGTGTTCATTCGAGCAAGCTTCTGATTTTCCTGCACAGACTTCGAAACACGGGTTGCGATATATGGAAATGATGTCATGCAATGAAATGCAGTCAATTTCCCTAGAAATGCCGGTTTTAAGGTCTAATACATGCAATCTGATATTTTGCGACCGTTTTGCTAATATGTGAAATATGAATACCGTACACTTCTAAATGAGTGCAATGAGGAAATTGCCGGCTAAAATATACAATATTTTCGACTAATCAAATTCCCCCAAACTTAATTTCGATCGTCTCGAGCTAACTGTTTTATTAAAAAGAGAAGGAGAAAATAAAGAAAGAGAAAAACTAACTAGCACACTTTCGTAGGCAACACGATTGCACTGAGCACGTGCAACAAACCTTTAAACCTCTAGGTGTCCCTAGTAGGAGGTGTGTTGTCTCCTGAGGGTTTTCAGCGGCTTGCACCCACAAAATCCAATAATAAAAGGAATATCATGAATATTACATTTAAAGAAAATAATTGTAAAAGAAAGACTTTGAAAATTAGGGTTTCTAACTAAGCTAGCTTTTCGGTTGTCATGAGCCCTATCTTAATGGTCATGAAAAGATGTCAGAAATCACGTCCTCCCTCAATAAAACATCGTCTTATTCTTCATTCCTATCTTTCTTCCAAATATCGATCATATAACCCTGCGTGTGTGTAAAGACATCCCTACACCCGGAGAATTCAATTCAAGCTATCATACTCTTGCCCATCAGCCTCAGTACTTTTTAATTAATGAATATTTAGACGAATTTGCTCACACACTTTTATGCGACCGTTAATACTTCTTGAGGTACTAACCGACCGATTACTCCTGTGTTTGCTTACTTGGTGTATTTTCCTCGTCTTGCACCAGCTCAGGCATAGCAGTGACTCCCAGACCAGTTGGCCTTAGGGCACTAGGTGAAGAAGCACCCTCGCTATATATTTTTTATTGCCCTCGGTGATAACAAAACTAGTGTTCATTTTTCTCACCACTTTATATTTTCTTTATTCATTTTTATTATTTTTTTTTCTTTTTTTATTTCCTTCATACTTTTGGCTTTAAGACAAGAGCATTTCAAGGTATCTTCTACTATCCCAGGCTTTAAGATGTGTGTAAGTGCGAATAGCAGGGTAGCAACGTTCAAAATGTTTGGCTTCCAGAATAGAAACTATTTTTCAGACTTATTTTTATCCTCAGATTAGTGACGTCTTTCATCTTACTAACCCTTGGGACAACGGCTCATAACTACTTATTACTAGTTCGTTTAAGAAAACTTCTAATTTTCTTGGTTTTCTTAAATTTTTCTAATCTCATGGATGTAATTTTTCACTATCTAAACTTTTATTATCTTATTTATGTACAAAAAATATTTTTATAATTTTGAAATTTTTTAAATTTTTATAGGTTTTCAAAAAAATTGTTTTGTGCTTATGCAAAGTGATATGCAAATGATGCGAAAATAAGCACAAACCTCCCCCAAACATGTTTTCAACAGTGTCCCCACTGTTGCCTTCTGCTAAATCTCGAAAAACCTGTAAGCTTGGGAGGAATTTATTAGTGGGGGCAAAATATTTAAGTGAAGAACCTCCCCCAAATTTATTCTTGGCTCCACATTTTGTAAAAAAAAAAATTCTTTTCAAGAGCTAGAAAAAAAATATACCCCCCCAAAACTGGAGTTATGCAATGTTAAGCTTTGAAAATCATATGAGGGGGTCAAAAATCAATGGTCGATGCCAAGCTTTGCATAGACCAAAAGTTAACACCAACCATTCAAAAATTTTATCAATACAATACTCGGGTTGGTGGAAGAATAAGTGGGGAAAGGTTAAGTGGTGGAATAGAATGTGTGTGCGTCTCATTTTGGAGAGACGATACAGTGATTGTGATGGATTACTCGCATTCTTTTTACAATTCAGAAGAAGGGGTGGAGGTTCAATTTCATTGATTGGGATATGATTCATCTCAATACCCGTATCTTTCAAAAATGCGAGTTCATCAGCGAAGATCTCCTCAAAAGTTTCATCTATACCCCGAAGAATAATGTCATCACAAGGTGCGGGGTGATCTTCAGACTCTAAAAGCAGTTCATAATCAGTGTTAATTGTTGACCCGGACATCTTGGTGGAAGAGTCCGTATGTGTATGATACATAGTTGGGTCAGACAATAACGTATGAAAAGAGTCAAGATCGGTATCAGGAGGATCATTAAATTCGCTGCTGTCGACATCCATTAAGTCGACAGAACAGACCTGAGCAGTAGGTTCGGAGGGTACACTTCCTAACTTGTAAATGTTCATCTCAATTGTCCTCTTCCCGAAGGATAGGGTCATAGAACCATTACGACAGTTGATGATAGCGTTGGAAGTGGCCAAAAAGGGGCGACCTAAAATTACCGGAATTTGATTCCGTGAGTTCGCTACAGGCTGTGTATCAATTACAATAAAGTCCACAGGGAATATAAATTCCCTGATTTTTATTAACACATTCTCTAGTTCACCCCTAGGTTTGGTGATTGATCGGTCAGCCATCTGGAGAGTGCAAGGAGATGGTTTCAACTCTCCGATCCCTAACTGCTCATAAACTGAGAAAGGAAGCAGGTTAACACTTGCCCCAAGATCTAGTAGAGCACGGTTAATGTGTTTCTCCCCAATAGAAATGGAAATCGTAGGATATCCAGGATCCTTACGTTTCCTCGGTAATTGCTGGGGGAAAGCCGTGTCTACTGTCTTTGCCATGAATATCTTCTTGGGCATTTGTTTCTTCCTCTTTCTAGTGCAAAAGTCTTTAAGAACTTTCGCATATGCAGGGACTTGTTGGATAGCATCTAGAAGAGGGATATTGATGTTAACCTGTTTAAACATCTCAGTGATCTTCTCCATATGTGGACTTGGTGTGTTAGCCCTTAACCGATTAGGATAATGTGCTTTAGCAATAAGCGCTGGGTCCATCATAGGAGAAGGAAGTGTGTGTGGAACCGATCCCAGAATAGAAGTGGGGATCGTCCGTGGAGGGGTAAAAGAGGTGGGCTGTAGTGGCGAGCCTTTTGGGAAATGGAGAATAGGCTCGAAAGAAGATGGTGGGGTTGAAGAACTGGGGTCAGAATTAGAAGTGTGCGTGTGAGGAAAGGTCTCAGCCGGGGTGTTGATATGATTTTCAGTATCATCAACTTCTTCCCCAACATGATTGTCAAGCATTCTTCCAGATCTCAACGTGGTGATTGCATTCACATGATGTGAATAACCAGGATTGGGTAAGGGTTGAGCTGGAAGTTTCCCTTTCTCTCTTGCACTAATTTCGGCTTTTAATCGTGCAATTTCTTCTTCCATCGATTTAATACTCTCGTTTTGGGACGCAGAGTTTTTCTCAATTTTATCGACAGATGACTTCATTTCAGCCGAAACTTGCATGATATTTGTTAAGACCAAATTCATGTATTGTGCAAAAGAAGAGGATTCATCAGTTCCGGTCAACTGTAAAGGACTAGACAGTGCAGGTGTGTTGACCTGATTTTGAAAATTATGTGCTTGAAAGGGGTGCTGACTTAATTGAAGTTGTGGTTGCTGTTGTGGTGGAGGGACCCTTTGGAAATTGTTTTTGTTTGGAACCGTGTTTTGTGATTGTGATTGGTTCCAAGCAAAATTAGGGTGATTCCTCTAACCCTGATTATATGTGGAAGAAAATGGATCGTTTCTAGGTCTTTGAAATGCGGCATTGGTATGCTCACGACCTTGAAACGGACATTCTTCCGTCAAGTGAGACGGATCAGAACAGCAGCCAGATACAGTTTTGGAAAGTGACATTTGATTAAGGGAGGCAGCTAAAAATTTGTTTTCCATAGTCTCGAGTTTCTTTTGTATAGCTGAAATGTCATCTCTAACTCCTATAGAAACATCCGATTGGTTGTTGCCACTCCTAAATGATGGACTTTCCCACTGTAAAGACTTTTCAGCGAACTCTTCTAAATATCGCCGAGCTTCCCCATCATCCTTGGTCATGAAGGTACCTTGACACATGTTTTCAAGGCTCTGTTTAGTGTTAGGGTTACTGCCCTCATATATGATTCGGCAAAGCTCCCATCTCGGGATGCCGTGATGAGGACATTGAACCAATAGATCCTTGAAACGTTCAAAGCATTTAGAGAATGGTTCAGCGGGGAGCTGGGCAAATTGATTCAGTTCGCTACGGATTCGAGCTGTCTTTTGTATTGGGTAAAATTTCTTAAGGAATACAGCGACGAATTCTTCCCAATTCGTAATAGAGTGTGCGGTAGTGTTATATAGCCACTTCTCGGCTATATCGCACAAGGTAAATGGAAGAAGTCGTAGACGCATAGCATCCACTGAAAGTTGTGACGTACCCATCATTGCGCATACGTTTTCAAATTTGGTAATGAAAACGTAAGCGTCCTCAGTCTCGAGTCCGTGGAATTTGGGTAAAAGGTTGATGTATTGGGGTTTAATCTCAAAGTTATCCCTATTGGCTGGTGGTGTGGATAAGCAGGTCGAAAGAGGACCTCGAATAGGGTAGCATCTCTCCTGGAGAGAGATGCGGGGTGGATTCTACGCACCAACGGACGGCGGCAGATTAGGGTTAAAGAAGTTTGATGGATTCGGATCCATCGGTGTGGGTGTGGTAGTGGGTAAAGAAAAGGTAAATGGAGAATTATCGACTTCGGAGTCGATAAAGGGTACGCGGACTAAACGGGCACTAGAATCCCGTGTCCAGCCTATCTTGTACTAAAAAGGGTTGGTACAAGTGGCAGCGTTGGCTTATAATTAGGGGCAAAATGAATGCGGTGTTTGCTTTTGAAAAAGGGATGGATTTTTGAAAAAATGATGCGACACAACAAATGCAACACACAAACCCTAGAATCTAGTGGTCACCTAGGTCCGTCTCTAGACCGCTCCTAACTGCCAAAATACAAGTCGCGGGATAGAATCCTCCACTGCCTCTTTGTCCCCCTGTGGCCGGATAAGTGCCAGGTAAGTGGGAAGGTACTCCACTACGTAAGTAGTGGGCCTAATTAATAACCACTAGCCTTAGACACACTCGCCTTAGGCACCACAGGAAAACGCGGATAAGCAATGAATTACCCACGGCCTTCTTCTGTCCTAATTGAGCGCGACAGTCCTTAGAGTCATCTCTAGATTTCTTTTAGTTAATGTGGTCAATGCGGATGCAAGTTTGGTGGTTTTCGGGGCCTAGGAAGGGTAATGAAATCCCCACCTAATTTGGATTTGGCCGTGCCCCTTAATATCCGTATTTATAATGCAAAACAACCAAGAAACAAAATCACGCACAAATTTAACTTTGCAATTTGCGAGCTGCTATTCTTTGCAAAGAATCCTGCAGAAAATTGTCAGTTGGAGCTAAAAAGATGAGAGAGGAGAAGGTAAGGAACTTACAGAGGAAAAATTGCACAGAGAAGGCTTCAGGTAGCCGCGGAACCGCGGCAATAGGGGCTTATTGCCGCCGTTCCGCGGTCAAACAATGGGAACAATGCACCAAAATTTTTCAGCAGCTTCCTGTTGATAATTCCAGCTCTCTGGAATTTTCCAAAAATTTTCCTCAATTGCCAAACAGCTCCAGATTTCCTTGCAATGAAACACAACAAATTTTTTTAGGGTTTGCACGAATTTTGATCTCAAAATAACAATGGAATAATTCTTTCAATTCAAACTATAATATGAAACGAATTAGCGCGCGATCCCCGGCAACGACGCCATTTGATTGAGTGTTTCTTTGTGTGTCGTTTTAGAAAATGAACAGAATCACAATCAAAGAATTATATTTGACCGCAATCAATTACGGTGTCGATTGTAGATCGTAAGCGAGTGCGGATAGTCCACAGGGATTGTGCGATTCGTTTCTGTATTTAATTTGTTTGAATCGAAAAGTTAATTGAAAAGAAAAGAAAACATGATTCAAGAATTTATCAATTGATTCAGGTGTCACGATGTTTAATCAAGAATCAAGAAACTGATAAACAATCAAGAATTAGGTTTCGATAATATTTCCAAACAAAATGTCAAGAATCTAAATGAGGCTCGTAGGAATCGATCGGATCGATAGACGTGATGTAATCTAAAGATTTCGTGTTCTTGTCCTTCGAAGGATTGATACTAGATCGATGATGATCGACGAGAGTTAGGGCTTTCTCGTGAAACTAGGGTTTTGTCTTATCCCTTGTTCTTTTGTCGATATCATTCACATTCTAGCCTCTAGCAATTTCAAGAAACGATCGTAACTCCCCAATTTCGAGCGATATCATTCAAGAAAGCATCGTAACGAAATGGGTTGTCGGTTCTTGAACTTGCTAGGGTTTACAAAACTTGTAGGAATCAAGAATCGTTTTCAGATATATTACATCATCATTCTATTGATCGTCTCGACTCCTCGACGAGCGGAGTATTACTCAAGCATCAAAACAAGAATTACAACTAGAAATTTAGATTGAATCATGATGCAAGAATTTAAAGAAAACAAGATAAAAGAAAATCACCTTTTATTTATATCAACAATTTGATTACATTCGCTCAAGAACTATAAGAGGAAGAACGAAATTGTTGATTTGGCGTCGCTCGGCTCCGTGAGTCGCGGATCGTTTGGACCACTTGCTCTGTTGAAAATCGGCTCGGCTCATAAAAGGTTGCAAGGCTTCTTGCTTGATGGGTACTCGGGATCTTGGCTTTTGGAGTTGGAATTAGGGTTAGGGTTTCACACAAGCCCTGTCACTAGACTTGTGTAAGAAGAAGATGAAGAAAGAGATAGAATGGGTCTAGTTTTATGCTAGATTGGGGATTGATCCATAATGATTTACAAGTGAGCCTAGGGTCTTATTTATAGAGCACCCAAACCCTAAGCCTTTGAGTTCCCTCCAAAAGTTTCTTGAGGAACTTCTAGAAAGAGTTTGTTAGGCTTAGCTTAGGGTTTAAGCTAGGGTTTAAGAAGAAGGTTCTAGATTACAAAGCTTAGTTTAGTGTAGAAACAAGGGTTTGCTGATCTGGCAGAAGTCTCTGGAGTCTTCTGGAAATTGGAGTGTTATTCTGAGCTTTAGTCACTGAGATAAACCTTTTGCACCAAAATTGAGGAGCTAACTCCTTGGAACCACCGCGGATCCGCGGCGTAAGCTGGTTCCTGCCGCGGATCCGTGGCAGTTTGTGAGTCTTGGGCTTTGGGCTTTCTGGTGTAGTCTTTGGATGCCATTTGGGGCTTTTTCTGATGTTTTGAATTGTATTTTGCCTTTTGGATTGATACCAGAACTGAAACCATTGAGTTGGCGTAGCGTTTTAGCAGTGTTCATTCGAGCAAGCTTCTGATTTTCCTGCACAGACTTCGAAACACGGGTTGCGATATATGGAAATGATGTCATGCAATGAAATGCAGTCAATTTCCCTAGAAATGCCGGTTTTAAGGTCTAATACATGCAATCTGATATTTTGCGACCGTTTTGCTAATTTGTGAAATATGAATACCGTACACTTCTAAATGAGTGCAAATGATGAGGAAATTGCCGGCTAAAATATACAATATTTTCGACTAATCAAGGGTAAACACAAAACCTGAGACAGACTTGTTGTCATCCTTGTCACTCTAGAAGCTTGAGTCGGTAAAGGACTCGATCTGAAGGTCTCCATTACCGTAAACCAAGAACATCTCCTTAGTCATTCTCGGGTACTTGAGAATGTTCTTCACAGCTTTCCAATGATTCTCACCTGGGTTCAATTGATACCGACTCACCATGCTAAGCGCGTATGCTACATCTCGTCTGGTACACAACATCTTATACATTATAGATCCTACCGTCGAAGCGTAGGGTATAATACTCATGCGAACCCTCTCTTCATCGGTCTTGGGAGACATCTCTTTAGAGAGGGTGATTCCGTGCAGTGCGGGTATGTTACCTCGCTTGAAATCTTCCATACTAAATCTCTTTAGTACGGTCTCTATATATCTGGATTGCGAAAGTCCCAATAATCTCTTAGATCTATCTCTGTAGATCTTGATCCCCATTATGCATGAGGCATCACCAAGGTCCTTCATGGAGAACCTTTTTGACAAGAATAGCTTGACCTATTGTAGCATAGGAATATCGTTTCCTATGAAAAGAATGTCGTCCACGAACAAGACTAGGAATACGACAGTTCGTCCTACAATCTTCTTATAAATACATGGCTCATCCTCGTTCTTGATGAAGTCAAAGTCCTTGACTGTTTCATCAAAACAGATGTTCCAGCTCCGTGATACCTGCTTTAATCCATAAATGAATTTAAGCAACTTGCACACCTTCCCGCTGCTTCCACTGTCTAAAAAACCTTCTGGCTGATCCATATAAACACACTCTTCCAAACTTCCGTTCAGAAAGGCCGTTTTTACGTTCATCTGCCAGATTTCATAGTCATGGTGTAAGTCTACGGTAGCGCCCCGGCCGTCTGTCCAAGGCCAAAATGCGGAAACGAAAACTTTTTCAAAACTTGAAACCGGTGCTATCGTACACTATAAATCCGGATCGAACCATTAACCTATAACTAGAAAACTAGAGAAAAGGTTGGAAAGCTATACCGATCGATCCGTGTCCTTCGGTCTTTAGCCACCATCTCTTGCTCCTTGCGGCATCTCCGATCCCCGATCTCCTCGTCAGAAGGGAACCACATCATCGAGTCTTTTTACGGGCTCCCGCTTCGTCCGAAGCAACTCGGGCACGAAGTTCGCTAGCCGACGTTTCCAAGGCGATATAGAGAATGTGTGTGATAACTTTGTCTCAAGAATCCATTGATTCTCATCACATGAGAGTGTATGGATGGAGGTTGAAGGTGATGCCATTGGTGGAAATGGTGAGCTCAAGAAGCAAGAGGAAGAAGAAGAAGAAGAAGTGCCTTTCTTTTTCTTATGTGTTGCTATGATAAAATGAGAGTAAGAAGGAATAAACACAAGAGAAAACTTAAGCCATATGGCTTCCCTCTCTCTCTCTCTTCTTATCATATCAACCATAAATCAATCAAATAATGTAACATTAGCACAAGAAAAGAGACCATGAGTCACTAAGCATGTCCATGCCATAATTAATGCACCTCATCATGATTTAAGCTCACTATTTCCACCAAAGTAAATAATAACCCAAATGTTTACAACAATAAAAAGATACGGCAACATCTAAAGTAAACTCATGACGGATCACAAGGATACCCCTCACCTGTATATACATACCTGCATCCGCATTCCGACTGAATGTGAATGCGATGAGACTAAAGTGATCCTGTAAGTCGATGTACAACACCGCACGACTTGCGGGAAGGCGGAATAATGAAAAACAATCTTGTTTTAGGCGTAAACATCGACTAACCGAGAATCTTTGCTAAACTATAACTAACAAGAATCATAGAAGTTAACAACTACTATGAAAAGTGATTATACCTGTAGAACCGTGTCCTTCGTCTTTCCGTTCTCCATGTCCTCTCCGGCCTTCTCTATGTAGTAGATGATCCACCCGAGAGCTTTACTTCAAGCTTCACCTCTAACTTGAGGTAACTAGGTTTCTTAAATCGCTAATCTAAGTAACCTAGGTGATATAGAGAATGGTTAAGGATTAAGTAGTCTATTCTAATCCTTGGTCTCAACACATGAGAGGGGAGGATTAGGGTTTGAAGAGAGAGAGAGAGCTTGAGGAGAGAGAAAGTGAGCAAGAGAATGAGAATGAGATAATGATCTATCATAATATATATGAAGCATTATTATTTATCCAATAAAAGAAAATAAAGGATTTAACAACCATGCTTCATAAATACAAATGGGTGATTCATCTCCATGAGTCATTAAGCATTTATGATGCATTAATGACATGGATGAATCACACAAATGAATCACTAATCTCATTTAATGCATATGCCACCTTAACCCTCAAGTCACCATCTTCTAGAAGCTTCTCGCGAAATTACGAGAACGCCCCTCCTATCCGTGAAAACACGGAAAAACTTTAGACTGTATAAATCCAATAACCGGATACTAAAAACTGGCTTAAACCAAAACCGGCTAGTAAAAACTGTCCGGATGTCGTACGTGTGTAAACACACGTATGCGTCCGAACCCTTGTCGTAAAACCATACGACCTCTATATCGTTTCGTCTGGAGTAGGGAAACTCTCTGTGTGGGACTCTAGAGACTCGACTACTACGTTGGCAGTGGGTTTAACCACAGACAGCAAGTGGTACTAGCTGTACGTAACGGTCTCCAGGTAGATGTCGATAAGAAGGCCGATGAGGAAACCCATCCGAACTCCTACTGAGTCTGATGTGACAATCTTCGTACAGTCCGCTCTGTTCGTCTAAGACTATCGCATATCGGGCCTAGGGGGCAGCAAGCGTCAGTCCCCTAATAGCGGTATAAGTCGTGTTGGAGCGTAGCCCATTACATCCTGAGAAAACAACTGGAACCTACCAGTAAATCTCGCTTGCCCTGGCCAGGGACATTGCGTAATGGCTCTCTAACACAGCGCGATATCAACTCCCAATACCGGGAGAGATGAATCCTGTCTAACCGCCACTGCCTCCAAGTGCTCGGGACTGCACCCAACTGCTACCTGTTTGCACGTGTCCTTTGAGCCGTGGTAGGGTAGCAATCTAAGAACAGTGGGACACACTCGAGGCGAAGTAGCAGTATCAAGTCTGCGGACTATGCTGTACTCATGTCACCTGGGAACTGTTAACTGACGATGGGTATAATACCAACTAACAGTTCCCCGTGAGTCCTGTCCGGTGTACCCGTAACCTAACGAGCACCTACATACTATCTCCAGTACGACGTACTAACGGCTGTGGGACAGACCATCTCCCCAACTGGGATGAGAAGCATACACACTAGTCTACTCCGGAGTATCGATGCCCTGTCTCGATAATTCTACGACTAGGGGCCTGAATAAGGATGTGCTTGTAGACTACCCAGCCCCCACTAGTGTGACTGCCACCACAACGCTGGTAGTCAAGCAAGATCCTAAGAGCTCTATCAATACGTATACTCACATATTAAGATAGAAAAACCAAGTAGCATACTACCATGTTTAGCAAGACTGTTATATACATGTGAATATCCCAAGATTCCATTAAGTAATATACAAACTAGTATGATACAATAATGGCCCCTAGGGCATATACACTAACAATCTCCCACTTGCGCTAGGGCCATGTACTGGCATATCGAAGACCGATGATCTCGAGTAGCCTCTCGAACTGAATCTGAGGTAGGGCCTTCGTGAATGGATCAACAATGTTCTCTTCAGTAGGATCTCTCCGAACCTCGATCTCCCGACGATCAATGATCTCCCTGATCAGGTGATACCGCCTTAAGATGTGTCTGGACTTCTGATGGGACCTTGGTTCCTTCGCTAAAGCTATAGCTCCGTTGTTGTCGCAATACAGAGGTATTGGATCAACAATGGTAGGAACCACCTGAAGTTCTGTTAGGAACTTCTTCATCCAGATTGCTTCTTTTGCGGCATCGCAAGCAGCAATATACTCCGCTTCCATCGTCGAGTCAGCAACAGTGTCCTGCTTGGAACTCTTCCAGCACACCGCCCCTCCATTGAGGGTCAAGACATAACCTGACATGGACTTGGAATCGTCCTTATCACTCTGGAAGCCGGAATCAGCAAAGGCCTCCATCCTGAGGTCTTTTCCGCCGTAAACCAAGAACATCTCCTTAGTCCTCCTCAGGTACTTGAGAATGTTCTTTACTGCTATCCAGTGCTTCTCCCCTGGGTCTGACTGATACCGGCTTACCACGCTCAGTGCGTAAGCTACATCTGGTCTGGTGCACAACATCGCATACATTATAGAGCCTACCGCAGAAGCGTAGGGTATAATAGACATGCGTTCCCTTTCCAAATCAGTCTTGGGAGACATCTCTTTGGATAGGGTGATTCCGTGACAAGCCGGTAGATTACCGCGCTTAGAATCTTCCATACTGAATCTTTTCAGTACAGTGTCTATATACCTGGACTGCGAAAGTCCCAACATTCTCTTGCATCTATCACGATAGATTCGGATCCCCAGAATCTAAGAGGCATCACCCAGGTCTTTCATGGAGAACCTGTGTGACAAGAATCCTTTGACAGATTGTAGCAAAGGAATGTCATTTCCTATTAATAGAATGTCATCCACGTACAAGACGAGGAATACAACAGTTCTAGCTACAAGTTTACTATATATACATGGTTCATCCGGATTTTTGATAAAGTCATATGCTTTGACTGTTTCATCAAAACAGATGTTCCAACTCCGCGATGCTTGCTTTAATCCATAAATGGATTTAAGCAACTTGCATACTTTCCCGCTGCTCCCACTCTGATTGAAACCCTCTGGCTGATCCATATAGATGCACTCTTCTAAATTACCATTCAGAAAAGCCGTCTTTACGCCCATCTGCCAGATTTCATAATCATGGAAGGCAGCAATAGCAAGAAGGACCCGAATGGATTTGAGCATAGCCACTGGAGAAAAGGTTTCGTCATAGTCCAAACCAGGTCTTTGACGAAAACCCTTTGCAACAAGTCTAGCCTTGTAGGTTTCCACCTGTCCATCTACACCAATCTTTTTCTCGAAGATCCATTTGCATCCTATGGGTTTTACCTCATCTGGAGCAAAGTCCAAAGTCCATACTTTGTTGGTGTACATGGACTCCATTTCGGTCCGCATTGCATCTAGCCATCTTACCGAGTCGCCGCTCTGGATAGCCTGCTGGAAGCTAGTAGGCTCATCATCATCTATGATGCAATCCTCTCTATCCCCATCTATGAGAAAACCGTAGTATCTCTCAGGCGGATGAGACGGCCTACTACTCCTGCGGAGGGGTGCGGGAATGACTTGTTCTTCTTGAACTATTGGTTCCACCAAACTTTCAGTATTAGTTTGTTGTTCTGGAATTTCTTCCAGTTCTATTTCTCTCCCACTTGTTTCCTTTTCTAAAAACTGATGTTCTAGAAAATGGGCATTACGAGAAACAAATACCTTTTGTTCCTCTGCGTAATAGAATAGATATCCCCTGGAGTTCTTTGGATATCCCACAAACTTACACTTTACTGATCGTGCCTCGAGCTTGTCCACACAAAAGCTAGACATCCCCATATCTTTATATACTGAAGATGGGGTTTCTTCCCACTCCACATCTGATATGGTGTGGTAGGCACAGTCTTGGTAGGAACCATGTTCAAAAGATATGCCGCAGATTCTAGCGCATAACCCCAGAAAGATCGCGGTAACTCAGCATTACTCATCATGGATCGTACCATATCCAATAGGGTTCGATTCCGTCTTTCCGATACACCGTTATGCTGTGGAGTGTATGGAGGAGTAAGCTGAGAGAGAATTCCTTTCTCTTTTAGGTAACTAAGGAACTCGGCACTTAAGTATTCACCACCTCGATTAGTTCTTAGTGTCTTGATACTTTTGCCGGTTTGGTTTTCTACTTCATTCTTATACTCTTGGAATTTCTTAAAAGCCTCGGATTTATGTTTCATCAGATAAATAAATCCGTACCTTGAGTAATCATCCGTAAAAGTAATGAAATAGGAAAAACCACCTCTTGCTGTGTATGAATCCTAAGAGCTCGCTCGCTCGCTCTTACTCCATGTCCAGTAAATGGAGTCTTTGTCATCTTTCCTTTAAGACAAGATTGACAAGTAGCATAAGTTTGATATTCGAACGAGTCCAAATATCCTTCTCTATGTAACTTAGTCAACCTTCTCTCATTGATGTAACCCAGTCTACAATGCCATAAGAAAGCTTTATTTAATTCTGGAGACTTTCTTTTTAGTGTGTTCTGGACATTGAAAATTTGGAGTTGGTTTAAGACATATATACCGTTATCTAGTGTACCGGACCCAATCAAACTATGAATAAGGTGGATGTTAACAACATCACTTACAAACGTGAAATCATAACCTTTATTTGATAATAAGGAAACATATATGATATTACACGTTAAGCTGGGTACAAAAAAACAGTTATGTAAAACCAAAATGTGTCCACTCGTCAATCCCAGGTGATAATCCCCTACGGACACAGCTCCCACGCTAGCTCCGTTAGCAACCATCAGGGTCATATCACCATCCTTCAGCACTCTACGTTTCTCAATGCCTGCAATGAATTGCAAATATGAGATCCTGATCCGGTATCCAATACCCAGGAAGTAGAGTTGATTGACAGACAATTCTCAATTACAAACACACCTGAAGTCGAAGCCACAGCTTGCTTCGGTTCCTGGTTCTTGGCGTTCCACGCCTTGCAATCTTTCTTCCAGTGCCCTTTCCTATGACAATGGAAACACTCATCCTGGGCCACTACCGGTACCGCAAACTTTTTCTTTCCCTTCCCTCCCACCTTACTTACACCTCCTCTAGGTTTGGTGGCGGCCTTCTTTTTCCTTCCTTTGGCCCTAGCCTTGGACCCGGAAGAAGAAGCACCGCTAACAAACATAGCGGGTGTTTCCCTTGCCTTCTGCAAGGTGCCCTCCGTACTCCTTAACATGTTCAGGAGTTCCAAAAGTTCAACTTCTTTTCTTTGAATGTTGAAGTTCAGAATAAACTGGGCGTAGGTGGAAGGAAGGGACTGGAGAATAAGGTCAGTATAGAGGTCATTATCCAAAGTCGTCCCAAGGTCTGCAAGCTCTTCTATATAGCCAATCATCTTTAGGACATGTTCTCCTACCGATGTTCCGATGGCCAACCTCGCTCGAAACAAGTTCTTAGAGGTCTCGTATTTGCTATATGAGATTGCTCTCCATAAAGTTCTTTTGTATGGAGAAATATGGCATCAAGATCCATATCCTCGTGCCTCCTCTGATGTTCATTGTTCATCGAGGCAAGCACGATGCACTTGGCCTTCGCGCAATCATACTCCCAGGTTTTGTGGATTTCCTTATCCGCATTACTGGATTTGGGACCTAGGATTGCAGGTGCCTTAGCGGTGAGGACGTACCCCAATTTGTCATAGGTCAAAGCCATTTTGACATTCCGCAGCCAATCTTTATAGTTTGGCCCTGTCAGTATATTTTTCTCTAAAAGTAACTTAAGTCCAGTCATTTTCAGGGCCGCTGCAATTAGGAGAGAGAGAAGAAAACTCTTTAGCATGATGCTCTTTCAAGTTTAGAGTGGTTTTTAATTTATCTAAACTGGATGGCTCCCACTGTTTCTCGAATCCTTCCTCAAACCATAAAAGAAGAATTAGCCAGGACTATTCTCACTGTACAATAATTGCTTAACCGTTCAGCCAGGCTGGTGTCGGTACTTCGAGGGAGGTTTTTCAACGCTTTCACGAAGTTCCTTAATTAAATAACCTCTTTTCTCTGGGGGCGTAACCCCGCTGACACCTTTCTTGACACCTACTTGGTTTATAACATTGATCGTTAAGTGACGAATATCCTGATGAGTAGCATATACTCACAGTAGGATCAGGATCCAAATATCATCGTATGATAATGTTGAAGAAATCCTACCAACATTCATCAAACTCCAAATGGTATGCATCTCTTTGCAAATTTCAGTTTCTTTAGAAATTCCAGATATATATTTTTGCCCCATGCTCTTATGACCTTGGCGTTAGGTCAAAATGTCATAAGTCACATGTCAAGTTCTACCCAACATTATCTTGTTAATTTGAACCCATCCGTACATATCCTTGACGTTCGGCCAAAATGATAATACGACTGTCCCAAACTAACTCATCTATCTATGCGACAAATGAATACCCAGCAGCTACCAAACACTATGCCTTGGCGTTAGGTCAAAATACATAGCTTGAATACTACTGAATACCCAAATGAAATGACGGAGGGCTACGAATGGTTTTTGCGAAACCGTGAACGTAGTGAACTTGATATGACCGAAGGAACCTGATAACTTTTAAAAGGAGTGGTTAAAGCTCCGCAATTAAAAAATATCATCTGTTTTAAAATAACCGAGTGGTTTCTTTTAAATTGTTCCAACGATTCATCTTTTGGTTTATTTTCTTTGCATTATAAATAATGCGTCCCATCATTAACCTATCATTGCAGAAAACAACGAAAATACGTCCTCTTATGCCATCCGCATTTTCCACTGGGTCCCGTCATCACCCGTTAGGTTACTTAACTAACGGCAAAGCGGGGGCTGGGCTAGCGCGGGTGTAAAACATAAGTGACGTCTAAATAGCTATCATATATAGATATTGTACATTCGTCAGACGCAATAATAGGCATTCCAGATCTCATATGAACTTTATTGGATTTGCAAGCAATCCGCGTTTGTTTAGAGCCTGCAACAAAAGACGGATTACACAGTTGTGATGAATAGCCATTACCCCACCCTAGACCCCTACGGGTACGGCAAACTACCCGCCAAATACCCGAAGTGAAGCGGTCTCCCTCAACAAAGTGAGTAGGCCACTAAACACTTCAAAGTACCCGGTAGTTTGTGCACCCCATCTTGGGTCTATCCTAGGAGCAAAAAACAGTAAAATGAAATAATACAACTGTGGCTACAACCGCAACCTGGATGCGCCCCGCAAAATATTATTACAACATATTACAATTGCATCGAATGAATAAATATAACAACCCATCTCAAACCCCGGCTAATCATCACAACAGTCCAATACAGTTCACAACCACAAACAGAAAAACCATTACAGAAATGTGCAACCCCCTGCCAACCGACATACTAGCAGTTAGGGGAGGTTTACGAACACATTATACAATCACAGATATAATCATTTTAGCAAACATCGTATAATTTCGATCGAGCAAACATATCAGATTCTACTCCCAAAACTTCTCTGTGCACCTGAAACTTGAGCAGAAAATAAACATTCCAGAAAATACAAAAATATCACAGAAGAATAACTGGAGGAAATTGGGTTGAATCGGCCCCAACTCGGCCGCGGATCCGCGGCGGATCGGTGGGATCGGCCGCGGTTCCGCGGCTGTATGGACGATTCAGGAACCCATTTTTCACCAGTGTTCTTACAATTCTCTGTAGGTTATTCTGCAGCTCCCTGAAAAATTTTTAGAGCCTGTTTTAAATTCGACAGAAACTTGTGATATCGATGTCTTTTTCGGTACGTTTTGCGTTCGAAATTCATACGACTTTGCTAATGAGTTAATTATTGTTTAGCGAGGCTCTGATACCACTGTAAGTCGATGTACAACACCCCACGACTTGCGGGGAGGCGGAATAATGAAAAACGATCTTGTTTTAGGCGCAAACATCGACTAACCGAGAATCTTTGCTAAACTATAACTAACAAGAATCATAGAAGTTAACAACTACTATGAAAAGTGATTATACCTGTAGAACCGTGTCCTTCGTCTTTCCGTTCTCCACGTCCTCTCCGGCCTTCTCTATGTAGTAGATGATCCACCCGAGAGCTTTACTTCAAGCTTCACCTCTAACTTGAGGTAACTAGGTTTCTTAAATCGCTAATCTAAGTAACCTAGGTGATATAGAGAATGGTTAAGGATTAAGTAGTCTATTCTAATCCTTGGTCTCAACACATGAGAGGGGAGGATTAGGGTTTGAAGAAAGAGAGCTTGAGGAGAGAGAAAGTGAGCAAGAGAATGAGAATGAGATAATGATCTATCATAATATATATGAAGCATTATTATTTATCCAATAAAAGAAAATAAAGGATTTAACAACCATGCTTCATAAATACAAATGGGTGATTCATCTCCATGACTTATTAAGCATTTATGATGCATTAATGACATGGATGAATCACACAAATGAATCACTAATCTCATTTAATGCATATGCCACCTTAACCCTCAAGTCACCATCTTCTAGAAGCTTCTCGCGAAATTACGAGAACGCCCCTCCTATCCGTGAAAACACGGAAAAACTTTAGAATGTATAAATCCAATAACCGGATACTAGAAACTGGCTTAAACCAAAGCCGGCTAGTAAAAACTGTCCGGATGTCATACGTGCGTAAACACACGTATGCGTCCGAACCCTTGTCGTAAAACCATACGACCTCTATATCATTTCTCCTGGAGTAGGGAAACTCTCTGTGTGGGACTCTAGAGACTCAACTACTACGCTGGTAGTGGGTTTAACCACAGACCGCAAGCGGCACTAGCTGTACGTAACGGTCCCCAGGTAGATGTCGATAAGAAGGCCGATGAGGAAACCCATCCGAACTCCTACTGAGTCTGATGTGACAATCTCCGTACAGTCCGGTCTGTTCGTCTAATACTATCGCATATCGGGCCTAAGGGGCGGCAAGCGTCAGTCCCCTAATAGCGGTATAAGTCGTGTCGGAGCGTAGCCCATTACACCCTGAGAAAACAACTGGAACCCACCAGTAAATCTCGCTTGCCCTGGCCAGGGACTTTGCGTAATGGCTCTCTGACACAGCGCGATATCAACTCCCAATACCGGGAGAGACGAGTCCTGTCTAACCGCCACTGCCTCCAAGTGCTCGGGACTGCACCCAACTGCTACCTGTTTGCACGACTCCTTTGAGCCGTGGTAGGGTAGCAATCTAAGAACAGTGGGACACACTCGAGGCGAAGTTGCAGTGTCAAGTCTGCGGACTATGCTGTGTAGGGTTGCTAGGCACACGCACAAGGGTCTACGAGTCATCAACCATGCCCGATTAAAAATTTAGCCGTGCCGAACAACCCGAATACGGAACTTTAAACTAGAGATTAGGCGAAAACAAGCATGCTAAACACTTTAACACTAAGTGAGAGGGATTACAACCTTTGTAGATCCGGTCCTTCACTTCATATGCTCCGTGTTGTGGTCCCTTCGCTGCGATCATCGGGATCCGGACTCTCGAGAGGTTCCACGAAGAGAAAGACGCAACCTTTGCTTCCGATCTTCGATACTAAGATGATCTACCTTGAAGTTTCTTTAACACAAGCTAACACTCATGAAATGATGTGAACACCCTCATCTAAATGGCAAGGGAAGATGAGGATGATGAAGTAGGATTTTTGCTCTCTTTATTTATCTTTTTCTCATATTTATCCATCACAAAAATCAAAGCTAGAAAGCATTTCAAGCAAAGAAGAAGAAGGAAGAAGATGAACAATATTATTTGTGATGAATAATAAAAAATGTTATCATAATCATTTATGCAACCATGGTTGTAGTAACCATTGTAGAGAGTTTACTAGGGTTAGGGTTTGGGTTAGGTTAAAGGGTGAGTCACAAAGAAATATCTATCATAATATCTTAACAAAGACAAAGTAAAGCTTCTAGAATCAACTAGAAGGTTTAACCCTAATCCAAACCCTAATCACGTATAAACTCCTCTAAACATGTTGCATTAATAATTATAATATATTACAATATTATATATCACATATACAATATTTATTGTAACAAAATAAAATAATAAATTTAACATATATCGCATATATATCAATGTATTACCCGAGTGAGAAAAAGAATCTTTTAGTGAGCAAATATTAGTTAATGCAATTTAATATATCAAATATATTATTATACATTAAATTATCGAATCAACACTTGATCCGACAATCCGGCTATATCGCATATAACCGACTAATATTTATCCGTACCGATTCATCGAATCAACACTTGATCCGATGACCCGGCTGATATCAAATATCGCGAGAATATAATACGGTATCACATATCGCATTATCCTCGGTCCCGCACATATCACATATGTGCTCCTACTCCGATTTGCCTGAGCCAAGAAACCTCTGTGTAGGACTCTAAAGAATCGTCAATACGCCGGCAGTAGGTGATGATCATATCAAACACCCACAAGCTGCAAGCGGTCAGCTAAACGTAACAGCTACCCAGGTATTGAGCGCTCAGAAGATCAACAAACAAGCCTATACATTCTCCTGTGAATCCAAACAGTAACACTCCCGTAAAGTCCGGTCTCGTCGTCTGATATGTCGCATATCTCGCCTAGGGGTGGTAAACGTCAGACCCCAGTAGCTTGATAAGTCGTGTCGATTTGAGGTCTATAACAGTTTGAGAAACTACTGATAACACTTACCAGTAAATCTCAGCAACCCTGGCCAGGGATTTCCGGTTATAGCCAATCGAACATAGCACAACATCAACTCCCTATACCGGGAGAGACGAATCCCCTCCTATCGCTCATTGCCTCCATGTGATTCGGGACTGTACCCAAAAGCCACCTTTTTGCACGCCCTCTTGGACGTGGTATGATGGAAATCAAAGCACAGTGGGAACCACACAAGACTCTATGACGATCTCGGGTCAACAGACTATTCTGTACCAGTGTCACCGGAGAACTGCCATCTGACGTATGGTATAATACCATCTGAGAGTTCTCGGCGAGTCCGTCCAGTGTACCCAGTCTCCACTGAGCACCCGTACACCATCCTTGATGTCAAACACCGATGGATATGGGATCATCCATCGCCCATCATATGGGTCAAGATGCGTATACGCTAGTCTACTCTGGTGCATCGATGCCCTGTCTCGATACATCCTCGACTAGAAACAGTTATAGGATGTACTCGTCGACTACCGTGGCCCCACTAGTATGATCTCATCATAGTCCCAGTAGTCGAGTACATATCCTAAGGGCTTTATCAACATGTAATATAGAGGCAATCATAGTACATGTTAAGATAAAGTACAACCAGATAGCATACTATCATGTCGAGCAAGAAAGTCCTCCCTATATATGTCCTAGCATCCACTACAATATACATCGTATGTACAGTAATGGCCTCTAGGGCATACATATAACTAACAATCTCCCACTTGCACTAGGGCCATCTGTTATGGTATCGCATACCCAACAATTAGCTGCGGTTGTAGTATCTCATACTCAACCATCCCATAAAAGTCTCTACTGGGAAAAAGGCCTTTGTGAGTGGATCCGCGCTGTTGTCCTCTGTGTCTACTCTCCTAACCTCGATCTCCCTGGAGATCAACCATCTCCATGATCAGGTGATACTGCCTAAGAATTATATCTGGATTTCTGATGGGACGGTAGTTCCTTGGCTAAAGCCACAACTCCAATGTCACACAATGGTAGGAACGAAGTTCATCTCATGAACTTATTTGTATCCAGACTGCCTCTTTGGTAGCATCCTTGGTAACGATGTATCTTGCCTTTAATCGTCTAGTAAGTCACGGTATCTAGCTTAGAACTCTTCTAATATACCGTCCTTCCACTGAGGGTATAGACAATGCCTGCGACTGACATTCAGTCGTTCTTATCACCCTGGAACCTTTCGAGTGATTCTCCCCAGGATCAATTGATACCATCTCACTACAGCTAGTGAGTATCCTAACATCCAATTAGATCTATCTCATAGATCTAAAACCCAGGATTTAGGAGGTATCACTTTGATCCTATATGGAGAATCCTTGTGATAAGCGGAGATTGACCGAGCGTAGCATAGGAAACTCCTTCCCTATCAAGAGTATGTCATCCACGTACTCTACGAGGATCATCACCATACTCCCTACTACCTTTTTGTATATACAAGGTTCATCTACCATTTTGATGAAGTCAAACTCTTTGACTACCACATCAAAACAGACGTTCCAACTCCGCGATGCCTGCTTTATCACATAAAACATCTTGCACACGTTTCCGCTGCTCCCACTTTCTACGAAGCCCTCTGGCTGTGTACTTATAGACGCTCTCTTCTAAAACATCATTTCAGAAAAGCAGTCATGACACCCAACCACCAGATATCGTAGTCATGGTATGTAGCAGTGGCAAGTAGGATCTGGATAGACTTAAGCATAGCTTTGAAAGTCTCAACTTTTCCATGTACACCAAGTAATCTTCTCAAGATATACTCGCTCCTGATGGGGATTTAACCCTTCAGATAAAGCACCCAAAGTCCATACTTTGTTGGTGTATAAGGATTCCATCTCAGATCGATAAGCATCCAGCCATTCTTACAGAGTCCCACTCCTGATGGCCAGCTCGAAACTAGTTCGGTCATCATCTCATGATGCAATCCTCGCTCCCACTGTCATAGAGAAACCGAAGTATCTCTCAGGTGGTTGAGGAACCCTGCTAGATCGGCGGAGAGGCTGAGGTTCGTTGGTTACTATTGAATGCTTTGGTTCTACCAAATCATCAGCTGCAGATTGTATAGCTGGAACATTTCCATTTCCAGTTCTACATAACAGACCTTGCCTCGAGCTTGTCCGGATTTTGCTTTTAGACATAGGCCGGACAACCCCAAATCTTAACAAACTTAAGATATGGGCTCTTCCTTTTCCATATCACATATGAAGTGGTAGGCAACTGATTTGATTTGAACCCTATTCAATAGGTATGCAACTTCACAAGTGCATAACACCCAAAAGGAAATAGGAAATTCAGTAGTACTCATCATAGAGCACACCATATCTAATAGGGTGAGTTTGCTCCGTCCCGATATACCATCGTGCTATGGTGTATACGGAGGAGTAATGCTGAGAGAGAATCTCATTCTCCTTTAGAATAGTCCAGGAATTCCGTGCTCAAGTATTCTCCTTCTTGATCTCATCAAAGGACATAATACTTATACCCGTATTTTGGTTCTCTACTTCTAACCTATATTCTGTGAATATCTCAAAAGGTTCAGAGTTGTGTTTCAACAGGAACGCATGTCTGAATCTTGAGAGATTATCAAAGAACGTAATGAAGTAAAAAGAACCGGTCTTGGCATGTGTAGGCAGGGGACCTTCATACATCAGCATGTATCAATCCCAAAAGTTCACTAACTCTTTCTCTGTTTCCAACAAACAGAGCTGTGGTCATCTTATCTTTGTGACATGACTGGCAAGTTTCACAAGATGTAAATTCAAACTAATTTAAATATGCATCTATATGTAACTTCAGCCAGTCGGGTCGCATTGATATGACCTAGTCTACAATACCTCAAGAAGGATTCATTCATTTCTGAACTCTTCCTCTCGTGTGTGTTCTGTATACTAAGAACTGTGGTTTGATTTAGAACGTCAATGCTTTTAGATAACGTGCCTGAACCGATCAACTCTTGATATAGGAAATGTTCAAAACATTATCCAACAATACAAAATTATATCCTTTCTTTACTAATAAAGAGACTGATATGATTTTGTATATCAGGTTCGGTATCTAATGACATTTGTTCAGAATCAATGTATTCCGGTAATACAGGGTAACAGTGACCAACAGGCTTGGCTGCAACACTTGCTCCGTTTTCTGTCTCATGAAACTTATCACCCGTTCTCAGTTCTCTACCTATCTGTAGCCCATGTAACAAATTACATATGCGGGATCCTGATCCGGTATCATATACCCAGGACGTAAAGAATACTGAGAAACAGTTCTGTGTAATGAACACACCCGAAGATGATGCATCAGCATGCACTTTCTTCGTTTGGGCGGCACGGGAAATATGGTATTCCCCAATTTCCTGCTATGTCTTATAACAATTATAAGTTGGAGCGGGACAACGTTCCCCAGCTCAGTATAACAAGTGGGTTCGGTCAATATATCCGTTTTATTATCTTGATTAAGGCGTGATATGGTCGCTATCTGGAGAGAGAGAGAAGAAAACACTCAGCGTATGCTCTTGCAAGATTAGATTGGTTATCTAATATATCTAATCAGGATGTCTCCCACTGTTTTAATCAAATCTTCCTTCAAACCCTAAAAGGAAAGACTAGCCGGGATTAATTACACGCTACAAGTTCGCCAATCTTTCAGCCAGGCCAGTGTCGGTACTTTGAGGGAGGTCCCCCGTGCTTTCGCACGAACCTAATTAAAGTAAACCTCGTTTTCCCAGAGGCGTAACCCCGTTAACACCTTTCTAGACACCTACTTAATCAGCTAATTGTAATGTGTAAAACTCTCCCAGGAGTAACTCTTACTCGCAGTGGGTATCGGGATCCAACTATCTCATAGAAGGTATGCAATCTCATTGCAAATTTCAACACTTGAAATTCCCAATAATATTTTGCCCCTAGCGTCCTATGACCTTGACAAAGGCCAACAAACCATAGGCTGCTAGTCAAGTTCAACCCGTCATTTCTTGATTGAATTAAACCCACCCGCACGGCCCTTGACAAAGGCCAACAAGGTCGCACGACTACCCTAATCCATTTGCATCATATGCATAAGCAGATAAGTACGATTCAGCTACCGCACACTACGTCTTGACAAAGGCCAACAAACGCAGCACGAATACTAAACAGTGCTTATCTGAAATGACGGAGGGCTACGACAGGTTTTTAAGAAAACCCTTTGCGTAATGAACTTGATATCGTTGTAGAATCGAGTGATTTTAAATGGAGTGTTTTTGAGGCTTTTCTAGTTTTGCTAAAGGGGTTACTCCCGGTGAAGGGATCTCGGCCCTTTCCTCATCGAATAAGGTGCAGGATATTTCACAAATATCACTATGCAAAGCAAGAACTATAGAAGCAATCAAAAGACAAACCGAGTTTGTAGAATCTGCCAGTTATTGCTAAAGGAGTCACTCCCGGTGAAGGGATCTCGGTCCTTTCCTTATCGAATAAGGTGTGGATGTTCTACAAGGAACACCGCTATGAAAAGCAAGAACTAGAGCTACCAGTTTTTATTAAACAAGTTTCTACAACATCTTAGGTTACTTTTATTTCATTAATCTCATTAATGAAGTCCCATTTTATTATGCTTCACAAGCATCTCTTTTGAAACGAAATCTGCAATATAACATATATCTCATATATATAATATAAACATTCGTCTCAGGCAGTAATATGATCTCATCACAGAACATTGCACCAGAAGAAACATATATGAAATATTGGATATACTAGGACGTCCGTGTTTTCAATACGAGCCAGTATAAAACACGGATTCCACGGTCGCGATGAATAGCCAAACCCACATCCCTAGACCCCTACGAGAGCGGCAAGTAACACTGCCAATTCTAGGGTTAGGAGACCCGGTCTTGACTCCTCGAGATGGTCTCCCACTGGACCCTAGAACCCGGTTACTTGTGCTCCCCGCCTTGGGTCTATCTAATGCGGAAAAGTAAATAATATACAACGGTGACATCTTCCGCTACCTGGAAGTGCCCCAATAAAAGAATATTACATACAAATGAATTTTACATGAATGAAAAAGAAAAAACTCTCATCTCACATAAAACCCCCGGCTATTCAGAACGCGACGATCCAATATAACATATCACAGTAACACATAATATCTCATATCATCAACGTAAGCAAGTATGCGTATCCCGATTGTCGTTGATGTATAGCAACGAAGCCGGCGATACACCACATACTACGCTTACGGTCACAGAAAAGAAAGTGTAAAACTACAACAGTTGGAATCCGCAACCTCCTTAGACATTGCATGCCTAACCAAATGAATTCCTTTAGACATCGCATGCCTAACAATTATAAACCCCGCATTTTAGTCTCATTATCAAAAACACTTTTCAATATCAAGTCGGGCAATTCAACAAGATTCCCGACGTCCTGATCGAATGCTCGTCGCAAACTTTAGTAGACGGCCACACCCCCAGATGCCGTCGACGAAGTGCACTAAGGCGGAACACCGCTGCCGCGAGCACCCGAACGGATGCTTTCGGCGACGGGGTTCTCCTACAGTCATTTGGTCGGGGCTATGGGGCGTAGCTGTCTATTAAGTTTACCCGGCGAGTATCCGCGTACGCTACGTGATTGCGACGGACTTTTGATCACATCAAAATTCCGTGGCAACCGATCATCTGTGAGACTAAACTGCTATGTTTATAATATTCAAATTAGTTATCTCATAACTACCTGTGGATTCCAAATATTGTATCACATTCCAGATAAATAGACAAAGTTAAACATTCCGATCGAATCATCAAACACCCAAGATTTCCCCAATATATCTCAACACTTGAAATCAGTTTAAAAACATCCATTACATGCCACAGTACCAATGGTCCAGCCGTAGAAGGGTCAAGCCAACGCCTCACATGTGGCACGTCGTACTGCCCCAAACCCTAAGGTTCAAAGGGCAGTTCAAGACGGTCACATAATCGAGTTAAGGTTTGTTGTCTTCTAGAGGGTCCACCGCGTTACTTGCATGACTTAGAACATTCTTAAACACGAGAAAAAATCCAACTTTTGAAAAATTTTCCGACAGGGGAAAAAGTGAGTTATTGATATCCGTTCGAACTTTTTAACAGTTTCTAAAATTTATCCGGAAAACACACATAGACAAAATCTGATAATCCGATCGAATCATCGAATCCCGAAAACAACCCCAGAAAATTCATCTCTATAATCAGTATTAAAAATTCCCAGAAAATATAAAAACCAGAGATATGAATTACTGTGCAAAGAACCGGCGCAAATACCATAAATATGCCGCGGAACCTCCGCTAAAGGGGGGTCAACGCCGCGGTTCCGCGGTCAAATAGAGGAATTAGAGGCTCCGTTTTGCACAGTAATTCATAAAAAACCCTGCTTAATTTTCTGCATATTTTTAATATTGAAAAATCCACAATTTTCAAAAAAGGACAGAGAGCAATTTGGAGTTAGGGATTTCGGGTCGATCGGACTTCAAACTCCGTCTAGACTTCACCTAAGGCTCTAGCTTGGCTCTGATACCACTGTAGGGTTGCTAGGCATGCGCACAAGGGTCTACGAGGCATCAACCATGCCCGATTAAAAATTTAGCCGTGCCGAACAACCCGAATACGGAACTTTAAACTAGAGATTAGGCGAAAACAAGCATGCTAAACACTTTAACACTAAGTGAGAGGGATTACAACCTTTGTAGATCCGGTCCTTCACTTCATATGCTCCGTGTTGTGGTCCCTTCGCTGCGATCATCGGGATCCGGACTCTCGAGAGGTTCCATGAAGAGAAAGACCCAACCTTTGCTTCCGATCTTCGATACTAAGATGATCTACCTTGAAGTTTCTTTAACACAAGCTAACACTCATGAAATGATGTGAACACCCTCATCTAAATGGCAAGGGAAGATGAGGATGATGAAGTAGGATTTTTGCTCTCTTTATTTTGTAAGTCTACGCTAGCGCCCCGGCCGTCAAACGACGCCAAAATGCGGAACAAAAACTTTTAACTGGCGCTATCGTATACTTTAACCCGGATCTTCCATTATTGCTAAACTAACAAACAGTAAAGAGTGTAGAAAGGTTGTACCGAACGATCCGAGTCCTTCGTTCTTCAACCATCATCCCACGCTCCGTTGCGGCTGCTCCGATCTCGTCGATCTCCGATCTCCTCCGTCGAGGTGGCACCACATGATCGGTTCTTTAAACGGGCTCCCGCCTCTGACTTGAGGCAACTCGATCGCCAAGTTTGCTAAAAGAGACGACCAAGAATGATGTAGAGAATGAGTAGATGACTTTGTCTCTCTTCGTCCAAATCCGTGGACGATCGGTTAATGAAGTTGCCGAGGGAATTGGGTGATGGAATGAAATATACGGTAAAATTCCATGCACCCCAAATGCTATCATAATCTTTTCACAAATGAATCAAGTGTCCAAATGAGAGAGGGGAGGGGCCTTTCTTATAAAGAGAAGGAAGAGGGTGAGTGTAGGAGCAAGAGAGTAACCTTAAGCACAAAATATCATATGTGAACACATAATAATATCTTAAGGAAAACACGAAAGGTTTGAAATCAAAGCATGAGTCATTATTGCATTAATGACACCATTAATGCACTAATGACTCACAAGCCTCATCATCACTTCTAGAAGCTTCTAGAATGATGACTCACCCTAACAGAAGAAAAGATAAACCCGTCTTTAACCGAATGTTAAAAGACGGCTGATAGAAAACTGGAAACTGGCAACTTCCAAAAGTGATCCTGAAACGACTTTCAGGAAAACCCCGAAACTGTATAAATATACCCGCATTTGTATTACGACCGAATACAAATGCAACTGAGACAAAGATATTATACCTACTCAATATAATACTCGGATCCGGCTTAAACCAAAGCCGACCAGTATTATCTGCCCGAAAAATAACACGTGCGTAAACGCACATGCATTTTCCGAACCCTGCCATAAAACCATACGGCCTCTACAACGTTTCGCCCGAACTTGGGAAACTGTCTGTGGGGGACTCTAATGACTCGTCAGTACCCTGGCAGTGGGTTTAACCACAAACCGTCAGCGGCACTAGCAATGCGTAACGGCTGCCCACGGACTGACCTCAAGGGAGACCGATGAGCGCACTCAAGGGAGGCCGATGAGCGAACTCATCCAGAAACCCTACTGAGCCTAACAGTGACAATGTATATACAGTCCGGTCCGTTCGTCTATGAGTATCGCATATCTGCCTAGGGGGCTAGTAACGTCAGACCCCCAATAGCAGTATAAGTCGTGTCGGAGTGAAACCCAATAACACCTTGAGATACTACTAGAGTACCTACCAGTAAATCTCCTGCCATGGCCATGGACTTTGTGTAATGGCTCTCCTAGACACTGCACGACCTCGCCCCCAATACCGGGAGAGACGAATCCCCTGCCGATCCGCTCACGTGCCTCCATATGGCTCGGGACTGTACCCAAAAGCTACCTGTTTGCACGACTCCTTTGAGCCGTGGTAGGGTAGAAATCAAAGCACAGTGGGAACTCAAACGAGACAAATGACGACCTCAGGTCGATGAACTAACCTGTACACATGTCACCAGGGAACTGCTATCTGACGGTAGATATAATACTAACTAGCAGATTCCCGGCGAGTCCTATCCGGTGTACTCATAACCCAATGAGCACCTGTATACATCTTAGGTGATCCAACTGACACCAGTGGCTTGTGAGACCGGCCACCGCCCCTCGTCGGGGTCTCGACTGTATACACTAGTCTACTCCGGAGTATCGATGCCCTGTCTCGAAACTCCCACGACTAGGGACCACAATTAAGGATATGCATATAAACTACCCAACTCTCACGTATATGATCGCCATCATACTGTTGGTAGTAAAGCAAGATCCTAAGGGCTCTATCAAAGTGTAACATGCAATCAGTCACCTGAACATGTACACGACTGATAAAGGCAAACCAGATAGCATACTATCATCTCGAGTAAGACTGTCCTTCCGGGATAGGTCCTCCGCAATCATTGCAATCACGTACCTGCGATCCAATAATTGACATGAGGGCACTATCTCCAACAATCTCCCACTTGCACTCAAGGCTAATATTGCGATGTCGACTACTCACAGCCCGTGTGAAACCGAACATCCAACTCCTCTACTAATCAGTTTCACAAAGCCCGTTTGTAAAACTATTGTGTTCGAGAAATAGCCTCAGTGAGTGGATCCGCCTAGAAGTATCTTTCTATATCTCTCTTAATCTCAAGTTCGAGGAGAAAGCCATCTTTCCATATCCAAACTTCTTAGACTGAATCGATCACTGAACCTAATCAGTATCGGGCACCTTGCTTCCCACAGTATCCTCTTGGACCACCTGTCCATAATACTGTCCCTCTTCGTCAGAGGGAAAACTATAACTCCGACAATCACTCTGTCATCCATGTCACCTTTGAAGCTTGGAATGATAATCGTCTCCCGAAAGAGGCTGCCGTTATCAAATCCGTAGAACATGTACCAATGTTCTAAAACTGCTTCCTTATGTTCCTCCAGGATTGGATTAATACAAACTTATTGCATCTAGTGCAAAACCAACATTTGGTGTGGTACTTGACATCACATGATTGACTCAATTGCCTAAGCAAGTGATCTGCCAATCATGCACATCCCTCTCCCCTTTAGTCTATACGACACCTTTAGAGAGGGTGACTCCATCACCTGCAGGTACACTACCATGCTAGGAGTCAACTATTCTAAAAACCATTAGAATATCTGTCAAAGTACCCACATTGGGAAACCACCCAAATCTAGATCTAAAACCATAGATCCAGAAACCAGAATGTCTAATATTATATCCATATCCTGTCTGGAGAAACAACTGTGTGTCGACCACAGTACAACCGATCGTAGTATAGGAATTTTACTTCCTACTCTGTGTATGTCATCCAGATACCTTGACATCACACCCTAATACCTTCTTAACAGATCCATCCCCTATTCTGATTGAAGTCAAAACCATGACTGTCACATCAAAATTAGATGATCTATCTCCGCTATAACTGCTCTAGTCTATAAATAGACATAAGCTACTTGCCCACTATGCTTCCGAAGCTCCCACTGACTACGACAACCCTCCTACCGGGTCTCATATCCTGGAACAACAGTAGTGTCAAGTCTGGGTAGATAAGAACCTCCCTGTCACCGTCTTTGAGCTTACCGAAGTACCTCTCGGGTGTCTGAGGTTACCTACCATACCTGCGGAGTGGCTATTGGAATGTCAAACCTGATTGAATGTATAGGTCCTATTAAATTTTCCGTAATCGTTCGCGGTTCTGGAATCACTTCCAGTTCTACCATACTCCCACTACTGTTTTCTGAAAAAGATCCATTTTTACTAAAACTGTGGCGAGTCAAGAACAATATCACTATTGATCTTCCAAATGGTAGAATATCAACCCTCGTCATAACCAGGGTCAACCCACAAACAGCCATTACAGAAACGTGCCCTGAGTTATCCAGTGTCTGGTTTTAATCATAAGCTGGACAACTCCCCGTACCTTAACATCTTTTAGGGTACGATCCATTCTATATCCAATATAGAAACTTTGGCACTTATTTAATTGGAACTAGATTCAATCCATGCAGCTGTCTCCAGTGCATATCAACTTAATGGAAAAAGGCTAATCAGCATTACTCAACTTAGGAATCCATCCAATTATGAGTAACCTGAAAGAGAAACACATTTCTCAAAACCATCACTATCATCTGAATACCAATCATAAGAATCTACATCTTCGATCTCTTTGAAGAATCCCGATACTTGTGATACCTGGTTCTCTACTTTATTCTTATACCCACAACTTCTCAAAACTTAGACCTTGTATTTCTACGAAACACTCGTCTAAATACTAGAGAAGTTATAAGTAAACAGAACATAGTACGAGGACCTACCCCTTTGTCCTGATGGACACTGGACAACATACAATACTCTGTATAAGTCCGCTGAGTTAGACAACTCAAAACCTGTGCGTTGTAGGTGGAAAACTGTACCCTGGCGATTTCCTCAACTATCACCAATTACAACGAATTCCGATATAATGAGGATGATCACCTAATTCCCAATATCTTACTCCCACTCATCATCTGTAAAACCATACAGATATGAGAATGAAACCTGGTAAATACATACCCTTGGAGTAAGTGTCTAATCGGGAAAACAGTTTTTCCTTTAACAATGCACTGAAACATGAAAATGTTTCGTAGGGGTATCCTGGTATTCATAGCAATCCTCTTCCATAATCCAATTCATGACTTCAACCGTATATCTTATTGCCATCTCTCCAAATCCCTTTATTTGTCTTTAGTCGTTACCTTCTGTACACCATCGTTAGGCTAAATGGTTTTCTTCCTTCCCTACCGTTCGGCACCAGCCTATGGTTTGGAAGAAGACTATCCAGTAAGCATAATAGGTGTACCCTCCTAAACCAAGGAGTACTCGCATCTCGAGAGAAGGTGACGATAAAAGACAACTGAATAATACCTTATTCTTTTAAAGGTGAAATAGGAGCGGCGATGAAGTACGCGGTTTTGGTCGTGAATGATATCAGTCGCAATTTACTTTGCCCTCTTTCTAATCCCTTTATTTTGTCTTTACATATTACCTTCTGCACACCCTACTTAGGCTAATAGGTTTTCTTCATTCCCTACCTTTCGGCACCAGCCTATGGTTTAGAATAAGACTATCCAATAAGCGTAATAGGTGTACTCTCCTAAACCAAGGAGCCCTCGCAACCTGAGAGAAGGTGATAATAAAAGACAACTGAATAAACCAATTCTATTTCTCCTGAACCTGGATCCATCCCCGAAGAAGTCCCTTCGAGTTCGTATATAACCATACGATGGCTCTATCCAATGGAAGTGGATATCCGTAGTAATACGGGTGTTCTGAGAAATTCAAAGGGTAAAAGAAGGGGTGGCAATGACTTATGCAACATAGACAATCCAAAAGCCAGTATTTTAAGAAGGTTCGGTCAACCTGGTCACTGAGTCATAGTCTAGGGTCGGTCAAAGGTCGCTGCCAAAGAGAGAGAGAGAAAAGAAACACTCTGCGTGCACTCTAACCTAGATCAGAATGGTCATCACTTTATCCAATCCGGAAACCTCCCACTGTCCTGTCAAATTCTCCTCCAAACCTAAAGAAGAATCAATCGGGATCACCCGAAGAGTAAACCAACTCATCAGTGGGAATCGGGATCCAACTCTCATCGCATGATAACGTGATGGAATGCATCCACGTTACTCATACTCCAGATGGTATGCGCATACTTGGCAAGTTTCAGTTTCTTTAGAAACTCCCGATATGATTTTTGCCCCATGCTCTTATAACCTTGGCTTTGGTCAAAGTGTCATAAGTCACATGCCAAGTTCTACCCGTCACTATCTTGTCAATTTGAACCCACCCGCACATGCCCCTGACTTTGGCCAATCGGCAGAACGACTGTCCCAAACTAACTCATCTATCTATGCAACAATTGAAAACCCAGCAGCTACCAAACACTATGCCTTAACTTTGGCTAAAATGCATAGCTTGAATACTACTGAATACCCAAAAGAAGTGACGGAGGGCTACGGCTGGTTTTTGGCGAAAAACCTTTAGCGTAGTGAACTTGATATCGCTGAAGGAACCTGATAGCTTTTTAAAATATAGTGGCGAAAACCTTTTGCTAAAGAGGTCACTCCCGGTAAAGGGATCTCGGCTCTTTCCTCGTGGAATGAGGTGCAGGATATTCCACTGAATACCGCTATGCAAAGCAACTTGTAATCGACTATAGTAAAGTTATTACTCTGACGCAAACTTCTGTCCAAGGGGTCAGTCCCGGTGAAGGGATATCGGCCCTTGCCCCGTCGAATGAGGTGCAGGATATTCCACTGAATACCGCTATGCATAACAAAAGGAAACGTCTTTGTAACAACACCTTTTAAATTTGTTCCAACAACTGTATACAGGTTTGTTTTTACTTTGCGTTGATCAGAATCAACGCAGTCCAATCATTTAATCACACCAGAAAAGAACGAAAATAAAATGTACGTATATGCCATCCGCATTCGTCACTGGGTCCCGTCATCACCCGTTAGGTTACTTAACTAACGACAGAGCGGGGACTGGACTAGCGCGGGTGTAAAACATATACAACATCTAATAGTATATAAACCAATATACAATAATCGCTCCAGGCGTGATAGTATGCAACATTACAGAAAAGTAATAAGCATCACAGAACAATACAGATATCTGGGATCCCCGAGTTTCACAGAGCCGCTGCTGAAACTCGACGTTCCCCTGTCGTGTGGATAGCCTGTGCAATGAAACCTAGACCCCTATGGGTGCGGCAAGTTACCCGCCAAAACCTGAAGCGAGGTAGTCCCCACAGCATAGTGAATGGAACACCCGGCACTTCACGGAATCCGGTAAATTGAGCACCCCTCCTTGGGTCAACCTGTACCCCCTACGAGTGCGGCGAATAGTCTGCCAATTCTAGAGTGGGACCCCTCTGCCTCTCAAAGCCATGAGATGCGGACCCGTTGCCCTCCCGAACCCGGCTATCCGTGCACTCCGTCTCGGGGCAAAACCTAGTACAGTAATGAAAAATAGTACAATAGGTACATCGACCGCAACCTGGTCGTGCCCCAAAAAGAATATTATACAACAGGCAGTGACGGCAGTCCACAAGTTGGACGCTCGCCCCGCAATCAAATGTACAAATAAACTCAAACTGTAATATTATTGCACACTGCTATCCACCACGACAAATCCGCAACATCACAGCACAACACAGAACATCAACGCGAATGTCACGTTCGCAAACCCGTCTAAAAGAACTATAGCAATCAGACGCGGTTTACCGATCAAATGACATTCCCGGTCGGAGATATAATGTAAGCACTGTAAACTGACGTGTTTAAATTTCGATCGACCAAATATCACAAAGTGGGCCCCACGAAAATCTGCAGAACAGTAACAAAACCTGGGCCCAAACTATATATACCAAAAATCCCAATTTGCAATAGAGAATGCACTGTAGAAATTTCGCAGAGTGATTTGACTTTCCTGCGGCGCTTCCGCGGCCAAACCCATACTTGGGCCGCGGATGCGCGGCGGAACAGTAATATTACTTCGTCGAATTTCTGCAGTATTCCTAAAAAAGCCTGCTTGATTTTCTGGTATGGTCAAAATGACATTTGGGCCAGTTTTGAAATTAACAGAAACTGTCAAGCTAAAAATTGCGATTTTTGATTTTCGTTTCGATCGATGTTTTAAACGCGTTAGCACAAGTTAGTATAGCAAAATGGTGAGGCTCTGATACCACTGTAAGTCAACGCTAGCGCCCCGGTCGTCGAACGACGCCAAAATGCGGAACAAAAACTTTTAACTGGCGCTATCGTATACTTTAACCCGGATCTTCCATTATTGCTAAACTAACAAACAGTAAAGAGTGTAGAAAGGTTGTACCGAACGATCCGAGTCCTTCGTTCTTCAACCATCATCCCACGCTCCGTTGCGGCTGCTCCGATCTCGTCGATCTCCGATCTCCTCCGTCGAGGTGGCACCACATGATCGGTTCTTTAAACGGGCTCCCGCCTCTGACTTGCGGCAACTCGATCGCCAAGTTTGCTAAAAGAGACGACCAAGAATGATGTAGAGAATGAGTAGATGACTTTGTCTCTCTTCGTCCAAATCCGTGGACGATCGGTTAATGAAGTTGCCGAGGGAATTGGGTGATGGAATGAAATATACGGTAAAATTCCATGCACCCCAAATGCTATCATAATCTTTTCACAAATGAATCAAGTGTCCAAATGAGAGAGGGGAGGGGCCTTTCTTATAAAGAGAAGGAGGAGGGTGAGTGTAGGAGCAAGAGAGTAACCTTAAGCATATCATATGTGAACACATAATAATATCTTTGTTAGTCGATGTAGTACACCCCAGTACTTATGGGGAGGCGGAATTTTCAAAAACGATCAAGTTTAAAGAACGAACATCGACTAACCGCTTAAATCGAAGCTAAACGATAACTAACCAAACATATAGTTGTTCTAAACTACTATGCTTAGGGATTATACCTATCGAAACTAGTCCTTCGTCTTTGTGTCCTCCTTTGTTCTCCTCGACCTTCTCTAGGTAGTAGACGATCCACCCGAGAGCAAAACACCAAGCTACACCTCTAACTTGAGGTAACTAATCAACTTTGATTGCTAATCAAAGAAGAAAGGATGATATAGAGTGAAGGTAAAGGATGTTTAAGTCTAACTAAACCTTTGATCTCAACACATGAGGATTAAGGATTAGTCTCTTGAAGATGAGAGCTTGAGAAGAGAGAATATGAGATAAGATTTTGAGAAGAGAGAGAGTGTATCATAATATATTATGAAGCATTCTTATTTAAGAATAATGAATAAAAGAAATGAATAAGCATGCTTCATAAATGAAAAGAGGTGATTCATTAAGCATGTGTCATTATCATTTATGGTGCAATTAATGATAATGATGAATCACCTCATGACTCACTTTCTTATCCATAAGTAACCTCCTTAGTCACATCTTCTAGAAGCTTCTCGTACAATTACGAGAACGCCCCTCCAATCCGCAAAAATACGGAAAAACTTTAGACTGTAAAAATCCAATAACCGGATACCAGTAACTGGCTTAAACCAAAGCCGACTGGTAAAAACTGTTCGAAAGTCATACGCGCGTAAACGCACGTATGCGTCCGAACCCTTTGTCGCAAAACCATGCAACCTCTATATCGTTTCGCCTGGAGTAGGAAACTCTCTGTGTGGGACTCTAGAGACTCGACTACTACGCTGGCAGTGGGTTTAACCACAGACTGCAAGCGGCACTAGCTGTACGTAACGGTCCCCAGGTAGTTGTCGATAAGAAGGCCGATGAGAAAACCCATCCGAACTCCTACTGAGTCTGATGTGACAATCTCCATACAGTCCGGTCCGTTCTTCCAAGACTATCTCATATCGGGCCTAGGGGGCGGCAAGCGTCAGTCCCCTAATAGCGGTATAAGTCGTGTCGGAGGGAAGCCCATTACACCCTGAGAAACTACTGGAACCTACCAGCAAATCTCGCTTGCCCTGGCCAGGGACTTTGCGTAATGGCTCTCTGACACAGCACGATATCTACTCCCAATACCGGGAGGGACGAATCCTGTCTAACCGCCACTGCCTCCAAGTGCTCGGGACTGCACCCAACTGCTACCTGTTTGCACGACTCCTTTGAGCCGTGGTAGGGTAGCAATCTAAGAACAGTGGGACACACTCGAGGCGAAGTAGCAGTGTCAAGTCTGCGGACTACGCTGTACTCATGTCACCTGGGAACTGTTCACTGACGACTGGTATCAAACCAACCAACAGTTCCCTGTGAGTCCTGTCCGGTGTACCCGTAACCTAACGAGCACCTGTATACTATCTCCAGTACGACGTACTGACGGCTGTGGGACAGACCATCTCCCCAACTGGGATGAGAAGCGTACACACTAGTCTACTCCGGAGTATCGATGCTCTGTCTCGATAATCCAACGACCAGGGACCTGAATGAGGATGTGCTTGTAGACTACCCAGCCCCCACTAGTGTGACTGCCATCACAACGCTGGTAGACAAGCAAGATCCTAAGAGCTCTATCAATACGTATACTCACATATTAAGATAGAAAAACCAAGTAGCATACTACTATGTTTAGCAAGACTGTTATATACATGTGAATATCCCAAGCTTCCATTAAGTAATATACAAGCTAGTATGATACAGTAATGGCCTTCTAGGGCATAAACACTAACAATCTCCCACTTGCACTAGGGCCATGTACTGGCGTATCGAAGACCGATGATCTCGAGTAGCCGCTCGAACTGAATCTGAGGAAGGGCCTTTGTGAATGGATCAGCAATGTTCTCTTCTGAAGCAACTCTCCGAACCTCGATCTCCTGACGATCAATGATCTCCCTGATCAGGTGATACCGCCTCAAGATGTGTCTGGACTTCTGATGGGACCTTGGTTCCTTTGCTAAAGCTATAGCTCCGTTGTTGTCGCAATACAGAGGTATTGGATCAACTATGGTAGGAACAACCTGAAGTTCTGTTAGGAACTTCTTCATCCAGACTGCTTCTTTTGCGGCATCGCAAGCAGCTATATACTCCGCTTCCATCGTCGAGTCAGCAACGGTGTCCTGCTTGGAGCTCTTCCAGCACACCACCCCTCCATTGAGGGTAAAGACATAACCCGACATGGACTTGGAATCGTCCTTATCACTCTGGAAGCCGGAATCAGCAAAGGCCTCCAACCTGAGGTCTTTTCCGCCATAAACCAAGAACATCTCCTTAGTCCTCCTCAGGTACTTGAGAATGTTCTTTACTGCTATCCAGTGTTTCTCCCCTGGGTCTGACTGATACCGGCTTACCACGCTCAGTGCGTAAGCTACATCTGGTCTGGTACACAACATCGCATATATTATAGAACCTACCGCAGAAGCGTAGGGTATAATAGACATGCGTTCCCTTTCCAAATCAGTCTTGGGAGACATCTCTTTGGAGAGGGTGATTCCGTGACAAGCCGGTAGATTACCGCGCTTAGAATCTTCCATACTGAATCTTTTCAGTACAGTGTCGATATACCTGGACTGCGAAAGTCCCAACATCCTCTTGGATCTATCACGATAGATCCGGATTCCCAGAATGTAAGAGGCATCACCCAGGTCTTTCATGGAGAACCTGTGTGACAAGAATCCTTTGACAGATTGTAGCATAGGAATGTCATTTCCTATCAATAGAATGTCATCCACGTACAAGACGAGGAATACGACACTTCTGGCCACAACTTTACTATATATGCACGGTTCATCTGGATTTTTGATAAAGTCATATTCTTTGACTGTCTCATCAAAACAGATGTTCCAACTCCGCGATGCCTGCTTTAGTCCGTAAATGGACTTAAGCAGCTTGCATACTTTCCCGCTGCTCCCACTCTGATTGAAACCCTCTGGCTGATCCATATAGACGCTCTCTTCTAAATTTCCATTCAGAAAAGCCGTCTTTACGTCCATCTGCCAGATTTCATAATCATGGAAGGCAGCAATAGCAAGAAGGACCCGAATGGATTTGAGCATAGCCACTGGAGAAAGGGTTTCGTTATAGTCCAAACCAGGTCTTTGACGAAAACCCTTTGCAACAAGTCTAGCCTTATAGGTTTCCACCTGTCCATCTACACCAATCTTTTTCTTGAAGATCCATTTGCATCCTATGGGTTTTACCCCATCTGGAGCAAAGTCCAAAGTCCATACTTTGTTGGTGTACATGGACTCCATCTCGGTCCGCATTGCATCTAGCCATCGTACCGAGTCGCCGCTCTGGATGGCCTGCTGGAAGTCAGTAGGTTCATCATCATCTATGATGCAATCCTCTCTATCCCCGTCTATGAGAAAACCGTAGTATCTCTCAGGCGGATGAGACGGCCTACTACTCCTGCGGAGGGGTGCGGGAATGTTCTGTTCTTCTTGAACCTCTGGTTCTACCAAACTTTCAGTAGTAGCTTGTGGTTCTGGAATTTCTTCCAGTTCTATTTCGCTCCCACTTATTTCCTTTTCTAAAAACTGATGTTCTAGAAAATGGGCATTACGAGAAACAAATACCTTTTGTTCCTCTGCGTAATAGAATAGATATCCCCTGGAGTGCTTTGGATATCCCACAAACAAACACTTTACTGATCGTGCCTCGAGCTTGTCCACATGCTGCTTTTTAACAAAATCGGGACATCCCCAAATCTTTATATACTGTAGATGGGGTTTCTTCCCACTCCACATCTGATATGGAGTGGTAAGCACAGTCTTGGTAGGTACCATGTTCAAAAGATATGCCGCTGATTCTAGCGCATGTCCCCAGAAAGATCGCGGTAACTCAGCATTACTCATCATGGATCGTACCATATCCAATAGGGTTCGATTCCGTCTCTCCGATACACCGTTATGCTGTGGAGTGTACGGAGGAGTAAGCTGAGAGAGAATTCCTTTCTCTTTTAGGTAACCTAGGAACTCGGCACTCAAGTATTCTCCACCTCGATCAGATCTAAGTGTCTTTATACTTTTGCCGGTTTGGTTTTCTACTTCATTCTTATACTCTTGGAATTTCTCAAAAGCCTCGGATTTATGTTTCATCAGATAAATGAATCCGTATCTTGAGTAATCATCCGTGAAAGTAATGAAATAGGAAAAACCACCTCTCACATGTGTAGACATTGGACCACATACATCGCTGTGTATGAGTCCTAAGAGCTCGCTCGCTCTTACTCCTTGTCCAGTAAATGGAGTCTTTGTCATCTTTCCTTTGAGACAAGATTGACAAGTGTCATAAGATTGATATTCGAACGAGTCCAAATATCCTTCTCTATGTAACTTAGTCAACCTTCTCTCATTGATGTGACCCAGTCTACAATGCCATAAGAAAGCTTTATTTAAATCTGGAGATTTTCTTTTTAGTGTGTTCTGGACATTGAAAATTTGGAGTTGGTTTAAAACATATATTCCGTTATTTAGAGTACCGGACCCAATCAAACCATGATTAAGGTGGATGTTGACAACATCTCTTACAAACGTGAAATCATAACCTTTATTTGATAACAAGGAAACTGATATGATATTACACGTTAAGCTGGGTACAAAATAACAGTTATGTAAAACCAAAATGTGTCCACTCGTCAATCCTAGGTGATAATCCCCGACGGACGCAGCTCCCACGCTAGCTCCGTTAGCAACCCTGAGGATCATATCACCTTCCTTCAGCACTCTACGGTTTCTCAGTGCCTGCAATGAATTGCAAATATGAGATCCTGATCCGGTATCCAATACCCAGGAAGTAGAGTTGATCGACAGACAATTCTCAATTACAAACACACCTGAAGTCGAAGCCACAGCTTGCTTCGGTTCCTGGTTCTTGGCGTTCCACGCCTTGCAATCCTTCTTCCAGTGCCCTTTCCTGTGACAATGGAAGCACTCATCCTGGCCAACTATCGGTACTGCTTTCTTTTTCTTTCCCTTCCCTCCCACCTTACTAACACCTCCTCTAGGTCTGGGTGCGGCCTTCTTCTTCCTTCCTTTGGCCCTAGCCTTGGACCCGGAAGAAGATGAACCGCCAACAAACATAGCGGGTGTTTCCCTTGCCTTCTGCAAGGTGCCCTCCGCACTCCTTAACATGTTCAGGAGTTCCGCAAGTTCAACTTCTTTTCCTTGAAGATTGAAGTTGAGGATAAACTGGGCGTAGGTGGGAGGAAGGGACTGGAGAACAAGGTCTGTATAGAGCTCATTATCCAAAGTCGTCCCAAGGTCTGCGAGCTCTTCTATATAGCCAATCATCTGTAGGACATGTTCACCTACCGATGACCCGACAGCCAACCTCGCTCGAAACAATTTCTTAGAGGTCTCGTATCTTGCTATACGAGATTGCTCTCCATAAAGTTCCTTTGTATGGAGAAATATGCCATCTAAGGACATATCCTCGTGCCTCCTCTGATGTTCATTGTTCATCGAGGCAAGCACGATGCACTTGGCTCTCGCGCAATCTAATTCCCAGGTTTTGCGGATTTCCTTATCCGTATTGCTGGATTTGGGACCAGGGACAGCAGGTGCCGTAGCGGTGAGGACGTACCCCAGTTTGTCATAGGTCAAAGCCATTTTGACATTCCGCAGCCAATCTTTATAGTTTGGCCCCGTCAGTATATTTTTCTCTAAAAGTAACTTAAGTCCAGTCATTTTCAGGGTCGCTGCAATTAGGAGAGAGAGAAGAAAACTCTTTAGCATGATGCTCTTGCAAGTTTAGAGTGGTTTTTAATTTATCTAAACTGGATGGCTCCCACTGTTTCTCGAATCCTTCCTCAAACCATAAAAGAAGAATTAGCCAGGACTATTCTCACCGTACAATACTTGCTTAACCGTTCAGCCAGGCCGGTGTCGATACTTCGAGGGAGGTTTTCCAACGCTTTCGCGAAGTTCCTTAATTAAATAACCTCTTTTCTCTGGGGGCGTAACCCCGCTGACACTTTTCTGGACACCTACTAGGTTTATAGCATTGATCGTTAAGTGACGAATATCCTGATAAGTAGCATATACTCACAGTAGGATCGAGATCCAAATATCATCGTCTGATAATGTTGTAGGAATGCTACCAACATTCATCAAACTCCAAATGGCATGCATCTCTTTGCAAATTTCAGTTTCTTTAGAAATTCCCGATATAAGTTTTTGCCCCATGCTCTTATGACCTTGGCGTTAGGTCAAAATGTCATAAGTCACATGTCAAGTTCTACCCATCATTATCTTGTCAATTTGAACCCATCCGTATATATCCTTGACGTTCGGCCAAAATGATAATACGACTGTCCCAAACCAACTCATCTATCTATGCAACAAATGAATATCCAGCAGCTACCAAACACTATGCCTTGGCGTTAGGTCAAAATACATAGCTTGAATACTACTGAATACCCAGATGAAATGACGGAGGGCTACGAATGGTTTTGGCGAAACCGTGAACGTAGTGAACTTGATATAACCGAAGGAACCTGATAGCTTTTAAAAGGAGTGGTTAAATCTCCGCATTTAAAAATATCTGTTTTAAAAATAACCGAGTGGTTTCTTTTAAATTGTTCCAACGATTTAAACTTTGGTTTGTTTTACTTTGCATTATAGATAATGCGTCCCATCATTAACCTATCATTGCAGAAAACAATGAAAATACAACGTTCTCTTATGCCATCCGCATTCGCCACGGGGTCCCGTCATCACCCGTTAGGTTACTTAACTAACGACAGAGCGGGGGCTGGGCTAGCGCGGGTGTAAAACATAAGTGACGTCTAAATAGCTACAATAAATATAGATATTTTACATTCGTCTGACGCAATGATATTCATTCCAGAACACAGATAAACAATATTGGATTTGCAAGCAATCTGTATTTCTTTTGAGCCTGCAAGAAAAGACAGATTACATAGTTGTGATGAATAGCCGTTACCCCACCCTCGACCACTACGGGTACGGCAAACTACCCACCCGGCAGTCTGTGTACCCCACCTTAGGTCAGTCCTAGGAGCAAAAACAGTAAAATGAAATAATACAATGGTGGCTACGACCGCAACCTGGAAGTGCCCCGCAAAAATAATATTACAACAAATTACATTTACAACAAATGAATTAAACAATAACCCATTGCTAACCCCGGCTATACACCACAACAGTCCAATACAGTTTATATGCACAAACAGATATAACCATTTCAGAAATGTGCAACCCCCTGCCAACCGACATACTAGCAGTTGGGGGAGGTTTACGAACACATTAAACAATCACAGATATAATCCAATATGCAAATACTGTATAATTTCGATCGATTAAACAACATCAATATTGCTCCAAAATCTGCTCTGTTAAACAGTAACCTGAGCAAATATTAAATATTCCAGAAAACCCCAAATATCACAGGGGACCCACACATGAAAGATGAGTCCATGACTCGGCAACTCGGCCGCGGAAGCGCGGCGGATCGGTGGGATCCGCCGCCCTTCCGCGGCGCTTTAGCCGAGTCATGGGCTCGAATTTCTTGGGTGTTCTCCTGGACTCCTTTCTAGCTTTCTGAGCACACCTGAAAAATTTTTGGACTTCATTTTAAGTTCGACAGAAACTGAACAGATTTAGGGTTTTCCGGCTTCGTTTTTCCGTTCGAAATTCGTACAAATTTGCAATCAAGTTATTTATTGTTTAGCGAGGCTCTGATACCACTGTTAGTCGATGTAGTACACCCCAGTACTTATGGGGAGGCGGAATTTTCAAAAACGATCAAGTTTAAAGAACGAACATTGACTAACCGCTTAAATCGAAGCTAAACGATAACTAACCAAACATATAGTTGTTCTAAACTACTATGCTTAGGGATTATACCTATCGAAACTAGTCCTTCGTCTTTGTGTCCTCCTTTGTTCTCCTCGACCTTCTCTAGGTAGTAGACGATCCACCCGAGAGCAAAACACCAAGCTACACCTCTAACTTGAGGTAACTAATCAACTTTGATTGCTAATCAAAGAAGAAAGGATGATATAGAGTGAAGGTAATGGATGTTTAAGTCTAACTAAACCTTTGATCTCAATACATGAGGATTAAGGATTAGTCTCTTGAAGATGAGAGCTTGAGGAGAGAGAATATGAGATAAGATTTTGAGAAGAGAGAGTGTATCATAATATATTATGAAGCATTCTTATTTAAGAATAATGAATAAAAGAAATGAATAAGCATGCTTCATAAATGAAAAGAGGTGATTCATTAAGCATGTGTCATTATCATTTATGGTGCAATTAATGATAATGATGAATTACCTCATGACTCACTTTCTTATCCATAAGTAACCTCCTTAGTCACATCTTCTAGAAGCTTCTCGTACAATTACGAGAACGCCCCTCCAATCCGCAAAAATACGGAAAAACTTTAGACTGTAAAAATAAAATAACCGGATACCAGTAACTGGCTTAAACCAAAGCCGACTGGTAAAAACTGTTCGAAAGTCGTACGCGCGTAAACGCACGTATGCGTCCGAACCCTTTGTCGCAAAACCATGCAACCTCTATATCGTTTCGCCTGGAGTAGGAAACTCTCTGTGTAGGACTCTAGAGACTCGACTACTACGCTGGCAGTGGGTTTAACCACAGACCGCAAGCGGCACTAGCTGTACGTAACGGTCCCCAGGTAGTTGTCGATAAGAAGGCCGATGAGAAAACCCATCCGAACTCCTACTGAGTCTGATGTGACAATCTCCATACAGTCCGGTCCGTTCGTCCAAGACTATCGCATATCGGGCATAGGGGGCGGCAAGCGTCAGTCCCCTAATAGCGGTATAAGTCGTGTCGGAGGGAAGCCCATTACACCCTGAGAAACTACTGGAACCTACCAGCAAATCTCGCTTGCCCTGGCCAGGGACTTTGCGTAATGGCTCTCTGACACAGCACGATATCTACTCCCAATACCGGGAGGGACGAATCCTGTCTAACCGCCACTGCCTCCAAGTGCTCGGGACTGCACCCAACTGCTACCTGTTTGCACGACTCCTTTGAGCCGTGGTAGGGTAGCAATCTAAGAACAGTGGGACACACTCGAGGCGAAGTAGCAGTGTCAAGTCTGCGGACTACGCTGTACTCATGTCACCTGGGAACTGTTCACTGACGACTGGTATCAAACCAACCAACAGTTCCCTGTGAGTCCTGTCCGGTGTACCCGTAACCTAACGAGCACCTGTATACTATCTCCAGTACGACGTACTGACGGCTGTGGGACAGACCATCTCCCGAACTGGGATGAGAAGCGTACACACTAGTCTACTCCGGAGTATCGATGCTCTGTCTCGATAATCCAACGACCAGGGACCTGAATGAGGATGTGCTTGTAGACTACCCAGCCCCCACTAGTGTGACTGCCATCACAACGCTGGTAGACAAGCAAGATCCTAAGAGCTCTATCAGTACGTACACTCACATATTAAGATAGAAAAACCAAGTAGCATACTACTATGTTTAGCAAGACTGTTATATACATGTGAATATCCCAAGCTTCCATTAAGTAATATACAAGCTAGTATGATACAGTAATGGCCTTCTAGGGCATAAACACTAACAATCTTAAGGAAAACAAGAAAGGTTTGAAATCAAAGCATGAGTCATTATTGCATTAATGACACCATTAATGCACTAATGACTCACAAGCCTCATCATCACTTCTAGAAGCTTCTAGAATGATGACTCACCCTAACAGAAGAAAAGATAAACCCGTCTTTAACTGAATGTTAAAAGACGGCTGATAGAAAACTGGAAACTGGCAACTTCCAAAAGTGATCCTGAAACGACTTTCAGGAAAACCCCGAAACTGTATAAATATACCCGCATTTGTATTACGACCGAATACAAATGCAACTGAGACAAAGATATTATACCTACTCAATATAATACTCGGATCCGGCTTAAACCAAAGCCGACCAGTATTATCTGCCCGAAAAATAACACGTGCGTAAACGCACGTGCATTTTCCGAACCCTGCCATAAAACCATACGGCCTCTACAACGTTTCGCCCGAACTTGGGAAACTGTCTGTGGGGGACTCTAATGACTCGTCAGTACCCTGGCAGTGGGTTTAACCACAAACCGTCAGCGGCACTAGCAATGCATAACGGCTGCCCACGGACTGACCTCAAGGGAGACCGATGAGCGCACTCAAGGGAGGCCGATGAGCGAACTCATCCAGAAACCCTACTGAGCCTAACAGTGACAATGTATATACAGTCCGGTCCGTTCGTCTATGAGTATCGCATATCTGCCTAGGGGGCTAGTAACGTCAGACCCCCAATAGCAGTATAAGTCGTGTCGGAGTGAAACCCAATAACACCCTGAGATACTACTAGAGTACCTACCAGTAAATCTCCTGCCATGGCCATGGACTTTGTGTAATGGCTCTCCTAGACACTGCACGACCTCGCCCCCAATACCGGGAGAGACGAATCCCTTGCCGATCCGCTCACGTGCCTCCATATGGCTCGGGACTGTACCCAAAAGCTACCTGTTTTCACGACTCCTTTGAGCCGTGGTAGGGTAGAAATCAAAGCACAGTGGGAACCCACACAAGACAAATGACGACCTCAGGTCGATGAACTAACCTGTACACATGTCACCAGGGAACTGCTATCTGACGGTAGATATAATACTAACTAGCAGATTCCCGGCGAGTCCTATCCGGTGTACTCATAACCTAATGAGCACCTGTATACATCTTAGGTGATCCAACTGACACCAGTGGCTTGTGAGACCGGCCACCGCCCCTCGTCGGGGTCTCGACTGTATACACTAGTCTACTCCGGAGTATCGATGCCCTGTCTCGAAACTCCCACGACTAGGGACCACAATTAAGGATATGCATATAAACTACCCAACTCTCACGTATATGATCGCCATCATACTGTTGGTAGTAAAGCAAGATCCTAAGGGCTCTATCAAAGTGTAACATGCAATCAGTCACCTGAACATGTACACGACTGATAAAGGCAAACCAGATAGCATACTATCATCTCGAGTAAGACTGTCCTTCCGGGATAGGTCCTCCGCAATCATTGCAATCACGTACCTGCGATCCAATAATTGACTATGAGGGCACTATCTCCAACATATTTATCTTTTTCTCATATTTATCCATCACAAAAATCAAAGCTAGAAAGCATTTCAAGCAAAGAAGAAGAAGGAAGAAGATGAACAATATTATTTGTGATGAATAATAAAAAATGTTATCATAATCATTTATGCAACCATGGTTGTAGTAACCATTATAGAGAGTTTACTAGGGTTAGGGTTTGGGTTAGGTTAAAGGGTGAGTCACAAAGAAATATCTATCATAATATCTTAACAAAGACAAAGTAAAGCTTCTAGAATCAACTAGAAGATTTAACCCTAATCCAAACCCTAATCATGTTTAAACTCCTCTAAACATGTTGCATTAATAATTATAATATATTACAATATTATATATCACATATACAATATTTATTGTAACAAAATAAAATAATACATTTAACATATATCGCATATATATCAATGTATTACCCGAGTGAGAAAAAGAATCTTTTAGTGAGCAAATATTAGTTAATGCAATTTAATATATCAAATATATTATTATACATTAAATTATCGAATCAACACTTGATCCGACAATCCGGCTATATCGCATATAACCGACTAATATTTATCCGTACCGATTCATCGAATCAACACTTGATCCGATGACCCGGCTGATATCAAATATCGCGAGAATATAATACGGTATCACATATCGCATTATTCTCGGTCCCGCACATATCACATATGTGCTCCTACTCCGTTTTGCCTGAGCCAAGAAACCTCTGTGTAGGACTCTAAAGAATCGTCAATACGCCGGCAGTAGGTGATGATCATATCAAACACCCACAAGCTGCAAGCGGTCAGCTAAACGTAACAGCTACCCAGGTATTGAGCGCTCAGAAGATCAACAAGCAAGCCTGTAAATTCTCCTGTGAATCCAAACAGTAACACTCCCGTACAGTCCGGTCTCGTCGTCTGATATGTCGCATATCTCGCCAAGGGGTGGTAAACGTCAGACCCCAGTAGCTTGATAAGTCGTGTCGATTTGAGGTCTATAACAGTTCGAGAAACTACTGATAACACTTACCAGTAAATCTCAGCAACCCTGGCCAGGGATTTCCGGTTATAGCCAATCGAACACAGCACAACATCAACTCCCTATACCGGGAGAGACGAATCCCCTCCTATCGCTTATTGCCTCCATGTGATTCGGGACTGTACCCAAAAGCCACCTTTTTGCACGCCTTCTTGGACGTGGTATGATGGAAATCAAAGCACAGTGGGAACCACACAAGACTCTATGACGATCTCGGGTCAACAGACTACTCTGTACCAGTGTCACCGGAGAACTGCCATCTGACGTATGGTATAATACCATCTGGCAGTTCTCGGCGAGTTCGTCCAGTGTACCCAGTCTCTACTGAGCACCCGTACACCATCCTTGATGTCAAACACCGATGGATATGGGATCATCCATCGCCCATCATATGGGTCAAGATGCGTATACGCTAGTCTACTCTGGTGCATCGATGCCCTGTCTCGATACACCCTCGACTAGGAACAGTTATAGGATGTACTCGTCGACTACCGTGGCCCCACTAGTATGATCTCATCATAGTCCCAGTAGTCGAGTACATATCCTAAGGGCTTTATCAACATGTAATATAGAGGCAATCAGAGTACATGTTAAGATAAAGTACAACCAGATAGCATACTATCATGTCAAGCAAGAAAGTCCTCCCAATATATGTCCTAGCATCCACTACAATATACATCGTATGTACAGTAATGGCCTCTAGGGCATACATATAACTAACATGCTGTACTCATGTCACCTGGGAACTATTAACTGACGATGGGTATAATACCAACTAACAGTTCCCCGTGAGTCCTGTCCGGTGTACCCGTAACCTAACGAGCACCTGCATACTATCTCCAGTACGACGTACTGACGGCTGTGGGACAGACCATCTCCCCAACTGGGATGAGAAGCGTACACACTAGTCTACTCCGGAGTATCGATGCCCTGTCTCGATAATCCTACGACTAGGGAACTGAATAAGGATGTGCTTGTAGACTACCCAGCCCCCACTAGTGTGACTGCCATCACAACGCTGGTAGTCAAGCAAGATCCTAAGAGCTCTATCAATACGTATACTCACATATTAAGATAGAAAAACCAAGTAGCATACTACCATGTTTAGCAAGACTGTTATATAAATGTGAATATCCCAAGCTTCCATTAAGTAATATACAAACTAGTATGATACAATAATGGCCCCTAGGGCATATACTCTAACAGATCCAACAAATCTATTACTAGGATCCGGCTTAAACCAAAGCCCACTAGTATGATCCGTCCGATCATGATCCGTGCACTACTGCACGTATATGATCGGACCCTGCCATATATCATACGGCCTCTACAACGTTTCGCCTGAAACCTGAGAAAATGTCTGTAGGGGACTCTAAAGACTCGTTAATACTTCGGCTGTGGATTTAACCACTAGCACGTCAGTGGTACTAGCCGTACGTAACGGGCTACCAGGTATTGACCAAAAAGGAGGTCGATGAGCGAACTCATCCTGACACCCTACTGAGCCTGTCAGTGACAATATCCGTACAGTCCGGTCCGTTCGTCTATGAGCATCGCATGTCGGGCCTAGGAGGTTGGTAAAAGTCAGACTCCCAAAAGCTGTACAAGTTGTGTCGGAGTGTAGCCCAGAACACCCTGAGATACTACTGGAATACCTACCAGTAAATCTCCTGCCTTGGCCAAGGATTTCGTGTAATGGCTCTCCTAGACACATCGCGATCTCACCCCCAATACCGGGAGAGATGAAACCCCTGCCGATCCGCTCACTGCCTCCATATGGCTCGGGACTGTACCCAACTAAAACCTGTTTGCACGACTCCTTTGAGCCGTGGTAGGGTAGTAATAAAGTACAGTAGGAACTCACACGAGACAAATGATGATCTCAGGTCGATGAACTAACCTGTACACATGTCACCAGGGAACTGCTATATGACGTCAGGTATAATACCAACTAGCATGTTCCCGGCGAGTCATGTCCGGTGTACTCATAACCCAATGAGCACCTGTATACATCTTAGGTGAACCAACTGACACCAATGGCTTGTGAGACCGGCCACCACCCCTCGTCGGGGTCTCGACTGTATACACAAGTCTACTAATGGAGTATCAATGCCCAGTCTCGAAACTCCCACGACTAGGGACCACTTTAAGGATGTGCTTATCGACTACCCAACTCTCATGTATATGATCGCCATCATACCGCTGGTACTTAAGCAAGAATCCTAAGGGCTCTATCAACGTGCAATAGTGATTTGTAACATCACCTAAAGCATGTACACGATGATAAAGATAAACCAGATAGCATATTATCATCACGAGTAAGACTGTCCTACCGGCATAGGTCCTCCCTCAATCATTGCAATCACGTGCCTGTGATCCAATAATTGACTCTGAGGGCACTATATCCAACAATCTCCCACTTGCACTCAAGGCTAATTATTGCGATGTCGCATACTCACAGCCCGTGTGATACCGAACACCCAACTCCTCTACTAATCAGTCTCACAAAGTGTGTTTATGAAACTACTGCGTTCGAGGAATAGCCTCAGTGAGTGGATCCGCCCTGATGTTTCTTTCTGTGTCTTTCTTAATCTCAAGTTCGCGGAGAAAGCCATCTCCCGAAATGCACAATACCTGTCTTAGAATATGTTTGGATGTCTGATGGGACCTAGTTCATAAATGAACTCCAAATCCAAATTTCTTAGATTGTATCGTCAACTGAATTTAATCGGTATCCTGTGCTATGCCTCCCTCAGTATCCTCTTGGACCACCTGTCCAAACTACTGCCCCTCGTCAGAGGGAAAACTATAACTTTGACAGTCACTCTGTCATCTAGGTCACCTTGGAAGTCTGGAATGATAACTATCTCCTAAAAGAGGCTGTTGTTATCAAATCCCTAGAACATCCACTTATGTTCTAAATCTGCTTCCGAACGTTTCTCCAGGATTGGATCAATATCAACTTATTGCAGCTCGTGCAAAAACAACATCTGGTGTGGTACTTGACATCTCATGATCAACTCAATTGCCTAAGCAAGTGATCTGCCAATCATGCACATCCCTCTCCCCTTTAGTCTGTAAGAAACCTTTAGAGAGGGTGACTCCATCACCTGCAGGTATACTACCGTGCCAGGAGTCGTCCATTCTAAAACACTTATAGAATGCTGTCTAAGTACCCAGATTGGGACACTTCCCAAATCTAGATCTAAAACCATAGATCTAGTAACCAGAATGTCTGATATAATATCCAAGCCTTATGTGGAGAAACCACTGTGTGACAACCAAAGTATAACCGATCGTAGTATCGGAATATCACTTCCTACTATAAGTATGTCATCCAAATACCAGGACATCACACCCTACTACCTTCTTAACAAATCCATCGCCTATTCTGATGAAGTCAAACCTATGACTGTCACATCAGAAATAGATAATCTATCTCCGCCATATCTGCTTTAGTATATAAATAGACATAAGCTACTTGTCCACTATGCTTCCGCTGCTCCCACTGACTACGACAACCCTCCGGCAGAGTCATATACACGTGCAGTTCTAGAGCTAGTTTAGAACGACGCTATACTCATCCTCCTGCCGGGTCTCATAGCCTGGAACAACAGTAGTGTCAAGTCTGGGTAAACAAGAACCTCCCTGTCACCGTCCTTGAGGCTACCAGAGTACCTCTCGGGTGCCTGAGGTTACCCACCATATCTGCGGAGTGTCCAATGGAATGTCAATCCAGATTGAATCTTTAGGTTCTTACGAAATTTTCAGTAATCGTTTGTGGTTCTGGAATCACTTACAGTTCTACCATACTCCCACTACTATTTTCTGAAAAAATCCATTTTTATTAAAACTGTGGCGAGTCAAGAACAATATCACTATTAATCTTCCAGATGGTAGAAAGTCAACGCTCGTCATAGTCCGGGTCAACCCACAAACTGCCATTACAGAAACGCGCCTTGAGTTATCTAGAGTCTGGTTTTAAGCATAAGCCGGAAAACTCCCCGTACCTTAACATTGTTAAGATATGAGCTATTCTATATCCAATATAGAAACAGAGGCACTGATTTAATTGGAACCAGATTCAAATCATGCAGCTGTCTCCAGTGCAAGTCAACTAAATGGAGAAAGGCTGATCAGCATTACTCAACTTAGGAGTGCATCCAATTATGAGTAAACTGAAAGAGAAACAAGTTTCTCAAAACCATTACTATCAATTGAATACCATACACAAGTATCTACATCTTCGATCACCTTGAAGAATCCCGATACTTGCAACACCTGGTTCTCTACTTTACTCTTATACCTATAACTTCTCAAAACTCGGATCTTGTATTTCTACGAAACACATGTCTAAGAACTAGAGAAGTCACAAGTAAACAGAATATAGTACGAGTATCAACCCCTCTGTCCTAATGGACACTGGACAACATACAATACTCTGTATAAGTCCCTTGAGTCTAATAACTCATTCCTTCTGTGTCGTAGGTTGAAAACTGTACTTATGGTTAAGAAGAATTACACCGCCTTTTAATGCACCTTACCTAACCATCCACTGATATAGGTAAATGTCATAGACATAATTTCAAAAAGTTATATCTCACTTTATAAAAATAAACATACAGATATATCTATTTGAAATTGGTGCATTACAACGGATATTCAAAACCAAATATTTGCCGTCCAGCAAACAACCCAGGTGATTTCCTCAAATATCACCAATTACAACGAATCCCGATATAATGAGGATGATCACCCAATTCCCAATAAATTACTCCCACTCATCATCTGTAAAACCATACAGATGTGAGAATCATACCTGGTAAATACATACCCTGGAGCAAGGACTAATTGGAAAATCAGTTTTCTTTTAACAGTACATAGTGAAACTGAAACATGTAAATGTTTCGAAGGGGTATCCAGGTATTCTTAGTAATGCCTCTTCCATTATCAGATTCACAACTGTAACCGTATATTTCTTTGCCATCTCTCCAAATCCCTTTATATGTCTTTAATCATTACCTTCTGTACACCCCTTTAGGCTAAATGGTTTTCTTCCTTCCCTACCGTTCGGCACCAGCCTATGGTTTGGAAGAAGACTATCCAATAAGCATAATGGATGTACTGTCCTAATCCTAGGAGCACTCGCAACCCGAGAGAAGGTAAAGATAAAAGACAACTGAATAAAACCTTATTCCTATTTCTCCTGAACCGGAATCCATCCCCGAACTGGAACAAGTTCCTTCGAGTTCGTATATAACCATACGATGGAGTATCCAACTAACTGTGGATCTTCGTAGTGATACAGAGTGTCCTGGAGAAATACAAAGGTGAAGTAGGAGTGGCGATGAAATACTTGGTTTGGTCGTGAATAATAGCAGTCGTAATTTACTTTGCCCTCTTACTAATCCCTTTATTTGTCTTTACTTATTACCTTCTGTACACCATTGTTAGGCTAATTGGTTTTCTATATTCCCCACCGTTCGGCACCTACCTATGGTTTGGAAGAAGACTATCCAATTAGCATAATAGGTGTACCGTCCTAATCTAAGGAGCACTCGCTGTAAATGCATGGGAGCGCCCCGGCCGTCTAAACGAGGCCAAAATGCGGAAAACAAAAACTTTTCTATAAACTAGAACCGGCGCTACCGCGGATTGTTAACTCGGATCGGGACATTAACCTACTACTAGCTAATTGAAGAAAGGGTAGAAAGCGATACCGAGCGATCCGTGTCCTTCGGTCTTCGGCCTCCATCCCGATCTCCTCGCGGAATCTCCGGTCTTCATCTCCTCGTCGGAAAGGGCACCACATCGCCGGGTCCTTTTATGGGCTCCCACCTCTGGACCGAGGCAACTCGGGCACGAAGTTGGCGAACCGACTTGTCCAAGGATGCTGTAGACTCTGTGTAGAATAGTTTTGTCTCACGGGGTTAGTGAGGTTGCCATTTGGGTGGAGGAATCAACTATGGAGATCTTCTATGGAATTTTGAGTGAATGAAAAATGAGAGTGAATATTTTCCCACACCCAAAATGAATCCCCCACCCTCCACAATAGTGGCCGGCCCAAGCATAATAGAGGGGAGAGAAAGAAAATGTCATCATGAGCAAAAATGAAATGAATGATAACCATGATAATGATTCACAACCAAGTCCAATCAAAGACCCATCACTAAGCCCATCATATCTCAAAAGTCAAGTGATGATGAACAAAGAAGTCAAATGATGGTTGAACCATCATGAAGCAACAACTTACAAAGACCACCCTCCACAATGCTAATTTGCACATTTGCAAATTAGCCCCTCCACACCAATTTTCAGTCAAGGAAAGAAACAAAGGAAAATGGCCGAAACGGAATGCAAACTGGCAACTTCAAAAAAATGATCCCGTAATAAATTACAGGAAAACCCCGCGACTGTATATACATACCCACATTTGTATTCCGACCGAATACAAATGCAATGAGACAAAATCTACACTGTACAATACTAGGATCAGGCTTAAACCAAAGCCCGCTAGTATTATCTGTCCGATCATGATCCGTGCAATACCGTATGTATATGATCGAACCCTGCCATATATTCATACGGCCTCTACAGCGTTTCGCCCGAAACTTGAGAAACTGTCTGTGGGGGACTCTAAAGACTCGTCAATACTTTGGCTGTGGATTTAACCACTAGCACGTCAGAGGTATTAGCCATACGTAACGGGCTACCAGGTATTGACCAAAAGGGACGTCGATGAGAGAACTCATCCTGACACCCTACTGAGCCTGTCAGTGACAATATCCGTACAGTTCGGTCCGTTCGTCTATGAGCATCGCATGGCGGGCCTAGGGGGTTGGTAAAAGTCAGACCCCCAAAAGAGGTACAAGTCGTGTCGGAGTGTAGCCCAGAACGCCCTGAGATACTACTGGAATACTTACCAGTAAATCTCCTGCCTTGGCCAAGGACTTCGTGTAATGGCTCTCCTAGACACAGCGCGACCTCACCCCCAATACCAGGAGAGACGAACCCCTGCAGATCCGCTCACTGTCTCCATGTGGCTCGGGACTGTACCCAACTAAAACCTGTTTGCACGACTCCTTTGAGCCATGGTAGGGTAGTAATCAAAGTACAGTGGGCCCCACTCCCATTCTCCCTCTATCTCTCTCTCTCACCGTCTCTCTCTATCTCTCTCCTCTCTCCTATCTCTCTCTCTCCTCTCTCCTCTCTCTCTCTCCCCCTCTTCTTTATATAACCTTCTCCCTCCTTCTTTTCTTTTTCAAACGAAACCTAACCCCCAACGAACCCTAATCTCCGGCTCCCTCACCGCCGCAGCCCAACGCCGGCACCCCCATCACTAGCACCCTCGCATCCTCATCCTCACCTTACCAAGCCCCCTCTTCCTTCTTCTTCGACCCCCGCGCACCCTGCACCAGCCGCGGCCACCTGCACACGCCCCTATGCGCGTTGCACCGCCGTGAGTCACCGCCGGTGACCCCCGTCCTCTTGTCCCCGGCCTCGCAAGCCTCCCTCGGTGAGCTAGCTTCCCTCCTCTTGTCATTTCTTCTTCTTTCTCTGCACATATTTTTTCTTGATCTGGAATTTCTTGTCGCTGTCGGGTAGGCCACCGCCGGAGCTCCGTCGACGAGGTCGACCGTCACCACCCGTCCCACGGATCCCGTGAGCACCCCCTTCCCAAATCCTTCTTCCCTCCTTCTTTGTATTTCTTTATATTCCTTTCCTTTCTTGTGCATGTCTTGATGTTTTCCACTGTTGTATATTTGGCCGGAATCCGGTGATGCCGACGACGTGTCCCGACGTTCCAGCGAGGTACCCCGACCCGTGTGGTTCCATTGTTCGTCGTTTGGGTTCATTCCGTGAACCGTGCGCCCGTCGCGAGTTTTCCCCGCCGACGGTTAACGTTCCGTTTTCCCGATTCGCGACCCGTCGAGGAAAGTACCCCTTGCTACATGCTATACAATATTTACATATTCATTAATGACACCCTAAAACCCGCAATTTAACTTTGGTATTATAATTTCCCACTTTTTCGTGTACAATATTATTATATATCATTTTATCTTTAAACTTGGAAGCTACAGTTTGCAATCGAACCTAATAACCACATTTACCTGTTTAATCACATTTTTAATATTGACATAGCTTATGGCTTTTATCTCTATAGTTTTGTTCCATTCGGACACTCGTATGCATTTTAACCTGTAATAGTTGTATCGAACTTTTATATAAATCATTGCATCTCTAAAGTGTTTAAACCTTGTTAATATGATTAAATGGCTATAATTGTCTTACTGCATTCTTTTAATGTTGAAATCATATCTGTGACACAACTGATAACTATACTGTAAATTGTGTAAATCTGCCTATTGCCTACTTCATTGCTTATATCATGTTGTTGATACCCATGCTTGCTTGCATATCTGATTGTGAGCACACCCATGATATCGATTGCTCTTGACCTGTCTTGCTACCTACACATTGATTGACCCGACATGGTACCGTATACTGCTTGACTTGACATGATGTACCATGACCTGATCCGTTACCTGATCTTGTGTTTAATGCCAACAAACCTGACATGTTGTCCTCATGGACCGTTCCTGTTGTCTATCCAGACAAACCTGTTTACCTGATCCTGTGTTGGCATTAGTTTCTTGATTTCGGGATACCTGACTTGACTTGCACATAACTTGGGGGTATGGGGAAATCAAAGGTGAAACCTGACTTGTAACTCGACAGTTCACTACCTGTCCTGAGTGTACACATTCCAGTTTTGTGCCTAGCGGCATGTCTCGGTTTCGGCCGAGAATATTATGGCCGTGGTCCCGGGTATGTACGAGATACTATCGAGTGTACACATTCCTGTTTTGTGCCTAGCGGCATGTCTCGGCTGCAGCCGAGAATATTGTGGCCGTGGTCCCGGGTATGTACGGGATACTATTGAGTTACATCGATGATTCATCAATTGGTTTCAAAGACATTAGAACAGAAAACCTGATAGCACAGTTTAGTTTACCCACCGCACACTACCCTGCACTGCTATGATTCATATTATTGTTACTCTTGCTTATTTCATGTTTATATTCGCATTGCCTGTCTATTATGTTATTATTGATGACTTGACGCGCTGACGTCTGGGTTTTGCATGGCCCAGATTCTGTACCGCTGTCGCAGCCCGAGCAGGAGTACTTCAGCCGACAGGCTGAGCTGTGAGTGTTAGCAGTAGTTAGCTTTCTTTACTGTATTTTATTCCTGATGTGAGCCCGCATTATGGGACATACTTTTCAGTTATTTTGTATTGGATCTTTCGCTTCCGCACTTTATTATTCTTGACTCATGATTTATCTTGGTTTATGGACATGTTTAGATAGTTTTATTTTGTTCTTGATATCTCTACAGCCGTAATGTGACTGGGGGTGGATACTTCCTACCCACAGGTAGCATGGTTGGCTATGTCACGTACCCATTTTAGCGTACTCTGGGAAGCGGGGCGTGACATTATTAAATCAAGTGTTGAGTTAATAATTTGATATATATATTTATATTTGATATATTAATATATATTAACTAATATTAGCTCATTAAAGAATTTCTTCTCTTGAATATATATGTTGATATATATATATATATATATATTTATGTAATGTGTATATATATATATATATTATATACACTATTGTGTCATGATGGATGATACATAGAACATGGGTGTATGAGACTCACACAAAACTAAAGATAATTTGGGTAAATTAATTATAAAGAGAACCAAAATGAGTGGAAATGAGCATGGTTTAAGATGCTTGTAGAAGCATGTAGAATCCATGACTCATTCCACTAATTTTGTTTTACTTTAGATATTTTTTAAACCCAACCATTTATCTTTAGCCATGGTTAACTCTCTACAAATATTTGTAACACCTTAGGATTTCGATTAGTGTTAATTAAGCGATAGTGCGGTTTTTCTGTAAAAAAGTTTACCAATTCGGTTTCCTCACATTTTATAACATTTAATTAATAATTTATTATTATTTGTTATGGCTTGCACACACTTGTGCATGTTAATGTGAGGGTGTGTTTGTGTTAATCTAGTTTAGCAACCATGACAACTTAACCTAATCCTAATCCTTTGTTTAAACCATAACCCCAACCCTAGATATTTGTGGAGATATATTTGTGTTTTTTTTGGATTGGGAGGAGGTGGCATGGTGACTTACTTGAGGGCATAGTTTGCATTAATGGAGTGTTAATGCAATTGGCGCACTCACCCTTATTCTCACCTCTCTCTCTAACTCACTCACACTCTCACTCACTCTCACTTTTCTCCTTCTCATTTATTTCTCATACTCCTCAACTCTCAACTGAACACTTATCATTTCCTTCACTAATCCTACATAAAACTTCACAAAATCACACCCAAATCCCTTTTCATGACTTGTTTTGCCTCTAGGATCCATTGGAGCTTGGAAAGCTAGGATCTTTGAGCTTGTGGGAGTAGGTAATGATCTCTATCTGTTAAGTAGTTGCTTATAGTGTTGTGTAGCTTGTTCTTTTTAGTTTAGAACGCTTAAAATCAGGTTTCGTGCACATATCGTATCTTTAGTGTCAATATATGATATCTGTGATCTTCTGTAACCCCGAGAGTATACTAGAAAATCTAGCAGTGCAGTTGTGTTGTACCAGAGACCCTAAGCCTTCACCTGAAACACGAACCCCTACAACTCGGATTTGGCCGGCGACACCCTATGAAAATCGGGTGACCACGGATTTATGGTGGAGTTTAGGCTTGAGTTTTGGTGGGTAGCTGTCTACAGTTGTTTAAGTGTGTTAGGTACTGTTTGATTTTTGTGTTTCTACTGTATACAAAATCTGGTATCACTGTGCTAGTTTCTTGTGTTACGATTACGTGTGTTACGTTATCCGACACGGTGCGTGTACTTGCGTCGCTTTTGCTCTTGAGTTGGGTTCATAGTATCGCTACGCACGTTAGCCACTAAACGAACACTTGAGAGTATGTTTGGAGTTGATGCGTCGGTCAAACGTAGTTTGTACGTGTTATTGGTCGATTGCTAATGTACACTTGTTATTGTGGTTTTATGATCTTAGGGTCGCAGGCGAGGACTTCGGACGCTGCGAAGAGGGGAAAGCGAGTGATTGGCTTTACTTAGCCCCAGGATCTTCTGTGAGTAGATTTAACATCTACAGGGGAATTGCCCGCATGGCGTTATGCGTCTGGGCTAGATATGATATGACATTAGCCGCATGTTTATTTGCTTATATAGAGATTGTGCATGAACTCATTTCATATCAATAATTGTTGTGCTTAGACTTGTACCTATTGGACACTGCACTATTATTGACGGTTCATGTCGCACGAGTACTGATTGTACGCCACACACACCGTCGATAATTGCCATGACACGCACAACACACATACCTATGTGATATTGTATGGTTAGTGACATTTAGATATTTATTCATGTCCTTTGCGCATATGACATATTATATACCTGTATACCTACATGCTTACACAAATACCTGGCCATACCTACACGCTAGTTACACATATACCTATATGGTAGGGTACCATTAGTGACATGTATATACACATATGAGATATAGCTACATGTACATCTTGCATACATACTTACATGTACACCAATATACCTTGTTATAGTTACATGTTCACCTTTATATGATGTTGCGTTGGATTTTGGAAATTAGGAACGACATGATATATTTAATAACTTGTTGCAGTTAAATAGCGGTTTTTCCTTTATATGCTCATATTACTGTTTCATGTTGCATATATTATATTTATGGATTTTCGCATTTAGATATGGATTCCATATGATGTTTTACTCCTAAGTATATATATTAGTGGTATGGGACGCTGTTATATATGTACACATATATAATGATCTATACAATTATATTTATTGATTCTTGATGTTTTCTGGATTTGAGGACCATGGCAGTTTCATGAAATTATGCATTATTTGAAAAACCCAGTTTCTCTTGATATGATATTTCAGCATCCACCATGAGATTTGTGATATATACCCGATGCGAGGAGTGGAGTGGGCCGTGTGCGGTACATGGTGGGGCCCGGAGGTACCCCGGGTTAAGAAGATCGCAGGTGATGGCGATGAGTTAGTGGGGGAATCCTACCTACCGTTTACAGTGTTGGACTCGTCGGTGATTGCGGAGATATCGACCTGAGTCATGTACGTATGGATACGTGGAATTTCGAGTGTCGAAGCTAGGCATTCGGGTTTCGGTAGCGTATGATACGTACCTATCAGGGCCAGTTGTGGTGACGACGCCTGATAGATCAGTTTTTATGTGTCGATGCTGGGCACTAGTTTTCATGATGTTTTCAGGTGTCGATATTTGACACTCCGGTTCCGTGAGACTTAGAGGATATGACGGCCGATATTATGGTCGCTATGAGGGCCGATATTACGGTCGATATGAGGGCCGATTTTATGGTCGATATGAGGGTCGTTCTGAGGGCCGATTTGGGAAATTTGGGATTTAGATTGTCTTGATGGACACTGGTCCTGCCACGATGAGGATTCCGTGAGGATGACATGTTTTATCCCATAATCCGCATTTATTTTATATGCATTGCTTCATGTATTAGTAGTACCTGATTGGGTACCTTTCATGACTGTTGCACATACATATTGCCATATTATTGCTTCATGTATTAGTTGTACCTGATAGAGTACCTTTCTGACTGTTGCATACATATGGCCATTTATTGCTATTAGCTTGCATGTGATAGATTCATGTAGTGCGTGCATACTTGTGATTACCTGCATATGTTATTTACTATTCACGAGTTGGCAACTCACCCCCGTTGTGCCACAGGGTTGTACTGGTTGTCCCTCGGAGCAGTTAGAGGCAGGGCTTTCTTCTTCACATCGTATCATCTTTTGCAGCGAATACCGCTACGGCCGACTGGGTGCAGTTTTTCTTTAGGTGGGTTTTGCGGTTACCCGATATTGCTCATTATATATTCGTTGTATCCAGTACTCTCCATCTACTATTTTCATGTATTGACTTAAAGACGAGTTGTGAGGATGATATTGTGTATTATTTGTGACTTGGAGTTTTTCATGCTGTTAACTTTATATCATCTTTTTCTTCCCTACGGCGTCGTATATCTGTTGTGGTGGTTGCTTTCCGCCTTTGGGCATGGATTTGCTCCCGTTTTACTTATATCTTTTGTTGTACCCCTTTTGGGGGCTTGTTTTACAAAGGAGGTGCTGCCAAATTTTAAAGGAAGTAAATTTGGACTTTAAAAAATTTTGATTGAGATTTCAAAAGTTTTAGCAATGTTATTTTCACTTACTACTTTTGTTGGTTTAGATTGCTGGGTTTTTGGTTTACTTGAATTACGTTACGCCTGGATACGTTACGTAGTTCAAGGGCCGTCACGTGCTAAATTTTGGGTCGTGACAAAGTTGGTATTAGAGCGCTAGGTTTTACCTTTCGGAGTGTAGGATGACCTTGGTATGATGGAGTAGGTAGCTTAAGCAGAGTAACGTAGTGATGTATGTCTGCGGCATACTTACGACACGGTACTCCGCCTAAGTGACCTAAGTACTAATTGCTTGAAATTCCTTCCATGATGATACATATCCTTGTGATTCGATTTCCGTGTTCATATCAAATCCTATTTCCATTTATAGCCTTTTGCCGCCGATGACTTTGAGGGCTCAGAGAGAGGCAGCGAGAGCCGAGGTCAGAGTTGACTCGTTTGGGACGAGGACTGACCAGGACGGCACGCTCGTTGCACAGGAGCAGATTGATCCGCCTTCGATAGATCCAATCGCTAGGCTTGAGGCAGATATGCAGTACTTGCGCTAGATGATGAGGTCGTTGGTTGAAGCCTGTCGAGCGCAGCGACATGAGGTTTCCACCCCTGTTACCCAGTTATTCCTTCCTATCAGCACACAGCATTGTGTCATGTATACAGCAGCAGTGGATGCAGCCCGTTTAGCCGAGGGGCGTCTTCCCGAGACTTTGGGAGTTCCGAGACCGAGGAGGGCTCGTACAGGTGTATCAGCCCCGAGACAGAGGCTTAGTCGCCGAGATATATTCCGTTTACGTCGTGGGAGTAGCAGAGGCTTGGGACGAGGACAGTCGTTTAGCTCTTATCCCCAGGAGGATCAGCAGCCATCACATGGATGTTTCCGGTGCGGGAGTCTCCATCACTTCGTCAGAGATTGTATCTTGGTACGCCAGAGGAGGGCAGACATTAGCTTTTGTTTCGACTCATCGGGACGCGCGGGCGTCCAATGCAGAGTTTTTAGGTAATCTTTTCCGCATGTTCTTTGATCCGCATGTTTGTTTAATTCGGGATCTATGCACTTGTTTGTTCTACACACTTCGTGCCGAGGTTGGGCCAAGAGTCGTGTATGCTAGATCAGCCGTTTGTTGTGTTTACTCCTGTCAGCGATTCCTTAGTTGCGCAACACGTGTTTCGGTTGTGTGCCAATCGGATAGGAGATAGAGATTCGTCCGTCGATTTGGTCCTTCTAGAGATGCCGGACTTGACGTTCTCCTGGGCATGGACTGGTTAGCTACGTGCTATCCGTCTGTGGACTGCCGCAAGAAAACAGTCAGGTTTTTGTTTTCCCGGCGAGTCAGTTCTTGTTGTGCAGGGGGACAGTGGTGCCGCCTCTCACAGCTTGAATTCAGCCTTTTTCGCTAGTCGGCTTTTGAGGAGAGGATGTCAAGGATTCTTGGCTTCTATTCATGATACCGGAGCCACAGTGGGTTGTTGGACCGGGTTCCTATTGTGCGAGAGTTTTCCGACATTGTTCCAGATGATCCGGCGGAGCTTAGGGAGCTTAAGGATCAGCTGCAGAGTTGCTAGATAGGGGGGCTTGTGCGGCCGAGTGTTTCTCTTTGGGGAGCTCCTACTCTGTTCGTCAAGGAGAAGGACGACAGTTTGAGGTCGTGTACTGATTTTCGTCAATTGAACCGAGTTACGATGCGGATTGGGTGTCCTTTAACTCGCTTGACGATTTCTTCGATCAGCTTCAGGGTGCGAGACATTTTTTTAAGTTTGTTTGGGATCTGGTCATCATTGTTGCGGGTTCGGAGTGATGACATTCCGAAGAATGCTTTTGTGCGTGCTACGGGCTTTATGAGTTTTGGTGGTGTCGGTGGACTCGCCAATGCCCTAGCAGCATTCGTGGATGTGATGAACCCGATTCTTCAGGCCGTTCCTTGACCAGCGGATTGTTGTGTTATAGATGACATTCTGGTCTTTTCTAAGAGTCGTGAGGAACATGAGCAGCACTTGAGGATTGCTTGCAGACGTTGGGACAGTACCAGCTGCTTGCTAAATTCTCGAAGTGTTTCCTTCAGGCTTGATAATGTTGACTTCGTAGGTCAGGGGGTTACGGGAGACGGTATTCGTATGGACCCGAGGGAGATCGAGGCCGTACAACTTTGGCCCAGACCTGATCAGGGACAGAGGTCCACTGATTTTTGGGCTTAGCCGGTTTTTACCGCCGTTTCGTGCAGGATTTCTTGTGTATTCGCTGCACCGTTGACCGGACTGACCAGGAAGGGGGTTCCTTTTCTTAGACTGAGGCATGCATGCTGAGTTTCAGTGGTTGAAGACTTGGTAGATCACTGCACCATATCTATCTTTGCTTTCTGGATCGGGAGACTTTGTTGTTTATTGTGATGTTTCACGAGTGGGGCTCGATTGTGTACTGATGTAGCATGATAGAGTTATTGCTTATGCTTCCCGACAGTTGGAGGAAGTACGAGCAGGATTATCCCACTCATGATCTGGAGATGGCCGCGGTTGTCGTGCGTTGAAGATTTGGAGACACTAATTATACGGAGAGTCGTGTCAGATTTTCACGGACCACCGGAGCTTAATCGTCCTGTAGCGAGTTTTGATTGTTGAGACAGTGCCGTTGGATGGAGCTTGTGAAGGATTGTGATTGTGAGCTCCTTTATTTTCCCATGGCAAGGCGATTGTGGTAGCTGATGCTTGAGTCGTAGGCCCGGGGGTAGCTTGTTCCAGTTGTGCGCAGTTCAGAGACAGTCTTATGCAGATTTACAGTTCTTGTACGACCGTTGAGTATAGCTTAAGTTCGCCTTTTTTAGGGGACAACTTGCTCATGTCCGCGCCCGTCCACTTTTAGTTAATTGTTTCGTGAGGCACAGCCCGCCGATGCTCGTTTGTTGGAGATTCTGAGCATGTTCGGCAGGGTAAGGATTCGGAGTTCTTGATTTATGACCAGGGTGTGCTACGTTTAGGGACACGTTTGTTTGTACCCGATACTGACGGGTAGAGACGCGAGGTCCTAGAGCAGGCACATCAGTCAGCTTTTGGTGTTCATCCAAGTGCCACCGAGGTGTAACGTGACTTGAGAGTTAGTTACGGGTGGGCAGGGATGAAGAGTGAAGTTTCAGATTTCTTTTTGAAGTGCTTGGCTTGTTGCGAGCTAAGGTTGAGCATTTAAGGCCGGCTGGAGAGATGCAACCTTTTTACCGTTCCAGAGTGGGAATGGAAGCAGATATCCATAAATTTCGTTGTGGTGTCTACCCAGGTCTAGACTGGGTGTGACTCCGTTTGGGTGATTGTTGTCCGGTTGTGCTCAGTTTGCTCAGTTGTTCTTCGGTAAGTTTGTGCGTTTGCACGGAGTTCCTTCATGCGTTGTATCCAATAGAGGCACCCATTTCGCTAGCCGTCTTTGGCAGAAGCTTCAGGAAGCCTTGGATACTGTTTGAGCTTTAGCTCCGCTTTCCATCTGTAGGCTGATGGTCAGATAGAGCGGACTATACAGACTCTGGAGGATATGCTTGTGCGTACGTGCTTAATGTTTGTTGGCAGTTGGGATCTTCACTTGCCATTGATGGAGTTCTCCTACGATGATGGTTATCAGGAGATGTTTCAGATGGCAACTTTTAGGCCTTGTGTGTAGGTTGTGTCAATCGCCAGTCTGTTTTTCTGACTCTGCGTGAGTACGATTTTTGGACCCCAGCTAGTCGAGAGGCTTCGGAGAAGATCCAGTTGATTCAGGTCAGGATGAGAGCAGCCTAGTGTAGACAGAAGTCTTAAGAAGACCGTGGTGGTCACAGACTTGAGTTCGCAGTGGGAGATCATGTATTTTTACAGATTTTCCGATGAATAGCGTGTTAAGTTTTGGGAAGCTTAGTCCCAGATTGTAGGTCCTTTTGAGATCCTTTAGCGAGTTAGTTCTGTTGCCTAAGTTGGCACTTCCGCCCAGATTTTGAGTATTCATCCCGTATTTCTAGTGTTAATACTTTGCAAATACCTTCATGAACTTTCTCACATGATTCAGCATTAGACCATTTAGCTTGGACGCGATCTTTTTGTTCACCGGCAGCCGATAGTGTTAGTGGATCGGCAGGTGGAGAAACTTCGGTCTTGGATCTTGCCATCTGTGGAGATTTTCTTTGGCGTAGTCGTATAGTGTGGTGATCACTTGGGAGGCTACGAGCGAGATTTGGGAGTTTTGCACTCATCTCTTGAAGGTATGCATAGTAAGAATTTTAAATTCGGGGACAAATTTTCTATAAGGGGGAAGATTGTAACACCTTAGGATTTCGATTAGTGTTAATTAAGCGATAGTGCGGGTTTTCTATAAAAAAATTTAGCGATTCAGTTTCCTCACATTTTATAACATTTAATTAATAATTTATTATTATTTGTTATGGCTTGCACACATTTGTGCATGTTAATGTGAGGGTGTGTTTGTGTTAATCTAGTTTAGCAACCATGACAACTTAACCTAATTCTAATCCTTTGTTTAAACCTTAACCCTAACCCTAGATATTTGTGGAGAGATATTTGTGTTTGTTTTGGATTGGGAGGAGGTGGCATGGTGACTCAATTGAGGGCATGGTTTGCATTAATGGAGAGTTAATGCAATTGGTGTACTCACCCTTATTCTCTCCTCTCTCTCACTCTAACTCACTCACACTCTCACTCTCTCTCACTTTTCTCCTTCTCATTTATTTCTCATACTCCTCAACTCTCAACTGAACACTTATCATTTCCTTCACTATGTTAGTTATATGTATGCCCTAGAGGCCATTACTGTACATTGGATGTATATTGTAGTGGATACTGGGACATATATAGGGAGGACTTTCTTGCTCGACATGATAGTATGCTATCTGGTTACTCTTTACCTTAACGTATACACTGATTGTCTCTCTGTTACATGTTGGTAAAGCCCTTAGGATGTGTACTTGACTACCTGGACTATGATGCAGATCATACTAGGGGGGACATGGTAGTCCATAAGTACATCCTTGAAAGTCCCTAGTCGTGGGTGTATCGAGATGGGGCATCGATATACCAGAGTAGACTAGCGTGTACCTTCTCGACCCATAAAGATGGGCGATGGATGATCCCATATCCATCGGTGTTTGACATCAGAGATGATATACGGGTGCTCAGTAGAGACTGGGTACACTGGACGGACTCGCCGAGAACTCCCAGATGGTATTATACCTTACGTCAGATGGCAGTTCTCTGGTGACACTGGTACAGAGTGTTGGAGATAGTGCCCTCAGAGTCGATTATTGGATCACAGGCACGTGATTGCAATGATTGAGGGAGGACCTATCCCGGTAGGACAGTCTTACTCGAGATGATAGTATGCTATCTGGTTTACCTTTATCATCGTGTACTGCTTTAGGTGACCTGACATGTCGCTATTGCACGTTGATAGAGCCCCTAGGATTCTTGCTTGACTGCCAGCAGTATGAGGGCGATCATATAAATGAGAGCTGGAGTCTATAAGCACATCCTTAAAAGGTCCCTAGTGGCAGGAGTTTCGAGACAGGGCATCGATACTCCAGAGTAGACTAGTGTATACAGTCGAGACCCCGACGAGGGGCGGTGGCCGGTCTCACAAGCCATTGGTGTCAGTTGGTTCACCTAAGATGTATACAGGTGCTCATTGGGTTATGAGTACACCGGACAGGACTCGCCGGGAACATGCTAGTTGGTCTTATACCTGACGTCAGATAGCAGTTCCCTGGTGACATGTGTACAGATTAGTTCATCGACCTGGGGATCGTCATTTGTCTCGTGTGAGTTCCCACTGTGCTTTGATTACTACCCTACCACGGCTCAAAGGAGTCGTGCAAACAGGTTTTAGTTGGGTACAGTCCCGAGCCACATGGAGGCAGTGAGCGGATCTTCGGGGGTTTGTCTCTCCCGGTATTGGGGGTGAGGTCGCGCTGTGTCTAGGAGAGCCATTACACGAAGACCTTGGCCAAGGCAGGAGATTTACTGGTAGGTATTCCAGTAGTATCTCAGGGTGTTCTGGGCTACACTCCGACACGACTTGTACCGCTTTTGGGGGTCTGACTTTTACCAACCCCCTAGGCCCGACATGCGATGCTCATAGACGAACGGACCGGACTGTACGGATATTGTCACTGACAGGCTCAGTAGGGTGTCAGGATGAGTTCGCTCATCGACGTCCCTTTTAGTCAATAGCTGGTGGCCCGTCACGTATTGGCTTATACCTCTGACGTGCTTGTGGTTAAATCCACAGCCATAGTATTGACGAGTCTTTAGAGTCCACCACATTATCAGTTACTCAAGCTTTCGGGCGAAACGCTGTAGAGGCCGTATGGAGATATGGCAGGGTCCGATCAGATACGTGCGGTATTGCACAGATCAGGATCGGACGGTTTGTACCAGTGGCCGTATGGTTATATGGCAGGGTTCGATCAGATACGTGCGGTATTGCACGGATCAGGATCGGACGGATATTACTAGCCGGCTTTAGTTTAAGCCGGATCCTAGTTTAGTACAGTGTAGATTTTGTCTCATTGCATTTGTATCCGGACGGAATACAGATGCGGGTGTGTATGCACAGTATGGGGGTTTTCCTGTAATTTATTACGGGACCAGTTTTCTGGAGTTGCCAGTTTGCATTCCGTTCCGGCCGGTTTTCCTTTGTTCTGTCCCGGCCGGACTTTTCCGATGGAGGGGGTTATTTGCAATTGTGCAAATAACTTTAGTGGAGGGGTTTTATTGCAAAAGATTTATTATGAGAGCATCTTTTCTTTTGTTGCACCATTCTTGCATTTATTTGTGATTTGAGAGGGTATGGAGTAAAGTATGGTTGATGTTTCTTTGTCTAGGATGTGGTCACCTCTTCTCATCTCCTACCGTCACCTCCCTTCATGCTTGATTTTATCCCTCCACCATTCTCACATTGTAGTGGCCGGCCATATATTGAGAGGGGAGGAAAAATGAGAGGTCCCAACTTGGTATGAGGGATTAATTCACATCTCATTTTTCATGCTTGCCAAATTCTCAAAAACCCTCTCCAAAGTTCATGATTCCTCCATCCAAAGGCAACAAACCCCAATGAGACAAAGACTCTACACATCCTACAGCAAACCTTGGGCATGTCGAGTTGCCGGCTTCATGCCCGAGTTGCCTCGGTATAGAGGCGGGAGCCCGTAAAAGATGCAGGCGACGTGGTGCCCTTCCGGCGAGGAGGCGACGACCGGAGATCCCGCGAGGAGATCGGAGTGGAGATGAAGACCGGAGGACTCGGATCAGTCGGTATATCTCTAACCCATCTTCTAGTTAGCTTAGACTTGTTAATGGTTACGATCCGGGTGGTTAGTGCGCGGTGGTGCCGGTTTGCTAAGTCCGCAAAAATTAAAGTTTATCACCGTTTCCGCGTTTGGCCGTCGGATTGACGGCCGGGGCGCCGCCGTGCACTTACAGTAGTATCAGAGCCTCGCCATTAACTTCGTCTAGCTTCGTTTGATGTGTTTTGCATTTCCGATCGACCAAAATTCCAAAACCGTATTTTTTCCTTCACATCAGTTTCTGTTGAAATTTTTTGAAGTCTAAAAATTTTTCAGGTTGTAAAATATTGATGTACTGGAAAATCTAAGAACTCTGTAAAATTTCGACGAAGTAACTCCACAGTCGGAGCGCGGAAGCGCCGCGAAAACCCCCTTCCCGCCGCCCTTCCGCCGCACACTGTGGAGATCACTTCACCAATTTTTTTCAGAGGCCTTCTGGGCTTAAAATATGGATTTTGGAATATTAAAATTGGGCCCAGGTTTTCTGTGAGTGCTACAGTTTTGATTGGGGGCCCACTTGTTGATTTTTGGCCAATCGGAAAATCTTAAACACATTTTTCACAGTATTTACATTATATCTGCGACCGTGAATGTCACTCGATCGGTAAATCCGGTCTAACTGCTATAGCCCGATTAGACGGATTTGCGAACGTGACTTTCACGTTGATGTTCTATGTTTATGTTGTGATGTTGCGGATCGGTCGTGGGGGATAGCCTGGATGCAATGCTAGTACAGTGTTGTTGTATTATGTACATTTGATATTGCGGGGCGAGCGTCCGACATGTGGACTGCCGTCACTGCCTGATTGTATTATTCTTTTAGGGCACGACCTGGTTGCGGTCGATGTACCCGGTGTATGTATATTTTACATTCTGTACTAGGATTACCCCGCGGTGGGGTGCACGGATGGCCGGGTTCTAGAGGGCAACAAGCCCGCATCTCATGGCATTGAGACGGAGGGGGCTTCACTCTGGGATTGGCGGGCTATTCGCCGCACTCGTAGGGGGTACAGGTTGACCCAGGAGGGGTGCCCAAGTTGCCGGATTCCGTGGAGTGCTGGGTGGTCCATTCACGGAGCTGAAGGGGGCTGCCTCGCTTCAGGTTTTGGCGGGTGACTTGCCGCGCCCATAGGGGTCTAGGATTTCATTGCACAGGCTATCCACACGACCAGGGGAACGCCGGGTTTCAGTAGTGGCTCTGTGAAACCCGGGGATCCCAGATATCTGTATTGTTCTGTGATGCTGTACATTTCTGTGATGTTGCATTTCTTTTCACGCCTTGAGCGAAATTTAATATATTGGTATATATATTAGTAGATGTTGTATATGTTTTTCACCCGCGCTAGTCCAGTCCCCGCTCTGCCGTTAGTAAGCTAACCTAACGGGTGATGACGGGACCCAGTGGCGAATGCGGATGGCATATACGTACGTCAGTATATTTTCGTTCTTTGTGGTGTGATCAATTGATGGGACTGCATTGATTCGGATCAATGCAAGTTAAACAAACCTATTCTGATGTTGTTGGAACACTTTTCAAAAAGCTGTTATTGCAAGGACGTTCACTTTTGTTTTGCATCGTGGTATTCATTTGGAATATCCTGCTCCTCAGTCGACGAGGCAAGGGCCGAGATCCCTTCACCGGGAGTGACCCCTTGGACAGAAGTTTGCGTCAGGGCATTAACTTCACTATAGCCGATTACTTTTGCTTTGCATCGTGGTATTCAGTTGGAATATCCTGCACCTCATTCTACGGGGAAAGAGCCGAGATCCCTTCACCGGGAGTGACCTCTTTAGTAAAGGTTTTCGCCACTATATTTTCTAAAAAGCTATCCGTTCCTTCAACGATATCAAGTTCATTACGTTAAAGGTTTTCGCCAGAAACCATTCGTAGCCCTCCGTCGTTTCAGACGGGTAGCACGTAGTATTCATGCTATGTTTGTTGGCCTTCGTCAAGGCATAGTGTATGGTAGCTGCTTGTTGCTTTTCTGTAGCATAGATAGATGCGTTGGTTTGGGACAGTCGTATAGCCTTGTTGGCCTTCGTCAAGGGCTTGTGCGGGTGGGTTCAAATCAACCTGGAGAATGACGGGTAGAACTTGACATGTGACTTATGATTTGTTGGCCTTCGTCAAGGTCATAAGAGCATGGGGCAGAAATCACATCGGGAGTTTCAAAAGAACTGAAACTTGCCAGATATGCGCATACCTTCTGGAGTGTGATAACGTGAGCGGATTCCGTCACGTTGTCATGCAATGATAGTTGGATCCCGATTCCCACTGATGAGTTGGTTTACTCCTCGGGTGACCCCGACTAATTCTTCTTTCAGGTTTGGAGGAGAAGTTGAGGTACAGTGGGAGGTTTCCAGATTAGATAAATTGGTAACCATTCTGATTTAGGATAGAGTGCACGCTGAGTGTTTCTTCTCTCTCTCTCTTTGGCAGCGACCATTGACCCGACCCTAAGACTATGACTCAGTGACCAAGTTGACCGAACCTACTTAACACTGGCTTTTGGATTGTCAGAGTTGCAGACCTCATTGCCACTCCTACTTTTACCCTTTTCTCCAGGACACCCCGTATTACTACGAACGTCCACTTCCATTGGACAAAACCATCGTATGGTTAGATACGAACTCGAAGGAATTCGAGGATGGTTTCCGGTTCTGGAGAAAACGGATAGGATTATTCAGTTGTCTTTTCTTTTCACCCTCTCTCAGGTTACGAGTGTTAGTGTTTATGCCCTAGAAGGCCATTACTGTATCATACTAGCTTGTATATTACTTAATGGAAGCTTGGGATATTCACATGTATATAACAGTCTTGCTAAACATGGTAGTATGCTACTTGGTTTTTCTATCTTAAATATGTGAGTGTACGTATTGATAGAGCTCTTAGGATCTTGCTTGTCTACCAGTGTTGTGATGGCAGTCACACTAGTGGGGGCTGGGTAGTCTACAAGCACATCCTTATTCAGGTCCCTGGTCGTTGGATTATCGAGACAGAGCATCGATACTCCGGAGTAGACTAGTGTGTACGCTTCTCATCCCAGTTGGGGAGATGGTCTGTCCCACAGCCGTCAGTACGTCGTACTGGAGATAGTATACAGGTGCTCGTTAGGTTACGGGTACACCGGACAGGACTCACAGGGAACTGTTGGTTGGTTTGATACCAGTCGTCAGTGAACAGTTCCCAGGTGACATGAGTACAGCGTAGTCCGCAGACTTGACACTGCTACTTCGCCTCGAGTGTGTCCCACTGTTCTTAGATTGCTACCCTACCACGGCTCAAAGGAGTCGTGCAAACAGGTGGCAGTTGGGTGCAGTCCCGAGCACTTGGAGGCAGTGGCGGTTAGACAGGATTCGTCCCTCCCGGTATTGGGAGTAGATATCGTGCTGTGTCAGAGAGCCATTACGCAAAGTCCCTGGCCAGGGCAAGCGAGATTTGCTGGTAGGTTCCAGTAGTTTCTCAGGGTGTAATGGGCTTCACTCCGACACGACTTATACCGCTATTAGGGGACTGACGCTTGCCGCCCCCCTAGGCCCGATATGCGATAGTCTTGGACGAACGGACCGGACTGTATGGAGATTGTCACATCAGACTCAGTAGGAGTTCGGATGGGTTTACTCATCGGCCTTCTTATCGACAACTACCTGGGGACCGTTACGTACAGCTAGTGCCGCTTGCGGTCTGTGGTTAAACCCACTGCCAGCGTAGTAGTCGAGTCTCTAGAGTCCCACACAGAGAGTTTCCTACTCCAGGCGAAACGATATAGAGGTTGCATGGTTTTGCGACAAAGGGTTCGGACGCATACGTGCGTTTACGCGCGTACGACTTTCGAACAGTTTTTACCAGTCGGCTTTGGTTTAAGCCAGTTACTGGTATCCGGTTATTGGATTTTTACAGTCTAAAGTTTTTCCGTATTTTTACGGATCGGAGGGGCGTTCTCGTAATTACTCGAGAAGCTTCTAGAAGATGTGACTAAGGAGGTTTCTTTTGGATAAGAGAGTGAGTCATGGTGGTGATTCATTCATTTCATTAATGCACATTTATTGCTTAATGACTCATGCTAATGAATCACCACTAGATATTTCATGAAGCATGCTTATTCATTTCTTTTTATTCATTATTGAAAAATAAGAATGCTTCATAATATTATGATACACTCTCTCTCTTCTCTCATTATCTTATCTCACATTCTCTCTCCTCAAGCTCTCATCTTCAAACCCTAATCCTTAATCCTCATGTGTTGAGATCAAAGGATTAGTTAGACTAAACAATCCATAACCTACACTCTACATCATCCTTTCATCTTTGATTAGCAATCAAAGTTGATTAGTTACCTCAAGTTAGAGGTTTAGCTTGGAGTTTCGCTCTCGGGTGGATCGTCTACTACCTAGAGAAGGCCGAGGAGAACAAAGGAGGACACAAAGACGAAGGACTAGTTTCGATCGGTATAATCCCTTAACACTATAGTTTAGTATAGCTATGCGTTTGGTTATTATTTGTTTAGCTTCGATTCAAGCGGTTAGTCGATGTTCGTTGTTTAAACTTGATCGTTTTTGAAAATTCCGCCTCCCCATAAGTACTGGGGTGTACTATATCGACTTACAGTGGTATCAGAGCCTCGCTAAACAATAAATAACTTAATTGCAAATTTGTACGAATTTCGAACGGAAAAACAAAGCCGCAAAACCCTAATTCTGCCAAGTTTCTGTCGAAGTTAAAATGAAGTCCTAAAATTTTTCTGGTGTGTTCAGAGAGCTTGACATGACCACAGGAGAACACCCAAGAAATTCGAGCACATGATTCGACTAAAGCGCCGCGAAAGGGCGGCGGATCCCACCGATTTGCCGCGCTTCCGCGGCCGAGTTGCCGAGTCATGGGCTCATTTTTCATGGGTGGGTCCTCTCTGGTGTTTGGGGTTTTCTGGAATATTTAATTATTGCTCAGGTTACTGTTTAACAGAGCAGATTTTAGAGCAATATTGAAGTTGTTTATTCGATCGAATTGTACAGTATTTGCGGATTGGATTATATCTGTGATTGTTTAATGTGTTCGTAAATCTCCCCCAACTGCTAGTATGTCGGTTGGCAGGGGGTTGCACATTTCTGAAATGGTTATATCTGTTTGTGTATATAAACTGTATTGGACTGTTGTGGTGTATAGCCGGGGTTTGCAATGGGTTATTGTTTAATTCATTTGTTGTAAATGTAACTTGTTGTAATATTATTTTTGCGGGGCACTTCCAGGTTGCGGTCGTAGCCACCGTTGTATTATTTCATTTTACTGTTTTTGCTCCTAGGACTGACCCAAGGTGGGGTACACAGACTGCCGGGTGGGTAGTTTGCCGTACCCGTAGGGGTCGAGGGTGGGGTAACGGCTATTCATCACAACTGTGTAATCTGTCTTTTCTTGCAGGCTCAAAAGAAATACAGATTGCTTGCAAATCCAATATTGTTTATCTGTGTTCTGGAATGAATATCATTGCGTCAGACGAATGTAAAATATCTATATTTATTGTAGCTATTTAGACGTCACTTATGTTTTACACCCGCGCTAGCCCAGCCCCCGCTCTGTCGTTAGTTAAGTAACCTAACGGGTGATGACGGGACCCAGTGACGAATGCGGATGGCATAAGAGGACGTTGTATTTTCGTTGTTTTCTGCAATGATAGGTTAATGATGGGACGCATTATCTATAATGCAAAGTAAAACAAACCAAAGTTTAAATCGTTGGAACAATTTAAAAGAAACCACTCGGTTATTTTTAAAACAGATATTTTTAAATGCGGAGATTTAACCACTCCTTTTAAAAGCTATCAGGTTCCTTCGGTTATATCAAGTTCACTACGTTCACGGTTTCGCCAAAACCATTCGTAGCCCTCCGTCATTTCATCTGGGTATTCAGTAGTATTCAAGCTATGTATTTTGACCTAACGCCAAGGCATAGTGTTTGGTAGCTGCTGGATATTCATTTGTTGCATAGATAGATGAGTTAGTTTGGGACAGTCGTATTATCATTTTGGCCGAACGTCAAGGATATATACGGATGGGTTCAAATTGACAAGATAATGATGGGTAGAACTTGACATGTGACTTATGACATTTTGACCTAACGCCAAGGTCATAAGAGCATGGGGCAAAAACTAATATCGGGAGTTTCTAAAGAAACTGAAATTTGCAAAGAGATGCATACCATTTTGAGTTTGATGAATGTTGGTAGCATTCCTACAACATTATCAGACGATGATATTTGGATCCCGATCCTACTGTGAGTATATGCTACTTATCAGGATATTCGTCGCTTAACGATCAATGCTATAAACCTAGTAGGTGTCCAGAAAAGTGTCAGCGGGGTTACGCCCCCAGAGAAAAGAGGTTACTTAATTAAGGAACTTCGCGAAAGCGTTGGAAAACCTCCCTCGAAGTATCGACACCGGCCTGGCTGAACGGTTAAGCAAGTATTGTACGGTGAGAATAGTCTTGGCTAATTCTTCTTTTATGGTTTGAGGAAGGATTCGAGAAACAGTGGGAGCCATCCAGTTTAGATAAACTAAAAACCACTCTAAACTTGCAAGAGCATCATGCTAAAGAGTTTTCTTCTCTCTCTCCTAATTGCAGCGACCCTGAAAATGACTGGACTTAAGTTACTTTTAGAGAAAAATATACTGACGGGGCCAAACTATAAAGATTGGCTGCGGAATGTCAAGATGGCTTTGACCTATGACAAACTGGGGTACGTCCTCACCGCTACGGCACCTGCTGTCCCTGGTCCCAAATCCAGCAATGCGGATAAGGAAATCCGCAAAACCTGGGATTTAGATTGCGCGAGAGCCAAGTGCATCGTGCTTGCCTCGATGAATAATGAACATCAGAGGAGGCACGAGGATATGTCCCTAGATGGCATATTTCTCCATACAAAGGAACTTTATGGAGAGCAATCTCGTATAGCAAGATACGAGACCTCTAAGAAATTGTTTCGAGCGAGGTTGGCTGTCGGGTCATCGGTAGGTGAACATGTCCTACAGATGATTGGCTATATAGAAGAGCTCGCAGACCTTGGGACGACTTTGGATAATGAGCTCTATACAGACCTTGTTCTCCAGTCCCTTCCTCCCACCTACGCCCAGTTTATCCTCAACTTCAATCTTCAAGGAAAAGAAGTTGAACTTGCGGAACTCCTGAACATGTTAAGGAGTGCGGAGGGCACCTTGCAGAAGGCAAGGGAAACACCCGCTATGTTTGTTGGCGGTTCATCTTCTTCCGGGTCCAAGGCTAGGGCCAAAGGAAGGAAGAAGAAGGCCGCACCCAGACCTAGAGGAGGTGTTAGTAAGGTGGGAGGGAAGGGAAAGAAAAAGAAAGCAGTACCGATAGTTGGTCAGGATGAGTGCTTCCATTGTCACAGGAAAGGGCACTGGAAGAAGGATTGCAAGGCGTGGAACGCCAAGAACCAGGAACCGAAGCAAGCTGTGGCTTCGACTTCAGGTGTGTTTGTAATTGAGAATTGTCTGTCGATCAACTCTACTTCCTGGGTATTGGATACCGGATCAGGATCTCATATTTGCAATTCATTGCAGGCACTGAGAAACCGTAGAGTGCTGAAGGAAGGTGATATGATCCTCAGGGTTGCTAACGGAGCTAGCGTGGGAGCTGCGTCCGTCGGGGATTATCACCTAGGATTGACGAGTGGACACATTTTGGTTTTACATAACTGTTATTTTGTACCCAGCTTAACGTGTAATATCATATCAGTTTCCTTGTTATCAAATAAAGGTTATGATTTCACGTTTGTAAGAGATGTTGTCAACATCCACCTTAATCATGGTTTGATTGGGTCCGGTACTCTAAATAACGGCATATATGTGTTAAACCAACTCCAAATTTTCAATGTCCAGAACACACTAAAAAGAAAGTCTCCAGATTTAAATAAAGCTTTCTTATGGCATTGTAGACTGGGTCACATCAATGAGAGAAGGTTGACTAAGTTGCATAGAGAAGGATATTTGGACACGTTCGAATATCAAACTTATGACACTTGTCAATCTTGTCTCAAAGGAAAGATGACAAAGACTCCATTCACTGGACAAGGAGTAAGAGCGAGCGAGCTCTTAGGACTCATACACAGTGATGTATGCGGTCCAATGTCTACACATGCGAGAGGTGGTTTTTCCTATTTCATTACTTTCACGGATGATTACTCAAGATACGGATTCATTTATCTGATGAAACATAAATCCGAGGCTTTTGAGAAATTCCAAGAGTATAAGAATGAAGTAGAAAACCAAACCGGCAAAAGTATAAAGACACTTAGATCTGATCGAGGTGGTGAATACTTGAGTGCCGAGTTCCTAGGTTACCTAAAAGAGAAAGGAATTCTCTCTCAGCTTACTCCTCCGTACACTCCACAGCATAACGGTGTATCGGAGAGACGGAATCGAACCCTATTGGATATGGTACGATCCATGATGAGTAATGCTGAGTTACCGCGATCTTTCTGGGGACATGCGCTAGAATCAGCGGCATATCTTTTGAACATGGTACCTACCAAGACTGTGCCTACCACTCCATATCAGATGTGGAGTGGGAAGAAACCCCATCTACAGTATATAAAGATTTGGGGATGTCCAGCTTTTGTTAAAAAGCAGCATGTGGACAAGCTCGAGGCACGATCAGTAAAGTGTTTGTTTGTGGGATATCCAAAGCACTCCAGGGGATATCTATTCTATTACGCAGAGGAACAGAAGGTATTTGTTTCTCGTAATGCCCATTTTCTAGAACATCAGTTTTTAGAAAAGGAATCAAGTGGGAGCGAAATAGAACTGGAAGAAATTCCAGAACCACAAACTGCTACTGAAAGTTTGGTAGAACCAGAGGTTCAAGAAGAACAGAACATTCCCGCACCCCTCCGCAGGAGTAGTAGGCCATCTCGTCCGCCTGAGAGATACTACGGTTTTCTCATAGACGGGGATAGAGAGGATTGCATCATAGATGATGATGAACCTACTGACTTCCAGCAGGCCATCCAGAGCGGCGACTCGGTACGATGGCTAGATGCAATGCGGACCGAGATGGAGTCCATGTACACCAACAAAGTATGGACTTTGGACTTTGCTCCAGATGGGGTAAAACCCATAGGATGCAAATGGATCTTCAAGAAAAAGATTGGTGTAGATGGACAGGTGGAAACCTATAAGGCTAGACTTGTTGCAAAGGGTTTTCGTCAAAGACCTGGTTTGGACTATGACGAAACTTTTTCTCCAGTGGCTATGCTCAAATCCATTCGGGTCCTTCTTGCTATTGCTGCCTTCCATGATTATGAAATCTGGCAGATGGACGTAAAGACGGCTTTTCTGAATGGAAATTTAGAAGAGAGCGTCTATATGGATCAGTCAGAGGGTTTCAATCAGAGTGGGAGCAGCGGGAAAGTATGCAGGCTGCTTAAGTCCATTTACGGACTAAAGCAGGCATCGCGGAGTTGGAACATCTGCTTTGATGAGACAGTCAAAGAATATGACTTTATCAAAAATCCAGATGAACCGTGCATATATAGTAAAGTTGTGGCCAGAAGTGTCGTATTCCTCGTCTTGTACGTGGATGACATTCTATTGATAGGAAATGACATTCCTATGCTACAATCTGTCAAAGGATTCTTGTCACACAGGTTCTCCATGAAAGACCTGGGTGATGCCTCTTACATTCTGGGGATCCGGATCTATCGTGATAGATCCAAGAGGATGTTGGGACTTTCGCAGTCCAGGTATATCGACACTGTACTGAAAAGATTCAGTATGGAAGATTCTAAGCGCGGTAATCTACCGGCTTGTCACGGAATCACCCTCTCCAAAGAGATGTCTCCCAAGACTGATTTGGAAAGGGAACGCATGTCTATTATACCCTACGCTTCTGCGGTAGGCTCTATAATGTATGCAATGTTGTGTACCAGACCAGATGTAGCTTACGCACTAAGCGTGGTAAGCCGGTATCAGTCAGACCCAGGGGAGAAACACTGGATAGCAGTAAAGAACATTCTCAAGTACCTGAGGAGGACTAAGGAGATGTTCTTGGTTTACGGCGGAAAAGACCTCAGGTTGGAGGCCTTTGCTGATTCCGGCTTCCAGAGTGATAAGGACGATTCCAAGTCCATGTCGGGTTATGTCTTTACCCTCAATGGAGGGGCGGTGTGCTGGAAGAGCTCCAAGCAGGACACCGTTGCTGACTCGACGATGGAAGCGGAGTATATAGCTGCTTGCGATGCCGCAAAAGAAGCAGTCTGGATGAAGAAGTTCCTAACAGAACTTCAGGTGGTTCCTACCATAGTTGATCCAATACCTCTGTATTGCGACAACAACGGAGCTATAGCTTTAGCGAAGGAACCAAGGTCCCATCAGAAGTCCAGACACATCTTGAGGCGGTATCACCTGATCAGGGAGATCATTGATCGTCAGGAGATCGAGGTTCGGAGAGTTGCTTCAGAAGAGAACATTGCTGATCCATTCACGAAGGCCCTTCCTCAGATTCAGTTCGAGAGGCTGCTCGAGATCATTGGTCTGCGATATGCCAGTACATGGCCCTAGTGCAAGTGGGAGATTGTTAGTGTTTATGACCTAGAAGGCCATTACTGTATCATACTAGCTTGTATATTACTTAATGGAAGCTTGGGATATTCACATGTATATAACAGTCTTGCTAAACATGGTAGTATGCTACTTGGTTTTTCTATCTTAAATATGTGAGTGTACGTATTGATAGAGCTCTTAGGATCTTGCTTGTCTACCAGCGTTGTGATGGCAGTCACACTAGTGGGGGCTGGGTAGTCTACAAGCACATCCTTATTCAGGTCCCTGGTCGTTGGATTATCGAGACAGAGCATCGATACTCCGGAGTAGACTAGTGTGTACGCTTCTCATCCCAGTTGGGGAGATGGTCTGTCCCACAGCCGTCAGTACGTCGTACTGGAGATAGTATACAGGTGCTCGTTAGGTTACGGGTACACCGGACAGGACTCACAGGGAACTGTTGGTTGGTTTGATACCAGTCGTCAGTGAACAGTTCCCAGGTGACATGAGTACAGCGTAGTCCGCAGACTTGACACTGCTACTTCGCCTCGAGTGTGTCCCACTGTTCTTAGATTGCTACCCTACCACGGCTCAAAGGAGTCATGCAAACAGGTGGCAGTTGAGTGCAGTCCCGAGCACTTGGAGGCAGTGGCGGTTAGACAGGATTCGTCCCTCCCGGTATTGGGAGTAGATATCGTGCTGTGTCAGAGAGCCATTACGCAAAGTCCCTGGCCAGGGCAAGCGAGATTTGCTGGTAGGTTCCAGTAGTTTCTCAGGGTGTAATGGGCTTCACTCCGACACGACTTATACCGCTATTAGGGGACTGACGCTTGCCGCCCCCCTAGGCCCGATATGCGATAGTCTTGGACGAACGGACCGGACTGTATGGAGATTGTCACATCAGACTCAGTAGGAGTTCGGATGGGTTTACTCATCGGCCTTCTTATCGACAACTACCTGGGGACCGTTACGTACAGCTAGTGCCGCTTGCGGTCTATGGTTAAACCCACTACCAGCGTAGTAGTCGAGTCTCTAGAGTCCCACACAGAGAGTTTCCTACTCCAGGCGAAACGATATAGAGGTTGCATGGTTTTGCGACAAAGGGTTCGGACGCATACGTGCGTTTACGCGCGTACGACTTTCGAACAGTTTTTACCAGTCGGCTTTGGTTTAAGCCAGTTACTGGTATCCGGTTATTGGATTTTTACAGTCTAAAGTTTTTCCGTATTTTTACGGATCGGAGGGGCGTTCTCGTAATTACTCGAGAAGCTTCTAGAAGATGTGACTAAGGAGGTTTCTTTTGGATAAGAGAGTGAGTCATGGTGGTGATTCATTCATTTCATTAATGCACATTTATTGCTTAATGACTCATGCTAATGAATCACCACTAGATATTTCATGAAGCATGCTTATTCATTTCTTTTTATTCATTATTGAAAAATAAGAATGCTTCATAATATTATGATACACTCTCTCTCTTCTCTCATTATCTTATCTCACATTCTCTCTCCTCAAGCTCTCATCTTCAAACCCTAATCCTTAATCCTCATGTGTTGAGATCAAAGGATTAGTTAGACTAAACAATCCATAACCTACACTCTACATCATCCTTTCATCTTTGATTAGCAATCAAAGTTGATTAGTTACCTCAAGTTAGAGGTTTAGCTTGGAGTTTCGCTCTCGGGTGGATCGTCTACTACCTAGAGAAGGCCGAGGAGAACAAAGGAGGACACAAAGACGAAGGACTAGTTTCGATCGGTATAATCCCTTAACACTATAGTTTAGTATAGCTATGCGTTTGGTTATTATTTGTTTAGCTTCGATTCAAGCGGTTAGTCGATGTTCGTTGTTTAAACTTGATCGTTTTTGAAAATTCCGCCTCCCCATAAGTACTGGGGTGTACTACATCGACTTACAACGAGTACTCCTTGGTTTAGGAGTAGTACACCTATTGTGCAAATTGGATAGTCTTCTTCCAAACCATAGGCTGGTGCCGACCGGTAGGGAATGAAGAAAACTAATTAGCCTAAACGGTGTACAGAAGGTATTGAGTTAAGACAAAGAAAGGGATTAGTAAGAGGGCAAAGTAAATTGCGACTGATATTCACGACCGAACCAAGTATTTCTTCGCCAGTCCTAAATCACCTTTGTATTTCTCCAGGACACTCCGTATCACTACGAAGATCCACAGTTTATTGGATACTCCATCGTATGGTTATATACGAACTCGAAAGGAACTTGTTCCAGTTCGGGGATGGATTCTGGTCCAGGAGAAATAGGAATAAAGTACATTCAGGTGTCTTTTATCTTCACCTTCTCTCGCGTTGCGAGTGCTCCTAGGATTAGGACAGTACACCCTTTATGCTTATTGGATAGTCTTCTTCCAAACCATAGGCTGGTGCCGAACGGTAGGGAAGGAAGAAAACCAATTGGCCTAAAGGGGTGTGCAGAAGGTAATGACTAAAGACATATGAAGGGATTTGGAGAGGTGGCAAAGAATTATACGGTTATAGTTGTGAATCTGGATAATGGAAGAGGCATTACTAGGAATACCGGGATACCCCACCGAAACATTTCAATGTTTCAGTTTCACTGTGTAATGTTAAAAGAAAACTGATTTCCCGATTAGATACTTACTCCAGGGTATGTATTTACCAGGTATGATTCTCACATCTGTATGGTTTTACAGATGATGAGGGGGAGTAAGTTATTGGGAATTAGGTGATCATCCTCATTATATCAGGATTCGTTGTAATCGGTGATATTTGAGGAGATCATCAGGGTTGTTTGCCGGTCGGCAAATATTTGGTTTTGAATATCTGCTGTTGTGCACCAATTTCAAATTGAAATATCTGTATGTCTATTTTTATAGAGTGAGATATACCTTTTGATATTATGTCGACGACATTTACCTATATCAGTGGATGGTTAGGTAAGGAGCATTGAACAGCGGTGTAATTCTTCTTAACCAAAAGTACAGTTTTCAACCTACGACGCACAGTGAAAGAGTTGTTAGACTCGGCGGACTTATACAGAGTATTGTATATTGTCCAGTGTCCACTAGGACAGAGGGGTTGGTCCTCGTACTGTATTCTGTTTACTTTTAACTTCTCTAGTTCTTAGACATGTGTTTCGTAGAAACACAGGGTCTAAGTTTTGAGGAGTTATAGGTATTTGAATAGAGTAGAGAACCAGGTGTAGCAAGTATCGGGATTCTTCAAAGTGATCGAAGATGTAGATACTTGTGTATGGTATTCAGTTGATAGTAATGGTAAAGAGAAATTGCTTCTTTTTCAGGTTACTCATAATTGGAAGCATTCCTAAGTTGAGTAACGCTGATCGGCCTCCTTCCATTTTGTTGACATGCACTGGAGATAGCTGCATGATTTGAATCTGGTTCAATTAAATCAGTGCCTCTGGTTCTATATTGGATATAGAACAGTTCATATCTTAATGTTGTTAAGGTACGGGGAGTTGTCCAGCTTATGATTAAAACCAGACACTGGACAACTCAAGGCACGTTTCTGTAATGGCTGTTTGTGGGTTGACCCAGGCTATGACGAGGGTTGATTTTCTACCATCTGGCAGATCAATAGAAATATTGTTCTAGACTCGCCACAGTTTTATTAAAAATGGATTTTTTCAAAAACAGTAGTGGGAGTATGGTAGAACTGGAAGTGATTCCAGAACCGCAAACGATTACTGAAGATTTGATAAGGAACCTAAAGATTCAATCTGGCTTGACATTCCATTGGCCACTCCGCAGATAAGGTGGGTAACTTCAGGCACCCGAGAGGTACTCCGGTAGCCTCAAGGACGGTGACAGGGAAGTTCTTGTTTACCCACACTTGCCATTGTTGTTGTTCCAGGCTGCGAGACCCGGCAAGAGGATGAGTATAGCGTCGTTCTAAATTTGCTTTAGAAGTGCACGTCTATATGACTCTGCCAGAGGGTTGTCGTAGTCAGTGGGAGCAGCGGAAGCATTGGTGGACATCAGGCTCATGTCTATTTATAGACTAAAGCAGATGTAGCGGAGATAGATCATCTATTTATGATGTGACAGTCATAGGTTTGACGTCGTCAGAATAGGGGATGGATCTGTTGAGAAGGTAGTAGGAAGTGATATTCCTATACTACGATCGGTTATACTTTGGTCCTCACACAGTGGTTTCTCCACAAAGGACTTGGACATTATATCAGACATACTGGTTACTAGATCTATGGTTTTAGATCTAGATTTGGGTGGTTTCCCAATCTGGGTACTTAGACAGCGTTCTAAGAGTATTTAGAATGGACGACTCCTGGCATGGTAGTGTACCTGCAGGTAATGGAGTCACCCTCTCTAAAGGTGTCTTATAGACTAAAGTAGAGAGGGATGTACATGATTGGCAGATCACTTGCTTAGGCAATTGAGTCAATCATGAGATGTCAAGTACCACACCAGATGTTGTTCTTGCAGTAGATGCAATAAGTTGACATTGATCCAATCCTGGAGAAACAGTCGGAAGCAGTTTTAGAACATAAGTGGCTGTTCTAGGGATATGATAACGAAAGCCCCATTCGGGAAACAGTTATCATTCCAGGCTTCCAAGGTGACATGGACGACAAGGAGGTTGTCAGAGTTATAAGTTTTCCTTCTGACGAGGGGCAGTATTTTGGACAGGTGGTCCAAGGCAATACTGAGGGTGGCATGGCGCAGGATACTGATTAAGTTCGATTGACGATACAGTCTAAGAAGCTTGGATTTGGAGTTCATTTATGAGCTCGGTCCCATCAGACATCCAGACACTCTAAGACAGGTATTGCTCATTTTTGGGAGATGGCTTTCTCCGCGAACTTGAGATATAGAGAGACATAGAAAGAAACACCACAGGCGGATCCACTCACTGAGGCTATTCCTCGAACGCAATAGTTTCACAAACGGTTTTTGTGAGACTGACTAGTAGAGGAGTTGGGTGTTCGGTATCACACGGGCTGTGAGTATGCGACATCGCAATAATTAGCCTTGAGTGCAAGTGGGAGATTGTTGGAGATAGTGCCCTCAGAGTCGATTATTGGATCACAGGCACGTGATTGCAATGATTGAGGGAGGACCTATCCCGGTAGGACAGTCTTACTCGAGATGATAGTATGCTATCTGGTTTACCTTTATCATCGTGTACTGCTTTAGGTGACCTGACATGTCGCTATTGCACGTTGATAGAGCCCCTAGGATTCTTGCTTGACTGCCAGCAGTATGAGGGCGATCATATAAGTGAGAGCTGGAGTCTATAAGCACATCCTTAAAAGGTCCCTAGTCGCAGGAGTTTCGAGACAGGGCATCGATACTCCAGAGTAGACTAGTGTATACAGTCGAGACCCCGACGAGGGGCGGTGGCCAGTCTCACAAGCCATTGGTGTCAGTTGGTTCACCTAAGATGTATACAGGTGCTCATTGGGTTATGAGTACACCGGACAGGACTCGCCGGGAACATGCTAGTTGGTCTTATACCTGACGTCAGATAGCAGTTCCCTGGTGACATGTGTACAGATTAGTTCATCGACCTGGGGATCGTCATTTGTCTCGTGTGAGTTCCCACTGTGCTTTGATTACTACCCTACCACGGCTCAAAGGAGTCGTGCAAACAGGTTTTAGTTGGGTACAGTCTCGAGCCACATGGAGGCAGTGAGCGGATCTTCGGGGGTTTGTCTCTCCCGGTATTGGGGGTGAGGTCGCGCTGTGTCTAGGAGAGCCATTACACGAAGACCTTGGCCAAGGCAGGAGATTTACTGGTAGGTATTCCAGTAGTATCTCAGGGTGTTCTGGGCTACACTCCGACACGACTTGTACCGCTTTTGGGGGTCTGACTTTTACCAACCCCCTAGGCCCGACATGCGATGCTCATAGACGAACGGACCGGACTGTACGGATATTGTCACTGACAGGCTCAGTAGGGTGTCAGGATGAGTTCGCTCATCGACGTCCCTTTTAGTCAATAGCTGGTGGCCCGTCACGTATTGGCTTATACCTCTGACGTGCTTGTGGTTAAATCCACAGCCATAGTATTGACGAGTCTTTAGAGTCCACCACATTATCAGTTACTCAAGCTTTCGGGCGAAACGCTGTAGAGGCCGTATGGAGATATGGCAGGGTCCGATCAGATACGTGCGGTATTGCACAGATCAGGATCGGACGGTTTGTACCAGTGGCCGTATGGTTATATGGCAGGGTTCGATCAGATGCGTGCGGTATTGCACGGATCAGGATCAGACGGATATTACTAGCCGGCTTTAGTTTAAGCCGGATCCTAGTTTAGTACAGTGTAGATTTTGTCTCATTGCATTTGTATCCGGACGGAATACAGATGCGGGTGTGTATGCACAGTATGGGGGTTTTCCTGTAATTTATTACGGGACCAGTTTTCTGGAGTTGCCAGTTTGCATTCCGTTCCGGCCGGTTTTCCTTTGTTCTGTCCCGGCCGGACTTTTCCGATGGAGGGGGTTATTTGCAATTGTGCAAATAACTTTAGTGGAGGGGTTTTATTGCAAAAGATTTATTATGAGAGCATCTTTTCTTTTGTTGCACCATTCTTGCATTTATTTGTGATTTGAGAGGGTATGGAGTAAAGTATGGTTGATGTTTCTTTGTCTAGGATGTGGTCACCTCTTCTCATCTCCTACCATCACCTCCCTTCATGCTTGATTTTATCCCTCCACCATTCTCACATTGTAGTGGCCGGCCATATATTGAGAGGGGAGGAAAAATGAGAGGTCCCAACTTGGTATGAGGGATTAATTCACATCTCATTTTTCATGCTTGCCAAATTCTCAAAAACCCTCTCCAAAGTTCATGATTCCTCCATCCAAAGGCAACAAACCCCAATGAGACAATGACTCTACACATCCTACAGCAAACCTTGGGCATGTCGAGTTGCCGGCTTCATGCCCGAGTTGCCTCGGTATAGAGGCGGGAGCCCGTAAAAGATGCAGGCGATGTGGTGCCATTCCGGCGAGGAGGCGACGACCGGAGATCCCGCGAGGAGATCGGAGTGGAGATGAAGACCGGAGGACTCGGATCAGTCGGTATATCTCTAACCCATCTTCTAGTTAGCTTAGACTTGTTAATGGTTACGATCCGGGTGGTTAGTGCGCGGTGGTGCCGGTTTGCTAAGTCCGCAAAAATTAAAGTTTATCACCGTTTCCGCGTTTGGCCGTCGGATTGACGGCCGGGGCGCCGCCGTGCACATACACAGAGTAGTCTGTTAACCCGAGATCGTCATAGAGTCTTGTGTGGTTCCCACTGTGCTTTGATTTCCATCTTACCACGTCCAAGAAGGCGTGCAAAACGGTGGTTTTTGGGTACAGTCCCGAGTCACATGGAGGCAATGAGCGATAGGAGGGGATTCGTCTCTCCCGGTATAGGGGGTTGATGTTGCGCTGTGTTCGATTGGCTATAACCGGAAATCCCTGGCCAGGGTTGCTGAGATTTACTGGTAAGTGTTACCAGTAGTTTCTCGAACTGTTATAGACCTCATATCGACCCGACTTATCGAGCTATTGGGGTCTGACGTTTACCACACCTAGGCAAGATATGCGACATATCAGACGATCAGACCGGACTGTACGGTAGTGTTACTGGTTGGATTCACTGGAGTGTGAGCGGGCTTGCTCGTCGATCATCTGATCGCTCAATACCCGGGTGGCCGTTACGTTTAGCAGACCGCTTGCGGCTTGTGGGTGCTTGATATGACATCATCTGCTGCCGGCGTATTGACGAGTCTTTAGAGTCCTACACAGAGGTTTCCTGGCTCAAGAAAAACAAAATAGGAGCGCATATGTGATATGTGCGGGACCGAGAATGATACCAGTATGTGATACTGTATTCGATTCTCGCGATTTGTGACATTGATCGGTTATATGCGATATAGCCGGGTTATCGGATCAAGTGTTGATTCGATAAGTTGTTACTGTAGATATTAGTCGGTTATATGCGATATGACCGGATCATTAAATCAAGTGTTGATTTAATGATTTAATGCATAATTATATATATGATATATTACTTTGCATTAACTAGTATCGGTTCACTTTAAATGGATTTTCTCGCTCGGAAGTGCACATTGTATATGTGATATACTTTTTGTGCACTTGATTGTATCATGTTTGATGATACATGCTCTCTAGGGTTTGTGTAAAGATTAAACCATGGTTGTGTAATGGTTAGGGTTTTCTTTTTCATTTATTTATTTATTTCATTTGTTTTATTTTGGAAAAGAAATGGCAAAAGAAAAGAAAATGGTTGCTAGTTTTGTTTTACATTGAAAGTTCATGAAGCTTTGACTAAGTGATCATTTTGTCTTCATGCTTAACCCTAACCATCCCACTAACCATGATTTATTCTCTACACTTGACCATGGTTTGGTTATGATAAGTATTCTTTTAATTTTCTTTTTGGAATTAACTTATCATAACTTTATCTTCTTCTTCTTCTTCATCTTCAAAAAAAAAAGCTTCACTTCATCAATGGTGATTGATGAAATAGAGTGAGAAATCCAATTCTAAAGTCTACCCACTTCCTATTTCTTCATCCTCTACCTCTTGCCAAGTAGTAGAGTGTGTTTCCTTCATAAGTTTTCAAGGCTTGGTGAAGGTGGAGCTTGATCTAGTGATGCCTCGACGTAGATCATCTTTGGCACGTTGTCGACGACCTAGCCCGGTCTTTTCTCCGATGAAACCACCGTGAGAGTCATGGTTTGATTTGGACAGTGGAGATGACTTCATTGCGGAGCTGTGGAGGTGGAGCACCGGATCTACAAAGGTTGTATTTCCGTTTAACTTATAGTTAAGTGTTAACTAGTTCTTTTTCGCCTAGACATCTAGCTAACGATCCGTAGTCTAGGGTTTCTCGGCACCGTAATTTTTGAAACGGGCATGGTTGATGCCTTGTGAGACCCCTTGAGAGTGCCTAGGAACCCTACAGTGGTATCAGAGCCTAGCTAGAGCCTTAGGCGAAGTTTGGACGGAGTTTGAAGTCCGATCGACCCGAAACCCCAACTCAAAATGACTCTCTGGACTTTTTCTAAAAACAGGGATTTTTCAGTATTAAAAATATGTAGAAATATCAGCAGGAATATCTAAGAGTTACTGTAAATTTCGATGCCCTAATTCCATTAAAGCGCCGCGTTTCCGCGGCACGAGCATGGCTCGTGCGGCGGATCCGCGGCCTGTTTGTCGTTTTATGAGTTGAAGTTTGCACAGTAACTCCTATTTAACAGTGCTGGTTTTCCTGGGTATTTTTAATATTTTTTCCAGAGTTTTAATTTTCAGGGTTGTTTTGGGGATTCGAATGTTCGATAGGATTATCAAATCTTGTCTGTGTGGCTTTCCGGATAATTTTTTGAATATGTTAAAAAGTTCGACCGGATATAAATACCCAATTTTTCCCCTATCGGGAAATTTCCAAGTGTTGGATCTTTCCGTAGTTTAACGACGTTCTAAGTAGTGCAAGTAACGCAATGGACCCTCTAGAAGACAACAAACCTTAACTCGATTATGTGACCGTCTTGAACTGCCCTTTGAACCTTCGGGTTTGGGGCAGTTCGGCGTGCCACATGTGAGGCGTTGGCTTGACCCTTCTACGGCTGGACCGTTGGTACTGAGGTACGAACTGAATGTTTTTAGACTTGTTTCATGTATTGATCTGTATCGGGAAAACTTGGGTGTTTGACTGTTCGATCGGAAAGTTTAACATTTTCTATTTATCCGGAATGTGATACAATAATTGGAATTCACAAATAGTTATGAGATAACTGAATGAATGTTATAAACATAGCAGTTTAGTCTCACTTGATCGGTTGCCACGGAATTTTGATGTGATCAAAAGTCCGTCGCAATCACGTAGTGTACGCGGATACTCGCCGGATAAACTTAATAGACAGCCTCACTCCATAGCCCCGACCAAGTGATTGTAGGAGAACCCCGTCGCCGAAAGCATCCGTTCGGGTGCTCGCGGCAGCGGTGTTCCGCCTTGGTGCACTTTGTCGACGGTATCGGGGGTACGGCCGCCTACTAAAGTTTGCGACGAGCATTCGATCAGGATGTCGGGAATCCTGTTGAATTCCCCGACTTGATATTGAAAAGAGTTTTCGATAATGAGACTAAAATGCGGGGTTTATAATTGTTAGGCATGCGATGTCTAAGTAATTCATTTGGTCAGGCATGCGATGTCTGAGGTGGTTGCGGATTCCAACTGTTGTAGTTTTACACTTTCTTTTCTGTGACCGTAAGTGTAATATGTGATATCGCCGGTTTCGTTGCTATATGTCAACGACAATTGGGATGGACATATTTACTTACGTTGATGACATGTGATGTTATGTGTTGCTGGATATGTTATATTGGATCGTCGTGTTTGAATAGCCGGGGTTTTTTTTATGTGAGATGAGTGTTTTTCATTTTCATTCATGTAAAAACTTGTATGTAATATTCTTTTATTGGGGCACTTCCAGGTTGCGGAAGTTGTCACCTGATGTATATTATTTACTTTTCCGCACTAGGATAGACCCAAGGAGGAGGGCATAAGTAACCGGGTTCTGGAGTCCAGAGGGAGACCAACTCGAGGAGTCGAGTCCGGGTCTCCTAACTCCAGAATTAGAAGGGTTGCTTGCCGCTCTCGTAAGGGTCTAGGGGTGTGGGTTTGGCTATTCATCGCGACCGTGGAATCCGTGTTTTATACTGGCTCGTATTGAAAACACGGACGTCCTAGTATATCCAATATTTCATATGATATTCTTCTGCTGCGATATCTGTGATGTGATCATGTAATGTTCTGTGATAGATACAGTATATAGTATATATGATATATTATATAGGCGTTACTTATGTTTTACACCCGCGCTAGCCCTGCCCCGCTCTGCCGTTAGTTACCTAACCTAACGGTGCACGAGGGGACATCGAGGCGAATGCGGATGGCATAAGTGTACGTCGTATTTATCTGTGATGTTTAGGTACTTAAATGATGGGACTTCATTAATGTGATTAATGAAATAAAAGAAACCTAAGATGTTGTAGAATCGAATTTCAAAATAAAACAGGTAGCTACAGTTCTTGCTTTGCACAGCGGTATATACGATATATCCTGCACCTTATTCGATGAGGAAAGGACCGAGATCCCTTCACCGGGAGTGACTCCTTTAGCAATAACTGGCAGATGCTAAACACTCGGTTTGTCTTTTGATTGCTTTTAAGAGTTTTTGTTTTGCACAGTGATATATTTGATATATCCCGCACCTCATTCGACGAGGAAAGGACTGACGATCCCTTCACCGGGAGTGACTCCTTTAGCAAAACTAGAAAAGCCTCAAAAGCACTCCATTTCAAAATTCATTCGATCCTACAACGATATCAAGTTCATTACGCAATAGGTTTTCAGAAAAACCTGTCGTAGCCCTCCGTCATTTCAGATAAGTACTAGTTAGTATTCGTGCTGCGGTTGTTTGGCATGCGTCAAGGCGTAGTGTACGGTAGCTAACTAGTGCTTATCTGCTAGCATACGATGCGATTGGATTAGGGTATTCGTACGGCGTTGTTTGGCATGCGTCAAGGGTCGTGCGGGTGGGTCTAATTCAATCAAGAAATGTACGGGTTGAACTTGACTAGCGGACTATGGGTTGTTTGGCATGCGTCAAGGTCATAGCACGCTAGGGGCAAAATATTATCGGGAATTTCAAGTGTTGAAATTTGCAATGAGATTGCATACCTTCTATGAGATAGTTGGATCCCGATACCCGCTGCGAGTAAGAGTTACTCCTGGGAGAGTTTTACAATTACAATTAGCCGATCAAGTAGGTGTCTAGAAAGGTGTTAACGAGGTTACGCCTCTGGGAAAATGAGGTTTACATTAATTAGGTTCGTGAGAAAGCACGGGGGACCTCCCTCAAAGTACCGACACTGGCCTGGCTGAAAGATTGACGAACTTGTGGTGTGTAATTAATCCCGGCTAGTCTTTCCTTTTAGGGTTTGAAGGAAGATTTGATAAAAAGCAGTGGGAGCCATCCTGATTAGATAAAATAATAACCAATCTATTTTTGCAAGAGCGCACGCTGAGTGTTTTCTTCTCTCTCTCTCCTGGTAGCGACCATATCACGCCTTAATCAAGATAATAAAACGGAATATTGACCGAACCCGCTTGTTATACTGAGCTGGGGAACGTTGGTCCCGCTCCAACTTATAATTGTTATAAGACAGAGCAGGAAATTGGGGAATACCAGATTTCCCGTGCCGCCCAAACGAAGAGAGTGCATGCTGATGCATCATCTTCGGGTGTGTTCATTATACAGAACTGTTTCTCAGTATCCTCCGCATCCTTGGTATATGATACCGGATCAGGATCCCAGATATGTAATCTATTACATAGGGCTACAAAAGGGTAGAAAAACTGAGAACGGGTGATAAGTTTCATGAGACAGAAAACGGGGCAAGTGTTGCAGCCAGGTCTGTTGATCACTGTCACCCTGTATTACCTGAATACATTGATTCTGAACAAATGTTATTAGATACCGAACCTGATATACAAAATCATATCTATCTCTTTAAAAGTAAAGAAATGATAAAATTTTGTATTGTTGGATAATGTTTTGAACATTTCCTATATTAAAAGTTGATCGGTTTAGGCACGTTATCTAAAACCATTGATGTTCTAAATCAAACTACAGTTCTTAGTATATGGAACACACACAAGAGGAAGAGTTCAGAATTGAACCATTCCTTCTTGAGGTATTGTAGACTAGGTCAGATCAATGTGACCCGACTAGCTAGAGTTACATAAAGATGCATATTTAAATTAGTTTGAATTTACATCTTGTGGAACTCGCCAGTCATGTCACTGAGATAAGATGACCATAGCTTCGTTTACAGGAAACAGAGAAAGAGTTATTGAACTCTTGGGATGATACATGTTGATGTATGTAGGTCCCCTGTCTACACATGCCAAGACGCGGTTCTTTGTACTTCATTACATTCTCTGATGATCTTTCGAGATTCAGACCTATGTTCCTGTTGAAACATGAGTCTGAACCTTTTGAGATATTCACAGAATATAAGTCAGAAGTAGAGAACCAATACGGGTATAAGTATTATGTCCTATGATGAGATCAGGGAGGAGAATACTTGAGCACGGAACTCCTGGACTATTTTAAGGAGAATGAGATTCTCTCTCAGCATTACTCCTCCGTATACACCATAGCACGATGGTATGTCGGGGCGGAGCAGATACACCCTATTTGATATGGTGTGCTCTATGATGAGTACTACTGAGTTACCTATTTCCATTTGGGAGTTATGCACTTATGAAGTTGCATACCTATTGAATTAGGTTTGATTCAAATCAGTGCCTACCACTTCATATGTGATATGGAAGGGGAAGAGCCCATGTCTTAAGCTAGTTAAGATTTGGGATTGTCCGGCCTATGTCTAAAAAGCAAAATCCGAACAAGCTCGAGGCAAGGTCTGTAATGTAGAACTGGAAAGGTTCCAGCTATACAAAATACTACAGATGATTTGGTACAACCAAAGGATTCAGTAGATGCCAACGAACCTCAGCCTCTCCGCCGATCTAGTAGGGTTTCTCACCCACCTGAGAGATACTTCGGTTTCTCTATGACAGTGGGAGCGAGGATTGCATCATGAGATGATGACCCAACTGGTTTCGAGCTGGCCATCAGGAGTGTGACTCTGTAAGAATGGCTGGATGCTTAGCGATCTGAGATGGAATCCTTATACACCAACAAAGTATAGACTTTGGTTGCTATATCTGAAGGGTTAAATCCCCATCAGGAGCAAGTATATCTTGAGAAGATTACTTGGTGTAGATGGAAAAGTTAAGACTTTCAAAGCTAGACTTGTTAAAGGTTTGCATCATTGACCATACATGGATTATAATGAAACCTTTTCTAAGGAGCTATGCTTAAGTCCATCCAGATCCTACTTGCCACGGTTACATACCATGACTACGATATCTGGCGGTTGGGTGCTATGACTGCTTTTCTAAATGATGTTTTAGAAGAGTGTGTCTATAAGTACACAGCCAGAGGTCCTCATAGACAGTGGGAGCAGCGGAAACGTGTGCAAGATGTTTTATATGATAAAGCAGGCATCACGGAGTTGGAACGTCTGTTTTGATGTAGTAGTCAAAGAGTTTGACTTCATCAAAATGGTAGATGAACCTTGTATAAACAAAAAAGTAGTAGGGAGTATGGTGGTGATCCTTGTAGAGTACGTGGATGACATACTCTTGATAAGAAAGGAGTTTCCTATGCTACGCTCGGTCAATCTCCGCTTATCACAATAATTCTCCATATAGGATCAATGTGATACCTCCTATATCCTGGTTTTTGGATTTATGAGATAGATCTAATTGGATGTTAGGATACTCACTAGTAGTAGTGAGATGGTATCAATCGATCCTGGGGAGAATCACTGGAAGTGTTCCAGAGTGATAAAGACGACTAAATGTCAGTCCCAGGCATTGTCTTTACCCTCAGTAAAGGGACGGTATGTTGGAAGAGTTCCAAGCTAGATACCGTGACATACTAGACGATAAAGGCCGGATACATCGCTACTTAAGATGCTACCAAAGAGGATGTTTGGGTGTATATTAGTTCATGAGATGAACTACGTTCCTACCATTATGAGACAATGGAGTTGTGGCTTATGCCAAGGAACGCCGGTCCCATCAGTGATCCAGACATATTCTAAGGCAGTATCACCTGATCATGGAGATGGTTGATCTCCAGGGTGATCGAGGTTAGGAGAGTAGACTCAGAGGATAACACGGCGGATCCACTCACGAAGGCCTATTCCCAGAGAGAGACTTTTATGGGATGGTTGAGTATGAGATACTACAACCACTGCTACAGATGGCCCTAGTGCAAGTGGGAGATTGTTAGTTATATGTATGCCCTAGAGGCCATTACTGTACATTGGATGTATATTGTAGTGGATGCTGGGACATATATAGGGAGGACTTTCTTGCTCGACATGATAGTATGCTATCTGGTTACTCTTTACCTTAACGTGTACACTGATTGTCTCTCTGTTACATGTTGGTAAAGCCCTTAGGATGTGTACTTGACTACCTGGACTATGATGCGGATCATACTAGTGGAGACATGGTAGTCCATAAGTACATCCTTGAAAGTCCCTAGTCGTGGGTGTATCGAGATGGGGCATCGATATACCAGAGTAGACTAGCGTGTACCTTCTCGACCCATAAAGATGGGCGATGGATGATCCCATATCCATCGGTATTTGACATCAGAGATGATATACGGGTGCTCAGTAGAGACTGGGTACACTGGACGGACTCGTCGAGAACTCCCAGATGGTATTATACCTTACGTCAGATGGCAGTTCTCTGGTGACACTGGTACAGAGTAGTCTGTTGACCCGAGATCCTCATAGAGTCTTGTGTGGTTCCCACTGTGCTTTGATTTCCATCTTACCACGTCCAAGAGGGCATGCAAAACGGTGGTTTTTGGGTACAGTCCCGAGTCACATGGAGGCAATGAGCGATAGGAGGGGATTCGTCTCTCCCGGTATAGGGGGTTGATGTTGCGCTGTGTTCGATTGGCTATAACCGGAAATCCCTGGCCAGGGTTGCTGAGATTTACTGGTAAGTGTTACCAGTAGTTTCTCGAACTGTTATAGACCTCATATCGACACGACTTATCGAGCTATTGGGGTCTGACGTTTACCACCCCTAGGCGAGATATGCGACATATCAGACGATCAGACCGGACTGTACGGTAGTGTTACTGGTTGGATTCACTGGAGTGTGAGCGGGCTTGCTCGTCGATCTTCTGATCGCTCAATATCCGGGTGGCCGTTACGTTTAGCAGACCGCTTGCGGCTTGTGGGTGCTTGATATGATCATCATCTGCTGCCGGCGTATTGACGAGTCTTTAGAGTCCTACACAGAGGTTTCCTGGCTCAAGCAAAACGAAATAGGAGCGCATATGAGTTATGTGCGGGACCGAGAATGATACCAGTATGTGATACTGTATTCGATTCTCGCGATTTGTGACATTGATCGGTTATATGCGATATAGCCGGGTTATCGGATCAAGTGTTGATTCGATAAGTTGTTACTGTAGATATTAGTCGGTTATATGCGATATGACCGGATCATTAAATCAAGTGTTGATTTAATGATTTAATGCATAATTATATATATGATATATTACTTTGCATTAACTAGTATCGGTTCACTTTAAATGGATTTTCTCGCTCGGAAGTGCACATTGTATATGTGATATACTTTTTGTGCACTTGATTGTATCATGTTTGATGATACATGCTCTCTAGGGTTTGTGTAAAGATTAAACCATGGTTGTGTAATGGTTAGGGTTTTATTTTTCATTTATTTATTTATTTCATTTGTTTTATTTTGGAAAAGAAATGGCAAAAGAAAAGAAAATGGTTGCTAGTTTTGTTTTACATTGAAAGTTCATGAAGCTTTGACTAAGTGACCATTTTGTCTTCATGCTTAACCCTAACCATCCCACTAACCATGATTTATTCTCTACACTTGACCATGGTTTGGTTATGATAAGTATTCTTTTAATTTTCTTTTTGGAATTAACTTATCATAACTTTATCTTCTTCTTCTTCTTCATCTTCAAAAAAAAAAGCTTCACTTCATCAATGGTGATTGATGAAATAGAGTGAGAAATCCAATTCTAAAGTCTACCCACTTCCTATTTCTTCATCCTCTACCTCTTGCCAAGTAGTAGAGTGTGTTTCCTTCACAAGTTTTCAAGGCTTGGTGAAGGTGGATCTTGATCTAGTGATGCATCGACGTAGATCATCTTCGGCACGTTGTCGACGACCTAGCCCGGTCTTTTCTCCGATGAAACCACCGTGAGAGTCATGGTTCGATTTGGATAGCGGAGAGGACTTCATTGCGGAGCCGTGGAGGTGGAGCACCGGATCTACAAAGGTTGTATTTCCGTTTAACTTATAGTTAAGTGTTAACTAGTTCTTTTTCGCCTAGACATCTAGCTAACGATCCGTAGTCTGGGGTTTCTCGGCACCGTAATTTTTGAAACGGGCATGGTTGATGCCTTGTGAGACCCCTTGAGAGTGCCTAGGAACCCTACACACTAATCCTACATAAAACTTCACAAAATCACACCCAAATCCCTTTTCATGACTTGTTTTGCCTCTAGGATCCATTGGAGCTTGGAAAGCTAGGATCTTTGAGCTTGTGGCAGTAGGTAATGATCTCTATCTGTTAATTAGTTGCTTATAGTGTTGTGTAGCTTGTTCGTTTTAGTTTAGAACGCTTAAAATCATGTTTCGTGCACATATAGTATCTTTAGTGTCAATATATGATATCTGTGATCTGCTGTGACTCCGAGAGTATACTAGAAAATCTAGCAGTACAGTTGTGTTGTACCAGAGACCCTAAGCCTTCACCTGAAACACGAACCTCTACATCTCGGATTTGGCCGGCGACACCCTATGAAAATCCGGCGACCTCGGATTTATGGTGGAGTTTGGGCTTGAGTTTTGGTGGGTAGGTCTCTGCAGTTGTTTAAGTGTGTTAGGTACTGTTTGATTTTTGTGTTTCTACTGTATACAAAATCTGGGATCACTTTGCTAGTTTCTTGTGTTACGATTAAGTGTGTTACGTTATCCGACACGGTGCGTGTACTTGTGTAGCTCTTGCTCTTGAGTTGGGTTCGTAGTGTCGCTACGCACGTTAGCCACTAAACGAACACTTGAGAGTATGTTTGGATTTGATGCGTTGGTCAAACGTAGTTTATACGTGTTATTGGTCGATTGCTAATATACACTTGTTATTGTAGTTTTATGATCTTAGGGTCACAGGCGAGGACTTCGGACGCTGCGAAGAGGGGAAAGCGAGTGGTTGGCTTTACTTAGCCCCAGGATCTTCTGTGAGTAGATTTATCATCTACAGGGGAATCGCCCGCATGGCGTTATGCGTCTGGGTCAGATATGATATGACATTAGCCGCATGTTTATTTGCATATATAGAGATTGTGCATGAACTCATTTCATATCATTACTTGTTGTGCTTAGACTTGTACCTATTGGACACAGCACTATTATTGACGGTTCATGTCGCACGAGCACTGATTGTACGCCATACACACCGTCGATAATTGCCATGACACGCACAACACACATACCTATGTGATATTGTATAGTTATTGACATTTAGATATTTATTTATGTCCTTTGCTCATATGACATATAGCATACCTGTATACCTACATGCTTACACAAATGCCTGGCCATACCTACATTCTAGCTACACCTATATCTATATGGTAGGGTACCATTAGTGACATGTATATACACATATGAGATATAGCTACATGTACATCTTGCATACATACTTACATGTACACCAATATACCTTGTTATAGTTACATGTTCACCTTTATATGATGTTGCGTTGGATTTTGGATATTAGGAACGACATGATATATTTAATAATTTGTTGCAGTTAAATAGCGGTTTTTCCTTTATGTGCTCATATTACTGTTTCATGTTGCATATATTATATTCATGGATTTTCGCATTTAGATATGGATTTCATATGATGTTTTACTCCTAAGTATATATATTAGTGGTATGGGACGCTGTTATATATGTACACATATATAATGATCTATGCAATTAAATTTATTGATTCTTGATGTTTTCTGGATTTGAGGACCGTGGTAGTTTCATGAAATTATGTATTATTTGAAAAACCTGGTTTCTCTTGATATGATATTTCAGCATCCACCATGAGATTTGTGATATATACCCGATGCGAGAAGTGGAGTGGGCCGTGTGCGGGTACATGGTGGGGCCCGGAGGTACCCGGGGTAAGAAGATCGCAGGTGATGGTGATGTGTTAGTGGGGGAATCCTACCTACCGGTGACAGTATTGGACTCTGTAGGGTTGCTATGCACGCGCACAAGGGTCTACGAGGTATCAACCATGCCCGATTAAAAATTTAGCCGTGCCGAACAACCCGAATACGGAACTTTAAACTAGAGATTAGGTGAAAACAAGCATGCTAAACATTTTAACACTAAGTGAGAGGGATTACAACCTTTGTAGATCCGGTCCTTCACTTCATATGCTCCGTGTTGTGGTCCCTTCGCTTTGATCATCGGGATCCGGACTCTCGAGAGGTTCCACGAAGAGAAAGACGCAACCTTTGCTTCCGATCTTCGATACTTTGATGATCTACCTTGAAGTTTCTTTAACACAAGCTAACACTCATGAAATGATGTGAACACCCTCATCTAAATGGCAAGAGAAGATGAGGATGATGAAGTAGGATTTTTGCTCTCTTTATTTATATTTTTCTCACATTGATCCATCACAAAATTCAAAGCAGGAAAGGATTTCAAGCAAAGAAGAAGAAGGAAGAAGATGATGAACAATGTTGATCAATCCTTTTGTGATGAATATTAATCAAGAATATATGATTGATTATCCAACCATGGTCAAGGATGAGAGGCTAAACTAATGTAGAGAATAAACTAGAGTTAGGGTTTGGTTAGTTCAAAGCATGAGTCATAACAAAATATCTTTATCATGACAAAATAGAAAACCTTCTAGAATGAACAAGAAGGTGCTAACCCTAATCAAACCCTAATCCCATTATATCATCCTTAAACATGTTTTATAATAAATCATATCATGTCACAATAATATATATCACATATATATTATATATTTGCAACAAAAGAAAATAATACAATTAACATATATCGCATATATATCAATGTATTAATCCGGGTGAGAAAAAGAATCTTTTAGTGAGCAAATATTAGTTAATGCAATTTAATATATCATATATATATTATTATACATTAAATTATCGAATCAACACTTGATCCGACAATCCGGCTAGATCGCATATAACCGACTAATATTTATCTGTACCGATTCATCGAATCAACACTTGATCCGATGACCCGGCTGATATCAAATATCGCGAGAATATAATACAGTATCATATATCGCATTATCCTCGGTCCCGCACATATCACATATGTGCTCCTACTCCGTTTTGCCTGAGTCAAGAAACCTCTGTGTAGGACTCTAAAGAATCGTCAATACGCTGGCAGCAGGTGATGATCATATCAAACACCCACAAGCTGCAAGCGGTCAGCTAAACATAACAGCTACCCAGGTATTGAGTGCTCAGAAGATCAACAAGCAAGCCTGTAACTTCTCCTGTGAATCCAAACAGTAACACTCCCGTACAGTCCGGTCTCGTCGTCTGATATGTCGCATATCTCGCCTAGGGGTGGTAAACGTCAGACCCCAGTAGCTCGATAAGTCGTGTCGATTTGAGGTCTATAACGGTTCGAGAAACTACTGATAACACTTACCAGTAAATCTCGGCAACCCTGGCCAGGGATTTCCGGTTATAGCCAATCGAACACAGCACAACATCAACTCCTTATACCGGGAGAGACGAATCCCCTCCTATCGCTCATTGCCTCCATGTGATTCGGGACTGTACCCAAAAGCCACCTTTTTGCACGCCCTCTTGGACGTGGTATGATGGAAATCAAAGCACAGTGGGAATCACACAAGACTCTATGACGATCTCGGGTCAACAGACTACTCTGTACCTGTGTCACCGGAGAACTGCCATCTGACGTATGGTATAATACCATCTGGGAGTTCTCGGCAAGTCCGTCCAGTGTACCAAGTCTCCACTGAGCACCCGTACACCATCCTTGATGTCAAACACCGATGGATATGAGATCATCCATCGCCCATCATATGGGTCAAGATGCGTATACGCTAGTCTACTCTGGTGCATCGATGCCCTGTCTCGATACACCCTCGACTAGGAACAGTTATAGGATGTACTCGTTGACTACCGTGGCCCCACTAGTATGATCTCATCATAGTCCCAGTAGTCGAGTACATATCCTAAGGGCTTTATCAACATGTAACATAGAGACAATCTGAGTACATGTTAAGATAAAGTACAACCAGATAGCATACTATCATGTCGAGCAAGAAAGTCCTCCCTATATATGTCCAAGCATCCACTACAATATACATCGTATGTACAGTAATGGCCTCTAGGGCATACATATAACTAACAATCTCCCACTTGCACTAGGGCCATCTGTTATGGTATCGCATACCCAACAATTAGCTGCGGTTGAAGTATCTCATACTCAACCATCCCATAAAAGTCTCTACTGGGAAAAAGGCCTTTGTGAGTGGATCCGCGCTGTTGTCCTCTGTGTCTACTCTCCTAACCTCGATCTCCCTGGAGATCAACCATCTCCATGATCAGGTGATACTGCCTAAGAATTATATCTGGATTTCTGATGGGACGATAGTTCCTTGGCTTAAGCCACAACTCCATTGTCACACAATGGTAGGAACGAAGTTCATCTTATGAACTTATATATATCCAGACTGCCTCTTTGGTAGCATCCTTGGTAACGATGTATCTTGCAATTAATCGTCTAGTATGTCACGGTATCTAGCTTGGAACTCTTCCAACATACCGTCCCTCCAATGAGGGTATAGACAAGCCTGCGACTGACATTCAGTCGTCCTTATCACCCTGGAACCCTTCCAGTGATTCTCCCCAGGATCGATTGATACCATCTCACTACAATTAGTGAGTATCCTAACATCTAATTAGATCTATCTCATAGATCCAAAATCAAGGATTCAGGAGGTATCATTTTGATCCTATATGGAGAATCCTTGTGATAAGCGGAGATTGACCGAGCGTAGCATAGGAAACTCCTTCCCTATCAAGAGTATGTCATCCACGTACTCTACGAGGATCACCACCATACTCCCTACTACCTTTTTTGTATATACAAGGTTTATCTACCATTTTGATGAAGTCAAACTCTTTGACTACCACCATCAAAACAGATGTTCCAACTCCGCGATGCCTGTTTTATCATATAAAACATCTTGCACACGTTTTCGCTGCTCCCACGGTCTACGAAGCCCTCTGGCTGTGTACTTATAGACGCTCTCTTCTAAAACATCACTTAGAAAAGCAGTCATGACACCCAACCACCAGATATCGTAGTCATGGTATGTAGCCGTGGCAAGTAGGATCTTGATGGACTTAAGCATAGATCCTTAGAAAAGGTTTCAACATAATCCATACCTGGTCTATGATGCAAACCTTTAACAAGTTTAGCTTTGAAAGTCTCAACTTTTCCATGTACACCAAGTAATCTTCTCAAGATATACTTGCTCCTGATGGGGATTTAACCCTTCAGATAAAGCAACCAAAGTCCATACTTTGTTGGTGTATAAGGATTCCATCTCAGATCGATAAGCACCCAGCCATTCTTACAGAGTTCCACTCCTGATAGCCAGCTCGAAACTAGTTAGGTCATCATCTCATGATGCAATCCTCGCTCCCACTGTCATACAGAAACCGAAGTATCTCTCAGGTGGGTAAGAAACCGTACTAGATCGGCGGAGAGGCTGAGGTTCGTTGGAAACTATTGAATCCTTTGGTTCTACCAAATCATTACCTGCAGTTTGTATAGCTGGAACATTTCCAGTTCTACATTACAGACCTTGTCTCCAGCTTGTCCAGATTTTGCTTTTAGACACAAGCCGGACAACCCCAAATCTTAACAAACTTAAGATATGGGCTCTTCCCTTTCCATATCATATATGAAGTGGTAGGCAACTGATTTGATTTGAACCCTATTCAATAGGTATGCAACTTCACAAGTGCATAACTCCCTAAAGGAAATAGGCAACTCAGTAGTACTCATCATAGAGCACACCATATCACATAGGGTGCTATTGCTCCGCCCCGATATACCATCGTGCTATGGTGTATACGGAGGAGTAATGCTGAGAGAGAATCTCATTCTCCTTTAGAATAGTCCAGGAATTCCGTGCTCAAGTATTCTCCTCCTTGATCTCATCAAAGGACATAATACTTTTACCCGTATTTTGGTTCTCTACTTCTAACTTATATTCTGTGAATATCTCAAAAGGTTCGGACTTGTGTTTCAGCAGGAACATATGTTTGAATCTTGAGAGATTATCAGAGAATGTAATGAAGTACAAAGAACCAATCTTGGCATATGTAGACAGGGGACTTTCATACATCAGCATGTATCAATCCCAAGAGTTCACTAACTCTTTCTCTGTTTCCAATAAACAGAGCTATGGTCATCTTATCTCTGTGACATGACCGGCAAGTTTCACAAGATGTAAATTCAAACTAATTTAAATATGCATCTTTATGTAACTTCAGCCAGTCGGGTCGCATTGATATGACCTAGTCTACAATGCCTCAAGAAGGATTTGTTCATTTCTGAACTCTTCCTCTTGTGTGTGTTCTATACGTTAAGAACTGTGTTTTGATTTAGAACATCAATGCTTTTAGATAACGTGCCTGAACCGATCAACTATTGATATAGGAAATGTTCAAAACATTATCCAACAATACAAAATTATATCCTTTCTTTACTAATAAAGAGACTGATATGATTTTGTATATCAGGTCCGGTATCTAATAACATTTGTTCAGAATCAATGTATTCTGGTAATACAGGGTGATAGTGACCAACAGACTTGGCTGTAACACTTGCACCGTTTTCTGTCTCATGAAACTTATCACCCGTTCTCAGTTCTTTACCTATCTGTAGCCCATGTAACAGATTACATATACGGGATCCTGATCCGGTATCACATACCCAGGACGTAAAGGATACTGAGAAACAGTTCTGTGTAATGAACACACCCGAAGATGATGCATCAACATGCACTTTCTTCGTTTGGGTGGCACGGGAAATCTGGTATTCCCCAATTTCCTGCTCTGTCTTATAACAATTATAAGTTGGAGCGGGACCAACGTTCCCCAGCTCAGTATAACAAGTGGGTTCAGTCAATATATCCGTTTTATTATCTTGATTAAGGCGTGATATGGTCGCTACCTGGAGAGAGAGAGAAGAAAACACTCAGCGTATGCTCTTGCAAGATTAGATTGGTTATATAATATATCTAATCAGGATGTCTCCCACTGTTTTAGTCAAATCTTCCTTCAAACCCTAAAAGGAAAGACTAGCCGGGATTAATTACACGCTACAAGTTCGCCAATCTTTCAGCCAGGCCAGTGTCGGTACTTTGAGGGAGGTCCCCCGTGCTTTCGCACGAACCTAATTAATGTAAACCTCGTTTTCCCAGAGGCATAACCCCGTTAACACCTTTCTAGACACCTACTTGATCGACTAATTGTAATGTATAAAACTCTCCCAGGAGTAACTCTTACTCGCAGCGGGTATCGGGATCCAACTATCTCATAGAAGGTAAGCAATCTCATTGTAAATTTCAACACTTGAAATTCCTAATAATATTTTGCCCCTAACGTGCTATGACCTTGACGAAAGCCAACAAACCATAGCCCGCTAGTCAAGTTCAACCCGTACATTTCTTGATTGAATTAAACCCACCCGCACGACCCTTGACGAAAGCCAACAAAGCCGCACGACTACCGTAATCCAATCGCATCGTATGCTAGCAGATAAGCAGCATATAGCTACCGCACACTGCACCTTGACGAAAGCCAACAAGTGCAGCACGAATACTATATACAACTTATTTGAAATGACGGAGGGCTACGACGGGTTTTTCAGAAAACCCTTTGCGTAATGAACTTGATATCGTTGTAGAATCGAGTGATTTTAAATGGAATGCTTTAGAGGCTTTTCTAGTTTTGCTAAAGGGGTCACTCCCGGTGAAGGGATCGTCGGCCCTTTCCTCATCGAATAAGGTGCAGGATATATCATATATACCGCTGTGCAAAGCAGAAACTATAGAAGCAATCAAAAGACAAACCGAGGGTTGTAGCATCTGCCAGTTATTGCTAAAGGAGTCACTCCCGGTGAAGGGATCTCGGTCCTTTCCTTATCGAATAAGGTGCTGGATGTTCTACAAGGAACACCGCTATGCAAAGAAAGAACTGTAGCTACCAGTTTTTAAACAAGTTTCTACAACATCTTAGGTTTCTTTTATTTCATTAATCTCATTAATGAAGTCCCATTTTAATTATGCTTCACAAGCATCTCTTTTGAAACGAAATCTGCAATATAACATATATCTCATATATATAATATAAACATTCGTCACAGGCAGTAATATGATCTCATCACAGAACATTGCAGCAGCAGAACATATATGAAATATTGGATATACTAGGACGTCCGTGTTTTCAATACGAGCCTGTATAAAACACGGATTCCACGGTCGCGATGAATAGCCAAACCCACATCCCTAGACCCCTACGAGAGCGGCAAGTAACACTGCCAATTCTAGGGTTAGGAGACCCGGTCTCGACTCCTCGAGATGGTCTCCCACTGGACCCTAGAATCCGGTTACTTGTGCTCCCCGCCTTGGGTCTACCTAATGCGGAAAAGTAAATAATATACAACGGTGACATCTTCCGCTACCTGGAAGTGCCCCAATAAAAGAATATTACATACAAATGAATTTTACATGAAAGAAAAAGAAAAAACTCTCATCTCACATAAAACCCCCGGCTATTCAAACGCGACGATCCAATACAACATATCACAGCAACACATGATATCTCATATCATCAACGTAAGCAAGTATGCGTATCCCGATTGTCGTTGATGTATAGCAACGAAGCCGGCGATACACCACATACTACGCTTACGGTCATAGAAAAGAAAGTGTAAAACTACAACAGTTGGAATCCGCAATCTCGTTAGACATCGCATGCCTAACCAAATAAATTCCTTAGACATCGCATGCCTAACAATTATAAACCCCGTATTTTAGTCTCATTATCGAAAACTCTTTTCAATATCAAGTCGGCCAATTCAACAAGATTCCCGACGTGCTGATCGAATACTCGTCGCAAACTTTAGTAGACGGACGCACCCCCGATACCATCGACGAAGTGCACCAAGGCGGAACACCGCTACCGGGAGCACCCGAACGGATGCTTTCGGCGACGGGGTTCTCCTACAGTCACTTGGTCGGGGCTATGGAGTGAGGCTGTCTATAAAGTTTACCCGGCGAGTATCCGCGTACGCTACGTGATTGCGACGGACTTTTGATCACATCAAAATTCCGTGGCAACCGATCATCTGAGACTAAACTGCTATGTTTAAAATATTCAAATTAGTTATCTCATAACTACCTGTGGATTTCAATTATTGTATCACATTCCAGATAAATAGAAAAAGTTAAACTTTCCGATCGAATCATCAAGCACCCAAGATTTCCCCAATATATCTCAACACTTGAAATCAGTTTAAAAACATCCATTACATGCCACAGTACCAATGGTCCAGCCGTAGAAGGGTCAAGCCAACGCCTCACATGTGGCGCGCCGTACTGCCCCAAACCCTAAGGTTCAAAGGGCAGTTCAAGACGGTCACATAATCGAGTTAAGGTTTGTTGTCTTCTAGAGGGTCCACCGAGTTACTTGCACGACTTAGAACATTCTTAAACACGAGAAAAAAATCCAACTTTTGAAAAATTTTCCGATAGGGGAAAAATTGAGTTATTGATATCCGTTCGAACTTTTTAACAGTTTCTAAAAGTTATCCAGAAAAACTAAACAAAGTTATAAAAACCGATTGAATCTTTAAGTCCCTAATACAACCCAGAATACTCAACTGTAAAGTCAGAATAAAAAATTCCCAGAAAATATAGCATTCAATAATATGAATTACTGTGCAGAAACCATTGGACAAGGAGATAGTACGGCCGCGGAACCGCCGCATGTGCAGGCTTTTGCCGCGGTTCCGCGGTGGAAAATTCGAAATAGGCCCCCGTATTTCACAGTAATTCATATTAGACCCTGCTTCATTTTCTGCATATTTTTAATTGACAAAAATCCAAATTTTCAGAAAATTTCCAGAGAGCATTTTGGATTTTTGGGGTTTTGGTTCGATCGGGTTTCAAACGTCGTCTAGACTTCGCCTAAGGCTCTAGCTTGGCTCTGATACCACTGTAGTCCTCTCATCCTTGACCATGGTTGGATAATCAATCATATATTCTTGATTACTATTCATCACAAAAGGATTGATCAACATTGTTCATCAGACTCGTCGGTGATCGCGGGGATATCGACCGGAGTCATGTACGTATGGATACGTGGAATTTCGAGTGTCGAAGCTGGGCATTCGGGTTTCGGTAGCGTATGATATGTACCTATCAGGGCCAGTCGTGGTGACGATGCCTGATAGATCGGTTTTTATGTGTTGATGCTGGGCACTAGTTTTCATGATGTTTTCGGGTGTCGATGTTTGACACTCTGGTTCCGTGAGACTTACAGAATATGAGGGCCGATATTATGGTCGCTATGAGGGCCGATTTTATGGTCGATATGAGGGCCAATTTTATGGTCGATATGAGAGCCGATATGAGGGCCGTTCTGAAGGACGATTTGGGAAATTTGGGATTTAGATTGTCTTGATGGGCACTGGTCCTTCGACGATGAGGATTCCGTGAGGATGGCATGTTTTATCCCATACTCCGCATTTATTTTATATGCATTGCTTCATGTATTAGTAGTACCTGATAGAGTATCTTTCATGACTGTTGCATATACATATTTCCATATTATTGCTTCATGTATTAGTTGTACCTGATAGAGTACCTTTCATGACTGTTGCATACATATGGCCATTTATTGCTATTAGCTTGCATGTGATAGATTCGCACAGTACGTGCATACTTGTGATTACCTCATATGTTATTTACTATTCATGAGTTGGAAACTCACCCCCGTTGTGCCATAGGGTTGTCCAGGTTGTCCCTCAGAGCAGTTAGAGGCATGGCTTTCTTCTTCACTTCGTATCATCTTTTGCAGCGGATACAGCCACGGCTGACTTGGTGCAGTTTTGCTATAGGTGGGTTTTGCAGTTATCCGATGTTGCTCATTATATATTCGTTGTATCCAGTACTCTCCATCTACTATTTTTATGTATTGACTTAGAGACGAGTTGTGAGGACGATATTGCGTATTATTTGTGACTTGGAGTTTTTCATGCTGTTCACTTTATATCGTCTTTTTCTTCGCTACGGCGTCGTATATCTGTTGTGGTGGATGCTTTCTTCCTTTGGGCATGGATTTGCTCCCGTTTGGGGATAATTTATTTATATCTTTTGTTGTACCCCTTTGGGGGCTTGTTTTACAAAGGAGGTGCTGCCAAATTTTAAAGGAAGTAAATTTGGACTTTAAAGAATTTTGATTGAGATTTCAAAAGTTTTAACAATGTTATTATCACTTACTACTTTTGATGGTTTTGATTGATGGGTTTTTGGCTTACTTGAGTTACGTTACGCCTGGAGACGTTACGTAGTTTAAGGGCCATCACGTGCGAAATTTTGGGTCATGACAATATCACTTGAGATATTTTCCTCACCCAAGTTCACTAGTAGTTCATCTTCTTCCTCCTCTTGATTTTTCTAGAGTGAAAAAGAAAAAGAGAAATAGAATTATAAAGTGAGCAAAATTCCTACTTCATCAATCTATACCAAACTAGCCCTTTAGTATAGATTGTTTCCTTCACTAATTCCTTAATTAGTGAAGAGGTAGCTTGAGTTAGAGATTCTTCAAGGTGGATCATCTTCGGCCTTAAAGATCCTTAAGCAAGTTCGTTCCTTTCACCAAGTGGAGCCTATGAAGAGTTCTAGGGACTACTACTTGGAGCTTTAAAAGTGAAGGACCGGTCTACAAATGTTGTATTCCCTTTTCTCTTAGTGTAAAGTTTGTTTACATGCTATCAAACCCTAATTCTCTAGTTCGATTCTAGGTTAGCATGCCCTAGTCAGCCAGCGATCGACACGGCTTAAGGCAAAGAAGGAACCTTCGGAAGCTACCTTCCACTCTTTTCTCGGAGAAGAATCAATGACGTTTTAGCACACTAGATTTTATAAAATTGTATACTTGATGCTTGTTAAAACCTAGTAGTGGTGCTAAGACTTACTTTCAGTTTGTGCACCCCACCATGGGTCTATCCTAGGTGCAAGAAAATATAAATGAAATAATACAACGGTGGCTACAATCTCAACCCGGATGTGCCCCGCAAAAGAATATTACATCACATTACAAATATACATGAATGAAAGAAAAGAACACTCTTCTCATACCTCCCCGGCTATTCATTTATGATGATCCAATACTTCATATCCACAAACCACAAACAAGATACTAGATATATGCAACCCCCACTAATCGACGTATAACAATTAGTAAACATTTAGAAACACATATACGAACTAAAAACGAATAAACGATGTTAAAATTTCGACTTCGAAATACGTCGTATTGCCCAAGTACAAAGATAACACAATATAAAATCCGGGCAAAATCAAACAACACCATAAATCCTAAATCTAAGAGTACAAGACACCAAAAGAAACTCGAGACCTAACTCCACAGGAAAACCGGCCATAGCGGGAAAAATGCCATTTCCGGCAGTTTTGCATTGAAGTTTGTGCCTCGTTTTTCTCTGGTGTTCTAGATACAATATAAAGAGCACTCTGCAATTGTTTAAATAATTTTTAGAGGCTCTGGAAAAAATGACAGCAACTTGGATTTATAGGTTTAACGTTACGGAGTTATTTCGGTTTCGAAAATCTAAACTTCGTCTAATCAGCTAGTTAAGGTTTGAGTAGGCTCTGATACCATGTAAGTCTATGTCATACACTCCACAAGGTTTGTGGAAATGCGGAATTTACAAAAAACAATTTTATAACAAGAAACATCGACTAAACTTCCAAAAGCTTAACTAACAAAACATACAAAGGTTCTAATATACTATGATAGTGTTTTATAACTTTATGATACTTGTCCTTCGGGTCTTCTTGTCCCCTTCTTGAGCTCCTAGATGGTACGGGTCGAGCTTGGTCGTTGGCTTCCTCGTGTCGAAGACGATCCACCCGAGTATCTATGGTTCAAACTCTAACCTCAAGAATGAGGTAACTAAAGTACCTAGTTTGCTAATCTAGGTAGCTTAGGAGATGCAGAGAATTAATTGGACCAATTTATCTCAAAATGAAGCACTTCTTGTGAAATTTTAAGAATGCCCTCACCATATATACATACCCATATTCGTACTACAAAAAATACGAATACTAAGAGATAAAGATAATCCAATAATATAATACTAGAATGCGGCTTAATCTTAAGCCCACTAGTATTATCCGTCCGAACAACATCTGTATAGCCAAAACACATATATGATTGGAACCCTGCACGTAAAACCATACGGTCTCTACATCGTTTCGCCTAAACTAGGGAAACCCTTTTTTTGGACTCTAAAGACTCGACAGTATGCTAGCAGTAGGTTTAACCATAAGCCCGTCAGTGGCACTAGCTGTACGTAACGGCTACCCAGGTACCTGTCGAAAAGAAGGCCGACGAGCAAATTCATCCGAACTCCTACTGACTGTTCGTGACAATCTGCGTACAGTCCGGTCTGAGAGTATCTTATGCCGGTCTAAGGGGTGGAAAACGTCAGACCCTAATAGCCTGACAAGTCGTTCCGATGTGGCTCAAGACCATCTGAGAATCTACCGGTCTAACTACCAGTAATTGTCAATCCACCCTGGCCAGGGACTTATGGTGTTGGCCAACCGAACACAGTGCGACATCGACTCCTTATACCGGGAGAGACGAATCCCCAACAATAGCTCACTGCCTCCATATGGCTCGGGACTGTACCCAACAAAACCTGTTTGCATGACTCAGTAGAGCCGTGGTAAGATAGTAAACAAAGCACAGTGAGAACTCACATGAGACAAATGACGACCTCAGGTCGACAGATTATCTACACTCATGTCACCAGAGAACTGCTATCCGACGATAGGTATAATACCATCTAGCCAGTCCTCGGCGAGTTCGTTCAGTGTACTAACCCCCAGTGAGCACCTGCATACAATCTTAGATGAATCACACCAATGGCTGCGGGACCAACCATCGCCCCTTGTCAGGGTCTAGATATGTATACACTAGTCTACTATGGAGTATCGATGCCCAGTCTTGATACTCCCACGACTAGGGACATTTAAGGATGTGCTTATCGACTACCCAGCTCCCACAAGTATAATTGCCATCACAACGCTGGTAGTCAAGCAAGGATCCTACGGGCTTTATCAAAATGTATAAGAGATATGAAATAACAAGTAAAATATATCACATGTTAAGATAAAGGAAAACCAAATAGCATACTATCATATTGAGCAAGATTTTCCTATACATACATATTCTTAGCATCCTATACAATGAAGGCTCTAGGGCATACTTATCCAACAGATTGGTGGTTAGACAATGATGCTAATGTGCACGTATGTTCTAACAATAAATGATTTACTTCATTTCAGGATGAATATGGGGGAGTTTAACACTTGGAAATGATACAACATCACTTGTGAAGGGAAGGGGATCCATTAGTCTCTCGATGACCTCTGTAAAATATTTACCATTAAGTAATGTCTTGTATGTTCCTGGTGTAAGAAAGAATTTAATAAGTGCTTCTCTATTTTCTAAACGAGGTTACAAAATTATATTAGAAAATAATCAAATTGTAATCACCAAAGGAAGTATATTTATTGATAAGGGTTATGTATGTGTTGGATTATATAAGTTAAATGTTATTTGTAATAATAATAATGAAATAAATAAAACCAGTCCCATTGTTTTAACCTTGTCTTCTTGTGATATATGGCATGGTAGATTAGGACATGTTAATTATCAAACTTTAAATAAAATGATGCGCTTAAATATGATTTTTAACAGTTCTATTGTCACTCCCCGCTTTCCAAAATACGGAGTGCGAGGAGTGACTAGGCCAGCCATGCTCCAACGGTCAAGGAATAATCCCGCCGTAGTCATACTTCGGTTTCTAGCATTACATGGTAATAAGTAAACACATCACTAAAGTAGGGAAAATCACAGCTCACAACTTTATTTCATTAAAGCAACAGAGTTCATGATACATTTATTTGCGTGAAAGGAATAACTAACTAAAAAAATATCAGTGTTCTTATCGCAAGTAGTAGGCGATAGCGCTGATGTCGCGGTCTAAATCTCCACGATCTCGAATGGCAGGTCCTGCTCCTGGGCTGGGTCCACTCCTTCCTCTGAGCATGCACACCCAGGTCGTTAGGGCGACACAAATAGCAATAAATAGATAGCGTATTCTATATTATTAAACAAGAAATGAATGGCAAACATAGTCATCATGAGAATATGAAATATCAAGTGAATATGAACAGTGAGGTATAGGCATCATATCAGTAAACCATGCAATATGCATGTCACTACCTATTAGTCACTAAGTCAATTGAAATCAATCGGTGGAAAAGGATGCACGTGTTTAACAAGGGTCTTATGTGTGCCCGAGATTACGATCCACTGTTGTCCGGGACATAACAATGCAGCTGTGCCGCTATGCTCACGACCTAATATATATATATGTTGGATATAGTGCCCTCAAAGTCAATTATTGGATATAGTGCCCTCAAAGTCAATTATTGGATCGCAGATACGTGATTGCAATGATTGAGGGATGACCTATACCGGTAGGACAGTCTTACTCGAGAAGATAGTATGCTATCTGGTTTGTTTTTATCATCGTGTACATGCTTTAGGTGACAATACAGATCACTATTACACGTTGATAGAGCCCTTAGGATTCTTGCTTGACTACCAGCAGTGTGATGGCGATCATATACGTGAGAGTTGAGTAGTCTATAAGCACATCCTTAAAGTGTCCCTAGTCGTGGGAGTTTCGAGACTGGGCATCGATACTCCATGAGTAGACTAGTGTATACGGATCGAGACCCCGACGAGGGGCGATGGCCGGTCTCACAAGCCATTGGTGTCAGTTGGTTCACCAAAGACGTATACAGGTGCTCATTGGTGTTAGTTATATGTATGCCCTAGAGGCCATTACTGTACATACGTTGTATACTGTAGTGGATGCTTGGACATATATAGGGAGGACTTTCTTGCTCGACATGATAGTATGCTATCTGGTTACCCTTTATCTTAACATGTACTCTGATTGTCTCTATGTCACATGTTGATAAAGCCCTTAGGATGAGTACTTGAATACCAGGACTATGATGCAGATCATACTAGTGGGGACAGTGTAGTCGCCAAGTACATCCTTCAAATGTTCCTAGTCGGGGGAGTGCCGAGACAGGGCATCGATATTCCAGAGTAGACTAGCGTATGCGCTTCTTGACCCATATGATGGGCGATGGATGATCCCATATCCATTGGTGTTTGACATCAGAGAAGGTATACGGGTGCTCAGTGCAGACTGGGTACACTGGACGGACTAGCCGAGAACTCCCAGATGGTATTATACCTCACGTCAGATGGCAGTTCTCTGGTGATACCGGTACAGGTTAGTCTGTAGACCCGAGATCGTCATAGAGTCTTGTGTGATTCCCACCGTGCTTTGATTTCCATCATACCACGTCCAAGAGGGCGTGCAAAAAGGTGGTTTTGGGTACAGTCCCGAATCACATGGAGGCAATGAGCGATAGGAGGGGTTTCGTATCTCCCGGTATAGGGAGTTGATGTTGCGTTGTGTTCGATTGGCTATAACTGGAAATCCCTGGCCAGGGTTGCTGAGATTTACTGGTAAGTGTTATCAGTAGTTTCTTGTACTGTTATAGACCTTATATCGACACGACTTATCAAGCTGCTGGGGTCTGACGTTTACCACCCCTAGGCGAGATATGCGACATATCAGACGAAGAGACCGGACTGTACGGGAGTGTTACTGGTTGGATTCACGGGAGAATGTACAGGCTTTCTTGCTGATCTTCTGATTGCTCAATACCTGGGTGGCTGTTACGTTTAGCTGACCGCTTGCAGCTTGTGGGTGTTTGATATGATCATCACCTACTGCCGGCATATTGACGATTCTTTAGAGTTCTACACAGAGGTTTCCTGGCTCAGGCAAAATGGAGTAGGAGCACATATATGATATGTGCGGGACCGAGAACAATACATGTATGTGATACCGTATTAGATTCTCATGATATGAGATATCGGCCGGGTATATGTGATATAGCCGGGTCATCGGATCAAGTGTTGATTCGATGAACTGATACAGATTTTATCAGTCGGTTATTTGTGAAATAGCCGGATAATCGGATCAAGTTTTGATTCGATAATTTAATGTATAATTATATATTTGATATATTAAATTACATTAACTAATATAAGCTCACTTAAAGATTCTTTTTCTCACTCGGGTAATACATTGATATATATGTGATATATGTTAATTGTATTATTTTATTTTGTTACAAAATATATTATATATGTGATATATAATATTGTAACAAGTTAAGGTTACAAATGCAACATGTTTTGTGGAGTTTAAACATGGTTAGGGTTTGGATTAGGGTCAACCTTTCTTGAAGCTTCTAGAAGCTTTGTTTTTGTTTTTAAGTAAAGATATTTTGTTGATATTTCTTAACCAAACCCAAACCCTTTACCATAGTAAATTCTCTACATGGGTTAAGTCTTCATTCTTAACCCATGGTTGCAATTCTAACCACACACAAGATTCATTATTCATCACAAATTGATTTGCCTATTCTTCTTCTTCCTTTTTGATGAAAAGCTTTCTAGGTTTTTCATATGTGATGAAAATGAGTGAGAAATTGAAAACAAATGAGAGATAATTTCTACTTCATCATCTTCATCTATTCTTGCTACTTAGATTAGGGTGTTTGCTTTGCTAATACTTTATTAGCAAAGCAAGAGCTTGGGTTTGAGTTTCTTCAAGGTAGATCATCATTGTTATTGAAGATCGGAAGCAAGCTTGCATCTTTCTCTTCATGGAGCCTCTCTAGAGTCCGGGTACTAGATGATCGCAGTGAAGGGACCTCAACACGGAGCTTTAGAAGTGAATGAACGGACTACAAAGGTTGTAATCCCTAACTCTTAGAAGTAAAGTTGTTTACTTGCTTTGTTTCGCCTAATCTCTAGTCTAAGATCTTGGTTAGGGTTGTTCGGCACAAGAAAAATTTGATTTTTGCATGGTTGATGTCTTGTAGAACCTTGTTCTTATGCCTAGTAACCCTACAATTGGGTTATGAGTACACCGGACAGGACTCGCCGGGAACATGCTAGTTGGTATTATACCTGACGTCAGATAGTAGTTCCCTGGTGACATGTGTACAGGTTATTCTATCGACCTGAGATCGTCATTTGACTCATGTGAGTTCCCACTGTGCTTTGATTACTACCCTACCACGGCTTAAAAGAGTCGTGCAAACAGGTTTTAGTTGGGTACAGTCCCGAGCCACATGGAGGCAGTGAGCGGATCGGCTGGGGATACGTCTCTCCCAGTATTATGGGTGTGATCGTGCTGTGTCTGTAGAGCCATTACACAAAGTCCCTAGTCAGGGCAAACGAGATTTACTGGTAGGTATTCCAGTAGTATCTCAGGGCATTCTGGGCTACACTCCGACATGACTTATACCGCTATTGGGGGTCTGACATTTACCAGCCCCCTAGGCCCGATATGTGATACTCATAGACGAACGGACCGAACTGTACGGATATTGTCTCTGATAGGCTCAGTTGGGTTTCAGGATGAGTTCGCTCATCGGCCTCTCTTTTGCTCAATACATGGGCAGCCGTTACGTTCAGCTAGTACCGCCGATGACTTGTGGTTAAACCCACTGCCAGCATATTGACAAGTCTTTAGAGTCTCCTACAGAAAGTTTCCCAAGTTTGGGCGAAACGTTGTAGAGGCCGTATGGTTTTATGGCAGGGTTCGATCATATACGTGCACTTGTGCACGGATCATGATCGGACGGATCGTACTAGTGGGCTTTGGTTTAAGCCGGATCCTAGTATTAGATTGGTTGGATTACTTTCGTCTCATTGTATTCATATTTAGTCGGAATGCGGGTGCAGGTATGTATATACAAATGAGGGGCATTCTTGTGATCCGTCACGAGTTTACTTTAGAAGATGCCATTCTATTTATTATTTTAAACATTTGGATTAATGTTTATTAAGTGGAAATTGTGAGTGCAAATCATGATCAAGAGCATTAAATATGGCATGTGCATGTATGGTGACTCATGGTGTTATTTTTTGTGCCATTTTCTTTTCACTTGATTGTTTATTGTGTGGAATTGATATGTGGAGAGAGAGAGGGCAGCCAAGTGAGGGCTTGGGTTTTGTTTTAGATTTATGATGAGCTCTCACATTCTATCCCATACAATAAGAAAGCAAGCTTCTTCTTCTTCACTAGCTTTTTTGTGCTCACAACTTCTTCAACCTCTATCCATACCATCTCATGTGTTGAGAATCAATGGATGTTATGAGACAAAATAATCACACACTATCTCTACTTCATCTTGGACATGTTGGCTAGCAAACTTCATGTCCGAATTGCTTCGGATTTGAAGCAGGAGCCCGTAAAAAGATTCCTTGACATGGTGCCACTTCGACGAGGAGACCGGAGATCGAGCGAGATCGGAGATGCCGCGAGGAGCTAAAGATGGTGGCTAAATACCTAAAGACATGGATCGATCGGTGATTGGTTCGAAAAAAGTGTTTTTGTAGAATAACCGCAATCAGAACGGTGTCGCGTGTAGCTAGACCGAGGTGAGTACGGGTCGTCCTCAGGGAAACGTTGAATATTTTAATCTTACTTTAGATGTGTTGAAAAAGAGAGGAGGGATAAGAATGTTGAGGGATGGTTTCTAGATCTACGTTAAGCACTAATGCAAAATATAGATATAGATTATTTATGGATGTAGTTAATATAAGAAGGGGCTTGTAGGGTTCGTTAGGATTTAGTAGTTATGGATGATCAATTAAATATTACTCTTTCTATCCTTTAATAGATTTAAAACTAGAACGACAGTGATGCGTGTAGATTAGGGTTTCTGGAGGGAAAAGGAATCCCACTCTTAACCCCTATCTCGACACGGAACTCCGTTCATATCAAGCTTTTACCAAAACAATCATTAATCTAATCTCTAATCGCGATCTAGACTAACAATGAATTGGTAGCGCGCCCGATTAGGATGTTAATGATTCTTTTGATAAAGTTTATAAACTTTATAGGACGTAAAAAGAGTTTAGGTATTTTCATCATCCATTAACCTACCCTAATCCTGCGAACCCTAACAAGCGGAGAATTACTCGCGCATGTTGGGAGAAAAAGAGATGGAGAGAAAATGCATAATTAAACTACGAAGAAATAGAATAAGAAAAAGAAAGCTACCTTTATTAATCAACAATATTCATTACACTTTGATTCCTTAGAAAATGATTACAAAGACTAGTTGCTTCTCGATTTCTTCTAAGGAGGTAGATGTACCGTTGATGATCAGCTTGGATGCGTGAGCCGTCTTGGACTTCGTGATCTCGTCGGCTTGATAATTTTTCCAAGAGGCTCTCGGTCTTTATTTATAGCCCCAAAGCCAGAACTCTTGCTTCCAAATATGGAAGCTAACTATAAAGATTCTCCCAAAAAATTTGCACATTGTATCTCCTCAATATTGCCGCGGATCCGCGGCCCAAGGGGGGGTATGGCCGCGGATCCGCGGCCATTTAATCTTGACCCTTGATCAAATTTTTGGGGCTTCTTTTGTGTGACATTTGGCGATCTCTGGAACCTTTGGAACTTGGAAATCTTCTCATAGTTGCTGCCAGACTTGATTTCTTAATTTTGATTTCTTAATTAGGCAGGTTTGCTTCAACAACTTGATTTCCTTGATTTTAGACCTGAAAATTCTACACAACAACTCAAATAATATTTAGTAGAGTTAAGATTTGGTCAATGATATTATTTACATACATTTTCCTACCAAATGCTAATTATAATATATCAACACATGGAAAATGTTATTTTTACGGATAAACCCTCATATGTATGATATATTATAATAAAGACCTTTTTAATATATAAATAATAGGAAAAATGTAATAACAAGTGTGCAGTTTTATCAACTGAACAAATACCCCCAAACTTATCTTTGATCGTCCCGAGCAAACTAGTTTATTCAAGAGAAGGAGAAAAAGAAAAGAGAAAACTAAGCACACTTTCGTAGGCAAGCACGATTGCACTGAGCACGTGCAACAAGCCGTTAAACCTCTAGGTGTCCCTAGTCGGAAGAGTGTTGTCTCCTGAGGGTTTTCAGCGGATTACACCCACAAAATCCTATAATAAAAGAGAGATGGTGAAATTTACATATAAAGATAAGAACCATAAAAGCTTTGAAAATAAAGAGTTTCCAATTACACTAGCTTTTCAGTTGTTACGAGCCCTATCTTAATTGTCATGAAAAGATGTTAGAAATCACATTATCCCTCAATAAAACATCGTCTTTATTCTTCATTCCTACCTTTCATCCAAACATCGATCATATGCCCCTACGTGTGTGAATAGAACATCCCTACACTCGGAGAATTCAATTCAAGCTATCATACTCTTGTCTATCTGCCGCAGTACTTTTTAATTTGATGAATATTTAGATTTGCTCACACATTTTCATGCGACCGTTAATATTTCTTGAGGTACTAACCGACCGATTACTTATGTGTTTGCTGATTAGGTGATAGTATTTCCCTCGTCTTGTACCACCTAAGGCTTAGCAGTGACTCCCAAACCAGTTGGTCTAAGGCACTAGGTGATGAAGCACCCTCGCTATATTTTTTTATTGCTGCCTTGGCGATAACAAAACCAGTGTTCATTTTTCTTTTCACCATTTTTTTATTTTCTTCATTTTTTTTTGTTTCCTTCATACTTTGGCTTTTAGACAAGAGCATTTCAAGGTATTTTTACTATCCCGAGTTTCAAGACGTGTGTAAGTGCATATAGTAGGGTATCAAAATTCAAATGTTTGGCTTCCAGAATAGAAACTATTTTTCAGACTTATTTTTATCCTCAGATTAGTGACTTCCTTCATCTTACAAACCCTTGGGACAACAGCTCATAACTACTTATTACTAGTTCGTTTAAGAAAACTTTTAATTTTCTTGGTTTTCTTAAACTATTTCTATCTTTTGGATGTAATTTTTCACTTTCTACTCTTTTGTTATAAAAGAAAATTTTTAAAAATTTTTGAAAACGTTGTGCTTATGCAAAGTATGATGCAATTGATGTGTAAATAAGCATAAACCTCCCCCAAACCTGTTTACAGCAATGTCCTCACTGATGTCATCCGTTAAGCTCAAAAAACCTGTAGACTTGGGAGGAGAAAGGGGACAAGAAATAATGCAAGTGAAATCCTCCCCCAAACTTATTTTTGGCTCACAATCTTATAAAAATTCTTTTTCTTTCAAGAGCCAAAATATCCCCCCCAAACTTGAGTTAAGCAATGTTAATCTTTTAAAATCGCAAGAGGGGGTTAAGGTTATTGGTCAATGCCAAGCTTTGCAAAGACCGAAGGTCAACACCAACCATTCAAAAATTTTATCGATGAAGCACCAAGGTTGGTGGAAGAACACGTCACCTTTCGACGTGAAGAAGTAGGGAGGTGATAAGAGGTGTAATGGAAAAGGATTGCATCTCAATTTGGTGAGACGATACAGTGATAGTGTTGATGGATTACTCGCATTATCGTGATTGTCTAGAAGAAGGGGTGGAGGTTCAATTTCTTTCTCTTGGAGTTGATTCATCTCAACACCCGTATCTTTTCAAAATGCGAGTTCATCAGCGAAAATTTCCTCAAAGCTTTCATCGATACCTCGAAGAATAATGTCATCAGAAAAAATAGGGTGATCGTCAGACTCTATAAAAAGTTCTTCATCAGCGTTAGATGTTGACCCGGACAACTCGGTGGAAGAGTCCGTGTATGTATAATACATGGTTGGGTCAAGCAACAACATATGAAAAGAGTCTGTATCATGAGGTTGATCAAATTCGCTACTGTCGACATCCATTAATTCGACAGAACACACATGAGCATAGGGTTCGGAGGGTTCACTTCCCAACTTGTAAATGTTAAACTCAATTGACTTCTTTCCAAAGGATAGGGTCATAGAGCCATTTCTACAATTGATTACTGCGTTGGAAGTGGCCAAAAAGGGTCGACCAAGGACCACCGAAATTTGATTGCGTGGGTTTGCCACAGGTTGTGTATCAATAACGATAAAGTCCACAGGAAATATAAATTCCCCGACTTTGATTAACACATCCTCTAGCTCACCCCTAGGTTGGGTGATAGATCGATCGGCCATCTGAAGAGTGCAATGCACAGGTTTTAACTCTCCGATCCCTAATTGCTCATAAACAGAATACAGAAGCAAGTTAACACTAGCACCTAAATCGAGTAGAGCACGATTGATATTTTTACCCCCAATAGAAATAGAAATTGTAGGACTTCCGGGGTGCTTTCGTTTCTTGGGTAGTTGTTGTGTAAAAGCAGTGCTCACATTACTCGTAAGGAAAACTTTTTTAGGTACTTGAACTTTTCTCTTCCTAGTGCACAAGTCCTTTAGGATTTTCGCATATGACGGAACTTGTTGAATAGCATCTAGGAGAGGAATGTTTATGTTAACTTGCTTAAAAATTTCCACAATCTTCTCCATTTGTGGACTTGGTCTGTTTTCCCTTAACCTGTTTGGATAAGGTGCTTTATCAATAAGGGTTTGGTCCAACATTGGAGAGGATTGTGGGGATGGAGTGGATCCCAGAATTGGAGTGGGGATCGTTTTAGGTAGATTCGAGGAAATGGGAGAAGGGTTCGAGCCTTGGGGAAAACGGAGAATAGGCTTGGATGAAGGTGGGAGACTAGACGAATTAGGGGAAGAAGAAGAAGCTGGGGTATCATTGGTGTCACTAACATCATCACATTTCTCACCCACTCGGTTATTCAACACTTTTCCCGATCTCAACATAGTAACGCCACTCACATTATAACTTTGTGAGTGGCCAGGATTAGGTATGGGTTGAGATGCGAGTTTCCCTTTCTCTCTCGCACTCATTGCGGCATTCAACTGTGCAATTTTGTTTTCTATTGATTTAATACTCTCACCGTGGGAGGCGGAGTCTTTCATTAGGGTATTAATAGAAGACTTCATATCAGCCGACATTTGTATGTAATGTTTCATAAACAAATCCAAAGTTTGTGCGAATGAAGAGTTATCAGTACCGGCCAATTGTGGTGCGGAAGTGTTGGCCGGATTTTGAAAATTTTGTGACTGAAAGGGGAGCTGACTTTGTGGTTGTGGTTGCTGTGGAGGAGGTTTTGATAATTGCTTTAGAACTAATTTTGATTTTGGGGTTGGTTTTGGTTCCAAACAAAGTTAGGATGATTCCTCCATCCTTGATTGTACGTGGAAGAATAAGGATCGTTTCTAGGTCGCTGCTGAAAAGCAACATTAGTTTGAAATGATGCATTCATAGGACATTCTTCCGTTAAGTGTGAAGGATCTGAACAGCAACCACAGACAGTCTTAGGAAGCGTGACCTGATTTAGGGAGACTGATGAGAATTTGTTCTCAATAGCGTCGAGTTTCTTCTGCATCGCTGCCATTTCGGCTTTCACTGCGATGGAAACATCGAGCTGGTGAATACCTCCCCTAGATGAAGGTGGTCTTACGCTTTCCCACTGCAGAGTGTTTTCAGCGAGGTCTTCCAGATATTTCCATGCTTCACCGTCATCTTTAGACATGAAATTGCATTGACACATTGTTTCAAGCATCTGCTTTGTCGCTGGATTAATGCCCTCATATATAATTCGGCATAAATCCCATCTATTGATTCCATGATGAGGACATTGGACAAACAGATCTTTGAAACGTTCAAAGCACTTCCAAAATGGTTCATTGGGAAGCTGGGTAAACTGGTTGATCTTGTTCCAAATACGGGCGGTCTTGTGGTTTGGGTAAAACTTCTTAAGAAATGCTATTACGAATTCATCCCAATTAGTGATAGAGTGTGCGACAGTATTATAAAGCCATTTTTCTGCCAAGTCGCACAGAGTGAATGTGTTGGAGATAGTGCCCTCAGAGTCAATTATTGGATCACAGGCACGTGATTGCAATGATTGAGGGAGGATCTATCCCGGTAGGACAGTCTTACTCGAGATGATAGTATGCTATCTGGTTTATCTTTATCATCGTGTACTGCTTTAGGTGACCTGACAGGTCACTATTGCACGTTGATAGAGCCCCTAGGATTCTTGCTTGACCTCCAGCAGTATGAGGGCGATCATATATGTGGGAGCTGGTAGTCTATAAGCACATCCTTAAAAGGTCCCTAGTCGTGGGAGTTTCGAGACAGGGCATCGATACTCCAGAGTAGACTAGTGTATACAGTCGAGACCCCGACGAGGGGCGGTGGCCGGTCTCACAAGCCACTGGTGTCAGTTGGTTCACCTAAGATGTATACAGGTGCTCATTGGGTTATGAGTACACCGGATAAGACTCGCCGGGAACATGCTAGTTGGTCTTATACCTGACGTCAGATAGCAGTTCCCTGGTGACATGTGTACAGGTTAGTTCATCGACCTGGGGATCGTCATTTGTCTTGTGTGAGTTCCCACTGTACTTTGATTACTACTTTACCACGCTCAAAGGAGACGTGCAAACAGGTTTTAGTTGGGTACAGTCCCGAGCCACATGGAGGCAGTGAACGGATCTTCAGGGGTTCGTCTCTCCCGGTATTGGGGGTGAGGTCGCGCTGTGTCTAGGAGAGCCATTACACGAAGCCCCCGGCCGAGGCAGGAGATTTACTGGTAGGTATTCCAGTAGTATCTCAGGGTGTTCTGTGCTACACTCCGACATGACTTGTACCGCTTTTGGGGGTCTGACTTTTACCAACCCCCTAGGCGCGCCGTACGATGCTCATAGACGAACGGACCGGACTGTACGGATATTGTCACTGACAGGCTCAGTAGGGTGTCAGGATGAGTTCGCTCATCGACGTCCCTTTTGGTCAATAGTTGATAGCCCGTTACGTATTGGCTTATACCTCTGACGTGCTAGTGGTTAAATCCACAACCAAGGTGTTGATGAGTCTTTAGAGTCCCCCACATTCAGTTACTCAAGTTTCGGGCGAAATGCTGTAGAGGCCGTATGGAGATATGGTAGGGTCCGATCAGATACGTGCGGTATTGCACGGATCAGGATCAGACAGTTGGTACTAGAGGCCGTATGGAGATATGGCAGGGTCCGATCAGATATGTGCGGTATTGCACGGATCAGGATCGGACAGTTCGTACTAGAGGCCGTATGGAGATATGGCAGGGTCCGATCAGATACGTGCGGTATTGCACGGATCAGGATCGGACAGTTAGTACTAGAGGCCGTATGGATATATGGCAGGGTTCGATCAGATACGTGCGGTATTGCACGGATCAGGATCGAACGGATATTACTGGCCGGCTTTGGTTAAAACGGATCCTAGTATAGTACAGTGTAGATTTTGTCTCATTGCATTTGTATCCGGTCGGAATACAGATGCGGGTGTGCATGCACAGTATCGGGGTTTTCCTGTAATTTATTACGGGACCAGTTTTCTGGAGTTGCCAGTTTGCTTTCCGTTTCGGCCATTTTCATTTGTATCTTTCAATGGCCGAAGATTGGTGGAGGAGGGCTTATTTGCATTTGTGCAAATAAGCAATTGTGGAAGGGGTCTTTGCATATTATTCTATCATGATACTTGCACCATCATTGCTTGACTTTCTTTAGTTATCATGTTTTGACTTTTGTGTGATCATGGGTTTGATGATGGTTGTTTTGGAGTGTTGGTTTTGTGTGATGATTATTCATCATGATGAGCTTTTCTCTTTCTTGCATGATTACATACCATTCCTCTCACTCACTTCCTCATTCATTCTCCCCTCTCCCATTCCATGCCATGGCCGGCCATTCATTGAGGTGGGGGGCTGTCCCAAAATTTTGGAAGGGGTTTTTGGTTCATTTGTATTGCACAAAATCCATTTAGCTCCATCTCCAAAAACTCCATTCCTCCACCATCTCAAATGGCACCTCCATGAACCCCAAAATGAGACACAAGTTCTACACATTCTACAGCAAACCTTAGGCACGTCGGCTCGCCAACTTCGTGCCCGAGTTGCCTCGGTATAGAGGTGGGAGCCCGCAAAAGAAGCAGGCGACGCGGTGCCCTTCCGGCGAGGAGGTGGAGACTGGACATTCCGCGGGAGATCGGGACGACGGCGAGAAGACCGGAGGACATGGATCGCTCGGTATATCTCTTTTCCCCATCTTGTAGTTAGCTAGGACTAGTTAATGGCACGATCCGGGTTTTTAGTGCGCGGTGGTGCCGGTTCAAGAAAATTAAAGTTAGCCATCGCTTCCGCATTTGGCCTCGGGATGGAGGCCGGGGCGCCGCCGTGCACTTACAGTGGTATCAGAGCCTCGCCATTAACATAGTCTAGCTTTGTCTAATGTGTTTTACATTTCTGATCGAACAAAAATCCCAAAACCCGCGTTTTCATGCATATCAGTTTCTTTCAAAATTTTTTGTCTCGAAAATTTTTTCAGGGTGTTGCAGAATGATGTGCAGGGAATCCTAAGAACACTGTAGAATTTTGGTCACCTGATCCTTCCGTACGACCGCGGAACCGCGGCCATAACCCCTCTTTGGCTGCGGTTCCGCCGCAGGAATTTGGATCCACGTCACCAATTTTTTGCAGTGGGCTTGTGGGCTGAAAATAGGGGTTTTGGTATACTTTGTTTGGGCCCAGAATTTCTGTGAGTGCTACAGTATTGCTTGGGGGCCCACTTGGTAAAATTTGATCGATCGGGTATTTTAAACACATTAGTTCACAGTATTTACATTATATCTGCGACCGTGAATGTCACTTGATCGGTAGATCCTATCTAACTGCTATAGACCGGTTAGACGGATTTGCGAACGTGACATTCACGTTGATGTTCTGTGTATTGCTGTGATGTTGCGGATCGGTCGTGGGGGATAGCCTGGATGCAATGCTAGTACAGTTTTTGATGTATTATGTACATTTGATATTGCGGGGCGAGCGTCTGACATGTGGACTGCCGTCACTGCCTGTTTGTATTATTATTTTGGGGCACGGCCAGGTTGCGGTCGATGTACCCGTTGTATGTATATTTTACTTTCTGTACTAGGATTACCCCAAGGAGGGGTGCACGCATAGCCAGGTTATAGAGGGCAACGGGCCCGCATCTCATGGCATTGAGACGGAGGGGGCTTCACTCTAGGATTGGCGGGCTATTTGCCGCACTCGTAGGGGGTACAGGTTGACCCAGGAGGGGTGCCCAAGTTACCGGATTCCGTGAAGTGCTGGGTGGTCCATTCACGGTGCTGAAGGGGGCTGCCTCGCTTCAGGTTTTGGCGGGTAACTTGCCGCGCCCGTAGGGGTCTAGGATTTCATTGCACAGGCTATCCACACGACAAGGAGAACATCGGGTTTCAGTAGTGGCTCTGTGAAACCCGGGGATCCCAGATATTTGTATTGTTCTGTGATGCTGTACATTTCTGTGATGTTGCATTTTTATCACGCCTTGAGCGAATATAATATATTGGTATATATATTAGTAGATGTTGTATATGTTTTGCATCCGCGCTAGTCCAATCCCCGCTCTGTCGTTAGTTAGCTAACCTAACGGGTAATGACGGGACCCAGTGGCGAATGCGGATGGCATATACGTACATCAGTATATTTTCGTTCTTTTTGGTGTGATCAATTGATGGGACTGCATTGATTCGGATCAATGCAAGTTAAAAACAAACCTAATCTGATGTTGTTGGAACACTTTTCAAAAAGCTGTTATTGTAAGGACGTTCACTTTTGTTTAGCATCGTGGTATTCAGTTAGAATATCTTGCTCCTCAGTCGACGAGGCAAGGGCCGAGATCCCTTCACCGGGAGTGACCCCTTGAACAAAAAGTTTGCGTCAGGGCAATGACTTCACTATAGCCGATTACTTTTGCTTTGCACCGTGGTATTCAGTTGGAATATCCTGCACCTCATTCTACGAGGAAAGAGCCGAGATCCCTTCACCGGGAGTGACCTCTTTAGCGATGGTTTTCGTCACTATATTTTCAAAAAGCTATCAGTTCCTTCAACGATATCAAGTTCAAACGTTAAAGGTTTTCGCCAGAAACCATTCGTAGCCCTCCGTCATTTCAGTTAAATATTCGATAGTATTCAAGCTATGTATTTTGACCTCACGCCAAGGCATAGTGATTGGAAGCTGCCGGGTATTTATCTGTTGCATAGATAGATGCATTGGTTTGGGACAGTCGTACTACTATTTTGGCCTTCGTCAAGGGTATGTACGGGTGGGTTCAAATCAACCTGGACAATGACGGGTAGAACTTGACATGTGACTTATGATATTTTGACCCCACTCCAAGGTCATAAGAGCATGGGGTAGAAATCACATCGGGAGTTTCAAAAGAAACTGAAACTTGCCAGATATGCGCATACCTTCTGGAGTGTGATGATGTGAGCGGATTCCGTCACGTTATCATGCGATGATAGTTGGATCCCGATTCCCACTGATGAGTTGGTTTACTCCTCGGGTGATCCCGACTAGTTCTTCTTTCAGGTTTGGAGGAGAATTTGACGGTACAGTGGGAGGTTTCCAGATTAGATAAATTGGTAACCATTCTGATCTAGGTTAGAGTGCACGCTGAGTGTTTCTTTTCTCTCTTTCTGGCAGCAACCATTGACCCGACCCTAAGACTATGACTCAGTGACCAAATTAACCGAACCTTCTTAATCACTGGCTTTTGGATTGTCAGAGTTGCAAACCTCATTGCCACTCCTACTTTTACCCTTTTCTCCAGGACACCCCGTATTACTACGAACGTCCACTTCCATTGGACAAATCCATCGTATGGTTATATACGAACTCGAAGGAATTTATTCGAGGATGGTTTCTGGTTCTGGAGAAAACGGATAGGACTATTCAGTTGTCTTTTCCTTTTACCTTCTCTCAGGTTGCGAGTACTCCTTGGTTTAGGGGACAGTACACCCATTACGCAAATTGGGTAGTCTTCTTCCAAACCATAGGCAGGTGCCGACCGGTAGGGAATGAAGAAAACCAATTAGCCTAACGATGGTGTACAGAAGGTATTATGTAAAGACAAAGCAAGGGATTAGTAGGAGGGCAAAGTAAACTGCGACTGCTATTCACGACCAAACCAAGTATTTCTTCGCCAATCCTAAAATCACCTTTGTATTTCTCCAGAACACTCCGTATCACTACGAAGATCCACAGTTTATTGGATAATCCACCGTATGGTTATATACGAACTCGAAAGGAACTTGTTCCAGTTCGGGGATGGATCCTGGTTCAGGAGAAATAGGAATAAGGTTTATTCGGTTGTCTTTTATCTTCACCTTCTCTCGCTTTGCGGGTGTTCATAGGATTAGGACAGTACACCCATTATGCTTATTGGATAGTCTTCTTCCAAACCATAGGCTGGTGCCGAACGGTAGGGAAGGAAGAAAACCATTTGGCCTAAAGGGGTGTGCAGAAGGTAATGACTAAAGATGTATAAAGGGATTTGGAGAGGTGGCAAAGAATTATACGGTTACAGTAGTAAATCTGGAAGAGGCATTACTAGGAATACCGGGATACCCCATCGAAACATTTCAATGTTTCAGTTTCACTGTATACTGTTAAAGGAAAACTGATTTCCCGATTAGATCACTTGCTCCAGGGTATGTATTTACCAGGTATTGGGAGTAAGCTATTGGGAATTGGGTGAGCATCCTCATTATATCGGGATTCGTTGTAATCGGTGATATTTGAGGAAATCGCCTGGGCTGTTTGCCGGTCGGCAAATATTTGGTTTTGAATATCCGCTGTTATGCACCAATTTCAAATCGATATATCTGTACGTCTATTTTCATAGAGTGAGATATACTTTTTGAAATTATGTCGATGATATTTACCTATATCAGTGGATGGTTAGGTAAGGAGCATTAAACAGCGGTGTAATTCTTTTTAACCATAAGTACAGTTTTCAACCTACGACACACAGTGAATGAGTTATCAGACTCAAGGGACTTATACAGAGTATTGTATGTTGTCCAGGGTCCATCAGGACAGAGGGGTTGGTCCTCGTACTATATTCGGTTTACTTATGACTTCTCTAGTTTTTAGACAAGTGTTTCGTGGAAACACAGGGTCCGAATTTTGAGAAGTTATAGGTATTTGAATAAAGTAGAGAACCAGGTATTGCGAGTATCGGGATTCTTCAAAGTGATCGAAGATGTAGATACTTGTGTATGGTATTCAGTTGATAGTAATGATTAAGAGAACTTGCTTCTCTTTCAGGTTACTCATAATTGGAAGCATTCCTAAGTTGAGTAACACTGATCGGCCTCCTTCCATTTAGTTGACATGCACTGGAGACAGCTGCATGATTTGAATCTGGTTCAATTAAATCAGTGCCTCTGGTTCTATATTGGATATAGAACAGTTCATATCTTAATGATGTTAAGGTACGGGGAGTTGTCCGGCCTATGCTTAAAACCAGACTCTGGATAACTCAAGGCACGTTTCTTTAATGACTGTTTGTGGGTTGACCCAGGCTATGACGAGGGTTGACTTTCTACCATCTGGAAGATCAATAGTGATATTGTTCTAGACTCGCCACAGTTTTATTAAAAATGGATTTTTTCAGAAAAACAGTAGTGGGAGTATGGTAGAACTGGAAGTGATTCCAGAACCACAAACGATTACTGAAGATTTGATAAGAACCTAAAAATTCAATCTGGTTTGACATTCCATTGGCCACTCCGCAGATAAGGTGGGAAACTTCAGGCACCCGAGAGGTACTCCGGTAGCCTCAAGGACGGTGACAGGGAAGTTCTTGTTTACCCAGACTTGCCATTGCTGTTGTTCCAGGCTATGAGATCCGGCAGGAGGATGAGTATAGCGTCGTTCTAAACTAGCATTAGAAGTGTACGTGTATATGACTCTGCCAGAGGGTTGTCGTAGTCAGAGGGAGCAGCGGAAGCATTGGTGGACTGGTAGCTTATGTCTATTTATAGACTAAAGCAGATATAGCGGAGAGAGATCATCCATTTCTGATATGACAGTCATAGGTTTGACTTCATCAGAATAGGGGATGGATCTGTTGAGAAGGAAGTAGGGTGTGATGTCCTGGTATTTGGATGACATACACAGAGTAGGAAGTGATATTCCTATACTACAATCGGTTATACTTTTGTCGTCACACAGTGGTTTCTCCACATGGGACTTGGACATTATATCAGACATACTGGTTACTAGATCTATGGTTTTAGATCTAGATTTGGGTGGTTTCCCAATCTGGGTACTTAGACAGCATTCTAAGAGTATTTAGAATGGACGACTCCTGGTACGGTAGTGTACCTGCAGATAATGTAGTCACCCTCTCTAAAGGTGTCTTACAGACTAAAGGGGAGGGGGATGTGCATGATTGGCAGATCACTTGCTCAGGCAATTGAGTCAATCATGAGATGTCAAGTACCATACCAGATGTTGTTCTTGCACTAGATGCTATAAGTTGACATTGATCCAATCTTGGAGAAACAGTCGGAAGCAGCTTTAGAGCATAAGTGGATGTTCTAGGGATATGATAACGACAGCCTCATTCGGGAGACAGTTATCATTCCAGGCTTCCAAGGTGACCTGGACGACAAGGAGGTTGTCAGAGTTGTAGTTTTTCCTTCTGACGAGGGGCAGTATTTTGGACAGGTGGTCCAAGGCAATACTGAGGGAGGCATGGCGCAGGATACTGATTGAGTTCAGTTGACGATACAGTCTAAGAAGTTTGGATTTGGAGTTCATTTATGAGCTAGGTCCCATCAGACATCCAGACACATTCTAAGACAGGTATTGCTCATTTCGGGAGATGGGTTTCTCCGCGAACTTGAGATATGGAGAGACATAGAGAGAAACATCAAAGTGGATCCACTCAGTGAGGCTATTCCTCGAACGCAATAGTTTCGCAAACGAGCTTTGTGAGACTGACTAGTAGAGGAGTTGGGTGTTCGGTATCACACGGGCTGTGAGTATGCGACATTGCAATAATTAGCCTTGAGTGCAAGTGGGAGATTGTTGGAGATAGTGCCCTCAGAGTCAATTATTGGATCACAGGCACGTGATTGCAATGATTGAGGGAGGATCTATCCCGGTAGGACAGTCTTACTCGAGATGATAGTATGCTATCTGGTTTATCTTTATCATCGTGTACTGCTTTAGGTGACCTGACAGGTCACTATTGCACGTTGATAGAGCCCCTAGGATTCTTTCTTGACCACCAGCAGTATGAGGGAGATCATATACGTGGGAGCTGGTAGTCTATAAACACATCCTTAAAAGGTCCCTAGTCGTGGGAGTTTCGAGACAGGGCATCGATACTCCAGAGTAGACTAGTGTATACAGTCGAGACCCCGACGAGGGGCGGTGGCCGGTCTCACAAGCCACTGGTGTCAGTTGGTTCACCTAAGATGTATACAGGTGCTCATTGGGTTATGAGCAAACCGGATAGGACTCGCCGGGAACATGCTAGTTGGTCTTATACCTGACGTCAGATAGCAGTTCCCTGGTGACATGTGTACAGGTTAGTTCATCGACCTGGGGATCGTCATTTGTCTCGTGTGAGTTCCCACTGTACTTTGATTACTACCCTACCATGTTCAAAGGAGACGTGCAAACAGGTTTTAGTTGGGTACAGTCCCGAGCCACATGGAGGCAGTGAGCGGATCTTCAGGGGTTCGTCTCTCCCGGTATTGGGGGTGAGGCCGCGCTGTGTCCAGGAGAGCCATTACACGAAGCCCTCGGCCGAGGCAGGAGATTTACTGGTAGGTATTCCAGTAGTATCTCAGGGTGTTCTGGGCTACACTCCGACACGACTTGTACCGCTTTTGGGGGTATGACTTTTACCAACCCCCTAGGCCCGCTATGCGATGCTCATAGACGAACGGACCGGACTGTACGGATATTGTCACTGACAGGCTTAGTAGGGTGTCAGGATGAGTTCGCTCATCGACGTCCCTTTTGGTCAATAGCTGGTAGCCTGTTACGTATTGGCTTATACCTCTGACGTGCTAGTGGTTAAATCCACAACCAAGGTGTTGACGAGTCTTTAGAGTCCCCCACATTCAGTTACTCAAGTTTCGGGCGAAACGCTGTAGAGGCCGTATGGAGATATGGCAGGGTCCGATCAGATACGTGCGGTATTGCACGGATCAGGATCGGACAGTTAGTACTAGAGGCTGTATGGAGATATGGCAGGGTCCGATCAGATACGTGCGGTATTGCACGGATCAGGATCGGACAGTTAGTACTAGAGGCCGTATGGAGATATGGCAGGGTCCGATCAGATACGTGCGGTATTGCACGGATCAGGATCGGACAGTTAGTACTAGAGGCCGTATGGATATATGGCAGGGTTCGATCAGATACGTGCGGTATTGCACGGATCAGGATCGAACGGATATTACTGGCCGGCTTTGGTTTAAGCCGGATCCTAGTATAGTATAGTGTAGATTTTGTCTCATTGTATTTGTATCCGGTCGGAATACAGATGCGGGTGTGCATGCACAGTATCGGGGTTTTCCTGTAATTTATTACGGGACCAGTTTTCTGGAGTTGCCAGTTTGCTTTCCGTTTCGGCCATTTTCATTTGTATCTTTCAATGGCCGAAGATTGGTGGAGGAGGGCTTATTTGCATTTGTGCAAATAAGCAATTGTGAAGGGGGTCTTTGCATATTATTCTATCATGATACTTGCACCATCATTGCTTGACTTTCTTTAGTCATCATGTTTTGACTTTTGTGTGATCATGGTTGTTTTGGAGTGTTGGTTTTGTGTGATGATTATTCATCATGATGAGCTTTTCTCTTTCTTGCATGATTACATACCATTCCTCTCACTCACTTCCTCATTCATTCTCCCCTCTCCCATTCCATGCCATGGCCGGCCATTCATTGAGGTGGGGGGCTGTCCCAAAATTTTGGAAAGGGTTTTTGGTTCATTTGTATTGCACAAAATCCATTTAGCTCCATCTCCAAAAACTCCATTCCTCCACCATCTCAAATGGCACCTCCATGAACCCCAAAATGAGACACAAGTTCTATACATTCTACAGCAAACCTTGGGCACGTCGGCTCGCCAACTTCGTGCCCGAGTTGCCTCGGTATAGAGGTGGGAGCCCGTAAAAGAAGCAGGCGACGTGGTGCCCTTCCGGCGAGGAGGTGGTGACTGGACATTCCGCGGGAGATCGGGACGACGGCGAGAAGACCGGAGGACATGGATCGATCGGTATATCTCTCTTCCCCATCTTGTAGTTAGCTAGGACTAGTTAATGGCACGATCCGGGTTTTTAGTGCGCGGTGGTGTTGGTTCAAGAAAATTAAAGTTAGCCATCGCTTCCGCATTTGGCCTCGGGATGGAGGCCGGGGCGCCGCCGTGCACTTACAGAATAGGAGAAGACGCAAGCGCATAGTATCCATAGTCAATTGTGAAGTACCCATCATTGCGCATACATTTTCGAATATGGTGATGAAAACGTACGCGTCTTCCGACTCAAGCCCGTGAAATTTGGGCAGCAGATTGATGTAGTGGGGTTTTATTTCGAAATTATCCCCATTAGCTGGTGGAATGGATAGACAAGTAGGAAGGGGACCACGGATAGGATAGCATCTCTCTTGGAGAGAAATGCGCGGTGGATTCTGCGCACCTACGGGCGGTGGAAGCGTGGTGTTATAATCTGATGCAGTACCGTCCATCTCGGTCGTGGTGTGTGGTGGAGGAAAAGAAGATGAAGAAGCACCGACTTCGGCGTCGATAGCAAAAACGCGGACAAGACGGGCACTAGAATCTCGTGTCCAGCCAAGCATGCACTAAGCGGGTTTAGTGCAAGTGGCAGCGTGTGTGTGATTTAAAATTGGTTTGTTTTGAAAAAAGTGGGACTCAAGACAAATCACATAATAATGCACAAACAACCCTAGAACTAAGGTTACCTAAGTCCAGCCTCTAGACCGCTCCTAGACTTCTAAAGGACAAGCCGTAGGATCAATCCTCTACCGCCTCTTTACTACTCTTGTGGCCAGGTAAGTGCCAGGTAAGTGGGAGGTATCCGCTATACGAATCACCGAAAATAGCGGGCCTAATTAAGTAAACCACTTGTCTTAGACACACTTGCCTAGGCACCACAAAAGTAATGCAGATAAGTGATAGATTGCCTACGACCTTCCTCTGTCCTTAATGAGCGTGACAGTCCTTAGAGTCTGGTCTAGATATTTTTTAAATTAATGTAGGGTTGATGCAGATGCTCTGTTTGTGATTTGTGGGGGCTTAGGAAGGGTGATGAAATCCCCACCTAATCTGGATTTGGTCTTTGCCCTTTAAAGTCCGTATTAAAATATGCAAAACAAAACCAATCACAAAACTTTGCAAAAAGATTTTTGAGCGGCGATATTTTGCAAAGAATCCTGCAGAAAATACAATTTATTGGATTTCAGAGGAGAGAGAAAGATGTTAGAATCTTACCAGAGAAATGTGGAACCCTAGATCCTCTAACTGGCCGTGCTTCCGCCGCAAATGAGCTCCTTTGCCGCGCTTCCGCCGTGGAGTAGATGGATCAGTTGATGAAAATTTTTCTGTGGCCTCCTGTACTCCTCTGGATCTCGATGAATGTCTCTGTCTTTCTGTTTCCTCAAGTTTGTGACTCCAGATCTCCTTGCAAAATTCACACACAAATCGTTAAATATACAATTTGAAGTTTTGTTTTAATTATGATATAGATCGAATAAGAATTCAACACAAATAGTAAGAATAAAAAAATTACGCACGTATCCCCGGCAACGGCGCCATTTGATTGGTTCGAAAGAAGTGTTTTTGTAGAATAACCGCAATCAGAACGGTGTCGCGTGTAGCTAGACCGAGGTGAGTACGGGTCGTCCTCAGGGAAACTTTGAATATTTTAATCATACTTTAGATGTGTTGAAAAAGAGAGGAGGGATAAGAATGTTGAGGAATGGTTTCTAGATCTACGTTAAGCACTAATGCAAAATATAGATCTAGATTATTTATGGATGTAGTTAATATAAGAAGGGGCTTGTAGGATTCGTTAGGATTTAGTAATTATGGATGATTAAATTAAAATTACTCTTTCTATCCTTTAATAGATTTAAAACTAGAACGAAAGTGATGCGTGTAGATTAGGGTTTCTGGAGGGAAAAGGAATCCCACTCTTAACCCCCATCTCGACACGGAACTCCGTTCATATCTAGCCTTTACCAAAACAATCATTAATCTAATCTCTAATCGCGGTAGAGACTAACAATGAATTGGTAGCGTGCCCGATTAGGATGTTAATGATTCTTTTGATAAAGTTTATAAACTTTATAGGACGTAAAAAGAGTTTAGGTATTTTCATCATCCATTAACCTACCCTAATTAAACTACGAAGAAATAGAATAAGAAAAAGAAAGCTACCTTTATTAATCAACAATATTCATTACACTTTGATTCCTTAGAAAATGATTACAAAGACTAGTTGCTTCTTGATCTCTTCTAAGGAGGTAGATGAACCGTTGATGATCAGCCTGGATGCGTGAGCCGTCTTGGACTTCGTGATCTCGTCGTCTTGATAATTTTTCCAAGAGGCTCTCGGTCTTTATTTATAGCCCAAAGCCAGAACTCTTGCTTCCAAATATGGAAGCTAACTATAAAGATTCTCCCAAAAAATTTGCACTTTGTATCTCCTCAATATTGCCGCGGATCCGCGGCCCAAGGGGGGGTATGGCCGCGGATCCGCGGCCATTTAATCTTGACCCTTGATCAAATTTTTGGGGCTTCTTTTGTGTGACATTTGGCGATCTCTGGAACCTTTGGAACTTGGAAATCGTCTCGTAGTTGCTGCCAGACTTGATTTCTTAATTTTGATTTCTTAATTAGGCAGGTTTGCTTCAACAACTTGATTTCCTTGATTTTAGACCTGAAAATTCTGCACAAGAACTCAAATAATATTTAGTAGAGTTAAGATTTGGTCAATGATATTATTTGCATACATTTTCCTACCAAATGCTAATTATAATATATCAACACATGGAAAATGTTATTTTTACGGATAAACCCTCATATGTATGATATATTATAATAAAGACCTTTTTTAATATAGAAATAGTAGGAAAAATGTAATAACAAATGTGCAGTTTTATCAACTGAACAATCGGTATAGCCATTCTAACTTCTTTGTAGTTAGCTAATATAGAGTTAATGGAACGATCCGGGTAAAAGTCTGTGTTAGCGCTAGTTCATGAAAGTTTTTGTTCCGTGTTTGGCCTCGGATTGACGGCCGGGACGCTACCGTAGACTTACATGGTTTCAGAGACACGCCATTAACCCCTTACTAGCTTGTTCTAACATGTTTAAAATATCGATCAAACGAAATTTCCAAAATCGCAATTCCATTATCAAAGTTTCTGTCGATATTTAAAAGTGGTCGAAAAATTATTTTCAGTATGTCAGAAAATCGTGCTGGCTTTTTTAAGACCCTCGAAGAAATCTGAGAGCAAGTTATCACTATCGGACCGCGTAACCGCGGCGAAACCAGCATGTTTGCTGCGGTTGCGCGGTGGTATGGTGGAAACATTGCACCATTTTTCTTCTGGGGTCTTTCATCTGGAATTATGGTTTATGGAATATTTTGTTTAGTCCCAGATTTGTTTGAGTGCTAGGTTTTGCACTTGGGGCCATTATGGGAAGTTTTGTCGATCGAAATTTTAAATACGTTAGTTCACAGTACTTACATTACTATCTGCGACCGTGGATGTTATTCGAGCGGTACAACTTGTCTAATTGCTATATGTTCTTTTAGACAAGTTTGCGAACGTGATATTCACATTGATGTTCTGTGTTGTGCTGTGATGTTGCGGATTTGTCGTGGTGGATATCTTGGTGCAATGTTAGTACAGTTTAGTTTTATTTGTACATTTGATATCGCGGGGCGAGCGTCCGACATGTGGACTGCCGTCACTGCCTGTTTGTATATTATTCTTTTGGGGCACGACCGGGTCGAGGTCGATGTCACCGTTGTACATATTTTCTTTTCTGTACTAGGATTACCTCGCGGTGGAGTGCACAGATAGCCAAGTTCTAGAGGGCAACAGGCCCGCATCTCATGGCTTTGAGATGGAGGGGGCTTCACTCTAGAATTGGCGGGCTATTCGCTGCACTCGTAGGGGGTACAGGTTGACCCAAGGTGGGGTGCTCAAGTTACCGGATTCCATGAAGTGTTGGGTGGCCCGTTCACTTTGCTGAAGGGGGCTGCCTTGCTTCTGGTTTTGGCAGGTGACTTGCCGCACCCGTAGAGGTCTAGGTTTTCATTGCACAGACTATCCATACGACCAGGGTAACGTCGGGTTTCACTTGCGGCTCAAAGGAAACCCGGGGCTCCCAATTATCTGTATTGTTCTGTGATGCTTATTACTTTTCTGTGATGTATATCACGCCTGGAGCGATTATTATATATTGATATATATATATTAGTAGATGTTGTATATGTTTTACACCCGTGCTAGTCCAGTCCCCGCTCTTTCGTTAGTTAAGTAACCTAACGGGTGATGACGGGACCCAGTGGCGAATGTGGATGGCATATACGTACATCATATTTTCGTTCTTTTCTGGTGTGATTAATTGATGGGACTGCGTTGATTCAGATCAATGCAAGGAAAACAAACCTACTTGATGTTGTTGGAACAAATTTCAAAAAGCTGTTATTATAAGGACGTTTTCATTTGCTTTGCACATCTGTATTTAGTTTGGAATATCCAGCACCTCATTCGACGAGGCAAGGGCCGAGATCCCTTCATCGGGAGTGAGCCCTTGAGCAGAAGTTTGCGTCAGGGTAATAACTTCACTATAGTCGATTACTTTTTGCTTTGTATCGCGGTATTCAGTTGGAATATCATGCACCTCATTCTACGGGGAAAGAGCCGAGATCTCTTCACCGGGAGTGACCTCTTTAGCAAAGGTTTTCGCCACTATATTTTTGTAAAAAGCCATCCGGTTCCTTCAACGATATCAAGTTCATTACGTTAACGGCTTTTCGCCGAAAACCATTCGTAGCCCTCCATCATTTCAGACGGGTAGCACTTAGTATTCATGCTATGTTTGTTGACCTTCGTCAAGGCATAGTGTATGGTAGCTGCTTGTTACTTTTCTGTTGCATAGATAGATGAGTTGGTTTGGGGAAGTTGTACAGCCTTGTTGACCTTCGTCAAGGGCGAGTACGGGTGGGTTCAAATTAACCTGAACAATGACGGGTAGAACTTGACATGTGACTTATGATTTGTTGACCTTCATCAAGGTCATAAGAGCATGTAGTAAAAATCACATCGGGAGTTTCAAACATACAGGAAACTTGCCAGGCATGCGTATACCTTCTGGAGTGTGATAACTTGAGTGGATTCCATCGGGTTATCATGCGATGATAGTTGGATCCCGATTCCTATTGATGAGTTGGTTTACTCCTCGGGTGATCCCGACTAATTCATCTTTCAGGTTTGGAGGAGAATTTGAGGATACAATGAGAGATATTCTGATTAGATAAAGTGATTAACCATTCTGATCTAGGTTAGAGTGTACGCAGAGTATTTCTTTTCTCTCTTTCTTTGGCAGCGACCATGGCCCGACCCTAAACTGTGACTCTGTGACCAAATTAACTGAACTTTCTTAAACCACTGGCTTTTGGATTGTCTGAGTTGCATACATCATTGCCACTCCTTCTTTTACCCTTTGCATTTCTCCAGAACACCCCGTATCACTACGAACATCCACTTCCATTGGATAAATCCATCTTATAGTTACATACGAACTCGAAGGAATTTGTTCCAGATTCGAGGATGGATTCTGGTTCTGGAGTGATTGAATAGGATTATTCGGTTGTCTTTTCCCTTTACCTTCTCTCAGGTTGCGAGTACTCGATTAGGAGAGTACACCTATTATGCTTATTGGATAGTCTTCTTCCAAACCATAAGCAGGTGCTGAAAGGTAAGGAATGAAAAAAACCAATTAGCCTAAGTGTGGTGTACAGAAGGTAATGAGTAAAGACAAATAAAGGGATTAGAAAGAGGGCAAAGTAAATTGCAACTGCTATCATTCATAACCAAACCAAGTATTTCATCACCACCTATTTCACTTTTGTATTTCTCCAGAACACCCCTTATTACTACGAACATCCAATTCCATTGGATAAATCCATCGTATGGTTATATACGAACTCGAAGGAACTTGTTCCAGTTCGAGGATGGATTCTGGTTCAGGAGAAATAGGAATAAGGTTTATTCAGTTGTCTTTTATATTTACTGTTAGTTATATGTATGCTCTATAGGCCATTACTGTTAGTGTATATGCCCTAGGGGCCATTATTGTATCATACTTGTATGTATATTACTTAATGGAAGCTTGGGATATTCACAGTTGTATATACAGTCTTGCTAAAAATGGTAGTATGCAACTTGGTTTCTGTCTACTTTAATATGTGCATATGTTTCTTGTAACGTATCACTTATATATATATTAGTAGAGCCCATAGGATCTTTGCTTGATTACCAGCGTTGTGATGGCAGTCACACTAGTGGGGGCTGGTTAGTCTATAAGCAACATCTTATACTTGTCCCTAGTCGCAGGATTATCGAGACAGGGCATCGATATTCCAGAGTAGACTAAGTGTGTACGCTTCTCATCCCAGTTGGGGAGATGGTCTGTCCCACAGCCATCAGTACGTTGTACTAGAGATAGTATACAGGTGCTCGTTAGGTTACGGATACACCGGACAGGACTCGCAGGGGAACTGATTGGTTGGTATTATACCCATCGTCAGTTAACAGTTCCTAGGTGACATGCGTATAGCATAGTCCGCAGGCTTGACACTGCTACTTCGCCTCGAGTGTGTCCCACTGTTCTTAGATTGCTATCCTACCACGGCTAAAAGGAGTCGTGCAAACAGGTAGCAGTTGGGTGCAGTCCTGAGCACTTGGAGGCAGTGGCGGTTAGACAGGATTCGTCTCTCCCGGTATTGGGAGTTGATATCGCGCTGTGTCAGAGAGCCATTACGCAAAGTCCCTGGCCAGGGCAAGCGAGATTTACTGGTAGGTTCCAGTTGTTTCTCAGGGTGTAATGGGCTACGCTCCGACACGACTTATACAGCTATTAGGGGACTGACGCTTGCCGCCCCGTAGGCTTGATATGCGATAGTCTTAGACGAACAGACCGGACTATACGGAGATTGTCACATCAGGCTTAGTAGGTGTTCAGATGGTTTTTCTCATCGGCCTTCTTATCGACATCAACCTGGGGACCGTTACGTACAGCTAGTGCCGCTTGCGGTCTATGGTTAAACCCACTGCCAGCGTGGTGTCGAGTCTTTAGAGTCCCATATAGAGAGTTTCCCTGCTCCAGGCGAAACGATATAGAGGTCGTATGGTTTTACGACAAGGGTTCGGACGCATACGTGTGTTTACGCACGTACGACGTTCGGACTGTTTTTACTAGCCGGCTTTGGTTTAAGCCAGATTCTAGTATCGGGTTATTGGATTTATACAGTGTAAAGTTTTTCCGTGTTTTCACGGATTGGAGGGGCGTTCTCGTAATTATCCGGGAAGCTTCTAGAAGCATGGTGAGTTGGAGGCTAAGGTGGCATTTACATTAATTGGATTAGTGAGTCATGTAGTGATTCATGCAATGAGTTAATGATTCATTTAATGATTTATATGACTCATATGATGAATCACTTAGGGTATTCATGAAACATGATGATAAAGCTTTATTTATTATTTACTTAATAATATCATTTGTTTCATATATACTCAAATGATTTCATTCATCCAAAGTAATTCACTTTCTCACCTTCTCTCTCCTCAAGCTCTCATTCTTGAAACCTTAACCCTAACCTCTCATGTGTTGAGATCAAGGGTTAGCTAGACTAATACATCCATAACCTCACTCTATATCCCCTAGGTAGCTTAGATTAGTACTTTGAGCAACCTAGTTATCTCAAGTTAGAGATAAAGCTTGGCGTAGGAGCTCTCGGGTGGATCATCTTTGATTCGAGGAGGCCGTTGAGGTGCCGATGTTCCAAGGAGCCTACAAGGAATGGAGGACCGCGATGAAGACCCGAAGGACAAGTAACATGAGGTATAACTTCGAATCCGAGTAGTTAAACCTTTCGTAGTTTGCCGGTAACGGTTTAGATACGATTCATGCGCTCAAGTCCGTGTTAAGAAGCTTTGATAATCGTTTTTCATATATTCCGCCTCCCCGCAAGTTCGTGGGGTGCGTGACATGGACTTACAGTGGTATCAGAGCCAACCAAAACCATTACTAGTTTGTTAGCAACTAATTAGAAGTTCGATCGACAGAAAACACGAAAACGAAACACCCCGAACCCTAACAGTTTCTGTAAATTTTAAACGTGTCTAAATTTTTTTTTGATATGCCTTAAAATTCACAGCAGGGAATTTTAAGAGTTCTGGGAAAATACGAGGTCACAACTCGGCAAGACGGCCGCGGAACCGCGGTCAAATGGTGCTTTTGGCCGCGGATCCGCCACCGAGTCAACGCCGAGTTGACTCGGAGTTTCACAGTAATTCCTAGTTTCTGGTGTTTTGTTTTCCTGTATATTCTGTTTTCTACCCAGGTTACTTCAGTACAGGTTTGCTTTTGGGGTAGACACGGATAAAGGTTGTCGATCGATGTTATAAATTAATTGCTAATTGGGTTTTTTATCTGTAATGTTTAATGTGTTCGTAAACCTCCCCTAACTGCTAGTATGTCGGTTGGCAGGGGGTTGCACATTTCTGTAATGTTTGTTGTTTGTGTATATGGACTTGAATGGAGTGTTGTGATGATTAGCCGGGGTTTGAGATGGGTTTAATATTCATTCATTCGATGTAAATGTAATATGATGTAATATTCTTTTGCGGGACACATCCAGGTTGCGGTTGTAGCCACCGTTGTATTATTTCTTTTTACTGTTTTTGCTCCTAGGATAGACCCAAGGTGGGGTACACAAACTACCGGGTACTTTGAAGTGTTTAGTGGCCTACTCACTTTATTGAGGGAGACCGCTTCACTTCGGGTACTTGGCGGGTAGTTTGCCGTACCCGTAGGGGTCTAGGATGGGCTAATGGCTATTCATCACAACTGTGTAATCCGTCTTTTATTGCAGGCTCAAAGCAAATGCGGATTGCTAGTAAATCCAATAAAGTTCATCAGTGATCTGGAATGCTTATTATTGCGTCTGACAAATGTACAATATCTATATATGATAGCTATTAGACGTCACTTATGTTTTACACCCACGCTAGCCCAGTCCCCGCTCTGTCGTTAGTTAAGTAACCTAACGGGTGATGACGGGACCCCGTGGCGAATGCGGATGGCATAAGAGGACGTGGTATTTTCGTTGTTTTCTGCAATGATAGGATAAATGATGGGACGCATTTTTATAATGCAAAGAAAATAAACCATTGTTTAATCGTTGGAACAAATTTAAATGAAACCACTCGGTTATTTTAAAAAGGATCAGAATTTTTAAATTGCGGAGTTTTAAACCACTCCTTTTAAAAAGTATCAGGTTCCTTCAATTATATCAGGTTCACTACGTTCACGGTTTTGCCAAAACCATTCGTAGCCCTCCGTCATTTCATTTGGGTATTCAGTAGTAATCAAGCTATGTATTTTGACCTAACGCCAAGGCATAATGTTTGGTAGCTGCTGGGTATTCATATGTTGCATAGATAGATGTGTTAGTTTGGGACAGTCGTATTATCATTTTGGCCTAACGTCAAGGATATGTACGGATGGGTTCAAATTAACAAGGACAATGATGGGTAGAACTTGACATGTGACTTATGCCATTTTGACCTAACGCCAAGGTCATAAGAGCATGGGGCAAAAATTTATATCGGGAATTTCTAAAGAAACTGAATTTTGCAGAGAGAGCATACCATTTTGGAGTTTGATGAATGTTGGTAGGATTCCTTCAACATTGTCATACAATGATATTTTGGATCCCGATCCTACTGTGAGTATATACTACTTATCAGGAGATTCGTCACTTAACGATCAATGCTATAAACCAAGTAGGTGCCTAGAAAGGTGTCAGCGGGGTTACGCCCCTAGAGAAAAGAGGTTATTTAATTAAGAAACTTCGCGAAAGCGTTGGAAAACCTCCCTCGAAGTATCGACACTGACCTGGCTGAACGGTTAAGCAAGAATTGTACGGTGAGAATAGTCCTGGCTAATTCTTCTTTTATGGTTTGAGGAGGGATTCAAGAAACAGTGGGAGCCATCCTGTTTAGATAAATTAAAAACCATTCTAAACTTGCAAAAGCATCATGCTAAAATAGTATTCTCTTCTCTCTCTTAAATTGCAGCGACCTTGTGACCACACATAGGTTACATCTAGATAACAAATTGACTAAATCTGACTTATATGACTGGCAAAGGTCTGTCCAGATGTCCATTGCCTATGACAAGTTGGACTATCCTATTACTACTCAAGATCCCGCCGTGCCAGGTCCAGTTTCCACCGTCACGGATAAGGATATCCGCCAGACAAGGGAAAAGGATAAAGCGAAATCCAAATGCCTCGTGTTAGCTTCAGTTGATGGTGTATACCAGAAGCAGCACGAGAAGATGGACTCAGTTTCCATCTTTCTCCATAACAAAGATTTATATGGAGAGCAATCTCATATCGCAAGATATGAGACCTCGACCAAATTAATTCAAGCGAGGTTGGCTATCGGGTCATCTGTAGGGGACAACGTCCTTACAATGACTAGCTATATTGATGAGCTCAAGGACCTGAAGACCACGTTGGGAAACAGGTCAGATACTGACTTGATTCTACAGTCTCTACCTTCTACCCTGAAGGAAACCAGGGAAGTAGATGGAAAGAGAAGGGCAAAAGTTTCGGGACTGAATGTAGTAAAAGTGGGACGTTCTTATTGTTATGGAATTGGGCATTGGCAGAAAGATTGCAGGGCTTTAGAAGCCAGTAGCCAGGATACGAAGCATATTGTGGCTTCAGCCTCAAGTGTGTTTGTAATAGAGAACTGTTTGTCAATTAACTTTACTTCCTGGGTACTAGATACCGGAGCAGGATCTCATATCTGTAATTCATTACATGCTTTGAGAAACCGTAGAGTTATGAAGGTAGGTGATTTGTCTCTCAGAGTTGCAAACGGAATGAGTGTGGACGCTGAATCCGTGGGAGAATATCGCCTAGGTTTGACAAGTGGGCAGATATTGATTCTACGTAACTGTCTGTATGTACCTAGTATGACTTGTAATATCATATCAGAGTCCTCACTTTCCAAAGAGGGATATGATTTTACATTCGTAAGCGATGTAGTTAACATCCACCTAAATCAAGTTTTGATTGGGTCTGGTACTTTAGATAACTGCATATACGTATTGAGTCAAGCTCAGGTTTTCAATATCCAGAACACACTTAAAAGAAAGTCCTCGGAATTAAATCAGGCTTTCTTATGGCATTGTAGACTAGGTCACATCAATGAGAGAAGGTTGACTAAATTACATAGAGAAGGATATTTGAATCCGTTCGAATATCAATCTTATACTACTTGTGAATCTTGTATCATAGGAAAGATGACAAAAACTCCGTTTACTGGACACCGAGTAAGAGCCAGCGAGCTCTTGGGACTCGTACACAGTGACGTGTGCGGTCCAATGTCTACACATGCGCGAGGTGGTTATTCCTACTTCATTACTTTTATGGATGATTTCTCTAGGTATGGATATGTCTTCTTAAAGAAGCATAAATCCGAGGCCTTTGAGAAATTCCAAGAATACAAGAATGAAGTGGAAAACCAAACCGGCAAAAGTATCAAGACACTGAGATCTGATCGAGGTGGTGAATACTTGAGTGCCGAGTTCCTGGGTTACTTAAGAGAGAATGGTATTCTCTCTCAGCTTACTCCTCCATACACACCACAACACAACGGTGTATCAGAAAGGAAGAATCGAACCCTATTGGATATGGTTCGTTCCATGATGAGTAAGGCTGAGTTACCGCGATCATTCTGGGGATATGCACTAGAATCAGCTGCATATCTTTTGAACATAGTTCCTACCAAGGCTGTGCCTACCATACCATATCAGATGTGGAGTGGGAAGAAACCCTATCTTCAGTATCTGAAGATTTGGGGATGTCCAGCTTTTGTTAAAAAGCAGCATGCGGACAAGCTCGAGGCATGATCAGTACAGTGTAAGTTTGTGGGATATCCAAAGAACTCTAGGGGGTATCTATTCTATTACGCAGAGGAACAAAAGGTCTTTGTTTCTCGTAATGCCCATTTTCTAGAACATCAGCTTTTAGAAAAAGGAATAAATGGGAGCGAAATAGAACTGGAAGAAATTCTAGAACCACAAACTGTTACTGAAAGTATGGTAGAGCCAGAAGTTCAAGAAGAACAGGACATCCCGATACCACTCCGCAGGAGTAGTAGGCAGTCTTATCCGCCCGAAAGATACTACGGTTTTCTCATAGACGGGGATAGAGAGGATTGCACTATTGACAATGATGAGCCTACTAGCTTCCAGCAAGCCATTCAGAGCGGTGACTCAGTAAAATGGCTGGATGCAATGCGGACCGAATTGGAGTCCATGTACACTAACAAAGTATGGACTTTGGACATTGCTCCAGATGGGGTAAAACCCGTAGGATGCAAATGGATCTTCAAAAAGAAGATTGGTGTAGATAGACAGGTCGAAACCTATAAGGCTAGACTTGTTGCAAAGGGTTTCCATCAAAGACCTGGTTTGGACTATGACGAAACCTTTTCTCCCGTGGCTATGCTTAAATCCATTCGGGTCCTTCTTGCTATTGCTGCCTTCCACGATTATGAAATCTGGCAGATGGACGTAAAGACGACCTTTCTAAATGGAAATTTGGAAGAGAGCGTCTATATGGATCAACTAGAAGGATTCATTCAGAGTGGGAGCAGCGGTAAAGTATGCAAGTTGCTTAAGTCCATTTATGGACTGAAGCAAGCATCGCGGAGTTGGAACATCTGTTTTGATGATGCAGTCAAAGAATTTGACATTATCAAAAATCCAGATGAACCTTGCATATACAGTAAGATTGTAGGGAGAGCTGTAGTATTCCTCGTCTTGTACGTGGATGACATTCTCCTAGTAGGAAATGATATTCCTATGTTACAGTCAGTCAAAAGATTCTTGTCACATAAATTCTCCATGAAAGACCTGGGTGATGTCACCAACATTCTGGGGATCCGGATCTATCGTGATAGATCAAAAAGGATGTTGGGACTTTCGCAGTCCAGGTACATAGACACCATAGTGAAGAGATTCAGTATGGAAGATTCTAAGCGCGGTAACTTACCGGCTTGTCATGGAATCACCCTCTCCAAAGAGATGTCTCCCAAGAATGATTTGGAAAGGGATCGCTTGTCAATTATACCCTACGCTTCTGCGGTAGGCTCTATAATGTATGCGATGTTATGTACCAGACCAGATGTAGCATACGCTTTGAGCGTTGTAAGCCGGTATCAGGCAAACCCATGGGAGGATCACTGGATAGCAGTAAAGAACATTCTCAAGTACCTGAGAAGGACTAAAGATATGTTCTTGGTGTATGGCGGAAAAGACCTCCAGATTGAGGCCTTTGCCGACTCCGGCTTCCAGAGTGACAAAGATGACTCCAAATCCATGTCGGGTTATGTCTTTACCCTCAATGGAGGGGCGGTCTGTTGGAAGAGTTCCAAGCAGAAGACCGCTGCTGTCTCGACTATGGAAGCGGAGTACATAGCTGCTTGCGATGCCGCAAAAGAAGCTATCTGAATGAAGAAGTTCCTCACAGAATTTCAGGTGGTTCCTACCAGTGTTGATCCAATACCTCTATATTGTGACATCAATGGCGCTATAGCTTTAGCGAAGGAACCCAGGTCCCATCATAAGTCCAGACACATTTTAAGGCGGTACCATCTGATCAGGGAGATCGTAGATTGCCGGGAGATCGAGGTGAAAAGAGTAGAGACATAGAATAACATTGCTGATCCATTCACAAAGGTCCTTCCTTAGACGCAGTTCGAGAGGCTATTCGAGATGATAGGTCTACGATATGCCAGCTCATGGCCCTAGTGCAAGTGGGAGATTGTTAGTGTATATGCCCTAGGGGCCATTATTGTATCATACTTGTATGTATATTACTTAATGGAAGCTTGGGATATTCACAGTTGTATATACAGTCTTGCTAAAAATGGTAGTATGCTACTTGGTTTCTGTCTACTTTAATATGTGCATATGTTTCTTGTAACGTATCACTTATATATATTTGTAGAGCCCATAGGATCTTTGCTTGATTACCAGCGTTGTGATGGCAGTCACACTAGTGGAGGCTGGGTAGTCTATAAGCAACATCCTATACTTGTCCCTAGTCGCAGGATTATCGAGACAGGGTATCGATATTCCGGAGTAGACTAAGTGTGTACGCTTCTCATCCCAGTTGGGGAGATGGTCTGTCCCACAGCCATCAGTACGTCATACTAGAGATAGTATACAGGTGCTCGTTAGGTTACGGGTACACCAGACATGACTCGCAAGGGAACTGATTGGTTGGTATTATACCCATCGTCAGTTAACAGTTCCCAGGTGACTTGAGTACAGCATAGTACGCAGACTTGACACTGCTACTTCGCCTCGAGTGTGTCGTACTGTTCTTAGATTGCTACCCTACCACGGCTCAAAGGAGTCGTGCAAACAGGTAGCAGTTGGGTGCAGTCTCGAGCACTTGGAGGCAGTGGCGGTTAGACAGGATTCGTCTCTCCCGGTATTGGGAGTTAATATCGCGCTGTGTCAGAGAGCCATTACGCAAAGTCCCTGGCCAGGGCAAGCGAGATTTATTGGTAGGTTCCAGTAGTTTCTCAGGGTGTAATGGGCTACGCTCCGACAAGACTTATACAGCTATTAGGGGACTGAAGCTTGCCGCCCCCTAGGCTCGATATGCGATAGTCTTAGAAGAACAGACCGGACTGTACGGAGATTGTCACATCAGGCTCAGTAGGAGTTCGGATGGTTTTTCTCATCGGCCTTCTTATCGACATCTACCTGGGGACCGTTACGTACAGCTAGTGCCGCTTGCGGTCTGTGGTTAAACCCACTGCCAGCGTGGTGTCGAGTCTTTAGAGTCCCACACAGAGAGTTTCCCTGCTCCAGGAGAAATGATACAGAGGTCGTATGGTTTTACGACAAGGGTTCGGACGCATACGTGTGTTTACGCACGTACGACGTTCGGACATTTTTTACTAGCCGGCTTTAGTTTAAGCCAGATTCTAGTATCGGGTTATTGGATTTATACAGTGTAAAGTTTTTCCTTGTTTTCACGGATTGGAGGGGCGTTCTCGTAATTATCCGGGAAGTTTCTAGAAGCATGGTGAGTTGGAGGCTAAGGTGGCATTTGCATTAATTGGATTAGTGAGTCATGTAGTGATTCATGCAATGAGTTAATGATTCATTTAATGATTTATATGACTCATATGATGAATCACTTAGGGTATTAATGAAACATGATGATAAAGATTTATTTATTATTTACTTAATAATATCATATGTTTCATATATACTCAAATGATTTCATTCATCCAAAGTAATTCACTTTCTCACCTTCTCTCTTCTCAAGCTCTCATTCTTGAAACCCTAACCCTAACCTCTCATGTGTTGAGATCAAGGGTTAGCTAGACTAATACATCCATAACCTCACTCTATATCCCTTAGGTAGCTTAGATTAGCACTTTGAGCAACCTAGTTATCTCTAGTTAGAGGTAAAGCTTGGCGTAGGAGCTCTCGGGTGGATCATCTTTGATTCGAGGAGGTCGTTGAGGTGCCGATGTTCCAAGGAGCCTAAAAGGAGTGGAGGACCGCGATGAAGACCCGAAGGACAAGTAACGTGAGGTATAACTTCGAATCCGAGTAGTTAAACCTTTCGTAGTTTGCTAGTAACGGTTTAGATACGATTCATGCGCTCAAGTCCGTGTTACGAAGCTTTGATAATCGTTTTTCATATATTCCGCCTCCCCGAAAGTTCGGGGGGGTGAGTGACATGGACTTACAATTACTATACATACGATGCATATTTTTGTGGATGCTTGGACATATATAGGGAGGACTTTCTTGCTCGACATGATAGTACGCTATCTGGTTGCTCTTTATCTTAACATGTACTCTGATTGTCTCTATGTTACATGTTGATAAAGCCCTAAGGATATGTACTCGACTACTGGGACTATGATGAGATCATACTAGTAGGGCCACGGTAGTCGACGAGTTCATCCTATAACTGTTCCTAGTCGAGGGTGTATCGAGACAGGGCATTGATACACCAGAGTAGACTAGCGTATACCCATCTTGACCCATATGATGGGCGATGGATGATCCTATATCCTTCGGTGTTTGACATCAAGGATGGTGTATGGGTGCTCAGTAGAGACTGGGTACACTGGACGGGCTCGCCGAGAACTCCCAGATGGTATTATAACTCACGTCAGATGGCAGTTCTTCGGTGACACCGGTACAGGTTAGTCTGTAGACCCGAGATCGTCATAGAGTCTTGTGTGATTCCCACTGTGCTTTGATTACCATCATACCAAGTCCAAGAGGGTATGCAAAAAGGTGGCTTTTGGGTACAGTCCCGAATCACATGGAGGCAATGAGCGATAGGAGGGGATTCGTCTCTCCCGGTATAGGGAGTTGATGTTGCGCTGTATTCGATTGGCTATAACTGGAAATCCCTGGCCAGGGTTGCTGAGATTTACTGGTAAGTGTTATCAGTAGTTTCTCGAACTGTTATAGACCTCATATCGACACGACTTATCAAGCTACTAGGGTCTGACGTTTACCACTCCTAGGCGAGATATGCGACATATCAGACGACGAGACCGGACTGTACGGGAGTGTTACTGAATGGATTCACAGGAGAATGTACAGGCTTGCTTGTTGATCTTCTGAGCGCTCAATACCTGGGTGGCTGTTACGTTTAGCTGACCGCTTGCATCTTGTGGGTGTTTGATATGATCATCACCTACTGCCGGCGTATTGACGATTCTTCAGAGTCCTACACAGAGGTTTCTTGGTTCAGGCAAAACGGAGTAGGGGCACATATGTGATATGAGCAGGATCGAGGATAATGCGATATGAGATACCGTATTCTATTCTCGCGATATATGATATCAGCCGGGTCATCTGATCAAGTGTTGATTCGATGAATCGGTAAATGATATATTAGTCGGTTATATGCGATATAGCCGGATTGTCGGATCAAGTGTTGATTCGATAATTTAATGTATAATTATATATATGATATATTAAATTACATTAACTAATATTAGCTCACTAAAAGATTCTTTTTCTCACTCGGGTAATACATTGATATATATGCGTTATATGTTAATTTTATTATTTTATTTTGTTACAATAAATATTATATATGTGATATATAATATTGTAACATGATATGATTACTAATGCAACATGTTTAGTGGAGATTAAACAAGATTAGGGTTTGAATTGGGTTAGTTCTTTCATGAACATTCTAGAAGGTTTCTTTTTGTTTTTAGTTAAGATATTATGCTTGATATTTTGTAATGACTCATTCTTAACCCAACCCAAAGCCCAGCCCTAGTTAAATCTCTACAAAGGTTTATTTGACCATGGTTACATTATTAATCATATATTCTTTCATTATTCATCACAAATGGATTGACTATTGTTCTTTTTCTTCCTTCTTCTTTCTTTGATGAAAATGCTTACTAGATTTTTTAAAGGTGGTGAAAATGAGTGAGAATAAGAAAACAAATGAGAGCTAAAATCCTACTTCATCATCATCATCTATCCTTACCATTTAGATGAGGGTGTTCACTTCATTTAGTGAGTGAGAGCTTGTGTTAATGAAACTTCAAGGTAGATCATCTTTGTTATCGAAGATCAGACGCAAGCTTGCATCTTTCTCTTCATGGAGCCTCTCGAGAGTCCGGGACTTGATGATCGCAGCGAAGAGACCTCAACACGGAGCTTATGAAGTGAAGGACCGGATCTACAAAGGTTGTAATCCCTCTCACTTAGTGTTAAAGTGTTTAACATACTTTGTTTCGCCTAATCTCTAGTATAAAGATCTTGTTAAGGGTTGTTCGGCACGGCTAAATTTTAAATCGGGCATGGTTGATACCTCGTAGTCCCTTGTGGCAGTGCCTAGTAACCCTACAGTGGTATCAGAGCCAGGTTAAAGCTTTAGGCGAAGTCTGGACGAAGTTTAAAGTCCGATCGAACCCCGAAACCCCAAAACATACCCTTCTCTGGAAATTTTTCAAAAACGTTGACATTTTTCATATTAAAAATGCTCAGAAAATTCAGCAGGGAAATATAGGAATTACTGTAAAATACGACCACCTAATTAAATTTTTGCACCGCGGAACCGCGGCCACAACATACATTGTGCGGCGGTTCCGCGGCCGTATGTGAAGATTAGGCACTCAATTTTATACAGTAACATCCGTAGGTGTCTCTGCATGTTTCTGGGAATTTTTAATTTTTACTCCAGTGTTGAGTTTTCTGGGTTGTATTGGGGACTCGTTGATTTGATCGGATAATTTAACTTCGTTTAAGTTTTTCCGGATAATTTTAGAAACTGTTAAAAAGTTCGAACGGATATCAATAACTCACTTTTTCCCCTGCCGGAAAATTTCCAAGCGTTGGATTTTTCCGTAGTTTAAGGACGTTCTAAGTCGTGCAAGTAACGCGGTGGACCCTCTAGAAGACAACAAACCTTAACTTGATTATGTGGCCATCTTGAACTGCCTCTAAACCTTAGGGTTTGAGGCAGTACGGCATGCCACTTGTGAGGCGTTGGCTTGACCCTTCTACGGCTGGACCATTGGTACTGTGGCATGTGATGGATGTTTTAAAACTAATTTCAAGTGTTGAGAACTATTTGAGAAATCTTGGGTATTTGATCATTCGATCGGAAAGTTTAATATTGTCTATTTATCTGGAATGTGATACAATATGTGGAATTCACGGAGTTAGGCATGAAATGCGAAGTATGTGATATTTCGGATTTACGATGTCTAAAGAGATTGTGGATTCCAAATGTTGTAGTTTTACACTTTCTTTTCTGTGACCGTAACCGTAGTATGTGGTGTATCGCCGGCTTCGTTGCTATACATCAACGACAATCGGGATACACATACTTGCTTACGTTGATGATTTGAGATATTATGTGTTGCTGTGATATGTTATATTGGATCGTCGTGTTCTGAATAGCCGGGGGTTTTATGTGAGATGGGAGTTTTTCTTTTTCATTCATGTAAAATTCATTTGTATGTAATATTCTTTTATTGGGGCACTTCCGGGCTGAGGATGATGTTACCATTGTATATTATTTATTTTTCCGCATTAGGTAGACCCAAGGCGGGGAGCACAAGTAACCGGGTTCTAGGGTCCAGTGGGAGACCAGCTCGAGGAGTCGAGACCGGGTCTCCTAACCCTGGAATTGGCAGAGTTGCTTGCCACTCTCGTACGGGTCTAGGGATGTGGGTTTGGCTATTCATCGTGACCGTGGAATCCATGTTTTATACAGGCTCGTATTAAAACATGGACGCCCTCGTATATCCAATATTTCATATATGTTCTTCTGCTGCAATGTTCTGTGATGTGATCATATTACTGCCTGAGATGAATGTTTATATTATATATATGAGATATAAGTTATATTGCAGATTTCGTTTCAAATGGGATGCTTGTGAAGAATAATAAAATGGGACTTCATTAATGAGATTAATGAAAGTAAAAGAAACCTAAAGATGTTGTAGAAACTTGTTTCAAAAACAGGTAGCTCTAGTTCTTGCTTTGCATAGCTGTGTTCCTTGTAAAACATTCAACACCTTATTCGATAAGGAAAGAGCCGAGATCCCTTCACCGGGAGTGACCTTTTTAGTGAAACTAGCAGATGCGACAAACTCGGTTTGTCTTTTTATTGCTTATATAGTTTTTGCTTTGCATTGTGATATTTGTGAAATATCCTGCACCTTATTCGATGAGGAAAGAACCGACGATCCCTTCACCGGGAGTGACCTCTTTAAAAAAACTAGAAAAGGCCTAAAAAACACTCCATTTAAAACCACTCGATTCTACAACGATATCAAGTTTATTACGCAAAGGGTTTTCTTAAAAACCTATCGTAGCCCTCCGTCATTTCAGATAAGTATTTCATAGTATTCGTGCTACGTTTGTTGGCCTGCATCAAGGCGTATTGTTCGGTAGCTATTTATTCTTATCTGTAAAAGCATATGATGCGATTGAGTTAGGGTAGTCGTGCGACTTTGTTGGCCTGCGTCAAGGGTCGTGCGGGTGGGTTTAATTCAATCGGGAAATGACGGGTTGAACTTGACTAGCGGACTATGGTTTGTTGGCCTGCGTCAAGGTCATAGGACGCTTGGGGTAAAATATTATTGGGAATTTCAAGTGTTGAAATTTGCAATGAGATTGCATACCTTCTATGAGATAGTTGGATCCCGATACCCACTGCGAGTAAGAGTTACTTCTGGGAGAGTTTTACACATTACAATTAGCCGATCAAGTAGGTGTCTAGAAAGGTGTTAACGGGGTTACGCCCCTGGGAAAACGAGGTTTATTTTAATTAGGTCCGTGCGAAAGCACGGGGAACCTCCCTCAAAATACCGGCACCGGCCTGGCTGAAAGATTGGCGAACTTGTAGGGTGTAATTAATCCCGGCTAGTCTTTCCTTTTAGGGTTTGAAGGAAGATTTGACTAAAACAGTGGGAGACCTTCTGATTAGATAAATTGATAACCAATCTAATCTTGTAAAAGCACACGCTGAGTGTTTTCTTCTCTCTCTCTCCTGGTTGCAACTATGTCACGCCTTAATCAAGATAATAATACGGATAAATTGACCAAACCCGCTTGTTATACTGCGCTAGGGAACGTTGGTTCCGCTCCAACTTATAATTGTTATAAGACAGAGCAGGAAATAGGGGATTATCAGAATTCCCGTGCCGCCCAAACGAAGAAAGTGCATGTTGATGCATCTTCTTCGGGTGCGTTCATTACACAGAACTGTTTCTCAGTATCCTTTACGTCCTGAGTATGAGATACCGGATCAGGATCCCACAATATGTAATATGTTACACGGGCTACAGATAGGTAGAGAACTGAGAACGGGTGATAAGTTTCATGAGATAGAAACGATGCAAGTGTTGCAGCCAAGTCTGTTGGTAGTTATCACCCAGTATTACCAGAATACATTGACTCTGAACGAATGTTATTAGATACCGAACCTTATATACAACATCATATCAGTCTCTTTATTAGTAAAGAAGGATATAATTTTGTACTGTTGGATAATGTTTTGAACATTTCCTATATCAAGAGTTGATCGGTTCAGGCACGTTATCTAAAAGCATAGACGTTCTAAATCAAATCACTGTTCTTAACGTATAGAACACACACAAGAGGAAGAGTTCAGAAATGAACAAATCCTTCTTGAGGCATTGTAGACTAGGTCATATCAATGCGACCCGACCAGCTGAAGTTATATATAGATGCATATTTAAAATAGTTTGAATCTGCATCTTGTGAAACTTGCCGGTCATGTCACAGAGATAAGATGACCACAGCTCCGTTTATTGGAAACAGAGAAAGAGTTAGTGAACTCTTGGGATTGATACATGATGATGTATGTAAGTCCCCTGTCTACACATGCCAGGACCGGTTCTTTATACTTCATTACATTCACTGTTTATCTCTCAAGATTCGGACATATGTTCCTGTTGAAACACAAGTCTGAACCTTTTGAGAAATTCAATGAATATGAGTTAGAAGTAGAGAACCAAAACGGGTATAAGTATTATGTCCTTTGATGAGATCAAGGAGGAGAATACTTGAGCATGGAATTCCTGGACTATTCTAAAGGAGAATGAGATTCTCTTTCAGCATTACTCCTCCGTATACACCACAGCACGTCGGTGTATCGGGGCGGAGCAATCACACCCTATTAGATATGGTGTGCTCTATGATGAGTACTACTGAGTTTCCTATTTCCTTTTGGATGTTATGCACTTGAGAAGCCGCATACCTATTGAATAGGGTTCAAATCAAATCAGTTGCCTACCACTTCATATGTGATATGGAATGGGAAGAGCCCATATCTTAAGTAAGTTAAGATTTGGGGTTGTCCGGCCTAAGTCTAAAAAGCAAAATCCGGACAAGCTCGAGGCAAAGTCAGATCTGTGGAAGTTTGTTGGATATCCCAAGCATTCGCAAAGGAATATCTTCTACCAAACCGAGGAACAAAAGATGTTTTGTTTCTCAACATGCCACCTTTGTGAAAGGGAATTTCTTGTGAAGAAATTAGTGGTCATGAGGTAGAACTGGAAAGAGTTCCAGCTATACAAACTGCAACTGATGATTTGGTAGAACAAAAGGATTCAATAGTTTCCAATGAACCTCAGCCTCTCCGCCGATCTAGTAGGGTTCCTTACCCACCTGAGAGATACTTCGTTTTCTCTATGACAGTGGGAGCGAGGATTGCATCATGAGATGATGACCCAACTTATTTCGAGCAGGCCATCAGGAGTAGGACTCTGTAAGAATGGCTGGATGCTTAGCTATCTGAGATGGAATCCTTATACACCAACAAAGTATGGACTTTGGTTACTTTATCTGAAGGGTCAAATCCCCATCAGGAGCAAGTATATCTTGAGAAGATTACTTGGTGTACATGGAAAAGTTGAGACTTTCAAAGCTATGCTTAAGTCCATCCAGATCCTACTTGCCACGGCTACATACCATGACTACGATATCTGGCGGTTGGGTGTCATGACTTCTTTTCTAAATGTTGATTTGGAAGAGAGCGTCTATACGTACACAGCCAGAGGGCTTCGTAGATAGTGGTAGCAGCGGAAACATGTGCAAGATGTTTTATTTGATAAAGTAGGTATCGCGGAGTTGGAACGTCTGTTTTAATGTGGTAGTCAAAGAGTTTGACTTCATCAAAATGGTAGATGAACCTTGTATATACAAAAAGGTAGTAGGAAGTATGGTGATGATTCTCGTAGAGTACGTGGATGACATACTCTTGATAGGGAAGGAGTTTCCTATGCTACGTTCGGTCAATCTCCTCTTATCACAATGATTCTCCATATTGGATCAAGGTGATACCTCCTAAATCCTGGGTTTTGGATCTATGAGATAGACCTAATTGGATGTTAGGATTCTCACTAGTTGTAGTGAGATGGTATCAATCGATCCTGGGGAGAATAACTGGAAACGGTTCCTGGGTGATAAGGACGACTGAATGTCAGTCGCAGGCATTGTCTTTACCCTCAGTGGAGGGACGGTATGTTGGAAGAGTTCCAAGCTAGATACCGTGACTCACTAGACGATTAAAGGCAAGATACATCGTTACCAAGGATGCTACCAAAGAGGCAGTCTGGATATATATAAGTTCATGAGATGAACTTCGTTCCTACCATTGTGTGACAATGGAGTTGTTGGTTTTGCCAAGGAACCCCCAGTCCCATCAAAAATCCAGATATAATTCTTAGGCAGTAACACCTGATCATGGAGATGGTTGATCTCCAGGGAGATCGAGGTTAGGAGAGTAGACACAAAGGACAACAGCGCGGATCCACTCACAAAGGCCTTTTTTTTCCAGTAGAGACTTTTATGGGATGGTTGAGTATGAGATACATCAACCATAGCTAATTGTTGGGTATGTGATACCACAACAGATGACCCTAGTGCAAGTGGGAGATTTTTAGTTATATGTATGCCCTAGAGGCCATTACTGTACATACGATGTATATTGCAGTGGATGCTTGGACATATATAGGGAGGACTTTCTTGCTCGACATGATAGAACGCTATCTGGTTGCTCTTTATCTTAACATGTACTCTGATTGTCTCTATGTTACATGTTGATAAAGCCCTTAGGATATGTACTCGACTACTGGGACTATGATGAGATCATACTAGTGGGGCCACGGTAGTCGACGAGTACATCCTATACCTGTTCCTAGTCGAGGGTGTATCGAGACAGGGCATCGATACACCAGAGTAGACTAGCGTATACGCATCTTGACCCATATGATGGGCGATGGATGATCCCATATCCATCGGTGTTTGACATCAAGGATGGTGTACGGGTGCTCAGTAGAGACTGGGTATACTGGACGGACTCGCCGAGAACTCCCAGATGGTATTATACCTCACGTCAGATGGCAGTTCTCCAGTGACACTGGTACATGTTAGTCTGTAGACCCGAGATCGTCATAGAGTCTTGTGTGATTCCCAATGTGCTTTGATTTCCATCATACCACGTCCAAGAGGGCGTGCAAAAAGGTGGCTTTTGGGTACAGTCCCGAATCATATGGATGCAATGAGCGATAGGAGGGGATTCGTCTCTCCCGATATAGGGAGTTGATGTTGCGCTGTGTTCGATTGGCTATAACTGGAAATCCCTGGCCAGGGTTGATGAGATTTTCTGGTAAGTGTTATCAGTAGTTTCTCTAACTATTATAGACCTCATATCGACACGACTTATCAAGCTACTGGGGTCTGACGTTTACCACCCCTAGGCGAGATATGCGACATATCAGACGACGAGACCGGACTGTACGGGAGTGTTACTGAATGGATTCATAGGAGAATGTACAGGCTTTCTTGTTGATCTTCTGAGCGCTCAATACCTGGGTGGCTGTTACGTTTAGCTGACCGCTTGCATCTTGTGGGTGTTTGATATGATCATCACCTACTGCCGGCGTATTGACGATTCTTTAGAGTCCTACACAGAGGTTTCTTGGTTCAGGCAAAACGGAGTAGGGGCACATATGTGATATGTGCAGGATCGAGGATAATGCGATATGAGATACCGTATTCTATTCTCGCGATATATGATATCAGCCGGGTCATCTGATCAAGTGTTGATTCGATGAATCGGTAAATGATATATTAGTCGGTTATATGCGATATAGCCGGATTGTCGGATCAAGTGTTGATTCGATAATTTAATGTATAATTATATATATATGATATATTAAATTACATTAACTAATATTAGCTCACTAAAAGATTCTTTTTCTCACTCGGGTAGTACATTGATATATATGCGATATATGTTAATTGTATTATTTTTTTTTGTTACAATAAATATTATATATGTGATATATAATATTGTAACATGATATGATTACTAATGCAACATGTTTAGTGGAGATTAAACAAGGTTAGGGTTTGAATTGGGTTAGTTCTTTCATGAACATTCTAGAGGGTTTCTTTTTGTTTTTAGTTAAGATATTATGCTTGATATTTTGTAATGACTCATTCTTAACCCAACCTAAAGTCTAGCCATAGTTAAATCTCTACAAAGGTTTATTTGACCATGGTTACATTATTAATCATATATTCTTTCATTATTCATCACAAATGGATTGACTATTGTTCTTTTTCTTCCTTCTTCTTTCTTTGATGAGAAAGCTTACTAGATTTTTCAAAGGTGATGAAAATGAGTGAGAATAAGAAAACAAATGAGAGCTAAAATCCTACTTCATCATCCTCATATATCCTTGCCATTTAGATGAGGGTGTTCACTTCATTTAGTGAGTAAGAGCTTGTGTTAATGAAACTTCAAGGTAGATCATCTTTGTTATCGAAGATCGGAAGCAAGCTTGCATCTTTCTCTTCGTGGAGCCTCTCGAGAGTCCGGGACTTGATGATCGCAGCGAAGGGACCTCAACACGGAGCTTATGAAGTGAAGGACCGGATCTACAAAGGTTGTAATCCCTCTCACTTAGTGTTAAAGTGTTTAACATGCATTGTTTCGCCTAATCTCTAGTATAAAGATCTTGTTAAAGGTTGTTCGGCACGACTAAATTTTAAATCGGGCATGGTTGATGCCTCGTAGACCCTTGTGGCAGTGCCTAGTAACCCTACATTTACCTTCTCTCATATTGCGAGTACTCCTAGGATTAGGAGAGTACACCTATTATGGTTATTGGATAGTCTTCTTCTAAACCATAGGCTGGTGCCGAACGGTTGGGAATGAAGAAAACCATTTAGCCTAAGGGGGTCTACAGAAGGTAATAAGTAAAGACAAATAAAGGGATTTGGAGAGATGGAAAAGAAATATACAGTTATAGTCATGAATCTGGATAATGGAAGAGGAATTACTAGGAATACCCGGATATCCCTTCGAAACATTTTAATGTTTCAGTTTCACTTTGCGTTGTTAATTGAAAACTGATTTCCTAATTAGGTCCTTACTCCAGGGTATGTACTTACCAGGTATGCTTCTCACATCTGTATAGTTTTACAGATGATGAATGGGAGTAAGTTATTAGAAATTAGGTGATCATCCTTGTTATATCAGAATTCGTTGTAATTGGTGATATTTGAGGAAATCGTCTGGGTTTTTGCCGGACGACAAATATTTGGTTTTGAATATTCGTTGTTATGCATCAATTTCAAACCGATATATCTGTACGTTTATTTCATAAAGTGAGATATAACCTTTTGAAATTATGTCCATGATATTTACCTATATCAGTTGATGGTTAGGTAAGGAGCATTAAACAGCAGTGTAATTCTTCTTAACTATAAGTACAGTTTTCAACCTACGACGCACAGGGTTTGAGTTATTCAACTCAGGGGACTTATACAAAGTATTGTATGTTGTCCAGTCTCCATTAGGACAGAGAGGATGGTCCTCGTACTATATTCTGTTTACTTGTGACTTCTCAAGTTATAGACACGTGTTTCGTAGAAATACAAAATCTAAGTTTTGAGAAGTTATAGGTACAAGAATAAAGAAGAGAACCAGGTGTTGTAAGTATTAGGATTCTTCAAGGTGATCGAAGATGTAGATACTTGTGTGAGGTATTCAGTTGATAGTAATGGTTTTGAGAAACTTGTTTCTCTTTCAGTTTACTCATAATTGGATGCACTTCTAAGTTTAGTAATGCTGATCGGCCTCTTTCCATTTAGTTGACATGCACTGGAGACAGCTGCATGATTTGAATCTGGTTCCAATTAAATCAGTGCCTCTGTTTCTATATTGGATATAGAACGGTTAATATCTTAACAATGTTAAGGTATATAGAGTTGTCCGGCTTATGCTTGAAACCAGACACTGGATAACTCAAGGCACGTTTCTGTAATGGCAGTTTGTGGGTTAACCCGGGCTTTGACGAGGGTTAACTTTCTACCATCTGGAAGATCAATAGTGATATTATTCTTGACTCGCCACAGTTTTAGCAAAATGAATTTTTTCAGAAAACAGTAGTGGGAGTATGGTAGGACTGGAAGTGATTCCAGAACCGCAAACGATTACTAAAAATTTAATAGGATATAAAGATTAAATCTGGTTTGACATTCCATTAGCCACTCCGCAAATATGGGGGTAACCTCAGGCACCCGAGAGGTACTTCGGTAGTCTCGAGGACGGTGATAGGGAGGTTGTTGTTTACCCAGACTTTCTATTACTGCTGTTCTAGACTATGAGACCCGGTAGGAGGATGAGTATATCGTCGTTCTAAATTATCTTTAGAAGTGCACGTGTATATGACTCTGCCAGAGGGTTGTTATAGTCAGTGGGAGCAGCGGAAGCATAGTGGACAAGTAGCTTATGTCTATTTATAGACTAAAGCAAATATAGTGGAGATAGATAATCTATTTTTGATATGACAGTCATGGGATTTGACTTCATCAGAATAGAGGATGGATCTGTTAAGAAGGTTGTAGGGTGTGATGTCCTGGTATTTCGATGACATGCACTTTATAGGAAGTAAAATTCCTATCCTACAATCGGTTATACTGTGGTTGTCACACAGTGGTTTCTCCACATAGGATATGGATATTATATCAGGCATTCTGGTTACTAGATCTATGGTTTTAGATCTAGATTTGGGTAGTGTCCCAATCTGGGTACTTAGAAAGTATTCTAAATATATTTAGAATGGACGACTCCTGACATGGTGGTGTACCTGTAGGTGATGGAGTCACCCTCTCTAAAGGTATCTTACAGACAAAAGGGGAGAGGGATGTGCATGATTGGCATATCACTTTCTTAGGCAATTGAGTCAATCATGAGATATCAAGTACCACACCAGATATTGTTTTTGCACTAGCTGTAATAAGATGATATTAATCCAATCCTGGAGAAGCGTTCGGAAGCAGTTTTAGAACATATGTGGATGTTCTAGGGATATGATAACAGTAGCCTCCTTCGGCAGACAATTATCATTACAGGCTTCCAAGGTGACCTGGATGACAGAGTAACTGTCAGAGTTATAGTTTTCCCTCTGACGAGGGGCAGTAGTTTGGACAGGTGGTCCTAGCGGATACTGAGGGAGGCATGGTGCAGGATACTGATTAAATTCAATTGACGATATAGTTTAAGAAGTTTGCTGGATTTGGAGTTCATTTGTGAACTAGGTCCCATCAGATATCCAGACATATTCTAAGACATGCATTGCTTAATTCGGGAGATGGTTTTCTCCTCGAACTTGAGATTAAGAGAGACATAGAAAGAAACATCAGGGCGAATCCACTCGCTGTGGCTATTTCTCGAACGCAATAGTTTTACAAACGAGCTTTGTGAAATTGATTAGTAGTGGAGTTGGGTGTTCGGTATCATACGGGCTGTGAGTATACGACACCGCAATAATTAGCCTTAAGTGCAAGTGGGAGATTGTTGGATATAGTGCACTCAAAGTCAATTATTGGATCGCAGACATATGATTGCAATGATTGAGGGAGGACCTATACCGGTAGGACAGTCTTACTCGAGATGATAGTATGCTATCTGGTTTATCTTTATCATCGTGTACATGCTTTAGGTGACATTACAGATCACTATTACACGTTGATAGAGCCCTTAGGATTCTTGCTTGACTACCAGCAGTATGATGGTGATCATATACATGAGAGTTGAGTAGTCTATATGCACATCCTTAAAGTGTCCCTAGTCGTGGGAGTTTCGAGACTGGGCATTGATACTCCATTAGTAGACTAGTGTATACGGATCGAGACCCCGACGAGGGGCGATGGCCGGTCTCACAAGCCATTGGTGTCAGTTGGTTCACCTAAGACGTATATAGATGCTCATTGGGTTATGAGTACACCGGACATGACTCGCCGGGAACATGCTAGTTGGTATTATACCTGACGTCAGATAGCAGTTCCCTGGTGACATGTGTACAGGTTAGTCTATCGACCTGAGATCGTCATTTGTATCGTCTGAGTTCCCACTGTGCTTTGATTACTATCCTACCACGGCTCAAAGGAGTCATATAAACAGGTTTTAGTTGGGTACAGTCCCGAGCTACATGGAGGCAGTGAGCGGATCAGCAGGGGATTCGTCTGTCCTGGTATTAGGGGTGAGATCGTGCTGTGTCTGGAGAGCCATTACACAAAGTCCCTGGCCAGGGCAAGCGAGATTTACTGGCAAGTATTTGTCACAACCCGAAATTTGGCACGTGGCGGTCCTTAAACTACGCAACGTCTACAGGCGTAACGTAATTTAAGTAAGCCGAAAACCCAACAATCTAAACCATCAAAAGTAGTAAGTGATAAGAACATTGTTAAAAACTTTTGAAAATCTCAAGTACAATTTCTTTAAAGTCCAACTTTACTTTCTTAAAAATTTTGGCAGCACCTCCATTGTAAAAACTAACCCCCAAAATGGGTACAACATAAATATAAGTAAAGCATCCCAAAATGGAAGCAAATCCACGCCCAAAGGCAGAAAACAACCACCACAACAGATATACGACGCCGTAGAGAAGAAATAAAAGAAGATATAAGTAAAACTGCATAAAAGACCTCCAAGTCACAAAATAACATACAATATCGTCCTCACATCAAGTCTCTAAGTCATACATGAAAGTGGTAGATGGAGAGTACAAGATACAATGAATATACAATAAACAATATCGGATAGCCGCAAAACCCACCTATAGCAAAACTGCGCACAGTCAGCTGAAGCAGTATTCGCTGCAAAAGATGATACGAAAGATAAAAACCCTGCTGCGACTGCCCTGAGGGACTACCTGCAAAAGACTGTGGCCCAACGGGGGTGAGTTGCCAACTCGTGAATAGTAAACAACATATGCAGGTAATCGCAAGTATGCACGTACAACGCGAATCTAATGCATGCATGCTGATAGCAATAAATGGCAATATGTATGCAATAGTCATGTAAGGTACTCTATCAGGTACTACTAATACATGAACAATAAATGGCAATATGTATGCAACAGTCATGTAAGGTACTCTATCAGGTACTACTAATACATGAACAATAAATGGCAATATGTATATGCAACAGTCATGAAAGGTACTCTATCAGGTATAACTAATACATGAATCAATGCATATCAAATAAATGAGGAGTATGGAATAAAACATGTCATCCTCACGGAATCCTGATCTTGTGGCAGGACCAAAGTCCATCAAGACAATCTAAATCCCAAATTTTCTCAAATCAGCCCCCAAATTGGCTCTCATATCCTGTAAGATCATATATCCTGAGTGTCCAATACCAAGTAAATCTCATATGACCAGTATCCAATATCAAGTAAATCTCATATATCCTGAGTGAGTATATTGCAAGATCATTATGATGATGTATATAAATTAGATATGTATACATATATATTAGCGTCCCATTCCACTAATATATATATATATATATATATATATATATATATATATATATATATATATAACAGCGTCCCATTCCACTGTTATATATACTTAGGAGTAAAATATCATGAAAACAAGTGTCTAACATCGAAACATAAATACTGATCTATTAGGCGCTGTCACCACGACTGGCCCTCCTGATAGGTATGTATCATACGCTATCCCGAAAACTCGAGTGCCCAACTCTGACACTCGAAATTCGACGTATACATACGTACATGACTCCTGTCGGTATCCCCACGATAACCGCTGAGCCATTGTACTGTCACCGGTAGGTATGGTTCCCCCACTAACTCATCGTCGACTCCACGAAATTCTTGCCCCGGGGTACCTCCGGGCCCCACCATGTACCCGCACACGGCTCCCTCCGTTCCTCACGTAGGGTATATATATATCAGAACCGATAAATCTCTTGGTGGATGCTGAAATATCATATCAAGAGAAACCAGGTTTTTCAAATAATGCATAATTTCATGAAACTACCACGGTCCTCAAATCCAGAAAACATCATGAAAAATCCATATCTCAATGCGAAAATCCATGAATATAATATATGCAACATAAAACTGTAATGTGAGCATATAAAGGAAAAGCCGCTATTTAACTGCAACAAGTTAATATATATATCATGCGGTTCCTAATTTCTCCAAGTCCATATAACATCAAAAAAAGGTGAACATGTAGCTATAGCCAGATATATGTGTGAATATGTAGGTATAGCAAGGTATATGTATCTACCTATCAGTAATGATGTAATACCCTCCAGGTATAAGTGTAAGTATGTATGCACGATGTACATGCAGCTATATCTCATATGTGTATATACCTATCACTAATGGTACAATACCATATAAGTATATAGGTAACTAGCATGTAAGCATGTCAAGGTATATGTGTAAGCATGTAGGTATACATGTATGCTATATGTCATATACACAAAAGGAAATAAGGATCATGTCTCAATGTCCCTAAACAATACAATATCACATATGTATAGGTGTTGTGCTTGTCATAGCAATTATCGACGGTGTGTGTGTAGCATACAATTAGTGCTCGTGAAACATGAACCGTCAATAATGGTGTTGTGTCTCATTAATACTAAGTCCATGCACAATAGGAAATGAGATGTGCAACAAAGGTACACATGTACAATCAATATCTGTATACACCTAACTAATAGTCATATCATTTAATCTACACCAGATGCATAACGCCATGCGGGCGATTTCCCTGTAGATGTTAAATCTACTCACTACAATTCTGGCTAAGTAAAACCAACAACTCGCTTTCCCTTCTTCCCAGCGCCCGAAGTCCCCGCCTGCGATCCTGAAGCATATAATAATATAACAAGTATATATTAGCAATCGACCAATAACACGTACCAACTACGTTTGACCAATGCACCAACTCCAAATATACTCTCAAGTGTTCGTCCAGTGGCTAACGTGCGTAGCGACACTACGAAACCAACTCAAGAGCAAAAACTACACAAAGACACGAACGACATCGGCACGATCCTAGCTAGGAACGCAAAGCGACACAACTACCAAGCCTAGACCCTGATCGTACCGATCGCGCATTCACAACAAAAGATATGGCGTGGAATCAATATAAATAACGTCGCAACGTCCAAAGAAACTCACGCCTAGATTATCCTAAAATCTAGTAAGCAACTTATATCATTTTAGCACAAAACTACAAGTTTTTACCAAAACTAGAATTTACAAACATCACAATATAGCAAGATTAAACCATACATACCAATACTATAATTTTAAATCCCACTTAATTAGGATTTAGTAAAAGTTTAGTTTGCTAATTAGCTTAATTAGATAATTAAGAAAATATCATTTAACAAACTAGCAATTAGATTTAGTTTTCTTCTAGTCTTAACTTATCACTTAATCTTTTCACTAATCAAAACCTAATTTGATTATCCAAAAACCATTTCTTGAATTTCAAAACATGTAATTTAAAAGCTTTAAATTAACATCTAATTAAGCTAGTTTAAAGTATTAAGCAACAATTAGAGTTTAGGGTTAGAATTATACCTCGCAACTTGGTCACAATTTTTGCAACAAAAACCCAAACTTTATCACCAAAAAGATGTCTTTAGTGAAGATCCAAGCTAGTTTGGAGCTGAAGAATTGTGGGTATGGATTAATTTATGAGTTTGTGTGAATATCTGAGGATTTTTGAAGAATTTTTGGAGCTTTTAAGTGAAGAAAATGGAGAAAAGAAAAAGAGGGCAGAATTGGGGAGGGGGATTCGACCAAAAGAAGAATGGGGAGCGATGTGGAGTTGTGTGGAAAATTCTAGTGCAAAACAAAACTAAAAGCTCATAAATGCAATAATATCTATGCCACCTCATTTTCCTTTTCTTTTAAATTTCATTTTAAAACACAAAACTCAAGATATTTTGGATGGAAAGGATTAAACTTAATCTAGTGATTAACTTAGCATAGATTTACATTAGCAATAGTTAACCAAAATCAAAATGTAATTACCACTAGTTTAGTGCACAAATAAAGCATTAAAATAATATTTTAATTAGGCAAAAAATATTAAAATGCACAAAAATTACCAGTGGCTCACAAAAACCCGCAAACTAGCAATTTCCTAGCTAAACTAGGTGCAGTGCATTCTATACTGTAAAAAGTTCGCTTTTAGGTTTTTACGGAAAAATACAATTTATTTTACCTAAAAAAGGAAAATCACCTAAACGATTTCTAAAACGTTATGGTATTCCAGTAGTATCTCAGGGTGTTCTGGGCTACATTCCAACACGACTTATACCACTATTGGGGGTCTGACGTTTACCAGCCCCCTAGGCCCGATATGCGATACTCATAGACGAACGGACCGGACTGTACAGATATTGTCACTGACAGGCTCAGTACGGTTTCAGGATGAGTTCGCTCATCGGCCTCCCTTTTGCTCAATACATGGGCAGCCGTTACGTACAGCTAGTACCACTGACGAACTTTTGGTTAAACCCACTGCCAGTGTATTGACGAGTCTTTAGAGTCCTCCACAGAAAGTTTCCCAAGTTCGGGCGAAACATTGTAGAGGCCGTATAGTTTTATGGCAGGTTTTGATCATATACGTGCACTTGTGCACGGATCATGATCGGACGGATCATACTAGTAGGCTTTGGTTTAAGCCGGATCCTAGTATTAGATTGGTTGGATTACTTTCGTCTCGTTGTATTCGTATTCAGTCGGAATGCGGATGCAGGTATGTATATACAGATGTGGGGTATTCTTGTGATCCGTCACGAGTTTACTTTAGAAGATGCCATTCAATTTATTGTTTTAAACATTTGGATTAATGTTTATTAAGTGGAAATTGTGAGTGCAAATCATGATCAAGAGCATTAAATATGGCATGTGCATGTATGGTGACTCATGGTGTTATTTTTTGTGCCATTTTCTTTTCTCTTGATTGTTTATTGTGTGGAATTGATATGTGGAGAGAGAGAGGGCAGCCAAGTGAGGGATTGGGTTTTGTTTTAGATTTATGATGAGCTCTCACATTTTATCCCACACAATAAGCAAGCAAGCTTCTTCTTCTTCACTAGATTTTTTGTGCTCACAACTTCTTCATTAATGGCTTCTTCTTCAACCTCCATCCATACCATCTCATATGTTGAGAATCAATTGTTGTTATGAGACAAAGTATTCACACACTATCTCTACTTCATCTTGGACATGTCGGCTAGCAAACTTCATGTCCGAGTTGCTTCGGTTTTGAAGCGGGAGACCGTAAAAAGATTCTTTGACCTGGTGCCACTTCGACAAGGAGACCGGAGATCGAGCGAGATCGGAGATGCCGCGAGGAGCTAAGGATGGTGGCTGAAAACCGAAGGACACGGATCGATCGGTATAGCCATTCTAACTTCTTTTTAGTTAGCTAGTATAGAGTTAATGGAACCATCCGGGTAAAAGTCCGCGTTAGAGCCGGTTTATGAAAGTTTTTGTTCCGCGTTTGGCCTCGTATTGACGGCCGGGGCGCTACCGTAGACTTACAATATATATCGCTAATATCGAATGATCATTTTATAAATCATTGTTCCTCGCTAAATACGAGTTTGATTCCACCTTGATTTCCCCATCTCCCTAGGTTACACTAACTATATGTATAGGACTAGTTGTATACAAGCACAAGCCAAATTACGGTTTAATTCACTTTTTACTGCACTGTTCACTTTCATGAATCAATCATTTATCACTGGTGTACTTAACACAACTAATCCAATATCACTCACATTCGACAATGCAAAGTTCTCTATAAATCACTATGAACGTTCTCTATCACTAAAGGTATCACGGTTAGGTACGTATGAGAATGATGCCACATAACTAATCATGTACGATATGAAACATAATGGGGACTTCGAGTTCTGATATACATATTAATTCGTACGATCATAATTAGGAAAAATGATACAAAATAGACAGTAAATAAACTTAATTATCAATAATAAAAAATTTGGTTTCAAGTCAATCGGGTTTCAGGTTTGCAAGTTACGGTCATTTCATTTTAAGTGTTCATCGTTGGAAATTCAGTTCGTGAACTGAAAATCCATTTCGCAACACATTTTAATCCTTGTTGGGATCATTATTAGGAGACGCTGCAGTTGGGTAAAATTTAGATCTATCAATTATTCTTCCTACGCACTAGACGGATCGTGAATATCCACTATGTGCTGGGAGTTATGTTCTATCTAAGGCCAGGATATACAATCTGCCTATGTACTAAACTGCAATACACCCCGACAGTTTAAAATGCAATTAAAATATCAAATGGCAGTAAAATTGAATGAAACCAAAACCTATACTTAGCTAACAGGATTATCTTTACAAAGTTATAGGGTTAAGAATAATTCCATATTCATACAGCGCTGCACATTTATTTAAAGTCAGGTGTCAATATGGAATGCTGCTCTGGACTGCAGTCCAGAGTAGCATTCCATTTCAGTTTTCGTCGTCGTGATGATTTAGTATCGAAACATAAACTATAGTAGGTTCTAGCATATTGAGTTGGATTTGATATGAGCCATATAACATCTCGTTTAGATTTACATCTGATTTAACGGAGATTTTTAAGCGCAACATGCACGGTGAATTCCAGATTCAACGTCGGCTTTTGGAAGAGACATTACGTGACGATAATCTTAGTATTTTAAACTTAAGTCTCTACACATTAATTATTAACAGTAACAAAATCCCCTAAACACCAGATATGAGCATTTTGAAAGGGTATTCGTCCATGAATCATATTGAACACTCGGATTACATCTACGGGTAATAACCGAAATATCGATTCTAGTTATTTGACTCGAACTAGACGTCGTCTTATTAAATTCTATTTGGTATTGTTATGGATTAGAAGACCGGGTTAGCCTTCCACTCATCACAGTTAGATTATAAGGGTTGGTCAGAGAAAAGGTTTGATTACACATTTTCGATATAATTATACAAACTTGCACAGAACATTTTATCGTGATTACGTCGATTAACTAATACTTTAGCATGAGTAAGCAAGTGACAAACTTTCACTTGCCTGGCGATGATCGTGACGATGAGTAACATGAGCATGGCATAACAAGTAGTAACAATACAGCGATTCCACAACGACGGCGATCGCACGGACATGGACATGACAAACGCTCGGCCATAAGCACGGCACTTTACGGCTGCGATAGCGACCAACTGGCTCGGTCACGGGCTCTAGAGAGGAGGGCGATGGGCTCTGGCTCCGGGGAAGGTCGACGGCGAGGTAGGTGGCCGGAGATGCTCGTCGCGGCGATTGTGTTGGCTATAGTGCTCTCAAGTCAATTATTGGATCGCAGGCACGTGATTGCAATTATCGAGGGAGGACCTATACCGGTAGAACATTCTTACTCGAGATGATAGTATGCTATCTAGTTTGTCTTTATCATCGTGTACATGCTTTATGTGACATTACAGATCACTATTACATGTTGATAGAGCCCATAGGATTCATGCTTGACTACCAGCAGTATGATGGCGATCATATATGTGAGAGTTGGGTGGTCTATAAGCACATCTTTAAAGTGTCCCTAGTCGTAGGAGTTTCGAGACTGGGCATCGATACTCCATGAGTAAACTAGTGTATACAGATCGAGATCCCGACGAGGGGCGGTGGCCGGTCTCACAAGCCATTGGTGTCAGTTGGTTCACCTAAGATGTATACAGGTGCTCATTGGGTTATGAGTACACCGGACAGGACTCGCTGGGAACATGCTAGTTGGTATTATACCTGACGTCAGATAGCAGTTCCCTGGTGACATGTGTACAGGTTAGTTCATCGACCTGAGATCGTCATTTGTCTCATGTGAGTTCCCACTGTGCTTTGATTAATACCCTACCACGGCTCAAAGGAGTCGTGCAAACAGGTTTTAGTTGGGTACAGTCCCGAGCCACATGGAGGCAGTGAGCGGATCGTCAGGGGATTCATCTCTCCCGGTATATTGGGGGTTGATGTCGCGGTGTGTACGGGTGGCCATCACCAGAAATCCGCAGCCAGGGTAGACGAGAATTACTGATTCGGATCAGTAGTTTCTTAGTTGGTGATAGGCTTCATACCAACACTAAATGTCAAGTTATTAGTGGACTGACTTTATCCACCCCCTAGACTCGATATGCGATACTCATAGACGAACGTACCGGACTGTATGGATATTGTCACTGTCAGGCTCAGTAGGATTTCAGGACGAGTTTGCTCATCGGCCTCCCTTTCGCTCAATACCTGGGTAGCCATTACGTACAGCTAGTGCCACTGACGTGCTTGTGGTTAAATCCACTGCCAGCGTATTGACGAGTGTTTAGAGTCCTACATAGAGGGTTTCCCTGGTTTGGGCGAAACGTTGTAGAGGCCGTATGGTTTTATGGCAGAGTTCGATCATATTCATACACTTGTGCACAAATCATGATCGGACGGATAATACTAGTGGGCTTTGGTTTAAGTCGGATCCTAGTATTATATTGTTGGATTATTTTCGTCTTGTTGTATTCGTATTCAGTCGGAATACGAATGCAGGTATGTATATACGGATGAGGGGTATTCTTGTAATCCGTTACAAAATTACTTTTGAAGATGCCATTTCTTTTTCTAGTATTAAACATTAAAGGTTTTGTTTAAATGTTTAATATTGTTTATGAGGAAAGTGTGATTGCAAGTCTTGGCATTGGGCATTGATGAGGCATGGGCTCTTGGTTTTGTTTGGTGTAAGATATTTTTGCAAGTGGCAGATATTTTTGTGTGTGGGTTTTTTCTTTGGTTGCTAGATAATATCTCACAACAACACACACAAAAGCAATGCCCATCACAACTCAAGAAAATAATAGACATTATTTTCTTCACTTGTTTTTCTTTTGTGCCAAGTCTTGAGCTTAGACTTGCCTCACGTGGATCTTCTTCGACGAGGGAGATCGAAGATCGAACTTCATCGAGGCAGCCGCGACGATCTTAGGACAGAGGTTGAAGACCGAAGGACACAGATCGTGTTAGTGTATATGCCCTAGAGGCCATTATTGTATCATACTAGTTTGTATATTACTTAATGGAAGCTTGGGATATTCACCTTGTATAGACAATCTTGCTCAATATAGTAGTATGCTACTTGGTTTGTTTCTACTTCAATGTGTACATGTGTTTATTTTAGTATATCACCTATACACATTAGTGGAGCCCTTAGGATCTTTGTTTGATTACCAGCGTTGTGATGGCTGTCACACTAGTGGGGGCTGGGTAATCTATAAGCACATCCTTATGCAGGTCCCTGGTCGCAGGACTATCGAGACAGGGCATCGATACTCCGGAGTAGACTAGCGTATGTTCTTCTCATCCCAGTGTGGGAGATGGTCTGTCCCACAGCCATCAGTACGTCGTACTGGAGGTAGTATGTGGGTGCTCGTTGGGTTACGAGTACACTGGACAGGACTCGTCGGGAACTGTTGGTTGGTACTATACCTATCGTCAGTTATCAGTTTCCAGGTGACATGAGTACAGCTTAGTCCGCTGGCTTGACACTGTCACTTCGCCTCGAGTGTGTTCCCACTGCACTTAGATTACTACCCTACCACGGCTCAAAGGAGTCATGCAAACAGGTAGTAGTTGGGTGCAGTCCCGAAGCACTTGGAGGCAGTGACAGTTAGACAGGATTCGTCTCTCCCGGTATTGGGGGTTGACATCGCGTTGTGTCTAGGAGAGCCATTACATGAGTTGTCCTTGGCCAGGGAAAGCGAGATATACTGGTAGGTTTCCAGTGTTATCTCAGGGTGTTCTGGGCTTCACTCCGACACGACTTGTACTGCTATTAGGGGACTGACGTTTACCGCCCCTAGGCCCACCATGCGATGTATCAGACGAACAGACCGGACTGTACATAGAGATTGTCACATTCAGACTCAGTAGGAGTTCAGATGGGTTTCACCTCGTCCGTCTTCTTGTCGGCATTTACCTGGGGACCGTTACGCACAGCTAGTGCCGCTTGCGGTCTGTGGTTAAACCCACTGCCAGCGTAGTGTCGAGTCTTTAGAGTCCCACACAGAAAGCTATTCGCCTTTAGGCAAAAGAGTAGGGGTCGCATGGTTTTGCGACAGGTCGCATGGTTTTGCGACAGGGTTCGGTCACATCTGTGCACTTGTGCACGTACAGTGTCCGGACAGTTGACACTAGCGGGCTTTGGTTTAAGCCAGATCCTAGTGTACGTTTTGGGATTGGTTTTATCTCGTTTGTATTCGTGTTCCTCGGAACGCGGATGCGGGTGTGTATGCATAGTTGACAGAGAGACAGAGGCAGAGGATTCTCATTGGGGTTATTGACTGTTGACCATTGACCATTGACTTTTGCTTAACCCTAATGTGAATAAGAAATATTATTAATATTAATATTAATTAAGTATTATAGTGACATGGTTGTTCAGGGGTTGACTTTGTTGACTTTGTTGACCGGTTGACTAGGTTGGACTAGTTGACCATCATCATGACAATGGCTATCATTCCTTGGCAAAGACTTTTGCTTGCTTGTTTATTTATGCAAAATGAGTGCATGAAATGATATAGCCATTTTGACTTAAACCATTACACAATACTTGATTACTATTTTTTGTTATGATGGCTTTTGGATTATGAGAGGTGAGAATGAGAAGAGTATGGTTCATTCTATCATTTGCTTTCTCTCTCTTGAGCTCTCTCATTCTCAAGCTCTCCCTCTTTCTCTTGCTCTCTCTACTTCAAGGCAAACCATTCTCATGTGTTGAGACTCATTACCTTAGAGATAAAAAGAAACCAAAACATTCCTCTACTCATTTTAGTTCACAAGGCCTAGCAAGCCAAGTGATCTAGTTTCTTCAACGTTCGAAGAAGAAGCCAAAGGTAGAAACTTTCGGGTGGATCTATCTTCGGTGCAAGGAGACGATGAGGTGAGGCCAATCCGTACATTGGGAGGAGTCGAAGAGGAAGGAGTTCAAGAAAGGTATAGCCCCCCTAACCGAGTAGGTAAACTCTTGTTAGGTTGTTAGTTAGTAGTTTAACAAAGATCCGTATTGGTAGTCCATGTTACCACCCTCTTGAAAATCGTTTTTCATCACTTCCGCAACCCCGTAAGAACCGGGGAAGGGTAGCATGGACTTACAGTGGTATCAGAGCCTGGTTAAACACTATCTAACATGTTAGCAAAGTAAGTAGAAGTTCGATCAAAGAAAAAGTCGCGAAACAAACCCGGAAAATGAAGTTTCTGCCGAATTTTTATTCTGTCCAAAATTGATAAATCTTATCTTAAAAATCGGCTCAGGCTTTTTGTTAAGCACCCAAGAAATTTCGTCCACTGAATCGGTCAAAGCGCCGCGGAAACGCGGTGGGAGCATGCTCCCGCCGCGGTTTCACGGCCGAGTTGACTCGGTCAGGGAAAAAGTTTCTTGCAGATTGGTTCTGGGGTTGTTTTGGGATTTTTGGGATATGTCTTTTCTGCCCAGATTTTCCAGAAAGAAAAATTAGTTTTTGGGGCTTGAAAATCCGTATTTTTATCGAACTTCTAAAGACTAAGGCTAACGGGTAAATATCTATGATGTGTTATATGTATTGAACGTCCGCTAATCGCTATACGTCGATTAGTGAGGGTTATACTTATCTGTTATCTGTAATGATTGATGGTATGTGTATATGAATTCTTTGGATTGTCGCGGATGAATAGCCGGGGGTTGTGAGATGAGAGTTTTCTTTTCTTTCAATTCATGTAATATGTAAATTGATGTAATATTATTTTTGGCCGCACAACCGGGTCGGGGTTGTAGCCATCATTGTATAATTTCTTTTTACTGTTTTTGCTCCTAGGATAAACCCAAGGTGGGGTGCACAAGCTACCGGGTATCTCGAAGTGCCGAGTGGCCTACTCACGTCGTTGAGGGAGGTTGCTCCACTTCGGATATTTAGCGGGTAGTTTGTCGCACCCGCAGGGGTCTAGGGTGGGGTATTGGCTATTCATCGCGACCGTGTAATCCGCCTTTCGTTACAGGCTCGTACGAATTGCGGATTCCTAGTATATCCAATGTATTCATCTGTGATCTGAAATGGCTATCTTTGCAATATATCTAAGTATGATATTATTTAGGCATTGCTTATGTTTTGCAGCCGCGCTAGCCCAGCCCCCGCTCTGTCGTTAGTTAAGTAACCTAACGGGTAATGACGGGCCCCGTGGCGAATGCGAATGGCATAAGCGTACGTCATATTTTGGTTGTTTTCTGCAATGGTAGGATTAAATGATGGGACGTATTAAAAGAACTAATGCCAGAAAAATACGCATTAAAAGAACTAATGCAAGAAAAAATAAACCAAGTAAAAGTCGTTGGAACACTTTCAAAAACCACTCGGTTTCTTTTCAAAATAACTTTTAAACGCGGAGCTTAAGCCACTCCTTTTAAAAGCTATCTCGTTCCATCGATTATATCAAGTTCACTACGTTCACGGTTTCGCCAAAACCATTCGTAGCCCTCCGTCGTTTCACATGGATGGTCAATAGTATTCAAGCTATGTATGTTGGCCAAAGTCAAGGCATAGTGATTGGTAGCTATTGGGTATTCATGTGCAGCATAGATATATGTGTTGGTTTGGGGCAGTCGTTCTACCTTATTGGCCAAAGTCAAGGGTATGTGCGGGTGGGCTCAAATTAACCTGGTGAATGACGGGTAGAACTTGACATGCGACTTATGATTTGTTGGCCAAAGTCAAGGTCATAAGAGCATGGGGAAAAAATCCACATCGGGAGTTTCAAAAGAACTGAAACTTGCTAGCGCTGCATACCATTTGGAGTGTGATGATTCTGGTAGGATTCCTTCAGTTTTGTCATGCAATGATATTTGGATCCCGATCCTACTGTGAATATATGCTACTCCTCGGGAAATTTCTCACTTAACGATCAATGCTATAAACCAAGTAGGTGTCTAGAAAGGTGTTAGCGGGGCTACGCCCCCAGGGAAAAGAGGTTCTTAAATTAAGGAACTTCGCGAAAGCGTTGGAAAACCTCCCTCGAAGTACCGACACTAGCCTGGCCGAACAGTTAAGCAAGTATTGTACGGTGAGATTGATCCTGACCAATTCTTCCTTTTTGGTTTGAGGAGGGATTCAAGAGACAGTGGGAGCCATCCTGTTTAGACAAATTAAAAACCACTCTAAACTTGCAAGAGCATCATGCTAAAGTGTTTCTTCTCTCTCTCCTAATTGCAGCGACCAATCATCATGACCGGACTTAAGTTATTACTAGATAAAAACATACTGACAGGGCCAAACTACAAAGATTGGCTCAGGAATGTCAAAATGGCAATCACTTATGACAAGTTGGGGTATCTCCTTACCACCAAAGCTCCCCCTGTCCCAGGTCCCACCTCCAGCGTCGCGGATAAGGAAATCCGTAAGACTTGGGAGATCGATAGTGCGAAGGCCAAGTGCCTCGTGCTTGCCTCTATGGACAACGAACATCAGAGGAGGCACGAGAATATGGACCTCGAATCCATATTTATCCATACAAAAGAACTGTATGGAGAGCAATCTCGTATCGCAAGATACGAAGTGTCGAAGAAGTTATTTTCGGCAAGGTTGGCCATCTGATCATCGGTAGCGGAACACGTGCTTAAGATGATTGGCTTCATTGAGGAGCTCGCGGAACTTGGGACCACATTAGAGAACGAGCTCTATACGGACTTGATTCTCTAGTCCCTTCCTTCCACTTACGCCCAGTTTATCCTGAACTTCAACTTACAAGAAAAAGAAGTTGAACTTTCAGAACTCCTCAACATGCTGAGGAGTGCAGAGGGCACCCTACAGAAAGGTAGGGAAACATCCACTTTGTTTGTAGGAGGATCTTCATCTTCTAGGTCCAAGGCGAAAGACAAGGGAAAGAAGAAGAAAGCCTCCGCCAAACCAAGGGGCGGTGTTAGTAAAGTGGATACGAAGGGAAAAGCAAAAGCAACAAAGATAGCGGGGAAGCTTATAGGGAAGGAAGAGTGCTTTTTCTGTCATAAGAGTGGTCACTGGAAGAAAGATTGCAGGGCTTGGAAAGCCAGGACACAGGAACTGAAGCAAGTTGCGGCTTCAGCTTCAGGTGTGTATGTTATTGAAAACTGTCTATCAATAAACTCTACTTCCTGGGTATTGGATACCGGATCAGGATCTCATATCTGTAATTCTTTGCAGGCGTTGAGAAACCGTAGGATTTTGAAGGCAGGTGACATGACCCTCAAAGTTGCAAACGGAGCTAGCATGGATGCTAAGGCCGTGGGGGACTATCACCTGGGGTTGTCAGATGGACACGTTTTGGTTTTGCGTAATTGCTATTTTGTACCCAACGCAACTTGTAATATCATTTCTGTATCTTTGACTTCTAAAGAAGGTTATGAATTTGCGTTTGTAAGTAATGTTGTAAACATTCACCTAAATCAAGTTCTGATTGGGTCAGGTACATTAAGCAATGGTATATACGTACTAAACCAACCACAGATTTTCAATGTCTAGAATACACACAAAAGAAAGTCTCCGGAAATAAATCAGACTTTCTTATGGCATTGTAGACTGGGTCACATCAATGAGAGATGGTTGACGAAGTTACATACAGAAGGATATTTGAATCTGTTCGAATATCAATCGTATGCCACTTGTCAATCCTGTCTCAAAGGAAAGATGACAAAGACTCCGTTCACTGGACACGGAGTAAGGGCGAGCGAGCTCTTGGGACTCGTACACAGCGACGTGTGCGGTCCAATGTCTACACATGCGCGAAGCGGTTATTCTTACTTCATTACTTTTACGGATGACTTTTCAAGGTACGGTTATGTCTTCTTAATGAAACATAAGTCCGAAGCCTTTGGAAAATTCCAGGAATATAAGAATGAAGTAGAAAAACAAACCGGCAAAAGTATCAAGACACTAAGTTCGGATCGAGGTGGTGAATACTTGAGTGCCGAGTTCCTGAACTATTTAAAAGAGAACGGAATTCTCTCTCAGCTTACTCCTCCATTCACTCCGCAACATAACGGTGTATCGGAGAGACAGAACCAGACCCTATTGGATATGGCACGGTCCATGATGAGTAACGCTGAGTTACCGCGATCATTCTGTGGATATGAACTAGAATCAGCTGCATACCTTTTGAACCGAGTTCCAACAAAGACTGTGCCTACTACACCATATGAGATGTGGTGTGGGAAGAGACCCGATCTTAATCACATTAAGACATGGGGATGTCCGGATTTTGTCAAAAAGCAGCATGCAGACAAGCTCGAGGCACGCTCAGTACAGTGCAAGTTTGTGGGATATCCAAAGAACTCCAAGGGATATTTCTTCTTTTGCGAAGAGGAACAAAAGATTTATGTTTCTCGTCATGCCCACTTCTTGGAAACTGAATTTTTGGAAAATCAGATAAGTGGGAGCGGAATAGAACTGGAAGAAATTCCAGAACCACAGACTATTACTGAAAGCTTAGTAGAACCAGAGGGTTCAAAAGAAAATGACATTCCTACGCCGCTTCGCAGGAGTAGTAGGCAGTCTCATCCGCCCGAGAGATACTACGGTTTTCTCATAGACGGGGATAGAGAGGATTGCATCATTGATTATGATGAGCCGACTAGCTTCCAGCAGGCCATTCAGAGCGTTGACTCAGTAAAATGGCTGGATGCAATGCGGACCGAAATGGAGTCCATGTACACCAACAAAGTATGGACGTTGGACGTTGCTCCAGATGGGGTAAAACCCGTAGGATGCAAGTGGATCTTCAAAAGGAAGATTGGTGTAGATGGACAGGTTGAGACCTATAAAGCTAGACTGGTTGCAAAGGGTTTTCGTCAAAGACCTGGTTTGGACTATGACGAGACCTTTTCTCCAGTAGCTAAGCTGAAATCCATTCGGATCCTTCTTTCCATTGCTGCCTTCCACGATTATGAGATTTGGCAGATGGACGTAAAAACCGCTTTTCTAAATGGAAATTTAGAGGAGTGTGTTTATATGGACCAGCCATAGGGTTTCATTCAGAGTGGGAGCAGCGGAAAGGTGTGCAAGTTGCTTAAGTCCATCTATGGACTGAAGCAGGCATCGCGGAGTTGGAACATCCGTTTTGATGAGACGGTCAAGGAATTTGGCTTTATCAAAAATCCAGTTGAACCATGCATCTATAGTAGATTTGTAGCGAGAACTGTAGTATTCCTCGTTTTATACGTGGATGACATTCTCTTAATAGGAAATGACATTCCTATGCTACAATCTGTCAAGGGGTTCTTGTCACACAGGTTCTCCATGAAAGACCTGGGTGATGCCTCGTACATTCTGGGGATCCGGATCTATCGTGACAGATCCAAGAGGATACTGGGACTCTTACAGTCCAGGTACATCGACACCATACTGAAAAGATTCAGTATGGAAGATTCCAAGCGCGGTAATCTACCGGCTTGTCACGGGATCACCCTCTCCAAAGAGATGTCTCCCAAGACTGATTTGGAAAGGGATTGCATGTCTATTATACCCTACGCTTCTGCGGTAGGCTCTATAATGTATGCGATGTTGTGTACCAGACCGGATGTAGCTTACGCACTGAGTATGGTAAGCCGGTATCAATCAAACCCTGGGGAGAAACACTGGATAGCGGTAAAGAACATTCTCAAGTACCTAAGAAGGACAAAGGAGATGTTCTTGGTGTATGGCGGAAAAGACCTCCAGATCGAGGCCTTTGCTGACTCCAGCTACCAGAGTGACAAGAATGATTCCAAGTCCATGTCGGGTTATGCCTTTACCCTCAATGGAGGGGCAGTGTGTTGGAAGAGTTCCAAACAGGAAACCGTTGCTGACTCGACGATGGAAGCGGAATATATCGCTGCTGCAGATGCCGCAAAAGAAGCTATTTGGGTAAGGAAGTTCTTAACTGAACTTCAGGTGGTTCCGTCCATTGTTGATCCAATACCTCTGTATTGCGACAACAACGGGGCTATAGCTTTAGCAAAGGAACCAAGGTCCCATCAGAAGTCCAGACACATCTTGAGGCGGTATCACCTGATCAGGGAGAGCGTGGGTCGCCAGGAGATCGAGGTTCGGAGAGTTTCTACGGAAGACAACACTGCTGATCCACTCACAAAGGCCTTACCCCAGACTCAGTTCGAGCGGCTGATCGAGATGTTAGGTTTTCGATACGCCAGTACATGGCCTTAGTGCAAGTGGGAGATTGTTAGTGTATATGCCCTATAGGCCATTACTGTATCATACTAGTTTGTATATTACTTAATGGAAGCTTGGGATATTCACCTTGTATAGACAATCTTGCTCAATATAGTAGTATGCTACTTGGTTTGTTTCTACTTCAATGTGTACATGTGTTTATTTTAGTATATCACCTATACACATTAGTGGAGCCCTTAGGATCTTTGTTTGATTACCAGCCTTGTGATGGCAGCCACACTAGCGGGGGATGGGTAATCTATAAGCACATCCTTATGCAGGTCCCTAGTTGCAGGACTATCGAGACAGGGCATCGATACTCCGGAGTAGACTAGCGTATGCGCTTCTCATCCCAGTGTGGGAGATGGTCTGTCCCACAGCCATCAGTACGTCGTACTGGAGATAGTATGCGGGTGCTCGTTGGGTTACGAGTACACTGGACAGGACTCGTCGGGAACTGTTGGTTGGTACTATACCTATCGTCAGTTATCAGTTCCCAGGTGACATGAGTACAGCTTAGTCCGCTGACTTGACACTGTCACTTCGCCTCGAGTGTGTTCCCACTGCACTTAGATTACTACCCTACCACGGCTCAAAGGAGTCGTGCAAACAGGTAGTAGTTGGGTGCAGTCCCGAAGCACTTGGAGGAAGTGACGGTTAGACAGGATTCGTCTCTCCCGGTATTGGGGGTTGACATCGCGCTGTGTCTAGGAGAGCCATTACACGAGTAGTCCCTGGCCAGGGCAAGCGAGATATACTGGTAGGTTTCTAGTGTTATCTCAGGGTGTTCTGGGCTTCACTCCGACACGACTTGTACCGCTATTAGGGGACTGACGTTTATCGCCCCCTAGGCCCGCCATGCGATGTATCAGACGAACAGACCGGACTGTACATAGAGATTGTCATATTCAGACTCAGTAGGAGTTCAGATGGGTTTCACCTCGTCCGTCTTCTTGTCGGCATCTACCTGGGGACCGTTACGCACAGCTAGTGCCGCTTGCGGTCTGTGGTTAAACCCACTGCCAGCGTAGTGTCGAGTCTTTAGAGTCCCACACAGAAAGATATTCGCCTTTAGGCAAAAGAGTAGGGGTCGCATGGTTTTGCGACAGGGTTCGGTCACATCCGTGCACTTGTGCACGTACAGTGTCCGGACAGTTGAAACTAGCGGGCTTTGGTTTAAGCCAGATCCTAGTGTACGTTTTGGGATTGGTTTTATCTCGTTTTTATTCGTGTTCCTCGGAACGCGGATGCGTTGTGTATGCACAGTTGAGAGAGAGACAGAGGCAGAGGATTCTCATTGGGGTTATTGACCGTTGACCGTTGACCATTGACTTTTGCTTAACCCTAATGAGAATAAGAAATATTATTAACATTAATATTAATTAAGTATTATAGTGACATGGTTGTTGAGGGGTTGACTTTGTTGACTTTGTTGACCGGTTGACTAGGTTGGACTAGTTGACCATCATCATGACAATGGCTATCATTCCATGGCAAAGACTTTTGCTTGCTTATTTATTTATGCAAAATGAGTGCATGAAATGATATAGCCATTTTGACTTAAACCATTACACAATACTTGATTACTATTTTTTGTTATGATGGCTTTTGGATTATGAGAGGTGAGAATCAGAAGAGTATGGTTCATTCTATCATTTGCTTTCTCTCTCTTGAGCTCTCTCATTCTCAAGCTCTCCCTCTTCCTCTTGCTCTCTCTACTTCAAGGCAAACCATTCTCATGTGTTGAGACTCATTGCCTTAGAGATAAAAAGACACCAAAACATTCCTCTACTCATTCTAGTTTACAAGGCCTAGCAATCCAAGTGATCTAGTTTCTTCAAAGTTCGAAGAAGAAGCCAAAGGTAGAAGCTTTCGGGTGGATCCATCTTCGGCGCAAGGAGACGACGAGGTGAGGCCGATCCGTACACCGGGAGGAGTCGAAGATGAAGGAGTTCAAGAAAGGTATAGCCCCCTAACCGAGTAGGTAAACTCTTGTTAGGTTGTTAGTTAGTAGTTTAACAAAGATCCGTATTGGTAGTCCATGTTACCACCCTCTTGAAAATCGTTTTTCACCACTTCTGCAACCCTGTAAGAACCAGGGAAGGGTAGCATGGACTTACAGATTGATCGGTATAACCTCTCTAAACTCCTTTATGATAACTAGTATAGGGTTAATGGTTCGATCTGGGAATCGGGTTCCGTTAGCGCCTGGTTTTAAAGTTTTTTGTTCTGTGTTTGGCCATGGATTGATGGCCAGGGCGCTGGTATAACCCTTCATGGTATCATAGCCAACCCATTAACTGCATACTAGTTGGTTTAGACAATGTTAAAGTGTCGAAACCGGAAAAAACCTGAAACATCACTCGATGTATTCCAGTTTCTGTCAAAATTTTCCGAGTCTTCTGAAAATATTTTAGCAACTGCAGAAGGCTACTTATGTGACCACTAGACTGCACCCCAAATGCGAGCCACTTCCACCTATTTTGGACCGAGCACATTGAGTGAAAATCCAAGCTGGCCGGCCAGACTTGGGATTTGGGACTTCGTATTTTGGGTGCGGTCTGGTCTCTAGAATATTGGTTCAGTGGTATTTCTAGTTTAACCCAGTTTGGATATAGTTTTATCTAGTAGTTTGGGGTTATTCGGTGTTATTTCAAAGTCGATATTTCTAACATTGTTTAAAGTTTACAGTACTTACATTACTATCTGTGACCGTGAATATCATTAGAGCGGTACAACTTGTCTAATTGCTACAACCTTGTTGATTCTGAACTTCGTTCACGAAGGAACCGGACTTTTGACGGGCCAGCCCTTTTTTAGTTCTTTTAGACGGGTTTGCGAATGTGACATTCACGTTGATGTTCTGTGTTGTGCCGTGTTGTTGCGGATTTGTCGTGGTGGATAGCTTGGGTGCAATGTTAGTATATTTTAGTTTTATTTGTACATTTGATATCACGGGGCGAGCGTCCGACATATGGACTGTCGTCACTGCCTGCTTGTATATTATTTTTTTGGGGCACGACCGTGTTGAGGTCGATGTCACCGTTATACATATTTTTCTTTTCTGTACTAGGATTACCCCCGGTGGATTGCATCGATAGCCGGGTTCTGGAGGTCAACGGGTCCGCATCTCATGGCGTCGAGAAGGAGGGGGCCTCACTCTTGAATTGGCAGGCTATTCGTCGCACTCGTAGGGGGTACAGGTTGACCCAAGGAGGGGTGCTCAAGTTACCGGATTCCGTGAAGTGCTGGGTGGCTCATTCACTTTGATAAAGGGGGCTGCCTCGCTTCTAACTTTGGTGGGTAACTTGTCGTGCTCGTAGGAGTCTAGGTTTTCATTGCACAGGCTATCCACACGACCAGGGGAACGTCGGGTTTCACTTGCGGCTCAAAGGAAACTCGGAGCTCCCAGATCATCTGTATTGTTCTGTGATACTTATTGCTTATATGTGATGTTACATTTATCACGCCTAGAGCGATCATTATATATTGTTATATATGTACTAGTAGATGTTGTATATGTTTTACACCAGCGCTAGTCCATTCCCCGCTCTGTCGTTAGTTAAGTAACCTAACGGGTGATGACGGGACCCAGTGGCGAATGCGGATGGCATATACGTACATCATATTTTCTTTCTTTTTGGTGTGATTAATTGATGGGACTGCGTTGATTCAGATCAATGCAAGGAAAACAGACCTATTCGATGTTGTTGGAACAATTTTCAAAAGCTGTTATTACAAGGGCGTTTTCATTTGTTTTGCACAGTGGTATTCGGTTATGAATATCCAACACCTCATTCGACGAGGCAAGGGCCGAGATCCCTTCATCAGGAGTGACCCCTTGGGCAGAAGTTTGTATCAGGGTAATAACTTCACTATAATCGATTACTTTTTGCTTTGCAAAGCGGTATTCGGTTATGAATATCCAGCACCTCATTCTACGAGGAAAGAGCCGAGATTCCTTCAGCGGGAGTGACCTCTTTAGCAAAGGTTTTCGCCACTATATATTTATAAAAAGCTATCTGATTCCTTCAACGATATCAAGTTGATTACGTTAAAAGTTTTTCGCCAAAAACCATTCGTAGCCCTATGTCATTTCAGACGGGTAGCACTTAGTATTCATGCTTTGTATGTTGGCCTTCGTCAAGGCATAGTGTATGGTAGCTATTTGTTACTTTTCTGTTGCATAGATAAATGTGTTAGTTTGGGACAGTCGTACTACTATTTTGGCCTTCGTCAAGGGTATGTACGGGTGGGTTCAAATTAACCTGGACAATGACGGGTAGAACTTGACATGCGACTTATGATATGTTGGCCTTCGTCAAGGTCATAAGAGCATGGGGTAGAAATCACATCGGCAGTTTCAAACATACAAGAAACTTGCCAGGCATGCGCATACCTTCTGGAGTGTGATAACTTGAGTGGATTCCATCAGGTTATCATGCGATGATAGTTGGATCCCGATTCCCACCGATGAGTTGGTTTACTCCTCGAGTGATTTTAGATGATCCCGACTAATTCTTCTTTCATGTTTGGAGGAGAATTTGACGATACAGTGGGAGACATCCTGATTAGATAAAGTGATTAACCATTCTGATCTAGGTTAGAGTGCATGTCGAGTGTTTCTTTTCTCACTCTCTTTGGCAGCGACCATGTCCCGACCCTAGAATATAACTCAGTAACCAAGATAACCGGACCTTCTTAAAACATATCGACTTTTGGATTGTCTAAGTTGCATACCTCATTGCCACTCCTACTTTTACCCTATTCTTTTCTCCGGAACATACCGTATCACTACGAAGATCCACATTTATTGGATATGACCATCGTATAGTTACATACGAACTCGAAGAAACTTGTTTCAGATTCGAGGATGGTTTCCGGTTCTGAAGAAATTGAATAGGACTATTTAGTTGTCTTTTCCTTTTACCTTCTCTCAGTGTAATACCCCAGGTGGAGTTGGGGCTGAATACCACCTACCCCGTGAGAAGTGAGATGTTATCCGGTATCGATGTGGGGATGTAACCGATACGGATGCACACGGGGACCAACCAGAACAATGGGGAGTATCAAATTCCTTTCCGAAAGAGGGCACGATCTGAACTATAAATGGAATGATACCACTCTTATAACACAGAGGTGCCTTTTGGATGAATCGGAACTCCGGAGTTTGAAGAACTCCGTAGTTGAGCGTGCTTGATCCAGAGAAATTCTGGGATGAGTGACCTACTAGGAAGTAGCCCCGGGTTCATTTAAAGGGACAAAACCGTGCGGTTTCGGCCAGAGCGGACAAACCATCTGTATTTGGGGGTGGGTCGTGACAAAGTTGGTATCAGAGCATAGGGTTTTACCTTTCTGAGTGTAGGATGACCCTTGGTAGATGGAGTAGATGACTTAACCAGAGTGACGTAGCGTGTGGATATTCCGCGGCATACTTACGATACGGTACTCCGCCTCAGTGACCTTAGGATATATATATATATATATATATATATATATATATATTTGCTTGTATTTTCTTCCTTTATTCCGGAAATCCTTTGATTCGATCGCAATATTCCTATCGATCCTGTTCTTTCTCCAGCCGCTATGCCGCCGGAGACTACGAGGGCTAGAGGGCTGCCGCCGGGGATGAGATTAGAGTAGGCTCATTTGAGACGAGGACCGATCAGGGCGGAACGCCTACCCTTCAGGGACAGAGTGGTCCGCCTTTTTCCAGGACGGATGGCTAGGCTGGAGTCGAGTATTCAGGATGTGCGACAGATGATTGGATTGTTAGTAGTGGTTAGTCGAGCTCCAAGAGCCGATGATGCCCCTCCTATTTCAGGGACTGTGTTTGTACCTGCTGCTCAGGCAGCTGTTTCTGTTGTTACCAAGATTATTTCCGTATCCTTATAGGAGTTTTGAGGCTGAAGCCTCCAGTTTTTACCAGCACAGATGCGGCGGATGATCCGCAGACATTCCTCGACAGGATGGTCGGGAAGTGTTGTTCATTGGGATGTTCTGACAAGGTATGGGTTGAGCTTGCGAGTTTTCTTCTAGAGAGGTCTTGCTCAGACGTGGTGCGAGTCAATTGAGAGAGGACGAGCTGCAGACCTACTTCTTATGACTTGGGAGGAGTTCACAGCTGTATTTCTTGCTTGTTTCCTTCCGGAGAGCGTTCGAAATGCCCGAGCTCGTAGTTTCGAGCCTTTGCGTAAGACTTCAGGGATGGCAGTGTCCGAGTACGACATTCAGATTTCTTGGTGGTTCGATATGCTCCTTACATGGAGGACACTGAAGAGAAACGGATAAAGAGGTTCGTGTGGAGATTGGACGTACAGTTATTGCTTGCTATAGGCACCCAGCATTTTGACACTTATGCGGCCGCGATGGATGCAACCTTACTGCTAGAGGAGCGCATTTCTGAGGCTTCAGTCGTTTCTGGACCAAAGCGGAATTATTCCAGTATGCCAGCTCAGAGGCGGTTAGATAGACGCCGTTGTGACAGGCTAATCTTTTGGTCGCTTGATATGTTGTTCGTTCATGATTCGTTCGCATCGGAGATAAGGATTCTTTTGTCGACTTGATTCTTCCTGATATGTTTGACTTCGATGTTCTTCTGAGCATGGAGTGGTTAGCCACGTGTTATGCATCCATGGACTGCCGTGAGGAGGCAGTCAGATTTAGTTGTCTGAGTGAGCCAGTTCTTGTTATGCAGGGAGACTGTAGCGCTACCCTTTCCCGATTTGATTTCTTCTCTTCGCGCTACTCCGTTCTTGAAGAAAGGACGTCATGGATTCATAGCGTATGTTTTTGATGTTAGAGCCGCAGAGGTCCCATTGGACCAGGTCCTGTTTGTGAGGGAATTTCAAGATGTCTTTCTTGACAAGTTGTTTGGTTTGTCGCCAGAGCGCGATGTTGGGTTCTTCTTTGACTTGAATTCCGTCACGGAGCCTTTTTCTTTACTGCCATATTGGATGGACCCGGCGGAGCTTAGAGAGATGAAGGATCAGTGCATGAATTGTTGGATAAAGAGTTTGTTCGTCCGAGTGCGTCACCTTGGGGAGCTCCTGTCCTTTCCGTCAGAAGGACATCCGTCGGCATCTATATATTGATTATCGTCAGTTGAATCGGGTTGCTGTGCGATACATTTCTCGAAGATTGACTTGTGGTCAGGCTACTACTAGTTGTGGGTTCGAGAGGATGATATTTCGAAGATTATTTTTTACACAGTTACGGGCGTTATGAGTTTTAGTGATGTCGTTCGAGCTCACCAATGCTCCAGCAGCATTTATGGGTTAGATGAACCGTATATGCAGGCCGTTTCTTGATCAGTTTATCATCGTGTCCATTGAGGACTTCTTAGTGTACTTTTGGAGCCGAGTGGAGCCTGAACAGTAATTGAGGATTTCGTTGCAGACTTTGAGGGAGCTCCAACTATTCGCTGAAATATCTAAGTGTGTTTTCTGGTGGATGGTGTTGACTCCTTGGGTCATGTAGTTAAGAGAGATAGTATATGTAACCGAATGAGATTGAGGCCGTTCAGCACTTGCCCAGACCTGTATCAGTGATGGAGGTTCGCAACATTTTGGGTTTGGACGGATGCTATTAACATTTCGTACAGGATTTTTCACAAATAGCTGCAACGTTGAACGGGTTGGCCCGGAAGGAAGTTTCTTCTCGTTGGACTGAGGTATGCGAGCGGAGCTTTTAGTAGTTCAAGACTCGTTGATTACAATGCCAATATTATTTTGCCTTCAGGATCATGCGGTTTTGTTGGTGATTGCGATGCTTCTCGGAAATTGAAGAAGCACGAGCAGAACTATTCCATGCATGATTTAGAAATGGCTGCGGCGGTTTTTACACTTAAGTTTGGAGGCACTACTTATACGACAAGTCGTTCTAGATACTTACGGACCACAAGAAGCTTATATCTTTCTGCAGCGAGATATAAATTTAAGACAGCGCCGTTGAATGGAGCTAGTGAATGATTATGAATGTGAGATTTTTATCATCCGGGCAAGACTAATGTTGTGACAGATGCCTTGAGTAGGAGGCAAGAGGTAACTTTTCTTGGTTGAGCATAGTATAGGGACGGTCGACGACAGATTAGCAAATTCTATATGACAGCTGAGTACAGCTCGAGTCTACTTTGATCGGGGGACACTTGTTTGTGTCCGTGCACATCCACCGTTATTTGATCGTATCAGTGAGGCACAGTCCGATGAGGTTTGTTGGTCAGAAACCATGGAGCAGGTTCGATGGGGCAGAGATTTAGAGTTCGTGATTGATGGTCAAGGAATGCTAAGATTTGGGTTTCGATCGTGCGTGCCAGATTCCGAGGGACTGAGACGCGAGATTTTAGAGGAAGCATAGCAGTCGATATATAGTGTTTATCCGGTTTCCACCAAGATGTATCATGACGTAAGAGAGATATCACAGATTTTGTTTCAGGATGCTGACTTGTCAGCAAGTCAAGGCCGAGCATCAGGGGTCAGCAGGAGAATTACAACCTTTGCCCCATTCTAGAGTGGAAATGGGAAAGAATTATATGGATCTTATTGTGGGTCTACCTAGGACCAGTCAAGAGTGTGACTCTAGTTGGGAGATCGTAGACCGATTGACGGAGGGCAGCTCATTTTCTACCCGATGAGACCATTTTCGGACTCGTTCAGATGTGTGTTGATATGATGGTGCGACTACATGGAGTTCCGACTTGTATTGTGTCCGATAAAGGAACCCCGTTCACCAGCCGACGATGGCAGAAATTTTAGGAGGCTTTGGATACCAATTGTGTTTCAGTGCATTTTTCGATCCGCAGACCGACGATTAGTTAGAGCGGACCACTTAGATTCTTGAGGATATGCTCCGAGTTTGCGTCCTAGATTTCGTGGCAGTTGGGATCGCCACTTGCCTTTGATAGAGCTGTCCTACAAGTACAGCTTCCAGGAGGAGATTTAGATGGCAACCTTTGTGGCGTTTTATGGGAAGAGATGTTGATCACCCATATGTTGGACAGAGCTCAGAGATATTGAGATATTGAGATATTGTGACATTGAGATGATGAGACATTGAGATATTGAGGCATTAAGATATACATATTTAGTGTCGATGTTTGACATGGATTTCAATTGATTTCATTGATGATATTTCAGTTATTTCACAAAAGTTTTACTAAGATAGAATACAGTTTTTCTCGTACCAAACATATTCAGGTTTCTTGTGATTATGCATTCATGTTGCACACATACTAGTGCATTGCATCATATCGGTATATGTAGGCTGTGACGCATTGCGTGCATGCTTACGATGGCCTTATTAGATGTTACTTACTTCTCACGAGTTGGCAACTCACCCCCGTTGTGCTACAGTATCTTGCAGGTCCGACCCGTTAGCATAGTAGCGGCGGGCGTACTTCTTCCTTTACTTCGTTTGCTTCGGCTTGCAGCTTGCTCATAGGTGGGTCTTGGAGGATTTTCTTTTGCTCCCACCGTATATTTTATTTGTATCTAGTATACTCATCTACCCTTGTATATTGGACTAGACGGTGAGATTTGTGAGACTTGTATTTGTGGTTTGGTGTCGATGCTCACTTGAGCGGACGTGATGCCTTTATGCTTTCATGCTTATTTCGCATTATTATGATATATTCATTGCATGTGGTTGTGATCCGCCTTGGGCAAAGAGCTAGCTCCCGCTTGGGGATGCCTTTATTCATATATATATATATATATATATATATATATATATATATATATATATATATATATATATGTATTTTCATGTGTTTTACCCATTTGGGGGCCGGTATTTACAAAGGAGACTCTGCCAAAATTTTCTGGAATTTTGATGTTTTTAAAATGTTTAATGTGACTTGTTTTGGTTAAGATTGCTTTCTTTTAATAATTTTTCCTTCACTCTATTTCTTATTTGGTTTAGATTTCTGGGTTTTGGCTTACTTAGATTACATACTCCTTAAGACGTTTCATAATTTTAGTGCCATTCACGTTCCGTACCTTCGGGTCGTGACAAATTGTAACGTGCTAAAAATAAATAAATAAATAAATAAATAAAATCATTTAGGTGAATTTTCTGATAATCGGTAAAATAAATCGTATTTTCCGTAAAACTTAACTATAATTATTTTTCATCATAGAATTAAATACGCTTATTTTAACTATGTAATTGCCAGTATTTGGTAATTATTTATTCACTTATAAATTCTTAGTTTACTCAAATATTTTTCCTTAATCAATTATTTTAATTATTATTTTAAGTTTTTCATTTATACATTAAATTAGTGTAAATTACAAATTGGAATGGGTTAATTGTACAAAAGTGAGCCATGGCAACTTAAACCTAGTAAGTAACATGTTCTTTTTATAACTTGTCTCCAAATTTTAGTGGGTTTTAAGGTAAAAAGGAAATGGAAATGAAATAAAATGAAAATTTAAAATGATGTGAAATGCATTAATGAGCTTTGATGGGTTTTTCTTGACTTGAAATTTTCATACACTTAGATACATACTCTCATCCTCACTTTGGCCGAGCCTAGAAGGGCAGCCCCCCTCTCTTTTCACCAAAGAAAATATAAAGAGGAAGTAATAAATAAAGAAAACATGGGGTTTAATGAAAAGGGTGTGGGGGTTTTCTTGTCCTAGAAATTTCTACACAACTCCACACACTTTGTTAGTGTTTATGCCCTAGAGGCCATTACTGTATCATACAAGTTTGTATATTACTTATTGGAAGCTTGGGATATTTACAGTTGTATTAACAGTCTTGCTAAAAATGGTAGTATGCTACTTGGTTTGTTTCTACTTTAATATGTGCATGTGTTTCTTTTAACATATCACTTATACATATTAGTAGAGCCCTTAGGATCTTTGCTTGATTACCAGCATTGTGATGGCAGTCACACTAGTGGGGGCTAGGTAGTCTATAAGCACATCCTATACAGGTTCCTGGTCGTAGGATTATCGAGACGGGGCATCGATACTCCGGAGTAGAATGGTGTATACGCTTCTCATCCCAGCATGGGGAGATGGTCTGTCCCACAGCCATCAGTATGTCGTACTGGAGATAGTATGCAGGTGCACGTTAGATTACAGGTACACCAGACAGGACTCGCCGGGAACTGCAGGTTGGTATTATACCCATCATCAGATAGCAGTTCCCAGGTGACATGAGTACAGCTTAGTCCGTCGACTTGACACTGCTACTTCGCCTCTGGTGTGTTCCTACTGTTCTTAGATTACTACCCTACCATGGCTCAAAGGAGTCGTGAAAACAGGTAGTAGTTGGTTGCAGTCCCGAAGCACTTGGAGGTAGTGGCGGTTAGACAGGATTCGTCTCTCCCGGTATTGGGGGTTGATATTGCGCTGTGTGAGAGCCATTACGCAAAGTCTCTGGCAAGGGCAAGCGAGATTTACTGGTAGGTTCCAGTAGTTTCTCAAGGTGTAATGGGCTACACTTCCACACGACTTATACCGCTATTAGGGGTCTGACGTTTACCGCCCCTAGGCCCGATATGCGATAGTCCTAGACGTACAGACCGGACTGTATGGAGATTGTCACATCAGGCTCAGTAGGAGTTCAGATGGGTTTCCTCATCGACCTTCTTATCGACATCTACCTGGGAACCGTTACATACAGCTAGTACCGCTTGTGGCCTGTGGTTAAACCCACTGCCAGCGTAGTGTCGAGTCTTTAGAGTCCCACACAGAGAGTTTCCCTGCACCGGGCAAAAGGTGTAGAGGCCGTATGGTTTTACGGCAGGGCCGCGATCATTTACGTACACTTGTGCACGTACTATGATCGGGCAGATAATACTAGCAGGCTTTGGTTTAAGCCAAATTCTAGTATTATACAGATGGATTTATTCAGTTAAAGATTATCCGTGATTTTTTGGAAATACGGATGGGAGGGGCATCTCGTAAATTCTCGGGAAGCTTCTAGAAGAAGGTGACTCATTTGTGTTTATTTCCTTTTGTGATTTAAACTAAATGAGGTGGAGGATGAGGTGCATGTATGCATTAAATGATCTATGACTCATTGGGTGATTCACTAGATGATTCACCTTGTGAATTAAATGAAGCATGATGAATATTAGATCTTTATTCTTTTTGATAATATTGTTATGCTTCATGATATTCACAAAGTGAGAAGGATTATTTCATTATTACAAAACACTTCTCTCTCCTCAAGTCTTCATCTTCTTCCTCAAACCCTAAAAGCTCTCATGAGTTGAGAATCCTAGGGTTTAAGTGACTAATTAATCCATCTAAATACTCTACACGCTCTCGGAATTCTAAACTAGCAAGCTAGAAGCCGTAGTTATCTCAGATTTGAGATTGGAGCTCGGACTATAGACTCTCGGGTGGATCGTCTTTGACTCGAGGAGGCCGTTAAGGCACCCATGTTCCATAGAGCCTACGAGATGTGGAGTACAACGATGAAGACCTGAAGGATTTGTAACGTGAGGTATAACTTCGAATCCGAGTAGTTAAACTTCAAGTAGTTTGCTAGCTACGGTTTGTGTTCGATCCTTGGTTTGAGTCGATGTTGCGAAGCTCGTAAAAATCATTTTTTGCTAATTCCTGTAGGGTTCCTAGGCACTCTAGTGAAGTCTCACAAGTGATCAAACACGCTAATTTCTAAAAATTACGGTGCCGAGAAAACCTAGAACGGATCGTTAACTAGATATTTAGGCAAAGCAAGCTAGTAAATGGAAATGTATCTAAAGGAAAGGGGCTACAACCTTTGTAGATCCAGTCCACCACTTCCTAAGCTCCACGATGATCTCCCTCCACTGTCCAAATCGAACTCACGACTCTAGCATTGGCATCATCGAAGAATGGGCGGGCTTGATCGTCGGTTCGATGCCGAAGATGATCTACGTCGAAGCATCACAAGAACAAGCTCCAACTTCTCCAAGCTTTGAAAACTTGTGAAGTAAACACCCTATACAACTTGGCAAGAGGTAGAGGATGAAGAAATAGGAAGTGGGTAGACTTTATATTTGGATTTCTCACTCAATTTCACTAGTTGCCATTAATGGCCACTAGCTTTCTTCATGTTGAAGAAGATGAAGAAGAAGAAGAAGATATGATAAGTTATGAATTATTTGATAAATAAATCAATACTTATCATGACTTCAACCATGGTTTAGTGTAGAGATTTAACCAAGGTTAGATGAGTGGTTAGGGTGAAAGAAGAGACAAGAATGGTGACTTAGTCAAGGTTTCAAGAAGCTTTAACTAAAAACAAAACAAGTCCACCATTTATCTTTCTCCTTTTCTTTTCAAATGAAACAAATAAAATAAATAAATAAATAAATGAATAAGCAAATGAAATGATACCCTAACCACTCACTAACCATGGTTCAATACTTTACACAAAACCAAGCGAGAATGTATCATCAAACATGATACAATCATGTGCACAAAATATATCATATATACAATGTGCAATACAAGTGAGTAAATCCATTTAAAGTGAACCAATACTATTTAATGCAAAGTAATATATCAAATATATAATTATACATTAAATCATTAAATCAACACTTGATTTAACGATCCGTTCATATCGCATATAACCGACTAGTATCGTATGTATCGGCTTATCGAATCAATCCTTGATTCGATAACTAGGTTACATCGCATATAACCAATCGATACATTCATCGCGAGAATGGAATACGGTATCACATACACGCAATATTCTCGGTCCCGCATATATCTCATATGCGCTCCTATTTCGTTTCGCTTGAGCCAGGAAACCTCTGTGTAGGACTCTAAAGACTCGTCAATACGCCGGCAACAGATGATGATCATATCAAACACCCACAAGCCGCAAGCGGTCTGCTAAACGTAACGGCCACCCGGGTATTGAGCGATCAGAAGATCGACGAGCAAGCCCGCTCACACTCCTGTGAATCCAACCAGTAACACTTACCGTACAGTCCGGTCTGTTCGTCTGATATGTCGCATATCTCGCCCAGGGGTGGTAAACGTCAGACCCCAATAGCTCGATAAGTCATGCCGACGTAGGGTCCATAACATTCGTAAAACTACTGATAACTCTTACCAGTATATCACTGCAACCCTGGCCAGGGATTTCCTGTTATGGCCAGTCGAGCATAGCACAACATCAACCCCCAATACCGGGAGAGACGAATCCCCTCCTATCGCTCATTGCCTCCATGTGAATCGGGACTGTACCCAATAAGCACCTGTTTGCACAACTCAGTAGAGCCGTGGTAGGGTGGAAATCAAAGCACAGTGGGAGACACACAAGACTCTATGACGATCTCGGGTCAACAGACTAAGCTGTACCAGTGTCACCAGAGAACTGCCATCTGACGTGAGGTATAATACCATCTGTGAGTTCTCGGCGAGTCCGTTCAGTGTACCCCGTCTCCACTGAGCACCCGCATACCATCTTCGATGTCAAACACCAATGGATATGGGATCATCCATCGCCCATCGCATGGGTCAAGAAGATATGCGCTAGTCTACTCTGGAATATCGATGCCCCGTCCCGATATTCCCACGACTAGGAACAATGAAGGATGTACTCATTGACTACCCAGGCCCCACTAGTATGATCTGCATCATAGTCCTGGAAGTCGAGTACACATCCTAAGGGCTTTATCAACATGTAATCAGAGAGACAGAAAGTATACATATTAAGATAAAGAACAACCAGATAGCGTACTATCATGTCGAGCAAGAAAGTCCTACCTATATATGTCCCAGCATCCACTACAATATACATCCAATGTACAGTAATGGCCTCTAGGGCATACATACAACTAACAATCTCCCACTTGCACTAGGGCCATCTGTAGCGGTGGTCGCAGTATCTAATACTCAACCATCCCATATGAGTCTCTCTCTGGGAAAAGGTCTTCGTGAGTGGATCCGCCGTGTTGTCCTCTGAGTCTACTCTCCTAACCTCGATCACTCCGGAGATCAACTATCTCCATGATCAGGTGATGCTTCCTCAGAATATGTCTGGGTCACTGATGGGACCAGGGTTCCAGGGCCGAAGCCACACTTCCATTGTCATACAATGGCAGGAACCTAGTTCATCTTATGAACCATTATACACCCAAACTGCCTCTTTGGTAGTATCTTCAATAGCGATGTTACCAGCCTTTATCGTCTAGTTTGCCACAGTATCTAGCTTGGAACTCTTCCAACATACCGTCCCTCTACTGAGGGTAAAGACAATGCCCGTGACTGACATTCAGTTGTCTTTATCACCCTGGAACTGTTCCAATGATTCTCCCCAGGATCGATTGATACCATCTCACTACATCTAGTGAGAATCCTAGCGTCCAATTACATCTATCTCATAGATGAAAAACTCAGGATTTAGGAGGTATCACTTTGATCCTTTTTGGAGAATCCTTGTGATAATAGGAGATTGGCCGATCGTAGTATAGGAAACTGTTTTCCTATCAAGAGTATGTTGTCTATGTACAATATGAAGATGACCACTCTACTCTCTACTACCCCTTTTTATATACAAGGTTCGTCTACCATTTTGATGAAGTCAAACACTTTGACTATCACATCAAAACAGACGTTCCAACTCCGCGATGCCAGCTTCATTATGTAAAGCAACTTGCACACGTTTCCGCTGCTCCCACTGTTTACGAAGACCTCTGGCTGTGTTCTTATAGACGTTCTCTTCTAAATCAGTATTTAGAAAAGCAGTCAGGGCACCCAACCACCAGATATCGCAGACATGGTATGTAGCCGTGGCAAGTAGGATCTGGATGGACTTAAGCATAGTCACTTGGAAAAGGTTTCATCATTATCCATGCCTGGTTGATGACTAAAACGTTTAATAAGCCTAGCTTTGAAAGTCTCAACTTTTCCATCTACACCAAGTAATCTTCTCAAGATATACTTGCTCCTGATGGGGATTTAACCCTTCAGATATAGCAACCAAAGTCCATACTTTGCTGGTGTATATGGATTCCATCTTAGATCGCTAAGCATCCAGCCATTCTTACAGAGTCCCTACTCTCGATGGCCTGCTCGAAACTAGTTGGGTCATCATCTCATGATGCAATCCTTGCTCCCACTGTCATCGAGAAACCGAGGTATCTCTCAGGCGGATGAGGAACCCTACTAGATCGGCGGAGAGGCTGAGGTTCGTCGGGAACTATAGAATCCTTTGGTTCTGTCAAATTATCAACTGCAGTTTTGTATAGCTGGAACCTTTCCAGTTCTACAGAACTGATCCTGCCTCGATCTTGTCCGGATTTTGCTTTAAACATAGGCCGGACAACCCCAAATCTTAACTCGCTTAAGAGATGGGATCTTCCCACACCATATCTTATATGGAGTGGTAGGCAGTGATTTGATTCAAACCTAATTCAATAGGTATGCAGCTTCTCAAGTGCATAACCCCAAAAGGAAATAGGTAACTCAGTAATACTCATCATAGAGCACACTATATCTAATATTGTGCAATTGCTCCGCCCTGATACACCGTTGTGCTGGGTGTATTGAGAGGAGTAACACTGAGAGAGAATCTCATTCTCCTTTAGAATAGTCTAGGAATTCTATGCACAAGTATTCTCCTCCCTGATCTCATCATAGGACATAATACTTATACCCGTATTTTGGTTCTCTACTTCTAAGTTATATTCTGTGAATATCTCAAAAGGTTCGGACTTATGTTTCAACAGGAACATATGACTGAATCTTGAGAGATTATCAGAGAATATAATGAAGTATGAAGAACCAGTCCTGGCATGTGTAGACAGGAGACTTTACATACATCATCATGTATCAGTCCCAAGAGTTTACTAACTCTTTCTCTGTTTCTAATAAACAGAGCTATGGTCATCTAATCTTTGTGACATGACTGGCAAGTTTCATAAGATGTAAATTCAAAATAATTTAAATATGCATCTAAAATGTAACTTCGGCCAGTCGGGTCGCATTGATGTGACCTAGTCTACAATGCCTCAAGAAGGATTCGTTCATTTCTGAACTCTTCCACTTGTGTGTGTTCAATATACAAGGAACTGTAGTTTGATTTAGAACATCAATGCTTTTAGATAACGTGCCTGAACCGAACAACTTTTGATATAGGAAATGTTCAAAACATTATCCAACAATACAAAATTATATCATTTCTTTACTTATAAAGAGACTGATATGATTTTGTATATCAGGATCGGTATCTAATAGCATTTGTTCAGAATCAATGTATTGGTAATACAGGGTGATAGTGACCAACAGACTTGGCTGCAACACTTGCCCCATTTTCTGCCTCATGAAACTTATCACCCGTTCTCAGTTTTTCTACCTTTTTGTAGCCCTATGTAACAGCTTACATATTTAGGATCCTGATCCGGTATCATATACCCAAGATACAAAGGATACTGAGAAACAGTTCTGTTTAACGAACACACCCGAAGAAGATGCATCATATGCACTTTCTTCGTTTGGGCGGCATAGGAAATCTGGTATTCCCCTATTTCCTGCTCTGTCTTATAACAATTATAAGTTGGAGCGGGACCAACGTTCCCCAGCTCAGTATAACAAGCGGGTTCGGTCAATACATCCATATTATTATCTTGATTAAGGCGTGATATGGTCGCTACCTGGAGAGAGAGAGAAGAAAACACTCAGCGTGCTCTCTTGCAAGATTAGATTGGTTATGTATTTTATCTAATCAGGATGGCTCCCACTGCTTTTTATCAAATCTTCCTTCAAACCCTAAAAGGAAAGACTAGCCGGGATTAATTACACTCTACAAGTTCGCCAATCTTTCAGCCAGGCCAGTGTCGGTACTTTGAGGGAGGTTCCCCGTGCTTTCGCACGGACCTAATTACAGTAAACCTCGTTTTCCCAGAGGCGTAACCCCGTTGACACCTTTCTAGACACCTACTTGATCGGCTAATTGTAAAGTGCAAAACTCTCCCAGGAGTAACAATTACTCGCAGTGGGTATCGGGATCCAACTATCATATAGAAGGTATGCAATCTCATTGCAAGTTTCAACACTTGAAACTCCCGATAAAGGTTTTTACCCCTAGCACCTATGACCTTAACTATGGTCAACAAATCATAAGTACTAGTCAAGTTCTACCCGTCATTTCATGATTAATTAGACCCACCCACATGACCCTTAACTAAGGTCAACAAAGTCACGCGACTGTCCTAACTAATCGCATCATATGCGGTGTAGGAAGACATCACTTAGCTACCGTACACTGTGCCTTGACTATGGTCAACAAACACAGCACGAATACTAAGTACTCTACTTCCTAAAATGACGGAGGGTTGTGAATGGTTTTTGTGAAAACCTTTAACGCTTTGAACTTGATCTCGTTGCGGAATCAAATGGTTTTTAAATGGAATGTTTTTGAGGCTTTTCTAGTTTTGCTAAAGGGGTCACTCCCGGTGAAGGGATCGTCGGCCCTTTCCTCGTCGAATGAGGTGCGGGATATATCATATATATCACTGTGCAAAGCAGGAACTATAGAAGCGATCAAAAGACAAACCGAGGGTTGTAGCATCTGCCAGTTATTGCTAAAGGAGTCACTCCCGGTGAAGGGATCTCGGTCCTTTCCTTATCGAATAAGGTGCAGGATGTTCTACAAGGAACACCACGATGCAAAGCAAGAACTGTAGCTACCTGTTTTATTTTTGAAATTCGATTCCACAACATCAATTAGGTTTATTTTTCTTTCATTAATCTCATTAATGAATATCCCATCATTAAAGTCCACCTAACCATCACAGATAAATATAACGTACGCTTATGCCATCCGCATTCGTCTCGATGTCCCGTCTGCACCGTTAGGTTAGGTAACTAACGCCAGAGCGAGGCAGGGCTAGCGCGGGTGTAAAACATAAGCAACGTCTATATAATATATCATATATACTATATATAATACCTGTCACAGAACATCATATGATCACATCACAGATAAATCACAGCAGAAGAAACATATGAAATATTGGATATACTAGGACGTCCGTGTTTTCAATACGAGCCAGTATAAAACACGGATTCCACGGTCGTGATGAATAGCCAATCCCACACCCCAAGACCCCTACGAGAGCGGCAAGCAACCCTACCAATTCTAGGGTTAGGAGACCCGGACTCGACTCCTCGAGTTGGTCTCCCACTGGACCCCAGAACCCGGTTACTTGTGCTCCCCTCCTTGGGTCTATCCTAGTGCAGAAAAGTAAATAATATACATCAACGGTGACATCTTCCGTAACCTGGAAGTGCCCCAATAAAAGAATATTACATACAAGATTTTACATGAATGAAAATGAAAAACACTCATCTCACATAAAAACCCCCCCGGCTATTCAAACACGACGATCCAATATAACATATCCAGCAACACATAACATCACATGTCATCAACGTAAGTAAATATGCGCATCCCAATTGTCGTTGACATATAGCAACGAAACCGGCGATATCACATATTACACTTACGGTCACAGAAAAGAAAGTGTAAAACTACAACAGTTGGAATCCGCAACCATCTCAGACATCGCATGCCTGACCAAATGAATTACTTAGACATCGCATGCCTAACAATTATAAACCCCGCATTTTAGTCTCATTATCGAAAACTCTTTTCAATATCAAGTCGGGCAATTCAACAGGATTCCCGACATTCTGATCGAATGTTCGTCGCAAACTTCAGTAGATGGCCGCACCCCCGACGCCGTCGACAAAGTGCACCAAGGCGGAACACCGCTACCGCGAGCACCCGAACGGATGCTTTCGGCGATGGGGTTCTCCTACGGTCACTTGGTCGGGGCTATGGGGCGAGGCTGTCTATTAAGTTTACCCGGCGAGTATCCGCGTACGCTACGTGATTGCGACGGACTTTTGATCACATCAAAATTCTGTGGCAACCGATCAAGTGAGACTAAAGTGCTATGTTTATAACATTCATCAAGTCATCTCATAACTTTTTACGAATTCCAAGTATTGTATCACATTCCGGATAAATAGAAAATGTCAAACTTTTCGATCGAACAATCGAACACCCAAGTTTTCCCGATACAGCTCAACACATGAAATAAGTCTAACAACATTTAGTTCGTGCCTCAGTACCAACGGTCCAGCCGTAGAAGGGTCAAGCCAACGCCTCATATGTGGCACGCCGTACTGCCCCAAACCCGAAGGTTCAAAGGGCAGTTCAAGACGGTCACATAATCGAGTTAAGGTTTGTTGTCTTCTAGAGGGTCCATCGCGTTACTTGCACTACTTAGAACGTCGTTAAACTACAGAAAAATCCAACACTTGGAAATTTCCCGACAGGGGAAAAGTGGGTATTTATATCTGGTCGAACTTTTTAACATATTCTAAAATTACCCGGAGAGCCACACCGACAAAATTAGACAGTCCGATCGAATATACAAAGTTCCCAATACAAGCCAGAAAATAAAACTCTGGAATAAATATTAAAATATTCCCAGGAAAACCAACACCAGAAACTAGGAGTTACTGTGCAAACAGCATTGGGCATTGTGACTATACTGCCGCGGAACCGCCGCAGAAGCCATGCTTCTGCCGCGGTTCCGCCGCACTCTTGTCGAATCATGGACACGTGTTGCACAGTAATTCTTAGGATTCCCTGCTGATTTTTCTGGATATTTTTAATTTCGAAAAATCCACATTTTACAGAAAAGTCCAGAGAGCATTTTTCAAGTCGGGTTTTGGGTCGATCGGACTTCTGATTCCGTCGGGACTTCGCCTAAGGCTCTAGCTAGGCTCTGATACCACTGTAGGGTTCCTAGGCACTCTAGTGAAGTCTCACAAGTGATCAAACATGCTAATTTCTAAAAATTACGGTGCCGAGAAAACCTAGAACGGATCGTTAACTAGATATTTAGGCAAAGCAAGCTAGTAAATGGAAATGTATCTAAAGGAAAGGGGCTACAACCTTTGTAGATCCAGTCCACCACTTCCTAAGCTCCACGATGATCTCCCTCCGCTGTCCAAATCGAACTCACGACTCTAGCATTGGCATCATCGAAGAATGGGCGGGCTTGATCGTCGGTTCGATGCCGAAGATGATCTACGTCGAAGCATCACAAGAACAAGCTCCAACTTCTCCAAGCTTTGAAAACTTGTGAAGTAAACACCCTATACAACATGGCAAGAGGTAGAGGATGAAGAAATAGGAAGTGGGTAGACTTTATATTTGGATTTCTCACTCAATTTCACTAGTTGCCATTAATGGCCACTAGCTTTCTTCATGTTGAAGAAGATGCAGAAGAAGAAGAAGATATGATAAGTTATGAATTATTTGATAAATAAATCAATACTTATCATGACTTCAACCATGGTTTAGTGTAGAGATTTAACCAAGGTTAGATGAGTGGTTAGGGTTAAAGAAGAGACAAGAATGGTGACTTAGTCAAGGTTTCAAGAAGCTTTAACTAAAAACAAAACAAGTCCACCATTTATCTTTCTCCTTTTCTTTTCAAATGAAACAAATAAAATAAATAAATAAATAAATGAATAAGCAAATGAAATGATACCCTAACCACTCACTAACCATGGTTCAATACTTTACACAAAACCAAGCGAGAATGTATCATCAAACATGATACAATCATGTGCACAAAATATATCATATATACAATGTGCAATACAAGTGAGTAAATCCATTTAAAGTGAACCAATACTATTTAATGCAAAGTAATATATCAAATATATAATTATACATTAAATCATTAAATCAACACTTGATTTAACGATCCGGTCATATCGCATATAACCGACTAGTATCCTATGTATCGGCTTATCGAATCAATCCTTGATTCGATAACTAGGTTACATCGCATATAACCAATCGATACATTCATCGCGAGAATGGAATACGGTATCATATACACGCATTATTCTCGGTCCCGCACATATCTCATATGCGCTCCTATTTCGTTTCGCTTGAGCCAGGAAACCTCTGTGTAGGACTCTAAAGACTCGTCAATACGCCGGCAGCAGATGATGATCATATCAAACACCCACAAGCCGCAAGTGGTCTGCTAAACGTAACGGCCACCCGGGTATTGAGCGATCAGAAGATCGACGAGCAAGCCCGCTCACACTCCTGTGAATCCAACCAGTAACACTTACCGTACAGTCCGGTCTGTTAGTCTGATATGTCGCATATCTCGCCTAGGGGTGGTAAACGTTAGACCCCAATAGCTCGATAAGTCATGCCGACGTAGGGTCCATAACATTCGTGAAACTACTGATAACTCTTACCAGTATATCACTGCAACCCTGGCCAGGGATTTCCTGTTATGGCCAGTCGAGCATAGCACAACATCAACCCCCAATACCGGGAGAGACGAATCCCCTCCTATCGCTCATTGCCTCCATGTGAATCGGGACTGTACCCAAAAACCACCTGTTTGCACAACTCAGTAGAGCCGTGGTAGGGTGGAAATCAAAGCACAGTGGGAGACACACAAGACTCTATGACGATCTCGGGTCAACAGACTAAGCTGTACCAGTGTCACCAGAGAACTGCCATCTGACGTGAGGTATAATACCATCTGGGAGTTCTCGGCGAGTCCGTTCAGTGTACCCCGTCTCCACTGAGCACCCGCATACCATCTTCGATGTCAAACACCAATGGATATGGGATCATCCATCGCCCATCGCATGGGTCAAGAAGATATGCGGTAGTCTACTCTGGAATATCGATGCCCCGTCTCGATATTCCCACGACTAGGAACAATGAAGGATGTACTCATTGACTACCCAGGCCCCACTAGTATGATCTGCATCATAGTCCTGGAAGTCGAGTACACATCCTAAGGGCTTTATCAACATGTAATTAGAGAGACAGAAAGTATACATGTTAAGATAAAGAACAACCAGATAGCGTACTATCATGTCGAGCAAGAAAGTCCTACCTATATATGTCCCAGCATCCACTACAATATACATCCAATGTACAGTAATGGCCTCTAGGGCATACATACAACTAACAATTCCGCCTCCCCGTGGACATGTGGGGTGTGTGACATCTACTTACAGTGGTCTCAGAGACATCCACAAACCTTAGATAGCTTGTAGCGATGTTAGAATTCCGCCGTTTTTATCGCCGGAAAACTGTCGACAAAAACAGTTTTGAAAAGTGAGGTTTTGAGTTGTTCGCACACCCCGCAGGCTCATGGTTTTAACTGAGAAGTTGCAGGGTGAAGAGTGCGCATCCCGGGGACACCCCAGGGGGGACCAACGGTCGGGAACACCCTCCAAGACCTCCAATTGGTTGCCTTGGGGGCTGCTGACCTGAGAGACCAGCAACTGGTCTCTCAGGTCTGTCCTCCTTTAGGGGCCACCTCATGGTGGCCCCCAGGGGTGGGCACCCCCCCGAGGCCCTCCACTCGACGTATTATCTTGTATCTTCGCCTCCGTGAAGATTCGGGCGGGTTTCGAGTTTGTTTCGACTCCCGGATTGGCTCAAAACTCTCAGCTTTTAAAATTTAGCTCACTGGATTTTCGGGTTTTGGAAAATTGGATGTGTTTGCTAATTGTGTGCGGGATTCTAATGTTGTTGTTACTTTACAAGCTTGGTGATATTTATATGTGTTCATAAACCAGCGCTAATTGCTAGTATGTCGGTTAGTTGGAGGTTGCACATTTCTGTAATGGACATGTTGGTTTGTGTATATGAACTTGTAGGATTGTCGTGGATGAATATCCAGGGATGTGAGATGAGGGTTTTTCATTCTTTCATTCAAATGTAAATTGTAAATTTGTTGTAATATTATTTCGCGGGGCACATCCGGGTTGAGATTGTAACCACCATTGTATTATTTCATTTACTGTTTTCTGCTCCTAGGATGGACCCAAGGTGGGGTGCACAAACTACCGGGTACTTTGAAGTGCTTAGTGGCCTACTCACGTCGTTGAGGGAGACCACTTCACTTCGGGTACTTGGCGGGTACTTTGCCGTACCAGTAGGGGTCTAGAGTGGGGTTTGGCTGTTCATCACGACCGTGTAATCCGTCTTTCGTTGCAGGCTCAAACGAAACGCGGATTCCTAGTATATCCAATATGTTCATCTGTGATCTGGAATGCCTATTATTGCGTCTGGCGAATGCGGATGGCATAAGCGGACGTTGTATTTTCGTTGTTTTCTGCAATTATAGGATAAATGATGGGACGCATTATTTTAATGCAAAGAAAACAAACCAAAGCTGAATCGTTGGAACAAATTTAAAAGAAACCACTCGGTTATTTTAAAAGAGCAGAATTTTTAATTGCGGAGCTTTAATCACTCCTTTTAAAAAGATATCAGGTTCCTTCGGTTATATCAAGTTCACTACGTTCACGGTTTCGCCAAAACCAGTCATAGCCCTCCGTCATTTCATATGGATGGTCAGTAGTATTCAAGCTATGTTTGTTGGCCTTCGTCAATGCATAGTGTTTGGTAGCTACTGGGGTATTTATATGTAGCATAGATAGATGCGTTGGTTTGGGACAGTCGTATTATCTTGTTGGCCTTCGTCAAGGGTATGTACGGGTGGGTTCAAATTAACAGGGATAATGATGGACAGAACTTGACATGTGACTTATGATTTGTTGGCTTTCGTCAAGGTCATAAGAACATGGGGCAAAAATCCACATCGGGAGTTTCTAAAGAAACTGAAACTTGCTAGTGTTGCATACCATTTGGAGTTTGATAATGTTGGTTGGATTCCTTCAGCATTATCACACGATGATATTTGGATCCCGATCCTACTGTGAGTATCCGCTACTCATCAGGAGATTCGTCACTTAACGATCAATGCTATAAACAGATGTCTAGAACCGTGTTAGCGGGGCTACGCCTCCATGGAAAAGAGGTTATTTAATTAAGGAACTTCGCGAAAGCGTCGTAAAACCTCCCTCGAAGTACCGGCACTAGCTTGGCTGAACGGTTAAGCAAGTATTGTACGGTGAGATCAGTCCTGACTAATTCTTCTTTTATGGTTTGAGGAAGGATTCGAGAAACAGTGGGAGCCATCCAGTTTAGATAAACTAAAACCAATCTAAACTTGCAAGAGCATCATGCTAAAGTGTTTTCTTCTCTCTCTCTTAAATGCAGCGACCATGTGACCATGACTAGGTTACATTTAGATAACAAGTTGACTGAATCTGACTTATTTGACTGGCAAAGGTTTGTCTAGATGTCCATTGCCTATGACAAGCTGGACCACCCTATTACTATTCAAGCCCCCGCCGTCCCATGTCTAGTTTCCACTGACGCGGATATGGATATCCGTCAGACAAGGAAAAAGGAAAATGCGAATGCCAAGTGCCTCGTGTTGGCTTCAGTTGATGGTATATACTAGAAGCAGCACGAGAAGATGGACTTAGTTTCCATTTTCCTCCATAACAAAGATTTATATGGAGAGCAATCTCGTATCGCAAGATATGAGACCTCGAACGAATTGCTTCAAGCCAGGTTAGCTGTCGGGTCATCTGTAGGGGACAATGTCCTTACGATGACTAGCTATATTGATGAGCTCACGGACGTAGAGACCACGTTGGGAAACAGGTCATATACTGACTTATTTCCACAGTCCCTACCCTCTACTTACACCCTAAAAGAAACCAGGGAGACACCCGCTCTGCTTAATGGGGGACCTTCTTCTTCTGCATCCAGGGCGAAAGAAAAGGGTGAAAAGAAGAAGACCTCCATAAAACCGATATACGGTGTCAGTGCAGTAGAAGGAAAGGGAAGAGCAAAAGTTTCGGGATTTGGTGTAGAGAAGGAGGGATGTTCCTATTAATATAGAAAGGGGCATTGGCAGAAGGATTGCAGGGCTTTGGAATCCAGTAGCCAGGATTCGAAGCATGTTGTGGCTTTGGCCTCGGGTGTGTTTGTAATTGATAACTGTTTGTCAATTAACTCTACTTCCTGGGTACTAGATACCGGAGCAGGATCTCATATCTGTAATTCATTACATGCTTTGAGAAACCGTAGAGTTATTAGGGTAGGCGATTTGTCTCTCAGAGTTGCGAACGGAATGAGTGTGGACGCTGAATCCGTAAGAGAATATCGCCTAGGTTTGACAAGTGGGCAGATATTGATTCTACGCAACTGTTTGTATGTACCTAGTTTGACTTGTAATATCATATCAGTGTCCTCACTTTCGAGAGAGGGATGTGATTTTACATTCGTAAGCGATGTGGTTCACATCCACCTAAATCAAGTTCTGATTGGGTCCAGTACATTAGATGACGGTATATACGTATTGAATCAAGCTCAGGTTTTCAATGTCCAGAACACACTTAAAAGAATGTCTCCGGAAATAAATCAGGCTTTCTTATGGCATTGTAGACTAGGTCACATCAATGAAACACGGTTGACTATGTTACATAGAGAAGGATATTTGAATCCGTTCGAATATCAATCTTATACTACTTGTGAATCTTGTCTTATGGGAAAGATGACAAAGACTCCATTTACTGGACACGGAGTAAGAGCGAGCGAGCTCTTGGGACTCATACATAGCGATGTGTGTGGTCCAATGTCTACACATGCGCGAGGTGGTTATTCCTACTTCATTACTTTTACGGATGATTTCTCTAGGTATGGACATATCTTCTTGATGAAGCATAAATCCGAGGCCTTCGAGAAATTTTGGGAATACAAGAATGAAGTGGAAAACCAAACAGGCAAAAGTATCAAGACACTGAGATCTGATCAAGGTGGTGAATACTTAAGTGAAGAGTTCCTGGGTTACTTAAAAGAGAATGGAATTCTCTCTCAGCTTACTCCTCCATACAAACCACAACACAACGGTGTATCTGAAAGGCGGAATCGAACCCTATTGGATATGGTTCGTTCCATGATGTGTAAGGCAGAGTTACCGCGATCTTTCTGGGGTTATGCACTAGAATCAGCTGCATATCTTTTGAACAAGGTTCCAACCAAGACTGTGCCTACCACACCATATCAAATGTAGAGTGGGAAGAAACCCTATCTTCAGTACCTGGAGACATGGGGATGTCCAGCTTTTGTTAAAAAGTAGCATGCGGACAAGCTCGAGGCACGCTCAGTACAGTGTAAGTTTGTGGGATATCCAAAGAACTCCAAGGGGTATTATTTCTATTACGCAGAGGAACAAAAGGTTTTTGTTTCTTGTCATGCCCATTTGTTAGAAGCTGAATTTTTAGAAAATCAGAAGAGTGGGAGCGTAATAGAACTGGAAGAAATTCCAGAACCACAAGCTGTTACTGAAAGTTTTGTAGAACAAGAAGGTTCAGAAGAAAGGGACATCCCAGCGCCTATCCACAGAAGTAGTAGGCAGTCTCATCCGCCCGAGTGATACTACAGTTTTCTTATAGACGGGGATCGAGAAGATTGCATCATTGATAATGACCGTACTAGCTTCCAGCAAGCCATCCAGAGCGGAGACTTGGTAAAATGGCTGGATGCAATGCGGACCGAAATGGAGTCCATGTACACCAACAAAGTATGGACTTTGGACATTGCTCCAGATGGGGTAAAACCCGTAGGATGCAAATGGATCTTCAGAAAGAAGATTGGTGTAGATGGACAGGTTGAAACCTATAAGGATAGACTTGTTGCAAATAGTTTTCGTCAAAGACCGGGTTTGGACTATGACGAAACCTTCTCTCCAGTGGCTATGCTCAAATCCATTCAGGTCCTTCTTGCCATTGCTGCCTTCCACGATTATGAAATCTGGCAGATGGACGTAAAGACGGCTTTTCTAAATGGTAATTTGGATGAGTGCGTCTATATGGATCAGCCAGAGGGATTCATTCAGAGTGGGAGCAGCGGGAAAGTGTGCAAGTTGCTTAAGTCCATTTATGGACTAAAGCAGGCATCGCGGAGTTGGAACATCTGTTTTGATGATACTGTCAAAGAATTCGACTTTATCAAGAATACAGATGAACCATGCGTATACAGTAAGATTGTAGGGAGAGCTGTAATATTCCTCGTTTTGTACGTGGATGGCATTCTCCTAATAGGAAATGATATTCCTATGCTACAGTCAGTCAAAGGACTCTTGTCACAGAAGTTCTCCATGAAGGACCTGGGTGATACCACATACATTCTGGTGATCCAGACCTATCGTGATAGATCAAAGAGGATGTTGGGACTTTCGCAGTCCAGGTACATTGACACCATATCGAAAAGATTCAGTATGGAAGATTCTAAGCGCGGTAACCTACCGGCTTGTCACGGAATCGCCCTCTCCAAAGAGATGTCTCCCAAGACTGATTTGGAAAGGGCTCGCATGTCGATTATACCCTACACTTCTGCGGTAGGCTCTATAATGTATGCGATGTTATGTACCAGACCAGATGTAGCATACGCATTGAGCGTTGTAAGCCGGTATCAGGCAAACCCAGGGTAGAAGCACTGGATAGCAGTAAAGAACATTCTCAAGTACTTGAGGAGGACTAAGGAGATGTTCTTGGTGTATGGCAAAGGACCTCCAGATTGAGGCCTTTGCTGACTCCAGCTTCCAGAGTGACAAGGATGACTCCAAGTCCATGTCGGGTTATGTCTTTACCCTCAATGGAGGGGTGGTCTGTTGGAAGAGTTCCAAGCAGGACACCGTTGCTGACTCGACGATGGAAGCGGAGTACATAGCTGCTTGCGATGTCGGAAAAGAAGCTGTCTGGATGAAGAAGTTCCTCACAGAACTTCAGGTGGTTCCTACCAGTGTTGATCCAATACCTCTGTATTGCGACAACAACGGTGCTTTAGCTTTAGAGAAGGAACCCAGGTCCCATCAGAAGTCCTGACACATCTTAAGGCGGTATCACCTGACCAGGGAGATCGTAGATCGCCGAGAGATCGAGGTGAAGAGAGTAGATACGGAGAATAACACTGCTGATCCATTCACTAATGCCATTCCTCAGACGCAGTTCAAGAGGCTATTCGAGATGATAGGTCTGCGATATGCCAGTACATGGCCCTAGTGCAAGTGGGAGATTGTTAGTGTTTATGCCCTAGAGGCCATTACTGTATCATACTAGTTTGTATATTACTTAATGGAAGCTTGGGATATTCACAGTTGTATTAATAGTCTTGCTAAAAATGGTAGTATGCTACTTGGTTTGTTTCTACTTTAATATGTGCATGTGTTTCTTTTAACATATCGCTTATACATATTAGTAGAGCCCTTAGGATCTTTGCTTGATTACCAGCGTTGTGATGGCAGTCACACTAGTGGGGGCTGGGTAGTCTATAAGCACATCCTATACAGGTCCCTGGTCATAGGATAATCAAGACGGGGCATCGATACTCCAGAGTAGACTGGTGTATACGCTTCTCATCCCAGCATGGGGAGATGGTCTGTCCCATAGCCATCAGTACGTCGTATTGGAGATAGTATGCGGGTGCTCGTTAGGTTACGGGTAAACCGGACAGGACTCGCCGGGAACTGCAGGTTGGTATTATACCCATCATCAGATAGCAGTTCCCAGGTGACATGTGTACAGCTTAGTCCGTCGACTTGAAACTGCTACTTCACCTCTGGTGTGTTCCCACTGATCTTAGATTACTACCCTACCACGGCTCAAAGGAGTCGTGCAAACAGGTAGTAGTTGGGTGCAGTCCCGAAGCACTTGGAGGCAATGGCAGTTAGACAGGATTCGTCTCTCCCGGTATTAGGGGTTGATATCGCGCTGTGTATGGAGAGCCATTACGCAAAGTCCCTGGCCAGGGCACGCGAGATTTACTGGTAGGTTCCAGTAGTTTCTCAAGGTGTAATGGGCTACACTTCGACACGACTTATACCGCTATTAGGGGTCTGACGTTTACTACCCCTAGGCCCGATATGCGATAGTCCTAGACGAACAGACCAGACTGTAAGGAGATTGTCACATCAGGCTCAGTAGGAGTTCGGATAGGTTTCCTCATCGACCTTCTTATCGACATCTACCCGGGGACCGTTACGTACAGCTAGTACCGCTTGCGGCCTGTGGTTAAACCCACTACCAGCGTAGTCTCGAGTCTTTAGAGTCCCACACAGAGAGTTTCCCTGCACCGGGCAAAAGGTGTAGAGGCCGGATGGTTTTACGGCAGGGCCGCGATCACTTACGTACACTTGTGCACGTACTATGATCGGGCAGATAATACTAGCAGGATTTGGTTTAAGCCAGATTCTAGTATTATATAGATGGATTTATTCAGTCAAAGATTATCCGTGTTTTTTTGGAAATACGGATGGGAGGGGAAGTCTCGTAAATTCTCGGGAAGCTTCTAGAAGAAGGTGACTCATTTGTGTTTATTTCCTTTTATGATTTAAACTAAATGTGGTTGAGGATGAGGTGCATGTATGCATTAAATGATCCATGACTCATTGGGTGATTCACTAGATGATTCACCTTGTGAATTAAATGAAGTATGATGAATATTAGATCTTTATTCTTTTTGATAATATTGTTATGCTTCATGATATTCACAAAGTGAGAAGGATTATTTCATTATTACAAAACACTTCTCTCTCCTCAAGTCTTCATCTTCTTCCTCAAACCCTAAAAGCTCTCATGAGTTGAGAATCCTAGGGTTTAAGTGACTAATTAATCCATCTAAATACTCTACACGCTCTAGGACTTCTAGACTAGCAAGCTAGAAGCCGTAGTTATCTCAGATTTGAGATTGGAGCTCAGACTATAGACTCTCGGGTGGATCGTCTTTGACTCGAGGAGGCCGTTAAGGTACCCATGTTCCATAGAGCCTATGAGATGTGGAGTACAGCGATGAAGAACCGAAGGACTTGTAACATGAGGTATAACTTCGAATCCGAGTAGTTAAACCTCAAGTAGTTTGCTAGCTACAATTTGTGTTCGATCCTTGGTTTGAGTCGATGTTGAGAAGATCGTAAAAATCATTTTTTGCTAATTCCGCCTCCCCGCGGACACGTGGGGGTGCGTGACATCGACTTACACACTTTTCTCTCTCTCTCTCCCTCTCTAAATTTGGCCGAGCCTCACCTAAAACAACAGCCCATTTTTCCCCACTTCTCTACCTCATTTCCTCTCAAAAAATTTCTCATTTTGCATCAAAAATCCAAAATAAAATCAAAACTAATTCTAGCAACTTCATAACTAAAATTTATTGATCAAAAGCAAGCATGGATCTTGGTGCTAGATAGCAATTTAGAAGGCTATGAATTCAAGTTTGATCTCTTGAGTTTGTGAGGTATAAATCCTAACCCTAAGATTTAATTGTTAGTTAATTACTTTAATCTAGTTAATTAGGAGTTTAATTATGGTTTTAATATTAAGATTTAAAATTCAAGAGAAGGGTTAAATTAAAGTTAGGGTTTTTATTACTTGCTCATGGTTTAAATGGATAGTTTAACATCTTGAGTCATGCAAAATCTAGTTTAGTTGTTAAATTTCAATTGTTGTTTCAAAATTGTTCAAATTTGATAATTTTGCAAACTATGTTTTTATAATTAACATAAATTGGTGAGATAAAATTTTAGCAATGGTTTGTGTGACTTAATTAAGATATTTAGTGAGCATTATGGCCACTAGAATTGTTAAAACATGTAGATTTGAAAGAAAATGGCAAATAGAGGCTTACTAGGTTTTTGGAATAAATGTGTTTTAAGTGAGTTTGAGGTTGAATTGAACTAAAACCTAATTCTTATAATATTTAATGAGTTGTGAATACACTATTGGGTTTTAGACGTGGTTGTGGTCACGTATAGTGACTCTAGTCGTGGGTTATGGTGTTGTCACGAGCGCGTTTGTGCACCAAAGGTGTGCGCGTCTTGTTGCGCGCGATTGACTTGTGTCGTTTGTTCCACGACTATTTGTACATTTATTTTCTTAATTGCTTGTGTATGATTCTAGGATCCGGTGCGGAGGCGTCGGATGTGGCGTGGAAACATAGAGCTGAGATCAGATCAGATTAGCCGAGGCGTCCCGGTGAGTAGATGTACACATCAATGGGGGGATTGTCTGGATGGCGCGAGCCGCCCGATGGTTTAGTATTACTTATAGTACTTGCATTATATGCTTAGTTTCCTAGTTATGCATCTGATTGCATTGCATCATCTCGTGTATATATATATGTATGTGTGTGTGTGTGTGTGTGTGTGACCATCTCATAGGACACTTGCACCATTACCATTGGTTCATGTCGCACGTGCACTATTTATGCGAACACACATACGCTATTGGTAATTGCTATATAACTTACTTAGGATCGATAATTATGCATATGCATCGTATATAATCAGTAGATTTATACTTGCATATTCATTTCATTAAGATGGATACGTAGGATTGTTAGTGTAACTTTTCAGAAAAATAAAATATTACTTTTTGGGAATTTTTATAATTAAATAATAAATATTATGAATATTTTAATATGGCGGTATAATTAAATACCGATAAATTGGGGAAAATTCGGAAAATTATAGAAATTACTGAAATGAGAGTGCTTTATGTGATTTAAGCAAATAATAGATTTTTATAATTAATTATACGCTATTTTAATGCTAATCGCGATTAAATATCGCTAATCGTGCAATAAGCTTGTTTTGTGCACATGACATGCACCATGTCACATTTTAGCACTTGTTAAATTTTTATCATGGCTTTTTCTTCATTCATGCATGGTTGTTGTTTTAATGAAAAGAAAATAAAAGAAAACAAAACAAAAGAAAACAAAAGGAAAATGATAAAATATAGAATATGGGCAAGAGAGAGAGAGAGGTGAGGGGTCAACCTTGGACCATATCACTTTGTTCCCTTCATCATCTTCATCAATCTCCCCCTCCCTCATCTCACCATGGCAGCACCCTTCCTCCACCTCCACTACACACCTCAAAACACCCTCAAAAATATATCGAAAGTTCATCTCCACTTCACATAAAGCATGCACAAGCTCACTACAAACACTTTGGACCAAGAAAAATCGGATTTTGGAGACTTGGGGCAACTCAAGAATTTTCTTGAGTTTCCAAATGAGGTAATTTTATCACCATTAGTATAGTTTTACATTCACATTAGTGTCCATGCACGTTTAGAAGTGTTTTTGTTCGGTTTAGTGAACTTTGAAATTCCAAGTTAAGGATTAGGATTTGAATTGAATGCAATGGTGTTATTGAAGTTAGTAGGGACCATACAACCCCTGTAGTGCTTGATTAGAGACTTAAAACCAGAGATAGAACCCCAAACCCCAAACTTATAAACCCCGATTTCGGAAAATTTTGAGAATTGTGAGGTTATCTGGAGATCTGCCAACACCTGGGGACCTGGAAAATTATTTAGCAAACACAGTGAGTCATGCAGGCACCCTAGGAGCTACCACAGGTACCCCATGAGGATTTCAATACGATGAAGAAGAGGATGGCGGCATCGACATCGGCAAGCAAGAGCATGGTGAGTAGATATATATCTAAGGGGGAAGTCGGGTGGATGGCGTATAGCACCTCCTTAGTTTCGTAAAATAGAACGTGAATGCGTAATGATATATATAGATATATACTTATATAGTATTATAAGATGTGATTACTTAGCTAGAAATGCTTTAGAGGACTTTGGATGATAGTATTGTTAGTTAATTTCCTAGTCGCGAACCCTAAAATAAGGTTTACTTGCACGCGCGCGCACACACACACATGCATACATTTTATTACTTGTGCGTATATAGAGATATGTATATATATACACACATGGGTATGGGACTGTCATGACCCGAAATATTAGCTCGTGACCAGTACTTAAATCACGCAACGTCTAAAGGTGTAACGTAATTCAAGTAAGCAGAAACCCAGAAATCTAAACCTTTTTAAGAAAATAAAGGAGGCGAAGTTTTGAAATAAAGGTATAATTATATCAAGTTTTCTTAATGCATAGAAAAGAAACATGAAAATGCAAGTGAAATTTTCTAGCTTGAAAACGTGTTTCGTCTTTTAAAAATTTGGGCAGCACATCCTTTGTATATTTTGATCCAAAACCACAAATACATAACAAGAATAATGGAATCCCCAAGTGGGAGCTAGCTCTTCGCCAACCGGAGGATCACAACCACGCAAAGCATAAAAATGAGTATACAATGCCTAACGGCGAAGTTCACCATAAAAGATAAAGAAATAAGCAAGACATCAAAACCACAAGTAGCGGAAAACCCCTCGCTCTAAGTCTCGCAACCACAATCTCACTAAGTCTCATTACTTATACAATTTACTAATTTTGAATGATAGAGTTGACTAGATACAATATGAAATATAAATGCAAGAGTGGGTATGATACAAATGTCCCACCTATCAAAGCAATCACTCGAAAACAACTGTGTGCCAGCGATGCCGCTACTGATCCAAGCGGTCAACCTGCAAGAACTGTGGCACAACTGGGGTGAGTTTCCAACTCGTGAGTAGAAAAACATCAACAAGTAGAAATCGAAAAAACAACGACTCCTAGGTCAACTATATCATAAAGGTAATACTATGATATCTAGGGTGACCGGGTCTGTATATGTGCCAACACTAATATCAATGTCAATCAGCATGTGGATATCATCCAACAATATAATCAATGTATGTGTGCATGTGGATCTCGTCCAACCATATAATCAAAGTATGTATGCATGTGGATCTCGTCCAACCATATAATTATAGTATGTATGCATGTGGATCTCGTCCACGTGTCAACCAATGACACCATAATATCATGCATGTAAATATCATAAAAAGCATATGCATGAAAGTATGAGGATATAAATCAACGTGTGCCCCTCGCAACATCTCAAATCATGGAACCTGAGTGTCCAGCATCGACACTCGAAACATCATGAAAACCCATGTCCATGTGGATGTACAAGTGGGTATATACGCAAGTATGAGTGTACGATATGTATGTGCGCCAATATGGATGTATAAGTGGGTATATACGCAAGTATGAGTGTACAATATGTATGTGCGCCAAAGTGGATGTATAAGTGGGTATATACGGAAGTATGAGTGTACGATATGTATGTGCGCCAATATGGATGTACAAGTGGGTATATACGCAAGTATGAGTGTACAATATGTATGTACGCCAATATGGATGTACAAGTGGGTATATACACAAGTATGAGTGTACAATATGTATGTGCGCCAATATGTATGTGCGCAAGTATGAGTGTACAATATGTATGTGCGCTAATGTGGATGTACAAGTGGGTATATACGCAAGTATGAGTGTACAATATGTATGTGCACCGATATGGATGTACAAGTGGGTATATACGCAAGTATGAGTGTACAATATGTATATGCGCCAATGTGGATGTACAAGTGGGTATATACGCAAGTATGAGTGTACAATAAGTATGTGCGCCAATATAGATGTACAAGTGGATATGTACGCAAGTATGAGTGTATAATATGTATGTGCGCTAATATGGATGTAGCAATCCTACTATGTAGTGACATGGCAATTATCGATGATGAAGTGTGTGAGCCGGCAAATTTATGTACGTGTAACATACACATCATCGATAATGGTGCATGTGTACTAGCAGAGGTATAAGTAATGCAATGTGAATAACATGAATGCAGCATAAGGTAAATCATATGCAAATGCTGATGGGTATACGTATCTATCATGACCGAGTCAGTGAATCTATCAATCGACATCTAGCCACACGACACCATGTATGGTATAATCCATCGTACGGCAGCCTCTAGTCAAGGGTATGGATCAAACCTCAACTCAAACTCATCACGAATGGAAAATTAACTCATCATGAATGGAAAATTATCGTACGGCGGCATTAAGCTATCATGGATCCTATCAACCAATAAGACGAGGAGGGTACGGACCTAAAGTCTCGTACGGCCATCACACATGATTCACGAAATTCTATATATATCTATATGCCTATGTCCCAGGTCCCATCCATAACAATCTCGTATCAGGGGACCGGCAAGGTATCAATCACCACAATCGACTCGCATCCGTATACCAACATATCACCAAGTCATCATATCGCATCGTACATTCTTTTCATCATATTTATCTCTTACATCGATTCAATTCTAAATAAACATTCTATCTTACTATAAGCATACGTATCTAATCTAACATACACACCCGAACCATACAAACAGTTTTTGAAAGATGCAAATTGTAGTTTTGAAAGTAGGGGCTACGGTGTTTTTAAAGAAAAAGATATCATTTGAAAATCCGTAACGTCCCTCATGGTATCTTTTTAAAAGATGCATACGATTCTTCAGTTTGGAAATGCGTATGGTTCGGATGACACATCTACGTCGGCTATCTAGTCCTATAGTACCCTAAACGGCAATATCATCAAATATCATTCTCAAATTCCGTCATCACATAGTAGTCGTATCAACCATTCTAACTATCCTTAGTTTCTAATATGGTTCTTCAACTACCATTTTACTCTATCTATAGTCTTCTATTAAAGATTTCATTAATCATAATATATATATATATATATATATAAATCGGTTTCCATCAAAGTTTGCGGGGGTGCTATTCGTCATCCACCCAACTTCCCCCGTAGATATAGATCTAATCACCTTGATCCTTACTTGTCGAATTCGATGACGCCACGCCCCGTCGCCTCGGAATCCATGCGAAGGTACCTACAATAATAACACATATCGCAACGCTATTAAAATCAAGTTCTGAAAACCGAAACGGCACATGGATCGCCTATAGGTTAGAACCTATATCCCACGCATGCAAAACCAACCAATTATCCCTAGTTGTTGATGTACAAACATCCAACAACCAAATACAATATCAATACAAAAATCCAAATTTCAGAATACGGAAAACACGAAAACAACAACATAGGAAAACCACTCCCAGATTTCACCCTAGGCCAAACTAAGAGATTTTGCACATTGGGTTGCTCTAGATATAGGATAACAATGCCACAGAACAATTTTCACCATGGTCCACACTGCTCTGGCCGAAATTTGCGGCCAGAATGATTAAAATTGCGGCCAGAAAATGGAGGGAGGGGCTCAGGTTTCTACGGCTGATTCGAGGTTTCCTGCACGTCTCATGGTCAAGGGAACTTCTTTTACAAAGGTCTCGGGTGATACCATATTCCATAATACTATCACAAAATCCACAAAAACCCGATATCGACACATCTAAGTTCGTATTCCGGGTTCTAAACTCAGTTCCAGGTCTAGAATTTGATCCCTAGGGTCTTGTACAGCCACTACACATCACTAATTCCCCACAATTTCCCAAATCCTTCTCTTGGGCTTTCTAAGATCACAATTCCACACAAAATTAGCCTATAAACTACACTATTATGCTAGGAGACTATAAACTAAACTAAGGGAAATGGATTATACCTCATGGATGTAGCCAAGCAAAACCCTAGCTCCCTAAGGTCCTCAAAATCCAACATTGATGGGTCCAGAGTGTAAAGGGTGAAGAGGGGATCAACTTTAGTGAAAGGGGTTTAGGGTTTTGATGATGCTTTGGAGATGGATCTAGGGGGTGAAGGTGGAGGGAGATGGGGAAGAAGAAGGAGATGAAGAAATAAAATGGGGTGAGGATATGGCAACCCCCCTCTCTCTCCTCTCTTATTCTAACTCTCACTCACAATTAATTACCCTTTTACCCTTATCATTTTCTTTTTCTTTTATTTAAAACCCAAATCACATAATACCCAAAAATAACACAAGAACCCAACATGCAATCAAAATATAACATGACATGGTGCACTAGCCACGGAAAACTGTAGAAACACGGTTTGGCTTAATCGCGATTAGCAGCACACTAATCGGGTTTTTATCCAAACTGCATATAATAAATTTTTAAAATGCCAAATCCTTTAATTATATTTTTAAATGAATAAATCATTTTAATTTCCATTTATTTCACAATTATTGGTATATATTGATACCCTTTTTCGAAAACCCCAATTTCGCAAATTGGGAAGTTTTCGGGAAAAATATTATTTTAATATTAAATTCCAAAAATAATATTTTATATTTTCTGAAATGTTACAATCTTCCCCCCTTAAATAAATTCGGTCCACGAATTTAAATTTAAACCCCTAAAATCTAAAACATTTCCATAATCAGCTCAAAACAACGAGGCTCCGAAATCACGGAAGATATAGAAATAACACAACACATTGCGTGCGCCTGAAAACGAGTATAAAACTCAAAATCGAACTCCGTCAAGCGTCACGCAAATCATCGGATTTACACACATATCCTCGGAGTTACAATGAAGATACAAATCTCAAAATCCACTATAGAAATCCAATTTACACTAGTCAAATACTATAATACGTGTATAGTACACATCTACGGAAAACTTTCAAGAACTGAATAAAACTCATGCAAAAATCTTTTCTAAATCGCCGTGTGATGCGCAACTCACGGCCTAAGTGACGGACGCTCATTTGTAAAATAATAATATATGTCCATATATATTTTGCTAAATATACGTTCCGTCGTTTTTCAAAATATCCCAAACGGTTTTCCTTTATAACTGTTCGTGTCGCTCACGGACACGTAGGAAATAGTGAGACTATATAGATCCTTTTGAAAACCTCTTGGTAATCTTTTAATGCATGAAAAGTACTCAGGTACTGTCCTCAGATTAGTCCTGTTTGGCTACTACACAATATAGTGCCCAGCATGAAAACAAAGTGCTCAAAAGCAAATCAGTCTCAAAAGGCGTATCCAATAATCACGCGCGTCTGGTGCGCACGGAAATTAAATCCAAATACAAGTGCTACGAATATACACAAACCAAAACTAAGTGCAACGGGTGTGCACAAAGGCATCTGTCTAGTGCAACATGTGTGCACGACAACAATATCAAGTGCATCTAGAGTGCATCCGGTGTGCACAAAACCGCATCTCATATTATGCGCCCACATGAACGAAAACCCAAGTCATGTGCATCCATCATGCACGAAAGAAATCTAAATCAAGTGCATCCAACATGCATGAGTAAAATCTCACTCAAGTGCATCCGGTGCGCACAAAAATCCAAAATCAAGCGCTTAATATACGCAAAATCCAACCAAAGCGCGTCGGGTCCGTAAAAGCATATAGTGTAGTAGCATGCACGAAATTGAACGGCAAGTGATAATGCGCACGAAAACACAAATCTGATAACACAAATGCTCAAAAACATAAATCGGGTGCAACCAAGGTACGGAGTATAAATCCAGTGCGACAAACGCACAAATACCCGTCCGGTGCAACAAATGCAAGAAATGCAAATCTAGTGCAACAAATGTACGAAATACAAATCTGGTGCATCCAGTGCATGAAATATAAATACAGTGCATTCAGTGCATGAAATACGAATACAGTGCATCCAGTGCACGAAATACGAATACAGTGCATCCAGTGAACGAAATACGAATACAGTGCATCCAGTGCACGAAATACAAATACATAACTCAAATCCGTATAAAAGCAACACCGAGTGTACCGGGGTGTATAAAATCGTAAACGCGTGCAACTGCGTGCACAAAACACGTATCAATGCACTGCAAGCACATGTAAGCTATACCGAGTGCAAAAATCAAATCAAGTGCGTACCACAAGCACAAAATAATATCAACCGTATGAAATCCACGAAATCATAAATACGTGCAGCCAAGGCACAAACTGAATCTCAAGTGCAATAAATATGCACAAATCGCAAATCAACACAATGGTGTATAAAATATATATTAAGTGCAATAACTATGCACAAAAATGTAAATACCCAGTAGGTGCAGCCATGGTGCACGAAAATGATATCACGAAACTCAATCATCAAAACTCAAATCCAAGCGATATAAGCGTGATACTCGGATCATAAACGCAAATCGCAATAAATGACATTATGATACACCTCCTACAATGTCGAAAAAATGTCGGTGTGCCCAAAACGGGCAGAGCAAGAACATCCGCTTGCCTCCTGCTCACGGTCTGGCTTCTTCTGTCTCTGGGTCCTCATTTCTCTGTGGACTCACCAATCTCAAAATCCATCGGCTCATCGGCCTGGTCAGGTGTGCTAACGGGAACGATTCCGCTCTGGCACTTCTCTGGTCATCTCTCGGCCAATCATCACGACCCCTCGTAATGCAGTATGTTGCTGGAATCGGCCTCTGGTCCTTTGAATACTCGTGACACAACTGATCCTCAGTGCAAATCTTATTGCAGCAGTGTGCTGGAAGGAATCCTGCTCAAGGTCTCTTCCGATCTCGCCTATGCCGAACTGTACGGAGGCTGGTACTCTCACATAATCTTTTCTCGCTTTCTGGACATCTGCGTTCTCACCACAACATTTCATCGAGAACTGGCTGTATCCCAACGCCTGTGTATGTATATCAGATCTCTAATCTCGACGGGGAGTAACAACAGCTCTTCAGCGTCTCGCACGAACCTCTGGTTCCACTCGTCTGTATCATCGTCCACTATGACGCCACGCCATGTTATCTGCACACTGCAACTATTCTCGGCCACGGTCAATCCAGAGTCTCTCACACGGACTCGAAGTTACGAACTCGGTATCTTCATCACTCTGTAGAAGATATCTGGCCGAACACGTCCTCGGGAACTCGTCCCAGCCATCGGAGGAATACTCAATACTCATCTGTCCTCGATTAACACACAACGCATCTTGGTGAGGTCCTCCATCCGAAGCTGGTCAGCTTGCTGATCTCTTATCACATGATATCTGGACGACGCTAAGTTTTTCGATCGAGTCATCAAAGTCCCAAAATTTCCCGAAAGCTCAACACCAGAGCACAGTTTAATAATATCTGGTACATACCACAGTACCTTTGGACCAGCCGTAGAAGGGCAAACCCAAGCCTTACTGATGGAACCGCTAAACTGCCACAAACCCTAAGGTTCAAAAGCGGTTCTATGGTCATCTTGTAGAGTTTGGTTTCATTCTTCTAGAGGGTCCACATAATTACCTGCATGTTCTTCCGAATACTTAAACTGGGAAAAATGGGTTCTTGACATTCATTCGAACATTTTAGCTTCGCCTAGACGACATGAGAATACCCTCCGTCCGCACGCTAAACAATGCCTCAATCCTCCAGGAAATACGGTACATCAACGGTCATCTCGGGATCGGTCTGCTCTAGATCTGAGTAAGACTCTCCACACTGAAAATCTTTAACTCAACTGGCCCTGCGTCGGCGCATCAATCTGATAAATCACCTTCATCTCTCAACTCGGGATAGACTAGCTATCATCTGTCGCATCTCTTCCTAGAAGCTCCAGCGATATCAGCTCGTATGCTCTGGAGGCGACATCCTATCAATCTCAGCAACAGCTGGGTCGTCTGTCTGCACGGTAGACGACATCATAATCTCTGAGGTATGCTGTACATCAACAGTCCTCACGCAATAGGCAGCCTCTATCGATGTCCCGATCATCCGGTGCAACGCCCAACACTCGCCTCAACAAGAGGTCACAACAGAAATACTAACTCGATACGTTCCCATGTCACCAGAAACCACAATGGTCAGTCCTCGTACCAGACGAGCTCGCCCTGACCGCATCACTAGCAGCAGCTTAATCTGTGCTCAAACAAGGGTGACAGGAACCTCAAGTGTGTATCAAAGAAAACAGATCAAGGGCATGAAAGGAAACTACAGATCCAGAATGGATACATGATCATAAACAACGACTCCTAGGTCAACTATATCATAAAGGTAATACTATGATATCTAGGGTGACCGGGTCTGTATATGTGCCAACACTAATATCAATGTCAATCAGCATGTGGATATCATCCAACAATATAATCAATGTATGTGTGCATGTGGATCTCGTCCAACCATATAATCAAAGTATGTATGCATGTGGATCTCGTCCAACCATATAATTATAGTATGTATGCATGTGGATCTCGTCCACGTGTCAACCAATGACACCATAATATCATGCATGTAAATATCATAAAAAGCATATGCATGAAAGTATGAGGATATAAATCAACGTGTGCCCCTCGCAACATCTCAAATCATGGAACCTGAGTGTCCAGCATCGACACTCGAAACATCATGAAAACCCGTGTCCAGCATCAATACGTAAATCCTCATATCTCAGGCGCCATATCCTCGGATCGGCCCTCAAATACCTCGTCTCAGGTGCCGCATACTCTGGTCGGCCCTCATATCCATCTCATGACTCCGGTCGGTATCCTCCGGATAACCGACGGGTCCAAATACTATCACCGGTAGGTAGTTCTCCCGACCCAGGCTCACCGTCTAACAATACGAGTCTTCTTGCCCCAGGGTACCACACCGGGTCCACCATGTACCCGCAGACGGTGCCTACCGCTCCTCGAATCGGGTTTCACATGCCACTCTCAGAACCGAGAAAACACATGGTGGACGCACTAAAATATCATATCAAGAGAAACCGGGTTTTTAAAACAATACATACTTTCTTTTGAAATCACCACGGTTCTCAAATCCAGAAATCTCATGAAAACAGCATATCTCAATACGTAAAATCATAAAGCATGATGTATGAGACATATAACAGAAATGTAAGCATATCCGTGTATCATGCAGCATAAAACAGTAATATGCACATATCGAGGGAAAAACGCCCTTAAAATGAATCCCGTTTTAAAATCTATCATGCCGTTCCCAAATCTCAAAATCAAGCCAGCATCATCTATGTATGTGCAAATATGTATGTACGCAAGTATGGGTGTACAATATGTATGTGCGCCAATGTGGATGTACAAGTGGGTATATACGCAAGTATGAGTGTACGATATGTATGTGCGCCAATATGGATGTACAAGTGGGTATATACGCAAGTATGAGTGTACGATATGTATGTGCGCCAATATGGATGTACAAGTGGGTATATACGCAAGTATGAGTATACGATATGTATGTGCGCCAATAAGGATATACAAGTGCGTATATACGCAAGTATGAGTGTACGATATGTATGTGCGCCAATATGGATATACAAGTGGGTATATACGCAAGTATGGGTGTACAATATGTATGTGCGCCAATGTGGATGTACAAGTGGGTATATACGCAAATATGAGTGTACAATATGTGTGTGCACCAATATGGATGTACAAGTGGGTATATACGCAACTATGAGTGTACAATATGTATGTGCGCCAATGTGGATGTACAAGTGGGTATATACGCAAGTATGAGTGTACAATATGTATGTGCGCCAATATGGATGTATAAGTGGGTATATACGCAAGTATGAGTATACAATATGTATGTGCGTCAATATGGATGTAGCAATCCTGCTGTGTAGTGACATGGCAATTATCGATGATGAAGTGTATGAGCGGCAAATCTGTGTACGTGTAACATACGCATCGTCGATAATGGTGCAAGTGTACTAGTACAGGCATAAGTAATGCAATGTGAATAACATGAATGCTGCATAAGGTAAATCATATGCAAATGCTGACGGGTATACGTATCTATCATGACCGAGTTAGTGAATCTATCAATCGGTATCTAGCCACACGACACCACATACGGTATAATCCATCGTACGACAGCCTCTAGTCAAGGGTATGGATCAAACCTCAAGTCAAACTTATCACGTACGGAAAATCATCATACGGCGACATTAAGCTATCAGGGATCCTATCAACCTATAAGACGAGGAGGGTACGGACCTAAAGTCTCGTACGGCTATCACACATGATTCACGACATTCTATATATATGTATATGCCTATGTCCCAGGTCCCATCCATAACAATCTCGTATCAGGGGACCGGCAAGGTATCAATCACCACAATCGACTCGCATCCGTATACGTTGTATATCACCAAGTCATCATATCGCATCGTACATTCTTTTCATCACATTTATCTCTTACATCGAATCAATTCTATATAAACATTCTATCTTACTATAAGTATACGTATCTAATCTAACATACACACCCGAACCATACAAACAGTTTTTGAAAGATGCGAATTGTAGTTTTGAAAGTAGGGGCTACGGTGTTTTTAAAGAAAAACATATCATTTGAAAATCCGTAACGTCCCTCAAGGTATCTTTTTAAAAGATGCATACGATTCTTCAGTTTGGAAATGGGTATGGTTCGGATGACACATCTACGTCGGCTATCTAGTCCTATTGTACTTAAACGACAATATCATCAAATATCATTCTCAAATTCCGTCATCACATACTAGTCGTATCAACCCTTCTAACTATCCTTAGTTTCTAATAATGTTCTCTAACTACCATTTTACTCTCTCCATAGTCTTCTATTAAAGGTTTCATTAATCATAATATATATATATATATATATATATATATAACTCGGTTTCCATCAAAGTTTGCGGGGTTGCTATTCGCCATCCACCCGACTTCCCCCATAGATATAGATCTACTCACCTTGATCCTTACTTGTCGAAGTCGATGACGCCACACCCCGTCGTCTCGGAATCCACGTGAAGGTACCTACAATAATAACACATATCGCAATGCTATTAAAATCAAGTTCTGAAAACCGAAACGGCACACGGATCGCCTATAGGTTAGAACCTATAGTCCACGCATGCAAAACCAACCAATTATCCATAGTTGTTGATGTACAAACATCCAACAACCAAATACAATATCAATACAAAAATCCAAATTTTAGAATATGGAAAACACGAAAACAACAACATAGGAAAACCACTCCCAGATTTCACCCTAGGCCAAACTAAGAGATTTTGCACATTGGGTTGCTCTAGATATAGGATAACAATGCCACAGAACAATTTTCACCAAGGTCCACACTTCTCTGGCCGCAATTTGCGGCCGGAATGATTAAAATTACGGCTAGAAAATGGAGGGAGGGGTTCAGGTTTCTAGGGCTGATTCGAGGTTGCCTATACGTCTCATGGTCAAGGGAACTTCTTTAACAATGGTCTCGGGTGATACCCGATTCCATAATACTATCATAAAATCCACAAAAAACCCGATATCGTCACATCTAAGTTCGTATTCCGGGTTCTAAACTCAGTTCCAGGTCTAGAATTTGATCCCTAGGGTCTTGTACAGCCACTACACATCACTAATTCCCCACAATTTCATAAACCCTTCTCTTCGGCTTTCTAAGATCACAATTCTAAACAAAATCAGCCTCGAAACTACACTATTATGCAAGGAGACTATAAACTAAACTAAGGGAAATGGATTATACCTCATGGATGTAGCTAAGCAAAACCCTAGCTCCCTAAGGTCCTCAAAATCCAACATTGATGGGTTCAAAGTGTAGAGGGTGAAGTGAGGATCAACTTTAGCGAAAGCGGTTTAGGGTTTTGATGAAGCTTTGGAGATGGATATAGGGGGTGAAGGTGGAGGGAGATGAGGAAGAAGAAGGAGATGAAGAAATAAAATGGGGTGAGGATATAGCAGCCCCTCTTTTATTCTGACTCTCTCACACAATTAATTACCCTTTTACCCGTTTCATTTTCATTTTCTTTTATTTAAAACCGAAATCACATAAGACCCAAAAATAACACAAGAACACAACTTGTAATCAAAATATAACATGACATGGTGCACTAGCCACGGAAAACTGTAGAAGCACGGATTTGGCTTAATCGCGATTAGCAGCGCACTAATCAGGTTTTTATCCAAACTGCATATAATAAATTTTAAAAATGACAAATCCTTTAATTATATTTTTAAATGAATAAATCATTTTAATTTCCATTTATTTCACAATTATTGGTATATATTTATACCCTTTTTCGAAAACTCCAATTTCGCAAATCGGGCAGTTTTCGGGAAAAATATTATTTTAATATTAAATTCCAAAAATAATATTTTATATTTTCTGAAATGTTACAGGGACTATGTGTATATATATACGTATACATATACATGGATAATGAGGATAGTGTATGGTATTTGGAGATGAGTTGATGAGATTGGGCATGGTGCCATGAGATCGGTGATATGACGTTGTTCGTATTATGAGATACGACACGATATTATAGCGGGAGCTTAGGCGATGTATTTCATACACACGCACGTATATATGTAGATGGTAACAGTATGTACTAGACATAGATCATTACCCCTAATACAGGATATGATGATAAGGATACCAGATGAATAATGGGATAAATGTGATATTCGACCCGTACCCAGATTTGGGATGCCGTAGGATGGATTTACCGTACGAGCTATATATTGATGATAGATCCGCACTCTTGACTCGAGAATGTCATATTATATATATTGTATCGTATGTGATACCATTGAGGCGGGATCACCGACTATTATATAAATATATATATCGACTCAGATTTAGGTGGCTTTCCTTACCCTTTTCGACTAGTCTGTTAGATTAGACCCGTAGTTTATTTAGTAGATGTTAGACTGGACTCGAGCCATACATATTTCAAACTGACGAATCATGAATATTTTAAAGACAGGCCAAGGGATACTATGGATATTTCAAAGGACGTACCTTTTCTTAAAAACACCGTAGCCCTATTTTCTAAACTCCACGATTCGTGTTATTTCAAATGCCAAAAACGGTATGAATCGATTATATAAACGTATATTTCCTATTGTTGCATTTACTATTCATTTTCGTACGTTCATATTGCTCATATTGCATTGCATGCTTATACTTGTGCTTTTATTGTTATTATGAAACCATGTTGTCGGGACACCAGCACCATTACCGATGATGTGTATGCTCCACGTACACCTGCTTGCCGGCTCACACACATCATCATCGGTAATTGCCATGTCACATACACATTAGAAGATACTATTCATTAGTACATTTCGTTTGTTGATAGTTTCGACATGGTATTAGTGTACTTGCTTTATATGATAGCTTAGACATTGCATTTATTACTGTATTTTGGCTTACTTGAATTAGATGGGGTCCTATAGACTTCATATGATTCAAGAGCCAGTCACATGCCATTTCGGTCCGTGACAGTTAGACATTTTTACAAACCTCATTGCATCATGATTCATGCATAGATTCTGGCCGTACTTCGCATGGCATATACTACCATATCATAGATTTCCATCATTATCGACATGTTTTCATATTGCGATTCTTCTTGAGAATTTCAGTATTGATGAGATTTTTGGATTTTGGAGAAAACCGCGAGAATTTTATAAATCTATTATCATTTTTAAAACAGAATTTGCGGTTTTCTCGTGATGTGATGTGTGTGGCGTCCACCATGAGTTTTCTCGGTTCTTGAGCAGTATCATATACCCGATTCTAGGAGGGGGATGCACCGTCTGCGGGTACATGGTGGTCCTGGTTGTAGGGCTCCTAGGAACTCTTACAAGGATTAATAAGGCATCAACCATGCCCGAATAAAAATTTAGACGTGCCGAACAACCCAAAGCCGGGATCTTTGCTAGATTATTAGGGTTTAACATGCAAGTAAACATATTTACAACTAAGAGTGAGGGATTACAACATTTGTAGTCCGCTCCTTCGCTTCATAAGCTCCGAGTAGAAGTCTCTTCGCCGCGATCCACGATCTCCCGGATTCAAGAGAGGCTCCACAACTCGAACGATCCATGCTAGCTTGTAGTCTTCCTTTTCTCCGATTATCTACCTCGAAGTTTCTATAACTCAAGCTCTCTCTCTAATGAGGTGAACACCCTAATCTAATTGGCTAGATTAGATGAGGATGATGGAGTAGTATTTGTTCTTTCTTTTTATATCAAATTCTCACACAAAATCATCACATAAAGAAAACCTAGAAAGCTTTCTCAAAGCTCAAGGTTGAAGAAGAAGAAGAATAATGAATTAATTCCTTTTATGATGAATAATGAAATGATATATGATTAATAATGCAACCATGGTTAACTATGACAAGGCTAACCCATGAAGGGAATTAACTAAGGCTAAGGGTTTGGGTTGGGTTAAGAATGAGTCATTAGAAAATATCAATTATAAATCTTAGCTCATGACAAAAGAAAACCTTCTAGAAGGTTCATGAAAGAACTAACCCAATTCAAACCCTAACCTTGTTTAATCTCCACTAAACATGTTGCATTAGTAATCATATCATGTTACAATATTATATATCACATATATAATATATTTTGCAACAAAAGAAAATAATACAATTAACATATATCTCATATATATCAATGTATTACCCGGTGAGAAATGAAATAATAAAGCGAGCCAATATTAGATAGTGTAATGAAATATATCATATATATTATTATACATTAAATTATCGAATCAACACTTGATCCGACAATCCGGCTATATCGAATATAACCGACTAATATATCATGTACCGATTCATCGAATCAACACTTGATCCGATGACCCGGCTCATATCTAAATATCGCGAGAAAATAATACGGTATCTCATATCGCATTATCCTCGGTCGTGCACATATCACATATGTGCCCCTACTCCGTTTTGCCTGAGGCAAGAAATCTCTGTGTAAGACTCTTAAGAATCGTCAATACGCCGGCAGTAGGTGATGATCATATCAAAACCCACAAGCTGCAAGCGGTCAGCTAAACGTAACAGCCACCCAGGTATTGAGCAATCAGAAGATCAACAAGCAAGCATGTACATTCTCCTGTGAATCCAATCAGTAACACTCCCGTACAGTCCGGTCTCTTCGTCTGATATGTTGCATATCTAGTCTAGGGGTGGTATACGTCAGACCCCAGTAACTGATAAGTCGTGTCGATGTGAGGCTCATAACAGGTCGAGAAACTACTGGTAACACTTACCAGTAAATCTCTTTATCATCCCTGGCTAGGGACTTCCAGTTATAGCCAATCGAACACAGCACAACATCAACTCCCTATACCGGGAGAGACGAATCCCCTCCTATCGCTCATTGCCTCCATGTGATTCGGGACTGCACCTAAAAGCCACCATTTTGCACGCCCTCTTAGACGTGGTAAGGTAGAAATCAAAGCACAGTGGGAATCACACAAGACTCTATGACGATCTCGGGTCTACAGACTACCTTGTACCAGTGTCACCCGAGAACTGCCATTTGACATGAGGTATATCACCATCTGGGAGTTCTCGGTGAGTCCGTCCAGTGTACTCAGTCTCCACTGAGCACTCGTACACCATCCTTGATGTCAAACACCGATGGATATGGGATCATCCATCGCCTATCATATGGGGCAAGATGCGTATACGCTAGTCTACTTTGGTGTATCGATGCCCTGTCTCGATAAACCCTCGACTAAGAACAGTTATAGGATGTACTCATCGACTACTGTGGCCCTACTAGTATGATCTCATCATAGTCCCAGTAGTCGAGTACAGATCCTAAGGGCTTTATCAACATGTGAGAGTAAGACAGTAAATCAATATAAGTCAACATGTTAAGATAAAGTGAAACCAAATAGCATACTATCATGACGAGCAAGAAATTCCTCTCTATATATATCCAAGCATCCATTATAATATACATCATATGTACAATAATGGCCTCTAGGGCATATACATAACTAACAATCTCCTACTTGCACTAAGGCCAGCTGCTGTAGTATCTCATACCTAGCATTTCGAATAATCTCTCAAACTGTATCTTGGGAATGGCCTTCGTGAGTGGATCCGCAGTGTTGTCCTTTGTATCTACTCTCCTGACCTCAATCTCCCGGCGATCAACTATCTCCCTGATCAGGTGATACCGCCTCAGAATATGTCTGGACTTTTGATGGGACCAGGGTTCTTTGACTAAAGCCACAGCTCTATTGTTATCGCAATACAGAGGTATTGGATGCTTAATGGATGGAACCACACCAAGTTCACTAATGAACTTCTTTATCCAGACAACCTCTTTGCAGCATCGTTGGCAGCGATGTATTCATCCTGCATCGTCGAGTCTGCAACGGTATCCTGTTTGGAACTCTTCCAACACACCGCCCCTCCATTGAGGGTAAAGACAAATCCCGAGTGCGACTTAGAGTCGTCCTTATCACTTTGGAAGCTTGAATCGGTAAAGGACTCCACATAGAGTTCTCCGTTAGCATACACCAAGAACATCTCCTTAGTCCTTCGCAAGTACTTGAGAATGTTCTTCACAGCTATCCAGTGACTCTCTCCAGGATCTGCTTGATACCGACTCACTACACTTAGTGAGTATGCTACATCGGGTCTAGACATAGCATCACATACATGATAGAGCCTACTGCCGAAGCATAGGATATCCCTTGCATGCGAGCTCTCTCCAAATCAGTCTTGGGAGACATCTCTTTGGAGAGAGTGAGTCCAGAGATCGTGGGTTGGTTCCCACGCTTGGATTCTTCCATACTAAATCTCTTTAGTATGGTGTCAATGTACCTGGATTGGGACAATCCCAATATCCGTTTGGATCTATCTCTATAGATCATGATTCCCAATATGCAGGAGGCATCACCTAGATCTTTCATTGAGAATCTTTGTGATAAGAAGAGCTTGACCGATTGCAGCATAGGAACATCATTTCCTATCAAGAGTATGTCATCCACGTACAATACGAGGAATACAACTTTACTCTCTGCAACCTTCTTATAAATACAAGGATCATCTATATTTTTGATGAAGTCAAAATATTTGACTACAACATCAAAACAGATGTTCCAACTCCGCGATGCTTGCTTTAACCCATAAATGGATTTAAGCATCTTGCACACCTTTCCGCTGCTCCCAATATCTACGAAGCCTTCTGGCTGAGTCATGTACACGCACTCTTCTAAATCACCGTTCAGAAAGGCGGGCTTAACATCCATTTGCCATATTTCGTAGTCATGGTATGCAGCAATGGCAAGTAAGATCCGGATGGACTTAAGCATAGCCACTGGAGAAAAGGCTTCGTCATAATCCACACCTGGTCGTTGACGAAAACCCTTTGCAACAAGTCTAGATTTGAAAGTCTCAACTTTTCCATCTACACCAATTTTCTTTTTAAAGATCCACTTGCTCCCAATGGGGTTTACCCCTTCAGGAGCATTTTCCAAAGTCCATACTTTGTTGGTGTACATGGATTCCATCTCAGATCGCGTTGCATCCAACCATTTCACAGAGTCACCACTCGTGATGGCCTGCTCGAAACTAGTCGGGTCATCATCTTCCATGATGCAATCCTCGCTCCCACCATCAATGAGAAAACCGTAGTATCTCTCAGGTGGATGAGAAACCCTACTAGATCGGCGGAGAGGCTGGGGTTCGTCGGGTACTATCGAATCCTCTGGTTCCACTAAATCATCAGTTGTAGTTTGTGGTGCTAGAACCTCTTCCAGCTCTACCACTTCACCACTAATTTCTTTTACAAGAAATTCCTTTTCTAAAACGGTGGCATGCTGAGCAACAAACACTTTTTGTTGTTCACAGTGGTAGAATTGATATCCATTTGAATGTTTAGGATATCCTATAAACTTACAAAGAACTAATCGTGCCTCGAGTTTGTTCGAATTTTGCCTTTTGACATAGGCCGGACAACCCCATATCTTAACTCGTTTAAGACATGGTCTCTTCTCACTCCATATCTCATATGGTGTGGTAGGTTCATATTTTGATGGAACCTGATTCAATAGGTATGCTGCTGCTTCAAGCGCATAACCCCAAAAGGAAATAGGCAACTCAGCAGTGCTCATCATAGAGCGCACCATATCTAATAGGGTGCGATTCCTCCCCTCCGATACACCATTGTGCTGTGGTGTATAAGGAGGAGTAAGTTGAGAGAGAATCCCATTCTCTTTTAGATAGTCCAGAAACTCATTGCTCAAGTATTCTCCTCCTCGATCAGATCGAAGGATCTTAATACTTTTGCCCGTTTGGTTCTCTACTTCGTGCTTATATTCCCTGAATTTCTTAAAAGCTTCAGACTTGTGTTTTATCAGGAACACATGTCCGTATCTTGAGAGATCGTCAGTGAATGTAATGAAGTAGGAAGAACCGTTCCTGGCATGTGTAGACATGGGACCACATACATCACTATGTATCAGCCCTAAGAGTTCCGTAACTCTTTCTCCATGTCCACTAAACGGAGCTTTGGTCATTTTACCTTTGAGACATGAATAGCAAGTATCATAAGATGATAATTCGAACGTATTCAAATATCCATCCTTATGTAACTTAGCTAGCCGTGTCGTATTGATATGACCAAGTCTACAATGCCACAAGAAGGATTCGTTCATTTCTGAACTCTTCCTCTTGTGTGTGTTTTGTATATTAAGTACTGTATTTTGATTGAGAATGAATATGCCATTATGTAACAAGCCTGATGCAATCAACTTTTGATCTAGGAAAATGTTCATAACATTATCCTGTATTACAAAATTATATCCTTCTTTATTTAATAAAGAAACTGATATAATTTTGCATATCATGTTCGGTATATGATAGCACTCATTCAGAATCAGTGTATTTCTACTTGGTAATACTAGGTGATATTCGCCAACTGCTTTGGCTGCAATATGTGTACCATTCCCTACTGTTACGGAATGATCACCCTTTCCCAGTTCTCTATCTTTACGTAGCCCATGTAACAAATTACATATGTGGGATCCCGATCCGGTATCTAATACCCAGGACGTAGGGTGAACTGAGAAACAGTTCTCAATAACTAACACACCCGAAGAAGATGCATCAACATGCATGTTCTTTGTTTGGGCGGCATGAGAATCCAGATATTCTCCTGTTTCATGTTCAGTCTTATAACTCTTATAAGAAAGAACGGGACCAACGTTCCCCTGCTCAGTATAATAAGCGGGTTCAGTCAATACATCCATATTATTATCTTGATTATGGCCTGACATGGTCGCTACCTGGAGAGAGAGAAGAAAACACTTTAGCGTATGTTCTTGCAAGATTAGATTAGTTATTATCTTATCTAATCAGGATGTCTCCCACTGTTTTTTATCAAATCTTCCTTCAAACCCTAAAAGGTAAGATTAGCCGGGATTAATTACACCCTACAATTTCGTCAATCTTTCAGCCAGATCAGTGTTGGTACTTGAGGGAGGTTCCCCGTGCTTTCGCATGGAACTAATAAAAAAAACCTCGTCTTCCCAGAGGCATAGCCCCGTTAACACCTTTCTAGACACCTACTTGATCGGCTAATTGTCCTGTGTAAAATTCTCCCAGGAGTAACTTTTACTCGTAGTGGGTATCAGGATCCAACTATCTCATAGGATGTATGCAATCTCATTGCAAATTTCAACACTTGAAATTCCCGATAATGCTTTTTCCCTTAGTGTGCTATGACCTTGACAGAGGTCAACAAACCATAGTACACTAGTTAAGTTCAACCCGTCATTTCTTGATTGAATCAAACCTACTCGCACGACCCTTGACAGAGGTCAACAAGGACGTGCGGCTACCCTAATCCAATCACATCACATGCTTTACAGATAATTACTAATCAGCTACCGCACACTATGCCTTGACAGAGGTCAACAAACGTAGCACGAATACTAAATAGTCTTTATCTGAAATGACGGAGGGCTACACTGGTTTTTAAGAAAACCATGAGCGTAATGAACTTGATATCGTTGTAGAATCAAGTGATTTTGAAAAGGAGCGTTTTTGATGCTTTTCTAGTTTTTCTAAAGAGGCCACTCCCGGTGAAGGGATCTCGGCTCTTTCCCCATCGAATAAGGTGCAGGGTATATCATATATACCGCGCAAAGCAAGAACTATATAAGCTACCCTTTTTATAAAGTTTTTGATTCTACAACATCTTTTAGGTTTCTTTTCCTTTTATTAATCTCATTAATATATCCCATCAGCTTATGCTTCCCAAGCATCACAGAAGAAACGAAAGCAGTAATATTTATATATCAGCATATATATAGTATAAGCATTCGTCTCAGGCAGTAATATGATCTCATCACAGAACATTGCAGCAGAAGAACATATATGAAATATTGGATATACTAGGATGTCCGTGTTTTAATACGATCCTGTATAAAACACGGATTCCACGGTCGCGATGAATAGCCAAACCTAAATTCCTAGACCCCTACGAGAGCGCCAAGTAACACTGCCAATTCTAGGTTTAGGAAACCCGGTCTCGACTCCTCGACATGGCCTCCCACTGGACCCCAGAACCAGGTTACTCATGCTCTCCTCCTTGGGTCTACCTAATGCGGAAAAGTAAATAAAATACACTGGTGACATCAACCTCATCCCGGAAGTGCCCCAATAAAAGATTATTACATACAAATGAATTTTACATGAATGAAAATAAAAACCCTCATCTCACATAAAACCACCGGCTATTCAGAACACGACGATCCAATATAACATATCACAGCAACACATAATATCTCATATCATCAACGTAAGCAAGTATGCGTATCCCGATTGTCGTTGATGTATAGCAACGAAGCCGACGATACCCCACACACTACGCTTACGGTCACAGAAAAGAAAGTGTAAAACTACAACATTTGGAATCCACAATTACTTTAGACATCGTAAATCCGAAATATCACATACTTCGCATTTCATGCCTAACCATATGAATTCCACATATTGTATCACATTCCAGATAAATAGACAATATTAAACTTTCCGATCGAATAATCAAATACCCAAGATTTCCTAAATAGCTCAACACTTGAGCGGAGTTCAAAAAGTTCCAGAATATGTCACAGTACCAATGGTCCATCCGTAGAATGGTCAAGCCAACGCCTCACATGTGGCACGCCGTACTGCCCCAAACCCTAAGGTTTAGAGGCAGTTCAGACGGTCACATAATCGAGTTAAGGTTTGTGTTCTTCTAGAGGGTCCTTCGCGTTACTTGCACGTTTTTCTGAAAGATTTAAACTCAAGAAAAATTCAACACTTGAAAGTTTTTCGTGCCGGGAAAAAGTGAGTTAATGATATCCGTTCAAACATTTTAACAGTTTCTAAATTATCCGGAAAACAGAACGAAATTAAATTTTCCAATCGAATCTACGATTACAAAATAATCCCCAGAACACTCAACACTTGAGTCAGATTAAAAATACCCAGAAGCAGCTACAAATACCTACGGATGTACTGTGCCAAAAAGCTAACCCTAACTCTACTGTGCTGCCGCGGAATCGCCGCAGAAGGCATGGTACAACCGCGGTTCCGCAGCGCTTTAGTAGAGTTTTGGTGTCGTTTTGCACAGTAACTCTTAGAATTCCCTGCTGAATTTTTTTGAGTATTTTTAATGCAGAAAAAATCACATTTTTACAAAATTTCCAGAGAGGGGGTCTAGTTCGATGTATCGGGGTTCGATCGGAGTTTTAACTTCGTAAACACGTCGTCTAATGCTCTAGCTTGGCTCTGATACCACTGTAGGGTTCCTAGGCACTCTTACAAGGGTTAATAAGGCATCAACCATGCCCGAATAAAAATTTAGACGTGCCGAACAACCCAAACACGGGATCTTTGCTAGATTATTAGGGTTTAACATGCAAGTAAATATCTTTACAACTAAGAGTGAGGGATTACAACCTTTGTAGTCCGCTCCTTCGCTTCATAAGCTCCGAGTATAATTCCCTTCGCCACGATCCACGATCTCCCGGTCTCAAGAATGGCTCCACAACTCGAACGATCCATGCTTGTTTGTAGTCTTCCTTTTCTCCGATGATCTACCTCGAAGTTTCTATAACTCAAGCTCTCTCTCTTTAATGAGGTGAACACCCTAATCTAATTGGCTAGATTAGATGAGGATGATGGAGTAGTATTTATGCTTTCTTTTTATATCAAATTCTCACACAAAATCATCACATAAAGAAAACCTAGAAAGGTTTCTCAAAGCTCAAGGTTGAAGAAGAAGAAGAATAATGAATTAATTCCTTTTGTGATGAATAATGAAATGATATATGATTAATAATGCAACCATGGTTAACTATGACAAGGCTAACCCATGTAGGGAATTAACTAAGGCTAAGGGTTTGGGTTGGGTTAAGAATGAGTCACTAGAAAATATCAACCATAAATCTTAGCTCATGACAAAAGAAAACCTTCTAGAAGGTTCATGAAAGAACTAACCCAATTCAAACCCTAACCTTGTTTAATCTCCACTAAACATGTTGCATTAGTAATCATATCATGTTACAATATTATATATCACATATATAATATATTTTGCAACAAAAGAAAATAATACAATTAACATATATCTCATATAAATCAATGTATTACCCGGTGAGAAATGAAATAATAAAGCGAGCCAATACTAGATAGTGTAATGCAATATATCATATATATTATTATACATTAAATTATCGAATCAACACTTGATCCGACAATCCGGCTATATCGAATATAACCGACTAATATATCATGTACTGATTCATCGAATCAACACTTGATCCGATGACCCGGCTCATATCTAAATATCGCGAGAATATAATACGGTATCTCATATTGCATTATCCTCGGTCATGCACATATCACATATGTGCCCTACTCCGTTTTGCCTGAGTCAAGAAACCTCTTTGTAGGACTCTTAAGAATCGTCAATACGCCGGCAGTAGGTGATGATCATATCAAACACCCACAAGCTGCAAGCGGTCAGCTAAACGTAACAGCCACCCAGGTATTGAGAAATCAGAAGATCAACAAGCAAGCCTATAAATTCTCCTGTGAATCCAATTAGTAACACTCCCGTACAGTCCGGTCTCTTCGTCTGATATGTTGCATATCTAGTCTAGGGCCGGTATACGTCAGACCCCAGTAACTGATAAGTCGTGTCGATGTGGGGCTCATAACAGGTCGAGAAACTACTGGTAACACTTACCAGTAAATCTCTATATCAGCCCTGGCCAGGGACTTCCAGTTATAGCCAATCGAACACAGCACAACATCAACTCCCTAAACCGTGAGAGACGAATCCCCTCCTATCGCTCATTGCCTCCATGTGATTCGGGAATGCACCCAAAAGCCACCGTTTTGCACGCCCTCTTGGACGTGGTAAGGTGGAAATCAAAGCACAGTGGGAATCCCACAAGAATCTATGACGATCTCGGGTCTACAGACTACCCTGTACCAGTGTCACCGGAGAACTGCCATCTGACGTGAGGTATATCACCATCCGGGAGTTCTCGGCGAGTCCGTCCAGTGTACCCAGTCTCCACTGAGCACCCGTACACCATCCTTGATGTCAAACACCGATGGATATGGGATTATCCATCGCCCATCATATGGGGCAAGATGCGTATACGCTAGTCTACTCTGGTGTATCGATGCCCTGTCTCGATAAACCCTCGACTAGGAACAATTATAGGATGTACTCATCGACTACCGTGGCCCCACTAGTATGATATCATCATAGTCCCAGTAGTCGAGTACAGATCCTAAGGGCTTTATCAACATGTGAGAGTAATACAGTAAATCAATATAAGTCAACATGTTAAGATAAAGTGAAACCAAATAGCATACTATCATGACGAGCAAGAAAGTACTCTCTATATATATCCAAGCATCCATTATAATATACATCATATGTACAACAATGTCCTCTAGGGCATATATATAACTAACAATAGTATGGTACCTCGAGGCAAGAAAATCGCAAAATGGCGTTGAGCCCGGCAGGGGAGCACTACCTACCGGTTTTTTTTTGGCGCGGCGGATATCCGGAGGATACCGACCGTAGCTGTGAGATTGATGATATGGGCCGATCCGGACTGACTGAGCACGAGATATTGAGATATTGAGACATTGAGATATTGCGACATTGAGATGTCGAGACATTGAGATATTGAGGCTTTGAGATATACATATTTAGTGTCGATGTTTGACATGGATTTCAGTTGATTTCATTGATGATACTTCAGTTATTTCACAAAAGTTTTACTAAGATAGAATAAAGATTTTCTCGTACCAAACATATTCAGGTTTCATGTGATTATGCATTCATGTTGCACACATACTAGTGCATTGCATCATATCGGTATATGTAAGCTGTGACGCATTGCGTGTATGCTTACGATAACCTTATTAGATGTTACTTACTACTCACGAGTTGGCAACTCACCCCTGTTGTGCCACAGTATCTTGCAGGTCCGACCCGTTAGCATAGTAGCGGCGGGCGTACTTCTTCCCTTGCTTCGTTTGCATCGGCTTGCAGCTTTCTCATAGGTGGGTCTTGGAGGATTTTCTTTTGCTCCCATCGTATATTTTATTTGTATCTAGTATACTCCATCTACCCTTGTATATTGGACTAGACGGTGAGATTTGTGAGACTTGTATTTGTAGTTTGATGTCGATGCTTACTTGAGCCGACGTGACGCCTTTATGCTTTCATGCTTATTTCGCATTATTATGATATATTCATTGCATGTGGTTGTGATTCCGCCTTGGGCGAAGAGCTAGCTCCTGCTTGGGGATGCCTTTATATATATATATATATATATATATATATATGTATATATATATATATATGTATATATGTATGTATTTTCATGTGTTGTACCCGTTTGGGGCCCAGTATTTACAAAGGAGACTCTTCCGAAATTTTCGGGAATTTTGATGTTTTTCAAAATGTTTAATGTGACTTGTTTTGGTTAAAATCGCTTTCTTTCAATAAGTTTTCTTTCACTCTATTTCTTATTTGGTTTAGATTTCTGGGCTTTGGCTTACTTAGATTACGTATGCTTTGAGAATTTTCGTAATTTAAGTGCCAGTCACGTTTCGTACCTTTGGGTCGTGACAAAGTTGGTATCAGATCCGGTCCCTCAAAAGTAGGTTTGTGGTTCGAGGACGAACCATTGTTCTAAGTGGGGGGGGGAATGTAATACCCCAGGTAGAGTTGGGGCTGAATACCACCTACCCCGTGAGAAGTGAGATGTTATCCGGTATCAAGGCGGGGATGTAACCGATACGGATGCATACGGGGACTCACCAGAGCAATAGGGAGTATCGAATTCCGTTCCGAAAGAGGGCACGATCTGAACTATAAATGGAATGATACCACTCTTATAACACAGAGGCGCCTTTTGGATGAATCGGAACACCGGAGTTTGAAGAACTCCGTAGTTAAGCATGCTTGAGCCAGAGAAATTCTGGGATGGGTGACCTATTGGGAAGTAGCCCCGGGTTCATTCAAAGGGACAAAACCGTGCTGTTTCGGCCAGAGCGGACAATACCATCTGTGTTTGGGGGTGGGTCGTGACACTCAGGTTGTGAGGGTTCCTAGGATTAGGAAAGGGTACACCTATTATGCTTATTGGATAGTCTTCTGCCAAACCATAGGCAGGTGCCGAAAGGTGGGGAAGGAAGAAAACCAATTAGCCTAAGTGTGGTGTACAGAAGGTAATAAGTAAAGATAAATAAAAGGATCAGAAAGAGGGCAAAGTAAATTGCAACTGCTATCATTCACGACCAAACCACATATTTCATCGCCACTCCTATTTCACCTTTGAATTTCTCCAGAACACCCCGTATCACTACGAAGATCCACAGTTACTGGATAATCCATCGTATAGTTACATACGAACTTGAAGAAACTTGTTCAAGTTTGAGGATGGATTCTAGTTCAGGAGAAATAGAATAATGTTTATTCAGTTGTCTTTTGTCTTTACCTTCTCTCAGGTTGCGAGTACTCCTAGGATTAGGAGAGTACACCAATTACGCTTATTGGACAGTCTTCTTCCAAGCCATAGGCTGGTGCCGAACGGTAGGGAAGGAAGAAAACCATTTAGCATAAGGGTGGTGTTCAGAAGGTAATGAGTAAAGACAAATAAAGGGATTTGGAGAGATGGCAATGAAATATACGGTTAAAGTCATGAATCTGGATAATGGTAGAGGCATTACTAGGAATACTCGACTACCCCTTCGAAACATTTTCATGTTTCAGTTTCACTATGCGTTGTTAATTGAAAACTGATTTCAAAATTAGATCCTTACTCCAGGGCATGTATTTACCTGGTCTGATTCTTACATCTGTATGGTTTTACAGATGATGAGTAGGAGTAAGTTATTGGGAATTAGATGATAACATCCTCCTTATATCGGAATTCGTTGTAATTGGTGATATTTGAGGAAATCACCTGGGGTTTTGCCTGACGGCAAATATTTGGTTTTGAATATCCGTTGTTATGCACCAATTTCAAATTGATATATCTGTACGTTTATTTCATAAAGTGAGATATAACCTTTTGAAATTATGTCCATGACATTTACTTATATCAGTTGATGGTTAGGTAAGGAGAATTAAAAAGCCGTGTAATTATTTCTAACCAGAGTACAGTTTTCAACCTACGATGCACAGGGTTTGAGTTATTCAACCCAGGGGACTTATACAAAGTATTGTATGTTGTCCAGTGTCCATTAGGACAGAGGGGTTGGTCCTCATACTATATTCTGTTTAGTTGTGACTTCTCCAGTTTTACACAAGTATTTCGTAGAAATACAAAGTCCATGTTATGAGAAGTTATAGGTACAAGAATAAAGTATAGAACCACGTGATGCAAGTATCGGGATTCTTCAAGGTGATCGAAGATATAGATACTTGTGTTTAGTATTCAGTTGATAGTAATGGTTTTGAGAACTTGCTTCTCTTTCAGGTTACTCATATCTGGATGCAGTCCTGAGTTGAGTAATGCTGATCGGCCTCTCTCCATTTAGTTGACATGCACTGGAGACAGCTGCATGATTTGAATCTGGTTCCAATTAAATCAGTGCCTCTGTTTCTATATTGTATATAGAATGGTTCATATTTTAACGATGTTAAGGTATATGGAGTTGTCCGGTTTATGCTTAAAACCAAACTCTGGATAACTCAAGGTACGTTTATGTAATGGCAGTTTGTAGGTTATCCCGGGCTATGACGAGGGGTAACTTTCTACCATCTGGATGATCAATAGTGATATTGTTCTTGACTCGCCACAGATTTAGCAAAATGGACTTTTTCAGAAAACAGTAGTGGGAGTATGGTAGAACTGGAAGTTATTCCAGAACCATAAACGATTATTGAAAATTTAATAGAACCTAAAGATTCAATCGGGTTTGACATTCCATTAGCCACTCCGCAGATACGGTGGGTAACCTCAGGCGCCCGAGAGGTACTTCGGTATCCTCAAAGACGGTGACAGAGAGGTCCTTGTTTACCCAGACTTGCCATTACTGCTGTTCTAGACTATGAGACCCGACAGGAAGATGAGTATAGCGTCGTTCTAGACTAGCTTTAGAAGTGCACGTGTATATGACTCCACCAGAGGGTTGTTGTGGTCAGTGGAGCAGCGGAACCATAGTGGACAAGTAGATCATGTCTCTTTATAGACTAAAGCAGATATAGCGGAGATAGATCATCTATTTTTGATGTGACAGACATAGGATTTGACTTCATCAGAATAGGAGATGGATCTGTTAAGAAGGTAGTAGGGTGTGATGTCCTGGTATTTGGATGACATGCACTTTGTAGGAAGTGAAATTCCTATACTACAATCGGTTATGCTGTGGTTGTCACACAATGGTTTCTCCACATAGGATATGGATATTATATCTGGCATTCTGGTTACTAGATTTATGCTTTTAGATCTAGATTTGGGTAGTTTCCCAATCTAGGTACTTAGACAGTATTCTAATGGTATTTTAAAATGGACGACTCCTGGCATGGTGGTGTTCCTGCAGGTGATGGAGTCACCCTCTCTAAAGGTGTCTTACAGACTAAAGGGGAGAGGGGTGTGCATGATTGACAAATCACTTGCTTAGGCAATTGATTCAATCATGAGATGTCAAGTACCACACCAGATGTTGTTTTTGTACTAGATGCAATAAGTTGATATATTAATCCAATCCTGGAGAAATGTTCGGAAGCAGTTTTTGAACATAAGTGGATGTTCTAGAGATATGGTAACGACGGCCTCCTTCGGGAGACGGTTATCATTCCAGGCTTCCAAGGTGACCTGGATGACAGAGTGACTGTCAGAGTTATAGTTTTCCTTCTTAAAGAGGGGCAGTTGTTTAGACATGTGGTCCAAGCTGATACTTAGGGAGGCATGGCGCAGGATACTGATTAAATTCAGTTGAAGATACAGTCTAAGAAGTTTACTGGATTTGGAGTTCATTTGTGAACTGGGTCCCATCAGATATCCAGGCATATTCTAAGACAGGTATTGCTCATTTTGGGAGATGGTTTTCTCCGCGAATTTGAGATAAAGAGAGACATAGAAAGAAACATTGGAGCGGATCCACTCACTGAGGCTATTTCTCGAACACAATAGTTTTACAAACGGGCTTTGTGAAACTGATTAGTAGAGAAATTGGGTGTTCGGTATCACACGGGCTGTAAGTATGCGACACCGCAATAATTAGCCTTAAGTGCAAGTGGGAGATTGTTGGCTATAGTGCCCTTAAGTAAATTATTGGATCGCAGGCACGTGATTGCAATGATCGAGGGATGACCTATACCGGTAGAACAGTCTTACTCAAGATGATAGTATGCTATCTGGTTTGTCTTTATCATCGTGTACATGCTTTAGGTGACATTACAGATCACTATCAGATGTTGATAGAGCCAATATGATTCATGCTTGACTACCGGCAGTATGATGGCGATCATATACGTAGGAGTTGGGCGGTCTATAAACACATCCTTAAAGTGTCCCTAGTCATGGGAGTTTCGAGACTGGGCATCGATACTCCAAGAGTAGACTAGTGTATACGGATCAAGACCCCGATGAGGGGCGGTGGCCGGTCTCACAAGCCATTGGTGTCAGTTGGTTCACCTAAGATGTATACAGGTGCTCATTGGGTTATGAGTACATCAGACGGACTCCCCAAGAACATGCTAGTTGGTATTATACCTATTGTCAGATAGCAGTTTCCTGGTGACATGTGTACAGGTTAGTCTATCGATCTGAGATCGTCATTTTTCTCGTTGAGTTCCCACTGTGCTTGGATTACTACCCTACCACGGCTTAAAGGAGTCATGCAAACAGGTTTTAGTTGGGTACAGTCCCGAGCTATATGGAGGCAGTGAGCGGATCGTCAGGGGATTCGTCTCTCCCGGTATATTGGGGGTTGATGTCGCGGTGTGCACGGGTGGTCATCACTAGAAATCCTCGGCCGGGGTAGACGAGAATTTCTGATTCGGATCAGTAGTTTCTCTGTTGGTGATAGGCTTCATACCGACACTAAATGTCAAGTTATTAGGGGTCTGACTTTATCCACCCCTAGACTCGATATGAGATACTCGTAGACGAACGGACCAGACTATATGGATATTGTCAATGTCAGGATCAGTAGGGTTTCAGGATGAGTTTGCTCATTGGCCTCCCTTTCGCTCAATACCTGGGTAGCCGTTACGTACAGCTAGTGCCACTGACGTGCTTGTCGTTAAACCCATTTCCAGCGTATTGACGAGTCTTTAGAGTCCCACACAGAGGGTTTCCCTGGTTCGTGAGAAATGTTGTAGAGGCCGTATGGTTTTATGGCAGGGTTCGATCATATTCGTGCACTTGTGCACAGATCATGATCGGACGGATAATACTAGTAGGCTTTGGTTTAAGCCGGACTTAGTATTATATTGTTGGATTATTTTCGTCTCGTTGTATTCGTATTCAGTCGGAATACAGATGCAGGTATGTATATACGGATGAGAGGTATTCTTGTAATCCGTTATAAGATTACTTTTGAAGATGCCATTTCTTTTTCTAGTATTAAACATTGAAGGTTTTGTTTAAATGTTTAATATTGTTTATGTGGAAAGTGTGATTGCACGTCTTGGCATTAGGCATTGATGAGGCATGGGCTCTTGGTTTTGTTTGGTGTGAGATATTTGTGCAAATGGCAGATATTTTTGGGTGTGGGTTTTTTCTTTGGTTGCTAGATAATATCTCACAACAATACACACAGAAGCAATGCCCATCACAACTCAAGAAAACAACATACATTATTTTCTTCACTTGTTTTTCTTTTGTGCCAAGTCTTGAGCTCACACTTGCTTCACCTATGGCTTCTTCTTCACCTCCATCCATACCCTCTCATGAGTTGAGAATCCATGGATGTTTTAAGACAAAATGATCACATACTATCTCTACTTCACCTTGGGTATCTAGGCTAGCAAACTGGATGCCCGAGTTGCTTCGGTTTTGAAGCGGGAGCCCGTATTACTAAACCTCGACGTGGATCGTCTTCGACGAGGGAGACCGGAGATCGAACTTCATTAAGGCAACCGCGATAAGCTTAGGACAGAGGTTGAAGACCGAAGGACATGGATTGATCGGTATAACCTCTCTAAACTCCTTTATGATAACTAGTATAGGGTTAATGGTTCGATCCGGGAATCGGGTTCCGTTAGCGCCGGGTTTTAAAAGTTTTTGTTCCGCGTTTGGCCATGGATTGATGGTTGAGGTGCTGGCGTAACCCTACAGATTGTAGTGGACTGGGTTGCAGGGAGGCGACGGAGATGCGGTGGATGCAGATTGGTGGAGGGCTCGGCCGTTGTGGTGGTGGAGGCGAGCTTGTCGGTGATGTAGGCAGCGCTCAGTGGTGGGAAATTTTCGCTGGCGAGAGAAGGTGGCAAGGTAGTGGGTAGAAAGAGGAGAAGTGATGGTGAGGGAAATGAGGTGGTGCTCGGGGTGGTTGGAATGGGGTTCTCGGTGGGTTCAGGAGGTTGGAGGAAGAGGGGAGCTCAAAGTCGGCGAATGGAGCTCCGACGATGGCAGCAGTGTGTGCTGGAGGTAGATAGCCTCAGTGATGTTGGAGCTGGGGAATTGAGCTGCGATGGGGACGAGAGTAGGTGGTCGACGGTGGTGCTGGGAGGCCTCTGGTGACGATGGCGATGGGAGGAGGGTTGGTGGTGCGCTCGTCGGCGACGAGCACGGTGGTGAGTAAGGAGTAAAGAGAGTGAGAGAGAGAATGAGAATGAGAGATAGTTTTGAAGAGGGGGAGAGAGAGCTTGGGGGCGAGAGATTGTGAGAGACGATTCGCAGGAGGTGATCTCGGAGGGTTTAGGATTGAGTGGGAACGTCAGCGTAGAGCGGGTCTCACGGGGGGGAGGGGTGAGCGTGAGCAAGGAGGGGTAATTGAGGAAAAGGAGGGAAAGAGAAAAAGAATAAGAAGAAGAAGAAGAAGAGAGGCGGGGAAAGGGTCGGGTCGGGTGCAGTTTGTGTTAGGGTTTAAAAGAAAGGAAATAGAAATATTAAAGAATTGAAAGAAAAATATTTGGGAAAATTAATTTCGGAATTCTAAACAAATTTTTTATTAGGATTAAAATTTAAATACAGAATGTACATTGGAACTGGGGATTTACATCATACCTCCCTTACAAAAATTTCGTCCTCGAAATTAAAGACCGAAAACAACGGAACCAAAAAGTATACAACTATTCAAACAAGAGCGGAAAATGTGAACGGGTATCCTCCTCACGTTCCCAGGTAGATTCTCTTGGAGAACGACCACCCCAAGAAACTTGAACCAAGAGAATGAATTTATTCTTCAACACTTTCTCCCTTTGATCGAGAATAGTGGTAGGCTGCTCCTCGTAAGGCAGATCGGTGCCCAACGTCAACTCAGAATGGTCCAAGATATGGCTGTCATCACAATTGTAGTGCCTCAAATGGGATACATGGAAAGTATTGTGCATACCAGCTAACGATGGAGGCACGACAAGTCGATAAGCCACCTCCCCTACTCGCTCTAGCCCCTCAAAAGGTTCAATGAATCGGGGACTGTGCTTCCCACGACTACCAAACCTGATCACTCCCTGAGTAAGTGATATATTTAGAAATACATGATCACCAACACCAAACTCCAACGACCTTCTGCTGACATCTGCCCAACTCTTCTGTTGGTACTGAGCAGCCTTAATATGTTGCTGGATCATCTGAACGTTGCTAACTATCTGTACTATAAGCTCAAGGCCCAGCAACCTTCGCTCACCTACATCATTCCAACAAAGAGGGGATCAACACTTCCGTCCGTAAAGAGCTTCGAACTGGGCCATCTGAATGCTGGCCTGATAGCTGTTGTTATACGAAAACTCCACCAAATGAAGGTGATCCTCCTAAGAGCCCTGAAAATCCAACATGCATGCCCTCAACATATCCTTGAGCGTCTGGATAGTATGCTCGGATTGCTCGTCCGTTTGCGGATGATAGGCCGTGCTGAACTTGAGACGAGTGCCTAAACTCTCCTGCAGGCTCTTCCAGAAGTGGGAAATGAACCTGGTGTCTAGATCAGACACGATACTAACGGGCACTCCATGCGGCCTCATAATCTCCTGCATATACCTCTCCGCAAGAGACTCCGTCGATTGTCCCACTCAGAAAGGTATGAAATGTGCTGCCTTCGTGAGACAATCAACACTAACCCAGACAACATTGCTTCCCCTTGGACTCCAAGATAGTGTCGTCACAAAATCCATGGTGATGTGCTCCTATTTCCACTATGGCAATAGAAGCGGTTGCAACAACCTATCTACTCTCCGATGCTCAGCTTTCACCTGTTGGCATACCAGACATTTGGAGACAAAGCGAGCAATCTCCCTCTTCATTCTATTCCACCAGAAGTGCTGCCTCAAATCTCTGTACATATTGGTGCCTCCTGGGTGTACCGAGTAAGCGGAACCGTGTGTCTCAGCTAGAACTTCATCTCGAATACCCCCCCTTTGGAACACACAGTTGGCTGCCAAATCTCAAGGAACCATCTTCGTGACTCTGCAAGTCCGTCCTCAAACCAGTCTCAACTAACCCTCTGAACTTCTGCAACCGAGAGTCTTCAATGTTGGATATGTATGCCCTAGAGGCCTGTATTGTATAGGATGATAGAGATATGTATGTGCAGGACAATCTTGCTCAGTTGTATATAGTATATTATTTGAGTTGTCTTTATCTTGATATGTGTATTTCTTTCTATTGATGATTTATATTGCTTGCACATATTGATAAAGACTCGATACAGTAGTATACTATTATGGTTTGACTTTATCTTAACATGTGCATATGTTATACTCGATATAACATATGGCGGTTACATGTTGATAAAGCCCGTAGGATTTTGCTTGACTACCAGCGTTATGATGGAGATCATACTTAAGGGAGCTGGGTAGTCCATAAGCATATCCTTAAAGGTCCCAAGTTGCAGGAGTATCAAGATCGGCCATCGATACTCCATAGTAGACTTGTGTATACGTTTCTAGACTCCGATGAGGGGCGGTGGTTGGTCCCACAACCATTGGTGTGATCACCTAAGATTGTATACAGGTGCTCACCGGGGGTGATTACAATGGACAGACTCACCGAGAACCTCTAGATGGTATTATACCTATCGTCATATAGCGGTTCTTAGTTGACATGAGTACAGGGTAGTCTTAGGATCTGAGGTCATCATTTGTCCCGTGTGAGTTCCCACTATGCTTTGATCACTACCCTACCATGGCTCTACCGAGTCGTGCAAACAGGTTTTGGTTGGGTATAGTCCTGAGCTATATGTTGGCAGTGAGTGATTGTCAGGGATTCATCTCTCCCGGTATTGGGAGTCGATATCGCACTGTGTCCGGTTGGCTAGAACCATAAGACCTTGGCCAAGGCAGTTGAGAACTACAGATGGTTAGATCAGTAGTTTCTCGGAATGGTCCTGAACCAAATCGACACAACTTATCGGTTTAGTAGGGGTCTGACGTTTACCACCCCCTAGACTCGGTATGCATTACACTTAGACGAAGAGACCGGACTGTACGAAGATTTTCACGGATAGGCTCAGTAGGGGTCCGGATAAGCTTGCTCGTCGGCCTTCTTTTCGACAGGTACCTGGGTAGCCGTTACGTACAGCTAGTGCCGCTGACGTGCTTGTGGTTAAACCCACTAGCAACATACTGTCGAGTCTTTAGAGTCCCACACAGAGGGTTTCTTTGATTTAGGCGAAACGATGTAGTGGTCGTATGTTTATACGTGCAGGGTTTTGATCGAATGATAATATTAGCTAGCTTAGGATTAAGCCAGATTATTAAATCAAGTATTAATTTAATAATTTATGTGTACATATTTCGATATGTATATTCTAGTGTTATCCAGATTTTTCGATCGGACGGTTGATACTGGCGGGCTTAAGATTAAGCCGGTTCATTAAATCAGATATTGATTTAATGCTAGTATTAATTTAGTGGTATTATTCTATCTCTTGGGTGTTCGTATTTTAATACGAATTCTGGTATGTATATACAGTAGAATGTATTCCGTATTTATATGGAAAGACATTCTAGAAGGAGGACACCTCATCATGTATTTTCCATTTTATCTGCAAAATGAAAATGAGGTGTAAAATAGGAAATGAGGTGTAAAGGTGAGAATGGTGTGAACCATGCTTGAATAGTGTTGACAAATCAATTGTAAATTCATTTGTGCAAACAATTCAAGTATGGTTGTATTATTTTTATTGAAAAATGGTTTTTACAGAACCATGCTTCATGATTTTTCTACACATGAGAGTTTTCATTTTTAACACAATGTTCTCTCTCCTCACTTGCCTAGCTCTCTTGAGTTCCTCCTCCTCCTTCATTTTCATCTTCCTCCCTACCATCTTATTAGTTGAGAATAAAGAGAGGAAGAGAGATAGAAATATACTAGATAAATCACTACATCTCCTTAGTAACCTAGACTAGCAAACCAGGTCACTAAGTTGCTTCACTTGTGAAGCCAAGCTTGAATCAAGAACTCTCAGGTGGATCATTTAGGATCAAGAAGGCGATCTAGCAGGATTAATAAAGGATCTCGAGGAGCTCTAGAAGAGTGGTGAAGACCCAAAGGACACGGACCTTTAGGTATAACTCCTCATCATAGTAGATAGATCTCTTTAGATAGCTAGTTTCGGTTTATGGTTAGATTCTAGGATGAGTTTTCTAGCGCCGGATTTTTAAAAGTCAAAGTTTTTCATTCCACAACGTCCGTGGTAGGCGGACAGGGCACTAGGAAACCCAACATTCATCCTGTGCAGCTTTAATGCGATCTATAAGTGATGATTGAAGTTGCAATTGCCAGAGTAGTTCAGACACACACGGTGTAACTACCTCCAACTCGAGTCTCTGAAGGTCTTCGAGAATCCTTCTGACAAGTCAGCAACATAGATGATGGCCTATGACGGAGAGCATCAGGAACGACATTCACCTTTCCTGGGTGATACTGCAGATCAGTATCATAGTTTGCCACCAGCTTCAGCCATCTGCGTTGTCTCATATTAAGCTCCTTCTGAGTGAATATGTATTTCAAACATTTATGATCTGTGTACACCTCCACTCTCTCGCCCAGCAAGTAATGCCTCCATAGCTTGAAGGCGAATACTGTAAGTCGATGTACAACACCCCACGAGTTGCGGGGAGGCGGAAATATGAAAAACAATCTTGTTCTTTGAGTTAACATCGACTAACCGAAGAATCTTTGCTAAACTATAACTAACAAATACATAGGAGTTGTTAACTACTATGAGAAGTGATTATACCTAGTGAATCTAGTCCTTCATCTTTTCGTTAGCAACCTCCTCCTCGGCCTCCTCTACGTAATAGATGATCCACCCGAGAGCTTCTATTCCAAGCTTCACCTCTAATCTTGAGGTAACTAGGTTTCTTTAGTTGCTAATCAAAGGCACCTAGGTGATATAGAGTGAGATTATGGATTAATTAGTCTATCTAATCCTTGATCTCAACACATAAGAGGGGAGGATTAGGGTTTGAAGAGAGAGAGCCTAAGGAGAGAGAAGGTGAGAGAGAATGATAATGAGATAATGACCTCTCTTGAATATATGAAGCATAATGATTTATCAAAAGAAATAAATAAAATGATTAATCATCATGCTTCATTTATTCATATGAGTGATTCATCTACATGAGTCATTAACCATTAATGATGCATTAATGACATGGATGAATCACACAAATGAGTCACTAAATCATTTAATGATTATGCCACCTAAACCCCCAAGTCATCATCCTTCTAGAAGCTTCCCGCCAAATTACGAGAACGCCCTTCCTATCCGTGAAAACACGGAAAAACTTTAGACTGTATAAATCCAATAATCCGATACTAGAATCCGGCTTAAACCAAAGCCGGCTAGTAAAAACTGTCCGAACGTCGTATGTGCGTAAACACACGTATGCGTCCGAACCCTTATCGTAAAACCATACGACCTTTATATCGTTTCGCCTGGAGCAGGGAAACTCTCTGTGTGGGACTCTAAAGACTCGACTACTACGCTGGAAGTGGGTTTAACCACAGACCGCGGGCGGCACTAGCTGTACGTAACGGTCCCCAGGTAGATATCGATAAGAAGGCCGATGAGGAAACCCATCTGAACTCCTACTGAGCCTGATGTGATAATCACCGTACAGTCCGGTCTGTTCGTCTAAGACTATCGCATATCGGGCCTACGGGGGCAGCAAGCGTCAGTCTCCTAATAGCGGTATAAGTCGTGTCGGAGTGAAGCCCATTACACCTTGAGAAACTACTGGAACCTACCAGTAAATCTCGCTTGCCCTGGCCAGGGACTTTGCGTAATGGCTCTTTGACACAGTGTGATATCAATTCCCAATACCGGGAGAGACGAATCCTATCTAACCGCTACTGCCTCCAAGTGCTCGGGAATGCACCCAACTGCTACCTGTTTGCACGACTCCTTTGAGCCGTGGTAGGGTAGCAATTTAAGAACAGTAGGACACACTCGAGGCAAAGTAGCAGTGTCAAGTCTGCGGACTATGTTGTACTCATGTCACCTGGGAACTGTTAACTGACGACGGGTATAATACTAACCAACAATTCCCTGCGAGTCCTGTCCGGTGTACCCGTAACCTAACGAGCACCTGTATACTATCTCCAGTACGACGTACTGACGGCTGTGGGACAGACCATCTCCCCAACTGGGATGAGAAGCGTACACACTAGTCTACTCCGGAGTATCGATGCTCTGTCTCGATAATCCTACGACTAGGGACCTGGAAAAAGATGTGCTTGTAGACTACCCAGCCCCCACTAGTGTGACTTCCATCACAACGCTGATAGTCAAGCAAGATCCTAAGGTCTCTATCAATACGTATACTCATATATTACGATAGATTAAACCAAGTAGCATACTACCATGTTTAGCAAGACTGTTATATAACTGTGAATATCCCAAGCCTCCATTAAGTAATATACAAGCTAGTATGATACAATAATGGCCCCTAGGGCATATACACTAACAATCTCCCACTTGCATTAGGGCCATGTACTGGCATATCGAAGACCGATGATCTCGAGTAGCTTCTCGAACTAAATCTGAGGTAGGGCCATTGTGAACGGATCATCAATGTTCTCTTGATTAGAAACTCTCCGGACCTCGATCTCCCGGCGATCTATGATCTCCCTGATCAGGTGATACCGCCTTAAGATGTGCCTGGACTTCTGATGGGACCTTGGTTCCTTCGCTAAAGCTATAGCTCCGTTGTTGTCGCAATACAGCGGTATTGGATTAACAATGGTAGGAACCACCTGAAGTTCTGTTAGGAACTTCTTCATCCAGACTGCTTCTTTTGCGGCATCGCAAGCAGCAATATACTCCGCTTCCATCGTCGAGTCAACAACAGTGTCCTGCTTGGAACTCTTCCAGCACACCGCCCTTCCATTGAGGGTAAAGACATAACCTGACATGGACTTGGAATCGTCCTTATCACTCTGGAAGTCGGAATCAGCAAAGGCCTCCATCTTGAGGTCTTTTCCGCCGTAAACCAAGAACATCTCCTTAGTCCTTCTTAGGTACTTGAAAATGTTCTTTACTGCTATCCAGTGCTTCTCCCCTGGGTCTGACTGATACCGGCTTACCACGCTCAGTGCGTAAGCTGCATCTGGTCTGGTGCACAACATCGCATACATTATAGAGCCTACCGCAGAAGCATAGGGTATAATAGACATGCGTTCCCTTTCCAAATAAGCCTTGGGAGACATCTCTTTGGAGAGGGTGATTCCGTGACAAGCCGGTAGATTACCGCGCTTAGAATCTTCCATACTGAATCTTTTCAGTATAGTGTTGATATACCTGGACTGCGAAAGTCCCAACATCCTCTTGGATCTATCACGATAGATCCGGATCCCCAGAATGTAAGATGCATCACCCAGGTCTTTCATGGAGAACCTGTGTGACAAAAATCCTTTGACAGATTGTAGCATAGGAATGTCATTTCCTATCAATAGAATGTCATGCACGTACAAGACGAGGAATACGACAGTTCGTGGTACAACTTTACTATATATACATGGTTCATCTGGATTTTTGATAAAGTCATATTCTTTGACTGTTTCATCAAAACAGATGTTCCAACTCCGCGATGCCTGCTTCAGTCCATAAATGGACTTAAGCAACTTGCACACTTTCCCGCTGCTCCCACTCTGATTGAAACCTTCTGGCTGATCCATATAGACGCACTCTTCCAAATTACCATTCAAAAAAGCCGTCTTTACGTCCATCTGCCAGATTTCATAATCATGGAAGGCAACAATAGCAAGAAGGACCCGAATGGATTTGAGCATAGCCACTGGAGAAAACGTTTCGTCATAGTCCAAACCAAGTCTTTGATGAAAACCCTTTGCAACAAGTCTAGCCTTATAGGTTTCTACCTGTCCATCTACACCAATCTTTTTCTTGAAGATACATTTGCATCCTATGGGTTTTACCCCATCTGGAGCAAAGTCCAAAGTCCATACTTTGTTGGTGTACAAGGACTCCATTTTGGTCCGCATTGCATCTAGCCATCGTACCGAGTCGCCGCTCTGGATGGCCTGCTGGATGCTAGTAGGTTCATCATCATCAATGATGCATTCCTCTCTATCCCCATCTATGAGAAAACCGTAGTATCTCTCAGGCGGATGAGACGGCCTACTACTCCTACGGAGGGGTGCGGGAATGTCCTGTTCTTCTTGAACTACTGGTCTTACCAAACTTTCAGTAGTAGTTTGTGGTTCTGGAATTTCATCCAGTTCTATTTCGCTCCCACTTGTTTCCTTTTCTATAAATTGTTGTTCTAGAAAATGGGCATTACGAGAAACAAAAACCTTTTGTTCCTCTGCGTAATAGAAATAATATCCCTTGGAGTTCTTTGGATATCCCACAAACTTACACTTTACTGATCGTGCCTCGAGCTTGTCCACATGTTGCTTTTTAACAAAAGCTGGACATCCCCATATTTTCATATACTGAAGATGGGGTTTCTTCCCACTCCACATCTGATATGGCGTGGTAGGAACAGTCTTGGTAGGAGCCCTGTTCAGAAGATATGCCGCCGACTCTAGCATACTCCCCTAGAAAGACCGCGGTAACTCAGCATTACTCATCATGGAACGTACCATATCTAATAGGGTTCGATTCCGTCTCTCCGATACACCCTTATGCTGTGGAGTGTATGGAGGAGGAAGCTGAGAGAGAATTCTTTTCTCTTTTAGGTAACCTAGGAACTCGGCACTTAAGTATTCACCACCTCGATCAGATCTTAGTGTCTTGATACTTTTGCCGGTTTGGTTTTCTACTTCATTCTTATACTCCTGGAATTTCTCAAAAGCCTCGGATTTATGTTTCATCAGATAAATGAATCCGTACCTAGAGTAATCATCCGTAAAAGTAATGAAATAGGAAAAACCCACCTCTTGCATATGTAGACATTGGACCACATACATCGCTGTGTATGAGTCCTAAGAGCTCGCTCGCTCTTACTCCATGTCCAGTGAATGGAGTCTTCGTCATCTTTCCTTTGAGACATGATTGACAAGTGGCATAAGTTTGATATTCGAACGAGTCCAAATATCCTTCTCTATATAACTTAGTTAACCTTGTCTCATTGATGTGACCTAGTCTACAATGCCATAAGAAAGCCTTATTTAAATCTGGAGACTTTCTTTTTAGTGTGTTCTGGACATTGAAAATTTGTAGTTGGTTTAAGACATATATACTGTTATCCAGTGTACCGGACCCAATCAAACTATGATTTAGGTGGATGTTAACAACATCACTTACAAACGTGAAATCATAAACTTTATTTGATAACAAGGAAACTGATATGATATTACACGTTAAGCTAGGTACACAAAAAAAGTTATGTAAAACCAAAATGTGTCCACTCGTCAATCCCAGGTGATAATCCCCTACGGACACAGCTCCTACGCTAGCTCCATTAGTGTCACGTCCCGAAAGTACGGAACATGACCGTCACTTAAACTACAAAACGTCTCGAGGCGTACGTAATCTAAGTAAGCGAAAACCCAGAAATCCAAACAAAGAAAAGTAGTAGAGTGAAGGAAAACCAATTTAAATCAAGTAGTTTTAATACCATAACCCGAATTATGCGTTTTTAAAAACATCAAATATTTCCTGAAAATTTCGGCAGAGTCTCCTTTGTAAATACTGGCCCCCAAACGGGATACAACATGAATAGTATACGAAATCAATAAAAGGAATCCCCAAGCGGGAGCTAGCTCTTCGTCAATCGACGGTCACAACCACATAAGCAATATAATATACAACGTCAAGGGCGAGGATCAAAACTCAAAAGGAAACTCAAAACAACAAGAAATCCGCAGAAATATAACGCGCGACTCTAAGGTCGAAAGAATAACATCACTGGTCTCTATCTCAAAAATAAATACATGTTTGGTTGATGGAATTTACTAGATACAACTGAATAATATTATACAAAGTAATATGATGGGTACGATACCAATAAACCCACCTACTAGCAAGTCACCCGAAAGAAGCAGTGCCAGCAAAGCCGTAATGAAACCTGTACGGCAAAACCTGCAAGAAACTGTGGCACAATGGGGGTGAGTTGCCAACTCGTGAGTAGAAAAACATCTACGAACAGAAACCACATGAACAACGCAATCCTAGGTCAACGATCATAGTATATCCTCAAATATATATAACATGCAGCCTATAACAATGGCTAGGGTAAATATCTAACCCGAGTGTAACCCCATGTGCCCGTGTCAGTGCCTCAGGTAGCAATATATCATATGGATGATGTATGAATGCATGAAATAGAATGCATGTACTGAAGAAAACTGCTTTCATAAATTAGTGAGATTTCTGTATCTTTTTGAAAATGAGGTATCATAAATGAAATCAGCATAAACAGTGCCTAGCATCGACACAAAACAAATATCCAAATATCTCGATATCTCTGTGTCGCAATCTCTGTACCTCAATATCTCAAATATCTCTGTATGTCTCAATCTCACTATCTAAGGCGCCGTCAGTCCAGACCGGCCCCTACCATCAATCTCAAGACCACGACGGTATCCTCCGGATATCCGACACGTCGGGTAATATCACCGGTCGGTAGTGCTCCCCTGCCAGGCTCAACGCCATCATCTGCGATCCTCTTGCCCCGGGGTACCGCACCGGGTCCACCATGTACCCGAAACGGTTCCTCCACTCCTCAAACTCGGGTCTCGAAATCCATCAGCAAACTCATGGTGGACGACTCATACATCATGGGCAAACCGCACTTTTTATTTAAAAGAGAGAAAATAAGTTTATATAAGTTTTGCGGTTTTCCCCCAAATCCAGAAAATCCCATGGAAAACCGAATCCAAATCCTCAATAGAATGTAAACAGTGAATATAGGCATAAAATCCATGAATGCGGCATAACAATGAATAATAACCTGCATGAAGTAGCAAGTAGTAACTACAATGTCTAATCTAGCATATAGGCAAGTACACTAATATCATGTCTAAATTATTAGCTAACAACCTATGTCGATGAAATAGTAGTTTCTAAAGTGTTCGTGACATGGCAATTACCAATAAAGATGTGTGTGAGCCGGCAAGTAAGTGTACGTGGTACATACGCATCATCGATAATGGTGCTGGTGTCCTAACAGCATGATATCAACAATAGAATATGAAACATAATATAAGCATGCGATGCGGAGCGAACAACAAAAATGAGAGGGAGCTAAATACTAGACACAAAGATAACAATCTATATTTAATATAAATCTAGTCTAACAACTACACTAAACTAAAGGGCTAAGCTAACTGGTTACTGAAGGTAAGGAAACCGCTTAACACCTGAGTAGATACATATATATATGTGTGTGTGTGTGTGTGTGTGTGTGTATTAGTCGGTGATCCCGCCTCGATAACATCACATCCGATACCATATCTATAATCAAATATTCCCAAGTCAAGAGCGTGGATCAAACATCAATATATAGCTCGTACGTAAATCCGTCGTACGGCATCCCAAATCCGGGTACGGGTCAATATCACATTATTCATCTGGTATCCTCTTTATCCAAGATCATAATCTGGGTACTGATCTACGTCTACTACGATACTAATATCATCAATATAGTCATGATCTGACTGCTGATCTACAGCCTCATACAAACCGATATCATCATCATATATCGTCATAAGGAGGTATACATCGCCTAATGCGACCTATTATGAATATCTTAATATATCTGATGTCATATCACGATCACATGGCAACCATTCAATGTATAACACTATTCACATATAACGTCGTCCCCCGACCCGCTATAATATCAGGATGTATCTCAAGTACGAATCCTGCCATATCACCGTTCTCGCGGTCTCAATCAAATCTTATCGACTCACCTCAAATCCCAAATACTATCCTCAAATCCAGTATGCGAACACACATTCCCATACCCATATGAACACATAACAATATAACCCCATATAAGCACATATGAAAGAAGAATGCATGCAAGTATGGTGTGTGTGTAAATATGGTGCAACCTCTACTCTAGGGTCTCCCAACACTAAACTAATCCGATCACACCCTAAATCCATCTATGTCATCAATAACATCAAACAATATATATAATCACTATGTGTGTATATGTATTCGTATACATCACCACGAACTGCGGGGGTGCTATACGACATCCACCCGACTTCTCCTCGTAGCTATAAATCCACTCACCTGGTCCTCGCTCGCCGGTGCCGACGTCGCCACGCGCTTGTTGTCGTCTCGAAGTCCACATGGGGGTACCTACATGTCACAACGTATCGTTCCGCATAAGAATCCAATTTAAAACCAAAACGGCACCTGAATCTCACGTAGGTCAAAGCCTACGGTTGTTTTCACAAATCAGCCCCAAAACCCTCGACATCGGCGTACAAACGCCGGGTGATCAAGGAAAACTCAAACGCACCCTTCGTGGTTTCACATTACACTAAACATATACATGAAATATGGTGAAATCATCAAAACCAATAAATTGATTGAATCGATTTATTACAAGATACCTAGAAAGCAAGGTTTACCGTTTTTGTACAAAACATGATGTTTTAACAATTCTGTTGACCAAGATGATAACTTAATATCTTAATTATTCCATAGAAACCATTACGTAACTTTTAAACCCACAATTTAATTCAATTTCAAAAACATAGTTTGCAATTTTAACCAATTTCGATCATTTTAAAGCAAAATGCACATACAACAATCTAGCTTGGATTTGCATGATCTAAAGCATTGAACTTCATTTTAAAATATTAATGAAGTCATGAAAAACCTAATTACATTTTTCTCTTAAACCAATTCATGGTTTACAAAAACCTAGTTAGCAATATAGCTTAATTAGAATAATTTAGATGTAAAAATTAGCAAATTTAGCACTTAGATTACACTTTACATGACTTAGCATGTTAACTACACTATGCAATCATAAACATTTTAATAAAACCCTAACTTGATTTTAAAAACCCAATTCTAGAATTTCTAAACCTAAACTTTACAATTTCTAACTAGCAATTCAAAACCTAATTTAAACCACTCATTAACTTAATTGAAGAAATAATCAAACAATTTAACAAAAAACCAAGATTTAGTATACCTCAAGAACCATGGAACAAACATAGAACATGACCTCCAAATTGAAATCTTTGCACCAAGATCCATGCTAAAAGAGATAAGGGAAAATGGGTAGGGATTGGATTTTTATTTTGTGGGATTTTTGTGTTGATTTTTGGGCATTTTGTGATGAAATTTTGATGAGAAATGAGAGGAAAAGAGAGAGGGGATGCTGTTGTGGGAGAGGAGAGAGAGGGTCGGCTGAATGGGGAGGGGGGAGAGAGAGGGAGGTGGGGAAAAAGTCAAGGCAATGCCCAAAAGTCAAAGCCCAAACTCCTTTACCTAATTTCTTTCTTTCTTTTGTTTTCTTTTCTTTGTTTTAGTGAGATGAGGGGCCCAAGATGTTGGGCTGTTCAAGAGGGGCCAGCCACTTGGGTAAAAATGGGGTGTGTGTGAGTGCAAGTGGGGAAAACAAGAAGATAAATATTATACCCCCATTTCCATTAACACTAATTTCACTATTTAAGCCTTTTTTCTTCGATATTTTCTAAACCGTTTTGGCAAACCATTTCATTTCAAAAATAATATTTTACATGCCAGTTTAGTGTGTCATGAATTATAAAATTTGTATCAACCCATTCCAATTTGTAATTTTCCCTAATTAAATGTATTAGTGACGGCTTAAAATAATATTAAAATAATTAATGTCGGAAAATTTTTCAGAAAATTTGAAATTTCACCAGTGGCTCAATAAACAACAAATACTAGCAATTACATAGCTAGAATATGTATATTTAATTTTATAATAAAGATATTTGTATTTTGACTTTTTACAGAAACCCCTCTTATTTTACCGATTTTCCAAAATTTCAGCGAAACGATTTTCAAAACGTTACAGTTAGCAACCATCAGGGTCATATCACCATCCTTCAGCACTCTACAGTTTCTCAGTGCCTGCAATGAATTACATATATGAGATCCTGATCCGGTATCCAATACCCTGGAAGTAGAGTCGATTGACAGAAAATTCTCAATTACAAACACACCTGAAGTCGAAGCCACGGCTTGCTTCGGTCCCTGGTTCTTGGCGTTCCATGCCTTGCAATCTTTCTTCCAGTGCCCTTTCCTATGACAATGGAAGCACTCATCCTGGGCCACTACTGGCACCGCAATCTTTTTCTTTCCCTTCGCTCCCATCTTACTAACACCTCCTCTAGATTTGTTGGCGGCCTTCTTCTTCTTTCCTTTGGCCCTAGCCTTGGACCCGAAGAAGAAGCACCGCTAACAAACATAGCGGGTGTTTCCCTTGACTTCTGCAAGGTGCTGTCTGCACTCCTTAACTTGTTAAGGAGTTCTGGAAATTCAACTTCTTTTCTTTGAATGTTGAAATTCAGAATAAACTGGGCGTAGGTGGAAGGAAGGGATTGGAGAATCAAGTCTGTATAGAGCTCATTATCCAAAGTCGTTCCAAGGTATGCGAGCTCTTCAATATAGCCAATCATGTTTAGGACGTGTTCTTCTACCAATGATCCGACGTCCAACCTCGCTCGAAACAAGTTCTTTGAGGTCTCGTATCTTGCTATATGAGATTGCTCTCCATAAAGTTCCTTTGTATGGAGAAATATTGCATCAAGAACCATATCCTCGTGCCTCCTATGATGTTCATTATTCATCGAGGCAAGCATGATGTGTAATTCCATGTCACGCACACCACGAACTTGCGGGTAGGAGGAACATATAAAAAACGATTATCAAAGCTTCGTAACACGGACTTGAGCGCATGAATTGTATCTAAACCGTTACTAGCAAACAATGAGAGGTTTAACTGCTCGGATTCAAAGTTATACCTCACGTTACTTGTCCTTCGGGTCTTCATCGCTGTCCTCCACTCCTCGTAGGCTCCTTGGAACATCGGCACCTCAACGGCCTCCTCGAGTCAAAGACGATCCACCCGAGAGCTCCTACGCCAAGCATGATCTCTAACTTGAGATAACTAGGTGGCTCAAAGTGCTAATCTAAGCTACCTAGGGGATATAGAGTGAGGTTATGGATGTATTAGTCTATCTAATCCTTGATCTCAACATATGAGAGGGGAGGATTAGGGTTTCAAGAGAGAGCTTGAGGAGAGAGAAGGTGAGCATAAGAATGATATTGAAAAATGAACTCATTTGAATATATATCAACCATAACAATTTATCAAATATATAATATACATGATTAATCATCATGGTTGATGCATTCACCTTGTGTGATTCATCTCATGAGTCATTAGCTCAATAAATGAAGCATTAACTCCATGGATGAATCACACAAATGAGTCATTAAGCAATAAATGCTTATGCCACCTTAACCCCCAAGTCACCATGCACCTAGAAGCTTCCCGGAAAATTACGAGAACGCCCCTCCAATCCGTGAAAACATGGAAAAACATTAGACTGTATAAATCCAATAACCTGATACTAGAATCTGGCTTAAACCAAAACCGGCTAGTAAAAACTGTCCGAACGCCGTACGTGCGTAAACACACGTATGCGTCCGAACCCTTGTCGTAAAACCATACGACCTATATATCGTTTCTCCTAGAGCAGGGAAACCCTCTGTGTGGGACTCTAAAGACTCGACACTACGCTGGCAGTGGGTTTAACCACAGACCGCAAGCGGCACTAGCTGTACGTAACGGTCCCCAGGTAGATGTCGATAAGAAGGCCGATGAGGAAACCCATCCGAACTCCTACTGAGCCTGATGTGACAATCTTCGTACAGTCCGGTCTGTTCGTCTAAGACAATCGCATATCGAGCCTAGGGGGCGGCAAGCGTCAGTCCCCTAATAGCGGTATAAGTTGTGTCGGAGCGTAGCCCATTACACCCTGAGAAATTACTGGAACCTACCAGTAAATCTCGCTTGCCCTGGCCAGGGACTTTGCGTAATGGCTCTCTGACACAGCGCGATATCAACTCCTAATACCGGGAGAGACAAATCCTGTCTAACCGCCACTGCCTCTAAGTGCTCGGGACTGCACCCAACTGCTACCTGTTTGCACGACTCCTTTGAGCCGTGGTAGGGTAGCAATCTAAGAACGGTGGGACACACTCGAGGCGAAGTAGCAGTGTCAAGTCTGCGGACTATGCTGTACTCATGTCACCTGGGAACTGTTAACTGACGATTGGTATAATACCAACCAACAGTTCCCCTGTGAGTCCTGTCCGGTGTACCCGTAACCTAACGAGCACATGTATACTATCTCCAGTACGACATACTGATGGCTGTGGGACAGACCATCTCCCCAACTGGGATGAGAAGCGTACACACTAGTCTACTCTGGAGTATCGATGCCCTGTCTCGATAATCCTACGACTAGGGACAAGTATAGGATGTTGCTTATAGACTACCCAGCCCCCACTAGTGTGACTGCCATCACAACGCTGGTAATCGAGCAACGATCCTATGAGCTCTACTTATGTGTATAAGTGATACGTTACAAGAAACATATGCACATATTAAAGTAGATACAAACCAAGTAGCATACTACCATTTTGAGCAAGACTGTATATACAACTGTGAATATCCCAAGCTTCCATTAAGTAATATACAAACAAGTATGATACAATAATGGCCCCTAGGGCATATACACTAACAGTCTCCCACTTGCACTAGGGCCATGAGCTGGCTGTAACACTTTGAATCTTAGTTAGAATGTTTTTCGTGTTAAATTAGAATTGTGAGTGTTACTATTTGTGTACATAGGATTATTAGTTAATTTAGTCGTGTTTACCCTAATTGGGAATTTTTGTGTTAAGTGCACACATGCACACTAAGCACAATTTTTGTGACCTAGGTAAAAAGTGTTAGCATGTTAACCTTTTTCCTTCATGCATGGTTGTTATATTCCCCACCATTTTTAAATCAAAACAAAATCCCTTTTAAAATTCCAAAATTTCAATTAAACAATTGAGAGGATGGTGTTAGGTAAAGAGGATTGACTTTTGACCCCATTTTCCTCTCTTCTCTCTCTTCTCCTCACTTCAGAATTCTGCAGAATTCCAGCAAGAAAACCTTGCTTTTCTCCATCTTTTCTTCTCCTTTTCCATTTCTCTTTGATCCCTACACAAAAACCTACACAAATCAACACATTTTTCATCACAAAACCATGGAAAAGTGAGCTTTTTGAGGTGTTTGGGAGCAAATCTGCTTACTTGAGGAGAGAGCTGAAACTTTGGTGTTCTATAACGTCTTTTGGAGGTATATAGCTCATATTTAATACTCCCTTTTCATAACTTGTAGTAATTTTAGCAAAATATCACTTTTTGTGCATTGTTTTGTGCTTTTCAGGGGATTTTGTGGTGATATGCTTAAATTAGCATTTTATTGGTTTAATTAGCTTGGTAATGAGTTGTTAGTGTGATTTTAGACTAGGGTTTGCTTCAGATTTTAGAAAAATACCATAAAGTATCATTTTAGTGTAAAAATGTGATTTTTAACTAGAATTGGGGCTCTGTGGAATCTGCTACTACCCGAGTTGTTTCAGAATGAAATTGGATTTACTGTAGCTTGTGTAGGGTGTATAGAGTGCACACACCAAACCTGGGAGTCCCTCTCCCTACCCAGGCTGCCGAAATAAGCATTCTGGCCGCAATTTGAGACCAGATGGGGGTGTTTTGGGTTGGGTTTGGACCACTGGAGTCTGCTGTTATGTAGATTATTTTGGTATATATATTTTTATACTATCTGTTCTGTATCAAAATCTGGAGTAGAATACCCTATTTCCCGTATTTTAATCTTTCGCGACACGCGTGATACGTGTGTGTGGGTTTGGGGTTTCTGCGTATCGCGACGCGTCGGAGTGGCTTCAGGCACGTAATCACACATTTTAGCGTATCGCGCACACGCGCGCTTGGTTTGCGACACGGGTTTCTAGTTGACTTTAAATGTCGTGTTTGTACGGTTTTGAGCTTATGTGTGATATATTGTGAAATTCTAGGATTCGCAGGCGAGTGCGACGGGCGCCGCGAAGGAGGGGAACAAGTCGACGGCTATACCTAGCGAAAGACTACGGTGAGTAGATTTAACATCTACGGGGATATCGTCCGCATGGCGTTCTACGTCAGGGCTGATAGGATCTTATAGCTACTTTTCCATACATTGACTGTTCATAGCTACTATTTAGTGCATACCACATTCCCTGATGTATGTATATAAACTAGAATTGATAGAACACCGCACCCTTACTAACGGTTCATGTTGCACGAGCAATATCCTGTATGTTACACACACACCGTTAGTAATTGCCATGACACTCACACTGTAGAATTTCCATGATCAGTATGTTGTAGCTCATCTTTATGTGACTTAACATGATATTCATACTTGATGCATATATCACATCGGATCAGTATGTTGTAGCTCATCTTTATGTGACTTGACATGATATTCATACTAGATGCACATATCACATCGGATCATTGACTTGCATATTAGTTTGGATTACATGTGATTTCTGGATTTGGGAACCGTGGCTATTTCAAATATGTAATCATTTAAAAACCCGGTTCCCTTGATATGATATTTCGGTGCGTCCACCATGTGTTTTCTCGGTGCTAGAGCGATATATTGAGAGAGGGCTGACCCGGACTGAAGAAAGCCCGATATATTGAGAGAGGGCTGACCCGGACTGACGGATGCCCGATATATTGAGAGAGGGCTGACCCGGACTGACGGATGCCCCATATATTGAGAGAGGGCTGACCCGGACTGACGGATGCCCGATAGAGGAAGATTTGCGTGTCGATGCTAGACACGAGTATTTATGATATTTGGGTGCCGATGTTGGGCACTCGTGATTCTCAGGGTTGTACAGGATTTGAGGGCCGATGGGAGTGCCGGTGTCTGGGTTGTTGGGATTTGTGGTGCATATATATATATATATATATATATATATATATATATATATATATATATATATATATATTTCACATTGACATTCCGTGTAGATGTTATATTCCCATGCTCAGCATTCATTATTACATTTCATCCTGTAGTTATATTACCTGATTGAGCACTTGCATGATTATTGCACATACTGCTTATCACACATTGATATCATCTACTGGCATATGATAGAGTAGCGCAGTACGTGAACGCTCGCGATTACCTTTATATGTTATCTCTATTCACGAGTTGGCAACTCACCCCCATTGTGCCACAGTGTTTGCAGGTTGCCCTTCGGAGTAGTCGCGGCAGGCTGCGTTCTTGCATCTTTTGACACAGATACCCCTACAGTTGGCGTACTAGCTCTTTTGCTGATAGGTGGGTTTTGTGCGGTATCTGTTTATCTTTCAGTTATGTACATTGTTGTATCTAGTACTCTCCATCTACCACTTATGTATTGACTTAGAGACAGTGTGAGGACGATGATGTATATTATTTGTATTCTGGTGTCGAGCTCGTTGTGAGCCGACTTACTTATGCAGTTTATTCTATCTGTGATGTTCCCACTTGTTACTCTTGATCTTCGCTGCGGCGTCGTAAATTGCTATCTTGGTGATTGTTTACTTAAGATTTCTTATCACTTCTAAATGCTTCCATTTAAAAAACTTAAAAACACTCTATACTTTTACTAGTTTGTTTTCTGGGGTTTAGGTTCACTTAGTCGCGTTACGCCTGTAGACGTTACGTGGTTAAGTGCCGGTCACGGGCCAAACTTTGGGTCGTGACAAAGTTAGTATCAGAGCGTAGGTTTTAACTTTGGAGTGTATGATGACCCCGGTATGATGGAGTAGGTAGCTGCAGCAGAGTGGCGTAGCGTGCGTATGTTCCGCAGCATACTCACGACACGGTACTCCGCCTAAGCGACCTTAGGACTTATTGATTGAAATTCCCTCATGATTGTATACATCCTTGCGATTCGATTTCCGTATCCTCATCGAATCCTACCTTCTTTTCAGTCATTATGCCGCCAAGGACTACGAGGGTGCAGAGAGCGGCCGTGAGAGCCGAGGTTCGAGTTGATTCATCTGAGACGAGGACTGATCCTAGTAGTACCCCTGTTGTACCATAGCAGATTGTTCCCCCTAAGACAGCTCAGATCGCTAGACTAGTGGTAGAGATGCAGGGCTTGCGCCAGGCGATGAGCTCGTTGGTGGAGGTCGTTCGAGCACAGCGACAGGTGGTTGTCACCCCTGTTACCCAGTTGTTCCTTGCGATCATCATGCAGTATTCCGTCCCCTACATAGCACCAATGGAGGCAGCCCCAGTTTACGGGACACGTCTTCCAGAGACCGTGAGAGTTCCAGAACAGTTGAGGAATCATACTGGTGTACCAGCCCAGAGCAGAGGCTTAGGACGAGGACAGTTGTTTGGCTCTCATCCCCAGGGAGGACGGCAGCCATCATGTAGATGTTTACGATGTGGGAGATTTCAACACCTCATCAGGCAGTGTTCCTTCACACCACGTCAGGGTCGTATTCTGAGACGTCGTGGACGCGGAGGGTTCGCGCAGAGGGGTCAGGGTAGTAGAGGAGGAGTTCAGTCAGTCGCAGATGAAGGACAGGCACAAGTTTTCGCTTCGACTCATCGGGACGCGAGGGCGTCCAACGCAGAGCTTTCAGGTACTCTTTCAGTATGTCCTTTGTTGCACACGTATTGTCTGATCCGGATCCTTGTGCTCGTATGTTTTCACGTACCCGTACGTATCCACACACTTTGTACCGAGTTTGGGTAGAGAGTCCGGTTTGCTTGATCAGCCGCTAGTTGTGACTACTCCCATAGGAGAGTCGTTTGTCGCTAGTCACGTGTTCCGATCCTGTACCGTCTGTATTAGCGAGAGAGAGTTGCCGGTCGATTTGATCCTTCTTGAGATGTTGGACTTCGACGTTCTTTTGGGCATGGATTGGTTAGCCACGTGCTATGCTTTTGTTGACTGCCGCGAGAAGACAGTTAGATTTTTTTTCCCGGCGAGTCAGTTTTTGTTGTGTTGGGGGACCGTAGTGCAACCCCTCACAGTGTGATTTCTTCTTTTCGCGCTGGACAGCTTTTGAGGAAGGGATGTCAGGGATTTCTCGCCTATGTTTGCGATACTATAGCTACAAAGGTTCTATTGGATCAGGTTCCGGTAGTTAGCAAGTTCCCTGATGTGTTCCGTGACGAGCTTCCTGGGCTACCGCCCGAGCGTGATATTTCCTTCTGTTTTGATTTGGTTCCTGGCACGGGGCCTATTTCTGTACCGCCGTATCGGATGGCCTCGGCGGAACTTAGAGAATTGAAGGGTCAGTTGCAGGATTTGCTGGATAAGGGACTTATTCGACCCAGTGTTTCTCCTTGGGGTGCTCCAGTCCTGTTTGTCAAGAAGAAGGACGGCGGTATTCGTTTGTGTATCGACTACCGCCAGCTGAACAGGATGACAGTGCGGAACAGGTATCCTTTTCCACGCATCAACGATTTGTTCGACCAGCTCCAGGGGGCAGGATACTTTTCGAGGATCGATTTGCGATCAGGCTACCATTTGCTGTGGGTTCGACAGGAGGACATTCCTAGGACAGCTTTCCACACGCGTTACGGCCATTATGAGTTTTTGGTGATGTCTTTCGGACTCACCAACGCGCCAGCAGCATTCATGGACTTGATGAACTATATTTTTCCGGCCGTATCTTGATCTGTTCATCATAGTGTTCATTGATGATATTCTGGTGTATTCTCAGAGTAGAGAGGAGCGCGAGCAGCACCTGCGGATTACACTGCAGACCTTGAGGGAGCATCATCTTTTCGCCAAATTCTCCAAATTTATTTCTGGCTGGACAGCGTAGACTTCTTGGGGCACGTGATTACACGAGATGGTATATGTGTAGACCCGAGGAAGATTGAGGTCGTTCGGAGTTGGCCTAGACCCACGTCAGTGACGGAGGTTCGCAGCTTTCTAGGGCTGGCAGGCTACTACAGGCGATTCGTGCAGGACTTCTCCCGTATTGCTACACCTTTGACCGGGTTGACCCGGAAGGGAGTTCGTTTCGATTAGACGGAGGAGTGTGAGCACAGTTTTCAGCAGCTATGGGCTCTACTGACTACGACACCAGTGCTATCATTGCCTTCAGGATCAGGCGGATTTGTGGTCTATTGTGATGCTTCACGAGTGGGGCTAGGGTGCGTATTGATGCAGCATGACAGGGTGATCGCGTATGCTTCGTGGCAATTAAAGAACATGAACTAAATTTCCCCACTCATGATTTGGAGATGGCTGCAGTGGTCTTTGCACTTAAGATCTGGCGACATTACCTATGTGGCGAGTCGTGCCAGATATTCACTGATCACAAGAGCTTAAAGTATATATTCCCGCAGCGAGACCTGAACCTTAGACAGCGCCGATGGATGGAGTTAGTGAAGGATTACGATTGTGAAATCTTGTATCACCCGGGCAGGGCTAATGTAGTGGCGGATGCTTGAGCAGGAGGCCCGGGGGTAGTCTATCTTGTTTGAGCGCAGTACAGAGGCAGTCGTCGGCAGATTGGCAGATATTATGCGACAGCCGGGTACAGTTCGAGTTCACGCCGATCGGAGGACTGATTGCGCATGTTCGTGCACGCCCACAATTGCTTGACCGTATACATGAGGCACAACACAGTGATGACCGATGCTCAGAGATCAGGACACAGATTGGACATGGCAGATTTCCCGAGTTCGTGATCGATGATCAGGGGATACTACTGTTGGGGCTAGACTGTGCGTACCAGATACTGAGGGACTGCGGCGTGAGATTCTTGAGGAGGCACATCGATCGGTATATAGTGTTCATCCCGGTTCCACCAAGATGTACCATCACATGAGAGGTGTTTACTCATGGGACGGAATGAAGAGAGACATCGCAGATTTTGTGTCGAGATGCCTGACTTGTCAGCAAGTCAAGGCTGAGCACCAGAGGCCGCGGGAGAGCTACAGCCGTTACCCATTCCGGAGTGGAAATGGGAGCAGATTTCTATGGACTTCATTGTGGGTCTACCCAGGACTAGTCGAGGGTATGACTCCATCTGGGTGATCGTGGATCGGTTGACGAAAGCGGCTCACTTCCTACCGGTGAAGACGACTTTCGGATTTTCTCAGTATGCCCATGTTTACACCGACGGGATTGTACGACTGCAGGGAGTTCCGACATGTATCGTGTTCGACATAGGCACCCAGTTTACCAGCCGGCTATGGCAGAGACTTCAGGAGGCTTAGGGCACTTGCTTGAGTTTCAGCACAGCATTTCATCCGCAGACCGACGAACAGTCAAAGCGGACTATTCAGACTCTCGAGGACATGCTCGGAGCGTGCGTCTTAGACTTTGGAGGTAGCTGGGATCATCATTTACCCTTAGCAGAGTACTCCTACAACAACAGCTACCAGGAGACCATTCAGATGGCATCGTTTGAGGCTTTTTATGGGAGGAGATGCAGATCGCCCGGTTGTTGGACAGAGCTCAGTGAGAGCAGTATCTTAGGGCTGCAGATTGTTGAGGAGACGACCGCGAAGATCCAGTTGATTCGCGACAGGATGAGGGCAGCCAAGAGTAGGCAGAGATCTTATGCGGACCGTCGTCGGCGCAGACTTGAGTTTTCTGTTAGTGATCATGTTTTCTTGAGGGTCTCCCCAATGAAAGGTGTGATGAGGTTTGGGAAGAAGGGGAAGCTTAGTCCCAGATATGTGGGCCCCTTCGAAATCCTCGAGCGTGTTGGTGCGTTTATGTATCGGTTAGCCCTTCCGCCCAGTTTTCCAGACGTGCACCCTGTATTTTACGTTTCGATGCTCCGTAGATATCTTCATAATCCTTCGCATGCGATTCAGCACCCGACGATCCAGCTTGAGCGTGACCTTCCCAATGCAGAGCAGCCGGTGACCATTTTGAATCGACAAGTGAAGAAATTGAGATCGAAGGACATACCATCAGTCAAGGTACTTTGGCGTGGTCCGAGCAGAGAGGAGGTCACTTGGGAGACTGAGAGCGAGATGAGGAAGAGGTATCCCAATCTTTTTGAAGATGCGTATAGTTAGATTTTTAAATTCGGAGACCGAATTTTTTTAAGGGGGTTAGATTGTAACACTTTGAATCTTAGTTAGAATGTTTTTCGTGTTAAATTAGAATTGTGAGTGTTACTATTTGTGTACATAGGATCATTAGTTAATTTAGTCGTGTTTACCCTAATTGGGAATTTTTGTGTTAAGTGCACACATGCACACTTAGCACAATTTTTGTGACCTAGGTAAAAAGTGTTAGCATGTTAACCTTTTTCCTTCATGCATGGTTGTTATATTCCCCACCATTTTTAAATCAAAACAAAATCCCTTTTAAAATTCCAAAATTTTAATTAAACAATTGAGAGCATGGTGTTAAGTAAAGAGGATTGACTTTTGACCCCGTTTCCCTCTCTTCTCTCTCTCTTCACCTCACTTCTGAATTCTGCAGAATTCCAGCAAGAAAACCTTGCTTTTCTCCATCTTTTCTTCTCCTTTTCCATTTCTCTTTGATCCCTACACAAAAACCAACACAAATCAACACATTTTCATCACAAAACCATGGAAAAGTGAGCTTTTTGAGGTGTTTGGGAGCAAATCTGCTTACTTGAGGAGAGAGCTGAAACTTTGGTGTTCTATAAGGCCTTTTGGAGGTATATAGCTCATATTTAACACTCCCTTTTCATAACTTGTAGTAATTTTAGCAAAATATCACTTTTTGTGCATTGTTTTGTACTTTTAAGGGGATTTTGTGGTGATATGCTTAAATTAGCATTTTTATGGTTTAATTAGCTTGGTAATGAGTTGTTAGTGTGATTTTAGACTAGGGTTTGCTTCAGATTTCAAAAAAATACCATAAAGTATCATTTTAGTGTAAAAATATGATTTTTAACTAGAATTGGGGCTCTGTGGAATCTACTACTACCCGAGTTGTTTCAGAATGAAATTGGATTTACTGTAGCTTGTGTAGGGGGTATAGAGTGCACACACCAAACCTCGGAGTCCCTCTCCCTACCCAGGCCGCCGAAATAAGCATTCTGGCCGCAATTTGCTGCCAGATGGGGGTGTTTTGGGTTGGGGTTTGGACCACTTGAGTCTGCTGTTATGTAGGTTATTTTGGTATGTATATTTTTATACTATCTATTCTGTATCAAAATCTGGAGTAGAATACCCTATTTCCCGTATTATAATCTTTCGCGACACGCGTGATACGTGTGTGTGGATTTGGGGTTTTTGCGTATCGCGGCGCATCGGAGTGGCTTCAGGCGCGTAATCACACGTTTTAGCGTATCGCGTACACGCGCGCTTGGTTTGCGACACGGGTTTCTAGTTGACTTTAAATGTCGTGTTTGTACGGTTTTGAGCTTATGTGTGATATATTGTGAAATTCTAGGATTCACAGGCGAGTGAGACGGGCGCCGCGAAGGAGGGGAACAAGTCGTCGGCTATACCTAGCGAGAGACTACGGTGAGTAGATTTAACATCTACGGGGATATCACCCGCATGGTGTTCTACGTCAGGGCTGATAGGATCTTATAGCTACTTTTCCATATATTGACTGTTCATGGCTACTATTTAGTGCATACCACATTCCCTGATGTATGTATATAAACTAGAATTGATAGAACACCGCACCCTTACTAACGGTTCATGTTGCATGAGCACTATCCTGCATGTTACACACACACCGTTAGTAATTGCCATGACACTCACACTGTAGAATTTCCATGATCAGTATGTTGTAGCTCATCTTTATGTGACTTGACATGATATTCATACTTGATGCATATATCACATCGGATCAGTATGTTATAGCTCATCTTTATGTGACTTGACATGATATTCATACTTGATGCATATATCACATCGGATCAGTATGTTGTAGCTCATCTTTATCTGACTTGATATGATATTCATACTAGATGCACATATCACATCGGATCATTGACCTGCATATTGGTTTGGATTACATGTGATTTCTGGATTTGGGAACCGTGGCTATTTCAAATATGTAATCATTTAAAAACCCGGTTCCCTTGATATGATATTTCGGTGCGTCCACCATGTGTTTTCTCGGTGCTAGAGCGATATATTGAGAGCGGACTGACGGATGCCCGATATATTGAGAGAGGGCTGTCCCGGAATGACGGATGCCCGATATATTGAGAGAGGGCTGACTCGGACTGACGGATGCCCGATATATTGAGAGAGGGCTGACCTGGACTAACGGATGCCCGATATATTGATAGAGGGCTGACCCGGACTGACGGATGCCCGATAGAGGAAGATTTGCGTGTCGATGCTAGACACGAGTAGTTATGATATTTGGGTGCCGATGTTGGGCACTCGTGATTCTCAGGGATGTACAGGATTTGAGGGCCGATGGGAGTGCCGGCGTCTGGTTTGTTGGGATTTGCGGTGCATATATATATATATATATATATATATATATATATATATATATATATATATATATATTCCACATTGACATTCCGTGTAGATGTTATATTCCCATGCTCAGCATTCATTATTGCATTTCATCCTGTAGTTATATTACCTGATAGAGCACTTGCATGATTATTGCACATACTGCTTATCACGCATTGATATCATCTACTGGCATATGATAGAGTAGCGCAGTACGTGAACGCTCGCGATTACCTTTATATGTTATCTCTATTCACGAGTTGGCAACTCACCCCCGTTGTGCCACAGTGTTTGCAGGTTGCCCTTCGGAGTAGTCGCGGCAGGCTGCGTTCTTGCATCTTTTGACACAGATACCCCTACAGTTGGCGTACTAGCTCGTTTGCTGATAGGTGGGTTTTGTGCGGTATCTGTTTATCTTTCAGTTATGTACATTATTGTATCTAGTACTCTCCATCTACCACTTATGTATTGACATAGAGACAGTGTGAGGACGATGATGTATATTATTTGTATTCTGGTGTCGAGCTCGTTGTGAGCCGACTTACTTATGCAGTTTATTCTATCTGTGATGTTCCCACTTGTTACTCTTGATCTTCGCTACGGCGTCGTATATTGCTATCTTGGTGATTGTTTACTTAAGATTTCTTATCACTTCTAAATGCTTCCATTTAAAAAACTTAAAACACTTTATACTTTTACTGGTTTGTTTTCTGGGTTTTCGGTTCACTTAGTCGCGTTACGCCTGTATACGTTACATGGTTAAGTGCCGGTCACGGGCCAAACTTTGGGTCGTGACACTGGCATATCGTAGACCTATCATCTCGAATAGCCTCTCGAACTGCGTATGAGGAATGGCCTTTGTGAATGGATCAGCAATGTTATTCTCCGTCTCTAATCTCTTTATCTCGATCTCCCGGCAATCTACAATCTCCCTGATCAGGTGATACCGCCTTAAGATGTTTCTGGATTTCTGATGGCACCTGGGTTCATTCGCTAAAGCTATAGCGCTGTTGTTGTCATAATACAGAGGTATTGGATCAACACTGGTAGGAACCACCTGAAGTTCTGTGAGGAACTTCTTCATCCAGGCAGCTTCTTTTGCGGCATCGCAAGCAGCTATGTACTCCGCTTCCATCGTTGAGTCAGCAACGGTCTCCTGTTTGGAACTCTTCCAACAGACCGCCCCTCCATTGAGGGTAAAGACATAACCTGACATGGATTTGGAGTCATCTTTGTCACTCTGGAAGCCGGAGTCGGCAAAAGCCTCAATCTGGAGGTCTTTTCCGCCATACACCAAGAACATATCTTTAGTCCTTCTCAGGTACTTGAGAATGTTCTTTACTGCTATCCAGTGATTCTCCCATGGGTTTTCCTGATACCGGCTTACAACGCTCAATGCATATGCTACTTCTAGTCTGGTACATAATATCGCATACATTATAGAGCCTACCGCTGAAGCGTAGGGTATAATCGACATGCGATCCCTTTCCAAATCAGTCTTGGGAGACATCTCTTTGGAGAGGGTGATTCCGTGACAAGCCGGTAGGTTACCGCGCTTGGAATCTTCCATACTGAATCTCTTCACTATGGTGTCTATGTACCTGGACTGCGAAAGTCCCAACATCCTCTTTGATCTATCACGATAGATCCGGATCCCCAGAATGTAGGTGGCATCACCCAGGTCTTTCATGGAGAATTTCTGTGATAAGAATCTTTTGACTGACTGTAACATAGGAATATCATTTCCTATTAGGAGAATGTCACCCACGTACAAGACGAGGAATACTACAGCTCTCCCTTCAATCTTACTGTATATGCAAGGTTCATCTAGATTTTTGATAAAGTCGAATTCTTTGACAGCATCATCAAAATAGATGTTCCAACTCCATGATGCTGGCTTTAGTCCATAAATGGACTTAAGCAACTTGCATACTTTACCGCTGCTTCCACTCTGAATGAATCCCTCTTGCTGATCCATATAGACGCTCTCTTCTAAATTACCATTTAGAAAGGCCGTCTTTACGTCCATCTGCCAGATTTCATAATCGTGGAAGGCAGCGATAGCAAGAAGGACCCACATGGATTTATGCATCGCCACTGGTGAAAAGGTTTCGTCATAGTCCAAACCAGGTCTTTGACGGAAACCCTTTGTAACAAGTCTAGCCTTGTAGGTTTCAACCTGTCTGCCTACACCAATCTTCTTTTTGAAGATCCATTTGCATCCTACGGGTTTTACCCCATCTGGAGCAATGTCCAAAGTCCATAATTTGTTAGTGTACATGGACTCCATTTCGGTCCGCATTCCATCCAGCCATTTTACCGAGTCGGCGCTCTTAATGGCTTGCTGGAAGCTAGTAGGGTCATCATCATTAATGACGCAATCCTCTCTATCCCCATCTATGAGAAAACCGTAGTATCTCTCAGGCGGATGAGACTGTCTACTACTCCTGCGGAGTGGCGTCGGGATGTCCTGTTCTCCTGAACCTTCTGGTTCTTCCAAGCTTTCAGTAATAGCTTGTGGTTCTGGAATTTCTTCCAGTTCTACTATGCTCCCACTTGTTCATTTTTCTAAAAACTGATGTTCCAGAAAGTGGGCATGAGGAGAAACAAAAACCTTTTGTTCCTCTGTGTAATAGAAATAATATCCTTTGGAATTCTTCGGATATCCCACAAACTTACACTGTACTGATCGTTCCTCAAGCTTGTCCACATGCTGCTTTTTTTCAAAAGCTGGACATCCCCATGTCTTAAAATGTTTTAGACAGGGTTTGGTCCCACTCCACATCTGATATGGTGTGGTAGGCACAGTCTTGGTGGGAACCTGGTTCAAAAGATATGCAGCTGATTCTAGTGCATATCCCCAGAATGATCACGGTAACTCAGCGTTACTCATCATGGAACGAACCATATATAATAGGGTTCGATTCCTCCTTTCTGATACACCGTTGTGTTGTGGTGTGTATGGAGGAGTAAGCTGAGAGAGAATTCCATTCTCTTTTAAGTAACCCAGGAACTCGGCACTCAAGTATTCACCACCTCGATCAGATCTCAGTGTCTTGATACTTTTGCCGGTTTGTTTTTCTATTTCATTCTTGTATTCTTGGAATTTCTCAAAGGCCTCGGATTTATGCTTCATTAAGAAGACATATCCAAACCTAGAGAAATCATCCGTAAAAGTAATGAAGTAGGAATAACCACCTCGCGCATGTGTAGACATTGGACCACACACGTCACTGTGTATGAGTCCCAAGAGCTCGCTTGCTCTTACTCCGTGTCCAGTGAACGGAGTCTTTATCATCTTTCCTTTGAGACAAGATTCATAAGTAGCATAAGATTGATATTCGAACGGATTCAAATATCCTTCTCTATGTAACTTAGTCAACCTTCTCTCATTGATGTGACCAAGTCTACAATGCCATAAGAAAGCCTGATTTATTTCTTGAGACTTTCTTTTAAGTGTGTTTTGGACATTGAAAACCTGAGCTTGACTCAATAAGTATATACCGTTATCTAATGTACCGGACCCAATCAGAACTTGATTTAGGTGGATGTGAACTACATCACTTGCGAATGTAAAATCATATCCCTCTCTTGAAAGTGAGGACACTGATATGATATTACAAGTCATACTAGGTACATAAAGACAGTTACGTAGAATCAATATCTGCCCACTTGTCAAACCTAGGCGATATTCTCCCACAGATTCAGCGTCCACGCTCATTCCGTTTGCAACTCTGAGAGACAAATCACCTACCTTTATAACTCTATGGTTTCTCAAAGCATGTAATGAATTACAGATATGAGATCCTGCTCCGGTATCTAGTACCCAGGAAGTAGAGTTAATTGACAAACAGTTCTCAATTACAAATACACTTGAGGCTGAAGCCACAACATGCTTCGAATCCTGGCTACTGGCTTCTAAAGCCCTGTAATCTTTCTGCCTATGCCCAATCCCATAACAGTAGGAACATCCCTCTTTTACTATATCCAGTCCCGAAACTTTTGCCCTTCTCTATCCTCCTACTTCCCTGGTTTCTTTTAGGATAGGAGGCAGAGATTGTAGAATCAAGTCAGTATCTGACTCGTTTCCCAACGCGGTCTCCAGGTCCTGGAGCTCATCAATACAGCTAGTCATTGTAAGGACGTTTTCCCCTACAGATGACCCGACAACCAACCTCGCTTGAATTAATTCTTTCAAGGTTTCATATCTTGCGATATGAGATTGCTCTCCATATAAAACTTTGTTATGGAGAAAGATGGAAACTTAGTCCATCTTCTCGTGTTGTTTCTGGTATACACCATCAACTGAAGCTAACACGAGGCATTTGGCTTTCGCTTTATCCTTTTCCCTTGTCTGGTGGATATCCATATCCGTGACGGTGGAAACTGGACCTGGGACGGCGGGATCTCGAGTAGTAATAGGGTGGTCCAGCTTGTCATAGGTAATGGACATCTGGACAAACCTTTGCCGGTCATATAAGTCAGATTCAGTCAATTTGTTGTCTAGATGTAACCTATGTGTGGTCACAAGGTCGCTGCAATTTAAGAGAGAGAAGAAAATACTATTAGCATGATGCTCTTGCAAGTTTAGATTGATTTTTAATTTATCTAAACAGGATGGCTCCCACTGTTTCTCGAATCCTTCCTCAAACCATAAAAGAAGAATTAGCCAGGAATATTCTCACCGTACAATTCTTGCTTAACCGTTCAGCCAGGTCAGTGTCGATACTTCGAGGGAGGTTTTCCAACGCTTTCGCGAAGTTCCTTAATTAAATAACCTCTTTTCTCTGGGGGCGTAGCCCCTCTGACACCTTTCTAGGCACCTACTTGGTTTATAGCATTGATCGTTAAGTGACGAATCTCCTGATAAGTAGTACATACTCACAGTAGGATCGGGATCCAAAATATCATCGTATGATAATGTTGAAGGAATCCTACCAACATTCATCAAACTCCAAAATGGTATGCATCTCTCTGCAAATTTCAGTTTTTTTAGAAATTCCCGATATGGATTTTAGCCCCATGCTCTTATGACCTTGACTAAGGGCCAAAATGTTATAAGTCACATGTCAAGTTCTACCTGTCATTATCCAGGTTAATTTGAACCCACCTGTATATACTCTTGACTAAGGGCCAAGAAAAGTAATACGACTGTCCCAAACCAACGCATCTATCTATGCAACAAATGAATACCCCAGCAGCTACCAAACACTATGCCTTGACTAAGGGCCAAAATACATGCTTGAATACTACTGAATAACCAAATGAAATGACGGAGGGCTACGAATGGTTTTGGAAAAACCGTGAACGTAGTTAACTCGATATAATCGAAGGAACCCGATACTTTTTAAAAGGAGTGGTTAAAGCTCCGCAATTTAAAAAATCTGATCTTTTGAAATAACCGAGTGGTTTCTTTTAAATTTGTTCCAACGATTAAACTTTGGTTTATTTTCTTTGCATTATAATAATGTGTCCCATCTTTATCCTATCATTGCAGAAAACAACGAAAATACCACGTCCTCTTATGCCATCCGCATTCGCCACGGGGTCCCGTCATCACCCGTTCGGTTACTTAACTAACGACAGAGCGGGGGCTGGGCTAGCGCGGGTGTAAAACATAAGTGACGTCTAATAGCTATCATATATAGATATTGTACATTCGTCAGACGCAATGATAAGCATTCCAGATCACAGATGAACTTTATTGGATATACTAGCAATCCGCATTTGCTTTGAGCGTCCAATAAAAGACGGATTACACAGTTGTGATGAATAGCCATTACCCCACCCTAGACCCCTACGGGTACGACAAACTACCCGCCAAGTACCCGAAGTGAAGCGGTCTCCCTCAACAAAGTGAGTAGGCCACAAAACACTACAAAGTACCCGGTAGTTTGTGTTAGGTCCACGTTACCTCTCCCGGTACTTTCGGGGTTGCGGAAACGGTAAATCAAAATTTTTCTAAACTTTGTAACATGGACCGTAAAAGCCAGATCTTTGCTAAACAATACACTAGCATCCTAACATGAGAAGTATCTACTCGGTTAGGGGTTATACCTCAACTTGAACTCCTTCTCTTCTTGTTGCTCTTCTCTTCTTGTTGTTCTTCTCTTCTTGTTGTTCTTCTCTTTGCTTGCTCAATGGTTGATCCGGACTTCGGTCACCTCCGCGGCCTCCTTGAGTCGAAGACGATCCACCCGAGAGATGTACACCGAGCTCCACCTCAAGCCGAGGTAACTAGGGCAAGAAGATTGCTAATCTAGAAGCCCTAGGATGTGTAGAGGAGATGTATGGATGTGTTTGTCAAGTGGAATCCTTTTTCTCTCAACACATGAGATCAAATGAGAAATCAAGAGGAGGAAGAAGAAGGAGGTTTCTAGCAACCATGGAGCTTCTCATTTCAAGAGAGAGAATGAGAATAATATTATCAACAAAAGAAAAACAACCATGGTTGCAAATAATGCCCAAACATTATCATTACTAATCCCATCAAGATAAAGGTGATGGCTACAAATGACTTGACCATTATCATAACTAAAGAAAAAGAAAACCAAAGAATACTTTAGATCTTCTAAGAAGATCCAAGTCAACTTTGGTCAAAAGGTCAAAAAAGTCAAGATGGTCAAATGGTCAATGTAATTAGCCATAACAAGATTATCAATGAAAGGATTAGTAAGTAATGTCCCCGGCTCATAATGGTTTTGACCAAACGAATTGTCGAAACCCTAATGAGTCGGCCTCAAAATGGTTTTGACCGAATCAACTGTCAAAACCCTAATGAGCCTACCACATAGCGGTTTTGGCCGAATCAACTGCCAAAACCCTAATGAGGCACCTCCTCCTTCATCGCTCCGGAAAACTGTGCATACACACCTGCATCCGTATTCCGTAGAATGCGGATGCGCAGAAGACAAAACAAATCCATCCATGCAATACTAGGATCCGGCTTAAACCAAAGCCCACTAGTACTGCCTGCCCGAACACCACACGCACACAAGTGTACGTGAGTGATCGCAGCCCTGCCGTAAAACCATACGGCCTCTACACATTTCGCTCAATGCAGGGAAACTCTCTGTGTGGGACTCTAAAGACTCGACACTACGCTGGCAGTGGGTTTAACCACAGACCGCAAGCGGCACTAGCAGTACGTAACGGTCCCCAGGTAGATGTCGATAAGAAGGCCGTTGAGGTAAACTCATCCGAACTCCTACTGAGTCTGTATGTGACAATCTCCGTACAGTCCGGTCTGTTCGTCTGATACATCGCATGTCGGGCCTAGGGGGCTGCAAGCGTCAGACCCCTAATAGCGGTACAAGTCGTGTCGGAGTGAAGCCCAGAACACCCTGAGATAACACTGGAACCTACCAGTACATCTCGCTTGCCCTGGCCAGGGACTACTTGTGTAATGGCTCTCCTAGACACAGCACGATGTCAACCCCCAATACCGGGAGAGACGAATCCTGTCTAACCGTCACTGCCTCCAAGTGCTTCGGGACTGCTCCCAACTACTACCTGTTTGCACGACTCAGTAGAGCCGTGGTAGGGTAGCAATCAAAGAACAGTGGGAACACACTCGAGGCGAAGTGACAGTGTCAAGTCAGCGGACTAAGCTGTACTCGTGTCACCTGGGAACTGATAACTGACGATAGGTATAATACCAACCATCAGTTCCCGACGAGTCTCTTCCAGTGTACTCGTAACCTAACGAGCACCCGCATACTATCTCAAGTACGACGTACCGACGGCTGTGGGACAGACCGTCTCCCGTGCTGGGATGAGAAGCGCATACGCTAGTCTACTCCGGAGCATCGATGCTCTATCTCGATACTCCCACGACTAGGGACGTGTATAAGGATGTGCTTGTAGATTACCCAGCCCCCACGAGTGTGATCGCCATCACAACGCCGGTAATCAAGCAAAGATCCTAAGGGCTCTACTAATGCGTATAGGTGATATAATAAATAAACACACATGTACACATTAAAGCAGAGACAAACCATGTAGCATACTACTATATTGAGCAAGATTGTCTGTACAACTGTGAATATCCCAAGCTTCCATCAAGTAATATACATACTAGTATGATACAGTAATGGCCTCTAGGGCATATACACTAACAATCTCCCACTTGCACTAAGGCCATGTACTGGCGTATCGAAGACCTATCATCTCGATCAGCCGCTCGAACTGAGTCTGGGGTAAAGCCTTCGTGAATGGGTCCGCAGTGTTGTCCTTTGTGTCCACTCTCCGCACCTCGATCTCCTGTCGATCAATGATCTCCCTGATCAGGTGATACCGCCTTAAGATGTGCCTGGATTTCTGATGGGACCTTGGTTCCTTCGCTAAAGCTATAGCCCCATTGTTATCGCAATACAGAGGTATTGGGTCAACAATGGACGAAACCACCTGAAGTTCACTAATGAACTTCTTCATCCAGACCGCCTCTTTTGCGGCATCGCTTGCAGCAATGTATTCAGCCTCCATCGTCGAGTCTGCGACGGTATCCTGCTTGGAACTCCTCCAACATACCGCCCCTCCGTTGAGGGTAAACACAAAACCCGAGACAGACTTGCTGTCATCTTTGTCACTCTGGAAGCTTGAATCGGTAAAGGACTCGACCCTGAGGTCTCCATTACCGTAAACCAGGAACATCTCCTTAGTCCTTCTCAGGTACTTGAGAATGTTCTTCACTGCTGTCCAGTGGTCCTCCCCTGGATCTGACTGATACCGGCTTACCGCGCTCAGCGCGTAAGCTACATCTGGTCTTGTACATAGCATCGCATACATTATAGATCCTACCGCCGAAGCGTAGGGTATAGTGCTCATGCGAACCCTCTCCTCGTCAGTCTTAGGAGACATCTTCTTGGAGAGGGTAATTCCGTGCAATGCGGGTATGTTACCGCGCTTGGAACCCTCCATACTAAATCTCTTTAGTACGGTCTCTATGTACCTGGACTGCGAAAGTCCCAATAGTCTCTTGGATCTATCTCTATAGATCTTGATCCCCAGAATGTACGAGGCATCACCCAGGTCTTTCATGGAGAACCTTTGTGACAAAAACATCTTGACCGATTGTAGCATAGGAATATCATTTCCTATCAAAAGAATGTCATCCACGTACAAGACTAGGAATACGACAGTTCGTCCTACAATCTTCTTATAAACACAGGGTTCATCTTCGTTCTTGATGAAATCAAATTCCTTGATTGCCTCATCAAAATAGATGTTCCAGCTCCGCAATGTCTGCTTTAATCCATAAATGGATTTAAGCAACTTGCACACCTTTCCGCTGCTCCCACTGTCTACGAAACCTTCTGGTTGATCCATGTAAACGCACTCTTCCAAACAGCCGTTCAGGAAAGCCGTTTTAACATCCATCTGCCAGATTTCATAGTCATGAAAGGCAGCAATGGCAAGTAGGATCCGAATGGTTTTCAGCATAGCCACCGGAGAAAAAGTTTCATCGTAGTCCAAACCAGGTCTTTGACGAAAACCTTTTGCAACGAGTCTAGCTTTATAGGTTTCCACCTGCCCATCTACACCAAGTTTCCTTTTGTAGATCCATTTGCATCCAACGAGTTTTACCCCAAGTGGAGCAATATCCAAGGTCCACACTTTATTGGCGTACATGGACTCCATTTCGAATTGCATTGCTTCCTGCCACTTATCAGAGTCCCTACTGATAATGGCCTGCCTGAATCTGGTAGGGTCATCTTCTTCTAAGATGCAATCCTCTCGATCCCCGTCAATGAGAAAACCGTAGTATCTCTCGGGCGGATGAGAAATCCTACCAGATCTGCGGAGTGGCTGAGGTTCTTCTGGGGTTATTGAATTCTGAGGTTCTGTCAAAATTTCAGTTTCATTTTGTGGTCGCTGAATTTCTTCCAGTTCTACCGAACTCCCACTTGTTTCTTTTGCAAGAAATTGCCACTCTAAAAAGGTGGCGTGGCGAGATACAAACACCTTCTGTTCCTCGGTGTGGTAGAACAGATATCCTGCGGAGTTCTTAGGATATCCCACAAATTTACATAGAACTGAACGTGCCTTAAGTTTGTCCGGATTTTGTACTTTTACATAGGCCGGACAACCCCATATCTTAATGCGTTTAAGATACGGCTTCTTACCATTCCATATCTCGAACGGTGTCTTAGGCACAGATTTAGACGGAACATCGTTCAATAGATATGCAGCTGTCAACAGCGCATGTCCCCAAAATGAAAGAGGCAACTCGGCATTACTCATCATGGAGCGAATCATATCCAAAAGGGTACGATTCCTCCTCTCCGATACACCGTTGTGCTGTGGTGTATAAGGAGGAGTAAGCTGAGAGAGAATACCATTCTCTTTTAAGTAATCTAGGAATTCCGTGCTTAAGTACTCCCCTCCCCTGTCAGACCGGAGGATCTTGATACTTTTGCCTGTCTGGTTCTCTACTTCGTTTCTAAATTCCTTGAATTTCTCAAAAGCTTCAGATTTGTGTTTCATCAGATACACATATCCGAACCTAGAGAGATCGTCAGTGAATGTGATGAAGTACGAGAACCCACCCCTTTTATGTATAGACATTGGACCGCATACATCACTATGTACGAGTCCCAAGAGCTCTGCTGCTCTTTCTCCATGTCCGGTGAACGGAGATTTGGTCATCTTCCCTTTGAGACAAGACTGACAAGTTTCATAAGATGAAAACTCGAACGTATCCAAGAGTCCATCTTTATGCAACTTACTCAGTCTTTTCTCTCCGATATGACCAAGTCTACAATGCCACAAGTAGGATTCATTCGTATCTGAATTCTTCCTCTTGCGTGTGTTTTGTATATTGAGAACTGTATTCTGATTTAGAACGTAGATACCATTACACAGTGTACCCTCTGCAACCAGTACCTTATCAAGGTAAATGTTCATGATATTCTTTTCAAGAACAAAGTTATATCCATCTTTATCGAGTAAAGAAACTGATATGATGTTGCAAACCATGGAGGGTACATAGTAGCAATCGTTCAAAATCATAGTCTTGCCATTTGGCAATACTAGGTGATATTCACCGACGGCTGCCGCATTAACTTGTGCTCCGTTCGCTACTCTGAGCGACATATCACCCGGTGCAACTTTCCTACTTTTTCTCAGTCCCTGCAATAAATTACAGATATGAGATCCTGATCCGGTATCAAGTACCCAGGAGGTAGGGCTGACCGTAAAACAGTTCTCAATTACAAGAACACCTGAAGTAGATGCCAAAACCATGCTTCTTCTTCAACTGGGTGTCCTGGAAATCCATACAATCCCCTTTCCCATTCTCATGACTGTTGTCACAAGTTAGAGCTGAACCAACTTTCCCCATTCCCGAATAAGAATTCGGATCGGTCAAGCGATACATTTTATTATCTTGATTAGGGCGTGAAAAGGTTGCTGCCTGGAGAGAGAGAAAAGAAACACTCAGCGTATGCTCTTGCAAGATTAGATTGGTTTATTAATTTATCTAACCAGGATGTCTCCCACTGTTTCCTCAAATTCTTCTTAAAACCTTTTTAAAAGAAGAACTAGCCGGGTTTTAATTCACGTCACAATACTTGCTTAACCTTTCAGCCAGGCTAGTGTCGGTACTTCGAGGGAGGTATTCCAACGCTTTCGCGAAGTTCCTTAATTAAAGAACCTCTTTTCCCTGGGGGCGTAGCCCCGCTAACACCTTTCTAGACACCTACTAGGTTTATAGCATTGATCGTTAAGTGAAATAATCTCTCGAGAGTAAACCAACTCATCAGTGGGATCGGGATCCAACTGTCATTGTGTGATAACCTAGATGGAATCCACTCTAGTCTGAAAGGTTCCTAGGCACTCTAGTAAGGTCTCACAAGGCATCAGACATGCCAATTTAAAATTTTTGGTGCCAAGAAACCCTAGACTACGGATCGTTGCTAGAATTTTAGGCGAATAGAAAACTAGTTAACACTTAACTACTTGGATATGGAAATAACAACCTTTGTAGATCCGGATATCCACCTCCACGGCTCCGCAACGAAGTCTCCTCGCTGTCCATGTTGAACCCCGGGCTCAAGCGTCGGCTTCGTCGAAGAAACGGGTGAGCTAGGTCGCCGGCTTCGTGTCAAAGACGATCTACGTCGAGGCATCGCAAGTTCAAGCTCCGACTTCACAAACTTGTGAAACTTGTGAAGTAAACACCCAAAACAACTTGGCAAGAGGTAGAGGGTGAAGAAATAGGAGGTGGGTTCTCTTTAGATTTGGATTTCTCTCACTAAAACTCAAGTTTCCATTGGAGTAGCAAGCTTGAAGAAGAAGAAGAAGATGAAGAAGATGATCTAGTATTATGATAAGTCTTTTAAAATAAAAAGAAAAAGCAATACTTATCATAATTCATACTAGGGTTAAGTGTAGAGAATATACCATGGTTAATGGATGGGTTAGGGTTAAGAATGATGAGAAGAAAGGATAAGAAGTCAAAGCTTCATGAAGCTTCAACTAAATGACAAAGAAAGCCACCATCCTTATTAAATCATTTCCAAATAAATAAATGAAAAAAAAAATAAATAAATATGCAAAACCCTAATTATCATAATAACCATGGTTTAATTCTATTCACTTAACCATATGATCAAGTATCATCAAACATGATACAAAAAGTGCACAAAAGTATATCACATATACAATGTGCAATCCAAGTGAGAAAAATCCGTTTAAAGTGAACCAATACTAGTTAATGCAAAGTAATATATCAAATATATAATTATACATTAAATCATTAAATCAACATTTGATTCAATGATCCGGTCATGTCGCACATAACCGACTAGTATGCAATGTATCGATTTATCGAATCAATGATTCGATAACTAGGTCATATCGAATATAACCAATCGAAACATTTATCGCGAGAATGAAATGCGGTATCACATACACGCATTATTCTCGGTCCTGCACATATCTCATATGCGCTCCTATTTCGTTTCGCTTGAACCAGGAAACCTCTGTGTAGGACTCTAAAGACTCGTCAATACGCCGGTAGCAGATGATGATCATATCAAGCATCCACAAGCCGCAAGCGGTCTGCTAAACGTAACGGCCACCCGGGTATTGAGCGATCAGAAGATCGAAGAGCTAGCCCGCTCACACTCCTGCGAATCCGACCAGTAACACTTACCGTACAGTCCGGTCTCTTCGTCTGATATGTCGCATATCAAGTCTAGGGGTGGTAAACGTCAGACCCTAATAACCCGATAAGTCGTGCCGATGTGAGGCTCGTAACGGGTCGAGAAACTACTGGTAACACTTACCAACAAATCTCTGATCAGCCCTGGCCAGGGACTTCCCTGTTACGGCCAATCGAGCACAGCGCAACATCAACTCCCAATACCGGGAGAGACGAAACCCCTCCTATCGCTCATTGCCTCCATGTGACTCGGGACTGTACCCAAAGACCACCGTTTTGCACGCCCTCATAGACGTGGTAAGGTGGAGATCAAAGCACAGTGGGAATCACACAAGACTCTATGACGATCTCGGGTCTACAGACTAACCTGTACAAGTGTCACCTGAGAACTGCCATCTGACGTGAGGTATAATACCATCTGGGAGTTCTTGGCGAGTCCGTCCAGTGTACCCAGTCTCCACTGAGCACCCGTATACCATCTCTGATGTCAAACACCAATGGATATGGGATCATCCATCGCCCATCACATGGGTCGAGAAGCGTATACGCTAGTCTACTCTGGTATATCGATGCCCCGTCTCGATACACCCATGACTAGGGACCTTGAAGGATGTACTTATGGACTACCATGTCCCCACTAGTATGATCTGCATCATAGTCCAGGTAGTCAAGTAGACATCCTAAGGGCTTTACCAACATGTAACTACAAGACAGTATAAAGAGACTAGTGTACATGTTAAGATAAAGAGTAACCAGATAGCATACTATCATATCGAGCAAGAAAGTCATCACTATATATGTCCAAGCATCCAATATAATATACAACATCTGTACAATTCTGGCCTCTAGGGCATACATACAACTAACAATCTCCCACTTGCACTAGGGCCAGCTGCTGTAGTATCCCATACCGAGCATCCCGAAGAGTCTCTCAAACTGTGTCTGGGGAATGGCCTTCGTGAGTGGATCCGCCGTGTTGTTCTTCGTGTCAACTCTCCTGACCTCGATCTCCCGGCGATCAACTATCTCCCGGATCAGGTGATACCGCCTCAGAATATGCCTGGATCGCTGATGGGACCTGGGTTCCTTGGCCAAAGCCACCGCTCCATTGTTATCGCAATACAAAGGTATTGGATGCTCAATGGATGGAACCACTCCAAGTTCAGAAATGAACTCCTTGATCCAGACAGCTTCTTTAGCAGCATCGTTGGCAGCGATGTATTCAGCCTCCATCGTTGAGTCTGCCACGGTTTCCTGCTTGGAACTCTTCCAGCTAACCGCCCCTCCGTAAATGGTAAAGACAAAGCCCGACCGCGACTTAGAGTCGTCCTTATCACTCTGGAAGCTCGAATCGGTAAAGGACTCCACTTGGAGCTTTCTGTTACCATACACCAAGAACATATCTCTAGTCCTTCGTAAGTACTTGAGAATGCTCTTCACAGCTGTCCAGTGACTCTCTCCAGGATCAGCTTGATACCTGCTCACTATACTTAGTGAGTATGCTACATCGGGTCTGGTACATAGCATCGCATACATGATAGAGCCTACTGCCGAAGCATAGGGTATACCTTGCATGCGAGCTCTGTCCAAATCAGTCTTGGGAGACATCTCTTTGGAGAGAGTGACTCCAGAGATCGTGGGTAAGTTCCCAAGCTTGGACTCTTCCATACTAAACCTCTTTAGTATGGTGTCAATGTACCTGGATTGGGACAATCCCAAAATCCGTTTGGATCTATCTCTATAGATCCTTATTCCCAATATGCAGGAGGCATCACCAAGATCTTTCATTGAGAATCTTTGTGATAAGAAGAGCTTAACCGATTGCAGCATAGGAATATCATTTCCTATCAAGAGTATGTCGTCCATGTACAATACGAGAAAGACAACCTTACTCTCTGCCACCTTCCTGTAAATACAAGGTTCATCTGGATTTTTGACGAAATCAAACTCTTTGATAACGACGTCAAAGCAGATGTTCCAACTCCGCGATGCTTGCTTTAATCCATAAATGGATTTAAGCAGCTTGCACACCTTTCCGCTGCTCCCACTATCTACGAAGCCCTCTGGCTGAGTCATGTACACGCACTCTTCTAAATCACCATTTAGAAAGGCGGTCTTAACATCCATTTGCCAGATTTCGTAATCATGATATGCAGCGATGGCAAGCATGATCCGGATGGATTTAAGCATAGCCACTGGAGAAAAGGTCTCGTCATAGTCCACACCTGGTCTTTGACGAAAACCCTTTGCTACAAGTCTAGCTTTGAAAGTCTCCACTTTCCTATCCACACCAAGTTTCTTCTTAAAGATCCACTTGCTCCCAATGGGTTTTACCCCTTCAGGAGCAATTTCCAAAGTCCATACTTTGTTGGTGTACATGGAATCCATCTCGGACCGCATAGCATCCAGCCATTTCACTGAGTCCCCACTCGTGATGGCCTGCTCGAAGCTAGTTGGGTCATCATCCTCCATGATGCAATCCTCGCTCCCACCGTCCATGAGAAAACCGTAGTATCTCTCAGGTTGGCGAGGAACCCTACTAGATCGGCGGAGAGGCTGAGGTTCGTCGGGATCTACTGAATCCTCTGGTTCCACTAAATCTTCAGTTTGAGTTTGTGTAGCCGGAATTTCTTCCAGTTCTACCTCACCGCCACTAATTTCTTTTGCAAGAAATTCCTTTTCCAAAAAGGTGGCATGTCGAGAAACAAACACTTTTTGTTCCTCTGTATGGTAGAAAAGATATCCATGTGAATGTTTGGGATATCCCACAAACTTACATTGAACTGACCGTGCCTCGAGTTTGTCCGGATTTTGTCTTTTGACATAGGCCGGGCAACCCCATATCTTAACTCGTTTAAGACATGGTCTTTTCCCACTCCATATCTCATATGGTGTGGTAGGTACAGATTTAGATGGAACTTGATTCAATAGGTATGCTGCTGTCTCCAGCGCATAACCCCAGAAGGAAATAGGCAACTCAGCTGTGCTCATCACAGAGCGCACCATATCTAATAGGGTGCGGTTCCTTCGTTCTGATACACCGTTGTGCTGTGGTGTATATGGAGGAGTCAGCTGAGAGAGAATCCCATTCTCTTTTAGGAAGTCCAGGAATTCATTGCTTAAGTATTCTCCTCCTCGATCAGATCGTAGGATTTTAATACTTTTTCCGGTTTGGTTCTCAACTTCTTGTTTGTATTCTCTAAATTTCTCAAAAGCTTCTGATTTGTGTTTCATCAGGAACACATACCCGAACCTGGAGAGATCGTCAGTGAATGTAATGAAGTATGAAGAACCATCCCTGGCATGTGTAGACATGGGACCACATACATCACTATGTATAAGTCCCAAGAGTTCGGTAACTCTTTCTCCGTGTCCCGTAAACGGAGTCTTGGTCATCTTGCCTTTGAGACATGACTGGCAAGTGTCATAAGATGAAAATTCAAACGGATTTAAATATCCATCTTTATGCAACTTAGCTAGTCGTGTCGCATTGATGTGACCCAGTCTACAATGCCACAAGAAGGATTCGTTGAGTTCAGAACTCTTCCTCTTGTGTGTGTTTGTTATGCTCAGAACCGTTGATTGATTTAGAACATAAATGTCATTGCACAACGTGCCTGATCCAACCAACTTTTGGTTACGGAAAATGTTCATAACATTGTCCTGTAATACAAAATTATATCCCTCTTTACTTAATAAAGAAACCGATATAATGTTGCATATCAGGTTCGGCATGTAATAGCATTCGTTCAGAACCAATGTATTACCAGTTGGTAATACAAGGTGATATTCCCCGACAGTCTTAGCTGCAACAATTGCACCATTTCCAACTCTAATGTCTTTATCACCTTCTCCAAGTTCTCTACCTTTCCTTAGCCCATGTAACTGATTACATATATGGGATCCTGACCCGGTATCCAATACCCAGGACGTAGAGCAAATAGAGAAACAGTTCTCAGTAACGAACACACCCGAAGAAAATGCATCACCTGTAAGTCGATGTAGTACACCCCAGTACTTATGGGGAGGCGGAATTTACAAAAAACTTATCAAGTTTAAACAACGAACATCGACTAACCGCTTGAATCGAAGCTAAACTCTAAATAACCGTATTCTATGAGTTTCTTTTCACAAAAGTGATTAGGGATTATACCTAATGAACCGGTCCTTCTTCTTTATGTCCTCCTTGGTTCTCCTCGGCCTTCTCTAGGTAGTAGACGATCCACCCGAGAGCAAAACTCCAAGCTAAACCTCTAACTTGAGGTAACTAATCAACTTTGATTGCTAATCAAAGATGAGAGAATGATAAAGAGTGTAGGTTATGGATTGTTTAGTCTAACTAAACCTTTGTTCTCAACACATGAGGATTAAGGTTAGTATCTTGAAGATGAGAGCTTGAGGAGAGAGAATGTGTGATATGATAATGAGAGAAGAGAGAGAGTGTATCATAATATTATGAAGCATTCTTATTTTCAATAAATCAATAAAGGAAATGAATAAGCATGCTTCACAAAATATCTTGTGATGATTCATTAACATGAGTCATTAAGCAATAAATGTGCATTAATGAAGTGAATGAATCACCACTATGACTCACTCTCTTTCCAAAACAAACCTCCTTAGTCACATCTTCTAGAAGCTTCTCGAGTAATTACGAGAACGCCCCTCCGATCCGTAAAAATACGGAAAAACTTTAGACTGTAAAAATCCAATAACCGGATACCAGTAACTGGCTTAAACCAAAGCCGACTGGTAAAATCTGTCCGAAAGTCGTACGCGCGTAAACGCACGTATGTGTCCGAACCCTTTGTCGCAAAACCATGCAACCTCTATATCGTTTCGCCTGGAGTAGGAAACTCTCTGTGTGGGACTCTAGAGACTCGACTACTACGCTGGCAGTGGGTTTAACCACAGACCGCAAGCGGCACTAGCTGTACGTAACGGTCCCCAGGTAGCTGTCGATAAGAAGGCCGATGAGTAAACCCATCCGAACTCCTACTGAGTCTGATGTGACAATCTCCATACAGTCCGGTCCGTTCGTCCAAGACTATCGCATATCGGGCCTAGGGGGGCGGCAAGCGTCAGTCCCCTAATAGCGGTATAAGTCGTGTCGGAGTGAAGCCCATTACACCCTGAGAAACTGCTGGAACCTACCAGCAAATCTCGCTTGCCCTGGCCAGGGACTTTGCGTAATGGCTCTCTGACACAGCACGATATCTACTCCCAATACCGGGAGGGACGAATCCTGTCTAACCGCCACTGCCTCCAAGTGCTCGGGACTGCACCCAACTGCTACCTGTTTGCACGACTCCTTTGAGCCGTGGTAGGGTAGCAATCTAAGAACAGTGGGACACACTCGAGGCGAAGTAGCAGTGTCAAGTCTGCGGACTACGCTGTACTCATGTCACCTGGGAACTGTTCACTGACGACTGGTATCAAACCAACCAACAGTTCCCTGTGAGTCCTGTCCGGTGTACCCGTAACCTAACGAGCACCTGTATACTATCTCCAGTACTACGTACTGACGGCTGTGGGACAGACCATCTCCCCAACTGGGATGAGAAGCGTACACACCAGTCTACTCCGGAGTATCGATGCTCTGTCTCGATAATCCAACGACCAGGGACCTGAAAAAGGATGTGCTTGTAGACTACCCAGCCCCCACAAGTGTGACTGCCATCACAACGCTGGTAGACAAGCAAGATCCTAAGAGCTCTATCAATACGTATACTCACATATTAAGATAGAAAAACCAAGTAGCATACTACCATGTTTAGCAAGACTGTTATATACATGTGAATATCCCAAGCTTCCATTAAGTAATATACAAGCTAGTATGATACAGTAATGGCCTTCTAGGGCATAAACACTAACAATCTCCCACTTGCACTAGGGCCATGTACTGGCATATCGCAGACCAATGATCTCGAGTAGCCTCTCGAACTGAATCTGAGGAAGGGCCTTCGTGAATGGATCAGCAATGTTCTCTTCTGAAGCAACTCTCCGAACCTCGATCTCCTGACGATCAATGATCTCCCTGATCAGGTGATACCGCCTTAAGATGTGTCTGGACTTCTGATGGGACCTTGGTTCCTTCGCTAAAGCTATAGCTCCGTTGTTGTCGCAATACAGAGGTATTGGATCAACTATGGTAGGAACCACCTGAAGTTCTGTTAGGAACTTCTTCATCCAGACTGCTTCTTTTGCGGCATCGCAAGCAGCTATATACTCCGCTTCCATCGTCGAGTCAGCAACGGTGTCCTGCTTGGAGCTCTTCCAGCACACCGCCCCTCCATTGAGGGTAAAGACATAACCCGACATGGACTTGGAATCGTCCTTATCACTCTGGAAGCCGGAATCAGCAAAGGCCTCCAACCTGAGGTCTTTTCCGCCGTAAACCAAGAACATCTCCTTAGTCCTCCTCAGGTACTTGAGAATGTTCTTTACTGCTATCCAGTGTTTCTCCCCTGGGTCTGACTGATACCGGCTTACCACGCTTAGTGCGTAAGCTACATCTGGTCTGGTACACAACATCGCATACATTATAGAGCCTACCGCAGAAGCGTAGGGTATAATAGACATGCGTTCCCTTTCCAAATCAGTCTTGGGAGACATCTCTTTGGAGAGGGTGATTCCGTGACAAGCCGGTAGATTACCGCGCTTTGAATCTTCCATACTGAATCTTTTCAGTACAGTGTCGATATACCTGGACTGCGAAAGTCCCAACATCCTCTTGGATCTATCACGATAGATCCGGATCCCCAGAATGTAAGAGGCATCACCCAGGTCTTTCATGGAGAACCTGTGTGACAAGAATCCTTTGACAGATTGTAGCATAGGAATGTCATTTCCTATCAATAGAATGTCATCCACGTACAAGACGAGGAATACGACACTTCTGGCCACAACTTTACTATATATGCACGGTTCATCTGGATTTTTGATAAAGTCATATTCTTTGACTGTCTCATCAAAACAGATGTTCCAACTCCGCGATGCCTGCTTTAGTCCATAAATGGACTTAAGCAGCTTGCACACTTTCCCGCTGCTCCCACTCTGATTGAAACCCTCTGGCTGATCCATATAGACGCTCTCTTCTAAATTTCCATTCAGAAAAGCCGTCTTTACGTCCATCTGCCAGATTTCATAATCATGGAAGGCAGCAATAGCAAGAAGGACCCGAATGGATTTGAGCATAGCCACTGGAGAAAAGGTTTCATCATAGTCCAAACCAGGTCTTTGACGAAAACCCTTTGCAACAAGTCTAGCCTTATAGGTTTCCACCTGTCCATCTACACCAATCTTTTTCTTGAAGATCCATTTGCATCCTATGGGTTTTACCCCATCTGGAGCAAAGTCCAAAGTCCATACTTTGTTGGTGTACATGGACTCCATTTCGGTCCGCATTGCATCTAGCCATCGTACCGAGTCGCCGCTCTGGATGGCCTGCCTGAAGTCAGTAGGTTCATCATCATCTATGATGCAATCCTCTCTATCCCCATCTATGAGAAAACCGTAGTATCTCTCAGGCGGACGAGACGGCCTACTACTCCTGCGGAGGGGTGCGGGAATGTTCTGTTCTTCTTGAACCTCGGGTTCTACCAAACTTTCAGTAACAGCTTGTGGTTCTGGAATTTCTTCCAGTTCTATTTCGCTCCCATTTGTATCCTTTTCTAAAACTTGTTGTTCTAAAAAATGGGCATTACGAGAAACAAAAACCTTTTGTTCCTCTGCGTAATAGAAGCAATATCCCTTGGAGTTCTTTGGATATCCTACAAGCTTACACAGTACTGATCGTGCCTCGAGCTTGTCCACATGCTGCTTTTTTACAAAAGCTGGACATCCCCAAATTCTTACATACTGAAGATAGGGTTTCTTCCCACTCCACATCTGATATGGTGTGGTAGGCACAGTTTTGGTTGGAACTCTGTTCAAAATATATGCCGCTGATTCTAGCGCATATCCCCAGAAAGATCGTGGTAACTCAGTATTACTCATCATGGATCGTACCATATCCAATAGGGTTCGATTCCGTCTCTCCGATACACCGTTGTGCTGTGGAGTGTATGGAGGAGTAAGCTGAGAGAGAATTCCTTTCTCTTTTAGGTAACCTAGGAACTCGGCACTTAAGTATTCTCCACCTCGATCAGATCTTAGTGTCTTAATACTTTTGCCTGTTTGGTTTTCCGCTTCACTCTTGAATTCCAGGAATTTCTCAAAGGCCTCTGATTTATGCTTCATTAAGAAAACATACCCATACCTAGAGAAATCATCTGTAAAAGTAATGAAGTAGGAATAACCACCTCTCGCATGTGTAGACATTGGACCGCATACATCACTGTGTATGAGTCCTAAGAGCTCGCTCGCTCTTACTCCTTGTCCAGTAAATGGAGTCTTTGTCATCTTTCCTTTGAGACAAGATTGACAAGTGTCATAAGTTTGATATTCGAACGTGTCCAAATATCCTTCTCTATGCAACTTAGTCAACCTTCTCTCATTGATGTGACCCAGTCTACAATGCCATAAGAAAGCTTTATTTAAATCTGGAGACTTTCTTTTTAGTGTGTTCTGGACATTGAAAATTTGGAGTTGGTTTAACACATATATGCCGTTATTTAGAGTACCGGACCCAATCAAACCATGATTAAGGTGGATGTTGACAACATCTCTTACAAACGTGAAATCATAACCTTTATTTGATAACAAGGAAACTGATATGATATTACACGTTAAGCTGGGTACAAAATAACAGTTATGTAAAACCAAAATGTGTCCACTCGTCAATCCTAGGTGATAATCCCCGACGGACGCAGCTCCCACGCTAGCTCCGTTAGCAACCCTGAGGATCATATCACCTTCCTTCAGCACTCTACGGTTTCTCAGTGCCTGCAATGAATTGCAAATATGAGATCCTGACCCGGTATCCAATACCCAGGAAGTAGAGTTGATCGACAGACAATTCTCAATTACAAACACACCTGAAGTCGAAGCCACAGCTTGCTTCGGTTCCTGGTTCTTGGCGTTCCACGCCTTGCAATCCTTCTTCCAGTGCCCTTTCCTGTGACAATGGAAGCACTCATCCAGGCCAACTACCGGTGCTGTAAACTTTTTCTTTCCCTTCTTTCCCACCTTACTAACACCTCCTCTAGGTCTGGGTGCGGCCTTCTTCTTCCTTCCTTTGGCCCTAGCCTTGGACCCGGAAGAAGATGAACCGCCAACAAACATAGCGGGTGTTTCCCTTGCCTTCTGCAAGGTGCCCTCTGCACTCCTTAACATGTTCAGGAGTTCCGCAAGTTCAACTTCTTTTCCTTGAAGATTGAAGTTGAGGATAAACTGGGCGTAGGTGGGAGGAAGGGACTGGAGAACAAGGTCTGTATAGAGCTCATTATCCAAAGTCGTCCCAAGGTCCGCGAGCTCTTCAATATAGCCGATCATCTGTAGGACATGCTCACCTACCGATGACCCGACAGCCAACCTCGCTCGAAATAATTTCTTAGAGGTCTCGTATCTTGCTATACGAGATTGCTCTCCATAAAGTTCCTTTGTATGGAGAAATATGCCATCTAGGGACATATCCTCGTGCCTCCTCTGATGTTCATTATTCATCGAGGCAAGCACGATGCACTTGGCTCTCGCGCAATCTAAATCCCAGGTTTTACGGATTTCCTTATCCGCATTGCTAGATTTGGGACCAAGGACAGCAGGTGCTGTAGCGGTGAGGACGTACCCCAGTTTGTCATAGGTCAAAGCCATCTTGACATTCCGCAGCCAATCTTTATAGTTTGGCCCTGTCAGTATATTTTTCTCTAAAAGTAACTTAAGTCCAGTCATTTTCAGGGTCGCTGCAATTAGGAGAGAGAGAAGAAAACTCTTTAGCATGATGCTCTTGCAAGTTTAGAGTGGTTTTTAGTTTATCTAAACTGGATGGCTCCCACTGTTTCTCGAATCCTTCCTCAAACCATAAAAGAAGAATTAGCCAAGACTATTCTCACCGTACAATACTTGCTTAACCGTTCAGCCAGGCTGGTGTCGATACTTCGAGGGAGGTTTTCCAACGCTTTCGCGAAGTTCCTTAATTAAAGAACCTCTTTTCTCTGGGGGCGTAACCCCGCTGACACTTTTCTGGACACCTACTAGGTTTATAGCATTGATCGTTAAGCGACGAATATCCTGATAAGTAGCATATACTCACAGTAGGATCGGGATCCAAATATCATCGTCTGATAATGCTGTAGGAATGCTACCAACATTCATCAAACTCAAAATGGTATGCATCTCTTTGCAAATTTCAGTTTCTTTAGAAATTCCCGATATAAGTTTTTACCCCATGTTCTTATGACCTTGGCGTTGGTCAAAATGTCATAAGTCACATGTCAAGTTCTACCCATCATTATCTTGTTAATTTGAACCCATCCGTATATATCCCTGACGTTGGCCAAATGATAATACGACTGTCCCAAACCAACTCATCTATCTATGCAACAAATGAATATCCAGCAGCTACCAAACACTATGCCATGACGTTGGCCAAAACTGCATAGCTTGAATACTACTGAATACCCAAATGAAATGACGGAGGGCTACGACTGGTTTTGGCGAAACCGTGAACGTAGTGAACTTGATATAACCGAAGGAACCCGATAGCTTTTAAAAGGAGTGGTTAAATCTCCGCATTTAAAAATATCTGTTTTAAAAATAACCGAGTGGTTTCTTTTAAATTGTTCCAACGATTTATACTTTGGTTTGTTTTACTTTGCATTATAGATAATGCGTCCCATCATTAACCTATCATTGCAGAAAACAACGAAAATATAACGTCCTCTTATGCCATCCGCATTCGCCACGGGGTCCCGTCATCACCCGTTAGGTTACTTAACTAACGACAGAGCGGGGGCTGGGCTAGCGCGGGTGTAAAACATAAGTGACGTCTAAATAGCTATAGTAAATATAGATATTTTACATTCGTCTGACGCAATGATATTCATTCCAGAACACAGATAAACAATATTGGATTTGCAAGCAATCTGTATTTCTTTCGAGCCTGCAAGAAAAGACAGATTACACAGTTGTGATGAATAGCCGTTTACCCCACCCTCGACCCCTACGGGTACGGCAAACTACCCACCCGGCAGTTTGTGTACCCCACCTTGGGTCAGTCCTAGGAGCAAAAACAGTAAAATGAAATAATACAACGGTGGCTACGACCGCAACCTGGAAGTGCCCCGCGAAAATAATATTACAACAAATTACATTTACAACAAATGAATTAAACAATAACCCTTTGCTAACCCCGGCTATACACCACAACAGTCCAATACAGTTTATATGCACAAACAGATATAACCATTTCAGAAATGTGCAACCCCCTGCCAACCGACATACTAGCAGTTGGGGGAGGTTTACGAACACATCAAACAATCACAGATATAATCCAATACGCAAATACTGTATTTTTCGATCGAATAAACAACTTCAAAATTGCTCCAAAATCTGCTCTGTTAAACAGTAACCTGAGCAATAATTAAATATTCCAGAAAACCCTAAATGTCACAGGGGACCCACACAAGAAAGACGAGTCCATGACTCGGCCAAAGCGCCGCGGAAGCGCGGCAGATCCCACCGATCCGCCGCGGTTCCGCGGCCGAGTTGCCGATTCATGGGCTCGAATTTCTTGGGTGTTCTCCTGGACCCCTTTCTAGCTCTCTGAACACTCCAGAAAAATTTTAGGACTTCATTTTCAGTTCGACAGAAACTATACAGAATTAGGGTTTTCCGGGTTGGTTTTTTCGTTCGAAATTCGTACAAATTTGCGATTAAGTTATTTAGTGTTTAGCGAGGCTCTGATACCACTGTAAGTCGATGTAGTACACCCCAGTACTTATGGGGAGGCGGAATTTACAAAAAACTTATCAAGTTTAAACAACGAACATCGACTAACCGCTTGAATCGAAGCTAAACTCTAAATAACCGTATTCTATGAGTTTCTTTTCACAAAAGTGATTAGGGATTATACCTAATGAACCGGTCCTTCTTCTTTATGTCCTCCTTGGTTCTCCTCGGCCTTCTCTAGGTAGTAGACGATCCACCCGAGAGCAAAACTCCAAGCTAAACCTCTAACTTGAGGTAACTAATCAACTTTGATTGCTAATCAAAGATGAGAGAATGATAAAGAGTGTAGGTTATGGATTGTTTAGTCTAACTAAACCTTTGTTCTCAACACATGAGGATTAAGGTTAGTATCTTGAAGATGAGAGCTTGAGGAGAGAGAATGTGTGATATGATAATGAGAGAAGAGAGAGAGTGTATCATAATATTATGAAGCATTCTTATTTTCAATAAATCAATAAAGGAAATGAATAAGCATGCTTCACAAAATATCTTGTGATGATTCATTAACATGAGTCATTAAGCAATAAATGTGCATTAATGAAGTGAATGAATCACCACTATGACTCACTCTCTTTCCAAAACAAACCTCCTTAGTCACATCTTCTAGAAGCTTCTCGAGTAATTACGAGAACGCCCCTCCGATCCGTAAAAATACGGAAAAACTTTAGACTGTAAAAATCCAATAACCGGATACCAGTAACTGGCTTAAACCAAAGCCGACTGGTAAAATCTGTCCGAAAGTCGTACGCGCGTAAACGCACGTATGTGTCCGAACCCTTTGTCGCAAAACCATGCAACCTCTATATCGTTTCGCCTGGAGTAGGAAACTCTCTGTGTGGGACTCTAGAGACTCGACTACTACGCTGGCAGTGGGTTTAACCACAGACCGCAAGCGGCACTAGCTGTACGTAACGGTCCCCAGGTAGCTGTCGATAAGAAGGCCGATGAGTAAACCCATCCGAACTCCTACTGAGTCTGATGTGACAATCTCCATACAGTCCGGTCCGTTCGTCCAAGACTATCGCATATCGGGCCTAGGGGGGCGGCAAGCGTCAGTCCCCTAATAGCGGTATAAGTCGTGTCGGAGTGAAGCCCATTACACCCTGAGAAACTGCTGGAACCTACCAGCAAATCTCGCTTGCCCTGGCCAGGGACTTTGCGTAATGGCTCTCTGACACAGCACGATATCTACTCCCAATACCGGGAGGGACGAATCCTGTCTAACCGCCACTGCCTCCAAGTGCTCGGGACTGCACCCAACTGCTACCTGTTTGCACGACTCCTTTGAGCCGTGGTAGGGTAGCAATCTAAGAACAGTGGGACACACTCGAGGCGAAGTAGCAGTGTCAAGTCTGCGGACTACGCTGTACTCATGTCACCTGGGAACTGTTCACTGACGACTGGTATCAAACCAACCAACAGTTCCCTGTGAGTCCTGTCCGGTGTACCCGTAACCTAACGAGCACCTGTATACTATCTCCAGTACTACGTACTGACGGCTGTGGGACAGACCATCTCCCCAACTGGGATGAGAAGCGTACACACCAGTCTACTCCGGAGTATCGATGCTCTGTCTCGATAATCCAACGACCAGGGACCTGAAAAAGGATGTGCTTGTAGACTACCCAGCCCCCACAAGTGTGACTGCCATCACAACGCTGGTAGACAAGCAAGATCCTAAGAGCTCTATCAATACGTATACTCACATATTAAGATAGAAAAACCAAGTAGCATACTACCATGTTTAGCAAGACTGTTATATACATGTGAATATCCCAAGCTTCCATTAAGTAATATACAAGCTAGTATGATACAGTAATGGCCTTCTAGGGCATAAACACTAACATCACCATGTACTTTCTTCATTCGGGTGGCATAGGAATCCTGGTATTCCCCTATATCCTGTTCATTCCTATAACTCTTATAAGAAAGAACGGAACCAACGTTCCCCAGCACAGTATAACATGCGGGTTCGGTCAATACATCCATATTATTATCTTGATTAAGGCATGAACTGGTCGCTACCTGGAGAGAGAGAGAAGAAAACACTTTAGCGTATGCTCGTGCAAGATCAGATTGGTTATTATCTTATCTAATCAGGATGGCTCCCACTGCTTTTTATCAAATCTTCCTCCAAACCCTAAAAGGAAAGACTAGCCGGGATTAATTACACACTACAAGTTCGCCAATCTTTCAGCCAGGCCAGTGTCGGTACTTTGAGGGAGGTCCCCCGTGCTTTCGCACGAACCTAATTAATGTAAACCTCGTTTTCCCAGAGGCGTAACCTCGTTAACACCTTTCTAGACACCTACTTGATCAGCTAATTGCAATGTGTAAAACTCTCCCAGGAGTAACTCTTACTCGCAGTGGGTATCGGGATCCAACTATCTCATAGAAGGTATGCAATCTCATTGCAAATTTCAACACTTGAAATTCCCGATAATATTTTGCCCCTAACCTCCTATGACCTTGACAAAGGCCAACAAACCATAGGATGCTAGTCAAGTTCAACCCGTCATTTCTTGATCGAAATAAACCCACCCGCACGGCCCTTGACAAAGGCCAACAAGGACGCACGACTACCCTAATCCAATCTGCATCATATGCATAAACAGATAAGCACCAGTTAGCTACCGCACACTGCGCCTTGACAAAGGCCAACAAACGCAGCACGAATACTAACTACTACTTATCTGAAATGACGGAGGGCTACGCAGGTTTTTCATAAAAACCATGAGCGTAATGAACTTGATATCGTTGTAGAATCAAATGAAGTTTTGAAATGGAGTGATTTTGAGGCTTTTCTAGTTTTGCTAAAGGAGTCACTCCCGGCGAAGGGATCTCGGTCCTTTCCTCGTCGAATGAGGTGCAGGATATATCATATATATCGCTGTGCAAAGCAAAAACCCAAAAGCAGTCAAAAGCAAACCGAGTGTGTAGCATCTGCCAGTTTATTTCTAAAGGAGTCATTCCCGGTGAAGGGATCTCGGTCCTTTCCTCATCGAATAAGGTGCAGGGTATATCATATATACCGCTATGCAAAGCAAGAACTGTAGCTACCTGTTTTAAAATCTGATTCTACAACATCTTAGGTTTCTTATCTTTCATTAATCACATTAATGAAGTCCCATCATTAAAATACCTAAACATCACAGATAGATATGACGTACACTTATGCCATCCGCATTCGCCTCGATGTCCTCTCGTGCACCGTTAGGTTAGGTAACTAACGACAGAGCAGGGCAGGGCTAGCGCGGGTGTAAAACATAAGTAACGTCTATATAATATATCATATACTAAATCCATCACAGAATCGCATCACAGATATCGCAGCAGAATAATCATATGAAATATTGGATATACTAGGACGTCCGTGTTTTTAATACGAGCCAGTATAAAACACGGATTCCACGGTCGTAACGAATAGCCAATCCCACACCCCTAGACCCCTATGAGAGCGGCAAGCAACCCTGCCAATTCTAGGGTTAGGAGACCCGGACTCGACTCCTCGAGTTGGTCTCCCACTGGACCCCAGAACCCGGTTACTTGTGCTCTCCTCCTTGGGTCTATCCTAATGCGGAAAAGTAAATAATATACAAAAGGTGACATCTTCCGCTACCTGGAAGTGCCCCAAATAAAAGAATATTACATACAAGTTTTTACATGAATGAAAATGAAAAGCACTCATCTCACATAAAAACCCCCGGCTATTCAAATACGACGATCCAATATAACATATCCAGCAACACATAACATCACATGCCATCAACGTAAGTAAGTATGCATACCCCAATTGTCGTTGACGTATAGCAACGAAACCGGCGATATGAACATACTACACTTACGGTCACAGAAAAGAAAGTGTAAAACTACAACAATTGGAATCCGCAACACCTTTAGACATCGCATGCCTAATAAAATGAAATACTTAGACATCCCATGCCTAACAGATATAAATCCCGCATTTTAGTCTCATTATCGAAAACTCTTTTCAATATCATATGGGACTAAACTGCTAAATTTATAACATTCATTCTGTTATCACATAACATCTTGTGAATTCCAATTATTGTATCCCATTCCGGATAAACAGAAAATGTTAAACTTTCCGATCGAACAGTCGAACACCCAAGTTTTCCCGATACAGTCCAACTCATGAAATAAGTCTAACAACATTCAGTTCGTGCCTCAGAACCGACGGTCCAGCCGTAGAAGGGTCAAGCCAACGCCTCACATGTGGCACGCCGTACTGCCCCAAACCCTAAGGTTCAAAGGGCAGTTCAAGACGGTCACATAATCGAGTTAAGGTTTGTTGTCTTCTAGAGGGTCCATCGCGTTACTTGCACTACTTAGAACGTCGTTAAACTACGGAAAAATCCAACACTTGGAAATTTCCCGACAGGGGAAAAATTGGGTATTTATATCCGGTAGAACTTTTTAACATATTCTGGAAATTATCCGGAAAAACACAAAGACGAAATTTGATAACCCGAACGAATAATTGAATCCCCAAAGCAACCCCAAAATACTCTTCTGCTGAGTCACAACAAAAATACCCAGAAAATATAATATCTGAAAACATGAATTACTGTGAAAAAATCACCTGACAATAGGACAGTACGGCCGCGGAACCGCCGCGCATGCATAGCTCGTGCCGCTGTTCCGCGGTGGAAAAGTTGAATCAGGCCCTCGAATTTCACAGTTTTTCATATAAGACCCTGCATGATTTTCTGGACATTTTTAATTGACAAAAATCCAAAATTTCAGAAATTTTTCAGAGAGCACCTTGGAATTCTTGTTTCGGGTTCGTTCGGACTTCAAACTCCGTCGGGACTTCGCCTAAGGCTCTAGCTAGGCTCTGATACCAGTGAAAGGTTCCTAGGCACTCTAGTAAGGTCTCACAAGGCATCGGACATGCCAATTTAAAATTTTTGGTGCCAAGAAACCCTAGACTACGGATCGTTGCTAGAATTTTAGGCGAATAGAAAACTAGTTAACACTTAACTACTTGGATATGGAAATAACAACCTCTGTAGATCCGGATATCCACCTCCACGGCTCCGCAACGAAGTCTCCTCGCTGTCCATGTTGAACCCCGGGCTCAAGCGTCGGCTTCGTCGAAGAAACGGGTGAGCTAGGTGGCCGGCTTCGTGTCAAAGACGATCTACGTCGAGGCATCGCAAGTTCAAGCTCCGACTTCACAAACTTGTGAAACTTGTGAAGTAAACACCCAAAACAACTTGGCAAGAGGTAGAGGGTGAAGAAATAGGAGGTGGGTTCTCTTTAGATTTGGATTTCTCTCACTAAAACTCAAGTTGCCATTGGAGTAGCAAGCTTGAAGAAGAAGAAGAAGATGAAGAAGATGATCTAGTATTATGATAAGTCTTTTTAAAATAAAAAGAAAAAGCAATACTTATCATAATTCATACTAGGGTTAAGTGTAGAGAATATACCATGGTTAATGGATGGGTTAGGGTTAAGCATGATGATAAGAAAGGATAAGAAGTCAAAGCTTCATGAAGCTTCAACTAAATGACAAAGAAAGCCACCATCCTTATTAAATCATTTCCAAATAAATAAATGAAAAAAATAAATAAATAAATAAATATGCAAAACCCTAATTATCATAATAACCATGGTTTAATTCTATTCACTTAACCATATGATCAAGTATCATCAAACATGATACAAAAAGTGCACAAAAGTATATCACATATACAATGTGCAATCCAAGTGAGAAAAATCCGTTTAAAGTGAACCAATACTAGTTAATGCAAAGTAATATATCAAATATATAATTATACATTAAATCATTAAATCAACATTTGATTCAATGATCCGGTCATGTCGTACATAACCGACTAGTATGCAATGTATCGATTTATCGAATCAATGATTCGATAACTAGGTCATATCGAATATAACCAATCGAAACATTTATCGCGAGAATGAAATGCGGTATCACATACACGCATTATTCTCGGTCCTGCACATATCTCATATGCGCTCCTATTTCGTTTCGCTTGAACCAGGAAACCTCTGTGTAGGACTCTAAAGACTCGTCAATACGCCGGTAGCAGATGATGATCATATCAAGCATCCACAAGCCGCAAGCGGTCTGCTAAACGTAACGGCCACCCGGGTATTGAGCGATCAGAAGATCGAAGAGCTATCCCGCTCACACTCCTGCGAATCCGACCAGTAACACTTACCGTACAGTCCGGTCTCTTCGTCTGATATGTCGCATATCAAGTCTAGGGGTGGTAAACGTCAGACCCTAATAACCCGATAAGTCGTGCCGATGTGAGGCTCGTAACGGGTCGAGAAACTACTGGTAACACTTACCAACAAATCTCTGATCAGCCCTGGCCAGGGACTTCCCTGTTACGGCCAATCGAGCACAGCGCAACATCAACCCCCAATACCGGGAGAGACGAAACCCCTCCTATCGCTCATTGCCTCCATGTGACTCGGGACTGTACCCAAAGACCACCGTTTTGCATGCCCTCATAGACGTGGTAAGGTGGAGATCAAAGCATAGTGGGAATCACACAAGACTCTATGACGATCTCGGGTCTACAGACTAACCTGTACAAGTGTCACCTGAGAACTGCCATCTGTCGTGAGGTATAATACCATCTGGGAGTTCTCGGCGAGTCCGTCCAGTGTACCCAGTCTCCACTGAGCACCCGTATACCATCTCTGATGTCAAACACCAATGGATATGGGATCATCCATCGCCCATCACATGGGTCGAGAAGCGTATACGCTAGTCTACTCTGGTATATCGATGCCCCGTCTCGATACACCCACGACTAGGGACCTTGAAGGATGTACTTATGGACTACCATGTCCACGCTAGTATGATCTGCATCATAGTCCAGGTAGTCAAGTACACATCCTAAGGGCTTTACCAACATGTAACTACAAGACAGTATAAAGAGACTAGTGTACATGTTAAGATAAAGAGTAACCAGATAGCATACTATCATATCGAGCAAGAAAGTCATCTCTATATATGTCCAAGCATCCAATATAATATACAACATCTGTACAATACTGGCCTCTAGGGCATACATACAACTAACATAGTCACCACACTCCAGAAGGTATGCTAAATCTGCAAGTTTCAGTTCTTTTGAAACTCCCGATGTGGTTTTTGCCCCTAGGACCCAAGTGACCTTGACTGAGCCAACATATCAAAGGATCCTAGTCAAGTTCAATCCGTCATTATCTTGTCTGCATTAGACCCATCCGTACGAGTCCTTGACTGAGCCAAAATGACCGCATGACTGTCCTAACCAATCACTTTGTATCCTACGGAAAAAATATTACATAGCTACCGTTCACCACGCTTCGGCTGAGCACGAAATACGTAGCACGAATACTAAGCAATATCAATCCGAAACGACGGAGGGCTACGACTGGGTTTTGGCGAAAACCCGTTAACGTAATGAACTTGATATCGTTGAAGGAACATGATACAGTTTTTTTTTTTGAAAATATAGTGGCGAAAACTTTTTGCTAAAGAGGTCACTCCCTGTGAAGGGATCTCGGCTCTTTCCTCGTCGAATGAGGTGCAGGATATTCCAAATTGAATACCTCGATGCAAAGCAAGAATAATCGACTATAGTGAAGTTATTACCCTGGCACAAACTTTTGTCCAAGGGGTCACTCCCGGTGAAGGGATCTCGGCCCTTGCCTCGTCGACTGAGGTGCTGGGCATTCACAACCGAATATCGCGATGCAAAACAAAAATGAACGTCCTTGCAACAACAGCTTTTGAAAAATTGTTCCAACAACGTCTTTTAGGTTTATTTTCTTGCATTAGTTCTTTTAATGTGTCCCATCATTTAAATCCTACCATTGCAGAAAACAACCAAAATATGACGTACGCTTATGCCATTCGCATTCGCCACGGGGCCCCGTCATCACCCGTTAGGTTACTTAACTAACGACAGAGCGGGGGCTGGGCTAGCGCGGCTATAAAACATAAGCAACGCCTAAATAGTTATTATATATAGCAATGATAGACATTACAGATCACAGATGAACACTTTGGATATACTAGGAACCCGCGATTCATTCGAGCCTGCAACGAAAAACGGATTACACGGTCGCGATGAATAGCCAAAACCCCACCCAAGACCCCTACGGGTGCGGCAAACTACCCGCCAAGTACCCGAAGCGAAGCAACCTCCCTCAATGCCATGAGTAGGCCACTCGGCACTTCGAGATACCCCGTAGTTTGTGCACCCTCTCCATGGGTCTATCCTAGGAGCAAAAACAGTAAAAAGAATTATACATTGACGGCTACAACCCCGACCCGGTTGTGCGGCCATACAAATAATATTACATCAATTTACAAATTTATTACATGAATGAAAGAAAAAGAAACTCTCATCTCACATCCACCCCGGCTATTCATCCGCGACAATCCAACGAGTTCATATACACAAACCATCAAGAACAATCACAGATCACAGATATGTATAACCCCAACTAATCGACATATAGCGATTAGCCGACGTTCAATACATAAGAACATCACAGATATAACCTTTATAGTCAAAGTATATTGAAGTTCGAAAAAAATACGGATTTATAGGCCCCCAAAAACAAATTTCTATTCTGGAAAATCTGGGCACATATAATATATCTTAAAAATCCTAAAACCACGTCAGAAATACACTGCACCAAAATCGAGGCAGCAACTCACCAAGTTGGCCGCGGTTCCGCGGCAATAGCAAGGAAACGCGGCTCTTTGGTCGAGTCGCTGTCTCGTTTTTTGTGGCTTTCTTCTAAAAACCCTGAGATGATTTTTGGAGTATAACAAATTTTGTTTTGACCAGAAAAAATTTTAACAGAAACTCAGGTTTTTATAACTTGGTTTTTTCGATTTTTCCGTTTCGAACTTCGATACACTTTACTACCAAGCTAGTTTATGTTTAACCTGGCTCTGATACCACTGTTAGGTCCACATTACCTCTCCCGGTACTTTCGGGGTTGCGGAAACGGTAAATCAAAATTTTTCTAAACTTTGTAACATGGACCGTAAAAGCCAGATCTTTGCTAAACAATACACTAGCATCCTAACATAAGAAGTATCTACTCGGTTAAGGGTTATACCTCAACTTGAACTCCTTCTCTTCTTGTTGCTCTTCTCTTCTTGTTGTTCTTCTCTTTGCTTGCTCAATGGTTGATCCGGACTTCGGTCACCTCCGCGGCCTCCTTGAGTGGAAGACGATCCACCCGAGAGATGTACACCGAGCTCCACCTCAAGCCGAGGTAACTAGGGCAAGGAGATTGCTAATCTAGAAGCCCTAGGATGTGTAGAGGAGATGTATGGATGTGTTTGTCAAGTGGAATCCTTTTTCTCTCAACACATGAGATCAAAGGAGAAATCAAGAGGAGGAAGAAGAAGGAGGTTTCTAGCAACCATGGAGCTTCTCATTTCAAGAGAGAGAATGAGAATAATATTATCAACAAAAGAAAAACAACCATGGTTGCAAATAATGCACAAACATTATCATTACTAATCCCATCAAGATAAAGGTGATGGCTACAAATGACATGACTATTATCATAACTAAAGAAAAAGAAAACCAAAGAATACTTTAGATCTTCTAAGAAGATCCAAGTCAACTTTGTCAAAAGGTCAACAAAGTCAAGATGGTCAAATGGTCAATGTAATTAGCCATAACAAGATTATCAATGAAAGGATTAGTAAGTAATGTCCCCGGCTCATAATGGTTTTGACCAAACGAATTGTCCAAACCCTAATGAGTCGGCCTCAAAATGGTTTTGACCGAATCAACTGTCAAAACCCTAATGAGCCTACCACATAGCGGTTTTGGCCGAATCAACTGCCAAAACCCTAATGAGGCACCTCCTCCTTCATCGCTCCGGAAAACTGTGCATACACACCTGCATCCGTATTCCATAGAATGCGGATGCGCAGAAGACAAAACAAATCCATCCATGCAATACTAGGATCCGGCTTAAACCAAAGCCCACTAGTACTGCCTGCCCGAACACCACACGCACACAAGTGTACGTGAGTGATCGCAGCCCTGCCGTAAAACCATACGGCCTCTACACATTTCGCTCAATGTAGGGAAACTCTCTGTGTGGGACTCTAAAGACTCGACACTACACTGGCAGTGGGTTTAACCACAGACCGCAAGCGGCACTAGCTGTACGTAACGGTCCCCAGGTAGATGTCGATAAGAAGGCCGATGAGGTAAACCCATCCGAACTCCTACTGAGTCTGTATGTGACAATCTCCGTACAGTCCGGTCTGTTCGTCTGATACATCGCATGTCGGGCCTAGGGGGCGGCAAGCGTCAGACCCCTAATAGCGGTACAAGTCGTGTCGGAGTGAAGCCCAGAACACCCTGAGATAACACTGGAACCTACCAGTACATCTCGCTTGCCCTGGACAGGGACTACTTGTGTAATGGCTCTCCTAGACACAGCACGATGTCAACGCCCAATACCGGGAGAGACGAATCCTGTCTAACCGTCACTGCCTCCAAGTGCTTCGGGACTGCTCCCAACTACTACCTGTTTGCACGACTCAGTAGAGCCGTGGTAGGGTAGCAATCAAAGAACAGTGGGAACACACTCGAGGCGAAGTGACAGTGTCAAGTCAGCGGACTAAGCTGTACTCATGTCACCTGGGAACTGATAACTGACGATAGGTATAATACCAATCATCAGTTCCCGACGAGTCCTGTCCAGTGTACTCGTAACCTAACGAGCACCCGCATACTATCTCAAGTACGACGTACCGACGGCTGTGGGACAGACCGTCTCCCGTGCTGGGATGAGAAGCGCATACGCTAGTCTACTCCGGAGCATCGATGCCCTATCTCGATACTCCCACGACTAGGGACGTGTATAAGGATGTGCTTGTAGATTACCCAGCCCCCACGAGTGTGATCGCCATCACAACGCCGGTAATCAAGCAAAGATCCTAAGGGCTCTACTAATGCGTATAGGTGATATAATAAATAAACACACATGTACACATTAAAGCAGAGACAAACCAAGTAGCATACTACTATATTGAGCAAGATTGTCTGTACAACTGTGAATATCCCAAGCTTCCATCAAGTAATATACATACTAGTATGATACAGTAATGGCCTCTAGGGCATATACACTAACAGTTTGTGTACCCCGCCTTGGGTCTATCCTAGGAGCAAAAACAGTAAAAAGAAATAATACAACGGTGGCTACAACAGCAACCTGGATGTGCCCCGCAAAAGAATATTACATCATATTACATTTACATCGAATGAATGAATATTAAACCCATCTCAAACCCCGGCTAATCATCACAACACTCCAATCAAGTCCATATACACAATCAGTAAACATTACAGAAATGTGCAACCCCTTGCCAACCGACATACTAGCAGTTAGGGGAGGTTTACGAACACATTAAACAATACAGATAAAAACCCAATTAGCAAATAACTTAGAACATCGATCGAGAACCATTATCCGTGTCTACCCCAAAAGCAAACCTGCACTGAAGTAACCTGGGTAGAAACAGAACATACTGGAAAACAATACACTAAAATATATGAATAACAGAGCAAATCCGAGTCAACTCGGTGTTGACTCGGCGGCGGATCCGCGGCCAAAGGCACCTTCTTGCCGCGGATCCGCGGCCGTCTTGCCGAGTTATGGGCTCGTATTTTTCCAGTATTCTTATATTTCCCTGCTGTGAATTTTAAGACACATCAAATAATTTTTTAGACATGTTTAAAATTAACAGAAACTGTTAGGGGGTTAGGGTTTTGTTTTCGTGTTTTCCGTCGATCAAACTTCTAATTAGTTGCTAACAAGCTAGTAATGGTTTAGTTGGCTCTGATACCACTGTAAGTCCATGTCACGCACCCCACGAACTTGTGGGGAGGCGGAATATATGAAAAACGATTATCAAAGCTTCGTAACACGGACTTGAGCGCATGAATCGTATCTAAACCGTTACTAGCAAACAATGAGAGGTTTAACTACTCGGATTCGAAGTTATACTTCACGTTACTTGTCCTTCGGGTCTTCATCGCTGTCCTCCACTCCTTGTAGGCTCCTTGGTGTTAGTTATATGTATGCCCTAGAGGCCATTACTGTACATTGGATGTATATTGTAGTGGATGCTGGGATATATATAGGTAGGACTTTCTTGCTCGACATGATAGTACGCTATCTGGTTGTACTTTATCTTAACATGTATACTCTCTGTCTCTCTGATTACATGTTGATAAAGCCCTTAGGATGTATACTCGACTTCCAGGACTATGATACAGATCATACTAGTGGGGCCTGGGTAGTCAATGAGTACATCCTTCATTGTTCCTAGTCGTGGGAATATCGAGACGGGGCATCGATATTCCAGAGTAGACTGGCGCACATCCATCGCCCATCGCATGGGTCGAGAAGATATGCGCCAGTCTACTCTGGAATATCGATGCCCCGTATCGATATTCCCACGACTAGGAACAATGAAGGATGTACTCATTGACTACCCAGGCCCCACTACTATGATCTGCATCATAGTCCTGGAAGTCGAGTACACATCCTAAGGGCTTTATCAACATGTAATCAGAGAGACAGAGAGTATACATGTTAAGATAAAGTACAACCAGATAGCGTACTATCATGTCGAGCAAGAAAGTCCTACCTATATATGTCCCAGCATCCACTACAATATACATCCAATGTACAGTAATGGCCTCTAGGGCATACATATAACTAACAATCTCCCACTTGCACTAGGGCCATCTGTAGCAGTGGTCGCAGTATCTAATACTCAACCATCCCATATGAGTCTCTCTCTGGGAAAAGGCCTTCGTGAGTGGATCCGCCGTGTTGTCCTCTGAGTCTTCTCTCCTAACCTCGATCACCCTGGAGATCAACTATCTCCATGATCAGGTGATGCTTCCTCAGAATATGTCTGGGTCACTGATGGGACCAGGGTTCCAGGGCCGAAGCCACACTTCCATTGTCATACAATGGCAGGAACCTAGTTCATCTTATGAACCAATATACACCCAAACTGCCTCTTTGGGAGTATCTTTAGTAGCGATGTTACCAGCCTTTATCGTCTAGTTTGCCACGGTATCGAGCTTGGAACTCTTCCAACATACCGTCCCTTTACTGAGGGTAAAGACAGTGCCTGTGACTGACATTCAGTCGTCTTTATCACCCTGGAACTCTTCCAGTGATTCACCCCAGGATCGATTGATACCATCTCACTACATCTAGTGAGAATCCTAGCATCCAATTACATCTATCTCATAGATGAAAACTCAGGATTTAGGAGGTATCACTTTGATCCTATTTGGGGAATCCTAGTGATAATAGGAGATCGATCGATCGTAGTATAGGAAACTCTTTTCCTATCAAGAGTATGTTGTCTACGTACAATACGAAGATGACCACCTTACTCTCTACTACCCTTTTGTATATACAAGGTTCGTCTACCATTTAGATGAAGTCAAACACTTTGACTATCACATCAAAACAGGCATTCCAACTCCGCGATGCCTGCTTCATTATGTAAAGCAACTTGCACACGTTTCCGCTGCTCCCACTGTTTACGAGGACCTCTGGCCGTGTTCTTATAGACGTTCTCTTCTAAATCAGTATTTAGAAAAGCAGTCATGGCACCCAACCGCCATATATCGTAGTCATGGTAAGTAGGATCTGGACAGACTTAAGCATAGCTGCTGGAAAAAGGTTTCATCATTATGCACGCCTGGTCGATGACGAAAACCTTTAACAAGTCTAGCTTTGAAAGTCTCAACTTTTCCATCTACACCAAGTAATCTTCTCAAGATATACTTGCTCCTGATGGGGATTTAACTCTTCAGATATAGCAGCTAAAGTCCATACTTTGCTGGTGTACATGGATTCCATCTCAGATCGCTAAGCATCCAGCCATTCTTACAGAGTCCCTACTCTCGATGGCCTGCTCGAAACTAGTTGGGTCATCATCTCATGATGCAATCCTTGCTCCCACTGTTATCGAGAAACTGAGGTATCTCTCAGGCGGATGAGGAACCCTACTAGATCGGCGGAGAGGCTGAGGTTCGTCGGGAACTATAGAATCTTATGGTTCTGTCAAATCATCAACTGCAGTTTTGTATAGCTGGAACCTTTCCAGTTCTACAGAACTGATTTTGCCTCGATCTTGTCCGGATTTTGCTTTAAACATAGGCCGGACAACCCCAAATCTTAACTAGCTTAAGAGATGGGTTCATCCCATACCATATCTCATATGGAGTGGTAGGCACTGATTTGATTCAAACCTAATTCAATAGGTATGCAGCTTCTCAAGTGCATAACTCCCAAAAGGAAATAGGAAACTCAGTAGTACTCATCATAGAGCACACCATATCTAATATTGTGTGATTGCTCCACCCTGATACACCGTTGTGCTGTGGTGTATTCAGAGGAGTAACACTGAGAGAGAATCTCATTCTCCTTTAGAATAGTCCAGGAATTCTATGCACAAGTATTCTCCTCCCTGATCTTATCATAGGACATAATACTTATACCCGTATTTTGGTTCTCTACTTCTAACTTATATTCTGTGAATATCTCAAAAGGTTCGGACTTATGTCTCAACAGGAACATATGACTGAATCTTGAGAGATTATCAGAGAATATAATGAAGTATAAAGAACCAGTCCTGGCATGTGTAGACAGGAGACCTTACATACATCATAATGTATCAGTCCCAAGAGTTTACCAACTCTTTCTCTGTTTCCAATAAACAGAGCTATGGTCATCTTATCTTTGTGACATGACTGGCAAGTTTCACAAGATGTAAATTTAAACTGATTTAAATATGCATCTAAAATGTAACTTCAGCCAGTCGGGTCGCATTGATATAACCTAGTCTACAATGCCTCAAGAATGATTCGTTCATTTCTGAACTCTTCCTCTTGTGTGTGTTCTGTATACTAGGAACTGTCGTTTGATTTAGAACTTCAATGCTTTTAGATAACGTGCCTGAACCGATCAACTTTTGATATAGGAAATGTTCAAAACATTATCCAGCAATACAAAATTATATCATTTCTTTACTAATAAAGAGACTGATACGATTTTGTATATCAGGTTCGGTATCTAATAGCATTTGTTCAGAATCAATGTATTGGTAATACAGGGTGACAGTGACCAACAGACTTGGCTGCAACACTTGCCCCGTTTTCTGCCTCATGAAACTTATCACCCGTTCTCAGTTTTTGTACCTTTTTGTAGCCCTATGTAACAGCTTACATATCTGGGATCCTGATACGGTATCATATACCCAAGATACAGAGGATACTGAGACAGTTCTGTTTAACGAACACACCCGAAGAAGATGCATCATATGCACTTTCTTCGTTTGGGCGGCATAGGAATTCTGGTATTCCCCTATTTCCTGCTCTGTCTTATAACAATTATAAGTTGGAGCGGGACCAACGTTCCCCAGCTCAGTATAACAAGCGGGTTCGGTCAATACATCCATATTATTATCTTGATTAAGGCGTGATATGGTCGCTACCTGGAGAGAGAAAGAAGAAAACACTCAGCGTGCGCTCTTGCAAGATTAGATTGGTTATGTATTTTATCTAATCAGGATGGCTCCCGCTGTTTTTATCAAATCTTCCCTCAAACCCTAAAAGGAAAGACTAGCCGGGATTAATCACACTCTACAAGTTCGCCAATCTTTCAGCCAGGCCAGTGTCGGTACTTTGAGGGAGGTTCCCCGTGCTTTCGCACAGACCTAATTACTGTAAACCTCGTTTTCCCAGAGGCGTAACCCCGTTGACACCTTTCTAGACACCTACTTGATCGGCTAATTGCAAAGTGCAAAACTCTCCCAGGAGTAACAATTACTCACAGTGGGTATCGGGATCCAACTATCACATAGAAGGTATGCAATCTCATTGCAAGTTTCAACACTTGAAACTCCCGATAATGGTTTTTACCCCTAGCACCTATGACCTTAATTATGGTCAACAAATCATAAGTACTAGTCAAGTTCTACCCGTCATTTCGTGATTAATTAGACCCACCCACATGACCCTTAACTAAGGTCAACAAAGTCACGCGACTGTCCTAACTAATCGCATCATATGCGGTGTAGGAAGACATCACTTAGCTACCGTACACTGTGCCTTGACTATGGTCAACAAACACAGCACGAATACTAAGTACTCTACTTCCTAAAATGACGGAGGGTTGCGAATGGGTTTTGTGAAAACCTTTAACGCTTTGAACTTGATCTCGTTGCGGAATCAAATGTTTTTTAAATGGAATGTTTTTCGAAGCTTTTCTAGTTTTGCTAAAGGGATCACTCCCGGTGAAGGGATCGTCGGCCCTTTCCTCGTCGAATGAGGTGCGGGATATATCATATATATCGCTGTGCAAAGCAGAAACTATAGAAGCTATCAAAAGACAAACCGAGTGATGTAGCATTTGCCAGTTATTGCTAAAGGAGTCACTCCCGGTGAAGGGATCTCGGTCCTTTCCCTATCGAATAAGGTGCAGGATGTTCTACAAGGAACACCACGATGCAAAGCAAGAACTGTAGCTACCTGTTTTATTTTGAAATTCGATTCCACAACATCAATTAGGTTTATTTTCTTTCATTAATCTCATTAATGAATATCCCATCATTTAAATTACCTAAACATCACAGATAAATATGACGTACACTTATGCCATCCGCATTCGCCTCGATGTCCCCTCGTGCACCGTTAGGTTAGGTAACTAACGGCAGAGCGAGGCAGGGCTAGCGCGGGTGTAAAACATAAGCAACGTCTATATAATATATCATATATACTATATATAATACCTGTCACAGAATATCGCATGATCACATCACAGATAAAGCACAGCAAAAGAAACATATGAAATATTAGATATACTAGGACGTCCGTGTTTTCAATACGAGCCAGTATAAAACACGGATTCCACGGTCGTGATGAATAGCCAATCCCACACCCCAAGACCCCTACGAGAGCAGCAAGCAACCCTACCAATTCTAGTGTTAGGAGACCCGGACTCGACTCCTCGAGTTGGTCTCCCACTGGACCCCAGAACCCGGTTACTTGTGCTCCCCTCCTTGGGTCTATCCTAGTGCAGAAATGTAAATAATATACATCAACGGTGACAACTTCCGCAACCTGGAAGTGCCCCAATAAAAGAATATTACATACAAGTTTTTACATGAATGAAAATGAAAAAACACTCATCTCACATAAAGACCCCCCGGCTATTCAAACACGACGATCCAATATAACATATCCAGCAACACATAACATCACATGTCATCAACGTAAGTAAATATGCGCATCCCAATTGTCGTTGACATATAGCAACGAAACCGGCGATATCACATATTACACTTACGGTCACAGAAAAGAAAGTGTAAAACTACAACAGTTGGAATCCGCAACCTCTTTAGACATCGCATGCCCAATCAAATGAATTCCTTAGACATCGCATGCCTAACAATTATAAACCCCGCATTTTAGTCTCAAAATCGAAAACACTTTTCAATATCGAGTCGGGCAATTCAACAGGATTCCCGACATTCTGATCGAATGCTCGTCGCAAACTTTAGTAGGCGGCCGCACCCCCGGTACCGTCGACGAAGTGCACCAAGGCGGAACACCGCTGCCGCGAGCACCCGACCGGATGCTTTCGGCGACGGGGTTCTCCTACAGTCACTTGGTCGGGGTAATGGAGTGAGGCTGTCTATTAAGTTTACCCGGCGAGTATCCACGTACGCTACGTGATTGCGACGGACTTTTGATCACATCAAAATTCCGTGGCAACCGATCAAGTGAGACTAAACTGCTATGTTTATAACATTCATCAAGTCATCTCATAACTCTTTGTGAATTCCAAATGTTGTATCACATTCCGGATAAATAGAAAATGCTAAACTTTTCGATCGAACGATCGAACACCCAAGTTTTCCCGAAACAGCTCAACACATGAAATAAGTCTAACAACATTCAGTTCGTGCCTCAGTACCAACGGTCCAGCCGTAGAAGGGTCATGCCAACGCCTCACATGTGGCACGCCGTACTGCCCCAAACCCGAAGGTTCAAAGGGCAGTTCAAGACGGTCACATAATCGAGTTAAGGTTTGTTGTCTTCTAGAGGGTCCATCGCGTTACTTGCACTACTTAGAACATCGTTAAACTACGGAAAAATCCAACAATTGGAAATTTCCCGGCAGGGGAAAAAGTGGGTATTTATATCCGGTCGAACTTTTTAACATATTCTAAAATACCCGGAAAAACACACTGACAGAATTAGACAATCCGATCGATATACCGAGTCCCCAATACGACCCAGAAAATGCAACTCTGGAAAAAATTATTAAAATCCCCAGGAAAGCCAGCACAGAAAACTAAGAATTACTGTGCAAACTTGGATGCACAAAACGACAAAATGGCCGCGGAACCGCCGCATGAGTCTCGACCCATGCGATGGGCGATGGATGATCCCATATCCATTGGTGTTTGACATCGAAGATGGTATGCGGGTGCTCAGTGGAGACTGGGTACACTGAACGGACTCGCCGAGAACTCCCAGATGGTATTATACCTCACGTCAGATGGCAGTTCTCTGGTGACACTCGTACAGCTTAGTCTGTTGACCCGAGATCGTCATAGAGTCTTGTGTGTCTCCCACTGTGCTTTGATTTCCACCCTACCACGGCTCTACTGAGTTGTGCAAACAGATGGTTTTTGGGTACAGTCCCGATTCACATGGAGGCAATGACCGATAGGAGGGGATTCGTCTCTCCCGGTATTGGGGGTTGATGTTGTGCTATGCTCGACTGGCCATAACAGGAAATCCCTGGCCAGGGTTGCAGTGATATACTGGTAAGAGTTATCAGTAGTTTCACGAATGTTATGGACCTTACGTCGGCATGACTTATCGAGCTATTGGCGTCTGACGTTTACCACCCCTAGGCGAGATATACGACATATCAGACGAACAGACCGGACTATACGGTAAGTGTTACTGGTTGGATTCACAGGAGTGTGAGCGGGCTTGCTCGTCGATCTTCTGATCGCTCAATACCCGGGTGGCCGTTACGTTTAGCAGATCGCTTGCGGCTTGTGGGTGTTTGATATGATCATCATCTGCTGCCGGCGTATTGACGAGTCTTTAGAGTCCTACACAGAGGTTTCCTGGCTCAAGCGAAACGAAATAGGAGTGGATATGAGATATGGGCGGGACCGAGAATAATGCGTGTATGTGATACCGTATTCTATTCTCGCGATGAATGTATCGAATGGTTATATGCGATATAACCTAGTTATCAAATCAAGGATTGATTCGATAAGCCGATACATATGATACTGGTCGGTTATATCCGATATGACCGGATCGTTAAATCAAGTGTTGATTTAATGATTTAGTGCATATTTATATATTTGATATATTACTTTGCGTTAACTAGTATTGGTTCACTTTAAAAGGATTTTCTCACTTGAATTGTACACATTGTATATGCGATATAGTTTTGTGCACATGTTTGTATCATGTTTGATGATACATGCTTACTTAGTTAAGTGTAAAGAATCAAACCATGGTTTAAGTTAATGATTAGGGTTTTGATTATTTATTCATTTATCTTTCTTATTTATTCATTTTGGAAAAGAAAAAGATAAATGAATGGTTGCATGTTTTGTTTTTTAGTTGAAGTTTCTTGAAACTTTGACTAAGTCACTCTTTTGTTCTTATGCTTAACCCTAACCATCCTTTTAACCATGGTCTTTTCTCTACACTTAACTATAGTTGAAAGTATGATAAGTATTGATTTATTTTATCTAATAAAAAAGACTTATCATATCTTCTTCTTCTTCATCTTCTTCAATAAAAGGAGAAAGCTTGCTACTCCAATGGCAAGTGATGAAAACTAGTGAGAAATCCAAAACTAAAGTCTACCCACTTCCTATTTCTTCATCCTCTACCTCTTGCCAAGTTGTATAGGGTGTTTACTTCACAAGTTTTCAAAGCTTGGTGAAGTTGGAGCTTGTTCTTGTGATGCTTCGACGTAGATCATCTTCGGCATCGAACCGACGATCAAGCCCGCCTATTCTTCGATGATGCCAATGCTAGAGTCAAGGGTTTGATTTGGACAGCGGAGGGAGATCATCACGGAGCTTAGGAAGTGGTGGACCGGATCTACAAAGGTTGTAGTCACTTACCTTAGCATTTATTTCCGTTTACATGCTTGCTTTGCCTAGATATCTAGTAAACGATCCGTATTAGGGTTTGTAGGCACCCGTAAAATTTGATTTGTGCATGTTTGATCACTTGTGAGACTCCATAAGAGTGCCTAGGAACCCTACACTTGGAACATCGGCACCTCAACGGCCTCCTCGAGTCAAAGACGATCCACCCAAGAGCTCCTACGCCAAGCTTGATCTCTAACTTGAGATAACGAGGTGGCTCAAAGTGCTAATCTAAGCTACCTAGGGGATATAGAGTGAGGTTATGGATGTATTAGTCTATCTAATCCTTGATCTCAACACATGAGAGGGGAGGATTAGGGTTTCAAGAGAGAGCTTGAGGAGAGAGAAGGTGAGCATAAGAATGATATTGAAAAATGAACTCATTTGAATATATATCAACCATAACAATTTATCAAATATGTAATATACATGATTAATCATCATGGTTGATGCATTCACCTTGTGTGATTCATCTCATGAGTCATTAGCTCAATAAATGAAGCATTAACTCCATGGATGAATCACACAAATGAGTCATTAAGCAATAAATGCTTATGCCACATTAACCCCCAAGTCACCATGCACCTAGAAGCTTCCCGGAAAAATACGAGAACGCCTCTCCAATCCGTGAAAACACGGAAAAACTTTGGACTGTATAAATCCAATAACCTGATACTAGAATCTGGCTTAAACCAAAACCGGCTAGTAAAAACCGTTCGAACGCCGTACGTGCGTAAACACACGTATGCGTCCGAACCCTTGTCGTAAAACCATACGACCTCTATATCGTCTCGCCTGGAGCAGGGAAACCCTCTGTGTGGGACTCTAAAGACTCGACACTACGCTGGCAGTGGGTTTAACCACAGACCGCAAGCAGCACTAGCTGTACGTAATAGTCCCCAAGTAGATGTCGTTAAGAAGGCCGATGAGGAAACCCATCCGAACTCCTACTGAGCCTGATGTGACAATCTTCGTACAGTCCGGTCTGTTCGTCTAAGACTATCGCATATCGAGCCTTGGGGGCGGCAAGCGTCAGTCCCCTAATAGCGGTATAAGTCGTGTCGGAGAGTAGCCCATTACACCCTGAGAAATTACTGGAACCTACCAGTAAACCTCGCTTGCCCTGGCCAGGGACTTTGCGTAATGGCTCTCTGACACAGCGCGATATCAACTCCCAATACAGGGAGAGACGAATCCTGTCTAACCGCCACTGCCTCCAAGTGCTCGGGACTGCACCCAACTGCTACCTGTTTGCACGACTCCTTTGAGCCGTGGTAGGATAGCAATCTAAGAACAGTGGGACACACTCGAGGCGAAGTAGTAGTGGCAAGTCTGCGGACTATGCTGTACTCATGTCATCTGGGAACTGTTAACCGACGATTGGTATAATACCAACCAACAGTTCCCCTGCGAGTCCTGTCCGGTGTACCCGTAACCTAACGAGCACCTGCATACTATCTCCAGTACGACGTACTGATGGCTGTGGGACAGACCATCTCCCCAACTGGGATGAGAAGCGTACACACTAGTCTACTCTGGAGTATCGATGCCCTTTCTCGAAAATTCTACGACTAGGGACAAGTATAGGATGTTGCTTATAGACAAGTATAGGATGTTGCTTATAGACAAGTATAGGATGTTGCTTATAGACTACCCAGCCCCCACTAGTGTGACAGCCATCACAACGTTGGTAATCAAGCAAAGATCCTATAGGCTCTACTAATATGTATAAGTGATACGTTACAAGTGTAAGGTTCCTAGGCACACTAATGAGGTCTCACAAGGCATCAACCATGCCAATTTCAAAAATTACAAGTGCCGAGAAACCCTAATACGGATCGTTGACTAGAGATTAGGCGAAAAATACAACTAGTTAACAACTTAACTAAGTGAACGGAAAATACAACCTTTGTAGATCCGGTCCTCCACCTCCATAGCTCCATGATGATGTCTCCTCGCTGTCCAAATCGAATCCATGACTCTAGCATCGGCTTCATCGGAGAAATGGGCGGGCTAGGTCGTCGACTTCGATGCCGAAGATGATCTACGTCGAGGCATCACAAGATCAAGCTCCAACTTCACCAAGCCATGAAACTTGTGAAGAAAACACCCTATACTACTTGGCAAGTGGTAGAGGATGAAGAAATAGGAAGTGGGTTCACTTTAGAATTGGATTTCTCACTCTTTTTCACTAGTTGCCATTGATGGAGGCAAGCTTCTTCATCTTGAAGAAGAAAAAGAAGAAGAAAAGAATATGATAAGTTATTCTCCAAATAGAAAATAAATGAATACTTATCATATAGCAACCATAGTTAGGTGTAGAGAGTAAACTAAGGTTAGTTAAATTGTTAGGGTTAGGAGATGAAGACAAAATGGTTGCTTTAGTCAAAGATGCTTTGAAGCTTCAAGCAAAGAACAAAGAAAGCCACCATTTTCTCTTTATCATTTTCTTTTGCCAAAATAAACAAAATAAATAAATAAATGAATAAGTAAATAAACAAAACCCTAACCACTCATATAACCATGGTTTAATTCTTTACATACACCCAAACTATCATGTATCATCAAACATGATACAATCAAATGTACAAAAGTATATCACATATACAATATGTACATCAAGTGAGAAAATCCATTTAAAGTGAAATAATACTAGTTAATGTAAAGTAATATATCAAATATATAATTATACATTAAATCATTAAATCAACACTTGATTTAACGATCCGGTCACATCGCATATGACCGACTAATATCCAATGTATCGACTTATCGAATCAATCCTCGATTCGATAACCAGGTTATATCGCATACAACCAATCGATACATTTATCGCGAGAATAGAATACGGTATCACATACACGCATTATTCTAGGTCCCGCACATATCTCATATGCGCTCCTATTTCGTTTCGCTTGAGCCAGGAAACCTCTGTGTAGGACTCTAAAGACTCGTCAATACGCCGGCAGCAGGTGATGATCATATCAAACACCCACAAGCCGCAAGCGGTCTGCTAAACGTAACGGCCACCCGGGTATTGAGCGATCAGAAGATCGACGAGCAAGCCCGCTCACACTCCTGTGAATCCAACCAGTAACACTTACCGTACAGTCCGGTCTGTTCGTCTGATATGTCGCATATCTGCCTAGGGGTGGTAAACGTCAGACCCCAGTATCTCGATAAGTCGTGTCGATATGAGGTCTATAACAGTTCGAGATACTATGGATAACACTTACCGGTAAATCTCAGCAACCCTGGCCAGGGATTTCCGGTTATAGCCAATCGAACACAGCGCAACATCAACTCCCTATACCGGGAGAGACGAATCCCCTCCTATCGCTCATTGCCTCCATGTGATTCGGGACTGTACCCAAAAGCCACCGTTTTGCACGCCCTCTTGGACGTGGTAAGGTGGAAATCAAAGCACAGTGGGAATCACACAAGACTCTATGACGATCTCGGGTCTACAGACTAACCTGTACCAGTGTCACCAGAGAACTGCCATCTGACGTAAGGTATAATACCATCTAGGAGTTCTCGGCGAGTCCGTCCAGTGTACCCAGTCTCCACTGAGCACCCGTATATCATCTCTGATGTCAAACACCAATGGATATGGGATCATCCATCGCCCATCTGTATGGGTCGAGAAGGTATACGCTAGTCTACTCTAGTATATCGATGCCCCGTCTCGATATACCCCACGACTAGGGACCTTGAAGGATGTACTTATGGACTACCATATCCCCACTAGTATGATCCGCATCATAGTCCAGGTAGTCAAGTACACATCCTAAGGGCTTTACCAACATGTAACAGAGAGACAATCAGTATACACGTTAAGGTAAAGAGTAACCAGATAGCATACTATCATGTCGAGCAAGAAAGTCATCCCTATATATATCCCAGCATCCACTACAATATACATCCTATGTACAGTAATGGCCTCTAGGGCATACATATAACTAACAATCTCCCACATGCACTAGGGCCATCTGTAGCAGTGGTTGTAGTATCTCATACTCAACCATCCCATAAAAGTCCCTCTCTGGGAAAAGGCCTTTGTGAGTGGATCCGCCGTGTTGTCCTCTGAGTCTACTCTCCTGACCTCGATCACCCTGGAGATCAACTATCTCCATGATCAGGTGATACTGCCTTAGAATACGTCTGGATCACTGATGGGACGGACGTTCCTTGGCATAAGCCACAACTCCATTGTCACACAATGGGAGGAACTAAGTTCATCTCATGAACAAATATACATCCAGACTGCCTCTTTGGTAGCATCTTAAGTAGCGATGTATCCAGCCTTTATCGTCTAGTATGCCACGGTATCTAGCTTGGAACTCTTCCAACATACCGTCCCTTTACTGAGGGTAAAGACAATGCCTGTGACTGACTTTCAGTCGTCATTATCACCCTGGAACCCTTCCAGTGATTCTCACCAGGATCGATTGATACCATCTCACTACATCTAGTGAGTATTCTAACACCCAATAACATATATCTCATAGATGAAAACTCAGGATTTAGGAGGTATCACTTTGATCCTATATGGAGAATCATTGTGATAAGTGGAGATTGACCGAGCGTAGCATAGGAAACTGATTTCTTATCAAGAGTATGTCATCCACGTACTCTACGAGGATCAACAACATACTCCTTACTACCTTTTTGTATATACAAGGTTCATCTACCATTTTGATGAAGTCAAACTCTTTGACTACTACATCAAAACAGACATTCCATCTCCGCGATGCCTGCTTTATCACATAAAACATCTTGCACGCGTTTCCGCTGCTCCCACTTTTTACGAAGCCCTCTGGCTGTGTTCTTATAGACGTTCTCTTCTAAATCATTATTTAGAAAAGCAGTCATGGCACCCAACCGCCAGATATCGTAGTCATGGTATGTAGCCGTGGCAAGTAGGATCTGGATGGACTTAAGCATTGGTACTTGAAAAGGTTTCACCATTATCCCTGCCTGGTTGATAACGAAAACCTTTAACAAGTCTAGCTTTGAAAGTCTCAACCTTTCCATGTACACCAAGTAATCTTCTCAAGATTTACTTGCTCCTGATGGGGATTTAACCCTTCAGATAAAGCAACCAAAGTCCATACTTTGTTGGTGTATAAGGATTCCATCTCAGATCGCTAAGCATCTAGCCATTCTTACAGAGTCCCTACTCTTGATGGCCAGCTCGAAACTAGTTGGGTCATCATCTCATGATGCATTCCTCACTCCCACTGTCATAGAGAAACCGAAGTATCTCTCAGGTGGGTGAGGAACCCTACTAGATCGGCGGAAAGGCTGAGATTCGTTGGTTACTATTGAATCCTTCGGTTCTACCAAATCATCAGCTATAGTTTGTATAGCTGGAACATTTCCAGTTCTACATAACAGATCTTGCCTCGAGCTTGTCCGGATTTTGCTTTTAGACATAGGCCGGACAACCCCAAATCTTAACTAACTTAAGATATGGGCTCTTCCCTTTCCATATCACATATGAAGCGGTAGGCATCTGATTTGATTGGAACCCTATTCAATAGGTATGCAACTTCATAAGTGCATAACTCCCAAAAGGAAATAGGAAACTCAGTAGTACTCATCATAGAGCGCACCATATCATATAGGGTGTGATTGCTCTGCCCCGATATACCATCGTGCTATGGTGTATACGGAGGAGTAATGCTGAGAGAGAATCTCATTCTCCTTTAGAAGAGTCCAGGATTTTCGTGCTCAAGTTTTCTCCTCCTCGATCACATCAAAGGATATAATACTTATACCCGTATTTTGGTTCTCTACATCTAAATCATATTCTGTGAATATCTCAAAAGGTTCGGACTTGTGTTTCAACAGGAACATATGTCTGAATCTTGAGAGATCATCAGAGAATGTAATGAAGTACAAAGAACCGGTCTTGGTATGTGTAGACAGGGGACCTACATACATCAACATGTATCATCCCAAGAGTTCACTAACTCTTTCTCTGTTTCCAGTAAACGGAGCTATGGTCATCTTATCTCTGTGACATGACTGGCAAGTTTCATAAGATGTAAATTTAAACTGATTTAAATATGCATCTAAATGTAACTTTAGCTAGTCGGGTCACATTGATCTGACCTAGTCTACAATACCTCAAGAAGGATCAGTTCATTTCTGAACTCTTCCTCTTGTGTGTGTTCCGTATACTAAGAACTGTAGTTTGATTTAGAACAACAATGCTTTTAGATAACGTGCCTGAACCGATCAATTTTTGATATAGGAAATGTTCAAAACATTATCCAACAATAATAAATTTTATCATTTCTTTACTAATAAAGAGACTGATATGATTTTGTATATCAGGTTCGGTATCTAATAACATTCGTTTAGAATCAATGTATTCTGGTAATTCAGGGTGACAGTGACCAACAGACTTGGCTGCAACACTTGCACCGTTTTCTGCCTCATGAAACTTATCACCCGTTCTCAGTTCTTTACCTATTTGTTGCCCTATGTAACAAATTACTTATGCGGGATCCTGATCCGGTATCATATACCCAGGAGGTAAAGGACACTGAGAAACAATTCTATGTAACGAACACAGCCGAAGAAGATGCATCATATGCACTTTCTTCGTTTGGGCGGCATGGGAAATCTTGTATTCCCCAATTTCCTGCTCTGTCTTATAACAATTATAAGTTGGAGCGGGACCAATGTTCCCCAGCTCAGTATAACAAGTGGGTTCGGTCAATATATCCGTTTTATTATCTTGATTAAGGCGTGATATGGTCGCTACCTGGAGAGAGAGAGAAGAAAACACTCAGCGTATGCTCTTGCAAGATCAGATTGGTTATTATTTTATCTAATCAGGATGGCTCCCACTGTTTTTATCAAATCTTCCTTCAAACCCTAAAAGGAAAGACTAGCCGGGATTAATTACACACTACAAGTTCGCCAATCTTTCAGCCAGGCCAGTGTCGGTACTTTGAGGGAGGTCCCCCGTGCTTTCGCACGAACCTAATTACAGTAAACCTCGTTTTCCCAGAGGCTTAACCCCGTTGACACCTTTCTAGACACCTACTTAATCGACTAATTGTAATGTGTAAATCTCTCCCAGGAGTAACTCTTACTCGCAGCGGGTATCGGGATCCAACTATCTCATAGAAGGTATGCAATCTCATTGCAAATTTCAACACTTGAAATTCCCGATAATATTTTTCCCCTAACGTGCTATGACCTTGACGAAAGCCAACAAACCATAGCCCGCTAGTCAAGTTCAACCCGTCATTTCCTGATTGAATTAAACCCACCCGCACGACCCTTGACGAAACCCAACAAAGCCGCACGACTACCCTAATCCAATCGCATCGTATGCTGCAGATAAGCAGCATATAGCTACCGCACACTGCACCTTGACGAAAGCCAACAAATGCAGCACGAATACTATATACAACTTATCTGAAATGACGGAGGGCTACGACAGGTTTTTCTGAAAACCTATTGCGTAATGAACTTGATATCGTTGAAGAATCGAATGATTTTTGAAATGGAGTGTTTTTTAGGCTTTTCTAGTTTTGCTAAAGGAGTCACTCCCGGTGAAGGGATCGTCGGTCCTTTCCTCGTCGAATGAGGTGCGGGAAATATCATATATATCACTGTGCAAAGCAGAAACTATAGAAGCATCAAAAGACAAACCGAGGGTTGTAGCATCTGCCAGTTATTGCTAAAGGAGTCACTCCCGGTGAAGGGATCTCGGTCCTTTCCTCGTCGAATGAGGTGCGGGATATATCATATACATCACTGTGCAAAGCAAGAACTGTAGCTACCTGTTTTTATTTTGAAATTCGATTCTACAACATCTTTAGGTTTCTTTTACTTTCATTAATCATATTAATGAAGTCCCATCATTTAAGTCACCTAAATATCACAGATAAATACGACGTACACTTATGCCATCCGCATTCGCCTCGATGTCCCCTCGTGCACCGTTAGGTTAGGTAACTAACGGCAGAGCAGGGCAGGGCTAGCGCGGGTGTAAAACATAAGTAACGCCTATATAATATATCATATATACTATATACTGTATCTATCACAGAACATCACATGATCACATCACAGATATCGCAGCAGAAGAAACATATATGAAGTATTGGATATACTAGGACGTCCGTGTTTTCAATACGAGCCAGTATAAAACACGGATTCCACGGTCGCGATGAATAGCCAAACCCACACCCCTAGACCCCTACGAGAGCGGCAAGCAACCCAACCAATTCTAGAGTTAGGAGACCCGGACTCGACTCCTCGAGTTGGTCTCCCACTGGACTCCAGAACCCGGTTACTTGTGCCCTCCTCCTTGGGTCTATCCTAGTGCGGAAAAGTAAATAATATACAAAAGGTGACATTTTCCGCAACCTGGAAGTGCCCCAATAAAAGAATATTACATACAAGTTTTTTTTACATGAATGAAAATGAAAAACACTCATCTCACATAAAAACCCCCGGCTATTCAAACACGACGATCCAATATAACATATCCAGCAACACATAACATCACATATCATCAACGTAAGTAAATATGCGTATCCCAATTGTCGTTGACATATAGCAACGAACCCGGCGATATCACATATTACACTTACGGTCACAGAAAAGAAAGTGTAAAACTACAACAGTTGGAATCCACAACCTTTATAGACATCGCATGCCTAATCCAATGAATTCCTTAGACATCGCATGCCTAACAATTATAAACCCCGCATTTTAGTCTCAAAATCGAAAACACTTTTCAATACAAAGTCGGGCAATTCAACAAGATTCCCGGCATCCAGATCGAATGCTCGTCGCAAACTTTATTAGGCGGCCACACCCCTGATACCGTCGACGAAGTGCACCAAGGCGGAACACCGCTGTCGCGAGCACCCGGACGGATGCTTTCGGCGACGGGGTTCTCCTACAGTCACTTGGTCGGGGCTTTGGGGTGTAGCTGTCTATTAAGTTTACCCGGCGAGTATCCGCGTACGCTACGTGATTGCGACGGACTTTTGATCACATCAAAATTCCGTGGCAACCGATCAAGTGAGACTAAACTGCTATGTTTATAACATTCATTCAGTTATCTCATAACTACGTGTGGATTCCAAGTATTGTATCCCATTCTAGATAAATAGAAGATGTTAAACTTTCCGATCAAACAGTCAAACACCCAAGTTTTCCCGATACAGCTCAACACATGAAATAGGTTTAAAAACATCTAGTTCATGCCTCAGTACCAACGGTCCTGTCGTAGAAGGGTCAAGCCAACGCCTCACATGTGGCACGCCGTACTACCCCAAACCCTAAGGTTCAAAGAGCAATTCAAGACGGTCACATAATCGAGTTAAGGTTTGTTGTCTTCTATAGGGTCCATCGCGTTACTTGCACTACTTCGAACATTGTTAAACCATGGAAAGATCCAACACTTGGAAATTTCCCGACAGGGGAAAAATTGGGTATTTATATCCGGTCGAACTTTTTAACATATTCTAAAATTATCCGGAAAACACATAGACAAGATTAGACAATCCGATTGAATCCACGAAGCTCCAAAACACCCCAGAAAACTCAACTCTTGAGTGAAAATTAAAAATTCCCAGAAAACTCAGCACCTGAATAGAAAAATTACTGTGCAAAAATTATAAGCTAATCTCATAAACTGGCCGCGGAACCGCCGCAGAAGCCAGGCTTCTGCCGCGGTTCCGCCGCGCTTTAGACACATCATTAGGTAATTTTTGCACCGTAATTCTTAGAATTCCCTGCTGAATTTTTTAAGCATTTTTAATCTGGAAAAAACCCAGTTTTTGAAAAAAATCCAGAGAGCATTTTGGAGTTAGGGTTTCGGTATGATCGGACTTCTAACTCCGTCTACGCATCGCCTAAGGCTCTAGCTAGGCTCTGATACCACTGTAAGATTCCTAGGCACACTAATGAGGTCTCACAAGGCATCAACCATGCCAATTTCAAAAATTACAAGTGCCGAGAAACCCTAATACGGATCGTTGACTAGAGATTAGGCGAAAAATGCAACTAGTTAACAACTTCACTAAGTGAACGGAAAATACAACCTTTGTAGATCCGGTCCTCCACCTCCATAGCTCCATGATGATGTCTCCTCGCTGTAGAAATCGAATCCATGACTCTAGCATCGGCTTCATCGGAGAAATGGGCGGGCTAGGTCATCGACTTCGATGCCGAAGATGATCTACGTCGAGGCATTACAAGATCAAGCTCCAACTTCACGAAGCCATGAAACTTATGAAGAAAACACCCTATACTACTTGACAAGTGGTAGAGGATGAAGAAATAGGAATTGGGTTCACTTTAGAATTGGATTTCTCACTCTTTTTCACTAGTTGCCATTGATGGAGGCAAGCTTCTTCATCTTGAAGAAGAAGAAGAAGAAGAAAAGAATATGATAAGTTATTCTCCAAATAGAAAATAAATGAATACTTCTCATATAGCAACCATAGTTAGGTGTAGAGAGTAAACTAAGGTTAGTTAAATGGTTAGGGATAGGAGATGAAGACAAAATGGTTGCTTTAGTCAAAGATGCTTTGAAGCTTCAAGCAAAGAACAAAGAAAGCCACCATTTTCTCTTTATCATTTTCTTTTGCCAAAATAAATAAAATAAATAAATAAATGAATAAGTAAATAAACAAAACCCTAACCACTCATATAACCATGGTTTAATTCTTTACATACACCCAAACTATCATGTATCATCAAACATGATACAATCAAATGTACAAAAGTATATCACATATACAATATGTACATCAAGTGAGAAAATCCATTTAAAGTGAACTAATACTAGTTAATGTAAAGTAATATATCAAATATATAATTATACATTAAATCATTAAATCAACACTTGATTTAACGATCCGGTCACATCGCATATGACCGACTAATATCCAATGTATCGACTTATCGAATCAATCATCGATTTGATAACCAGGTTATATCGCATACAACCAATCGATACATTTATCGCGAGAATAGAATACGGTATCACATACACGCATTATTCTCGGTCCCGCACATATCTCATATGCGCTCCTATTTCGTTTCGCTTGAGCCAGGAAACCTCTGTGTAGGACTCTAAAGACTCGTTAATACGCCGGCAGCAGGTGATGATCATATCAAACACCCACAAGCCGCAAGCGGTCTGCTAAACGTAACGGCCACCCGGGTATTGAGCGATCAGAAGATCGACGAGCAAGCCCGCTCACACTCCTGTGAATCCAACCAGTAACACTTACCGTACAGTCCAGTCTGTTCGTCTGATATGTCGCATATCTCGCCTAGGGGTGGTAAACGTCAGACCCCAGTATCTCGATAAGTCATGTCGATATGAGGTCTATAACAGTTCGAGATACTACGGATAACACTTACCGGTAAATCTCAGCAACCCTGGCCAGGGATTTCCGGTTATAGCCAATTGAACACAGCGTAACATCAACTCCCTATACCGGGAGAGACGAATCCCCTCCTATCGCTCATTGCCTCCATGTGATTCGGGACTGTACCCAAAAGCCACCGTTTTGCATGCCCTCTTGGACGTAGTAAGGTGGAAATCAAAGCACAGTGGGAATCACACAAGACTCTATGACGATCTCGGGTCTACAGACTAACCTGTACCAGTGTCACCAGAGAACTGTCATCTGACGTAAGGTATAATACCATCTAGGAGTTCTCGGCGAGTCCGTCCAGTATACCCAGTCTCCACTGAGCACCCGTATATCATCTCTGATGTCAAACACCAATGGATATGGGATCATCCATCGCCCATCTGTATGGGTCGAGAAGGTATACGCTAGTCTACTCTGGTATATCGATGCCCCGTCTCGATATACCCACGACTAGGGACCTTGAAGGATGTACTTATGGACTACCATATCCCCACTAGTATGATCCGCATCATAGTCCAGGTAGTCAAGTACACATCCTAAGGGCTTTACCAACATGTAACAGAGAGACAATCATGATACACGTTAAGGTAAAGAGTAACCAGATAGCATACTATCATGTCGAGAAAGAAAGTCCTCCCTATATATGTCCCAGCATCCACTACAATATACATCCTATGTACAGTAATGGCCTCTAGGGCATACATATAACTAACAACAAGAAACATATGCACATATTAAAGTAGACACAAACCAAGTAGCATACTACCATTTTTAGCAAGACTGTATATACCACTGTGAATATCCCAAGCTTCCATTAAGTAATATACATACAAGTATGATACAATAATGGCCCCTAGGGCATATACACTAACATGATACACTTGGCCTTCACGCAATCTAAATCCCAGGTTTTGCGGATTTCCTTATCCGCATTACTGGATTTGGGACCTGGGACAGCAGGTGCCTTAGGGTGAGGACATACCCCAATTTGTCATAGGTCAAAGCCATTTTGACATTCCGCAGCCAATCTTTATAGTTTGGCCCTGTCAGTATATTTTTTTCTAATAGTAACTTATGTCCAGTCATATTTAGGGTCGCTGCAATTAGGAGAGAGAGAGAGAGCACTTTAGCATGATGCTCTTGCAAGTTTAGAGTGGTTTTTAGTTTATCTAAACTGGATGGCTCCCACTGTTTCTCGAATTCCTCCTCAAACCAAAAAGGAAGAACTAGTCAGGACTATTCTCACTGTACAATACTTGCTTAACCGTTCTGCCAGGCTGGTGTCAATACTTCGAGGGAGCTTTTCCAACGCTTTCGCGAAGTTCCTTAATTAAATAACCTCTTTTCTCTGTGGGCGTAACCCCGCTGACACCTTTCTCGGCACCTACTTGGTTTATAACATTGATCGTTAAGTGACGAATCACCTGATGAGTAGCATATACGCACAGTAGGATCGAAATCTAAATATCATCGTATGATAATGCTGAAGGAATCCTACCAACATTCATCAAACTCCAAATGGTATGCATCTCTTTGCAAATTTCAGTTTCTTTAGAAATTCCCGATAAAATTTTTGCCCCATGCTCTTATGACCTTGGCTTTGGTCAAAATTTCATAAGTCACATGTCAAGTTCTACCCATCATTATCTTGTTAATTTGAACCCATCCGTACATACCCCTGACTTTGGTCAAATGATAATACGACTGTCCTAAATTAACTCATCTATCTATGCAACAAATGAATACCCAGCAGCTACCAAACACTATGCCTTGACTTTGGCCAAAATGCATAGCTTGAATACTACTGATACCCAAATGAAATGACGGAGGGCTACGAATGGTTTTGGCGAAACCGTGAACGTAGTGAACTTGATATGACCGAAGGAACCTGATAGCTTTTAAAAGGAGTGGTTAAAGCTCCGCAATTAAAAATATCCTCTGTTTTAAAATAACCGAGTGGTTTCTTTTAAATTGTTCCAACGATTCAACTTTTGGTTTATTTTCTTTGCATTAATAATAATGCGTCCCATCATTAACCTATCATTGCAGAAAACAACGAAAATACAACGTCTTCTTATGCCATCCGCATTCGCCACTGGGTCCCGTCATCACCCGTTAGGTTACTTAACTAACGACAGAGCGGGGGCTGGGCTAGCGCGGGTGTAAAACATAAGTGACGTCTAAATAGCTATCATATATAGATATTGTACATTCCTCAGACGCAATAATAGGCATTCCAGATCACAGATGAACATTATTGGATATGCAAGCAATCCGCGTTTTTTTTGAGCCTGCAACGAAAGACGGATTACACAGTTGTGATGAATAGCCATTACCCCACCCTAGACCCCTACGGGTATGGCAAACTACCCGCCAAGTACCCGAAGTGAAGCGGTCTCCTTCAATAACGTGAGTAGGCCACTAAACACTTCAAAGTACCCGGTAGTTTGTGCACCCCACCTTGGGTCTATCCTAGGGGAAAAAACAGTAAAATGAAATAATACAACGATGGCTACAACCGCAACCTGGATGTGCCCCGCAAAATAATATTACAACATATTACAATTACATCGAATGAATGAATATAATAACCCATCTCAAACCCCGGCTAATCATCACAACAATCCAATACAGTTCATAACCACAAACAGTAAAATCATTACAGAAATGTGCAACACCCTACCAACCGACATACTAGCAGTTAGGGGAGGTTTACGAACACATTATACAGTTCACAGATATAATCTAATTAGCAAACATCGTATAATTTCGATCGAGCAAACACTTTAGATTCTACTCCAAAACTTCTCTGTGCACCTGAGACTTGAGCAGAAAATAAACATTCTAGAAAAGACAAAAAAACATCACAGAAGAGTTCTGGGAAAATTTGGGGTGAATCGGCTTCAACTTAGCCGCGGATCCGCGGCAGATCGGTGGGATCGGCCGCGGTTCCGCGGCTGTTTGGCCGATTCATGCACCCAATTTTTTTCCAGATTTCTTGTATTTCCCTACTTGTAATTCTAGAGGCCCCTGAAAAATTTTTAGACCTCAATTTAAATTCGACCGAAACTATGTGATTTCGATGTTTTTTCCGGTTCGTTTTGCGTTCGAAATTCTTACGACTTTGCTAATAAGTTAATTATTGTTTAGAGAGGCTCTGATACCACTGTAAGTCGATGTACAACACCCCACGAGTTGCGGGGAGGCGGAAATATAAAAAACAATCTTGTTCTTTGAGTTAACATCGACTAACCGAAGAATCTTTGCTAAACTATAACTAACAAATATATAGGAGTTGTTAACTACTATGAGAAGTGATTATACCTAGTGAATCTAGTCCTTCGTCTTTTCGTTATCAACCTCCTCCTCGGCCTCCTCTACGTAATAGACGATCCACCCGGGAGCTTCTATTCCAAGCTTCACCTCTAATCTTGAGGTAACTAGGTTTCTTTAGTTGCTAATCAAAGGCACCTAGGTGATATAGAGTGAGGTTATGGATTAATTAGTCTATCTAATCCTTGATCTTAACACATGAGAGGGGAGGATTAGGGTTTGAAGAGAGAGAGCTTGAGGAGAGAGAAGGTGAGCAAGAGAATGATAATGAGATAATGATCTCTCTTGAATATATGAAGCATAATGATTTATCAAAATAAATAAATAAAATTATTAATCATCATGCTTCATTTATTCATATGAGTGATTCATCTACATGAGTCATTAACCATTAATGATGCATTAATGAAATGGATGAATCACACAAATGAGTCACTAAATCATTTAATGCTTATGCCACCTAAACCCCCAAGTCATCATCCTTTTAGAAGCTTCCCGCCAAATTACGAGAACGCCCCTCCTATCCGTGAAAACACGGAAAAACTTTAGACTGTATAAATCCAATAATCCGATACTAGAATCCGGCTTAAACCAAAGTTGGCTAGTAAAAACTATCCGAACGTCGTACGTGCGTGCGTAAACACGCGTATGTGTCCGAACCCTTGTCGTAAAACCATACGACCTCTATATCGTTTCGCCTGGAGCAGGGAAACTCTCTGTGTGGGACTCTAAAGACTCGACTACTACGCTGGCAGTGGGTTTAACCACAGACCGCAAGCGGCACTAGCTATACGTAACAGTCCCTAGGTAGATGTCGATAAGAAGGCCGATGAGAAAACCCATCCGAACTCCTACTGAGCCTGATGTGACAATCACCGTACAGTCTGGTCTGTTCGTCTAAGACTATCGCATATCGGGCTTAGGGGGACGGCAAGCGTCAGTCCCCTAATAACGGTATATGTCGTGTCGGAGTGAAGCCCATTACACCTTGGGAAACTACTGGAACCTACCAGTAAATCTCGTTTACCCTGGCCAGGGACTTTGCGTAATGGCTCTCTGACACAGCGCAATATCAACTCCCAATACCGGTACAGACGAATCCTGTCTAACCGCCACTGCCTCCAAGTGCTCGGGACTGCACCCAACTGCTACCTATTTGCACGACTCCTTTGAGCCGTGGTAGGGTAGCAATCTAAGAACAGTGGGACACACTCGAGGCAAAGTAGCAGTGTCAAGTCTGCGGACTATGCTGTACTCATGTCACCTGGGAACTGTTAACTGACGACGGGTATAATACCAACCAACAGCTCAGTGCGAGTCCTGTCCGGTGTACCCGTAACCTAACGAGCACCTGTATACTATCTCCAGTACGACGTACTGACGGCTGTGGGACAGACCATCTCCCCAACTGGGATGAGAAGCGTACACACTAGTCTACTCCGGAGTATCGATGCCTTGTCTCGATAATCCTATGACTAGGGACCTGGAAAAAGATGTGCTTGTAGACTACCCAGCCCCCACTAGTGTGATTTCCATCACAACGCTGGTAGTCAAGCAAGATCCTAAGGGCTCTATCAATACGTATACTCACATATTAAGATAGATAAAACCAAGTAGCATACTACCATGTTTAGCAAGACTGTTATATAACTGTGAATATCCCAAGCTTCCATTAAGTAATATACAAGCTAGTTTGATACAATAATGGCCCCTAGGGTATATACACTAACAAATACAACTGCCGCTAACTCCAGGTCATTCGTGGGGTAGTTCTTCTCATGGGCTTTCAATTGATGTGAGGAGTAAGCCACTACTCGACCGTGCTGCATCAAAACACAGCCTAAACCCTTTCTCGATGCGTCACTATGAACGACCAAGCCACCGGAGCTATCTGGCATAATCAGGATTGGGGCCGTGTTCAACATTAGGTTTAGCAGCTCGAACACATGGGTGCACTCCTTCGACCAAATATAAGGCACCTCATTCTGTATAAGCTTCGTCAAGGGTTTCCGCTACTCCAGCGAAATTTTGGACGAACCGCCGATAATACCCAGCCAATCCCAGGAAACTTCTTATCTCAGCAACTGATTTCGGTGTCGGCCAGTCCTTGAAAGATTCAATTTTCGCTGGATCCACTGAAATGCCGTCCCTCGAAACGACATTCCCCAGAAATTGCACCTTGTCGAGCCAGAACCCGCACTTGCTTAGCTTAGAATAGAGCTTCTCTTCCCGTAGAGTCTGCAATACAATTTGTAAATGCTCGGCGTGCTCCTCTTGATTCCTGGAATATACTAGAATGTCATCGATGGATACAACGACAAACTGGTATAATTATTTAGAGAAGACCATGTTCATCAAGTCCATAAATATGGCGGGTGCATTGGTAACTCCGAATGGTATCACGAGAAACTCATAGTGGCCATATCAGGTTCGAAAGGCCGTCTTGAAAACATCCTATGCCTTGACCTTGATTTGGCGATACTCTGACCGAAGGTCCAACTTAGAAAATACCCGGGCACCACTCAGCTGATCAAAAAAGTCATCGATGCAGGGAATATGATACTTGTCCTTCACGGTCACCCTGTTCAACTCACGGTAGCTGATGCACATGCACAACGAACCGTCTTTCTTCTTTATTAGTAATACAGGAGCACCCCACGGGGAAGCACTTGGACGAATAAATCCCTTGTCCAGCAGATCTTCTATCTACTTCTTCAATTCTTCCAACTCAACTTGCGTTATCCTGTATGGAGCCTTGGAAACTGGTGTCGTACCAGGAATCAAGTCGATCGAGAAACCCAATATGCGAGGCGGGGGTAAACCTGGTAGATCTTCGGGGAGCACATCAAGAAATTCTCGAACTACCTTCGTGCTGGCTCCTCGTCTATCTCTATTGCGGTCAAGGTCTTCGACTTCGGTCGGAACTTAGCCGGCTCTAATAACTCGCTATCGCCCATGAACACGAACTCCGGGTGATTGGGAATGCGAAAAGTCACACTCCAAGCCTGGCAGTTGATAACAGTGTGGAACGAGCTCTGCCAATCCATCCCCAGAATGGCATCGTAGTTACTAGTCCCAATCAAAAGGAAGTTTGCGTAAAACTCTCTGTCGCAAACCGCCACAGGGCATAACCTACACTCTTGGCCGGACACAATAATTCCATTACCCGTATGTATCTCCCAACCCTTGGTCAACTGCTCGTGAGGTATAGAGTGTGTGTCAACAAACCTTGCAGAAATAAAGCAATGCGAAGCACCCGATTCAAAAAGAACTCTAGCTGGTACAAAATAAACAAGGAGAGTACCTGCAACCACTTCTCAAGAAGCCTCTTCCTGATCGGAGGTTAGGGTGAAAGCCTGCCCCTGATTCCGACTCGTACCAGTCTGCCTCTGATCGAATAATCGCCGTTGGGATACCAGAGGTGGACCCTTCTGAGCTGAAGTGCTGAACGACGGCTGTTGTTGCTACGACCCTCCCTGTAGCTCGGATCTCCGGGGACACCCCCTGACCCTGTGCTTGCTGGATCCGCAAATCAGATACTGTCCCTTGGCTCTATAACAATCTCTCTGCATGTGCCCTGGCCTCTGGCAATTGTCGCAAATCAGGGCCCTCTGCTGTGGCTGCTGGGGTGAGAAAGTACGCTTCATCTGCGTAACTCCTGGCTTATGAATCGGGATTGCTCCACGAGGGGAAATGGTAGCTCGTGATGGAACTACATGGGGCCTCCTGTCCATCGATCGCTGACCCTTGGCCTTCTCCACCAACCTTTTCTATACCCGAGCAGTGTTCAACACCTGTGCAAAGATCTGCAAGTCGAGGGACGCGATAAGCTACTGCAGCTCGATATCGAGCCCTTATTGAAACCGCCTGGCCCTAGCGGCTTCGGTGGATACCATGTATGTTGCAAAGCGATTCAGCCGGTTAAACTCTGTGGCGTAGACATCCACAGGGAGGCCATTTTGCTTCAACATGATAAATTTCTCCTCCATCTCGGTCTTGGCAGTGGCCGGAAAATAGTGATCTAGAAACCACGCGGAGAACGTGTCCATCCGATAGGTTTCTATAGCCTGCTTTCCTCTACGGACCACCACATGTGAGCCTTGTCCTCTAGCTGGATCTTCACCATTCTCACTGTGTCACCATAAGGGACTCGAGCGACCGTCAAAGTATTCTCCATATTTATTAGCCATTGCTCGTCCTCAAGTGGATCTGCTGCTCCTGTGAAAACCGCTGGGTGAAGTCTCTTGAAATCAGAAACGGTACCAGCCCTAACCTTTGTAGCTGGTACGAGAGCGCCATCGGGGGCGGAAGGAACAGCTGTAGATCTCTCCAAAGTGGTAATTGCGGTCTCTTGCACCACCTTCAATCCCTCATCCAAGAGATCGGTCTTTCTTTCCTGAGCCTGCTCTAGGGTCGTCAGTGTGCTGAGAATCTTCTCTGTATGATTGTGGGAACTAGCACCTGAGGAGTTGCCTTAGGAGTCCATATCTCTGAAAGATGATCAAGGAAAGGAATCCGATTCAACCAAGGATTATAGTATGATTCAACGAGGATTATAAAAGTGAGAGTGCAATACAATAAAGTATAAGTCAAGGGTGTAACTTAGTTTAGGGATCTCTTGATGGAATCGTGATTCCATTCTAAACCTGGCTCTGATACCAACAAAACCATATCATGCCCTGCTTCCCAAAATACGGAGTGGGAGGAGTGGCTAGGCCAGCCATGCTCCTCGGTCAAGGAATAATCCCTCCGCAGTCACACTTCGGCTTCTAGCATTACATGTTAATCAGTAAACAGAACACTATAGGGGAAATCACAGCTCACAACTTTATTTCATTAAAGCAACAGAGTTCTGGATACATTTATTTGCATGAAAGGAATAACTAATTAAGGAAATATCAGTGTTCTTATAGCAAGCAGTAGGCGATAGCGCTGATGTCGCGGTCTAAATCTCCATGATCTCGAATGGTAGGCCCTGCTCCTGAGCTGGGTCCACTCCATCCTCTGAGCATGCACACTCAGGTCGTCAGGGCGACACAAATAGCAATAAATATATAGCGTATACTATAATATTAAACAAGAAATGAACGACAAAACACAGTCATCATGAGAATATGGAATATCAAGTGAATATGGACAGTGGGGTATTGGCATCATGTTAGTAAATCATGCAATATGTATGTCACTACTTATCAGCTACTAAGTCAATTGAAATCAATCGGTGGAAAGGATGCTCGTGTTTAACAAGAGTCTCGTGCATGCCCGAGATTACGGTCCACTGTTGCCCGAGACATAACCCTACAGCCATGCCGCTAGGCCCATGACCTAATGTGTGTGTGTGTGTGTGTGTGTGTATATATATATCAATAATATCGAATGATCATTCTCTAAGTCACTGTTCCTCGCTAAATAAGAGTTCGATTCCACCTTGATTTACACATCTCCCCATGTTACACTAACTATATGTATAGGACTAGTTGTATACAAGCACGCGCTAAATTACGGTTTTATTCACTTTTCGCTTCACTGTTCACTTTCACGAATCAATTATTTATCACTGGCGTACTTGACACAACTAATCCGACCTTGACGAATGATCAACAAATCAAAGAGTCCTAGTCAAGTTCAATCCATCAGTTCTTGATTAGTCTAGATCCACTGTTCACCACAGAAAACTGCATTTTAATACCGCTTATTCATTATCTATTTTTTGTTTATATCGGTACTATTAACAGTGTCTGCTCAGTAATTACAGTTACAGGTATTCGTGATAAAATACTGGAAATACATTCAAAATCACGGATATAACGTTTTGGAGTCGACACTGCAATCAGAACAGAGAACTGACCGATATCCAAAGGACTCTTTTTGCAATAAACAAGTGTGCACATAATTTTTGGTCCATCACAATACATGTGTGATACTAGATCATGATGAGGGGCTGCCTTGGTTGCACTAGGAGCATGTTGGGTGTGAGGTGCATTAAATGAGCATTGAATGCTAAAGATTATTATGTGATTTGAAGAATCTAGTTTCCCTCTAAATTTCTGAAGACAAACCAGGTTATTTTAGACAAATCAAGCAGAACAAGGATGATATTGGAGTTGACACAAGTGCACACAACAAATACGAGCCAGATCCCTCAGTTTTTGGCCGAGCACATGCCCCCCAAAACCGAGGACGATGGCCCCCCCTTGTCCAACAGGACCCATCTTTTCACAGAGCTTCCCTTGCTGCCTTGTCACCTCATTTATATTGTTTGTTTAATTTTTTTTGGTGCCTATAAATACTAGGCCAATGGGCAAGTTAGATGACATTACTTCTTTTGCGAGAGAAAAGGTTGTGAGATTGTAATTAGTGATCTTGTATCTTTTAGTGAGCGTCGGCCAGTAGAAGCCGCTTTGCAAAACCTTTTCAGCCGTCTTTCTGGGTCCAAAATGGCTCCCACAAGCTTGGTCATGGTAGAAGGACAGAACACTTCTTGTCTCAGAGTTAGAGATGCACCGTCTAATAATCTGATCAGGATAGTATTTGAATAAGTATGGTCATCCCAGTAAAAGAATTGACATGGGAAAGAAATTTAGACTTGTCCTGATTCGACCAAAAAGAGGGTGTTTCTCCGGTGACCAGAAAGTTCACGATATCAGTGAACCAGGGTTCGACTGATACGGAGAGAAGTTATCCGTCAGGGAACTGATCATTGATAGGAATTTCCTCGGTTGGTGCATTAGGCAAGCAAGACAAATGATCGGTCACAACATTGTCAGTTCCCTTATTATCTTTGATGGTTAAGTGAAGGAGAATCCAACGTATCAATCTGGCCTTGGCATCCTTTTTTGCAAAGAGGTGCTTAAGCGCAGAGTGATCAGTGTAAATCGTGACGTGGGTTCCGATCAAGTAAGGACGGAATTTCTCAAGGGCGTAAACAACAGCTAAGAATTCTTTCTCTGTGGTGGGGTAATTCAGCTGTGCGTCATTCAATGACATGCTCGCATAATGGATGACATGCTCGCATAATGGATAATATGCGGCTTCTTTTCAAGTCGCTGTCCCACGACAGCACCTATCGCAAAGTGAGAAGCGTCGCACATTAGCTCAAAAGGTTCACTCCAGTCTGGTGCACTTATAATCGGAGCAGAAGTGAGTTCCGACTTCAGAAGCTTGAACGTATAAAGGCACTCAGAGTTGAAATCAAAGGGAGTTTCTTTAGCCAGCAAAGAAGTCAAGGGTCTAGCCAGTTTGCTAAAATCCTTGATGAAATGCCTGTAGAAACCGGCGTGGCCTAAGAACGCCCTTATGTCACGGACAGTCCGTGGAGGTGGGAGGCTTGAAATGGCGTCGATTTTTGCCTTATCGACTTCAATACCTTGTTCAGAAATGATATGGCCTAACAGGATGTCGTGTTTGACCATGAAATGACACTTCTCCCATTTGAGTGTGAGATTTTTTTCTTTGCATCGTAGCATGACTAACTCCAGATGCCTCAAATACTCAGAATGAATCTCCAAAGACGGAGAAATCGTCCATGAAAACCTCTTAGAATCGCTCTTCCATATCAGAAAAGATGCTCATCATGCATCGCTGAAATGTTGCAGGTGCATTGCATAGCCCAAAGGGCATGCGACGGTAGGAAAAGGTACCAAAAGGACAAATGAAGGTTGTTTTGTCCTAATCCTCCAGATCAATCGGGATTTGATTGTAGCCGGAATACCCATCTAAAAAACAATAGTAGGCATGTCCGGCTAGGCGTTCAAGCATTTGATCAATGAAGGGCAGCGGGAAATGATCCTTGCGAGTGGTTGCGTTTAACTTTCTACAATCAATACAGACTCTCCATCCCGTTTGTGTGGGGGTTGGGATTAGCTCGTTTGCTTCATTCGTGATTACAGTGAGCCCCGATTTCTTTGGTACCACATGAATGAGGCTTACCCATTTGCTATCAGATATGGGATAGATGACCCTATTGTCCAGACACTTCAGCATTTCATTCCATACCGCTTCTTTCATCACCGGGTTAAGCCGGCGTTGAGGATCTTTGAAGGGGTTGGAATCATCGGTCATATGGATTTTGTGCTGGCAGATAGCAGGGCCGATTCCTTTGATATCAGCCATTGACCACCCAATCGCTTCCATATTCTTTCTCAGAACATCCATGAGGGCCAACCCTTGCTCAGGCGCAAGGTCGGTTGCGATTATAACTGGAAGCGTTTCGTTATTTCCCAAGTACTCATACTTGAGGTGGTCAGGAAGAACTTTGAGGTCGAGTTTTGGTGGCTCCTCCACAGATGGTCTCACTTTAAGGGCTGGTTCGTTACGAAGTTGTTCAAATTGGGGGCTCCAGTGTGCGTAGGAAGCCTGTTCAGGACTTAGCTTCTCAAGGAACATAAGCTCCTTAGAAAACAGTTCTTCAAACATTTCTTCAAAACACTCATGTTTGAAGTCAAATGTCCCCTCCTCAGACATATCGTATACAGCGTTGACTTCAAAAGTGTCGTCGTGTTTCTCGCTTGCTTGGTTTCCTAGCGTGAATATGTTGAGGTCAACTTTCATGTTTCCAAATGAGAGTTTCATGGATCCATTAAGACAATTTATCAACGCGTTGGATGTGGCTAGGAAAGGCCGTCCCAGTATGACTGGAATTTTACCGCTGGGATTGGTGAAGGATTCAGTCTCCAACCCAATGAAATCTACGGGAAATATGAATTCCCCAATCTTGATTAGAACATCATCGATTTCTCCCCTCGGTACTTTCGTTGATCGATCTTCCAGTTGCAGAGTCACTCTAGTCGGCTTGAGTTCTCCCAATCCCGGTTGTTTGTAAACTGAGTAGGGAAGGAGGTTTACGCTTTCCCCTAAGGCTAACAAGGCACGATTGATTTGCTTGTACCCAATAGTGCAAGAAATAGTCGGACAGCCAGGGTCCTTATATTTTACCAGAATGGATTTGGACAAGACATCGCTTAGTGTGGCGGCCAAGAAGACTGTTTTGGGCACATTTGTGCATTGTTTTTGCGTGCACAGGTCCTTCAGAAATTTCGCATATGCCGGAACTTGTTGAACCACGTCCAACAAAGGAATGTTGACTTCACAGTGTCTGAAAAATTCTAACACCTTTTCCATATTTGCAGAAGAATTCTTCGATTTCAACCTAGTAGGATAAGGAGCCTTGGGCCCAAACACTAAGTTTGGAGAAGCTGCAGATGGAACAGGTGCAGAAGGCGGGGATGTTCTTGCTGGATCATTAGGGTGGTCTTGCGGCGAGTTCTCAATCTGCTTTGAAGGTGGTGTAGCAGACAACGACGACGACGACGAAGAAGAAGAAGAAGAAGGTGATGAAGATGACGACAGATCACAATGAGGAACAGAAGATGAGATACGTGCTGGTAAACTGACAACCGCACATTTGGAAGAGTCGTTGGGGTTGAAAACCTTGTTGTCAATCGTCCGTCCTGATCTGAGGACGGTGACGGCGTTCGCATTTTCAATATTGTTCTGCTGAACAATATGAGCGTTGTTTTTTCTCTGCTCTTTAGGATTCATCACGGGTTGAGAGGGAAATTTTCCGTTTTCACGTTCATTAACTGCAGCAACCAGTTGTCTGATTTGGATTTCTAGTCTGGCTATCGCTTGAGTGTTGGCCCTATGCAACTGACCGGATGTTTGCATAAAAGTAGCCAAACTAGATGAGGTCTGCGTAGAAATTTTAATCAAAGCTTCCAACCCTTTTTCAATGGATGACACCCTCTTGTCGTCTTGGGTGAACCCAGGGGGTGTAAAGGTTGGGTTGTGCTGATTTGGTTGTTGGGGCTGATTGGTTGAGTATCCCAATTTCTGGTTTTCAAAATTTGAATTTTGAAATTGTTGGAAAGGCGGGTTTGAATTGTTGTTTTGAAAAGGTGCCTGATTCCAAGCAAATTTGGGATGATTCATCCAACCAGGGTTGTACGTCTATGCGAAGGGATCGTTCCTAGGACGCTGGTTTTGATACAACGCATTTACGTTTTCAGGTCCCTGAGACCCTACGAGAAACGGACATTCTTCCGTTATGTGGCTAGGATGCTGACAGTTAGCGCACAAAGTCGGAGAAATTTGATTGACCGGTACCGGTAGCGGTGAATTTTTGCTCCCTAAAGCTTTCATTCGCCTTACAAGAGCGGCGATTTTTGCTTTGGCAGCTATAGAGGTGTCAACTATGTGTGCACCGCTCCTAGTCATAGATGATTTCTCACTCACACTCTCCCACTGAATGGTCTTGTCAGCCAGTTCTTCCAAAAAATTCCATGCGTCCTTAGCACCATAGCTCAGGAATTTGCACTGACACATGGATTCTAACATCATGCGCGAACTGGAATCTAAACCCTCATAGACAATCTGACATAACCTATACTGTTCTAACCCATGATGAGGACACTTGATTAAGAGTCTTTGAACCATTCTAAGAATTTCCAAAAAATTTCACCCTCTTTTTGTTTAAAATTGTGGATTTCATTGCGAATTCGCACGGTTTTATGAATAGGGTAAAAAAAATTAGAAAAACATTCACAAAGTCGTCCTATGTCATGATTGATCTAGCTGGAAAACTGTTTAACTAGCTTTTCGCATTGTCCTTAAGCGCAAAAGGAATGAATTTGAGCTTAACGACATCCTCACCCACTCCGTGAATTTTTATCATAGCACGTACTCCTTTAAATTCACTGATTAGAAGGTAAGCATTCTTGGACTCGAGTCTATGGAATTTTGGGAGTAGTGGTATGAATTGCGGCTTGATTTCATAGTTGTTTGCCATAATGGTGGGCAGCACTATGCAAGAAGGAACGGATGAAGGGTGTGGGTAGCATCTGTCCTCTAACGCCGCCTCCTGTTGCTCATCGATCGTCTGTTCCGTCATTATCGGTGGTGTATGAGAAGAAGGTGAGGGTGAAAGAAATGTAGGATCGGACGGCTCCGATGAAACAGAAGGTAAGAAGGTATCAGAAGGTTCCGAGGAACCAGAAGGTGTAGAAGAGTCGGAAGATACAGTCACAAACCGAACTAATCAAGATTGTGAATCTCTAGTCCAAGCAGACTTGCACTATCCGGAAGTGGTAGGGAAAGACTGAGGAAATGGATAAAAAATGTGTTGTTTACCAAAAAAAATATTCACAACAACAAATATCACACAAAAAGGTATAACAAGAAAACAAACAAGACACACTGCACACACCTAAACAGTCTAGGGTCACCTAGGTCAACTAGACCTGCTCAAAAAAACTTGCTTTGTGAAGTAAAAATGTACTGCGAAACATGCCCAATATAGACTGATCGAGAAGCCAGGTAAGTGCAGAGAAGAAGGGAGGTTGTCCCTCGCTTTCGCGAGGTTCCTTAATTAGAATAACCTTCTCTCTTTCGGCGGTTGCGCCTTTCACACTTTCCTAGACACTTCTTGAACAATGTACCGATGGGCGGTGTTCGAAATACACTTAACTTTCCCTAGTGAGCGCGAAGTCCTTAGAGGCTGAAAGTCTAATTTCTTTTAAGTTTAATGAGGGTGTGAAAAATGCTCGTTCTTTATGGTTTGTGGGCCACGGTGAAGGGTGATGAAATCCCTTACCGTATCTTGTTGGGGCTCTTTGCCCTTAAGTCCATATTAAAGGTATGCAATGCGCAATAAAATGAAAAAGTTGTTCAAAACATAAAACAATCATTTTTATTTTATGTTTAAATGCGGCGCAGCAAAAAAAATACGGGTTAGTTCATTTGGTGCTTGGCAACCTGCTTGCAAAGAATCCTGCAAAAATAGAGTAGTGGACGCGTCCGGATTTGAGAAGAAGGTGATAAGAAACACGTACCGGTGGATTTTTGGGTTAAAGAACCCCCGTTTGATTTGAATCCGTTTGGGTTTAAAGGTTCGCTTGCGTGGGTAAATCTACCCGGATCTTTGGCACTGTATTTTGTTATCACCTTGGCCTTGAGCGCACCTCTTCCCTTGCACAATCGCTATTCGCAATTCCTCGAATCTGAAAATGTCGCAAACACGGCAATTTTAGTACAAAAAGAGATATATGTAGCCAAATCCCTGCACACTAAGAATTATAAAAACAAAACAATACCAAAAGAATAATAACAGTGCATTGGAGACACCACCACAAGAAAATTTTCAAAATTCCCACAATGGGCCAGCGAGCTCGGATTTTGTGTTGATGTCGTTGGCCGTTTTTAGGAGTTAGATGCTCGTATTTTTGGTGGGTTCTCTAGGCTAGTTAATTGTTCTTCTGGTATACTTTGATTTTTTAATTTGATCACAGAGTGATAGCAGGTCTAAAGAATAGAGAGCAAAATGTCAAAAAGTTTGATTTTTATGTTTTGGTTTTAAAGTTATATACAATGATAACTCAAAATGTCTTAGTGATGTTGCCACTCCTCGACAACGGCGCCAAAAACTTGTTCGATACTCACGGTGTCGTGCTTTTGTCGAGTTTTGTTTAATGTTAAGATATGTCAGTTTTGTTGGTGAAAAAGGTGCACGATGTGAGTCTCGAGTTTTAAAAATACCGCAAGTGCACGATGCGTTGAAGCAAGCCGGCAAGCACGAGTGGAACCACAAGGAGTGGATATCACGACATCAATTTAAGTTATAAATCAAGAGGTTGGAAAATGAGTTTGTCACGTATTGCAAGAATTCAAAGAAGAAAGGTTTTAAAGGAAAACTTAGGCTAAGGTTTAGTATTAGTGAAATACGACTTTTACCCCCAACTCTCCGTTTTGATTCAAGGTTCAAGTTTTTTAGTTTACATTTGAATTGTGAAAGCATGTCGCATCTATCCGAATCATGTGTCGGTTTAGAATACTATATCGAGGTTAAGTGAAACGGAAACTAAAAATATTGAGTTTGAGAATGAAATGAATATGAGTTAGTTAAGTGAAGTTAGCAAGTATAGAATATATGCATGTGTTCTATATATCCTATCTAGCTAGTTGCGACACTTAACATAATTCCGTATTCCTTTCAATTTCAATTCTTAATATAGTAACAATAAAATGTAAAGAAGAAATAGGATATATGTTATAGGTTGATTTGCAACCATTCAAAACGATATATCCTATCAAGAAAAACATGATAAAATTGCATAATTAAGAAAAGAAATGTAAAATGCAAGAATCAAAAGGGAGAGGTTGGAAGTAAAGTCATTCCACAACCTACCTCACCATAGCCTAAGAACAACTACTCACACATCATAAAATTAAATAACAACAAAAAGAAAAGAGCAAAAAGAGAAGATATACAAGAAACAACTTATATAAATGAAGCTTGATTACAATGGTTCCAAGTACAAAACAAGTGAATTCAAATACCAAAATCTAATCTTGTAACCTCAAGAAAAGAGGTTGCAAGACTAGAAGAAGGCAAGGAATTGCATAAGGATGGATATCTGAATTCGTTCGAATTTTCATCCTATGAAACTTGTCAGTCTTTTCTCAAAGGAAAGATGACCAAATCTCCGTTCATGGGACACGGAGAAAGAGCTATAGAGCTTTTGGGACTCATATACAGTGATGTATGTAGTCCGATGTCTATACATGCGATGGGTGGGTTCTCGTACTTCAATACATTCACTGATGATCTCTCTAGATTCAGATATGCGTATCTTCTGAAACACAAATCTGAAGTTTTTGAGAAATTCAAAAAATATAAGAACGAAGTAGAGAACCAGACTGGAAAAAGGATCAAGATTCTCAGATCTAATAGAGAAGGAGAAAACTTAAGCACGGAATTCAAAGAATGCCTAAAGGAGATTAGAATTCTCTCTCAGCTTACTCCTCCGTACACACCACAGCACAACGGTGTATCGGAGCGGAGGAACCGTACCCTTTTGTACATGGTTCGCTCCATGATGAGTAGTGTTGATCTACCTCTTTCATTTTGGGGATATGCACTTGAAACGACTGCATATGTATTGAATAGGGCTCCTACCAAATCTGTGCCTACCACTCCACATAAAATGTGGGAGGGGAAGAGACCATACCTTAATTTTATTAAGATATGGGGATGTCCTGCTTACGTAAAGAAGCAGAACCCAGAAAAACTCGAGGCACGGTCAATTTTGTGTAAGTTTGTGGGATATCCTAAACATTCGCAAGGATATCTGTTCTACTACACCGAGGAACAGAAGGTGTTTGTTGCTCACCACGCTGTCTTTTAGAGAAGGAATTTCTTGCAAAAGAAATTAGTGGGAGCATGGTAGAACTGGAAGAAATTATGGAACCACAAACTATAACTGAAGATTTAGTAGAACCTCAGGATTCAACGATCCCGGACGAACCTCAGCCACTCCACAGATCTAGTAGGATTTCTCGTCCGCCTGAGAGATACTACGGTTTTGTTATAGATGGGGATCGAGAGGATTGCATCTTGGAAGTAGATCATCCTACTAGTTTCGAGCAGGCCATTAAGAGTTGGGACTCTGTAAAATGGCTTGATGCTATGCAATCCGAAATGGAGTCCATGTACACCAATAAAGTTTCGACTTTGGATGCTGCTCCTCCTGGTGTAAAACCCGTTGGATGCAAGTGGATTTTTAAAAAGAAGATTGGTGCAGATGGACAGGTGAAAACCTATAAGCTAGACTTGTTGCAAAAGACTTTCGTCAGAGACCAGGAGTGGACTATGACGAAACCTTTTCTCTAGTGTCTATACTGAAATCTATTTGGATTCTACTTTCCATTGCTTCCTACCATGACTACGATATCTGGCAGATGAACGTTAAAACAGCTTTTCTAAATGGAAGTTTAGAAGAGTACGTTTATATGGATCAGCCGGAGGGGTTCGTAGCAGTGGGAGCAGCGGGAAGGTGTGCAAGCTGCTTAAATCCATTTATGGATTAAAGCAAGTGTCGCGGAGCTGGAACGTCTGTTTTGATGAGACAGTCAAGGAATTTTACTTCATCAAAAATGAGGACGAGCCTTCTATCTACAAGAAGATTGTAGAGAGAACTGTTGTATTTCTCGTCCTGTACGTGGATGACATTCTTTTGATAGGAAATGGCATTCCTATGCTTCAATTGGTTAAGTTGTTCTTATCACAAAAGTTCTCCATGAAGGACCTTAGTGATGCCTCCTACAATCTAGGGATTAAGATCTACAGAGATATATCCAAGAGACTATTGGAAATTTCTTAGTCCAGGTACATAGAGACCATACTGAAGAGATTCGGTATGGAAGATTCCAAGCGCAGTAATATACCCGCATTGCATGGAATCACCCTTTCCAAAAAGATGTCTCTCAAGACCGATGAGAAGAGGGTTCGCATGAGCACTATACCATACGCTTCAACGGTAGGATCTATAATGTATACGATGCTGTGTACCAGATCAGATGTAGCATACAGGCTTAGCGTGGTGAGCCGGTATCAGCCGAACCGAGGTGAGAATCATTGGACAGCTGTGAAGAACATTCTCAAGTACTTGAGAAAGACTAAGGAGATGTTCTTGGTGTACGGTAATGAAGACCTTCAAGTAGAGTCCTTTACCGACTCAAGCTTCCAGAGTGACAATGATGACAACAAGTATGTCTCGGGTTTTGTGTTTATCCTGAACAGAGGGGCGGTCTGTTGGAAGAGCTCCAAACAGGACACTGTCGCAGACTCGACGATGGAGGCTGAATACATTGCTGCCAATGATGCCGTAAAAGAAGTGGTCTCGATGAAAAAGTTCATTACTGAACTTGAGGTGGTTCCGTCCATTGTTAATCCAATACCTTTGTATTGTGATAACAATAGGGCTATAGCGTTAGCGAATGAACCACGGTCCCATCAGAAATCTAAACACATCTTGAGGCGGTATCACCTGATCAGGAAGATCGTAGATCGCCAGGAGATCGAGGTCCGGAGAGTAGATACAAAAGAAAATACGGCGGATCATTTACCAAGGCCTTCCCTCAAGCGCAGTTCGAGCGACTTTTTAAGATGTTGGGTATGCGGTACGCCAACAACTAGCCCTAGAGCAGACGTTGGGTATTCGGTACGCCAATTACAGGCCTTAGTGCAAGTGGGAGATTGTTGGATATATATGCCCTAGTGGCTTGTATTGTATAGGATGCTAGGGATATGTATGTACATGACAATCTTGCTCAGTTCTATATAGTATATTATTTAAGTTGTCTTTGTCTTAATATGTGTATTTCTTTCTCTTGCTGCTGTTAGTTATATGAATGCCCTAGAGGCCAGTACTATACATGAGATGTATATTGTAGTGGATGCTTGGACATATATAGGGAGGACTTTCTTGCTCGACATGATAGTATGCTATCTGGTTACTCTTTATTTTAACATGTACACTGATTGTCTCTCTGTTACATGTTGGTAAGCCCTTAGGATATATACTTGACTACCTAGATTATGATGTGGATCATACTAGTGGGACAATGGTAGTCTGATAGTATATCCTTTAATGTCCCTAGTCGTGGGTGTATCGAGACGGGGCATCGATATACCAGAGTAGACTAGCTTGTACCTTCTCGACCCTTGTAAATGGGCGATGGATGATCTTATAGCCATTAGTGTTTGAAATCAGAGATGGTATACGGGTGCTCAGTGGAGACTGGGTACACTGGACGGACTCGCCGAGAACTTCCAGATGGTATTATACCTCACGTCAGATGGCAGTTCTCTGGTGACACTAGTACAGGTTAGTCTGTCAACCCGAGACCGTCATAGAGTCTTGTGTGATTCCCACTGTGCTTTGATTTCCACCTTACCACGTTCATGAGAACGTGCAAAACGGTGGTTTTTGGGTATAGTCCCGAGTGACATGGAGGCAATGAGCGATAGGAGGGGATTCGTCTCTCCCGGTATGGGGGGTTGATGTTGCGCTGTGCTCGATTAGCTATAACATGAAGTCCCTGGTAAGGGCTGCATCAGAGATATACTGGGAAGTGTTATCAGTAGTTTCTCGACCTGTTATGAGCCTCATATCGGCATGACTTATTGAGTTACTGGGGTCTGACGTTTACCACCCCTAGACGAGATATGCAACATATCAGACGAAGAAACCGGACTGTGCGGTTGTGTTACTATTTGGATTCGCAGGAGTATGAGCAGGCTTTCTTGTTGATCTTCTGATCACTCAATACCTGGGTGGCCGTTACGTTTAGCAGACCGCTTGCGGCTTATGGGTGTTTGATATGATCATCACCCGTTGCCGGCATATTGACGAGTCTTTAGAGCCCTACACAGAGGTTTCCTGGTTCATGCGAAACGGAGTAGGAGCACATATGTGATATGTGTGGGACCAAGATTAATGCGCGTATGTGATACCGCATTCTATTCTCACGATTTGTGACATCGCTCGTATATATGTGATATGGCCGGGTTATCAGATCAAGTGTTGATTCGATAAGTTGTTACATTACATATTAGTCGGTTATATGAGATATAGCTGGATTATTAAATCACTTAAGTTTTCTCTTCTCGTTGATTTAATAATTTAATGTATAATTATATATTTGATATATTAATTTACATTAACTAGTATTGGCTCACTTAAGTTTTCTCTTCTCACTTGATTTTGTGCATATAATATATATGTGATATATATTAATGTACAACTTTTGTGTCATGCTAGATGCCACATGTGACATGGGTGTATGAGACTTGCATCATTCTTAATAATGTGATGGGTTTATATTTATCTAAGTTAATCAAAATTAGTGGGATTAAGTCACATGGTTGAAACTTGTAGAAGCTTGTGGAACCATTGACCAAGTCCACTAAGTTTGTTTTACCAGTAGATATTTATTCACCTAACAATTATTAACTCCATGGTTTGTTCTCTACATTGGTTAATGTATGACACTAACTCACCCATGGTTTCTATTCTCACCTCATGAGTTCATTCTCTCATCTCTTCACTTGAGCTTCTTCTTCCTCATGAGAAAAGCTTACTAGCTTTTCTCAAGGTGAGAAAATATTGTGAGAAAAATAAATCTAAAGAAAGCCCACTTCCTACTTCATTATCCTCTACTACTTGCTATTTAGTTTAGGGTGTTTGCTTCACTAATTTCACAATTAGTGAAGAGATAGCATGAGCTTGAGTCTCCTCGACGTAGATCATCTTTGGCCTCGAAGACTTCGAGCAAGCTTGTTCATTTCTCCGGGAGAACCCATACTAGAGTTCGGGAGATCGATACTCGCAGCTAAGGGACTACTGCACGGAGTTTTAGAAGTGAAGGACCGGTCTACAAAGGTTGTATTTATCATTCACTTCTATGTAAAGTTGTTTACATTTCAATATTGCTTCTAAAACTCTAGTTAGATCCTAGGCTAGGGTTGTTTGGCACACTAAATTTTTAAATATAGCATGTTTGATGCCTTGTGAAACCTTGTTGTTGTGCCTAAGAACCCTACAGTGGTATCAGAGCCTTGCTAGAGCTTTACGAGTTGTCTAGGCGAAGTTAGAAGTTCGAACGAACTCCGAAAACCCGATATTGCCCACTTTCTGGAAATTTTTCAAAATGTTGGAATTTTTCACATTAAAAATTCTCAGAAAATCATGCAGATAATTTTATGGACCCTCTAGAAGAACGATACCCAATCTCGACAACATGACCGCGGAACCGCGGCTAAATAGGCTATTTTGCGGCGGTTCCGCGGCCCCATATGTGAGACATGGGTCGGCCCTTCTATGGCTGGTCCATATATACTAGGGCATGTTTCTGGGTATTTTTAATATTGCTCAAGTGTTGAGCTTTCTGGGAAATTTTGGGAATTCGTTGATTCGATCGGAAGGTTTAACATCGTCTAGCTATCTGTGATTGTGATACAATACATGGAATTCACAGTATTTGAATTTTATAAATCTAGCAATTTAGTCTCATTTGATCGGTTGCCACGGAATTTTGATGTGATCAAAAGTCCGTCGCAATCAAATAGCGTACGCGGATACTCGCCGGGTAAGCTTACTAGATAACCACGCCCCATAGCCCCGACCAAGTGACTGTAAGAGAACTCCGTTGCCAAAAGCATCCGTCAGGGTGCTCGGGGCCGCGGTGTTCTGCCTAAGTGCACTTCCTCGATAGTATCGGGGGGGTGCGACCTCTACTAAAGTTTCCGACGAGCATTCGATCAGATTGTCGGGAATCTTGTTGAATTGCCCTACTTGATATTGAAAAGTGTTTTCGATGTTGAGACTAAAATGCGGGGTTTATAATTGTTAGGCATGTGATGTCCAAGGAATTCATTTGGTTAGGCATGAAATCCGAAGTATGTGATACATTGGGTTTATGATGTCTAAGATGGTTGCAGATTCCAATTGTTGTAGTTTTTCACTTTCTTTTCTACGACCGTAAGTGTAATATATGGTGTATCGCCGGTTTCGTTGCTATATGTCAACGACAATTGGGATACATATATTTACTTACGTTGATGACATGTGATGTTATGTGTTGCTAGGATATGTTATATTGGATCGTCGTGTTTGAATAGCCGGGTTTTTTTTATGTGAGATGAGAGTTTTTATTTTCATTCATGTAAAATTCAATGTATGTAATATTCTTTTATTGGGGTACTTCCAGGTTGAGGATGATGTCACCATTGTTGTATATTATTTACCTTTCCGCATTAGGATAGACCCAAGGAGGGGAGCACAAGTAACCGGGTTCTAGAGTCCAGTAGGAGACCATCTCGAGGCGTCGAGTCCGGGTCTCCTAACTTTAGAATAGGTAAGGTTGCTTGCCGCTCTCGTAGGGGTGGGGTGTAGGTTTGGCTATTCATCGCGACCGTGGAATCCGTGTTTTATAAAGGCTCAAAATAAAACACGGACCTCCTAGTATATCCAATATTTCATATGTTTCTTTTGCTGCTCTGTGATGTGATCACTGTGGATTCTGAGATGAATGGATATACATTATATATGAGATATATAGTAGACGTTGCTTATGTTTTTAACCCGCGCTAGTCCCGTCTCGCTATGCCGTTAGTTAAGTAACCTAACGGTGCATAACGTGACACTGTGGCGAATGCGGATGGCATAAGCGTACGTTGTATTTTTGTTTCTTCTGTGATGCTTAGGAAGCATAAATGATGGGACTTCATTAATGAGATTAATGAAAGAAAAGAAACCTAAAAGATGTTGTAGAATCAAATTTTCAAAAAGGGTAGCTCTAGTTTTTGCTTTGCATAGCGATATTCCTTGTAGAATATCCAGCACCTTATTCGATAAGGAAAGAGCCGAGATACCTTCACCGGGAGTAACCTCTTTAGCAAAAGCTACCAGATGCAACAAACACTCGGTTTTGTTTTTGACTACTTTTGTAGTCTTTGCTTTGCATAGTGGTATTTGTGAAATATCCTGCACCTTATTCGATAAGGAAAGAGCCGAGATCCCTTCACCGGGAGTGACCTCTTTAGCGAAACTAATAAAAGCCTTAAAAACACTCCTTTTCTAAAAATCACACGATTCTACAACGATATCAAGTTCATTATGCAAGAGGTTTTCATAAAAACCAGTCGTAGCCTTCCGTCATTTCAGATAAATACTACTTAGTATTCGTGCTACGTTTGTTGACTATGTTAAGGCGTAGTGTGTGGTAGCTAATTAGTGCTTCTCTTCTTAAGCATGAGATGCGATTGGATTAGGGTAGTCATACGACTTTGTTGACTATGTTAAGGGTCGTGCGGGTGGGTTTAATTCAATCAGGAAATGACAGGTTGAACTTGGCTAGCACTTATGATTTGTTGACTATGTTAAGGTCATAAGTTGCTAGGGGAAAAATATTATCGGGAATTTCAAGTGTTGAAATTTGCAATGAGATTGCATACCTTCTATGAGATAGTTGGATCCCGATACCCACTGCGAGTAAGAGTTACTCCTGAGAGAGTTTTACACAAGACAATTATCCGATCAAGTAGGTGTTTAGAAAGGTGTTTACGGGGTTATGCCTCTGGGAAAACGAGGTTTATTTTAATTAGGTCCGTACGAAAGCACGGGGAACCCCCTAAAATTACCAACACTAGCCTGGCTGAAAGATTGGCGAAATTGTAGGGTGTAATTAATCCCGGCTAGTCTTTCCTTTTAGGGTTTGAAGGAAAATTTGATAAAAACGGTGGGAGCCATCCTGATTAGATAAAATAATATCCAATCTAATCTTGCAAGAGCATACGCTGAGTGTTTTCTTCTCTCTCTTTCCAGGTAGCGACCATGTCACGCCTTAATCAAGATAATAATATGGATGTATTGACCGAACCCGCTTGTTATACTGAGTTAGGGAATGTTGGTCCCGCTCCAACTTATAATTGTTATAAGACCGAGCAGGAAATAGGGGATTGCCAAAATTCCCATGCCGCCCAAACAACGAAAGTGCATGACGATGCATCTTCTTCGGGTGTGTTCATTACCGAGATCTGATTCTCAGTATCCTCTACGTCCTGGGTATGAGATACCGGATCAGGATCCCATATATGTAATCTGTTACATGGGGTACATATAGGTAGAGAACTGAGAACGGGTGATAAAGTTTCAAGAGTTGGAAACGGTGCAAATTTTTGCAGCCAAAATGTTGGCGCTTATCACCCTGTACAATCAAGTACATTGATTCTGAATGAATGTTATTAGATACCGAACCTGATAGACAACATCATATCAGTCTTTTTATTTAGTAAAGAAGGATATAATTTTGTATTGTTGGATAATGTTTTGAACATTTCCGTTATCAAAAGTTGATCGATTCAGGCACGTTATCTAAAAGCATATACGTTCTAAATCAAACTACAGTTCTCAACGTACAGAACACACACAAGCGGAAGAGTTCAGAAATGAACGAATCCTTCTTGAGGCATTGTAGACTAGGTCATATCAATGCGACCCGACTAGCTAAGTTACATTAAGATGCATATTTAAATCAGTTTAAATTTACATCTTGCGAAACTTTCCAGTCATGTCACAAAGATAAGATGGCCATAGCTCCATTTATTGGAAACAGAGGAAGAGTTAATGAACTCTTGGGATTGATACATGATGATGTATGTAGGTCACCTGTCTACACATTCCAGGACTGGTTCTTTGTACTTCATTACACTCACTGATGATCTCTCAAGATTCGGACATATGTTCCTATTGAAACACAAGTTTGAAGCTTTTGAGAAATTCAAAGAATATAAGTCAGAAGTAGAGAACCAAAACAGGTATAAGTATTATGTCCTATGATGAGATCAGAGAGGAGAATACTTGAGCACGGAGATCCTGGATTATTCTAAAGAATAATGAGATTCTCTCTCAGCATTACTCCTCCGAATACACCACAGCACAACAGTGTATCGGGGTGGAGCAATCGCATCCTATCAAATATGGTGCGCTCTATGATGAGTACTACTGAGTTGCCTATTTCCTTTTGGGGTTATGCACTTATGAAGCTGCATACCTATTGAATAACGTTCAAACCAAATCAGGTGCCTACCACTCCATATGAGATATGGTTGGGAAGAGCCCATGTCTTAAGTAAGTTAAGATTTGGGGTTGTCCGGCCCATGTCAAAAGCAAAATCCGGACAAGCTCGAGGCATGGTCAGTTCTGTGGAAGTTTGTTGGATATCCCAAGCATTCGCAAGGGAATATCTTCTACCACACCGAGGAACAAAAGGTGTTTTATTTCTCAGCATGCCACCTTTTTAGAAAAAGGAATTTATTTTGGAAACAAATTTGTGGTCATGAGGTAGAACTGGAAGGAGTTCCAGCTATACAAAGTACAGCTGATGGTTTGGTAGAACCGGAGGATTCAATAGCTCCCAACGAACCACAACCTCTCCGCCGATCTGGTAGGGTTCCTCACCTACCTGAGAGATACTTCAGTTTTCTCTATGACAATGGGAGCGAAGATTGCATCATGAGATGATGACCCAACTAATTTCGAGCAGGCCATCAAGAGTCAGGACTCTGTAAGAATGGCTTGATGCTATGCGATCTGAGATGGAATACATGTACACCAACAAAGTATGGACTTTGGTTTCTATATCTAAAGGGTTAAAACCTCATCAGGAGCAAGTATATCTTGAGAAGATTACTTGGTGCAGATGGAAAAGTTGAGACTATCGAAGCTAAACAGGTTGTAAAATGTTCTCGTCATCGACCAGGTATGGATAATGATGAAACCTTTTCTAATAGCTATGCTTAAGTCCATTCAGATCCTATTTGCCATTGCTACATACCATGACTGTGATATCTGGCGGTTGGGTATTATGACTGCTTTTCTAAATACTGATTTAGAAGAAAGCGTCTATAAGTACACAGCCAGAGGGCTTCGTAGACAGTGGGAGCAGCGAAAACGTGTGCAAGTTGCTTTACAGGTTAAAGCAGGCATCGCGGAGTTGGAACATCTGTTTTGATGTGGTAGTTAAAGTGTTTGACTTCATCAAAATGGTAGATGAACCTTGTATATAGAAAAGGGCTATAGAGAGTAAGATGGTCTTCCTCGTATGGTACGTTGATGACATACTCTTGATAGGAAAGGTGTTTCCTATGCTACACTCGGTCAATCTCCTCTTATCACATTGATTCTCCATATAGGATCAAGGTGATACCTTCTAAATCCTGGGTTTTGGATCTATGAGATAGATCTAAGTGGATGTTAGGATTCTCACTAGGTGTAGTGAGATGGTATCAGTAGATCCTAGGGAGAATCAATGGATAGCTTCCATGGTGGTAAGGTCGACTGAAAGTCAGTCACAGGCATTGTCTTTACCCTCAGTGGAGGGACGGTATGTTGGAAGAGTTCCAAGCTAGATACTGTGGCAAACTAGACGATAAAGGCTGGATACATCGCTACCAAAGATGCTACCAAAGATGAAGTCTGGGTCTATATTAGTTCATGAGATGAACTTGGTTCCTACCATTGTGTGACAATGGAGTTGTGGCTTATGCCTAGGAACCCTCATCCCATCAGTGATCCAGACATATTCTAAGGCAGTATCACCAGATCATGGAGATGGTTGATCTTCAGGAGATCGAGGTTAGGAGAGTTGACTCAGAGGACAACACGGCGGATCCACTTACAAAGGCCTTTTCCCAGAGAGAGACTTTTATGGGATAGTTGAGTATGAGATACTTCAACCACTGCTATATGATGGCCCTAATGCAAGTGGGAGATTGTTAGTTATATGTATGCCCTAGAGGCCATTACTATACAAGAGATGTATATTGTAGTGGATGCTTGGACATATATAGGGAGGATTTTCTTGCTCGACGTGATAGTATGCTATCTAGATACTCTTTATCTTAACATGTACACTGATTGTCTCTCTGTTACATGTTGGTAAAGCCCTTAGGATATGTACTTGACTACCTAGATTATGATGTGGATCATACTAGTGGGACAATGGTAGTCTGAGAGTACATCCTTTAATGTCCCTAGTCGTGGGTGTATCGAGACGGGGCATCGATATAACAGAGTAGACTAGCATGTAGCTTCTCGACCCATGTAGATGGGCAATGGATGATCCCATATCCAATGGTGTTTGACATCAGAGATGGTATACGGGTGGTCAGTGGAGACTGGGTACATTGGACGGACTCGCCGAGAACTCTCAGATGGTATTATACCTCACGTCAGATGGCAGTTCTCTGGTGACACTAGTACAGGTTAGTCTGTCGACCGAGATCGTCATAGAGTCTTGTGTGATTCCCACTGTGCTTTGATTTCCACTTTACCACGTTCATGAGAACGTACAAAACCGTGGTTTTGGGTACAGTCCCAAGTCACATGGAGGCAATGGGCTATAGGAGGGGATTCGTCTCTCCCGGTATTCGAGGTTGATGTTGCGCTGTGCTCGATTGGCTAGAACAGGAAGTCCCTGTCCAGGGCTGGTTTAGAGATATACCGGTAAGTATTATCAGTAGTTTCTCGACCCGTTATGAGCCTCATATTAGCATGACTTATCGAGTTACTGGGGTCTGACGTTTACTACCCCTAGACGAGATGCGACATATCAGACGAAGAGACCGGACTGTGAGGTAGTGTTACTGATTGGATTCGCAGGAGTATGAGCAGGCTTGCTTGTTGATCTTCTGATCTCTCAATACCCGGGTGGCCGTTACGTTTAGCAGACCACTTGGGGTTTGTGGGTGTTTGATATGATCATCACCTGCTGCCGACGTATTGACGAGTCTTTAGAGTCCTACACAGAGGTTTCCTGGTTCATGCGAAATGGAGTAGGAGCACATATGTGATATGTGTGGGACCGAGATTAATGCACTTTATACCGCATTCTATTCTCGCGATTTGTGACATTGCTCGGATATATGTGATATAGCCGGGTTTTCGGATCAAGTGTTGATTCAATAAGTTGTTACATTACATATTAGTCGGTTATATAAGATATAGCCGGATTATTAAATAAAGTGTTGATCTAATAATTTAATGTATAATTATATATTTGATATATTAATTTACATTAACTAGTATTGGCTCACTTAAGTTTTCTTTTCTCACTTTATTTTGTGCATATAATATATATGTGATATATATTAATGTACAACTTTTATGCCATGCTAGATGCCACATGTGACATGGGTGTATGAGACTTGCACCATGCTTAATAATGTGATGGGTTTATTTTTATCTAAGTTATTCAAAATTATTGGGATTAAGTCACATGGTTGAAGCTTGTAGAAGCTTGTGGAACCATTGACCAAGTCCACTAAGTTTGTTTTACTAGTAGATATTTATTAACCTAACCATTATTAACTAGCCATGGTTTATTCTCTACATGGGTTAATGTATGACACTAACTCACCCATGGTTGCTATTATTATCTCATGAATTCATTCTCTCATCTCTTCACTCGAGCTTCTTCTTCCTCATGAGAAAAGCTTACTAGCTTTTCTCAAGGTGAGAAAATATTGTGAGAAAAATAAATCTAAAGAGAGCCCACTTCCAACTTCATCATCCTCTACTACTTGTCATTTAGTTTAGGGTGTTTGCTTCACTAATTTCATAATTAGTGAAGAGGTAGCATGAGCTTGAGTCTCCTCGACGTTGATCATCTTCGGCCTCGAAGACTTCGAGCGAGCTTGTTCATTTCTCCGGGAGAACCCATACTAGAGTTCGGGCGATCGATACTCGCAGCGAAGGGACTACTACACGGAGCTTTAGAAGTGAAGGACCGGTCTACAAAGGTTGTATTCATCATTCACTTCTATGTAAAGTTGTTTACATCTTAGTATTACTCCTAAAACTCTAGTTAGATCCTAGGTTAAGATTGTTTGGCATACTAAATTTTTAAATATAGCATGTTTGATGCCTTGTGAAACCTTGTTGTTGTGCCTAAGAACCCTACAGTGGTATCAAAGCCTTGCTAGAGCTTTAGGAGTTGTCTAGGCGAAGTTAGAAGTTCGAACGAACTCCGAAAACCCGATATTGCCCACTTTCTGGAAATTTTTCAAAATGTTGGAATTTTTCACATTAACATGTGCATATGTTATACTCGATATGACAAATGGCGGATACATGTTGATAAAGCCTGTAGGATTTTGCTTGACTACCAGCGTTATGATGGTGATCTTGCTTGTGGGAGCTGGGTAGTCCATAAGCACATCCTTAAAGGTCCCAAGTTGCAGGAATATCAAAACCGGGCATCGATATTCCAGAGTAGACTTGTGTATATGTTTCTAGACCCCGACAAAGGGCGATGGTTGGTACCACAGCCATTGGTGTGATCATATAAGATTGTATACAGGTGCTCACTGGGGGTGAGTACACTGGACAGACTGGCCGAGAACCTCTAGATGGTATTATACCTATCATCAGATAGCGGTTCTCAGGTGACATGAGTACATGTTAGTCTTTAGACTTGAAATCATAATTTGTCCCGTATAAGTTCCTACTGTACTTTGATCACCACCCTACCATTGCTCTACTGAGTCATGCAAATAGGTTTTGGTTGGGTACTGTCCCGAGCCACATGGAGGCAGTGAGTGATTGTTAAGGATTCGTCTCTCCCGGTATTGGGAGTCGATATCGCACTGTGTCCGGTTGGACAGAACCATAAGACCTTAGCCAAGGCAGTTGAGATTTACAGATGGTTATATCAGTAGTTTCTTAGATTGGTCCTCAGCCAAATCGACACGACTTATCAGGTCAGTAGGGGTCTGAAGTTTACCACCCCCTAGACCCGGTATGTGATACTCTTAGATGATGAGACCGGACTGTACGTAGATTGTCATGGATGAGCTCAGTAGGGGTCCGGATTAGCTTGCTCGTCGGCCTTCTATTCGACGGGTACCTAGATAACCGTTATGTACAGCTAGTTTCGCTGACGTGCTTGTGGTTAAATACACTGTCAGCGTACTGTCGAGTCTTTAGAGTCCCATACAGAGGGTTTCTGTGATTCAAGTGAAACGATGTGGTGGCCGTAAGTTTATACGTGCAGGGTTTCGATCGAATGATAATACTAGCTGGCTTAGGATTAAGCCGGATTATTAAATCAGGTATTTATTTAATAATTTACATATACATATTTCGATATGTATATTCTAGTGTTATCCAGGTTTTCGATCGGACGGTTGATAATACTAGCGGGCTTAAGATTAAGCCGGTTTGTTAAATCGGATATTGATTTAATGCTAGTATTATATTAGTAGTGTTGTTCTATCTCTTGGATATTCATAGTTTGGTATGAATACGGGTATGTATATATGGTAGAATGTATTCCGTATTTATACGGAAAACATTCTAGAAGGTGGACACCTCATTTTTTATTTATCCATTTATTCTATTAAATGGAAATGAGGTGTAAATGTGGTGAGGTGAGAATGGTGAGAACCATGCTTCAATAGTGTTGACAAATGAATTGAATATTCATTTGTGCAAACTATTCAAGCATGGTTGTGATTTTATATTGGAAAAATGTGATATACAAAACCGTAACTTGTGCTCACTCTACACATTGGACCGGCTCTGATACTACTGTAAGTTATCTATGCTCTCTGCAATAGGGTTTATAACGTGGCAGAAGCAATAATTTAAAAAATCTAGAGAGCAACTACAAGAAAACATATGATCATGAACAACAACTACAACATGCAACAAAACTAGTGAGCTAATTCTACAAGTTTAAAGAGACTACAAACTTTGTAGCGCGTTGCCCACCTCTTCTTAGACTCCGGCTTGTCTCCACGAAACCCAGAACAAATTTAGTCGATGATCTCCTAGCCGAAGATGATCCACCTTGAGATAACTCCAACACAAGCTTTAGCTTCAAATTGATCTCATCAAAATGAAGCAATCCAATAATTAAACTTGTTAAGAATGATTAGTAGCAGATGTAGAATAATTAGCTCACTTAATTTTCTCGTTTTTTTTCCATCACTTGAGAAAAACTCAAGAGAAGAATAGCCATGGTGATGAGAGTATGAAGAAGATCAAGATGATAACAAAACTAAGAAAATGAGTCATAACCAATGAGTCATAAAAAAAACACCTCATGAATTCTACAACCATCCAATATTCATGACTCATTCTCTTTTTATTTCGACCATATAAGTCTCATACTCCTATCTTACATGTATCATCATACATGTTATATTATTTATATCAAATATAAATATTAATAAAGAGAAGAAAATAATAAAGTGAGTATGCTATTAGTTAATATATAAATATACCAAAATATAAATATTCAATATATAAATATACATTTAATTATTAAATCAACACTTGATTTAATAATCCGGTTATATCGTATATATACCGGCTAATATCAATTAATACCCGTTTAAAATACGTGTATCAAATACACGTGTTTAATCAAACTCCTGCACGTATCCCTATACCTGCCCTACATCGTTTCAAATGTGTTAGGAAACCTCTATGTTGGACTCTAAAGACTCGATAATATGCTGGAAGTAGGTTAGGATCATATACATAGCCCACAAGCACGTCAACGGTACTATCCGCACTTAACGGCTACCCATGTATTGATCGAAAAGTCAATGAGAAAGCTCATCTGAACCCTGCAAAGTCTATCATTGACATCACCGTACAGTCTGGTCTCTTCATCTAAGAGTATCTCATTTCGGGTCTAGGGTTTGGAATTTGTAAGCCCCAATAACTCGATAAGTCGTGCGACAAAGGACTCATAACCAACCAGAGATACAACTGATAACACTTAGCAGTTTATCTCCACTACGATGGCCATCGACTTGTGGTTGTAGTCATGTCCTGCACAGCGTGACATCAACTCCTTATACCAGGAGAGATGAATCCCCTCGACCACTCACTGCCTCCATGCGCTTCGAGACTGTACCCAATAAAAACCTGTTTGCATGATTCCTTTGAGTCGTGGTAGGATATAAGTCTAAGTATAGTATGAACACATATGAGACACTATGGTAATCTCAGGACTTTAGGGACTACCTTGTACTCATGTCACCATAGAACTGTTATCTGACATTGGTATATTACCAACTAGGAGTTCTCGGTGAGTCCATCCAGTGTATCTCATCCAATAAGCACCTGTATACAATCCTTGATGTCAAACACCAATAGCTGTAGGATCAGCTATCGCTCTCCAACCGGGTCAGGAAACGTACACACTAGTCTAAACCGGAGTACCGATGCCCAGTCTCGATACTCCTATGACTATTGACATTTAAGGATGTTCTTATCGACTACCCATGCCTCACTAGTATGATCTCCATCATAGTCCTGGTTGTCAAACAAAATCCTAGGGTTTTATCTCATGTCTAAACGATACATGATAGTGAATAAAACGCATCACATGAAAGATAAAGATAAACTAGATAGCTTACTATCATCTCGAGTAAGATTGTTTTCTCGTATAGGTCCTCCTTCAATTACAATAATTGACTTGAGGACACCTATATCCAACACTTCATAGTTTGCTAGAATAGATCTATTCTTAGGTAGTTGGTATGATATTTTCTTCTCATTCCTCATTGAGGTTAGCCCCGTGGATCTCCTTCTTGATGAAGCTTGAAACTTTTACTATCTTGTAACTTTAATTTACTTAATGAATTGAACTCTTTTCATTTTTTTAATTATTTCTTGTTATAAGTTAGCCTCCTTTTCCATATATGCTCTTTAATTGCAGTTCCAGTTTAGTTAAATAATCTTGTAGGTTGCCATTAGCAAAGAGGGTTCCCTCATTATTTAAGGGAAGAACCCAAGTGCTAAGAAACCATTGGTTTGCTTGTAATAATTTAGTTGCACATTCATTCCTTATGATTTGATGAATTCTTTCTCCTTGTCTTGTTTTGTTTTTATAGGAGAGTAATCTTCTTATTCTTGTTAGGGTTTAGGAGAGGGCAGTACAAAGAATGTAACATTCCTGTAGCTCTCCTTTGTTCAAACTTGTTGAGTTGAACCCAGACCAAAGCAGCACAAATCTCTCTATTTGAGCGCACCATCCCTTCATGATAGTTGCGACCTAATGTTGATGACAAGTTGTAATTTGCTTTGACTGAGGGCTACTGATAAGAGTATGGAACGTAAGGACAAGGGTCAATAGGGAGGACTAAGAGCATGTAAGGCCTAGCCTATACTTGATAGTACCCCTCTAAAGAACCCTAATCCGCGTTCCTTACTACTACTCTGGCATCAACACGAATGGGGAGCTCAAAGATGAGAATACAGAATTATTACCTTGCTTAAACTACCTAATCCGAAGACCCTAGCAATCCCTTTTCATTCTTGACATATTACATAGTTAAAACAAACACAAAACTCAAATTGTCACGACCCGGAAAAGGCACGTGACTGGCACTTGAATTAGGTGAAGTCTATAGGACCACACCTAATACAAGTATTGAAAATAATGGTATAATGGTATAATGAAAACAAGTTCTTTCTACAAATCATATATAATAGTTTACGAAAAACACAATGTTTATATTTAACTTGAAAAAATTTTCGTCATTGAAAATTTGGGCAGCACCTCCTTTATAATTTTTTACCCGAAAACGGTACAAGCAAATATAATATAGGCATCCCCAAGCGGGAGCTATCTCTTCGCCAATTGGCGGTAACAACCACGCAAGATAATATGAATATACAACGCTGAAGGGAGAGGATCAAAACTCAGAAGAAAGCAAGAAAACTGAACATTATAAGGAAAACCAGAAACAATAATAAAATACATACGCACGACTCTAAGGTCGAAAGAATAAACAAGTTGTGGTTAACTAAGTCTACTAAATATACAAGTCTGGTTGATGGAGCTTACTAGATAGAACTGAATAAATAAAAGTACAATGGTGGTCACGATACAAGTGAACCCACCTACCAAAGCAATCATCCGGAAGAGAGTGGTGTGCCAGCGAAGCCGCCATGGAACCTGTACGGCTAAACCTGCAAAAAAACTGTGGCACAACGGGGGTGAGTTGACAACTCTTGAGTAGAAGACATCACCGAGTAAAAACCGAATGTATGACGATCTCCTAGGTCATACAATATCATAGTAATAATATACTAGCACCGATAGATAACAAGGGTAAGAGTAGCATAAAAGTGATACCAATGTACTCGTGTTAGTGTCATGAGGTGGTAACAAGACATATGTATATATATGCATGAATGCGAGTGCATCAAACCATGTGTGTCCAGCAACGACACACAAAAATCGTAGTAAAATATGAGTGTCCAACAACGACACTCAAAACATCAAGAAAAACCCGTGTCCACCATCGACATGTAAATTTCTTATCTCAGGCGCCGCATCCATTGACTGGCCCTCATATCCATCTTATAACTCCGGTCGGTATCCTCCGGATAACCACCGAGTCAAATAACCACCAAGTGAGGATTGCATCATGCAAGATGATGACCCGACTAGCTTCGAGCAGGCCATCACGAGTGGGGACTCTGTGAAGTGGCTGGATGCAATATGATCTGAGATGGAATCCATGTACATCAACAAAGTATGGAATTTGGAAGTTGCTCCTGAAGGGGTAAAACCCATTGGGAGCAAATGGATCTTTAAGAAGAAACTTAGTGTAGATGGAAAAGTTGAGACTTTCAAAGCTAGACTTGTTGCAAAGGGTTTTCGTCAACGACCAGGTGTGGATTATGACGAAACTTTTTCTCCAGTGGCTATGCTTAAGTCCATCCGGATCCTACTTGCCTTTGCTGCATACCATGACTACGAAATCTGGCAGATGGATGTTAAGACCGCCTTTCTAAATGGTGATTTAGAAGAGTGCGTGTACATGACTCAGCCAGAGGGCTTCGTAGATAGTGGGAGCAGCGGAAAGGTGTGCAAGTTTCTTAAATCCATCTACGGGTTAAAGCAAGTATCGCGGAGTTGGAACATCTGCTTTGATGTTGTAGTCAAAGAGTTTGACTTCATCAAAAACGTAGATGAACCTTGTATATACAAGAAGGTTGCAGAGAGTAAGGTTGTCTTCCTCGTATTGTACGTGGATGACATACTCTTGATAGGAAATGATGTTCCTATGCTGCACTAGGTCATGCTCTTCTTATCACAAAGATTCTCAATGAAAGATCTAGGTGATACCTCCTACATAATGGGAATTATGATCTATAGAGATAGATCTAAACAGATACTGGGATTGTCCCAATCCAGGTACATTGACACCGTACTAAAGAGGTTTAGTATGGAAGAATCCAAGCGTGGGAACCAACCCACGATCTCTGGACTCACTCTCTCCAAAGAGATGTCTCCCAAGATTGATTTGGAGAGAGCTCGAATACAAGGGATACCCTATGCTTCGGCAGTAGGCTCTATCATGTATGTGATGCTATGTACCAGACCCGATGTAGCATAATCACTAAGTGTAGTGAGTAGGTATCAAGTAGATCCTAGAGAGTGTCACTGGACAGCTGTGAAGAACATTCTCAAGTACTTGAGAAGGACTAAAGAGATGTTCTTGGTGTATGGTAACGGTGAACTCCAGGTGGAGTCCTTTACCGATTCAAGCATCCAAAGTGATAAGGATGACTCTAAGTCGCACTAGGGATTTGTCTTTACCCTCAATGGAGGGGCGGTGTGTTGGAAGAGTTCCAAACAGGAAACCGTTGCAGACTCGACGATGGAGGCAGAATACATCACTGCCAACGATACTGCAAAAGAGGCTGTCTGGATGAAGAAGTTCGTTACTGAACTTGGTGTGGTTCCGTCCATTGAGCATCCAATACCTTTGTATTGTGATAACAATGGAGCTGTGGCTTTTGCCAAGGAACCCAGGTCCCATCAGAAGTCCAGACATATTCTGAGGCGGTATCACCTGATCCGGGAGATAGTTGATCGCCGGGAGATCGAGGCCAGGAGAGTTGATATGAAGGACAACACTGCGGATCCACTCACGAAGGCCATTCCCCAGACACAGTTTGAAAGACTCTTCGGGATGTTGGGTATGAAATACTACAACAGCTGGCCTTAGTGCAAGTGGGAGATTGTGAGTTATATATATATGCCCTAGAGGCCATTGTTGTACATATGATGTATATTATAGTGGATGCTTGGATATATATAGAGAGGACTTTCTTGCTCGACATGATAGTATGCTATTTGGTTACACTTTGTCTTAACATGTTGACTTGTATTAGTTTACTGTCTTGCTCTCACATGTTAATAAAGCCCTTAGGATATGTACTCGACTACTAGGACTATGATGAGATCATACTAGTGGGGACAGTGTAGTTGCTAAGTACATCCTTTAAATGTTCCTAGTCGTGGGAGTACCGAGACAGGGCATCGATACTCCAGAGTAGACTAGCGTATGCTCTTCTTGACCCATATGATGAGCGATGGATGATCCCATTTCCATTGGTGTTTGAGATCAGAGAAGGTATACGGGTGCTCAGTGGAGACTGGGTACACTCGACAGACTCGCCGAGAACTCCCAGATGGTATTATACCTCACGTCAGATGGCAGTTCTCTGGTGACACTGGTACAGGTTAGTCTGTAGACCCGAGATCGTCATAGAGTCTTGTGTGATTCTCACTGTGCTTTGATTTCCATCATACCACGTCCAAGAGGGCGTGCAAAAAGGTGGATTTTGGGTACAGTCCCGAATCACATGGAGGCAATGAGCGATAGGAGGGGTTTCGTCTCTTCCGGTATAGGGAGTTGATGTTGCGCTGTGTTCGATTGGCTATAACTGGAAATCCCTGGCCAGGGTTGTTGAGATTTACTGGTAAGTGTTATCAGTAGTTTCTCGAACTATTATGGACCTCATATCGACATGACTTATCAAGCTACTGGGGTCTGACGTTTACCACCCCTAGGCGAGATATGCGACATATCATACGAAGAGACCGGACTGTACGGGAGTGTTACTGATTGGATTCACAGGAGAATGTACAGGCTTACTTGTTGATCTTCTGATCGCTCAATACCTGGGTGGCTGTTACGTTTAGATGACCGCTTGCGGCTTGTGGGTGTTTGATATGATCATCACCTACTGCCGGCGTATTGACGATTATTTAGAGTCCTACACAGAGGTTTCCTGACTCAGGCAAAATGGAGTAAGAGCACATATGTGATATGTGCGGGACCGAGAATAATACGATATGATATATCGTATTCTATTCTCGCGATATATGATATCGGCCGGGTATATATGATATAGCCGGGTCATCGGATCAAGTGTTGATTCGATGAACCGGTACATGTTATATTAGTCGGTTATATGCGATATAGCCGGATTGTCCGATCAAGTGTTGATTCGATAATTTAATGTATAATTTAATGTATGTGATATATTACATTACATTAACTAATATTAGCTCGCTTTATTGATTCATTTTCTTACCGGTTAATACATTGATATATATGTGATATATGTTAATTGTATTATTTTCTTTTGTTACAAAGATATATTATATATGTGATATATAATATTGTAACAAGTTATGATTACAAATGCAACATGATTTGTGGAGATTAAACTAGGTAGGGTTTGATTTGGGTTAGCATTTGGGTTAGCCTTTTCAAGAAGCTTCAAGAAGCTTTCTTTGTTTTTAGCTAAGATATTTTGTTATGATATTTTGTGTAGATATTTCTTAACCCAACCCAAACCCTTTACCCTAGTTATTTCTCTATAAGGGTTAAGCATTCATTCTTAACCCAAGGTTGGATTTGTAACCACAACACATAATTCATTATTCATCACAAATACTTTTCTTCTTCTTCCTCCTCTTGAAAAGCTTTCTAGCTTTTGGGTTAGTGATGAATAAGTATGAGAAATTGAAAGAAAAAGAGAGCTAAATTCCTACTTCATAATTCTTATCTATTCTAGCCACTTAGATTAGGGTGTTCACTTCACTAATACTTGATTAGAGAAGTGAGAGCTTGAGTTAAAAATTCTTCAAGGTAGTTCATCTTCGAAAAGGAAGACTTCAAGCAAGCATGGATCATTCGGCTTGTGGAGCCTCTCTAGAGTCTGGATGTTCATGGATCGCGGCGAAGGGACTACTACTCGGAGCTTATGAAGCGAAGGAACGGACTACAAAGGTTGTAATCCCTCTCTCTTAGATGTAAAGTTGTTTACATGCTATGTTAACCCTAAAACTCTAGTAATGATCCTCGCTTTAGGTTTTCGGCACTGAAATTTTTAAATTCGGCATGGTTGATGCCTTATAGAGCCTTGTGACAGTGCCTCGTAACCTTACAGATCCCCTTGCACTTAGCCTCCAAAGTGGCCTCCTTTCTCTTTGTTTTAAACCAATTAGGGTTTGGGAAGAGGTAGAATAGGGTTTAGGTTTGAATTTTGTAAAGAAATTGTGATTTTTTTATGGATTTTGTGGATTTTTGCAATGAATTTTGAAGCAAGAAATGGGGGAAATAGGGGGTTTTCTGCTGAAGGTGGCACGGCCTGAACATTGAGAGGGGAAGAATGGAAGAGTTGTGTGGAAATTTCCACACAAAAAGTATCTTCAATGGTCAATTAATGCATATCACATCATTTTTTTCAAAAAAAAACCATTTTAATTCATTTTTTTGACCATAAAACCACAATTCTTGGTAAGTTTTGATAAAAATTTTGTTAACACTAAATTTTAGTTTATAATGGTTCTTAAGTGTGTAATTTACCCATTTAAATTTGTATTTATCACTAATTTAATGTATTTTTAAAATCTTAAAATAATATTTAAAAAAATAATTAATTAAGGAATTTTTTTTAAATACCTAGAAATTTTTAAGTGACCAATTTCTAGCAATATCTTATCTAAATTTTGTATAATTAGGCCTATATTGAAAAATACTTATTTTGACGTTTTATGGAAAATATTGTTTATTTTGCCGATTAACGAAAAACTGCCTAAACGATTTTCGAAGCGTTACAATCTTCCCCCCTTAAAGAAATTCGGTCCACGAATTTAGAATTTAACTACGTGTACCTTCAAAAAGATGGGGATATTTCTTCCTTATCTCGTCCTCGGTCTCCCAGGTCACCTCCTCGCTGTTCGGGCCACGCCAAAGAACCTTGACGGACGGTATAACCTTCGACCTCAATTTCATCACCTGCCGATCCAAAATGACCACCGGCTGCTCGGTGAATGAAAGATCGCGCTCTAGCTGGATCGTCTGGTGCTGAATCGCATGGGAAGGTTCATGAAGGTACTTGCGGAGCATCGAAACATGAAACACGGGGTGAACATCGGGGAAGCTGGGCGGAAGAACTAACCGATAAGCCACCGAACCAACACGCTCTAGGATCTCGAAGGGACCAACATATCTAGGACTAAGCTTTCCTTTCCGCCCAAATCTCATCATACCCTTCATTGGAGAGACCCTCAGGAAAACATGATCGCCAACAGCGAACTCGAGTCGGCGACGGCGCCTGTCAGCATATGATTTCAGCCTACTCTGGGCCGCTCTTATCCTGTCCCGAATCAGCTGTATCTTTTCAGTCGTCTCCTGTACAATCTGCGGCCCCAAAATAGTGCTCTCCCTGAGCTCTGTCCAACATACAGGCGATCGACATCTCCTCTCATATAAAGCCTCGAAAGGTGCCATCTGAATCGTCTCCTGGAAGCTATTATTGTAGGAGAACTCGAACAAGGACAAATGATGATCCCAGCTACCACCGAAATCTAAAACACAAGCTCTGAGCATGTCCTCAAGAGTCTGAATAGTACGCTCTGACTGACCGTCAGTCTGCGGATGAAAAGCTGTGCTAAAACTCAATCGGGTGCCTAAAACCTCCTGAAGTTTCTGCCATAATCGGCTGGTAAACTGGGTGCCCCGGTCGGACACGATGCAAGTCGCGACGCCATGCAGTCGCACGATCTCATCAATATAAACCTGGGCATACTGAGCAAATCCAAAAGTGGTCTTCACTGGCAGGAAGTGAGCCGCTTTCGTCAGTCGATCCACAATCACCCAAATAGAGTCATACCTTCGACAGGTCCTGGGTAGACCCACAATGAAGTCCATGGAGACCTGTTCCCACTTCCACTCAAGGCTGGGCAAAGGCTGTAACTCGCCGGCTAGCCTCTGGTGCTCGGCCTAGACTTGCTGACAAGTCAGGCATCTCGATACAAAGTCTGTAATATCCTTCTTCATCCCGTCCCACCAGTAAACCTCTCTCAAATAACGGTACATCTTGGTGGAACCTGGATGCACACTGTACACTGATCTATGTGCCTCCTCAAGAATATCACGCCTCGGTCCCTCAAAATCTGGTACGCACAGTCGAGTCCCAAATTGAAGTATCCCCTGATCATCAATCACGAACTCGGAAACTCTGCCCTGCTGAATCTGCTCGATAATCTCTAAAATACGGGCATCGCCGCACTGTGCCTCGCAGATACGGTCAAGTAATTGTGGGCGTGCTTTGAAATGGGTCAGCTGTCCCCCTGTTGGAGTAAACTCGAACTGCACTCTGTTGTCACATAAAACCTGCCAATCCGCCGTCGACTGCATCTGTATTGCGCTTAAACAAGATAAGCCACCTCCGGGCCTCCTACTCAAAGCATCTTCCACCACATTCGCCTTGCCCGGATGGTATAGAATCTCGCAGTCATAGTCTTTTACCAACTCCATCCAACGGCGCTGTCTCAGATTTAGATCTCGCTGCTGAAAGATATACTTCAAGCTCTTGTGGTCAGTGAATATCTAGCACGACTCGCCGTATAGGTAATGTATCCAGATCTTAAGTGCAAATACCACTGCAGCCATCTCTAAATCATGAGTTCTAAATCATGAGTGGGGTAGTTCCGTTCGTGTTTCCTCAACTACCGAGAAGCATACGCGATAACTCTGTCGTGCTGCATTAATACACAGCCCAGCCCCACTCGAGAAGCATCACAATATACCACGAAACCGCCCGATCCTGAAGGCAATGATAACACTGGTGCAGTAGTCAAACGAGTTTTCAACTGCTGGAAGCTATCCTCACATGCCTCGGTCCAATAAAAAGTAACCCCCTTCCGGGTCAACCCGATTAACGGTGCAGCAATACGGGAGAAATCCTGGACAAAACGTCGATAATAGCCGGCCAGACCTAGAAAGCTGCGAACCTCTGTAACTGATATCGGTCTAGGCCAACGCTGCACTGCCTCGATCTTCTTCGGGTCCACACAAATACCATCTCTCGTCACCATGTGACCCAAGAAGTCGACACTGTCTAGCCAGAATGCGCACTTGGAAAATTTGGCGAACAGCCGATGCTCTCTCAATGTCTGCAATGTGATACGCAAGTGCTACTCATGCTCCTCCCGGCTCCGAGAATATACCAAGATGTCGTCAATGAACACAATGATGAACTGATCAAGATACGGCCTGAATACACGGTTCATCAAGTCCATAAATGCTGCTGGGGCATTGGTGAGCCCGAACGACATCACCAAGAACTCATAATGACCATATCGTGTACGGAAAGCGGTCTTCGGAATATCCTCCTTCCGAACCCGCAACTGATGATAACCTGACCGTAAATCAACCTTCGAGAAGTACCCCGCACCCTGGAGCTGATCAAATAAGTCGTCAATGCGGGATAGGGGATATCTGTTCCGCACAGTAACCCGGTTCAGCTAACGATAATCAATGCATAAGCGCATACTGCTGTCCTTCTTCTTAACAAACAGGACGGGAGCACCCCAAGGTGACACACTCGGTCGGATAAGCCCTTTATCCATCAAGTCCTGTAACTGATCCTTCAGCTCTCTAAGCTCCGCCGGGGCCATCCGATAAGGCGGTATAGAGATAGGCCCCGTGCCGGGGATCAAGTCGATGCAGAACTCAATCTCGTGCTCTGGTGGCAGACCAGGCAGCTCGTCAGGGAATACATCAGGAAACTCTCTCACAACAGGGACCTGGTCCAATGGAACCTCTGTGGTGCTAGTATCACAAACATAGGCTAAGAATCCCTGACACCCTTTCCGCAAGAGCTGATCAGCGCGAAGAGAAGAAATCAAGCTGGGAAGGGTAGCGCTACGATCTCCTTGAATAACAAGAACCGGCTCACCAGGAAAACTGAATCTGACTGCCTTCTCACGGCAGTCCACAGATGCATAACATGTGGCTATCCAGTCCATACCAAGAAGAACATCGAAGTATAGCATATCGAGGAGAATCAAATCAACTGAAGAATCCCTCTCCCCGATACGAACGGGACACGATCGGTACACAAAACGAGCAACAAACGACTCGCCTACCGGAGTAATGACAACAAGCGGCTGATCTAACGAAGAAGACTCTCGGCCTAACCTCGGTGCAAAGTATGTGGATACGTAAGAATGTGTGGAGCCTGGATCAAAAAATACCCGTGCATCAAAAGAACATACTGGCAGAGTACCTGTCACGACGGCATTGGATGCCTGCGTATCCTGAGGAGTCAACGCGAACACTCGGGCCTGTCCACCACTAATAGTCGGCTGTCCTCTGCCTCTACCTCGGCCTCTGCCTCTGTCGTCTCGTCCTTTCTGAAAAGGACCCCCACGCCCACGACCTCTAGGAGCATCTGCCTGGTGTGGAGCCTCATCAGGGGTAGGAAGTAGAGCTCTCTGAGGAGGTGGTGAAGGTGGTAAGGTCACATGTGGCACTATCGCCGCGCCCTGGCGCCCCATGGTATAGTCTCTAACACGATGGTACTGACTCCCGCACCGAAAACATCCTGGCGACGACTGCTGGGTCTGCGGATATGAACCAAATAACTGACCTCGTCTCAATCCTCTGCCGCCACCATCTCCCGGAAAGAATCTATCACGGTGTCTACCCATCTGCCGCTGAGCTAGCGTATCAGTACGAATCCTCTTCGGCCCAGAAACGACCGGAGTCTCAGAAATGCACTCCTCCAAAAGTAAGGCTGCATCCACCGCGGCTGCGTATGTGTCAAAGTGCTGGGTGCCGATGGCAAGGAATAGCTGTGTGTCAAGCCCTCGCACAAACCTCTTTATCCTCTTCTCTTCAGTGTCTACTAGGTACGGAGCATATCGAGACAACTGGGTAAACTGTATATCATACTCAGACACTGTCATCCCAGGAGTCTTGCGCAAAGACTCAAAACTATGGGTTCGAGCATCTCGGACACTCTCCGGAAGAAAACGGGCAAGAAATGCAGCAGTGAATTCGTCCCAAGTCATAGAAGGTAGACCTGCAGCTCGGCCTCTCTCTACTGAATCGTACCACGTCTGGGCAAGGCCCTCCAGACAAAAACTAGCGAACTCCACCCATCTATCATCAGAACACCTCAAAGAACGTCAAATCCTAGCCATCCTATCAAGAAATGCCTGTGGGTCCTCGGTCACATACCGGTAAAAGCTGGAGGTCCCAGTCTCATAAACTCCTGTAGTGAAACAGGGATAGTCGCAGTAGTAGCAGGAGTAACTGTCTGGGCAGCAGGTATAATCGTGGTCTGTGCGGTGGAAGGAACGTTCTTGGATCTCCGTGCCCGACTGGACTCAACTAAAGATCCCATCATCTGTCACAACTCCTGCATACCGGCCTCTAATCTGGCAATACGGTTGGGAGAAGGCGGATCAATCTGACCCTGAGGGGTAGGCGTATCATCCCGCTCGATCCTCGCCTCCGACGAGCCCGCTCGAAGCTCATCCCTAGCGGCAGCCCGCTGAGCTCTCGTAGTCTTTGGCGGCATCGAAGCTGGAATAAGAAACATGAGAGATAAGAACATTGCAATTGAATCAACGAATGCATGGAATCAAGGAGGAAGTACAAGCAATTATGTCCTAAGGTCACTTAGGCGGAATACCGTATCGTAAGTATGCCGCGGAACATACCCACGCTACGCCACTTTGCTTAAGTCACCTACTTCATCTACCAAGGGCCGTCCTACATTCAAAAAGATAAAACCTACGCTCTGATACCAACTTTGTCACGACCTAAATGTATGGAACGTGACTAACACTTAGATTATGAGACGTCTAAAGGCGTAACGTAACCTAAGTCAGCCAAAGCCCAGAAAAATCTAAACCAAATACAAAAGAGTGAAGGAAAACCTTTTATGAAAACAACTTTAAAATCAATTAAGTTGTATTAACCCCTTTTTAAAAACAATCAAAAATTTTCCGAAAATTTCGGCAGAGTCTCCTTTGTAAATACTATCCCCCAAAATGGGTACAACAAGATATATAAACCTGTAATAACAAAATAGCATCCCCAAGCGGGAGCTAGCTCTTCGCCCAAGGCGGATCACAACCACACGCAATATATATGAAATATCAAGCAAATAAGCATAAAGAAGTGCAAAAATAAGAAAACACAACGTCGGCTCAAGTGAGCTCGACCCCAGAGAAACCACATATACACAAATCTCTCTGTCTCAACACTAGGTCGCATATACAAATAAGAAGTGGTAGATGGAGAATACTAGATACAATGATAGTACAAAAAGAGATAAGGTGTCCTCGCAACCCACCTACGAGCAATGTCGCGAGTCTGAGCAAAAGAATCCAATGATAAGATAAGCTCGCCGCTACAAGGCTGACGGGTCCGACCTGCAAGACACTGTGGCACAACGGGGGTGAGTTGCCAGCTCGTGAGTAGAATATAATATCTAATAAGGCTATCGTAAGAATGCACGCAAATGCGTCACAACATGTATGTCTAGATATGATGTAATGCCACTAGTATGTATGCACATGTATGCAACATCAATACGAAATCTTTAAGTGTTTAAAATACTATAAGCTCTGCATTCTTAACTTAGAAAAAGAATATATGTGCAATAGCTAAAGTACCATCAATGAAATCATCTGAAAACCATGTCAAGCATCGACACCAAATATGGAAATATATCTGTCTCAATGTCTCACTATATCAATGTCTCAATACATCGGGCTCCGTCAGTCCGGATCGGCCCATATCATCAAATCTCACGACAACGATCGGTATCCTCCGGATATCTTCCGCGCCAGACATCACCGGTAGTTAGTCTTCCCCTGCCAGGTTCATCATCTACAACTCGATCTTCTTGCCCCGGGGTACCATACCGGGCCTACCATGTACCCGAGACGGTTCATCCACTCCTCGAATCAGGTCTCAAAATCCAACAGAAAACATGAAAACTCATAGTGGACGACACATACATCACGAGAAAACCGCAACTTTATTTTAAAAATGATGATAATAAGTTTTTGTTAAATTCTTGTGGTTTTCCCCCAAAATCCAGAAATCTCATCAATACTGAAATCCTCAAGAAAATCATAATACCCAACATGTTGTATATGATAAATGTTTATGATATCAAAGGTATGCAATTGATTTGTGACTAGGAATCTATATAAGCATGATGATGATGTAAGGTATATACATGCTATGCAATTCAATGTATCATGTATGATGCAAGTGGTGATACTAAACTAAGCAGGTTCTAAAGTTCTCGTGACATGTCAATTACCAAGACGTGTGTGTTCACATGAATAGTGCTCGTGCAACATGAGCCAATGGTAATGGTGTAAGTGTCCTAAGGGGTGATATCACATATAGGTATATAAATATCCATGCAATGCCAGCAGACGAATAACTAGACGGGTATATATATGAATGAGATGGTTAACTAACTAACTATGCATATGATTTGCAAGTAATAAAGTGATCCTAACTATGGGGCGTCTTGCGCCATCCAGACGATTTTCCCATAGATGTATACATCTACTCACCCGGACGCCTCGCTGATCTGATCCAACTACCGCTTTGCCTTTGCGCGCCGCGTCCGATGTTTCCGCAACCGATTCTAAAATTTCATAACACACAACATAAGATTACGCATCATGAAATGACGCAAGTCATAATATGAAAAGATCGACGCTCACAAGTTAGGAACAACGTGCACTCGGTGCGCGAAAAACACACGAAAATCGCTAAAACCTTAACTAAAATCGTCGTTTCGGGGCAACCGTCAAAACTAAAACCCGACTAAACCAAACTCCGCATTCGCACACCCTACAAGTCATATTAGATGCTAATAGTATCGTCAATATACCGCAAATAAATCACCTCCTAATTTTTATAAAAACCTAGTAAGCATTAACATAGAAATTTCGATGCAAACATCTTGAATTAACGATATAGCGATCGCAACATCGCACAAACATCCAATTCGAACTACTAGATGGACATAACACAAATTACAACCCACTTACAAAGCTTCAAACCCTAACTAAAATTTCAAACCTTGTGTTGAATTTTCAAAACAAACCATTACAACCAAATTAACACTTTAAAAATCTAAATTAGCATATTTAAACTACCAATTTAAAAACTAGATTAAAATTATACCTCCCAAGTGTTGATCCCCTTGCACTTAGCCTCTAAAGTGGCATCCTTTCTCTTTGTTTTAAACCAATTAGGGTTTTGGAAGAGGTAGAATAGGGTTTAGGTTTGAATTTTGTAAAGAAATTATGATTTTTTTGTGGATTTTTGCAATGAATTTTGAAGCAAGAAATGGGGAAAATGGGGGGTTTTCTGCTGAAGATGGCTCGGCCTGAAGGTTGGGAGGGGAAGAATGGAAGAGTTGTGTGGAAATTTCCACACAAAAAGTATCTTCAATGGTCAATTAATGCATATCACATCATTTTTTTTCAAAATAAACCCATTTTAATTCTCTTTTTTTACCATAAAACCACAATTCGTGGTAAGTTTTGATAAAAATTTTGTTAACACTAAATTTTAGTTTATAATGGTTCTTAAGTGTGTAATTTACCCATTTAAATTTGTATTTATCACTAATTTAATGTATTTTTAAAAGCTTAAAATAATATTTAAAAAATATTTAATTAAGGAATTTTTTTTAAATAACTAGAAATTTTTAAGTGACAATTTAGTAACCAATTTCTAGCAATATCTTATCTAAATTTTGTATAATTAGGCCTATATTGAAAAATACTTATTTTGACATTTTATGGAAAATACTGTTTATTTTGCTGATTAACGAAAAACTGCCTAAACGATTTTCGAAGCGTTTGACAAAGATTTTTTGCAGTGAAGTAAATAGGCTAAGTTTCTCTCTGCCCTTTTTAAATTTTTGTTGTGTTGTGAGATCTTGTTGTTATCAACTAAAGAAAAGGAACTCTAGAATAAAGATCTACCTTTGCCACAACTAAATATCTCAACACAAACAAAACTATGCATGAGTCACCATGACTCAACCAAGACACAAGAGCAAGGATCGCGAATTGCCAGCACATAGAATTGCCAGCACAACGAATTGCCAGCACATAGAATTAGCCAAAAAAACATGACACATGCTTCTATAATAATCAAACATTAAACCAAAATGTTTAGCACAAAAAGGAAAGGCAACTTCTAAAGCGAACTTGTAACGAATTACAGTAATACCCCTCATCCGTATATACATACCCGCATCTGTATTCCGACTGAATACGAATACTACGAGACGAAAATAATCCAACAATATAATACTAGGATCCGTCTTAAACCAAAGCCTACTAGTATTATCCGTCCGATCATGATCCATGCAAGAGTGCACGAATATGATCGAACCCTGCCATAAAACCATACGGCCTCTACAACGTTTCGCCCGAACTAGGGAAACCCTCTGTGTGGGACTCTAAAGACTCGTCAATACTGTGGCAGTGGGTTTAACCGCAAGCACGTCAGTGACACTAGCTGTACGTAACGGCTACCCAGGTATTGAGCAAAAGGGAGGCCGACGAGCAAACTCATCCTGAAACCCTACTGAGCCTGACAGTGACAATATCCGTACAATCTGGTCCGTTTGTCTATGACTGTACGTTTGTCTATGAGTATCGCATATCGAGTCTACGGGTTGGATAAAGTCAGACCCTTGATAATGCAACATTTAGTGCCGGCATGAAAACTATCACCAACTGAGAAACTGCCGATCCTAGATCGGTAATTCTCGTCTACCCCGGCCGAGGATTTCTGGTGATGGCCACCCATGCACTCCGCGACAACAACCCCCAATACCGAGAGAGAGGAATCCCTTGAAGATTAGCTCACTGCCTCCATGTGGCTCAGGACTGTGCCCAACTAAAACCTATTTGCACGACTCCTTTGAGCCATGGTAGAGTAGTAATCAAAGCACAGTGGGAACTCACACGAGACAAATGACGATCTCAGGTCGATAGACTAACATGTACGCATGTCACCAGGGAACTGTTATCTGACAATAGGTATAATACCCACTAGCATGTTCCCGGCAAGTCCGTCCGGTGTACTCATAACCCAATGAGCACCTGTATACATCTTAGGTGAACCAACTGACACCAATGGCTTGTGAGACCAGCCACGGCCCCTCGTCGGGGTCTTGATCAGTATACACTAGTATACTCTTGGAGTATCGATGCCCAGTCTCGAAACTCCCACGACTAGGGACACTTTAAGGATGTGCTTATAGACCACCCAACTCCCACGTATATGATCGCCATCATATTGCCGGTAGTCAAGCATGAATCCTAAGGGCTCTATCAACCTGTAATAGTGATCTGTAATGTCACCTGAAGCATGTACACGATGATAAAGACAAACCAGATAGCATACTATCATCTCGCGTAAGACTGTTCTACCGGTATAGGTCCTCCCTCAATCATTGCAATCACGTGCTTGTGACCCAATAATTGACTTAAGGGCACTATAGCCAACAATCTCCCATTTGCACTTAAGGCTAATTATTGCGGTGTCGCATACTCATAGCCCGAGTGATACCGAACACCCAACTTCTCTACTAATCAGTTTCACAAAGCCCGTTTGTAAAACTATTGCGTTCGAGAAATAGCCTCAGTGAGTGGATCCGCTCCAATGTTTCTTTCTATGTCTCTCTTTATCTCTAGTTCGCGGAGAAATCCATCTCCCGAAATGAGCAATACTTTTCTTAGAATATGTCTGGATATCTGATGGGACCCAGTTCATAAATGAACTCCTAATCCAGCAAACTTTTCGGACTGCATCATCCACTGAATTTAATCAGTATCTTGCGCAATGCCTCCCTCAGTATCCGCTTGGATCACCTGTCCAAACTACTGCCCCTCAAAAGAGAGAAAACTATAACTCTGACAGTCACTCTGTAATCCAGGTCACCTTGGAAGCCTAGAATGATAACCCCTGAAGGAGGCTGCCGTTACCATATCCCTAGAACATCCACTTATGTTCTAAAACAGCTTCCGAACGTTTCTCCAGGATTGGATTAATATAAACTTATTGCATCTAGTTCAAAAACAACATCTGGTGTGGTACTTGACATCTCATGATTGACTCAATTGCCTAAGCAAGTGATATGCCAATCATGCACATCCATCTCCCCTTTAGTCTGTAAGACACCTTTAGAGAGGGTGACTCCATCACTTGTAGGTACACCACCATGCCAAGAGTCGTCCATTCTAAAACACTTTTAGAATACTGTCTAAGTACCCAGATTGGGAATCTACCCAAATATAGATCTAAAACTATAGATCTAGTAACCAGAATGTCTGATATTATATCTATATCCTATGTGGAGAAACCACTGTGTGACAACCATAGTATAACCGATCGTAGTATAGGAATTTCACTTCCTATAAAGTGTATATCATCCAAATACCAGGATATCACACCTTACTACCTTCTTAACAGATCCATCCCTTATTCTGATGAAGTCAAAACCTTTAACTCTCACATCAAAAATAGATGATCTATCTCCTCTATATCTATTTTAGTCTATAAATAGACATAAGATACTTGTCCACTATGCTTTCGCTGCTCCCACTGACCACAACAACCCTCTGGCAGAGTCATATATACGTGCACTTCTAAAGCTGGTTTAGAACGACGCTATACTCATCCTCCTGCCGGGTCTCATAGTTTAGAACAACAGTAATGGCAAGTCTTGGTAAACAAGAACCTCCCTGTCACCGTCTTTGAGAATACTGAAGTACCTCTCGGGTGCCTGAGGTTACCCACCATATCTGCGGAGTGGCTAATGGAATGTCAAACCCGATTGAATCTTTAGGTTCTATTAAATTTTCAGTAATCGTTTGTGGTTCTGGAATCACTTCCAGTTCCACCCTACCCCCACTACTGTTTTCTGAAAAATTCCATTTTACTTAAATTGTGGCGAGTCAAGAACAATATCACTATTGATCTTCCAGATGGTAGAAAGTTAACCCTCGTCATAGCCCGGGATAACCCACAAACTGCCATTACAGAAACGTGCCTTGAGTTATCCAGAGTCTGGTTTTAAGCATAAGCCAGACAACTCCATATACCTTAATATCGTTAAGATATGAACCATCCTATATACAATATAGAAACAGAGGCACTGATTTAATTGGAACCAGATTCAAATCATGCAGCTGTCTCCAGTGCATGTCAACTAAATGGAAAGAGGTCGATCAGCATTACTCAACTAGGAGTGCATCCAAATATGAGTAACCTGAAAGAGAAGCAAGTTCTCAAAACTATTACTATCAACTGAATACCAAACACAAGTATCTACATCTTCGATTACCTTGAAGAATCCTGATACTTTCAACGCATGGTTCTCTACTTTATTCTTATACCTATAACTTCTCAAAACTTGGACCTTGTATTTCTACGAAACACTTGTCTAAAACTTAAGAAGTCACAAGTAAACAGAATATAGTACGAGGACCAACCCCTTTGTCCTAACGGACACTGGATAACATACAATACTTTGTATAAGTCCCCTGAGTTGAATAACTCATACCCTATGCGTTGTAGGTTGAAAACTGTACTATGGGTAAGAAGAATTACACCGTTGTTTAATGCTCCTTACCCAATCATCAACTGATACACGTAAATGTCATGGACATAATTTCAAAAAGTTATATCTCACTTTATAAAATAAACGTACAAATATATCAGTTTGAAATTGGTGCATAACAACAGATATTCAAAACCAAATATTTTCCGTCAGGCAAAACCCCAGGCGATTTCCTCAAATATCACGAATTACAACGAATTCCGATATAATGAGAATATAATCACCTATTTCCCAATAACTTACTCCCACTCATTATCTGTAAAACTATATAGATGTGAGAATTAAACCTAATAAGTACAACCCCTGGAGTAAGGACCTAATTGGGAAATCAGTTTTCAATTAACAATGCACAGTGAAACTGAAACATGAAAATGTTTCGAAGGGGTAGCCAGGTATTCCTAGTAATGCCTTTTCCATTATCCATATTCATGACTGTAACCGTATATTTCTTTGCCATCTCTCCAAATCCATTTATTTGTCTTTACTCATTACCTTTTGTACACCATCCTTAGGCTAAATGGTTTTTTTCCTTCCCTACCGTTCGGCACCAGCCTATGGTTTGGAAGAAGGCTATCCAATAAGCGTAATAGGTGTACTCTCCAAATCCTAGGAGTACTCGCAACATGAGAAAAGGTAAAGATAAAAGACAACTGAATAAACCTTATTCTATTTCTCCTGAACCAGAATCCATCATCGAACTGGAACAAGTTCCTTCGAGTTCATATATAACTATACGATGGATTATCCAATAAATGTGGATCTTCGTAGTGATACGGGGTGTTCTGGAGAAATGCAAAGGTGAAGTAGGAGTGGTGATGATATACGCGGTTTGGTCGTGAATGATAGCAGTCGCAATTTACTTTGCCCTCTTTCTAATCTCTTTATTTGTCTTTACTTATTACCTTCTGTACACCTCACTTAGACTAATTGGTTTTCTTCATTCCCCGACTATCCAATAAGCGCAATATGTGTACCCTTTCCTAATCCTAGGAGCCCTCGCAACCTGAGAGAAGGTAAAAGGATTCTCAACACTTGAGACGTATTAGGGTGGAGGTAAAAGAAGTTGCCAAGAGTGAAGAAAGTGTGAGGCAAATATTTTTGGCGGTGAAGTAAATGGGCTAAGTTGCTCTCTGCCCTTTTTAATTTTTGTTGTGTTGTAAGATCTTGTTATTAGCAACTAAAGAAAAGGAACTCTAGAATAAAGATCTGCCTTTCCCACAACTAAATATCTCAACACAAACAAAACTATGCATGAGTCACCATGACTCATCCAAGACACAAAAGCAAGGGTCGCGAATTGCCAGCACATAGAATTGCCAGCACAACGAATTGCCAGCACATAGAATTAGCCAAAAAAAACATGACTCATACTTTCCACAATAATCAAATATTAAACCAAAATGTTTAACCCAAAAAGAAAAGGCAACTTCTAAAGAGAACTTATAACGAATTACAAGAATACCCAGCATCCGTATATACATACCCGCATCCGTATTCCGACTGAATATGAATACTACGAGACGAAAATAATCCAAAAATATAATACTAGGATCCGGCTTAAACCAAAGCCCACTAGTATTATCCGTCCGATCATGATCCGTGCACAAGTGCACGAATATGATCGAACCCTACCATAAAACCATACGGCCTCTACAACGTTTCGCCCGAACTAGGAAAACCCTCTTTTTGGGACTCTAAAGACTCGTCAATACTCTGGCAGTGGGTTTAACCACAAGCACGTCAGTGGCACTAGCTGTACGTAACGGCTACCCAGGTATTGAGCAAAAGGGAGGCCGACGAGCAAACTCATCCTGAAACCCTACTGAGCCTGACAGTGACAATATCAGTACAGTCCGGTCCATTCGTCTATGAGTATCGTATATCGAGTCTAGGGGGCTGGATAAAGTCAGACCCCTAATAACGTGACATTTAGTGTCGGCATGAAACATATCACCAACTGAGAAACTACTGATCCTAGATCGGTAATTCTCGTCTACCCCGACCGAGGATTTCTGGTGATGGCCACCCGTGCACTCTGCGACATCAACCCCCAATACCGGGAGAGACGAATCCCTTGACGATCCACTCACTACCTCCATGCGTCTTGGGACTGTGCCCAACTAAAACCTATTTGCACGACTCCTTTGAGCCGTGGTAGGGTAGTAATCAAAGAACAGTGGGAACTCACACGAGAAAAATGAAGATCTCAGGTCGATAGACTAACCTGTACACGTGTCACCAGGGAACTGCAATTTGACAATAGGTATAATACCAACTAGCATGTTCCCAGCGAGTCCGTCCGGTGTACTCATAACCCTACAAGCACCTGTATACATCTTAGGTGAACCAACTGACACCAATGGCTTGTGAGACCGGCCACCGTCCCTCGTTGGGGTCCCGATTAGTATACACTAGTCTACTCTTGGAGTATCGATTCCCAGTCTCGAAACTCACACGACTAGGGACACTTTAAGGATGTGCTTATAGACCACCCAACTCCCACGTATATGATCACCATCATACTGCTGGTAGTCAAGCAAGAATCTTAAGGGCTCTATCAACATGTAATAGTGATCTGTAATGTCACCTGAAGCATGTATATGATGATAAAGACAATCCAGATAGCATACTATCATCTCGAGTAAGACTGTTCTACCGGTATAGGTCCTCCCTCAATCATTGCAATCACGTTCCTGCGACCCAATAATTGACTTGAGGGCACTATAGCCAACAAAACCGCCCCTCCATTGAGGGTAAAGACAAATCCCGAGACCGACTTAGAGTCGTCCTTATCACTCTGGAAGCTCGAATCGGTAAAGGACTCCACTTGGAGTTCACCGTTACCATACACCAAGAGCATCTCTTTAGTCCTTCTCAAGTACTTGAGAATGTTCTTCACAGCTGTCCAGTGATTCTCTCCTGGATCTTCTTGATACCTACTCACTACACTTAGTGAGTATGCTATATCGGGTCTGGTACATAGCATCGCGTCATGATAAAGCCTTCTGCCGAAGCATAGGGTATCCCTTGCATGCGAGCTCTCTCCAAATCAGTCTTGGAAGACATCTCTTTGGAGAGAGTGAGTCCTGAGATCGTGGGCAAATTCCCACGCTTGGAATCATCCATACTAAACCTCTTTAGTATGTTTTCAATGTACCTAGATTGGGACAATCACAGTATCCGTTTAGATCTATCTCTATAAATCTTAATCCCCAAGATGTAGGAGGCATCACCTAGATCTTTCATTGAGAATCTTTGTGATAAAAAGAGCTTGACCGAGTGTAGCATAGGAACATCATTTCCTATTAAGAGTATGTCATCCACGTACAATACGAGGAAGATAACCTTACTCTATGCCACCTTCTTGTATATAGAAGGTTCATCTTTGTTTTTGATGAAGTCAAACTCTTTGACTACCACATCAAAATAGATGTCCCAACTCCGTGATGCCTGCTTTAACCCGTAGATGGATTTAAACAGCTTGCTCACCTTTCCGCTGCTACCACTGTCCACGAAGCCCTATGGCTGAGTCATGTACACGCTCTCTTCTAAGTCACCATTTAGAAAGTCGGTCTTAACATCCATCTGCCAGATTTCGTAGTCATGGTATGCAGCGATGGAAAGTAAGATCCGGATGGACTTAAGCATAGCCACTGGAGAAAAGGTTTCATAATAATCAACACCTGGTCGTTGACGAAAACCTTTTGCAACAAGTCCAGCTTTGAAAGTCTCAACTTTTCCATCTGCACTAAATTTTTTCTTGAAGATCCACTTGCTACCGATGGGTTTTACCCCTTCAGGAGCATCTTCCAAAGTCCATACTTTGTTGGTGCACATGGATTCCATCTCAGATCGCATTGCATCCAGCCATTTCACAGAGTCCCCACTCGTGATGGCCTGTTCGAAGCTAGTTGGGTCATCATCTTCCATAATGCAATCTCGCTCCCACCATCAATGAGAAAACCGTAGTATCTCTCAGGTGGATGAAGAACCTTACTAGATTGGCGGAGAGGCTGTAGTTCATTGGGATCTATCGAATCCTCCGGTTCTACCAAATCTTCTTCTGTAGTTTGAGCGGTTGGAACTTCTTCCAGCTCTACCTCTTTGCCACAAATCTCTTTTACAAGAAATTCTTTTTCTAAAAAGGTGTCATGTTGAGCAACAAACACCTCTTGTTCCTCACTGAGGTAGAAATGATATCCATACGAATTGTTTGGATATCCCACAAACTTGCAAAGAACTGATCGTGCCTCGAGTTTATCCGGATTTCGCCTTTTGACATAGGTCGGACAACCCCATATCTTAACTCGCTTAAGAGATGGTCTCTTCCCATTCCATATCTCATATGGAGTGGTAGGTGTTAGTTGTATGTATGCCCTAGAGGCCAGTATTGTACAGATGTTGTATATTATATTGGATGCTTGGACATATATAGAGATGACTTTCTTGCTCAATATGATAGTATGCTATCTGGTTACTCTTTATCTTAACATGTACACTAGTCTCTTTATACTGTCTTGTAGTTACATGTTGGTAAAGCCCTTAGGATGTGTACTTGACTACCTGGACTATGATGCAGATCATACTAGTGGGGACATGGTAGTCCATAAGTACATCCTTCAAGGTCCCTAGTCGTGGGTGTATCGAGACGGGGCATCGATATACCAGAGTAGACTAGCGTATACGCTTCTCGACCCATGTGATGGGCGATGGATGACCCCATATCCATTGGTGTTTGACATCAGAGATGGTATACGGGTGCTCAGTGGAGACTGGGTACACTGGACGGACTCGCCGAGAACTCCCAGATGGTATTATACCTCACGTCAGATGGCAGTTCTCAGGTGACACTTGTACAGGTTAGTCTGTAGACCCGAGATCGTCATAGAGTCTTGTGTGATTCCCACTGTGCTTTGATCTCCACCTTACCACGTCCATGAAGGCATGCAAAACGGTGGTCTTTGGGTACAGTCCCGAGTCACATGGAGGCAATGAGCGATAGGAGGGGTTTCGTCTCTCCCGGTATTGGGGGTTGATGTTGCGCTGTGCTCGATTGGCCGTAACAGGGAAGTCCCTGGCCAGGGCTGATCAGAGATTTGCTGGTAAGTGTTACCAGTAGTTTCTCGACCCGTTATGAGCCTCACTCGGCACGACTTATCGGGTTATTGGGGTCTGACGTTTACCACCCCTAGACTTGATATGCGACATATCAGACGAAGAGACCGGACTGTACGGTAAGTGTTACTGGTCGGATTCGCAGGAGTGTGAGCGGGCTAGCTCGTCGATATTCTGATCGCTCAATACCCGGGTGGCCGTTACGTTTAGCAGACCGCTTGCGGCTTGTGGATGCTTGATATGATCATCATCTGCTACCGGCGTATTGACGAGTCTTTAGAGTCCTACACAGAGGTTTCCTGGTTCAAGCGAAACGAAATAGGAGCGCATATGAGATATGTGCAGGACCGAGAATAATGCGTGTATGTGATACCGCATTTCATTCTCGCGATAAATGTTTCGATTGGTTATATTCGATATGACCTAGTTATCGAATCATTGATTCGATAAATCGATACATTGCATACTAGTCGGTTATGTGCGACATGACCGGATCATTGAATCAAAAGTTGATTTAATGATTTAATGTATAATTATATATTTGATATATTACTTTGCATTAACTAGTCTTGGTTCACTTTAAACGGATTTTTCTCACTTGGATTGCACATTGTATATGTGATATACTTTTGTGCACTTTTTGTATCATGTTTGATGATACTTGATCATTTAGTTAAGTGTATAGAATTAATCCATGGTTAATTTGATAATTAGGGTTTTGCATATTCATTTATTTATTTATTTGTTTATTTATTTATTTGAAATGGATTAAGATAAGAATGGTGGCTTTATTTGTTTTATGTTGAAGCTTCATGAAGCTTTGACTTTGCTAACCATTCTTGTCTTCATGCTTAACCCTAACCCACTCAAATGACCATGGTTTATTCTCTACACTTAACCCTAGTTTAAGTTATGATAAGTATTGTTTTTCTATTTTCTTTTTAATAGAACTTATCATAACCATCTTCATCTTCTTCTTCTCCAAGCTTGCTACTTTAATGGCAACTTGAGATCTAGTGAGAGAAATCCAAATCTAAAGTGAACCCACCTCCTATTTCTTCATCCTCTACCTCTTGCCAAGTGGTTTTGGGTGTTTTCTTCACATGTTTCACAAGTTTGTGAAGTCGGAGCTTGAACTTGCGATGCCTCGACGTAGATCGTCTTTGACACGAAGCCGGCGACCTAGCTCATCCGTTTCTTCGACGAAGCCGACACTTGAGCCCGAGGTTCAACATGGACAGCGAGGTGACTTCGTTGCGGAGCCGTGGAGGTGGATATCCGGATCTACAAAGGTTGTTATTTCCATATCCAAGTAGTTAAGTGTTAACTAGTTTACTTTTCGCCTAAAATTCTAGCAACGATCCGTAGTCTAGGGTTTCTCGGCACCAAAAATTTTAAATTGGCATGTCCGATGCTTTGTGAGACCTTACTAGAGTGCCTAGGAACCTTTCACTGGTATCAGAGCCTAGCTAGAGCCTTAGGCGAAGTCCCGACAGATTTTGAAGTCCGATCGAACCCGAAAGTCCAAAATTTCCATGCTCTCTGTACTTTTTTGAAAACAGTGAGTTTTTCAACATTAAAAATTTTCAGAAAATCAAGCGGGGTTTTGTATGAATTACTGTAAAATACGGGGGCCTAATTCGAATAATCCAGCGCGGAACCGCGGCACGAGCTTGGCATGTGTGGCGGTTCCGCGGCCGTTTGGTCTTCCCTTGCGTTGACTTTTGTACAGTAATTTATATTTAACAGTGATGTGTTCTCTGGATATTTTTAATAATTATTCAAGAGTTGAATTTTCTGGAGTTGCTTTGGGGATTCGGTGTTTCGATCGGATTATCAAATTTTCGTCTTTTGTGTATTTCCGGATAATTTCAAGAATATGTTAAAAAGTTCGACCGGATATAAATACCCAATTTTTCCCCTGTCGGGAAATTTCCAAGTGTTGGATTTTTCCAAAGTTTAACGACGTTCTAAGTAGTGCAAGTAATGCGATGGACCCTCTAGAAGACAACAAACCTTAACTCGATTATGTGACCGTCTTGAACTGCCCTTTGAACCTTCGGGTTTGGGGCAGTACGGCGTGCCACATGTGAGGCGTTGGCTTGACCCTTCTACGGCTGGACCGTCGGTACTGAGGCACGAACTGAATGTTGTTAGACTTATTTCATATGTTGGATTGTATCGGGAAAACTTGGGTATTCGACTGTTCGATCGGAAAGTTTAACATTATCTGTTTATCTGGAATGTGATACAATAATTGGAATTCACAAACAGTTATGAGATAACTGCATGAATGTTATAAATCTAGCACTTTAGTCCTATACGATATTGAAAAGAGTTTTCGATAATGAGACTAAAATGCGGGGTTTGTAACTGTTAGGCATGTGATGTCTAAAGTGGTTGCGGATTCCAACTGTTGTAGTTTTACACTTTCTTTTCTGTGACCGTAAGTGTAGTATGTTCATATCGCCGGTTTCGTTGCTATACGTCAACGACAATTGGGGTATGCGTACTTACTTACGTTGATGACATGAGATGTTATGTGTTGCTGGATATGTTATATTGGATCGTCGTATTCGAATAGCCGGGGTTTTTTATGTGAGATGAGTTTTTTTCATTTTCATTCATGTAAAAACTTGTATGTAATGTTCTTTTATTTGGGGCACTTCCAGGTAGCGGAAGTTGTCACCTTTTGTATATTATTTACTTTTCCGCATTAGGATAGACCCAAGGAGGAGAGCACAAGTAACCGGGTTCTGGGGTCCAGTGGGAGACCAACTCGAGGAGTCGAGTCCGGGTCTCCTAACCCTAGAATTGGCAAGGTTGCTTGCCGCTCTCGTAGGGGTCTAGGGGTGTGGGATTGGCTATTCATCACGACCGTGGAATCCGTGTTTTATACTGGCTCGTATTGAAAACACGGACGTCCTAGTATATCCAATATTTCATATGTTTATTCTGCTGCGATATCTGAGTTGTGACTCTGTGATGGATATAGTATATATGATATATGATATATTATATAGACGTTACTTATGTTTTACACCCGCGCTAGCCCTGCCCTGCTCTGTCGTTAGTTACCTAACCTAACGGTGCACGAGGGGACATCGAGGCGAATGCGGATGGCATAAGTGTACGTCATATCTATCTGTGATGTTTAGGTATTTAAATGATGGCACTTCATTAATGTGATTAATGAAAGATAAGAAACCTAAGATGTAATAGAATCAAATTTTAAAATAAAACAGGTAGCTACAGTTCTTGCTTTGCACAGCGGTATATATGATATACCCCGCACCTTATTCGATGAGGAAAGGACCGAGATCCCTTCACCGAGAGTGACTCCTTTAGCAATAACTGGCAGATGCTACAGACTCGGTTTGCTTTTGACTGCTTTTGGGTTTTTGCTTTGCACAGCGATATATATGATATATCCCGCACCTCATTCGACGAGGAAAGGACCGAGATCCCTTCGCCGGGAGTGACTCCTTTAGCAAAACTAGAAAAGCCTCAAAATCACTCCATTTCAAAACTTCATTTGATTCTACAACGATATCAAGTTCATTACGCAATAGGTTTTCAGAAAAACCTGCGTAGCCCTCCTTCATTTCAGATAGGTTACATATAGTATTCGTGCTACATTTGTTGGCTTTCGTCAAGGTGTAGTGTGCGGTAGCTATGTACTGTTTATCTGCTGCATATGATGCGACTGGATTAGGGTAGTCGTACGGCTTTGTTGGCTTTCGTCAAGGGTCGTGCGGGTGGGTTTGATTCAGTCAAGAAATGTACGGGTTGAACTTGACTAGCGGGCTGTGATTTGTTGGCTTTCGTCAAGGTCATAGCACGCTAGGGGCAAAAGCATTATCGGGAATTTCAAGTGTTGAAATTTGCAATGAGATTGCATACCTTCTATGAGATAGTTGGATCCAGATACCCACTGCGAGTAAGAGTTACTCCTGGGAGAGTTTTACACATTGCAATTAGCTGATCAAGTAGGTGTCTAGAAAGGTGTCAACGGGGTTACGCCTCTGGGAAAACGAGGTTTACATTAATTAGGTTCGTGCGAAAGCACGGGGGACCTCCCTCAAAGTACCGACACTGGCCTGGCTGAAAGATTGGCGAACTTGTAGTGTGTAATTAATCCCGGCTAGTCTTTCCTTTTGGGGTTTGAAGGAAGATTTGATAAAAAGCAGTGGGAGCCATCCTGATTAGATAAGATAATAACCAATCTGATCTTGCACGAGCATACGCTAAAGTGTTTTCTTCTCTCTCTCTCCAGGTAGCGACCAGTTCATGCCTTAATCAAGATAATAATATGGATGTATTGACCGAACCCGCATGTTATACTGTGCTGGGGAACGTTGGTTCCGTTCATTCTTATAAGAGTTATAGGAATGAACAGGATATAGGGGAATACCAGGATTCCCATGCCACCCGAATGAAGAAAGTACATGTTGATGCATTTTCTTCGGGTGTGTTCGTTACTGAGAACTGTTTCTCCATTTGCTCTACGTCCTGGGTATTAGATACCGGGTCAGGATCCCATATATGTAATCAGTTACATGGGCTTAGGAAAGGTAGAGAACTTGGAGAAGGTGATAAAGACATTAGAGTTGGAAATGGTGCAATTGTTGCAGCTAAGACTGTCGGGGAATATCACCTTGTATTACCAACTGGAAATACATTGGTTCTGAATGAATGCTATTACATGCCGAACCTGATATGCAACATTATATCGGTTTCTTTATTAAGCAAAGAAGGATATAATTTTGTATTACAGGACAATGTTATGAACATTTTCCGTGACCAAAAGTTGGTTGGATCAGGCACGTTATGCAATGGTATTTATGTTCTAAATCAATCAACAGTTCTGAGCATAACAAACACACACAAGAGGAAGAGTTCAGAACTGAACGAATCCTACTTGTGGCATTGTAGACTGGGTCACATCAATGTGACACGACTGGCTAAGTTGCATAAGGATGGATATTTGAAACCTTTCGAATTTTCATCTTATGACACTTGCCAGTCATGTCTCAAAGGCAAGATGACCAAAACTCCGTTTACGGGACACGGAGAAAGAGTTACCGAACTCTTGGGACTAATACATAGTGATGTATGTGGTCCCATGTCTACACATGCCAGGGATGGTTCTTCGTACTTCATTACATTCACTGACGATCTCTCAAGATACGGACATGTGTACTTGATAAGACACAAGTCTGAAGCTTTTGAGAAATTTAGAGAATATAAACAAGAAGTCGAAAACCAAACCGGAAAAAGTATTAAAATCCTTCGATCTGATCGAGGAGGTGAATACTTGAGCAATGAATTCCTGGACTTCCTAAAAGAGAATGGGATTCTCTCTCAACTGACTCCTCCATATACACCACAGCTAAACGGTGTATCAGAACGGAGGAACCGCACCTTATTAGATATGGTGCGCTCTATGATGAGCACAGCTGAGTTACCTATTTCCTTCTGGGGGTATGCGCTTGAGACAGCCATACATCTATTGAATATGGTCCCCACCAAATCTGTGCCTACCACTCCATATGAGATACGGAAAGGGAAGAGACCAAGTCTTAACTATGTTAAGATATGGGGTTGTCCAGCCTATGTCAAACGACAAAATCCGGACAAACTCGAGGCACGGTCTGTTCTATACAAATTTGTAGGATATCCCAAGAATTCTCAAGGGTATATCTTCTACCACCCTGAGGAACAAAGAGTGTTTGTTTCTCGGCATGCCACCTTTTTAGAAAAGGAATTTCTTGAAAAAGAGATTAGTGGTCGTGAGGTAGAACTGGAAGAGGTTCCAGCTGCAGAAGCTACAACAGAAGATCTGGTGGAACCAGAGGATTCCGTAGTTCCCGATGAACCCCAGCCTCTCCGCCGATCTGGTAGGGTTTCTCGTCCACCTGAGAGATACTACGGTTTTCTCATTGATGGTGGGAGCGAGGATTGCATCATGGAGGATGATGACCCAACTAGCTTCGAGCAGGCCATCACGAGTGGTGACTCGGTGAAATGGCTGGATGCTATGCGGTCTGAGATGGATTCCATGTACACCAACAAAGTATGGACTTTGGAAGTTGCTCCTGAAGGGGTAAAACCCATTGGGAGCAAGTGGATCTTCAAGAAGAAACTTGGTGTAGATGGGAAAGTGGAGACTTTCAAGGATAGACTTATAGCAAAAGGTTTTCGTCAAAGACCAGGTGTGGACTATGACGAGACCTTTTCTCCAGTGGCTATGCTTAAATCCATTCGGATCATGCTTGCCATCGCTGCATATCATGATTACGAAATCTGGCAAATGGATGTTAAGACCGCCTTTCTAAACGGTGATTTAGAAGAGTGTGTGTACATGACTCAGCCAGAGGGCTTCGTAGACAGTGGGAGCAGCGGGAAGGTGTGCAAGCTGCTTAAATCCATTTATGGATTAAAGCAAGCATCGCGGAGTTGGAACATCTGCTTTGACGTCGTTATCAAAGAGTTTGATTTCGTCAAAAATCCAGATGAACCTTGTATCTACAAGAAGGTGGCAGAGAGTAAGGTTGTCTTCCTCGTATTGTACGTGGACGACATACTCTTGATAGGAAATGATATTCCTGTGCTGCAATCGGTCAAGCTCTTCTTATCACAAAGATTCTCAATGAAAGATCTTGGTGATGCCTCCTGCATATTGGGAATTAGGATCTATAGAGATAGATCCAAACGGATTTTGGGATTGTCCCAATCCAGGTACATTGACACCATACTAAAGAGGTTTAGTATGGAAGAGTCCAAGCGTGGGAACTTACCCACGATCTCTGGAGTCACTCTCTTCAAAGAGATGTCTCCCAAGACTGATTTGGAGAGAGCTCGCATGCAAGGGATACCCTATGCTTCGGCAGTAGGCTCTATCATGTATGCGATGCTATGTACCAGACCCGATGTAGCATACTCACTAAGTGTAGTGAGCAGGTATCAAGCTGATCCTGGAGAGAGTCACTGGACAGCTGTGAAGAGCATTCTTAAGTACTTACGAAGGACTAGAGATATGTTCTTGGTGTATGGTAACGGAGAGCTCCAAGTGGAGTCCTTTACCGATTCGAGCTTCCAGAGTGATAAGGACGACTCTAAGTCGCAGTCGGGCTTTGTCTTTACCCTTTACGGAGGGGCGGTTAGCTGGAAGAGTTCCAAGCAGGAAACCGTGGCAGACTCGACGATGGAGGCTGAATACATCGCTGCCAACGATGCTGCCAAAGAGGCTGTCTAGATCAAGAAGTTCATTACTGAACTTGGAGTGGTTCCATCCATTGAGAATCCAATACCTTTGTATTGCGATAACAATGGAGCGGTGGCTTTGGCCAAGGAACCCAGGTCCCATCAGCGATCCAGGCATATTCTGAGGCGGTATCACCTGATCCGGGAGATAGTTGATCACCGAGAGATTGAGGTCAGGAGAGTTGACACGAAGAACAACACGGCGGATCCACTCACGAAGGCCATTCCCCAGACACAGTTTGAGAGACTCTTCGGGATGCTCGGTATGCGATACTACAGCAGCTGGCCCTAGTGCAAGTGGGAGATTATTAGTTGTATGTATGCCCTAGAGGCCAATATTGTACAGATGTTGTATATTATATTGGATGCTTGGACATATATAGAGATGACTTTCTTGCTCGATATGATAGTATGCTATCTGGTTTCTCTTTATCTTAACATGTACACTAGTCTCTTTATACTGTCTTGTAGTTACATGTTGGTAAAGCCCTTAGGATGTGTACTTGACTACCTGGACTATGATGCAGATCATACTAGTGGGGACATGGTAGTCCATAAGTACATCCTTCAAGGTCCCTAGTCGTGGGTGTATCGAGACGGGGCATCGATATACCAGAGTAGACTAGCGTATACGCTTCTCGACCCATGTGATGGGCGATGGATGATCCCATATCCATTGGTGTTTGACATCAGAGATGGTATACGGGTGCTCAGTGGAGACTGGGTACACTGGACGGACTCGCCGAGAACTCCCAGATGGTATTATACCTCACGTCAGATGGCAGTTCTCAGGTGACACTTGTACAGGTTAGTCTGTAGACCCGAGATCGTCATAGAGTCTTGTGTGATTCCCACTGTGCTTTGATCTCCACCTTACCACGTCCATGAGGGCGTGCAAAACGGTGGTCTTTGGGTACAGTCCCGAGTCACATGGAGGCAATGAGCGATAGGAGGGGTTTCGTCTCTCCCGGTATTGGGGGTTGATGTTGCGCTGTGCTCGATTGGCCGTAACAGGGAAGTCCCTGGCCAGGGCTGATCAGAGATTTGCTGGTAAGTGTTACCAGTAGTTTCTCGACCCGTTATGAGCCTCACATCGGCACGACTTATCGGGTTATTGGGATCTGACGTTTACCACCCCTAGACTTGATATGCGACATATCAGACGAAGAGACCGGACTGTACGGTAAGTGTTACTGGTCGGATTCGCTGGAGTGTGAGCGGGCTAGCTCGTCGATCTTCTGATCGCTCAATACCCGGGTGGCCGTTACGTTTAGCAGACCGCTTGCGGCTTGTGGATGCTTGATATGATCATCATCTGCTACCGGCGTATTGACGAGTCTTTAGAGTCCTACACAGAGGTTTCCTGGTTCAAGCGAAACGAAATAGGAGCGCATATGAGATATGTGCAGGACCAAGAATAATGCGTGTATGTGATACCGCATTTCATTCTCGCGATAAATATTTCGATTGGTTATATTCGATATGACCTAGTTATCGAATCATTGATTCGATAAATCGATACATTGCATACTAGTCGGTTATGTGCGACATGACCGGATCATTGAATCAAATGTTGATTTAATGCTTTAATGTATAATTATATATTTGATATATTACTTTGCATTAACTAGTATTGGTTCACTTTAAACGGATTTTTCTCACTTGGATTGCACATTGTATATGTGATATACTTTTGTGCACTTTTTGTATCATGTTTGATGATACTTGATCATTTAGTTAAGTGTATAGAATTAATCCATGGTTAATTTGATAATTAGGGTTTTGCATATTCATTTATTTATTTGTTTGTTTATTTATTTATTTGAAATGGATTAAGATAAGAATGGTGGCTTTATTTGTTTTATGTTGAAGCTTCATGAAGCTTTGACTTTGCTAACCATTCTTGTCTTCATGCTTAACCCTAACCCACTCAAATGACCATGGTTTATTCTCTACACTTAACCCTAGTTTAAGTTATGATAAGTATTGTTTTTCTATTTTCTTTTTAATAGAACTTATCATAACCATCTTCATCTTCTTCTTCTCCAAGCTTGCTACTTTAATGGCAACTTGAGATCTAGTGAGAGAAATCCAAATCTAAAGTGAACCCACCTCCTATTTCTTCATCCTCTACCTCTTGCCAAGTGGTTTTGGGTGTTTTCTTCACAAGTTTCAGAAGTTTGTGAAGTCGGAGCTTGAACTTGCGATGCCTCGACGTAGATCGTCTTTGACACAAAGCCGGCGACCTAGCTCATCCGTTTCTTCGACGAAGCCGACGCTTGAGCCCGGGGTTCAACATGGACAGCGAGGTGACTTCGTTGCGGAGCCGTGGAGGTGGATATCCGGATCTACAAAGGTTGTTATTTCCATATCCAAGTAGTTAAGTGTTAACTAGTTTACTTTTCGCCTAAAATTCTAGCAACGATCCGTAGTCTAGGGTTTCTCGGCACCAAAAATTTTAAATTGGCATGTCCAATGCCTTGTGAGACCTTACTAGAGTGCCTAGGAACCTTTCAGTAGGCACTGATTTGGTTGGAACTATATTCAATAGGTATGCTGCTGTCTCAAGCGCATAACCCCAAAAGGAAATAGGCAACTCAACAGTACTCATCATAGAGCGCACCATATCCAATAGGGTGCGATTCCTCTGCTCCGATACACCGTTGTGTTGTGGTGTATATAGAGGAGTAAGCTGAGTAAGAATCCCATTCTCTTTTAGAGAGTCACAAAATTCCGTGCTCAAGTATTCTCCTCCCCGATCAGATCAAAGGATTTTAATACTTTTACCCGTCTGGTTCTCGACTTCATGCTTGAGAGATCGTCAGTGAATGTAATGAAGTATGAGGAACCATTCCTGGCATGTGTAGACATGGGACCGCATACATCACTATGTATCAGTCCCAAGAGTTCCGTAACTCTTTTTCCGTGTCCAGTAAACGGAGTTTTGGTCATCTTGCCTTTGAGACATGATTGGCAAGTTTCATAAGATGATAATTCGAACGGATTCAAATATCCATCCTTATGTAACTTAGCTAGTCGTGTCGCATTGATATGACCTAGTCTACAATGCCACAACAAGGATTCGTTCATTTCTTCCTCTTGTGTATGTTCTGTACGTTAAGAACTGCGTTTTGATTCAGAATGTATAAACCATTACATAACACACCAAACCCAATCAACACTTAATTTAGGTAAATGTTTATAACATTATTCTCTACTACAAAGTTATATCCTTCTTTATCAAATAAAGAAATTGATATTAAATTACATATCATAGAGGGCACGTAATAACATTCGTTCAAGATCAAAGTAACATATTAGAGAATGATATTCACCAACTGCTTTGGCTGCAACACTTTCACCATTCCCTACTTTTAGAGAATGATCACTTATTCCCGGTTCTCTACCTTTCCTTAGCCCAAGTAACATATTACATATGTGGGATCCCGATCCGGTATCAAATACCCTGGACGTAGAGTGTACTAAGAAACAGTTCTCGGTAACTAACTCACCCGAAGAAGATGCATCAACATGCTTATTCTTCGTTTGGGTGGCGTGGGAATACGGATATTCCCCTATTTCTTGCTCAGGTTTATAGCAATTATAAGAAAGAACGGAACCAATGTTCCCCTGCACAGTACAACAAGCGGGTTCAGTCAATACATCCATATTATTATCTTGATTAAGGCCTGACATGGTCGCTACCTGGAGAGAGAGAGAGAGAGAGAAGAATATACTTAGCGTATGCTCTTGCAAGATTAGATTGGTTATTATCTTATCTAATCAAGATGGCTCCCATTGTTTTTATCAAATCTTCCTTCAAACCCTAAAAGGTAAGACTAGCCGGGTTAATTACACCCTACAAGTTCGCCAATCTTTCGGCCAGGCCAGTGTTGGTACTTTAAGGGAGGTTCCCCGTGCTTTCGCATGGACCTAATTAAAATAAACCTCATTTTCTCAGGGGAGTAACCCTGTTAACACCTTACTAGACACCTACTTGATCGGCTAATTGTGATGTGTAAAACTCTCTCAGGAGTAACTCTTACTCACAGTGGGTATCGGGATCCAACTATCTCATAGAAGGTATGCAATCTCATTGCAAATTTCAACACTTGAAATTCCCGATAATCTTTTGCCCCTAGCAACTTATGACCTTGGCTACAGTCAACAAATCATAAGCGCTAGCCAAGTTCAACCCGTCATTTCCTGATTGAATTAAACCCGCCCGTACGACCCTTAGGTAAGGCTAACAAAGTCGTACGACTACCCTAACTCAATCGCATCATATACAGCAGATAAGCACTAATTAGCTACTGCACACTATGCCTTGGCTAAGGTCAACAAATATAGCACGAATACTAAGCAGTAGTTATCTGAAATGACGGAGGGCTACGACAGGTTTTTAAGAAAACCTTCTGCGTAATGAACTTGATATCGTTGTAGAATCGAGTGATTTTGAAAAGGAGTTTTTTTAGGCTTTTGCTAGTTTCGCTAAAGAGGTCACTCCTGGTGAAGGAATCTCGGCTCTTTCCTTATCAAATAAGGTGCAGGATATTTCACAAATACCACTATGCAAAGCAAGAACTAGAGAAGCAATCAAAAGACAAAACCGAGTGGGTTGTAGCATCTTCTAGCTTTTGCTAAAGAGGTCACTCCCGGTGAAGGGATCTCGGCTCTTTCCTTATCGAATAAGGTGCTGAATATTCTATAAGGAATACCGCTATACAAAGCAAGAACTAGAGCTACCCTTTTTGAAAATTTGATTCTACAACATCTTTTAGGTTTCTTTTCTTTCATTAATCTCATTAATGAAGTCCCATCATTTATGCTTCCTAAGAATCACAGAAGAAACAAAAATACAACGTACGCTTATTCCATCCGCATTCGCCACAGTGTCTCGTTATGCACCGTTAGGTTACTTAACTAACGGCATAGCGGGGCGGGACTAGTGCGGGTGCAAAACATAAGCAACGTTTATTATATATCATATATATAATAATAAAGCATTCGGATCACGCATATAAAGTGATCACATCACTGAATATCAGTAGCAGAAAATAACATATGAAATATTGGATATACTAGGAATTCCGTGTTTTAAATTAAGCCAGTATAAAACAGGATTCCATGGTAGCGATGAATAGCCAAACCCACATCCCTAGACCCTTACGAGAGTGGCAAGAAACCCTTCCAATTCTAGAGTTAGGAGACCCGGTCTCGACTCCTCGAGATGGTCTCCCACTGGACTCTAGAACCCGGTTACTTGTGCTCCCCACCTTGGGTCTATCCTAATGCGGAAAAGTAAATAATATACAACAATAGTGACATCATCCTCAACCCGGAAGTGACCCAATAAAAGAATATTGCATACAAGTTTTTATATGAATGAAAATGAAAAACTCTCATCTCACATAAAAAAAACCTGGCTATTCAAAACACGACGATCCAATATAACATATCCCAGCAACACATAACATCACATGTCATCAACATAAGAAAATATGCGTATCCCACTTCTCGTTGACATATAGCAACGAAACCAGTGATACACCACATATTACACTTACGGTCGCAGAAAAGGAAATGTCAAACTACAACATTTGGAATCTACAATCACATAGACATCATAAACCCGAAATATCACATACTTCGGATTTCATGCCTAACAATATGAATTCCAAATATTGTATCACATTTCACAGATAGCTAGACGATGTTAAACATTTCGATCGAATCAACAAACACCCAAAATTTCCTAAAGAGCTCAACACTTGAGCACAGTTTAAAAATACTTAGAACATGCCACGGTACCTATGGACCAACCGTAAAAGGGCCAACCCTTGCCTCACATATGGCGCCGCGGAACTACCGCAAACCCTAGGGTTTGGCGGCGGTTCTGACGGTCATAGAATTGAGTTAGGGTTTTGTTTTTCTAGAGGGTCCATCGAATTACATGCATGATTTTTGAATGTTTTAAACTTTGAAAAAATCCAACTCTTAGAAAATTTGCATCGAGGGAAAAATGGGTTATTGATATTCGTTCGAACTTTTTAACGCCGTCTAATTTACCCTAAACGATGTTAGAATTATGACTACGAAACACTTCGAATTGCCTTTACAGAAAGTTAACATCACATGCAATTTCAGCAAAAATAAGAAACACTTGAAACACCAAAACCCAGAGACCAGAACACCGAACGAAAACGAACCCAAAATTTCATCATTGAGCCGGCCATGCCGGTTTATTTGTGCATGTCACCAGGTCAAATCCGGCGAAATGGGTTTGTATTTGTCCATTGTTCATGTTATATCTCATATAACATTCTGCAGTTGCTTAAAAAAAATTCGAGGCCTTTTAAAAATCGATAGAAACTAGGTTTTCGTTTCGAGTGTTTCGGAGTTGTTTCGGTTTCGTAATTCTACAAATATCGTCTAATTCTCTAGCTTAGCTATGATACCACTGTAGGAATACTTAGCACGACAGCAAGATTTCGAGAGGCATCGTCCATGCCATTTTAAAAAATTTGCTATGCTAAACATCCTTAAACCTAGAATCTTAACTAGAGAATTAGACAATACAACATGTAAACATTATTACATCTAAGTGAACAAGGAATACAACCTTTGTAGACCGGTCCTTCACTTCAATAGCTCCACGTAGTAGTCCCTTCGCTCCAAGTAGTGATCTTCCGGACTCTAGAATGACTCCAAAAGATGAAAGGAACAAGCTTGCAAGAAGTCTTCGAGGCCGAAGATGATCTACGTCGAGGAGACACCAACCCAAGCTACTTCTTCACTAATTAGGGATTACTGAAGCTAACACCCTAAACTAAATGGCTAATCTAGTAGAGGATGATGAAGTAGGATTTTTGCTCACTTTAGAAATCTTTTTCTCACTAATTTTCCTCACCTCTCCAAAACCTAGAGAGCTCTCTCTTGTTGATGAAGAAGATGAAGTCAATAATGTTATGGCAACCATAGGTGAGAAAGAACTTTACCATGGGTTTAGATAATGGTTAGATTAATAAATATCTGTCACGACCCAAAGTTTGGCCTGTGACCGGCACTTAACCACGTAACGCCTACAGGCGTAACACGACTAAGTAAGCCGAAAACCCAGAAATCTAAAACCCTTTTTAAGAATAAGTAAAGAACTACATGTTTAAAAATCAATGTTTTTAAATAACTAAGCCGAATATGCAATTTAAAACAGTACAGTCTTTTCTAAAAATTTCGGCAGAGTTTCTTTTGTAAAACTGGCCCCGAATGGGGTACAACAAGAATGACAATATATATGCAATGATAAAGGCATCCCCAAGCGGGAGCTAGCTCTTCGTCAATAGACGGTCACAACCACACATGCAACAATAATATACAACGCCAAGTGGCGAGGATCAAACCCAAAAGAAAGCTCAAGCAACAAGAAACCCCAATACTACTAAGCGCGACTCTAAGGTCGAATAATACAACACTGTCTCTAAGTCTGAAAGAATATACAAGTTTTGGTTGATGGAAATTCTAGATACAATGAGTAAAATGAATACAAGGGTGGTTCTTGATGCGAAAGAATCCACCTACCAAAAGCAAGCCACCCGCAAGAAAGTAATGTGCCAGAAATGCCGCAATAGAACCTGTACGGCAGAACCTGCAAGAACTGTGGCACAACGGGGGTGAGTTGCCAACTCGTGAATAGAAACATCTACAAGCAGAAACCGAATGCAAGACATAAACCTAAGTCAACAATCAGTAATATAATCCACAAGAGTACATCTGAGTGTGATAAGGTGGCAAGGTAACATCTAAATATGTATGTGGTGCCAAGTACTCAGGTAATAACATGTCATGAATGTAAGGTATGCTGTATGAAGTAAATATGATGAAGTATCAAATGATATCAATACACATATATTAGCGTCCCATACCACTAATATTGGTGTAAGGGTATATATAACAGCGCCCTCATACCCTGTTATATATACAAATGAAGTATGATAAGTGTAAATCCATGTCTGTATATGATCCATGTCCGTATATGATCCATGTCTGTATATGATCCATATCTGTATATGATCCATATCTGTATATGCGTGGAACCCGTCCACCCGTCACCCAATGACAATAAGCATCATGCATGCAATATGAGGATATAAACAACATCATGGTAAAACATCATGAAACCCGTGCCAAGCATCGACACGTAAATCCTCATCCATATGGGGCTCCGTCTGCGGTATCGGCCCTCGGCCCCGGCAGTACGGGTCAACCCATGTCCATCTCTGGGCTCCGTCTGTGGTATCGGCCCTCGGCCCCGGCAGTACGGGTCAGCCCATATCCATCTCTGGGCTCCGGTCGGAATCCTCCAGATATCCGCCGAGCTCAAGTACAATCACCGGTAGGTAGTAGTCCCTCTGCCGGGCTCACCGTCTATCACACAGCGAAACCGTTCTCGCCCCGGGGTACCATACCGGGTCCACCATGTACCCGTAATCGGCCTCAACCGCCTCCTCGATTCGGGTTTTTATATATCACTCTAGCACCGAGAAAACACATGGTGGACGCACCGAAATATCATATCAAGGGAACCGGGTTTTTTTAAATGATTACATATTTGAAATAGCCACGGTTCCCAAATCCAGAAATCACATATAATCCAAACCAAAATGTAAGTCACTAATCTGATATGATATGTGCGTCAAACATAAATATCATGTCAAGTCACATATAGATGAGCTACAATATAATGATCAGGTGTGATATAAGCATCAATGTGAGTATCAAGTCATGTCACATATAAATGAGCTACAATATGATGATCAGGTGTGATATAAGCATCAAATGTGAGTATCAAGTCATGTCACATATAAATGAGCTACAATATAATGATCAGGTGTGATATAAGCATCAATGTGAGTATCAAGTCATGTCACATATAAATGAGCTACAATATGATGATCAGGTGTGATATAAGCATCAATGTGAGTATCAAGTCATGTCACATATAAATGAGCTACAATATGATGATCAGGTGTGATATAAGCATCAATGTGAGTATCAAGTCATGTCACATATAAATGAGCTACAATATGATGATCAGGTGTGATATAAGCATCAAATGTGAGTATCAAGTCATGTCACGTATAAATGAGCTACAATATAATGATCAGGTGTGACATAAGCATCAGGTGTGAATATCAAGTCAAATCGTATATATTTGTGTACAGGTCTATGTGTACAATATGCCATGCGGAAATCATATCATGAATGCAGCAGTACTACAGTGTAGTGGCATAGCAATTATCGATGATGAAGTGTGTGAGCCGGCAATCAGTGTACGTGGAATATACGCATCATCGATAATGGTGCTGGTGTCCTAACAGCATGATGGCAATATAACAATAAACACAAGTAATGCCATGCAAATAGTATGAACAGGTGCAATCGAATAATCAACGCAATAGTGAAGAATCTAACTCGAAAGCTATATCATGCAACCTTGCCTTTTGAAATAAGACGAATCGGGGTCTTTGGTAAAACAAGGGCTACGGTGTTTAGAAAATAGACTCTACACATTTGAAAGTATCCGTAGAATCCCCTTTTTCCTATCTTGCAATATTCCCGATTCGTTAGTTTTGAAATAGGTATGACTCTGGTCTAATCTAACATCTACTATGCAACTACTGATCTAAGTATTATGCAAGTCTGGAGGGGTATGGAAACCGCCTAAATCTGAGTCGATACATATATAAAGGTATATAGTCGGTGATCTCGCCTCAATGTCATATCATAAGATATCCTCGAGTTATGAGTGCGGATCTATCATCAATATCGGCTCGTACGGTAATCATCGTACGGCATCCCAATAGCTGGGTACGGGTCAACATCTCACTATCTCATCACATAACTGGTATCACTATCATCAGATCACATAGTCTGGGGTACTACTCTATGTCTAACACCAAACGATACCATCAGTGAAGTATGCATGCGGGGTAAACACATATCCCAAGCCCGCAAGAAATCACAAGTCATATCCCACAATGAATCGTATCCAATCACCGATCTCACGTCATCAAGCCCACATCATCGACTCATCTCCAAAGTCAATCCATATCCTCAAACACCGTGTAAGTACAAGTAATATGCAAGGGTGTGTGTGTAGGTGTAAGTTCTATCCTAGGGTTCGCGACTATGAACTACACTAGTCACTTCTACCCTATACTATCCATAATACTTCTAACACAAAGCTACAACACACTAAAACTATCACACATCTACTATATGTATATACTAACTACGGACTGCGGGGGTGCTATACGCCATCCACCCGACTTCCCCCTGTAGATATAATCTACTCACCTGCATCATCATTTGCGGACGTCACCATGCATTTGCTTGTCGTCCCGAAGTCTTCATGGGTACCTACACATCAAATATCGCATATGCGCATTAAAACCAAATCCAAGCTAAAACGGCGCGTGAAATCCAAAACGATACGATAAGGGGGCCTATAGGTGAGAACCTATGGCACGCCTTCAAAACCATCAATAAATCCTCTATATCGTCGTATAAACGCCAAATAGTCGAGGTAAAACGAAACACATCAATGCAGAAATGAAAATACGGAATACGGAAACTAAAGTCCAAAACAGCAACTCATGAAATATGTCCCAGATTTCCCCCTAGATCACTTTATACAAATCTATATATACCAGGGGCCTAAACTAACAATGTAGGAGCTACAGAACCAATACGAGCCAAGGAGGTGGGACCCAGGCCGCAATTGGTGGCCAAAAGGGGAGAATTGGCGGCCGGGAAAGGGAGTTGGGGGCTAGGGTTTGGGGTGTTACCTCTATGGTGCCTGCACATCTCAATTTCCACTCAATATCATTTTAGGGTCCTCGGGGTGATAGCAGATTCAAGTTAACCTGCACAGATTACACAATTTCCCCGATATCGGTTTCTAAAATCCGTATTTCTGGTTCTAGCTTCAGGTTTTGGGTTCCAATTCATGCACTAAGGTGTTTACAAGTCCTGTACTGAGCTCAATTTCACATTACAACTCAAGTTTCTCTCAAACCCTAACTAGGTTTTCATCAAGTCCATAATATCACACAATATCGATATAATCTTAACATGGGGTTATAGGAAAGGCTACAATTGAGCTAATGGTTCAGTAATTACCTCCATTAGCAACTCAAGAATTTTCTTGAGTTGCCCCTAGTGGCCACAATCCAAGCTTTCTTGGTCCATTGCGTAGATCTCGAGCTTGTGCATCTTTTTAAAGAAACGGACATGAGGTTTTGAGATAGTTTTTGAGATGAAGTGAGAGGGTTTGTACAGGGGGAGAATGATGAGGAAGGGCAGCAGCAGCAAGAGGAAGAAGTGGGAGGGAAAAATGGAAGGAAAACAATGGCTAAGGGTATAAGTCAAAGTCCCATGCCTCTCTCTCACCTACCCTCATTCTATATTCTTTTCTTTTCCTTTTTCTCTTTTAATCCCTAAATCAAACCTTCTCACCTCAATAGTAACCCCAAATAAGAAAATCATGGTAGAAAGTGCACAAGTGTAGGAAAAATAGTGTGTGCATTTTTGTTCAAATTTGTTAAAAACCGATTAGCGATTTTAATCGCGATTAGCACTAAATTAGTGTCAAACTAATCACAAAAACTTAAAAATGTCATAATTCACTAATTTACCCTATTTTAGAATTTTCCATAATTTTTCATAATTTTTCTAACATTTTTCCTATTTATTTGCATTTAATATTAAAATAATCAATAAAATAATATTAAATTATAAAAATTCCCAAAATTAATATTTTATACTTTTGAAAATGTTACAATCTACCCCCCTTAAAGAAATTCGGTCCCCGAATTTAAATTTAAACCCCCACTACTAAAACAATTTCAGTAATAATCCATTTGTCGGGGCTCCGAAAACATCAACACACAGAGAATATCATAAAAAAAAAAGTATTACTCTACTAGAATCAATCCCCAAAATGCATATATAAGAATATCCTGTGCGTCTGGTGCGCAAGGAATCAAAATCCATATGTGTCAAACAGGTATAGAAAACAACATCTAAGTGCAACGGGTGCGCACGAAACATCTGTCGTAGGCAACGTGTGTGCCTGACAGAAAAAAAAATCAGGTGCATATGAAATGCACGAAGAATTCCGATTTAGTGCATCTGGCGTGCACCAAAATCGTATGTCAAAACACTAAAGGTGCATGAAAACTACGCTGGAAGTGCAAATCAAATCCCTGAATACGATAGGCATGAAATCTCAATCAATATCTCAAATGCAATAACTCAGCGCAAAATATATAAATATCCAGTGGGTGCATGAAACCAATATCATAAAACTCAGTCATCAAATCTAAATCATGTAAACAGAACGCCCAAAATACCGAAATCCAAAGTGACGGATACGTGATAATCGAATCACAAAATCACAAATCATAAATACCGTCGTCGGTAGTTCCTCCTTCGAGGTCGAGAAGGAGTCAGTGCTATCCACTGCTAGCAGCGCAGGATATCTACTTGCTTCTTGCTCACGGTCTGGCGTCTTCTGACCCTGGGTCCTTATCTTCTCTGCGGATTTCCTATCTCGCAGTCAATCGGCTCATCGGCCCTGTCAGGTGTGCTAACGGGGACGATTCCGTTCTGGCACTTCTCTGGTCACCTCTCGGTCAAACCTCACGACCACTCATAAGGCAGCATATCGCTGGCGTCGGCCTCTGGGTCTCTGAATGCACGTCACACATCTGATCCTGGGTGCAAACATCATTGCAGCAATGTCCTGGAAGGAATCCTGCTCAAGGGCTCTTCCAATCATGTCTATGCCGATCTGTACAGAGGCTGGCTCTCTTGTACTACCTCTTCTCGCTTGATAGACATCTGTGTCCTCAGCACAACCTCTTCTCGGAAATTGGTCACATTCCAACGTCTCTGTAAGCATATCAGGTCTCTAGTCTCGACGGGAAGTAATGACAGCTCGTCAGCGTCTCACACGAACCTCTGGTTCCACATGCCTCTATCATTGTCCACTATGACGTCACGCCAAGTCACCTTGCACTGCACTGTTCTCGGCCACGGCCAATCTGAAGTCTCTCGCACGGACTCGAAATCGCGTACTCTGTAGCTTCACCATTCTGTAGAAGATGTCAGGCCGAACAGATCCTCAGGAACACGTCCCAACCATCGGAGGAATACTCGTCACTCGTCCGCCCTTGATCAATTCGCAACGCATCTGGGTAAGTCCCTTTATTCGATCCTGGTCAACTACCTCGTCGATAATGCCGAACTCTGTCCTGCTGGGTGTGCGCAATACGACCACTCCTGGTCTAGGTCTTCTCGTATCGTACTCCAGAAAGGTCCTGTCGAGGTCCCTTTCTCAAATCTCATTCCTGCCGAAATGCCCGGAAGTCGTCATCCAATGCTGAAGTTAAAGCTTATTCCGGAATGGCTGCATACTCATCGCGCTTCTTTCTGGGAGATATATCTATATACCACGCCTCGGGGTGTGTATCACATCTCTGATGTCAGCGGAGTGGGACGTCATCTCATCGAAACCTCGTACGAACTCTCTACTCCACATTGCTCAATGTCGACTGATTCGGACCTAACTCATCGTGGCTACACGAACTGCGCTCCGACGGCTACGCTCGCATCAGGAGTCTCCCAAGCAGTATCCCATCACGATATCCGAAAGATGTCGAACCATCCGATCGACTCGTCAGATCCTCATAATCCCCCAAGAGCTCACATCTCGGGTACAGTTTAATAGTATCGAGTACATGCCACAGCGTCGGTGGTCCAGCCGTAGAAGGGCAAACCTAAGCCTCACTAATGGCGCCGCGGAACCGCCGTAAACCCTAAGGTTCAAAGGCTGTCACACGGTCATTAAGTCGAGTTAGGGTTTCATTCTTCTAGAGGGTCCATAGAATCACCTGCATGTCTTTCCGTATACTTTAAACTTGGAAAATGGGCTCCTGACATTCGATCGTCTCAATCGACTCTCAACGAACCTGCGTGAAATCGTCTCTAGCTGGAAACGATCTATCTGATGACCTCGCATCGGTAACGAACGAACCACATGTCCTAGTCATTCATCCACAGGTGACTAGCGACTCGCTATCATCTCTCTGAGTATATGCTCACGCTGCAATAGCTCCAATCATCTGGGCGATATCTCATCATTTGCAGCAACTGGCTCATACGCCTGTATGCCGAACAATGCCTCAATCCTCCAGGAAGGCAATACAGAGGCGGTCATCTCTGAATCGGTCTGCTCTAGATCTGAGTAAGACTCTCTACACTGGAAATCTTCAACTCAACTGGGCCCGCTCTGGCGCAAAATCGGACGAATCACCTTCGTCTCTCAAATCGGGTAGACTAGCTATCATCTGTCGCATATCTGCCTGAAAGCTCCGGCAATCTCAGCTCGTAAGCTCCGAAAGCAACATCTTGTCGATCTCAGCAATAGCTGGTCCATCTGTCTGCACGGTAGGCGACATCACAATCTCTGAGGTATGCTCTACATCAACAGTCCTTTCTCAACTGACAGCTCTAACAGTGGCCCGATCATCCGGTGCAAATCCAAGCACTCGCCTCCACTAGAGGTCACAATCAGCAATACTAACTCGAGACATTCCCATGTCACCAGAAAACACAAGGGTCGGCCCTCGTACCAAACGAGCTCACACCGGCCGTAACCCTAACAGCAGCCCCAACTGCGCTCAACCATGGTGACAGGAACCTCATTCGAGTATCAAAAGAGCACATCAATGACAAGAAGGAAACAACAGATCCAAAGTGGATACATGATCATAGGAAGGAACAGCATCAATGAAGGTATGATCATGAAACTAATAGAATCGGGGATCTCAAATGGATGTATAATCCTGGATATAAAGAGAATCACTAATCTCGAAAGTATGTACATCCTAAGGTTCCTTAAGCGGAGTGGCGTGTCGTAAGTATGCCGCGGAACATACCAACGGTACGTCACTCTACTTTAGTCACCTATTCCATCAACCAAGGGTCATCCTAATACGACGAAAATTCGGGTCTAATACCCCCTCGACCGAGTCTAAGTTCCGTAAGGTCAAGCCTAAGTTCCGTATATAAATAAACGCCCTAGGCTCCACATAGTCAAACTCAGACTCGAACCAAGGTCAACCTAGCGCTCTGATACCAACTTTGTCACGACCCAAAGTTTGGCCCGTGACCGGCACTTAACCACGTAACGCCTACAGGCGTAACACGACTAAGTAAGCCGAAAACCCAGAAATCTAAAACCCTTTTTAAGAATAAGTAAAGAACTACATGTTTAAAAATCAATGTTTTTAAATAACTAAGCCGAATATGCAATTTAAAACAGTACAGTCTTTTCTAAAAATTTCGGCAGAGTTTCTTTTGTAAAACTGGCCCCGAATGGGATACAACAAGAATGATAATATATATGCAATGATAAAGGCATCCCCAAGCGGGAGCTAGCTCTTCGTCAATAGACGGTCACAACCACACATGCAACAATAATATACAACGCCAAGTGGTGAGGATCAAACCCAAAAGAAAGCTCAAGCAACAAGAAACCCCGATACTACTAAGCGCGACTCTAAGGTCGAATAATACAACACTGTCTCTAAGTCTGAAAGAATATACAAGTTTTGGTTGATGGAAATTCTAGATACAATGAGTAAAATGAATACAAGGGTGGTTCTTGATGCGAAAGAATCCACCTACCAAAAGCAAGCCACCCGCAAGAAAGTAATGTGCCAGAAATGCCGCAATAGAACCTGTACGGCAGAACCTGCAAGAACTGTGGCACAACGGGGGTGAGTTGCCAACTCGTGAATAGAAACATCTACAAGCAGAAACCGAATGCAAGACATAAACCTAAGTCAACAATCAGTAATATAATCCACAAGAGTACATCTGAGTGTGATAAGGTGGCAAGGTAACATCTAAATATGTATGTGGTGCCAAGTACTCAGGTAATAACATGTCATGAATGTAAGGTATGCTGTATGAAGTAAATATGATGAAGTATCAAATGATATCAATACACATATATTAGCGTCCCATACCACTAATATTGGTGTAAGGGTATATATAACAGCGCCCTCATACCCTGTTATATATACAAATGAAGTATGATAAGTGTAAATCCATGTCTGTATATGATCCATGTCCGTATATGATCCATGTCTGTATATGATCCATATCTGTATATGATCCATATCTGTATATGCGTGGAACCCGTCCACCCGTCACCCAATGACAATAAGCATCATGCATGCAATATGAGGATATAAACAACATCATGGTAAAACATCATGAAACCCGTGCCAAGCATCGACACGTAAATCCTCATCCATATGGGGCTCCGTCTGCGGTATCGGCCCTCGGCCCCGGCAGTACGGGTCAACCCATGTCCATCTCTGGGCTCCGTCTGTGGTATCGGCCCTCGGCCCCGGCAGTACGGGTCAGCCCATATCCATCTCTGGGCTCCGGTCGGAATCCTCCAGATATCCGCCGAGCTCAAGTACAATCACCGGTAGGTAGTAGTCCCTCTGCCGGGCTCACCGTCTATCACACAGCGAAACCGTTCTCGCCCCGGGGTACCATACCGGGTCCACCATGTACCCGTAATCGGCCTCAACCGCCTCCTCGATTCGGGTTTTTATATATCACTCTACCACCGAGAAAACACATGGTGGACGCACCGAAATATCATATCAAGGGAACCGGGTTTTTTTTAAATGATTACATATTTGAAATAGCCACGGTTCCCAAATCCAGAAATCACATATAATCCAAACCAAAATGTAAGTCACTAATCTGATATGATATGTGCGTCAAACATAAATATCATGTCAAGTCACATATAAATGAGCTACAATATAATGATCAGGTGTGATATAAGCATCAATGTGAGTATCAAGTCATGTCACATATAAATGAGCTACAATATGATGATCAGGTGTGATATAAGCATCAAATGTGAGTATCAAGTCATGTCACATATAAATGAGCTACAATATAATGATCAGGTGTGATATAAGCATCAATGTGAGTATCAAGTCATGTCACATATAAATGAGCTACAATATGATGATCAGGTGTGATATAAGCATCAATGTGAGTATCAAGTCATGTCACATATAAATGAGCTACAATATGATGATCAGGTGTGATATAAGCATCAATGTGAGTATCAAGTCATGTCACATATAAATGAGCTACAATATGATGATCAGGTGTGATATAAGCATCAAATGTGAGTATCAAGTCATGTCACGTATAAATGAGCTACAATATAATGATCAGGTGTGACATAAGCATCAGGTGTGAATATCAAGTCAAATCGTATATATTTGTGTACAGGTCTATGTGTACAATATGCCATGCGGAAATCATATCATGAATGCAGCAGTACTACAGTGTAGTGGCATAGCAATTATCGATGATGAAGTGTGTGAGCCGGCAATCAGTGTACGTGGAACATACGCATCATCGATAATGGTGCTGGTGTCCTAACAGCATGATGGCAATATAACAATAAACACAAGTAATGCCATGCAAATAGTATGAACAGGTGCAATCGAATAATCAACGCAATAGTGAAGAATCTAACTCGAAAGCTATATCATGCAACCTTGCCTTTTGAAATAAGACGAATCGGGGTCTTTGGTAAAACAAGGGCTACGGTGTTTAGAAAATAGACTCTACACATTTGAAAGTATCCGTAGAATCCCCTTTTTCCTATCTTGCAATATTCCCGATTCGTTAGTTTTGAAATAGGTATGACTCTGGTCTAATCTAACATCTACTATGCAACTACTGATCTAAGTATTATGCAAGTCTGGAGGGGTATGGAAACCGCCTAAATCTGAGTCGATACATATATAAAGGTATATAGTCGGTGATCTCGCCTCAATGTCATATCATAAGATATCCTCGAGTTATGAGTGCGGATCTATCATCAATATCGGCTCGTACGGTAATCATCGTACGGCATTCCAATAGCTGGGTACGGGTCAACATCTCACTATCTCATCACATAACAGGTATCACTATCATCAGATCACATAGTCTGGGGTACTACTCTATGTCTAACACCAAACGATACCATCAGTGAAGTATGCATGCGGGGTAAACACATATCCCAAGCCCGCAAGAAATCACAAGTCATATCCCACAATGAATCGTATCCAATCACCGATCTCACGTCATCAAGCCCACATCATCGACTCATCTCCAAAGTCAATCCATATCCTCAAACACCGTGTAAGTACAAGTAATATGCAAGGGTGTGTGTGTAGGTGTAAGTTCTATCCTAGGGTTCGCGACTATGAACTACACTAGTCACTTCTACCCTATACTATCCATAATACTTCTAACACAAAGCTACAACACACTAAAACTATCACACATCTACTATATGTATATACTAACTACGGACTGCGGGGGTGCTATACGCCATCCACCCGACTTCCCCCTGTAGATATAATCTACTCACCTGCATCATCATTTGCGGACGTCACCATGCATTTGCTTGTCGTCCCGAAGTCTTCATGGGTACCTACACATCAAATATCGCATATGCGCATTAAAACCAAATCCAAGCTAAAATGGCGCATGAAATCCAAAACGATACGATAAGGGGGCCTATAGGTGAGAACCTATGGCACGCCTTCAAAACCATCAATAAATCCTCTATATCGTCGTATAAATGCCAAATAGTCGAGGTAAAACGAAACACATCAATGCAGAAATGAAAATACGGAATACGGAAACTAAAGTCCAAAACAGCAACTCATGAAATATGTCCCAGATTTCACCCTAGATCACTTTATACAAATCTATATATACCAGGGGCCTAAACTAACAATGTAGGAGCTACAGAACCAATACGAGCCAAGGAGGTGGGACCCAGGCCGCAATTGGCGGCCAAAAGGGGAGAATTGGCGGCCGGGAAAGGGAGTTGGGGGCTAGGGTTTGGGGTGTTGCCTCTATGGTGCCTGCACATCTCAATTTCCACTCAATATCATTTTAGGGTCCTCGGGGTGATAGCAGATTCAAGTTAACCTGCACAGATTACACAATTTCCCCGATATCGGTTTCTAAAATCCGTATTTCTGGTTCTAGCTTCAGGTTTTGGGTTCCAATTCATGCACTAAGGTGTTTACAAGTCCTGTACTGAGCTCAATTTCACATTACAACTCAAGTTTCTCTCAAACCCTAACTAGGTTTTCATCAAGTCCATAATATCACACAATATCGATATAATCTTAACATGGGGTTATAGGAAAGGCTACAATTGAGCTAATGGTTCAGTAATTACCTCCATTAGCAACTCAAGAATTTTCTTGAGTTGCCCCTAATGGCCACAATCCAAGCTTTCTTGGTCCATTGCGTAGATCTCGAGCTTGTGCATCTTTTTAAAGAAACGGACATGAGGTTTTGAGATAGTTTTTGAGATGAAGTGAGAGGGTTTGTACAGGGGGAGAATGATGAGGAAGGGCAGCAGCAGCAAGAGGAAGAAGTGGGAGGGAAAAATGGAAGGAAAACAATGGCTAAGGGTATAAGTCAAAGTCCCATGCCTCTCTCTCACCTACCCTCATTCTATATTCTTTTCTTTTCCTTTTTCTCTTTTAATCCCTAAATCAAACCTTCTCACCTCAATAGTAACCCCAAATAAGAAAATCATGGTAGAAAGTGCACAAGTGTAGGAAAAATAGTGTGTGCATTTTTGTTCAAATTTGTTAAAAACCGATTAGCGATTTTAATCGCGATTAGCACTAAATTAGTGTCAAACTAATCACAAAAACTTAAAAATGTCATAATTCACTAATTTACCCTATTTTAGAATTTTCCATAATTTTTCATAATTTTTCTAACATTTTTCCTATTTATTTGCATTTAATATTAAAATAATCAATAAAATAATATTAAATTATAAAAATTCCCAAAATTAATATTTTATACTTTTGAAAATGTTACAATATCTAAGGTAAGACAAAACTAGTTGACTAAGTCAATGGGTCCTCAAGCTTCCACAAGCTTCACCCATGTGACTAATTTCCAACTAATTTGGATTTACTTTAAATAAATAAACCTTACATTATCATGAGCATGGTGTGAGTCTCATACACCCATGTAGCATGTATCATCAAGCATGACACAAAAAGAAATACAATTAATATATATCACATATATATATTAAATGCATAAGTGAGAAATGAAATGCTTAAGTGGGCTAATATTAGTTAATATAAATTAATATATCAAATATATAATTATACATTAAATCATTGAATCAACACTTGATTCAATAATCCGGTTATATCTCATATGACCGACTAATTTTATTTGTACCAACTTATCGAATTAACACTTGATTCGATAACCCGGCTATATCTCATATAATCGACCGATATCATAAATCGCGAGAATAGAATATGGTATCACATACTCGTATTAATCTCGGTCCTGCACATATCACTCCTACTTCGTTTTGCCTGAGCCAGTAAACCTCTGTGTAGGACTCTAAAGACTCGTCAATATACCGGCAGTAGGTGATGATCATATCAGGCACCCACAAGCCGTCAGCGGTACTAGCTGGACGTAACGGTTACCTGGGTATTGAGCGATCAGAAGATCAACAAGCAAGCCTGCTCATACTCCTGTAAATCCTGTCGGTAACACTACTGTACAGTCCAGTCTCTTCGTCTGATATGTCGCATATCTAGTCTACGGGTGGTAAACGTCAGACCCTAGTAACCGATAAGTCGTTCCGATTTGAGGTTCATAATGGGTCGAGAAACTACTGATAACACTTACCAGTAGATCTCCGTATCATCCCTGGCCAGGGACTTCCTGTTATAGCCAATCGAGCATAGCGTAATATCAACCCCCAATAGCGGGAGAGATGAATCCCTTCCTATCGCTCATTGCCTCCATGTGATTCGGGACTGTACCCAAAATCCACCGTTTTGCGCGTTCTCTTGAACGTGGTAAGGTGGAAATCAAAGAATAGTGGGAATCACACAAAATTCTATGACGATCTCGGGTCTACAGACTAACCTGTACCAGTGTCACCAGAGAACTTCTATCTGACGATAGGTATAATACCAACTAGGAGTTCTTGGTGAGTCCGTTCATAGTACCCAGTCTCCACTGAGCACTCGCATCTTTGATGTCAAACACCAATGGATGTGGGATCATCCATCCCCCATCATATAGGTCAATAAGCGTACACGCTAGTCTACTCTGGAATATCGATACACCCTCAACTAGGAATAATTAAAGGATGTACTTATGGACTACCCTAGCCCCACTAGTATGATCTCTATCATAGTCCTGGTAGTCAAGTACATATCCAAAGGGCTTTATTAACATGTGAGAGCAAGACAGTATCACAATACAAGTCTACATGTTAAGACAAAGAGCAACTAGATTGAAAGGTTCTTAGGCACAATCACAAGGTTCCACAAGGCATCAAACATTCCGTATTTAAAAATTTAGTGTGCCAAACAACCCTAACTTAGGATCTAACTAGAGTTTTAGGAGCTAAACTAGAAATTAAACAACTTTACATCTAAGTGATAACGGAATACAACCTTTGTAGACCTATCCTTCACTTCAATAGCTCCTTGTAATGGTCCATTCACTGTGATCATGGAACTCCCGGACTCTTGCATAGCTTCTCAAGGTGAAAGGAACGATCTTGCTTGAATTCTTCGAGGCCGAAGATGATCTACGTAGAGGAGACACTAACTCAAGCTACTACTTCACTAATGAGATATTAGTGAAGCTAACACCCTATACTAAAGTGCTAATTTAGTAGAGGATGATGAAGTAGGAAGTAGGCTCACTTTTGTTTTATTTTTCTCACAATATTTTCTCACTTTGGAAAAAGCTAGCAAGGTTTTTCTCAAGGATGAAGAAGATGGAGTCAAGAGATGAGAATGAATTAATGAGGTGAGAGAATCAACCATGGGTGAGTTTGTATCATATACTAACTCATGTAGAGAGATAACCATAGCTAAATTATAATGGTTAGGTTAATAAATATCTTATGTAAAACAAAATGAGTGGACTAAGTCAATGCATCCACAAGCTTCTACAAGCTTCATGCATGTGATCAATTATCCACTAATTTGGATTTACTTTAAATTTTTAAACCCTACATTATAATTAGTACGGTGTAAGTCTCATACACCCATGTAGTGTGTATCAACAACCATGACACAAAATAGAACATAATTAATATATATCACCACATATATATTAAGTGTGCACATGTGAGAAAATAAATGCTTAAGTGAGCTAATATTAGTAAATGTAAACTAGTTTATCAAATATACAATTATACACTAAATTATCAAATTAACACTTGATTTTATAATTCGGCTATATCACATATAACCGACTAATATTATATGTACCAACTTATCGAATCAACACTTGATTCGATAACCCGGCTATATCACATATAACCGACCGATACAAATATCGCGAGAATAGAATACGGTATCACATACTCGTATTATTCTCGGTTCCGTACATATCACATATGTTCTCCTATTTCGTTTTGCCTGAGCTAGTAAAACCTCTATGTAGGACTCTAAAGACTCGTCAATACGCCGGCAGTAGGTGATGATCACATCAAGAACCCAAAAGCCATCAGCGGTACTAGCTGGACGTAACGGCTACCCGGGTATTGAACGATCAGAAGATCAGCAAGCAAGCCCGCTCTAGCTCCTGTAAAACCTGTCAGTAACACTACCTTACAGTCCGGTCTCCTCGTCTGATATGTCGCATATCCAGTCTAGGGGTGGTAAACGTCAGACCCCAATAACCGATAAGTCATGCCGATATGAGGCTCATAACGGGTCGAGAAACTACTAATAACACTTACCAGTAAATCTTTAAATCAGCCATGGCCAGGAACTTCCCTGTTATGGCCAATCGAGCACAGCGCAACATCAACCCCCTATACCGGGAGAGACAAAACCCCTCCTATCGCTCATTGCCTCCATGTGACTCGGGACTGTACCTAAAAACCACCGTTTTTCACGTCCTCTTGAACGTGGTAAGATGGAAATCAAAGCACAGTAGGAATCACACAAGACACTATGACGATCTCGGGTCTACAGACTAACCTCTACCAGTGTCACCAGAGAACTGCTATCTGACGATTGGTATAATACCAACTAGGAGTTCTCGGCGAGTCCGTCCAGTGTACCCAGTCTCCACTGAGCACCCATATACCATCACTGATGTCAAACACCAATGGATATGGGATCATCCATCGCCCATCTCATGGGTTGAGAAACGTATACGCTAGTCTACTCTGGTATATCGATGCCCTATCTCGATACACCCACGACTAGGAGCATTAAAAGATGAACTTATAGACTACCATGGCCCCACTGGTATGATCTGCATCATAATCTTGATAGTCAAGTACACATCCTAAGGGTTTTACCAACATGTAACCATAAGACAGTATCAAGACATAAGTATACATGTTAAGATAAAGAGCAACCAGATAGCATACTATCATGTCGAGCAAGAAAGTACTCTCTATTTATGTCCAAGCATCCACTATAATATACATCATTGTACTATAATGGCCTCTAGGGCATACATACAACTAACAATCTCCCACTTGCACTAGGGCCAGCTGCTGTAGTATCGCATACCCAACATCCAGAAAAGTCTCTCGAACTGTATCTGGGGAATAGCCTTCGTGAATGGATCCGCTGTGTTATTCTTCATGTCAACTCTCCTAACCTTGATCTCCCGGCAATCAACTATCTCCCGGATCAGGTGATACCGCCTCAGAATATGCCCGGGTCGCTGTTAGGACCTGGGTTCCTTGGCCAAAGCCACTGCTCCATTGTTATCACAATACAAAGGTATTGGATACTCAATGGATGGAACCATTCCAAGTTCAGTTATGAACTTCTTCATCCAGATAGCCTCTTTGACAGCATCGTTGGCGGCGATGTATTCAGCCTCCATCATCGAGTCTGCCATGGTTTCATGCTTGGAACTCTTCCAGCATACCGCCGATCCATTGAGGGGAAAGACAAATCCCGAGTGTGACTTAGAGTCGTCCTTATCACTCTAGAAGCTTGAAACAGTAAAGGACTCCACTTGGAGTTCTCCGATACCATACACCAAGAGCATATCTTTAGCCCTTCTCAAGTACTTGAGAATGATCTTCACAGCTGTCCAGTGACTCTCTCCAGGATCTGCTTGATACTTACTCACTACACTTAGTGAGTGTGCAACATCGGGTCTGGTACATAGCATCGCGTACATGATAGAGCCTACTGCCGAAGCATAGGGTATCCCTTGCATGCGAGCTCTTTCCAAATCAGTCATGGGAGACATCTCTTTGGAGAGAGTGAGTCCTGAGATCGTGGGTAAAAATCCACGCTTGGATTCTTCCTGGATTAGGACAATCCCAGTATCCGTTTAGATCTATCTCTATAGATCTTAATCCCCAAGATGTAGGAGGCATTCCCTAGATCTTTCATTGAGAATCTTTGTGATAAGAAGAGCTTGACCGATTGCAGCATAGGAATGTCATTTCCTATCAAGAGTATGTCATCCACGTACAATACGAGGAAGACAACCTTACTCTCTGCCACCTTCTTGTATATACAAGGTTCATCTACGTTTTTGATGAAATCAAACTCTTTGATAACGACATCAAAACAGATGTTCCAACTCCGCGATGCTTGCTTTAACCCGTAGATGGATTTAAGCAGCTTGCACACCTTTCCACTGCTCCCACTGTCTACGAAACCCTCTGGCTGAGTCATGTATACGCATTCTTCCAAATTACTATTTAGAAAGGCGGTCTTAACATCCATTTATAAGATTTTGTGGTCATGGTATGCAGCAATGGCAAGTAGGATCTGGATGGACTTAAGCATAGCCACTGGAGAAAAGGTTTCGTCATAATCCATACCTGGTCGTTGACGAAAATCCTTTGCAACAGGTCTAGCTTTCAAAGTCTCAACTTTTCCATCTACACCAAGTTTCTTTTTATAGATCCATTTGCTCCCAATGGGTTTTACCCTTTCAGGAGCAACTTCCAAAGTCCATACTTTGTTGGTGTACATGGATTCCATCTCAAATCACATTGCATCCAGCTATTTCACAGAGTCTCCACTCGTGATGGCCTGCTCGAAGCTTGTCGGGTCATCATCTTCCATGATGCAATCCTCGCTCCCACCATCAATGAGAAAACCGTAGTATGTCTCAGGTGGATGAGGAACCCTACTAGATCGGCGGAGAGGCTGAGGTTCGTTAGGAGCTATCGAATCCTCTGGTTCAACAAAATCTTCTGTTGTAGTTTGTGCTGCTGGAACCTCTTCCAGTTCTACCTCCTTGCCACTAATTTCCTTTGCAAGAAATTCCTTTTCCAAAAAGGTGGCATGTCGAGAGAACAAACACCTTTTGTTCCTCGGTGTGGTAGATGATATACCCTTGTGAGTTTTTGGGATATCCTACAAACTTGCACAGAACAGACCTTGCCTCGAGTTTGTCCGGATTGTGCCTTTTGACATTGGCCGGAAAACCCCATATCTTAACATAATTAAGACATGGTCTCTTCCCCTTCCATATCTCATATGGAGTGGTAGGCACAGATTTGGTAGGGACCATATTCAATAGGTGTATGGCTGTTTCAAGCGCATAGCCCCAAAAGGAAATAGGTAACTCAGCGGTGCTCGTCATAGAGCGCACCATATCTAATAGGGTGCGATTCCTCCGTTCCGATACACCGTTGTGCTGTGGTGTATACGGAGGAGTAAGCTGAGAGAGAATCCCATTCTCTTTTAGAAAGTCCAGGAACTCCATGCTCAAGTATTCACCTCCTCGATCAGATCGTAGGATTTTAATACTTTTACCCGTTTGGTTCTCGACTTCGGATTTATATTCCTTGAATTTCTCAAAAGCTTCAGACTTGTGTTTCATCATGAACACAAGTCCGTATCTTGAGAGATCGTCAGTGAATGTAATGAAGTACGAAGAACCATTCTTGGCATGTGTAGACATGGGACCGCATACATCACTATGTATCAGTCTTAAGAGCTCACTAGCTCTTTCTCCGTGTCCTGTAAACGGAGTTTTGGTCAGCTTGCCTTTGAGACATGACTGGCAAGTGTCATAAGATGAAAATTCGAACGGATTCAAATATCCATCCTTATGTAACTTAGCTAGTCGTGTCGCATTGATATGACCTAGTCTACAATGCCACAAGAATGATTCGTTCATTTCTGAACTCTTCCTCTTGTGTGTGTTTTGTATATTAAGAACCGTGGTTTGATTTTGAACGTATATGCCATTTTTTAACGAGCCTAATCCAATCAACTTTTGATTCAGGAAGATGTTTATAACATTATCATGTACTACAAAATTATATCCTTCTTTATTTAATAAAGAAACTGATATAAGATTGCATATCAGGGTCAGAATGTAATAGCATTCGTTCAAAATCAATGTATTACCATTTGGTAATACAATATTCGCCAACTGCTTTGGCTGCAACATTTGCACCATTCCCTACTCTTACGGAATGATCACCCATTCCCAGTTCTCTACCTTTCCTTAACCCATGTAACATATTACATATGTGGGATCCCGATCTGGTATCTAATACCCAGGACGTAGAGTGAACTGAGAAACAGTTCTCGATGACTAACACACCCGAAAAAGATGCATCAACATGTTTCTTCTTCGTTTGGGTGGCGTGGGAATCCGGATATTCCCCAATTTCCTGTTCAGTCTTATAACAATTATAAGAAAGAACGGAACCAACGTTCCCCAGCTCAGTATAACAAGCGGGTTCGGTCAATATATCCAGCTGATCAAGTCCCGAGCCTTACTCTTGAGCTCCGAGACTTATTATCTTGATTAAGGCCTGACATGGTCGCTACTTGGAGAGAAAGAGAGAAGAAAACACTTTAGCGTATGCTCTTGCAAGATCAGATTGGTTATTATTTTATCTAATCAGGATGGCTCCCACTGTTTTTATCAAATCTTCCTTCAAACCCTAGAAGGAAAGACTAGCCGGGATTAATTACACCCTATAATTTCTCCAATCTTCAGCCAGGCCAGTGTTGGTACTTTGAGAGAGGTTCCCCGTGCTTTCGCACGGACCTAATTAAAATAAACCTCGTTTTCCCAGAGGCATAACCCCGTAAACACCTTTCTAGACACCTACTTGATCGGCTAATTGTCTTGTGTAAAACTCTCCCAGGAGTAACTCTTACTTGCAGTGGGTATCGGGATCCAACTATCTCATAGAAGGTATGCAATCTCATTGCAAATTTCAACACTTGAAATTCCCGATAATATTTTGCCCCTAACGTACTATGACCTTGAAACTCTCCCAGGTGTAAGTCTACGCTAGCGCCCCGGCAGTCTACAGACGCCAAAATACGGAACAAAAACTTTTAACTGGCGCTATCGTATACTTTAACCCGGATCTGCCATTATTGCTAAACTAACAAACTGTAAAGAGTGTAGAAAGGTTATACCGAACGATCCGAGTCCTTCGTTCTTCAACCATCATCCCACGCTCCGTTGCGGCTGCTCCGATCTCGTCGATCTCCGATCTCCTCGTCGAGGTGGCACCACGTCGACGATTCTTTAAACGGGCTCCCGCCTCTGACTTGAGGCAACTCGATCGTCAAGTTTGCTAAAAGAGACGACCAAGAATGATGTAGAGAATGAGTAGATGACTTTGTCTCACTTCGTCCAAGTCCGTGGACGATCGGTAAATGAAGTTGCCGAGGGAATTGGGTGATGGAATGAAATGAACTGTAAAATTCCATGCACCCCAAATACTATCATATCTTTTTACAACCATGTAAAACTCAAGTCAGTGAGAGAGAGAGAGGGGCCGGCCTCTTATAGCAAGAGGGGGGTGACCGTAGGAGAAAGAGGGTAACCTTAAGTAAAAGATATTATGAACAAATATCCTAAGGAAAACAAAACCATTAATATCAAAGCATGAGTCATTAAACGCATCATCAAAAAACCATTAATGCACTAATGAGTCATGAAGCCTAGTCATCATCTAGAACCTTCTAGAAGCTTCTAGAAGCATGACTCTCTCTCATCCAAGAAAAGATAAATCCGTCTTTAACCGAATGTTAAAAGACGGCTGATAGAAAACTGGAAACTGGCAACTTCCAAAAGTGATCCTGAAACGAATTTCAGGACAACCCCGAAACTGTATAAATATACCCGCATTTGTATTACGACCGAATACAAATGCAACTGAGACAAAGATATTATACCTACTCAATATAATACTCGGATCCGGCTTAAACCAAAGCCGACCAGTATCATCTGTCCGAAAATCGGCACGTGCGTAAACGCACGTGCATTTTCCGAACCCTGCCATAAAACCATACGGCCTCTACAACGTTTCGCCCGAACTTGGGAAACTGTCTGTGGGGGACACTAATGACTCGTCAGTACCCTGGCAGTGGGTTTAACCACAAACCGTCAGCGGCACTAGCAATGCGTAACGGCTGCCCATGGACTGACCTCAAGGGATGCCGATGAGCGCACTCATCCGGAAAACCCTACTGAACCTAACAGTGACAATGTATATACAGTCCGGTCCGTTCGTCTATGAGTATCGCATATCTGCCTAGGGGGCTAGTAACGTCAGACCCCCAATAGTAGTATAAGTCGTGTCGGAGTGAAGCCCAATCACACCCTGAGATACTACTGGAGTACCTACCAGTAAATCTCCTACCATGGCCATGGACTTTATGTAATGGCTCTCCTAGACACAGTACGACCTCGCCCCCAATACCGGGAGAGACGAATCCCCTGCCGATCCGCTCACGTGCCTCCATATAGCTCGGGACTGTACCCAAAAACTACCTGTTTGCACGACTCCTTTGAGCCGTGGTAGGGTAGAAATCAAAGCACAGTGGGAACTCACACGAGACAAATGACGACCTCAGGTCGATGAACTACCCTGTACACATGTCACCAGGGAACTGCTATCTGACGGTAGATATAATACTAACTAGCAGATTCCCGGCGAGTCCTGTCCGGTGTACTCATAACCCAATGAGCACCTGTATACATCTTAGGTGATCCAACTGACACCAGTGGCTTGTGAGACCGGCCACCGCCCCTCGTCGGGGTCTCGACTGTACACACTAGTCTACTCCGGAGTATCGATGCCCTGTCTCGAAACTCCCACGACTAGGGACCAAAATTAAGGATATGCGTATAAACCACCCAACTCTCACGTATATGATCGCCATCATACTGTTGGTGGTAAAGTAAGATCCTAAGGGCTCTATCAAAGTGTAACATGTAATCAGTCACCTGAACATGTACACGACTGATAAAGGCAAACCAGATAGCATACTATCATCTTGAGTAAGACTGTCCTACCGGTATAGGTCCTCCGCAATCATTGCAATCACGTACCTGCGATCCAATAATTGACTATGAGGGCACTATCTCCAATATTTGGTACTTTGAGAGAGGTTCCCCATGCTTTCGCACGGACCTAATTAAAATAAACCTCGTTTTCCCAGAGGCATAACCCCGTAAACACCTACTTGATCGGCTAATTGTCTTGTGTATAACTCTCCCAGGAGTAACTCTTACTCGCAGTGGGTATCGGGATCCAACTATCTCATAGAAGGTATGCAATCTCATTGCAAATTTCAACACTTGAAATTCCCGATAATATTTTGCCCCTAACATACTATGACCTTGACGAAAGCCAACAAACCACAGTCCGCTAGTCAAGTTTAACCCGTACATTTCTTGATTGAATTAAACCCACCCGCACGACCCTTGACGAAAACCAACAAAGCCGTACGACTACCCTAATCCAATCGCATCATATGCAACAGATAAGCAGTAAGTAGCTACCGCACACTACGCCTTGACGAAAGCCAACAAACGTAGCACGAATACTAAATATTACTTATTTGAAATTTCGGAGGGCTACGCAGGTTTTTCAGAAAACCTTTTGCGTAATGAACTTGATATCGTTGTAGAATCGAATGATTTTGAAAAGGAGTGTTTTTGAAGCTTTCACTAGTTTTGCTAAAGAGGTCACTCCCGGTGAAGGGATCTCGGCTCTTTCCTTATTGAATAAGGTGCAGGATATTTCACAAATACCACTATGCAAAGCAAAAACTATAAAAGCAATCAAAAGACAAACCAAGTGTTGTAGCATCTGCTAGCATTTGCTAAAAAGGTCACTCTTGGCTCTTTCCTTATCGAATAAGGTGATGCATATTCTATAAGGAATACCTCTATCCAAAGCAAAAAACTAGAGCTACCCTTTTTGAAAATTTGATTCTACAACATCTTTTAGGTTTCTTTTCTTTCATTAATCTCATTAATGAAGTCTCATCATTTATGCTTCCTAAGCATCACAAAAAAAAACGAAATACAACGTATGCTTATGCCATCCGCATTCGCCACAGTGTCCCGTTTTGCATCGTTAGGTTACTTAACTAACGGCATAGCGGGACGGGACATCATAAATCCGGGATATCACATATCCAAGATTTCATGCCTACCAATGTAAAGCTCGCATTTAGGTCTCATCCATGAAAACACCTTTTCAAAATAAGTAGGACAATTCAACAAGATTTCCGATTACACCCGAGACTGAAATGTTAGATTTACACGCAACAAATATATTTATGGATTCCAATTATTGTATATCATTATAGAAAGCTAGACGACGATAAACAATTCGATCGAATCAATGAATTCCCAGAGAGCTTAACTCTTAAGCACTATTAAAAATTCCCAGAAGCATGCTCCAGTACCAATGGACCAACCGTTGAAGTTCCGTCCCTTGCCTCCTTAGTGGCGCCGCGGAACCGCCGCCAAAACCATGTTTTGGCCGTGGTTCCGCGGTCACTAAAGCGAGTTAGGGACTCGTTCTTCAAGAGGGTCCATATAATTACCTGCATGATTTTCTGAATATTTTTAATATGAAAAATTTTAACTTTTGAAAAAAATTCCAGAAAGTGGGAAAATACGGTTATTCGGAGTTCGTTCGGACTTTTAACTTCGCCTAGACAACTCCTAATACTCTAGCAAGGCTCTGATACCAATGTAAGGTTCTTAGGCACAACCACAAGGTTCCACAAGGCATCAAACATGCCGTATTTAAAAATTTAATGTGCCAAACAACCCTAACCTAGGATCTAACTAGAGTTTTAGGAGCTAAACTAGAAAGTAAACAACTTTACATCTAAGTGATAACGGAAAAAAACCTTTGTAGACTGGTCCTTCACTTCAATAGCTCCTTGTAGTGGTCCTTTCGATATAATCATGGAACTCCCGGACTCTTGCATGGCTTCTCAAGGTGAAAGGAACGATCTTGCTTGAAGTCTTCGAGGCTGAAGATGATCTACGTCGAGGAGACACTAACTCAAGCTACTACTTCACTAATGAGAGATTAGTGAAGCTAACACCCTATACTAAAGTGCTAATCTAGTATAGGATGATGAAGTAGGAAGAGGGCACACTTTAGTTTTATTTTTCTCACAATATTTTCTCACTTTGGAAAAAGCTAGCAAGCTTTTTCTCAAGGATGAAGAAGATGAAGTCAAGAGATGAGAATGAACTAATGAGGTGAGAGAATCAACCATGGGTGAGTTTGTATCATATACTAACTCATGTAGAGAGATAACCATAAATAAATTATAATGGTTAGGTTAATAAATATCTTAAGTAAAACAAAATGAGTGGACTAAGTCAATGCATCCACAAGCTTCTACAAGCTTCATGCATGTGAGCAATTATCCACTAATTTGGATTTACTTTAAATATTTAAACCGTACCTTATAATCAGTATGGTGTAAGTCCCATACACCCATGTAGTGTGTATCAACAACCATGACACAAAATAGAACACAATTAACATATATCACATATATATTAAGTGTGCACATGTGAGAAAATAAATGCTTAAGTGAGCTAATATTAGTTAATGTAAACTAGTATATCAAATACACAATTATACACTAAATTATCAAATCAACACTTGATTTAATAATCCGGCTATATCACATATAACCGACTAATATTATATGTACCAACTTATCGAATCAACACTTGATTCGATAACCCGGCTATATCACATATAACCGACCGATACAAATATCACGAGAATAGAATAGGGTATCACATACTCGTATTATTCTCGATCCCGCACATATCACATATGTGCTCCTACTTCGTTTTGCCTGAGCCAGCAAAACCTCTATGTAGGACTCTAAAGACTCGTCAATACACCGGCATTAGGTGATGATCACATCAAGCACCCACAAGCCGTCAGCGGTACTAGCTGGACGTAATGGCTACCCAGGTATTGAACGATCAGAAGATCAGCAAGCAAGCCCGCTCTAGCTCCTGTAAAACCTGTCAGTAATACTACCGTACAGTCCGGTCTCCTCGTCTGATATGTCACATATCCAGTCTAGGGGTGGTAACGTCAGACCCCAATAACCAATAAGTCATGCCGATATGAGGCTCATAACGGGTCGAGAAACTACTGATAACACTTACCAGTAAATCTCTAAATCAGCCCTGGCCAGGGACTTCCCTGTTATGGCCAATCGAGCACAGCGCAACATCAACCCCCAATACCGGGAGAGAAGAAACCCCTCCTATCGCTCATTGTCTCCATGTGACTCGGGACTGTATCCAAAAACCACCGTTTTGCGCATCCTCTTGAACTTGGTAAGGTGGAAATCAAAGCACAGTGGGAATCACACAAGACTCTATGATGATCTCGGGTCTACAGACTAACCTGTACCAGTGTCACCAAAGAATTGCTATCTGACGATAGGTATAATACCAACTAGGAGTTCTCGGCGAGTCCGTCCAGTGTACCCAGTCTCCACTGAGCACCCGTATACCATCTCTGATATCAAACATCAATGGATATGGGATCATCCATCGCCCATCTCATGGGTCGAAAAGCGTATACGCTAGTCTACTTTGTTATATTGATGCCCTGTCCCGATACACCCACGACTAGGAACATTAAAGGATGAACTTATGGACTACCATGGGCCCACTAGTATAATCAGCTTCATAATCCTGGTAGTCAAGTACACATCCTAAGGGCTTTACCAACATGTAACCATAAGACAGTATCAAGAGACAAGTATACATGTTAAGATAAAGTGCAACCAGATAACATACTATCATGTCGAGCAAGAAAGTCCTCTCTATATATGTCTAAGCATCCACTATAATATACATCATATGTACAATAATGGCCTCTAGGGCATACATACAACTAACACAGATAGCATACTATCATGTCGAGCAAGAAAGTCCTTTCTATATTTGTCCAAACATCCACTATAATATACATCATATGTACAATAATGGCCTCTAGGGCATACACATAACTAACAATAATAACTAAAGAAAACACATGTAGTAAATATGCAATGCGATGAGAACGACATAAAAGTAACAGAACAAGTGAATAGTAAAATATACGTATCAGTGTACGAGTCATACGGTTTTAGTGTTTTGAAATAGCACGAATTGTGGTTTTAGAAGAGTAGGGGCTATGGTTTTTTGAGAAAAGATACGTCTTTTGAAGAATCTGTGGTATCCCTCAGGCTGTCTTTAAAAATACTCACGATTCGTTAGTTTTGAAAATAGGTATGACCCGAGCCTAGTCTAGCATCTACCTAAACAACTAAGAGACTAACTAAGAAACTAGTCCGAAGGATAAGAAAATCTACCTAAATTTCGAGTCGATATACCTAGTAGTCGGCGATCCAGATGTTAGTTATATGTATGCCCTAGTGGCCATTACTGTACATAGGATGTATATTGTAGTGGATGCTGGGACATATATAGGGAGGACTTTCTTGCTCGACATGATAGTATGCTATCTGGTTACTCTTTACCTTAACGTGTGCACTGATTGTCTCTCTGTTACATGTTGGTAAAGCCCTTAGGATGTGTACTTGACTACCTGGACTATGATGCGGATCATACTAGTGGGGACATGGTAGTCCATAAGTACATCCTTCAAAGTCCCTAGTCGTGGGTGTATCGAGACGGGGCATCGATATACCAGAGTAGACTAGCGTGTACCTTCTCGACCCATACAGATGGGCGATGGATGATCCCATATCCATTGGTGTTTGACATCAGACATGATATACGGGTGCTCAGTAGAGACTGGGTACACTGGACGGACTCGCCGAGAACTCCTAGATGGTATTATACCTCACGTCAGATGGCAGTTCTCTGGTGACACTGGTACAGGTTAGTCTGTAGACCCGAGATCGTCATAGAGTCTTGTGTGATTCCCACTGTGCTTTGATTTCCACCTTACCACGTCCAAGAGGGCGTGCAAAACGGTGGCTTTTGGGTACAGTCCCGAATCACATGGAGGCAATGAGCGATAGGAGGGGATTCGTCTCTCCCGGTATAAGGAGTTGATGTTGCGCTGTGTTCGATTGGCTATAACCGGAAATCCCTGGCCAGGGTTGCTGAGATTTACTGGTAAGTGTTACCAGTAGTTTCTCGAATTGTTATAGACCTCATATCGACACGACTTATCGAGCTATTGGGGTCTGACGTTTACCACCCCTAGGCAAGATATGCGACATATCAGACGACGAGACCGGACTGTACGGTAGTGTTACTGGTTGGATTCACTGGAGTGTGAGTGGGCTTGCTCGTCGATCTTCTGATCGCTCAATACCCGGGTGGCCGTTACGTTTAGCAGACCGCTTGCGGCTTGTGGGTGTTTGATATGATCATCATCTGCTGCCGGCGTATTGACGAGTCTTTAGAGTCCTACACAGAGGTTTCCTGGCTCAAGCGAAACGAAATAGGAGCGCATATGAGATATGTGCGGGACCGAGAATAATGCGTGTATGTGATACCGTATTCTATTCTCGCGATGAATGTATCGAATGGTTGTATGCGATATAACCTAGTTATCGAATCAAGGATTGATTCGATAAGCCGATACATTGTATACTAGTCGGTTGTGTGCGATATGACCGGATCATTAAATCAAGTGTTGATTTAATGATTTAATGTATAATTATATATTTGATATATTACTTTGCATTAACTAGTATCGGTTCACTTTAAATGGATTTTCTCACTTGGTTTGTGCACATTGTATATGTGATATACTTTTGTACACAAGATTGTATCATGTTTGATGATACATGCTAGTTTGGGTTTGTGTAAAGAATTAAACTATGGTTACTTAAGTGGTTAGGGTTTCATTTCCTTTTCTCATTTATTTATCTATTTATTCATTTTGGAAAAAGGAAAGCATAAAGAGAAAATGGTTGCTAACTTTGTTTGTATTATGAAGCTTCATGAAGCTTTGACCAAGTGACCATTTTGTCTTCATGTTTAACCCTAACCCTTCATCTAACCTTAGTCAATTCTCTACACATAACCATGGTTGGTTTATGATAAGTATTTCTTTTCCTTTGATTTTTAAATAACACTTATCATAAAACTTATCATAACATTATCATCTTCTTCTTCTTCTTCTTCAAGAAGAGAAACTAGACTTCATCAATGGTGGATTGATGAAACAAGTAAGAAATCCAATTCTAAAGTCTACCCACTTCCTATTTCTTCATCCTCTACCTCTTGCCAAGTAGTAGAGTGTGTTTTCTTCACAAGTTTTTGGACTTGGTGAAGTTGGAGCTTGATCTAGCGATGCCTCGACGTAGATCATCTTCGGCATCGTCGTCGATGACCTAGCCCGTCCATTCTCCGATGAAGCCGACGCTAGAGCCCGGGGTTCGACTTGGACAGCGGAGAGGACTTCATCACGGAGGCGTGGAGTGGAGGACCGGATCTACAAAGGTTGTATTTCCGTATTCTTGTAGTTAAGTGTTAACTAGTTTGCTTTGTCGCCTAAACTTCTAGCCAACGATCTAGTCTAGGGTTTCTCGACACCGTTATATTTTGAAATTGGCATGGTTGATGCCTTGTGAGACCTCTTGAGAGTGCCTAAGAACCCTACAGTGGTATCAGAGCCTAGCTAGAGCCTTAGGCGAAGTCTAGACGGAGTTTGAAATCCGAACGAACCCGAAACCCATTTTCCAAAATGCTCTCTGTCCAATTTTTAAAAATCTGGATTTTTCAATATTAAAAATATGCAGAAAATTAAGCAGGGATTTTTATGAATTACTGTGAAAAACGGAGACCTAACTCCGTCATAACGCCGCGGAACCGCGGCCTAAGCCCACGTGGCGCGGCGGTTCCGCGGCCATATTGTTGACTCTTTGACTCCTATTTGCACAGTAATTCTTATTTTAATATGCTGAGTTTTCTGGGAATTTTTAATATGCAGTAAACTGTTGAGTATTTTGGGGTTGTATTGGGAATCGCTGATTCGATCGGATTATCAAGTTTTGTCTATGTGTTTTTCCGGATATTTTTTTGAATATGTTAAAAAGTTCGACCGGATATAAATACCCAATTTTTCCCCTGTTGGGAAATTTCCAAGTGTTGGATCTTTCCGTAGTTTAAAGACGTTCTAAGTAGTGTTAGTAACTTGATGGGACTTCATTAATGAGATTAATGAAATAAAAGAAACCTAAGATGTTGTAGAATCGAATTTCAAAATAAAACAGGTAGCTACAGTTCTTGCTTTGCACAGCGGTGTATATGATATATCCTGCACCTTATTCGATAAGGAAAAGACCGAGATCCCTTCACCGGGAGTGACTCCTTTAGCAATAACTGGCAGATGCTACACACTCGGTTTGTCTTTTGATTGCTTTTAAGAGTTTTGCTTTGCACAGTGATATATATGATATATCCCGCACCTCATTCGAGGAGGAAAGGACCGACGATCCCTTCACCGGGAGTGACTCCTTTAGCAAAACTAGAAAAGCCTCAAAAACACTCCATTTCAAAATCATTTGATTCTACAACGATATCAAGTTCATTACGCAATAGGTTTTCAGAAAAACCTGTCGTAGCCCTCCGTCATTTCAGATAAGTTGTATATAGTATTCGTGCTGCATTTGTTGGCTTTCGTCAAGGTGCAGTGTGCGGTAGCTATATGCTGCTTATCTGCCTGCATACGATGCGATTGGATTAGGGTAGTCGTGCGGCTTTATTGGCTTTCGTCAAGGGTCGTGCGGGTGGGTTTAATTCGATCAAGAAATGTACGGGTTGAACTTGACTAGCGGGCTATGGTTTGTTGGCTTTCGTCAAGGTCATAGCACGCTATGGGCAAAATATTATCGGGAATTTCAAGTGTTGAAATTTGCAATGAGATTGCATACCTTCTATGAGATAGTTGGATCCCGATACCCGCTGCGAGTAATTGTTACTCCTGGGAGAGTTTTATACATTACAATTAGCCGATCAAGTAGGTGTCTAGAAAGGTGTTAACGAGGTTACGCCTCTAGGAAAACGAGGTTTACATTAATTAGGTCCGTGCGAAAGCACGGGGAACCTCCCTCAAAGTACCGATACTGGCCTGGCTGAAAGATTGGCGAACTTGTAGTGTGTAATTAATCCCGGCTAGTCTTTCCTTTTAGGGTTTGAAGGAAGATTTGATAAAAAGCAGTGGGAGCCATCCTGATTAGATAAAATAATAACCAATCTGATCTTGCAAGAGCGCACGCTGAGTGTTTTCTTCTCTCTCTCTCCTGGTAGCGACCATGTCACGCCTTAATCAAGCTAATAATACAGATTATTGACCGAACCCGCTTGTTATACTGAGCTGGGGAACGTTGTTCCCGCTCCAACTTATAATTGTTATAAGATCGAGCAGGAAATTGGGGAATACCAGATTTCCCGTGCCGCCCAAACGAAGAGAGTGCATGCTGATGCATCATCTTCGGGTGTGTTCATTACAAAGAACTGTTTCTCAGTATCCTCCGCATCCTGGGTATATGATACCGGATCAGGATCCCAGATATGTAATCTGTTACATAGGGCTACAAAAGGGTAGAAAAACTGAGAACGGATGATAAGTTTCATGAGGCAGAAAACGGGGCAAGTGTTGCAGCCAAGTCTGTCGGTCACTGTCATCCTGTATTACCAATACATTGATTCTGAATGAATGTTATTAGATACCGAACATGATATACAAAATCATATCGGTCTCTTTATTAGTAAAGAAAGGATATAATTTTGTATTGTTAGATAATGTTTTGAACATTTCCTATATCAAAAGTTGATCGGTTTAGGCACGTTATCTAAAAGCATTGATGTTCTAAATCAAACTACAGTTCTTAGTATATAGAACACACACAAGAGGAAGAGTTCAGAATTGAACCATTCCTTCTTGAGGTATTGTAGACTAGGTCATATCAATGCGACCCGACTAGCTGGAGTTACATTTAGATGCATATTTAAATCAGTTTGAATTTACATCTTGTGAAACTCGCCAGTCATGTCACAAAGATAAAATGACCATAGCTCTGTTTATTGGAAACAGAGAAAGAGTTAGTGAACTCTTGGGTTGATACATGTTGATGTATGTAAGGTCCCCTGTCTACACATGCCAAGACCGGTTCTTTGTACTTCATTACGTTCTCTGATGATCTCTTTAGATTCAGACATATGTTCCTCTTGAAACATAAGTCCGAACCTTTTGAGATATTCATAGAATATAAGTTAGAAGTAGAGAACCAATATGGGTATAAGTATTATGTCCTTTGATGTGATCGAGGAGGAGAATACTTGAGCACGGAAATTCTGGACTATTCATAAGGAGAATGAGATTCTCTCTCAGCATTACTCCTCCGTATACACCATAGCACGATGGTATATCGGGGCGGAGCAATTGCACCCTATTCGATATGGTGTGCTCTATGATGAGTACTACTGAGTTACCTATTTCCTTTTGGGAGTTATGCACTTATGAAGCTGCATACCTATTGAATTAGGGTTCGAATCAAATCAAAGCCTACCATTTCATATGTGATATGGAAAGGGAAGAGCCCATGTCTTAAGCTAGTTAAGATTTGGGGTTGTCCGGCCTATGTCTAAAAAGCAAAATCCGGACAAGCTCGAGGCAAAGTCCGTTATGTAGAACTGGAAGTGTTTCAGCTATACAAACTACAGCGGATGATTTGGTACAACCAAAGGATTCAGTAGATACCAACAAACCTCAGCCTCTCCGCCGATCTAGTAGGGTTCCTCACCCACCTGAGAGATACTTCGGTTTCTCTATGACAGTGGGAGCGAGGATTGCATCATGAGATGATGACCCAACTAGCTTCGAGCTGGCCATCAGGAGTAAGACTCTGTAAGAATGGCTGGATGCTTATCGATCTGAGATGGAATCCTTATACACCAACAAAGTATGGACTTTAGTTGCTATATCTGAAGGGTTAAATCCCCATCAGGAGCAAGTATATCTTGAGAAGATTACTTGGTGTACATGGAAAAGTTGAGACTTTCAAAGCTAGACTTGTTAAAAGTTTGCATCATTGACCAGGTGCGGATAATGATGAATCCTTTTCAAGTAGCTATGCTTAAGTCCATCCAGATCCTACTTGTCACGGCTACATACCATGACTACGATATCTGGTGGTTGGGTGTCATGACTGCTTTTCTAAATGATGTTTTGGAAGAGAGCGTCTATAAGTACACAGCCAGAGGGCTTCGTAGACAGTGGGAGCAGCGGAAACGTGTGCAAGATGCTTTATAGGATTAAAGCAGGCATCGCGGAGTTGGAACATCTTTTTTGATGGATTAGTCAAAGAAGTTGACATCATCAAAATGGTAGATGAACCTTGTATATACAAAAAGGGTAGCAGGGAGTATGGTGACGATCCTCGTAGAGCACGTGGATGACATACTCTTGATAAGAAAGGAGTTTATTATGCTACGCTTGATCAATCTCCGCTTATCACAATGATTCTCCATATAGGATCAATGTGATACCTCCTATATCCTGATTTTGGATCTATGAGATAGATCTAATTGGATGTTAGGATACTCACTAGTAGTAGTGAGATGGTAAAATCGATCCTGGGGAGAATCACTGGAAGTGTTCCAGAGTGATAAAGACGACTGAATGTCAGTCGCAGGCATTGTCTTTACCCTCAGTAAAGGGACGGTATGTTGGAAGAGTTCCAAGCTAGATACCGTGACATACTAGACGATAAAGGCTGGATACATCGCTACTTATGATGCTACCAAAGAGGATGTTTGGGTGTATATTAGTTCATGAGATGAACTACGTTCCTACCATTGTGAGACAATGGAGTTGTGGCTTATGCCAAGGAACGCCGGTCCCATCAGTGATCCAGACTTATTCTAAGGCAGTATCACCTGATCATGGAGATGGTTGATCTCCAAGGTGATCGAGGCAAGGAGAGCAGACTCAGAGGATAACACGGCGGATCCACTCACGAAGGCCTATTCCTAGAGAGAGACTTTTATGGGATGGTTGAGTATGAGATACTTCGACCACTGCTACAGATGGCCCTAGAGCAAGTGGGAGATTGTTAGTTATATGTATGCCCTAGTGGCCATTACTGTACATAGGATGTATATTGTAGTGGATGCTGGGACATATATAGGGAGGACTTTCTTGCTCGACATGATAGTATGCTATCTGGTTACTCTTTACCTTAACGTGTGCACTGATTGTCTCTCTGTTACATGTTGGTAAAGCCCTTAGGATGTGTACTTGACTACCTGGACTATGATGCGGATCATACTAGTGGGGACATGGTAGTCCATAAGTACATCCTTCAAAGTCCCTAGTCGTGGGTGTATCGAGACGGGGCATCGATATACCAGAGTAGACTAGCGTGTACCTTCTCGACCCATACAGATGGGCGATGGATGATCCCATATCCATTGGTGTTTGACATCAGAGATGATATACGGGTGCTCAGTAGAGACTGGGTACACTGGACGGACTCGCCGAGAACTCCCAGATGGTATTATACCTCACGTCAGATGGCAGTTCTCTGGTGACACTGGTACAGGTTAGTCTGTAGACCCGAGATCGCCATAGAGTCTTGTGTGATTCCCACTGTGCTTTGATTTCCACCTTACCACATCCAAGAGGGCGTGCAAAACGGTGGCTTTTGGGTACAGTCCCGAATCACATGGAGGCAATGAGCGATAGGAGGGGATTCGTCTCTCCCGGTATAGGGAGTTGATGTTGCGCTGTGTTCGATTGGCTATAACCGGAAATCCCTGGCCAGGGTTGCTGACATTTACTGGTAAGTGTTACCAGTAGTTTCTCGAATTGTTATAGACCTCATATCGACACGACTTATCGAGCTATTGGGGTCTGACGTTTACCACCCCTAAGCAAGATATGCGACATATCAGACGACGAGACCGGACTGTACGGTAGTGTTACTGGTTGGATTCACTGGAGTGTGAGCGGGCTTGCTCGTCGATCTTCTGATCGCTCAATACCCGGGTGGCCGTTACGTTTAGCAGACCGCTTGCGGCTTGTGGGTGTTTGATATGATCATCATCTGCTGCCGGCGTATTGACGAGTCTTTAGAGTCCTACACAGAGGTTTCCTGGCTCAAGCGAAATGAAATAGGAGCGCATATGAGATATGTGCGGGACCGAGAATAATGCGTGTATGTGATACCGTATTCTATTCTCGCGATGAATGTATCGAATGGTTGTATGCGATATAACCTAGTTATCGAATCAAGGATTGATTCGATAAGCCGATACATTGTATACTAGTCGGTTGTGTGCGACATGACCGGATCATTAAATCAAGTGTTGATTTAATGATTTAATGTATAATTATATATTTGATATATTACTTTGCATTAACTAGTATCGGTTCACTTTAAATGGATTTTCTCACTTGGTTTGTACACATTGTATATGTGATATACTTTTGTACACAAGATTGTATCATGTTTGATGATACATGCTAGTTTGGGTTTGTGTAAAGAATTAAACTATGGTTACTTAAGTGGTTTGGGTTTCATTTCCTTTTCTCATTTATTTATCTATTTATTCATTTTGGAAAAAGGAAAGCATGAAGAGAAAATGGTTGCTAACTTTATTTGTATTATGAAGCTTCATGAAGCTTTGACCAAGTGACCATTTTGTCTTCATGTTTAACCCTAACCCTTCATCTAACCTTAGTCAATTCTCTACACATAACCATGGCTGGTTTATGATAAGTATTTCTTTTCCTTTGATTTTTAAATAACACTTATCATAAAACTTATCATAACATTATCATCTTCTTCTTCAAGAAGAGAAACTAGACTTCATCAATGGTGGATTGATGAAACAAGTGAGAAATCCAATTCTAAAGTCTACCCACTTTCTATTTCTTCATCCTCTACCTCTTGCCAAGTAGTAGAGTGTGTTTTCTTCACAAGTTTTTGGACTTGGTGAAGTTGGAGCTTGATCTAGCGATGCCTCGACGTAGATCATCTTCGGCATCGTCGTCGATGACCTAGCCCGTCCATTCTCCGATGAAGCCGACGCTAGAGCCCGGGGTTCGACTTGGACAGTGGAGAGGACTTCATCACGGAGCCGTGGAGGTGGAGGACCGGATCTACAAAGGTTGTATTTCCGTATTCTTGTAGTTAAGTGTTAACTAGTTTGCTTTGTCGCCTAAACTTCTAGCCAACGATCTAGTCTAGGGTTTCTCGGCACTGTTATATTTTGAAATTGGCATGGTTGATGCCTTGTGAGACCTTTTGAGAGTGCCTAAGAACCCTACACCAGCCTCACAGCGTCATGTACTGTATAATACATAGTACGGCATCCTCGAGTCAAGAGTGAGGATCAATCATTTTATATGTCTCATACGGTAATATCCACCGTACGGCATCCTCAAAGTCAAGGGTACGGGTCAAAATCATATATAATATCATCCTTCGTATGGTATCATCATCATACAATATCATGATCATGGGTATGGATCTAAAGTCTCGTACATTCAAATATTAACATCTCACTTATTGTCACGTGTATGAATACATATCGCCCAACGATCCATTATAATATCATATCATATACCATCTCACGACTTAATCACATATCAAATCTCACGGCATCATGTCCTATCATATCGACCCATCTCCATAAATCACATGCTATCCCTGTCAGCCGTGTATATGTATATACATATATACACACATGCCCACATACCTATATATATATATACACACATACACACACATATACACACAAAATCAAGTGTGTGAGTGCATGAGTATGAGACTACATGTAACCTGCGATTCGCCATCAAGGTAAACATCCTATAGATAAGTCTCCCTGAATCACCCTAATCTAACCTAAGGTCTTCTAAATACCATCTTTACTAAGTATCCAAGTATCACATCCAGACTTACGGATATAGTAATATCCTATTCTACAGTTGCGGGGGTGCTATACGCTATCCACCCGACTTCCCCCGTAGATATACATCTACTCACCTCGATCCTCGCTTGCTGAAGTCGATGACGCCACACTTTCCCTTGTTGTCCGAAGTCCACATGAAAATACCTACATATATAAACACATAGTATCGTAAACAGGAATCGCGTACGAAATCCAAAACGGCACCCAAAACACCCATAGGTTAGAACCTATGGTCTATGTATGCAAGAATAACCAAACAACTCCCGACATCGACGTACAAATGTCAAATGATCGAGATAAAACACAATACTAAAACTAAAGTCATAAAAAGTCATGAAACGAAATTAGCAACTCAAGAAAACGCCTCCAGATTTTGCCCTAGGTTGAATTAGCTAATTCTGCATATATAAGAGGTCTAATTATCAGATAAATGAATCATATACCAAGACCCAACCCAAGTTTCGCCAATGTGGCCGAAATTTGTGGCCACAAGCATTAAAATGGCAGCCTAGTAAAGGAGATGGGGTCTCGGGTTGCTATGGTAGCATCTAGGTCACCTGCATGACTCACAGTAATCGCTATATAATTTTTAGGGTCCCCGGGTTATAGCAGATCTCCATAACACATCACAAAAGCCACAAAATTCGTATATCGACAAAATTCAAGGTTCAGAATTTTGGGGTTATGCCTCTGATTTTCCTAGAATTTTAACACTAGATGGGTTGTAGTCATCACTAAACCTCAAATACACCTTTACACTTCATAATATCCTCTAACCCTCATCTTGGAAAATTCCAACATCACTAATCCTCATTAGTTCTATTCTAAACTAAACTAAAAGATAAGGAGAAATAAATTCTAAACTAATGGTATGGAAATATTTCTTATTTGGCAACTCAAGAATTTTCTTCAGTTGCCCAAAGTCTTCAAAATCTTGACTTGATTGATCCAAAGAATTTGTAGTGAGGTTGTGCACAATTTTTGTGAAGGCATCAAGAAGTTTTGGTGGAGATTTAGAGGTGGTGTAAGGTGGATGAGGAGGTGGAGGGAGGGAGCAGAACATGAAGAGAGGAGAGGATGAGGTGAGGAAATAAAAATGAAGACATGAAGGAGGCTAGGGAGAACAATGTGGAAACTTCCCACTCTCTCTCTCTCTCTCTCACCATCTCTCTCATGAGCCCATACCTCATGGTCCCCACTCTCTCAATTATCTCCTCTTATTTACTTTTCCTTTTCTTTTCTCTCTCTTTTTTCTCTTTTAACAACACAAAACAAAAACTATACATAAATGAAAAATAAGGAATTAAGCCATGGTTCAAAAATATGTTACAAATGTTGCAACATGTCATGTTACAAAGATTAGTGCATAATTAGTAAATATTAAAAAAGTTTAGCATTAACATAGAATACAAATAATTATTTAAAAAATCCATAAATGCTCAATTCACATAATTTCTTTCAAAATCAATAATTCTTATTAATTTTCCAAAAAATTTCCAAACTATCGATATATAATTATACCCCTTCCATTAAAACTAATTCTCATACTTAATAATATTCATGACATTTTTATTTTAATTATTTAAATTTCCAAAAATAATATTTTATTTTCTGAAATGTTACACAAACATCTTGTGCTAACTCGTCTGAAACTAGAACGATAACCATCCATTTCTCTATGGACGATCCGCAACTCACTTTCGACTAGCTTAGACTTCACCGTTCTTGATTGCGTTATTTAAAAACTTCACTTATCCACATCAGTCAAATGGCTCCATTGCCGGGGATTTAAGGGCTTCTAGAATCCTCCTAGGGTTTCACCCTAGAGGTCCTATATGTTGCTCGGATCAGAAGCCAAAGTGGATAGTTTTTGCTTGAATATAATTAGTCTTAGGTAGTTGGTAAGATATTTTCTTCTTCTTCTCCATTGAGATTAGCCCCATGGCTCTCCTTGATGAAGCTTGAAAGTTTACTGTCTTGTAACTTTTATTTGCTTAATGAATTGAATTGTTTTCATTTTGTTAATTATTTCTTGTTATTAGTTAGCCTCTTTTTCCATTTATGCTCTTTTATTCTAGTTCAAGTTTAGTTAAATAATCTTATAGTTTACCATTAGCAAAGAGGGTTCCTACATTATTTGAGGGAAGACCCTAAGTGCTAAGCAATCATTGGTTCGCTTGTAATAATTTAGTTGCACTTTCATTCATTGTGATTTGATGAACTCCTTATCCTTGTTTTGTTTTATTTTTATGGATGAGTAATCTTTTTGTGCTTGTTAGGGTTTAGGAGAAGATAGTATAAGGAATGTAACATTCCTTTACCTCTCCTTTGTTTAAACTCGTCGAGTTTAACCCCGACCAAAGCGGCACAAACCTCTCTATTTGAGCGCACTATCCCTTCATGATAGTTGCGATATAATGTTGATGACAAGTTGTGCTTCGCTTTGGCCGAGGGCTAGTGATAAGAGTATAGAACGTAAGGACAAGGGTAAATAAAAGGGACTAAGAGCATGGAAGGCCTAGTCTATACTCGCTAGTACCCTTCTAAAGAACCCTAATCTACATTCCTTACTACTACTCTAGCATCAACACAAATGAGGAGCTCAAAGGTGAGGATACAGAATTATTATCTTGCTTAAACTACTTAATCCGAAGACCCTAGCAAGCCCCATTCATTCTTGACATTTCACATAGTTAAAACAAACACAAAACTCAAACATCTTGTGCAAACTCGCCAAAAACTAGAACGATAACCATCCATTTCCCTGATAACGACCCGCAATTTGAAAGTGTTTATCAGCACCACCACTGGGTTTTACAAGCATCAAGCATGCCATTATAAAAAATTTCGGGATGCTAATAAACACTAAACAAGAATCTAAACTAGATGATTAGGGTTTATAGCTTGATCTAAACTAAACTAGCTAAGATAAGGAGGCAACAATCTTTATAGACCATGTCATTCTCTTCAAAATCTCCGTGTAGTAATCCACACGACTCTACTAGGCTCCACTTGAAGTTGGTGAAAGTATGCCTTAGCACCACTACTAGATTTTTAGAAGTATCAAGTATACAATTTTAAAAAGTCTAGTGTGCTAATGCATTCCATCCAAGAATCGAACTAGAGAATTAGGGTTTTTAAACTAGTAAACATGATTTACACAAAGTGAACAAGGAATACAACCTTTGTAGACCGGTTTTCACTTCTAAAGCTCCAAGTAGTAGTCCCTTAGCTCTATGTAGTGGTCCCCCGAACTCTTCTTAGGCTCCACTAGGCAAAAGGAACAAGCTTGCTTAAGGATCTTCGAGGCCGAAGATAATCTACCTTGAGAAATCTCTAACTCAAACTACCTCTTCACTAATTGAGGAATTAGTGAAATAAACAATCTATACTAAATGGATATTTTGGTATAGATTGATGAAGTAGAAATTTTTCTCACTTTAGAATTATTTTTCTCTTTTTCTTTTATCACCTCACTCAAAGCTAGAGAGCAAAATGAGATGAAGAAAATGAACAAGTGATGAACCAAGGTGAAGAAAATATCTCATAGATATTTGTAGAGAGTTAACCATGGCTAAAAGATAATGGTTGGGTTATAAAATATCTAGAGTAAAACAAAATTAGTGGAATTAGTCAAGGCTTCTATATGCTTCCACAAGCCACGCTAATTTCCACCTAATTTTGTTTTTCCCTTAATAATTAAATCATCCAAATTATATTTTAGTTTGGTGTGAGTCTCATACACCCATGTCCAATGTATCATCTAGCATGACACAATATATAAATACAAATAATATATATCACATATATATTAAATGCATTTAAATGAGAAGAAATTCTTTAGTGAGCTAATATTAGTTAATATATATTAATATATCAAATATATAATTATATATTAAATTATTAAATCAATACTTGATTTAATAATCTGGCTATATCATATATAACCGACTAATATCATTTATATGTATATCAAATATACATATAACAAATTATTGAATCAACACTTGATTCAATAATTCGGTTATATCACATATAACCTATATCGCGAGATTAGAATACTGTATCATATACACGTATTAATCTCGGTCCCGCACATATCATATATATGCCCTACTTCATTTCGTTTGAGCTAGAAAACCTTTGTGTAGGACTCTAAAGACCCGTCAATACGCCAATAGTAGGTGATGATCACATCAGTCACCCACAAGCCGTTAGTGGTACTAGCTAGATGTAATGGCTACCCAGGTATTGAGCGATCAGAAGATCAACAAGCAAACTTGTCCAAACTCCCGTGAATCCTGTAAGTAACACTACCATACAGTCTGGTCTCCTCGTCTGATATGTCGCATATCGAGTCTGGGGGTGATAAACGTCAGACCCCAATAACTTGATAAGTCATGCCGATGTGAGGCTCATAATGGGTCGAGAAACTATTAATAACACTTACCTGTAAATCTCATCATCAGCCCTGGCCAGGGACTTCAAGTTATAGCCAATCAAGCATAGCGCAACATCAACTCCCAATACCGAGAGAGACGAAACCCCTCTTATCGCTCATTGCTTCCATGTGACTCAGGACTGTACCTAAAATTCATTTGTTTGCACGACTCCTTTGAGCCGTGGTAGGGAGGAAATCAAAGCACAGTGAGAGCCACACAAGACTCTATGACGATCTCGGGTCTACAGACTAACCTGTACCAGTGTCACCAGAGAACTGCTATGTGACGATAGGTATAATACCATCTAGGAGTTCTCAGCGACTCTTGTTCGGTGTACCCATTCTCCAATGAGCACATGTGTACAATCTTTGATGTCAAACACCAATGGCTGTGGGATCAACCATCACCCCATACAGGGTCAAGAAACGTACACACTAGTCTACTCTGGAATATCGATGCCCTGTCTCGATACTCCCTCAACTAGGAACAATTAAAGGATGTACTTGTGGACTATCCTGGCCCTACTAGTATGATCTGCATCATAGTCCTGGTAGTCAAGTACACATCCTAAGTGCTTTATCAATATGTAACGGAGAGACTGTATAATGATACAAGTGTACATGTTAAGATAAAGAGCAACCAGATAGCATACTATCATGTCGAGCAAGAAAGTCCTCTCTATATATGTCCAAGCATCCACTATAATATACAATCATGTACAATAATGGCCTCTAGGAAATACATATAACTAACAATCTCCCACTTGCACTAAGGCCAGTTGTTGTAGTATCTCACACCCAACATCCCAAAAAGTCTCTCAAATGGCCTTCGTGAGTGGATCCCCCGTGTTATTCTTCATGTCAACTCTCCTGGCCTCGATCTCCCGGAGATCAACTATCTCTCTAATCAGGTGATACCGCCTAAGAATATGTCTGGATCACTGATGAGACCGAAGTTCCTTAGCCAAACCCACAGCTCTATTGTTATCACAATACACAAGTATTGGATGCTTAATGGTAGGAACCTCACCAAGTTCATATTATGAACTTGTTCATCCAGAAAGCCTCTTTGGCAGCATCGTTGGTAGCGATGTACTCAGCCTTCATCGTCGAGTCTGCTACGGTATCTAGCTTGGAACTCTTCTAACATACCGTCCCTCCACTGAGGGTAAATACAAAACCCGAGACCGACTTACAGTCGTCCTTATCACTCTAGAAGCTCGAATCGGTAAAGGACTCAACATGGAGTTCACCGTTACCATACACCGAGAACAATTCTTTAGTCCTTCTCAAGTACTTAAGAATTTTCTTCATATCTGTACAGTGCTTTTTCCCAGATCTGATTGACACCTACTCACTACACCTAGTGAGTATGATACATCCGCTTAGATCTATCTCTATAGATCTTAATCCCAGGATGTAGGAGGCATCATCCAGATCTTTCATGGTGAACATGTGTGATAAGAAAAGCTTGACCGAGTGTAGCATAGGAACATCGTTTCCTATCAAGAGTATGGCATCCATGTAGAATACGAGGAAGACAACCTTACTCTCTACAACATTCTTATATATACAAGGTTCATCTACGTTTTTGATGAAGTCAAACTCTTTGACTTCCATATCAAAACAGATGTTCCAACTCCGCGATGCCTGCTTTAATCCATAGATTGATTTAAGCAGCTTGCATACCTTTCCGCTGCTCCCATTATCTACGAAGCTCTCTGGCTGTGTCATGTACTCGCTCTCTTCTAAATCACCATTTAGAAAGCGGTCTTGACGTCCAACTGCCAGATTTCGTAGTCATGGTATGCAACAATGGCAAGTAAGATCTTGATGGACTTAAGCATAGCCATTGGAGAAAAGGTTTCATCATAGTCGACACCTGGTCGTTGACGAAAACCTTTTGCTACAAGTCTAGCTTTGAAAGTCTCAACTTTTCCATCTACATCAATTATCTTCTCAAGATCCACTTCCTCCCGATGGGTTTTACCCCTTCAGGAGCAACTTTCAAAGTCCATAATTTGTTGGTGTACATGGATTCCATCTCAGATCGTATAGCATCCAGCCATTTCACAGAGTCCCCACTCGTGATGGCCTGCTCGAAACTAGTTGGGTCATCATCTTCCATGATGCAATCCTCGCTCTCACTGTCTACGAGAAAACCGTAGTATCTCTCAGGTAGATGAGGAACTGTACTAGATCTGCGGAGTGGCTGAGGTTCGTTGGAGACTATCGAATCCACTAGTTCTACCAAATCATCAGCTGTAGTTTGTGTAGCTGGAACTTCTTCCAGTTCTACCTTATGACCACTAATTTCTTTCATAAGAAATTCCTTTTCTAAAAAGGTGGCATTCCGAGAAACAAACACCTTTTGTTCCTCGATGTGGTAGAAGATATACCCTCGCGAATGTTTAGGATATCCTATAAACTTGCACAGAACTGACATTGCCTCAAGCTTGTCCGGATTTTTCTTTTTAACATAGGCCAGACAACCCCATATCTTAACTCGTTTAAGAAATGGTCTCTTCCCATTCCATATCTCATATGGAGTGGTAGGCACTGATTTGGTTGGAACTCTATTCAATAGGTATGCGGCTGTCTAAAGCGTATAACCCCAAAAGGAAATAGGCAACTCAGCAGTACTCATCATAGAGCGCACCATATCTAATAGGGTGTGATTTCTCCGCTCCGATACACCGTTGTGATGTGGTGTATACGGAGGAGTAAGCTGAGAGAGAATCCCATTCTCTTTTAAATAATCCAGGAACTCTGTGCTCAAGTATTCTCTTCCCCGATCAGATCGAAGGATTTTAATACTTCTACTCGTTTGGTTCTCTACTTCGCACTTATATTCCTTGAATTTCTCAAAAGCTTCAGAACTATGTTTCAATAGGAACACATGTCCGTATCCTGAGAGATCATCGGTGAATATAATAAAGTACATGGAACCATTTCTGGCATGTGTAGACATATGACCGCATACATCACTATGTATCGGTCCCAAGAGTTCAGTAGCTCTTTCTCCGTGTCCAGTAAACGGAGTTTTGTTCATCTTGCCTTTGAGACATGACTGGCATGTTTCATATGATGTAAATTCGAACGGATTCAAATATCCATCTTTATATAAATTAGCTAGTCTTGTCGCATTGATATGACCTACTCTACAGTGCTACAAGAAGGCTTCGTTCATTTCTGAACTTTTGCTCTTGTGTGTGTTCTGTATGTTAAGAACTGTATTTTGATTCAGAACGTATATACCGTTACTTAACGTGCCAAAACCAATCAACACTTGATTTAGGAAAATGTTCATAAAATTATCCTGCAATACAAAATTATATCCTTCTTTATCTAATAAAGAAATTGATATAATATTGCACATCATTTCTGGTACGTAATAACAGTCGTTCAGAATCAATGTATTACCTTGAGGTAATACTAGGTGATATTTGCCAACTGTTTTGGCTGCAACCATTGCACCATTCCCTACTCTGAGAGAATGATCATGTAACGCTTTAAAATCGTTTAGGTTATTTGTATGATAATTAGTAGTACAACTCATATTTTTCCGTAAAACTTAGTTATAATTATTTTTCCACATAGATTTAAATATACCTATTTTAATTATGTAATTGCGTGTATTGATATTTAATCAGTCACTTATTTAATTGCTAGTTTACATAATTATTTTCCTTATTTATTAATTTTTTTAAATATTATTTTAAACTTGCACTTACATACTAAATTAGTGTGAATTACAAATTAGTATGGGTTAATACATGTTAGCGCACCATGACACAACTAAAAACCCATTTTGTAGCATGCTCACTTCCTTAAATCAAGTTGGTTCTAGTTTGTATTTATTTACATAGAAAATAAAATAAAACGAACATGAAAAAAACATGAAAACAATAATTGAAGCATGGTGCAATAAATAAGCATGGGTTGCATGATGTATTGTTTCCACTCTCTCTCCCTCTCTCTCAACTCTCGGCCAGCAGCCCCCCCCCTCTCATCTTCCCTTATTCTCCACTTGCAAACCTTACTACCTCACTCAAAATCCACAAAATCAACACTAATTTCTAGTAAAATCATCACAAAAATTCCTTTTCCTAAACTAAGCATGGTTCTTGAAGCAAGTTTGCATTTTGGGTGGCAAGGCTAGCAAGTTAGATCTTTCCAAAATCTTTTTAAGGTATAAAACCTAATCTAGTTGTTACTTTGCTAATATTTGCTTTAATCCAATTTTAATTAGGTGTTAATGTAGTTTTAAAGCAAGTTTAGAATTTTAAAGAGAGGATTTGGGTTATGTTAAGGTTTTTATCACTTATTAGGGTAGCTAAGTGTAGTTTAATATCTTATGGCTTTATAAATCTAATTTAGTTGTTAACTTGCTAATCTTTACTTTTATTTGTCTAAATTAAGTGTTTATGTAACTTAATTGCTTGTTTAGTGTGTTTAAGTAGGGTTAAGTTTAGTTTATGTTGTATGGTTTAATTAGGATATTTAAGTGTAATTAGTGACTAGTAGCTTGCTAATCTACCTAGATTTGCACTAAAATACCATAAGCTTGCTAACTAGTTTTTTTTAAATGAAACGGTTTTAATTAAGTTTTAGGTTGTGATGATCTAAAACCTTTTTCCCAATTAGTTAGTGTGATGTCTTGTATGGTTCGAATGTTTAGACACTAGGTTTGTTGTTTGCCACGCATAGCAACCCCTAGTTGTGGTTTGTGGCGATGTTACGTGCGTTTTATGCACCAAGTGCACGCACATCTAGCTTGTGCGTGTTGATTGATGCGTATCGTTTTTTGTTCGCGTCTATTTAAATATTTAACCTCATATGTATTATTTGTGCGATTATAGGATCGGTCGCGGAGACGTCGGACGCGGCAAGGAAAAGCAAGGCAGTGATTGGATTCGACTAGCCGAGGTGTTTCAGTGAATAGATGTACACATCTATGGGAAAATCGCTTGGATGGCGTAAAGCGCCCGATAGTTAGGACTTAGTTATAATTCTTATGTTCATATGCGTATGTCATTTTCATGTAGCATTTGCATAATCATGTACGTTGATATTATAATCTAGGACACTTGCACTATTACCAATGGTTTATGCCGCATGTGAACTATTTTCTGAAAACACACACGCCATTGGTAATTACTATGTCACGATACACCTTAGAACTTGCTTAATAATCGGTATTTGTGCATTTGCATCATGTATGATATGTAGTTTTCTAGTCATATGCTTTATTGCATCATCATTTATATATAGTCTTCTAGTCATATATCGCATTGCATCATGTTGATATCATGGACATTCATAGTTACCTACATATTCATATATTGTGATTTTCTTGGAGATTTCCTTATTCATGAGATTTCTGGATTTAGGGAAAACCGCAAGGGAATTTCATTAACTTATAAAGATTTCAAATATAAAGTGCGGTTTTCTCATGATATGATGTGTGTAGCGTCCACCATGAGATTTCTCGGTTCTTGAGCCACGTGTGTACACATACTCGATTCGAGGAGGGGGGTGGGTTGTGACAGATCACCTATTCCCGGTTCTCTACCTTTCTTTAGCTCATGTAACATATTACAAATGTGGGATCATGATTCGGTATCTAATACCCAGGACATAGAAAAAACTGAGAAACAATTCTCGGTAACAAACACACGCGAAGAAGATGCATCAACATGCTCATTCCTCGCTTGGGTCGCATGGGAATCCGGGTATTCCCTATTTCATGCTCAGACTTATAACAGTTATAAGGTAGAGTAGAACCAACGTTCCCCAGCACAGCATAATAAGCGGGTTCGGTCAATACATCCATATTGTTATCTTGATTAAGGCATGTCATGGTCACTACCAGGAGAAAGAGAGAGAGAGAGAGAGAAGAAAAAACCGCGTGCGCTCTTGTAAGATTAGATTGGTTATTATTTTATCTAATCAGGATGGCTCCCACTGTTTTTATCAAATCTTCGTTCAAACCCTAAAAGGTCAGACTAGCCGGGATTAATTATACCCTACAAGTTAGCCAATCGTTCAGCTAAGCAGGTATTGGTACTCCGAGGGAGTCTCCCCGTGCTTTCGCATGTAACTAATTAAATAACCTTGTTTCCGCAGGGGCATAAACCCGTTAAGACCTTTCTTAGACACCTACTGGATTAACTAATTGTAATGTGCAAAACTCTCCCAGGAGTAACTCTTACTCGCAGTGGGTATCGAGATCCAACTATCTCATAAAAGGTATACAATCTCATTGCAAATTTCAACACTTGAAATTCCCAATATCTGTTTTTGCCCCTAGCATCCTATGACCATGACGAAGGCCAACAAACCATAGTCCGCTAGTCAAGTTCAACCCGTTAATTTCCTGATTGAATTAAACCCACCCGCACGACCCTTGACGAAGGCCAATAAAGTCGCACGACTACCCTAATCCAATCTCATCATAAGGTTGCAGATAAGCACTAAATTAGCTACCGCACACTACGCCTTGACGAAGGCCAACAAACGTAGCAAGAATACTAAAATAGTCCTTATTTGAAATGACGGAGGGCTACGACAGGTTTTTAAGAAAACCTTTTACGTAATGAACTTGATATCGTTGTAGAATCGAGTGATTTGAAAAGGAGTGGTTTAAGCTCCGCGTTTTAAAATCGAATAGTTTTCAAAACAAACCGAGTGGGCTGTAGCATTTTCTAGCTTTTGCTAAAGAGATCATTCCCGGTGAAGGGATCTCGGCTCTTTCCTCATGGAATGAGATGTTGGATATTCATAAAGAATACCGCTATGCAAAGCAAGAACTAGAGATACCTTTTTGAAAATTTGATTCTACAACATCTTTAGGTTTCTTTCCTTATCATTAATCTCATTAATGAAATCCCATCATTTATGTTTCATAAACATCACAGAAGAAACGAAAATAGAACGTACGCTTATGCCATCCGCATTCGCCATGGGGTCCCGTCATGCACAGTTAGGTTACTTAACTAATGGCAGAGCGGGGGCAGGACTACCGCGGATGCAAAACATAAGCAACATTTATTATATATCATATATATAATAAAACATTCATCTCACACAGTTATATGATCTCATCACAGAACATTGCAGCAGAAGACAACATATGAAATATAGGATATACTAAGAGGTCCGTATTTTAAATCAAGCCAGTAAAAAACACGGATTCCACGGTCGTGATGAATAGCCAAACCCACATCTCTAGACCCCTAAGAGAGCGGTAAGCAACCCCGCCAATTGTAGAGTTAGAAGACCCGGTCTCGACTCCTCGAGATGGTCTCCCACTGGACTCTAGAACCCGGTTACTTATGCTCCCTACCTTGGGTCTATCCTAATACGGAAAAGTAAATAATATACATCAATGGTGACATCATCCTCAACCCAGAAGTGTCCCAATAAAAGAATATTACATACAAATTTTTACATGAATGAAAATGAAAAACTCTCATCTCACACAAAAAACCCCGGCTATTCAATCATGACGATCAAATATAACATATCACAGCAACACATAACATCACATGTCATCAACGTAAGTAAATATGCGTATCCTAATTTTTGTTTACGTATAGCAACGAAATCGGCGATACACCACATATTACACTTACGGTCGCAGAAAAGAAATGAAAACTACAATAATTAGAATCTGCAACCACCTTAGACATCATAAACCCGGAATATCTCATACTCCGGATTTCATGCCTAACACTATAAACCCGGCATTTTAGTCTCAAATTGAAAACACTTTTCAATAACTAGTCGGGCAATTCAACAAAATTCCCAACAAATGATCGAATGCTCGTCGGAAACATTAGAAGACGGCCACCGCGGCCGCGAGCACCCGAACGGATGCTTTTAGCAACGGGGTTCTCCTACATTCACTTAGTCGGGGCAATGGGGAGTGGCTATCTAGTAGTGTTACCTGGCGAGTGTTCGCGTACTATACGAGATTGCGATGGAGTTTTAGTCTGAATCAAAACTCCGTGGCAATCTATCGAATGAGACTAAATTGCTAGATTTACAAAACACTAACTAGTTTTCACAAAACTAATTATTGTGGATTCCAAATATTATATCACATATCACAGATATACTAGATGATGTTAAGCATTTCGATCGAATTATCGAACAACCACAATTCCCAGAGACCTCAACACTTGAGACTCACTAAAAATTCCCGAGAGTGAAAAATTACAAGATAGAGCAGCACAAGAAAGACGACCCACCAATTCCTCATTACTGCGGAGGAACCGTGGCCAAACCATGCGTTTGGCGACGGTTCCGCGGCAATAAGATGGAATTATGGCGTCGAACTTCTTGGGCTCCATCAAATAACTTGTATGATTTTCTGAGAATTTTTAATCTGAAAAATAACAACTTTTGAAAAATTTCCAGAGAGTGGGAATTTGTTGGGTTTCGAAACTCGATCGAACACTTTAATGTCATTTAGACCAAATCTAATTCTCTAACTTGGCTCTGATACCATGAAAGTATGCCTTAGCACCACAACTAGGTTTTTAGAAGTATCAAGTATACAATTTTAAAAAATCTAGTGTGTTAATGCATGCCATCCAAGAATCGAACTAGAGAATTAGGGTTTTTAAACTAGTAAACAAGCTTACACTAAGTGAACAAGGAATACAACCTTTGTAGACCGGTCCTTCACTTCTAAAGCTCCAAATAGTAGTCTCTTAGCTCCAAGTAGTGGTCCCCCGAACTCTTCTTAGGCTCCACTAGGCAAAAGGAACAAGCTTGCTTAAGGATTTTCGAGGCCGAAAATAATCTACCTTGAGAAATCTTTAACTCAAGCTAGCTCTTCACTAATTGAGAAATTGGTGAAGTAAACAACCTATACTAAATGGCTAGTTTGGTATAGATTGATGAAGCAGGAATTTTGCTCACTTTAGAATTATTTTTCTCCTTTTCTTTTATCACCTCACTCAAAGCTAGAGAGCAAAATGAGATGATGAAAATGAACAAGTGATGAACCAAGGTGAAGAAAATATCTCATAGATATTTGTAGAGAGTTAACCATGGCTAAAAGATAATGGTTGGGTTATAAAATATCTAGAGTAAAACAAAATTAGTGGAATTAGTCAAGGCTTCTATATGCTTCCACAAGCATCTTAAGCCACGCTAATTTCCACCTAATTTTGTTTTTCCCTTAATAATTAAATCACCCAAATTATCTTTTAGTTTGGTGTGAGTCTCATACACCCATGTCCAATGTATCATCTAGCATGACACAATATATATAAATAAAAATAATATATATCACATATATCTTAAATGCATTTAAATGAGAAGAGATTCTTTAGTGAGCTAATATTAGTTAATATATATTAATATATCAAATATATAATTATATATTAAATTATTAAATCAACAATTGATTTAATAATCCGGCTATATCATATATAACCGACTAATATCATTTATATATATATCAAATATACATATAACAAATTATTGAATCAACACTTGATTCAATAATCCGGTTATATCACATATAACCTATTTCGTGAGATTAGAATACTGTATCATATACACGTATTAATCTCGGTCCTGCACATATCATATATGTGCCCTACTTCATTTCGTTTGACCTAGGAAACCTCTGTGTAGGACTCTAAAGACTCGTCAATATGCCAGCAATAGGTGATGATCACATCAGTCACCCACAAGTCGTTAGTGGTACTAGCTGGACGTAACGGCGACCCAGGTATTGAGCGATCAGAAGATCAACAAGCAAGCTTGTCTAAACTCCCATGAATCCTGTAAGTAACACTACCATACAGTCTGGTCTCTTCTTCTGATATGTCGTATATCGAGTCTGGGGGTGATAAACGTCAGACCCCAATAACTTGATAAGTCATGCCGATTTGAGGCTCATAACGGGTCGAGAAACTACTGATAACACTTACCTGTAAATCTCATCATCAGCCCTGGCCAGGGACTTCCAGTTATAACCAATCAAGAAAAGCACAATATCAACTCCCAATACTGGGAGAGACGAAACCCCTCCTATTGCTTATTGCCTCCATGTGACTCGGGACTGTACCCAAAATCCACCTGTTTGCATGACTCCTTTGAGCCGTGGTAGGGAGGAAATCAAAGCACAGTAGAAGCCACACAAGACTCTATGACAATCTCGGGTCTCCAGACTAACCTGTACCAGTGTCACCAGAGAACTGTTATCTGACGATAAGTATACTACCAACTAGGAGTTCTCGGCGAGTTCTGTTCGGTGTACCCATTCTCTAATGAGCATCTGTGTACAATCTTTGATGTCAAACACCAATGGATATGCGATCAACCATCGCCCCATACAGGGTCAAGAAACGTATACACTAGTCTACTCTGGTGTATCGATGCCCTGTCTCGATATACCCTCGACTAGGAACAATTGAAGGATGTGCTTGTGGACTACCCTGGCCCTACTTGTATGATCTGCATCATAGTCCTGGTAGTCAAGTACACATTCTAAGGGCTTTATCAACATGTAACGGAGAGACTGTATAATGATATAAGTGTACATGTTAAGATAAAGAGCAACCAGATAGCATACTATCATGTCGAACAAGAAATTCCTTTATATATATGTCCAAGCATCCACTATAATATACAATCACGTACAATAATGACCTCTAGGGCATACATATAACTAACAGTTGGATCGAGCTTCCTACGTGACCTTTGTGCCGAAGATGATCCGCCCGAAGCTTCGCTAATCCAAGCTACCTCTTCACTAAACTTACTTTAGTGAAGGAAACACACTACACCTAAGTGCTAATCAAGTGTAGGATGGTGAAGTAGGGGTGTTAAGCTCAATAAGGATGTCTTAAGCCATATGGTCCACACCACATGTGAGGGTTTATGGCTTAAGCATGAGGAGGAAGAAAATCAATGGAGAGAGCATGAAAAATGGCTAAGGCATGAACTAGAGAAAAATCTCAAGTGATCTCCAAATGGCTCTCATCTCTCTACACTTATTGAAGCATACAATATATTCAAATAATATATTGCACCATGCTTCAATAGTGCAAACAAATGAAATAAAATAATAGAAAAAGCCATGCCTCACCATTCTTCAAAAGTCTCCCTATTTTCCACCTCATTTTCTATTTTCACAAAATTGAAAATCTAACCATGTTTCATATAATATATATATATATATATATATATATATATAATATATATTATGAAGAAAATAATTAGTGAGCAATAATATTAGTTAATGTATAATTATATCAAATATAAATATACATCATATTATTAAATCAACACTTTATTTAATAATCCGGTTATATCACATATAACAGACTAAAATCATTTATCTGTATATCACATTATCAAATAAACACTTGATTTAATAATCTGGTTATATCACATATAACCAAACCGATATCAAATAACCACCAGATTAGAATACGGTATCACGTACTCGTATTTAATCAGGCCTTCGCACATATCAACATATGCGCCCTACTTCATTTCACTTGAACTAGGAAACTTCTGTGTAGGACTCTAAAGACTCGTCAATATGCCAGCAGTAGGTAATGATCACATCAGTTACCCATAAGCCATCAGCAGTACTAGCTGGACGTAACGGCTATCCAGGTATTGAGCGAATAGAAGATCAACAAGCAAGCCTGTCCAAACTCCCATGAAGCCTATAAGTAACATTTACCGTATAGTCCGGTCTCTTCGTCTGATATGTCGCATATTGAGTCTAGGGGTGGAATCGTCATACTCCAATAACTTGATAAGTCATGTCGATATGTGTCTCATAACGGTTCGAGAAACTACTGATAACTCTTACCAGTAAATCTCATCAGCCCTGTACAGGGACTTATTGTTATAGCCAATCGAGCATAGCGCAATATCAACTCCCAATACCGGAAGAGACGAAACCCCTCCTATCGCTCACTGCCTCCATGTGACTCGGGACTGTACCCAAAATCCACTTGTTTTCACGACTCCTTTGAGCCGTGCTAGGGAGGAAATCAAAGCACAGTGGGAACCACACAAGACTCTATGACAATCTTGGGTCTACAGACTAACCTGTACCAGTGTCACCAGAGAATTTCTATCTGACGATAGGTATGGTACCATCTAGGAGTTCTCGACGAGTCCTGTTTGGTGTACTCATTCTCTAATGAGCACCTGTATACAATCTTTGATGCCAAACACCAATAGTTATGGGATCAACCATCGCCCCCTACAGGGTTAAGAAACGTACACACTAGTCTACTCTGGAATATCGATGCCCAGTCTCGATACTCCCTCAACTAGGAACATTTAAAGGGTGTGCTTGTAGACTACACAAGTCCTAGTAGTATGATCCGCATCATAGTCCTGGTAGTCAAGCAAACATCCTAAAGACTTTATCAACATGTATCAGAGAGACAGTATAATAATACAAGTGTACATGTTCAGATAAAGAGCAACCAGATAGCATACTGTCATGTCGAGCAAGAAAGTCCTATATATATATATCCAAGCATCCACTATATCATACAATAATGGCCTCTAGGGCATACATATTCCTAACAAACTCCCACTTGCACTAAGGCCATGTGTTGTAGTATCTCATACCCAACATCCCAAAAAGTCTCTCAAACTGAGTCTGGGGGAAGGCCGTCACGACCCGAAGGTACGGAACGTGACTGCCACTTAAATTACGAAATGTCTCAAGGCGTAACATAATCTAAGTAAGCCAAAGCCCAGAAATCTAAACCATTTAAAGAAATGGAGTGAAGGAAAACTTAGTTAAAGAAAGCAATTTAAAACAAAATAAGTCGCACAAAACAACAACAAAATTTCCCGAAAATTTCAGCAGAGTCTCCTTTGTAAATACTGGCCCCAAACGGGTACAACACATGAAAATACATATATATCAATAAAGGTATCCCCAAGCGGGAGCTATATCTTCGCCAAAGGCAGAATCTCAACCACATGCGATATGTATATCAAAAGCATGAAAATAAGCATCTGAAAGCAAGAAATAAGAAACACCACGTTGGCTCAAGTGAGCATCGACACCAAAAACCACAAATACAAGTCTCACCGTCTAGTCCAATATACAAGGGTAGATGGAGTATACTAGATACAATAAATTACACGATGGGAGCAAAAGATAATCCTCTAAAACCAACCTATGAGCAAGCTGCAAGTAGAAGCAAACGAAGCGGAAAGAATGTACGCCCGCCGCTACTGTGCTGACGGGTCAGACCTGCAAGATACCGTGGCACAACGGGGGTGAGTTGCCAACTCATGAGTAGTAAGTAACATCTAATATGGCTATCGTAAGCATGCACGCAATGTGTCACAGTCTACATATACCGATATGATGCAATGCACTAGTATGTGTGCAACATGAATGCATAATCACATGAAACCTGAATATGTTTGGTACGAGAAAATCTGTATTCTTATCTTAGTTAAACTTTTATGAAATAACTGAAGTATCATCAATGAAATCAACTGAAATCCGTGTCAAGCATCGACATTAAATATGTATATCTCAATGTCTCAATATCTCAATGTCTCGACATCTTAATGTTACAATATCTCAATATCTCGGGCTCCGTCAGTCCGGATCGGCCCATATCATCAATCTCACGACTACGGTCGGTATCCTCCGGATATCCGCCGCGCCACAAATAACCGGTAGGTAGTGCTCCCCTGCCAGGCTCAACGCCATCTGTGCGATCTTCTTTCCCCGAAGCACCATCTGCGGGTCCACCATGTACCCGCAGATGGTGCATCCCCCTCCTCAAATCGGGTATATGATACTGCTCAAGAACCGAGAAAACTCATGGTGGACGCCACACACATCACATCACGAGAAAACCGCAAATTTCTGTTTTTAAAATGATAATAGGTTCATAAAATTCTTGCAGTTTTCTCCAAAATCCAGAAATCTCATAAGTACTGAAATCCTCACTAAGAATCACAATATGAAAACATGTTGATGATGATGAAAGTCTATGATACAATAGTATATACCATGCAAAGTACGGCCAGAAACTATGCATGAAAATGCAATAAGATATGTATATATAACTAACAAAATCCTACGTATCCATCTTAATGAAATGAATATGCGAGTATAAGTCTACGGATCATATATGATGCAAATGTACCAATACCAATTCTAAGCAAGTGCTATAGTGTTCGTGACATAGCAATTACCAATGGCGTGTGTGTTCGCATAAATAGTGCACGTGCGGCATAAACCAATGGTAATGGTGCGAGTGTCCTATAATGATGTCACACACACACACACACACACACACACACACACAAAAGATGAGGCAATGCAATGAGATGCATAACTAGAAAAATACGCATATAATGCAACTACTACAAATAATACTAAACCATCGGGCGCCTCGCGCCATCCAGACGATCCTCCCATAGATGTGTACATCTACTCACCGGGACGCTTTATCTAATCTGATCTGATCCCAGCCTTGTCTTCCGCGCCACGTCCGACGCCTCTGCACCCGATCCTAGAATCGCACACAAGCAATTAAAAGGATAAATATACGAATAGTCACGGAACAAACGACACAAATCAATCACGCGCACGACATCTATCAAGTCTAGAACCCAATCGCGCATTCATAACACATTAATTATTATATGAAATATGTTATAACTCATCAAAACCTCAAACTTAATTAGAATCAATTTATTCCAAAAACTTAGTAAGCATCAATTTCCATTTTAGTTCAAAACTAGATATTTTAACAAAACTAGTGGCACAATATTCCCTTAATAACTTAATTAAGCCACACAATTACTAGCTATATTTTAATCTCACCGATTTTAGATTAATTAAAAAGTTAGTTTGCAAAAAAGGTTTAATTAGGACAAATTAAATGTAACAATTAGCAATTTAGCAATTAGATTAGGTTTTGCATGTCATAACATGTTAAACTACTCATCACAACCATAAACAATTGATCAAAACCCTAACCTTAACTCAAAACCTTCTCTTGAAAACTAAATCTTGAAATTAAAACCATATTTAAACACCTAATTAAGTTAGATTGAAGTAATAACTAACAATTTAACCATTGGGTTAAGATTTTATACCTCACAATTTGTAGATCTCACATGCAACTTAGCCTCCAAAATGGTCCACTTGCTCCTAGATCCAAGCTAGATTTGAACAAAGAATAATGGGTAAGATTTAATTAGGAGTTTGTGAGGTTTAGTTTGGATTTTTTAATGGAATTTTTGAAAGGAAAATGAGATGAAGAATTTGGCGAATGGGGGGGGGCTACCTTGTTCGGCCAGATTTTGAGGGAGAGAGAAAAGTGAGTGGGTGTGTAAGTGTGTGTGTGTGTAGAAACTTCCCAATTATTACCTCTTTTAAGTTATTTCATAATTAATTTTTTTTCTTTTCTAATTAATTCTAGACTTTTCTAGAATTATGGAGACACGTGGAGAAAAAGAGATTATGTAATAAACATGTTATTAAGTTGCCATGGTTCACATTTGTATAATTAACCCATTCCAATTTGTAATTAACACTAATTAAATGTATTAGGAAAAGCTTAATATAATATTTAAAAATAATATATTTAGAAAGCTATTTAATTAAACTAGAAATTTATAAGTCACTAATTAATACCAAATACTAGCAATTTCATAGCTAAAATAGGTGTATTTAAATCTATGTTGAAAATTAATTATATCTGGGTTTTTACGGAAAACACAAATTATTTTACCGAATATCGGAAACTTCACCTAAACGATTTTTAAAACGTTACAAAGGCCTTCGTGAGTGGATCCGCTATGTTATCCTTCGTGTCAACTCTCCTGATCTCGATCTCCCATCGATCTACTATCTCCCGGATCAGGTGATACCGCCTAAGAATATGTTTGGATCTCTGATGGAACCGGGGTTCCTTGGCTAAAGCCACAGCTCCATTTTTATCACAATACACAGGTATTGAATGCTCAATGGATGGAACCACACCAAGTTCAGCATGAACTTCTTCATTCAGACAGCCTCTTTGGCAGCATTGTTGGCAGCGATGTATTCAGCCTCCATCGTCGAGTTTGCTACGGTATCTTGCTTGAAACTCTTCTAACATACCGCCCATCCATAGAGGATGAAGACAAAACCCGAGACCGACTTACTGTCGTCCTTATCACTCTAGAAGCTCGAATCGGTAAAAGACTCCACCTGGAGTTCACCGTTACCATACACCAAGAACATTTCTTTAGTCCTTCTCAACTACTTAAGAATGTTCTTCACAGCTGTCCAGTGCTTTTCCCCGGGATCTGATTCATACCTACTCACTACACCTAGTGAGTAAGCTACATCCGGTATTGTACATAACATTGCATACATGATAGACCCGACTTCCGAAGCATAGCGTATCCCTTGCATGCGAGCCCTCTCCAAATCAGTCTTAGGAGACATCTCTTTGGAGAGAGTGATTCCTGAACAAGCGGGTAAATTACCAAGCTTAGAATCTTCCATACTAAACATCTTTAGTATGGTGTCAATATACCTGAATTGGGACAATCCCAACATCCTTTTAAATCTATCTCTATAGATCTTAACCCCCAGGATGAAGGAGGCATCGCCTAGATCTTTTATGGAGAACTTATGTGATAAGAAGAGCTTGACTGGGTGTAGCATAGGAACATCATTTCCTTTCAAGAGTATGTCATCCACGTACAATACGAGAAAGAAAATCTCACTCTCTACAACCTTCTTGTATATACAAGGTTCATCTACGTTTTTTATGAAGTCAAACTCTTTGATAGCTTCATCGAAATAGAGTTCCAGCTCCGCGATGCCTGCTTTAATCTGTTGATTGATTTAAGCAGCTTGCATACGCTTCTGCTGCTCCCACAGTCTACGAAGCCTTCTGACTGTGTTATGTACACGCTCTCTTCTAAATCACCATTTAGAAAAGCGGTCTTGACGTCCATCTGCCAGATTTCGTAGTCATGGTATGCAGTAATGGAAAGTAGGATCCTAATGGACTTAAGCATGGCTACAGGAGAAAAGGTTTCATCATAGTCGACACCTGATCGTTGACGAAAACCTTTTGCTACAAGTCTAGCTTTGAAGGTCTCAACCTTTCCACTACACCAATTTTCTTCTTAAAGATCCACTTGCTCCCGATGGGTTTTACCCCTTCAGGAGCAACTTCCAAAGTCCATACTTTGTTGGTGTACATGGATTCCATCTCAGATAGTATAGCATCCAGCCATTTTACAGAGTCTCCACTTGTGAGGGCCTGCTCGAAACTAGTTGGGTCATCATCCTCCATGATGTAATCCTTGCTCCCACCGTCTATAAGAAAACCCTAGTATCTCTCAGGTGGATGAGGAACCCTACTAGATCTGCTGAGTGGATGAGGTACATCGGGGACTATTGAATCCTCGGGTTCTACCAAATCGTCAGTTATAGTTTATGTAGATGGAACTTCTTCCAGCTCTACAGCATTACCACTAATTTCTTTCACAAGAAATTTCTTTTCTAAAACGGTGGCATGTTGAGCAACAAACACTTTTTGTTCCTCAGTGTGGTAGAAGATATGCCCTTACGAATGTTTGGGATATCCTACAAACTTGCACAGAACTGACCTTGCCTCGAGCTTGTCCGGATTATGCTATTTAACATAGGCTGGACAATCCCATATCTTAACTCGTTTAAGAGATGGTCTCTTTCCATTCCATATCTCATATATAGTGGTAGGCACGGATTTGGTCAGAACCCTATTCAATAGGTATGCAGCTGTCTCAAGTGCATAACCCCAAAAGGAAATAGGTAACTCGGTATTACTCATCATAGAGTGCACCATATCTAATAGGGTGCGATTCCTGCGCTCCGAAACTCCATTGTACTGTGGTGTATACGGAAGAGTAAGCTGAAAGAGAATCCCATTCTCTTTTAAGTAGTCTTTGAATTCCGCGTTCAAGTATTCTCCTCCCCGATCAGATCGTAGGACTTTAATACTTTTACCCGTCTGGTTCTCAACTTCGTACTTATATTCCTTGAATTTCTTAAAAGATTCAGATTTGTGTTTCATCAGGAACACATGTCCGTATCTTGAGAGATCATCGGTGAATATAATGAAGTATGTGGAACCATTGTATCAGTCCCAAGAGTTGAGTTCTGTAGCTCTTTCTCCGTGTCTAGTAAACATAGTTTTGGTCATCTTGCCTTTAAGACATGACTCACAAGTTTCATAAGAAGTAAATTCGAACTGATTCAAATATCCATCTTTATGCAACTTAGCTAGTCTTGTCGCATTGATATGACCTGGTCTACAATGCCACAAGAAGGCTTCGTTCATTTCTGAACTTTTCCTCTTGTGTGTGTTCTGTACGTTTAGAACTGTAGTTTAATTTAGAATGTATATACCTTAACTTAACATACCAAACCCAATCAACACTTGATTTAGGAAAATGTTCATAACATTATCCTCCAATACAAAGTTATATCCTTCTTTATGCAACAAAGAAACTTATATAATATTGCACATCATATTTGGTACGTAATAACAGTCGTTCAGAATCAGCGTATTGCCATTTGGTAATAGTAGGTGATATTCGCCAACTGCTTTGGCTGCAACAATTGCTCTATTCCCTACTTTTAGAGATATATCACCATTTTCCAGTTCTCTACCTCTCTTTAGCCCATATACCAAATTATATACATGGGATTCTGATCCGGTATCCAATACCCAGGACGTAGAGCAAACTGAGAAACAGTTCTCGGTTACGAACACACCTAAAGAAGATACATCAATATGCTCCTTCTTCGTTTGGGTGGCATGGGAATCCGGGTATTCCCCTATTCCTTGCTCAGACTTATGACAATCATAAGAAAAAGCAGAACCAACGTTCCCCATCTCAGTATAATAAGCGGGTTCGGTCAATACATCCATATTATTATCTTGATTAAGGCGTGTCATTAGTCGCTACCTGGAGAGAGAGAGAAGGAAACGCATTAGTGTGCGCTCTTTGCAAGATTAGATTGATTATTATCTTATCTAATCAGGATGGCTCCCACTGTTTTTATCAAATCTTCCTTCAAACCATAAAAGGTAAGATTAGCCGGGATTAATTACACCCTACAAGTTCGCCAATCGGTCAGCCAGGCAGGTATTGGTACTCCGAGAGAGTCTCCCCATACTTTCGCAAGGAACTAATTAGATGACCTCGTTTCCGCAGGGGCATAACCCCGTTAACACCTTTCTTAGACACCTACTGGATCAGCTAATTGTAAAGTGGAAAACTCTCCCAGGAGTAACATTTACTCGCATTGGGTATCGGGATCCAACTATCTCATAGAAGGTATGCAATCTCATTGCAAATTTCAACACTTGAAATTCCCAATATCTGTTTTTACCCCTAACGATCTATGACCCTGATGGAGGTCAACAAACCATAGGCCGCTATTCAAGTTCAACCAGTTCATTTTGTGATTGAATTAAACCCACCCGCACGACCCTTGACGGAAGTCAACAAGACCGTACGACTACCCTAATCCAATTGCATCATATGCAGCAGATAAGCACTAATCAGCTACCGTACACTACGCCTTGACGGAGGCCAACAAATACAGCACGAATACTAAATAGCACTTATCTGAATTGACGGAGGGATACGACCGGTTTTGATGAAAACCTTTAACATAATGAACTTTATATCGTTGTGTAATCAAGTGTTTTGAAAAGGAGTGGTTTTGTAGCATTTGCTAGTTTTGGTGAAGAGGTCACTCCCAGTGAAGAGATCTCGGCTCTTTCCTCATCGAATGAGGTGCTGGATATTCATCAAAGAATACCACTATGCAAAACAAGAACCAGAGAAGCTATCAAAACAAAACCAAGTAGGTTGTAGCATTTTCTAGTTTCGCTAAAGAGGTCACTCCCAGTGAAGGGATCTCGGCTCTTTCCTCATCGAATGAGGTGCTGGATATTCATCATGGAATACCTCTATGCAAAGCAAGAACTAGAGCTACCGTTTTAAAATTTTTGATTCTATAACATCTTAGGTTTCTTTTCTTTCCATTAATCTCATTAATGAAGTCCCATCATTTATGTTTCCCTAAACATCACAGAAAAGAAACAAAAAATAGAACGTACGCTTATGCTATCTGCATTCGCCACGGGGCCCTGTCATGCACAGTTAGGTTACTTAACTAATGGCGGAGCGGGGGTTGGACTAGCGCGGGTGCAAAACATAAGCAACGTTTATTATATATCATATATATAATATAGCATTCGTCTCACGCAGTTATATAATCACATCACAGAACCAAGCAGCAGAAGTCAACATATGAAATATTGGATATACTAGGAGGTCCGTGTTCTAAATTCAACCAGTAATGAAAAACATGGATTCCACGGTCGTGATGAATAGCCAAACCCACATCCCTAAACCCCTATGAGAGCGGCAAGCAACCCAGCCAATTCTAGAGTTAGGAGACCCGGTCTCGACTCCTAGAGATGGTCTCCCTCTGGACTCTAGAACCCGGTTACTTGTGCTCCCTGCCTTGGGTCTATCGTAATACGAAAAAGTAAATAATATACATCAATGGTGACACGTCCTCAACCCGGAAGTGTCCCAATAAAAGAATATTACATACAATTTTACATGAAAGAAAATTTTAAAAAAAACTCCCATCTCACATAAAAAAAACCCGGCTATTTAATCACGACGATCCAATATAACATATCACGGCAACACATAACATCACATGTCATCAACGTAAGTAAATATGCGTATCCCAAATTTCGTTGACATATAGCAACAAGATCGGGGATACACCACATATTACACTTACGGCCGTAGAAAAAAAATGAAAAACTACAATATTTAGAATCTGCAAATACCTTAGACATCATAAACCCGAAATATCTCATATGCCGAATTTCATGCCTAACCTATAAACCTGCATTTTAGTCTCAAATCGAAAACACTTTTCAATAACTTAGTCGGGAAATTCAACAAGATTCCCGACTAAAATAATCAAATACTCGTCGGGAACTTTAGTAGATGGTCGTACCCCCAATGTCGACGACGAAGTGCACTTAGGCAGAACACCGTTGCCGCGAGCACCCGAGTGGATGCTATTGGGAACGGTATTCTCCTAAAGTCACTTGGTCGAGGCAATGGGGTATGGCTATCTAGTAGAGTTATCCGATGAGTGTTCACGTACTATACGCGATTGCGACGAAGTTTTTATCCGAATCAAAACTCCGTGGCAATCGATCAATAGAGACTAAATAGCTAGATTTACAATTACAAACTAGTTTTCACAAACTAATTAACTGTGGATTCCAAGTATTGTATCACATATCAAATTTAAACCCGAAACAATGTTAAAATTGCGACTACGAAACACTCCGAATAGCCCTAATAGAAAAGTTAGCATCACATGAAAACTGGGCTAAACAAAAATAACCTTAAAACCCAAAACCATCACCTCAGAGCATCAAACAAACTCGAGGTCAAACAAGTGTAATAGGACCGGTCAGGCCGGCCAAAAACAAGTTCTCGCCGGGTCACTGTTGGAGTTTTGGCCTCAAATTTCTCTGGTGTTCTAGTTATATCACATGTAACATTCTTTACTTGTTTAAAAAAATTTCAGAGCCCATTTAAAAAACGACAGAGAACAGGGTTTCAAGTTTGCATGTTTTGGAGTTTTTTGGTTTTGCAATTCAACTAACATCGTCTAATCTTCTAGCTTTGACTTTGATACCATGAAAGTGTTTATCAGCACCACCACTGGGTTTTACTAGCATCAAGCATGCTATTATAAAAAATTTCGGGGTGCTAATCAACACTAAACAAGAATCTAAACTAGTTGATTAGGGTTTATAGCTTGATATAAACTAAACTAGCTAAGAGGAAGAGGCAACAACCTTTGTAGACCGTGTCCTTCTTTTCAAAAGCTCAGTGTAGTAGTCCACGCGACTCCACTAGGCTCCACTTGAAGTTGGATCGAGCTTCCTACGTGACCTTCGTGCCGAAGATAATCCACCCGAAGCTCCGATAATCCAAGCTACCTCTTCACTAAACTTTCTTTAGTGAAGGAAACACATTATACCTTAGTGATAATCAAGTGTAGGATGGTGAAGTAGGGGTGTTAAGCTCACTAAGGATGTCTTAAGCCATATGGTTCACATCATATATGAGGGTTTATGGCTTAAGCATGACGAGGAGGAAGATCAATGGAGAGAGCATGAAAAATGGCTAAGGCATGAACTAGAGAAAAATCTCAAGTGATCTCCAAATGGCTCTCATCTCTCTACACTGATTGAAGCATACAATATATTCAAATAATATATTGCACCATGCTTCAATAGTGCAAACAAATGAAATAAAATAATAGAAAAATCCATGCCTCACCATTCCTCAAAAATCTCCCTATTTTCCACCTCATTTTCTATTTTCTCAAAATAGAAAATCTAACCATGCTTCATATAATATATATATATATATATATATATATCATATATATATTAATATATATATTATGAAAAAAATAATTAGTGAGCAATAATATTAGTTAATGTATAATTATATCAAATATAAATATACATCATATTATTAAATCAACACTTGATTTAATAATCTGTTATATCACATATAATCGACTAATATCATTTATCTATATATCACATTATCAAATCAACACTTGATTCAATAATCCAGTTATATCACATATAACCTAACCGATATCAAATAACCGCCAGATTAGAATACGGTATCACATACTCGTATTTAATCAGACCTCCGCACATATCAACATATGTGCCCTACTTCTTTTCGTTTGAACTAAGAAACTTCTGTGTGGGACTCTAAAGACTTGTCAATATTCCAGCAGTAGGTAATGATCACATCAGTTACCCACAAGCCATCAGCGGTACTAGCTGGACGTAACGGCTACTTAGGTATTGAGCGAATAGAAGATCAACAAGCAAGCCTGTCCAAACTCCCATGAAACGTATAAGTAACACTTACCATACAGTCCGGTCTCTTCTTCTGATATGTCGCATATCGAGTCTAGAGGTAGAATTTTCACACCCCAATAACTTGATAAGTCATGCCGATGTGTGGCTCATAACGAATCTAGAAACTAAAGATAACTCTTACCAGTAAATCTCATCAGCCCTGGCCAGGGACTGTTGGGTTATACCAGTGCCCTGGCCATCAAACCGTGGCCAATTGCAGAATAAATTTTTTATAAAACTGGCGCTAGAACAACCCGATTCTACGGATCTACCATTAACCCTAAACTAGAAAACTTAAAAGATGTTAAGAATGGTTATACCGAATGATTCGTGTCTTTCGATCTTTAACCATCATCCCAAGCTCCTAGAGGCCTCCATGATCAAGCTTAATATTCAGTCTCCCTCCATCGAAGATGATCCACCTAAGGATTTGTATTTCGAGCTCCAACCTCATAGCCGAGATAACTAGGGTACCTAGTTCACTAAACTAGATAACCAAGAGGATTTAGAATCTGATGATGGATTAATTTGTCTCCAAACACCCTTGGTTTCTCAACACATGAGATTTGAAGGGTGGAGGTAGAAGAAGAAGCTTGAGGATGAGAGTGTGAAGCAACTCAAGAAAAAAGATAAATGTTGTGAGCTCAAGAGATGAAGCCACAATAATATCTCAAGTCTCCAAAAAAATCTCAAGTCTCCCAAAATATCTCACAACCCAAACACAAATATCAAGCATATCACAATAGTAACCATGAGTCACCAAGTGAGCCATGCTACAATAAATGCTCACAACACCTCATCCTCTACTTCATTAACCATTTAATCCTAAATGGTTAAAGCTAAATGAGGTGGCATCTTCTAGAAACAATCTTATAATAAATTACAAGAATACCCCTCATCCGTATATACATACCCGCATCCGTATTCCGAATAATACGAATACAAAGAGTCGAAAATAATCCAACAATATAATACTAGAATCCGGTTTAAACCAAAGCCCACTAGTATTATCCGTCCGAATCATGATACGAGCACAAGTGCACGTATATGATCGAACCCTACCGTAAAACCATACGACCTCTACATCGTTTTGCCCGAAGCAGGTAAACCCTCTGTGTGGGACTCTAAAGACTGGTCAATACGCTGGCAGTGGGTTTAACCATAAGCATGTCAGCGGCACTAGCTGTACGTAACGACTACCCAGGTATTGAACGAAAGGGAGGTCGATGAGCAAACTCATCCGAACCCCTACTAAGCCTTTCCGTGACAATATCCGTCCAGTCCGGTCTGTTCATCTAAGAGTATCGCATATCGGGTGTAGGGGGTGGATAAAGTCAGATCCCTAACAACATGATATTTCATGTCCGTATGAAGCCCATCACCAACTGAGAAACTACCGATCCAAATAAGTAATTCTCGACTAACTTGGCCAAGGATTTCTGGTGATGGCCACCCGTGCACTGCGCGACATCAACCCCCAATACCAGGAGAGATGAATCCCTGACGATCCGCTTACTGCCTCCATGTGGCTCGGGAATATACCCAACTAAAACCTGTTTGCACGACTCCTTTGAGCCTTGGTAGGGTAGTAATCAAAGCACAGTGGGAACTCACACGAGAAAAATGATGATCTCAGGTCGACAGACTAACATGTGCACATGTCACCTGGGAACTGCTATCTGACAATAGGTATAATACCGACTATCAGGTTCCCGGCGAGTCCGTCCAGTGTACTCATAACCCAATGAGCACCTGTATACTATCTTAGGTGAACAAAATAACACCAATGGCTTGTGAGACCTGGCCACCGCCCCTCATCGGGGTCTCGATAAGTACACACTAGTCTACTCTGGAGTATCAATGCCCAGTCTCGATACTCCCGTGACTAGGGACATTTAAGGATGTGCTTACAGACCACCCATCTCTCATGTATATAATCGCCATCATAATGCTGGTAGTCAAGCAAGAATCCTATGGGCTCTATCAACATGTAATAGTGATCTGTAATACCACATAAAGCATGTACATGATGACAGAGACAAACCAGATACCATACTATCATCTCGAGTAAGACTGTTCTATTCGTATAGGTCCTCCCTCAATCATCATAATCACCTGTCTATGATTATGATAATTGCCTTGAGGGCACTATAGACAAAAAGGACTCACTGTTATATCCAATCGAGCATAGCGCAACATCAACTCCCAATACCGGGAGAGACGAAACCCCTCCTATCGCTCACTGCCTCCATGTGACTCGGGACTGTACCCAAAATCCACCTATTTGCATGACTCCTTGGAGCCGTGGTAGGGAGGAAATCAAAGCACGGTGGGAACCACACAAGACTCTATGATGATCTCGGGTCTACAGACTAACCTGTACCAGTGTCACCAGAGAACTGCTATCTGACGATAGGTATGGTACCATCTAAGAGTTCTCGGCGAGTTCTGTTCGGTGTACCCATTCTTTAATGAGCACTTGTGTACAATCTTTGATGTCAAACACCAATGGTTGTGGGATCAACCATCGCCCACTATAGTGTCAAGTAACGTACACACTAGTCTACTCTGAAATATCGATGCCCTGTCTCGATACTCCCTCGACTAGGAACATTTAAATGATGTGATTGTAGACTAAAAAAGTCCTAGTAGTATGATCCGCATCATAGTCCTGGTAGCCAAGCAAACATCCTAAGGGCTTTATCAACATGTATCAGAGAGACATTATAATAATACAAGTGTACATGTTAAGATAAAGAGCAACCAGATAGCATACTATCATGTCGAGCAAGAAAGTCATATATATATATATATATATATGTGTGTGTGTGTGTGTGTGTGTCCAAGCATCCACTATATCATACAATAATGGTCTCTAGGGCATACATATTCTTAACACAATTCACCTTCGACTAGCTTAGGAGACACCATTCTTGATTGCGGTATTTACAAACTTCACTTATCCACATCAATCAAATGGCGTCGTTGCCGGAGAAACGGTTTAGTTAGACTTTTAGTTATTCGGTTTATTCTTGTGAATATTTCAAAACCCTAAAACCATAAAAACATTTTTTTAAAAAAACCATAAAAACAATAATAAAAACCTATCTTGTTATTTTTTACGATTTTTTTGCAAGGGTGCAGTAGATCTGGGGTAACTTGGGTGGTCAAGCAGAGAGTCTGGGTGCTGGAACTAGAAGCTTAGGTTGATAGAAACTTAGTGCCAAAGTTGTTGGCAGCTTGGTCAATTTTTGACCGCCAATCGACAGCCACCTAAGCTCAGCCCACAGCCAATCGGCAGCCAAAAAGATAGAGATCTCTCAAACTTCTCTGTAAGCTTCCTCTCTTCTCTAACCCCCTTTTGCAAGTCCAATAAATTGTATTCTTATGCAGGATTCTTTGCAGTTGGGCCGTCAAAAATAAATTTTTTATTTTGTTTTAGATTTTTTATTGTTAATTGCTTTGCATTCAAATAATACAGACTTAAGGGGAAAATCCCTAAATCAAGATTAAGTGGGAAGTTCATTACTCTTCCTAAGCCCCAAAATTCATGAACCAAGCATAAGCATCACCTTTGCACTAATTAAAAAATATCTAGACAAAACCCCTAAAGATTTTCATGCTCATTTAGGACAAAGGAAGGTTATGGGTAATCTATCATTTATTGGCGTTTTTATTGTAGTGTCTTAGGGAAGTGTTTAGAGACGAAAGTATCGCAAATTGAGTAGTTTCTTCGTAATTAAGGAACTTGGTGAAAGCCTTGGAAATTATCTTTTCCTCACTTGCACTTACCTGGCTATGAGATTAACAAAGAGGTGGTAGAGGATTTATCCTACAACTCGTCTTTTGGAAGTCTAGCAGCGATCTAGTTACATTGGACCTTGGTGATCATAGAATAGGGATTGTTTGTTGCATAATTTGTTATGATTGTTTGTGAGTCAAGTCCCCCCTCTTCCGAAAATAAAAATCAAAAATAAAAATTTTTATAAAAACTTTCCAACATTTTCACCCTTCAATTTTCACATTCTCAATTGTTGTTTCCTTACCCTCACATTCTACACTCTTTTGAATACACTAAACTAGTTTAGCGTATGTCCGGTTGGACTAAGGATTCTAGTGATCGCTTAGTCCGCGTTACCATGGTCGCAACCGACTTTCCTATCGACTCCGAAGTCGATACTTCTACTTTGTACTGTTTACCCTTATCGGTCGACTCCGGAGTTAACTGTATTTCACTTTCTTCTTCACCTACTTCATCTTCTATGATGGCCAGTCCTCCACCAACTCTCGATCATAACATCAACACTCAACCTCCTGTTTCACGCATCGCACTACAAGACTGATGCTATCCTACACGTACGCCTCTCCCTAATTGCCTAGCTCTTCCGCTTCCAAACGGAGATAACTTCGAAATCAAGCTCCACAACATCAATATGTTGCCCAAATTTCATTGGCTTGAGTCCGTAGACCCTTACCTTTTCATCACCAAATTTGAGAAAGTTTGCTCAGTGATGTGTACCACTCAATTGATAGATGATGGTATAAAACTTTGCCATTCACTCTTTGCGACGAAGCAGAGAAATGGTTATATAGCATCGCGACGAGTTCTATCTCCACTTGGGATGAATTCGTTGGAGCCTTTATCAAGAAGTTTTATCCTAATCATTAAACTGCGTGCATTCGAACGGAGATTAATCAATTCATCCAACTCCTTCAAGAACCTTTTTGGAAATGTTTCAATCGTTTCAAAGATCAGTTTTTGCAATGCCCTCATCACAGAATAGAGAAATGGCAAATATGTCTAATTATCTATGAGGGTATTGATTTCCCTACAAGACAACTTCTTAAAACCATTTGTCAATACAATTTCATGTCAAAATCTAACGAGGAGGGGTGGAAATTCCTAGAAGATCTCTCCGAGAAAACTCTGTGGTGGGAAACCACAAGACTTACATCTATTTATTCATCTTCTAATTCATCTAGGAGTGGGATCCACTAAGTCAATGCATCTATTGTGATGAAAGCCGAAATGGCCGCACTCCAACGTAAACTAGAGGTACTTGAAAGCAAATTTTCATCTTCCTCCCCCAATCAAGTTTCTCTCCCTAGAAATGTGTGTGCTAGTTGTTCTGATCCCACACACTTGACAGAAGAGTGCTCTATAAATTCTCCATTTTAAAGTCTAGAGCAAACAAATGCTGCATTACAACAAAGACTTCGAAATGATCCGTTCTCTTCTTCTTACAATTCGGGATAGAGGAATCATCCTAATATTGTCCGGAACCAGAACCAAAATCAAAACCAACAACCGTTCCAAGACCAAAACTAATTTCAACGGCCAGTTCATCCTCAACAACAATGACAACAAGCACCACCATTTCAACCACCACAATTTCTGCAACCCTTTCAACAACAACAATTTCAAAATCCGGCTAACAACTTTGCTCCCTATAACAATTTTGTTCCACCCGGTAATGATAAGATCTCTTCACATGAGAGAAGTATTGAAGCTTTCGTGAAACAATCCACTCGAACCTCTGCTAATCTAAATTCGTCAATTCAATCTCTCATGCAACACACTGCTTTCTATGATCAAAGCATCAAATCGATAGAAGCCCAAATTACGCAGTTGAATGCGGCGATGAGTGAAAGAGAGAAAAGGAAACTTCTATCTCAATCGATACCTAATACCGGTCACCAACATAATGCACATATCATCCTTGATCTGCAAAATCATAATGTGAGTGTCGTAACAACGTTAAGTTCTGGACGAATGTTGAATAACAAGGTTGGTGCACCAGTTTATGTTGATAATGAAACCCTGGTGGAAACTCTTCTTCTATTCCACTTATCTTATCTTTTCTTTTGAGCATGTTCTTCATTCTCCATTGGGTTCTATTTCTGCTTCTTCGAACAGACTGACATCTCATTCCACACAAACACTATTTTTAGGATTCGTTTCACCTCTACAATCAACTCCACAAAAGTTGGACTCAATCTCTTTTATAAAAGCACCTTTCCCAAATATATTAAGGTCCAACAAACCAAGTCCACAAATGGAGAAGATTGTGGATCCATTTAAGCAAGTTAAAATTAATATCTCTCTTTTAAATGATATGCAATAAGTCCCATCTTATGCAAAAAAATTCAATGGCTTGTGCACTAACAGAAGGAAAACTCAAGTACCAAAGAAAGTCTTCTTTGCTAGCAGCGTGAGTGATGCTCTTACCATTTCTTTACCCAAAAATTGCAATGACATCGGTTACCTTATAATTTCAATAACCATTAAGGATAAGAACAACAACCTCACTTTTCTAGATCTCGGTGTTGTTGGATATGTATGCCCTAGAAGCCATTATTGTATATAAATAGTGAATGCTTGTACATATGTATGTACAAGACAATCTTGCTCGATATGATAGTATGCTATTTGGTTTTTCTTTATCTTAACATGTGTATATGTTTTACTTGTTATTACGTATCGCTAATACATGTTGATGAAGACTGTAGGATTATTGCTTGACTACAAGCGTTATGATGGCGATCATACATGTGGGGGCTGGGTAGTCCATAAGCACATCCTTAAATGTCCCTGGTCGTGAAAGTATCGAGCCTGGGCATCGATATTCCGGAGTAGACTGGTGTATACATTTCTAGACCCCGACGAGAGGCGATGGTTGGTCTCACATCCCTTGGTGTGTACCACCTAAGATCGTATACAAGTGCTCACTGAGGGTGAGTACACTGGACGGATCCACCAAGAAATTCTAGATGGTATTATACCTATTGTCATATAGCAGTTCTCAAGTAACATGAGTACATGTTAGTCTTTAGACCTAAGATCGTCATTTGTCTCGTGTGAGTTCCCACTGTACTTAGATTACTACCCTACCAAGGCTCTACTGTGTCGTGCAAACATGTTTTAGTTGGGTATAGTCCCGAGCCACATCGAGGTAGTGAGCAATTGTTAGGGATTCATATCTCCTAATATAGGGAGTTGATGTCGCACTATGTTCAGTTGGCCAGCAGCATAAGACCTTGTCCAAAGCAGAAGGGATTTACTGATAATTGGATCAGTAGTGTCACGCCCCGCTTCCCAGTATACGGGCAGAGGACGCGACGAGGCCGCTGCGTATTTACTCAGAAGTAAACACGCTAAACGTATCTAAGCAATATAAATAAAATGCACAAGAGACAATGACAATGGATATAATTGAACAACAACTTTATTTATTAAACATTCTTTTTACAATACAACTGAAAAGTAAATACATGGAATGGAAAGCAATGCCTAAACAGTTGCATAGCAGAAATGGAAAATACAGAATGTAAATGTGTACAAGGAATCTAAAACTCTGGGTCGAAAGCTAGCTGGTCCAAATCCTCGCTGGTGGGCTCGATCTCCAGTGAGTCCGAATCACCTGACGACATTCCAAAGAAGAAGAAAGAGAATGTCGTCAGCGAACAAATCACTCGGTAAGTCCCGTAAATAGACAAGAATGGAATAGACATAATAGAGAGTATATTGTTATATTGTTGTATTTAGTGTTAACATTGTTGTTTGTAACTTGGTACAGAAGAAGCCAGTGTATATGAGAGGAGTCTCACTTTCCCCGGAGACTAAGGTATCAGGAGTACAATGCTCCGTCGATAATACCACAGAACAACGGCATGGATGTAATTGCGTCTTAAGTGACCACCCCGTGCCACCTTTAACATGTTCCGTACCAGTCTACCCCTTATAAACCCCACGATGTCTTGTTTGTATTGTTTTTATTGTATTGTCATGTAAATTGAATTGTATAGATGGATGACTTGCCGAAACCATGATATCAGTAAATGGATGTAACTGGAGAATAATGTAGATGGAGGTATATCCATGGTTCGGTTGAACAGATTGAACAGATTGAATATATAATTCATATTGAATTGTAGTTTGATACTTGAATCATATTCAAGTCAGATTGATTATATTGAGACTTGGTCTAAGTCAGACAAATAGAAAAGAAATTGAAGTCTTGAATTATGTTTTGGTGCTATCGGTAACTGCTGCACATGGACGGCAGGATTTGTGTCTTTTTCAAAAACAATTACCATGTTGATAACACCGTTTGTTAAGTTGTCTACCTTAAATAGGCAAGCACCCATATCTCCGGCTCCCTGAAGCTCAAGAGACTGGTCCCGCTTAAACCTATGTTTACTAGGGTCCTTATTGTAATTTAGTATAACTCGATAGAGTTTTATGTAAAAATAATTTTGTATAATTTTCAAAATACACCTCAAGTATTTTATTATCGTCTTTAGAGTTTTCATGGATGTATATTTTATCAATGTGACATTTCTAGTGAATAAAATCTAATTTCATAATATATGGTATTTATTTGTAATATTAGAATTGTATGGTATTTTCTTGTAAATGAGATGTTTTTCTTGAATTTTGGAAATGTGGAATATTATAAATATTAAAAATAGATATTTTGATATTAATTACATATAGATTTATTTATTAAAAATATAAGTTTTATTTATAATAGAAATCACATTTTCTAAAGAAAATTGTATTTTAAATCTTTCGAAATCGTATGCTCCTTGCGGAGGTCTACATCTCACTCTACTAGGCCCGAGGATGTGCGATAATCCGCACCATACCTAACATGTTCCCCGAAATGGGTTGTAGAGGCGCATTTGCAAAGATTTGTTAAAATACACTTCTTGTAGAAAAAGGTTTTAATAGTCGAAGGTAGTTATATGTAAAGTCGTATTTTTCCCAAATCTATGTTCCCAAATTCCATCGTACTATGTTATATATGAGTGTTGTGAGGAGGTCGGTCATTACCTCATGAACTATCTATAGGTATAACAAGGAATTAGATGGTTTATGTCGAAACTAAACTATATAGTATTTTTCTGAAAAAGTGTAATAAAAGTTACAAAAATAATTAGTTTGATGTGTAACTTATTTTATTAAGTTTTTTAATGTTTAATGAACAATTTGTGATGATATGAGGGTATCTTGATTAAGAAAAAGTGTAGTTTTTAAAGAAAACCGAATCGGAAGTCGAACTAACTCCACTTCCGTCGGGTTTTAGTTTTGAATGTTTTTAGAATAGAGAAGAGAAGAAAACTTAGGGACTTACAGGTTATTTGACTAGAAGAGAGAAGGAGGAAGAGGTGGGAGGTGCCGGTGCGTCGTTTCGTCCGTGGAATCTCCTCGGATTGCCGTCGGAAGTTCGTCGGAGCTTCGCCCTTTGCTAACTCCACTTGCACACAAAAAGTCTTGGGAATTTTCTTGAGAGTTTGGGCAGGGATTTGTAAGTGAGGGGGGTGATTTGAGGATGGTATTTATAGGAAAAATATATGGTTTAGGGCAGTGAAAGGGTGTGATAAAAATTGTATTTAAATTTGCATTAAAAAGGATAAAAAGGGGGTATTTTAATTCTCTGGTTAATTGCAGAGAATTTAATAGTGCAGGGGGAGTGGGGTAGGCCAAAGGGTGTAGGGGGTTCAAGAAAAATTTGGATCGGACCGAGTTGACCCGGCGGCGCCGGCCGAGTCAACGTGTTCGCCGGCCCCAGTCGGGCGAGTCGGGGCTCATCTTGATGCCACGTGTCCATGACGCTTGGTCTAGCCTCGTGGACACGTTTATTTATTTCCTGTAACTTACCTTATTACGTGTAGTGCACGTGTAGACTTTTGGGTTTCTAAAAGATTAAAATAATTTTAAATAAAAAGAATGTGTGGCTAGTGGGATTTGAACTCTGGTGCTTTGGTTCAGCAGTGCAAGGTCTTACCAATGAGTTACAAGCTCCTTCTTGCTGTTCTAAAGCAAAACAAACTTATAACTTGTGCTCAGGCTCAAATACCCCTTTCTGTATTTTTGAAAAAAAAATTGTACAGAAAGTTTAGGGTTGTTACAAGTAGTTTCTCGGATTGGTCCTGAGCCATATCGGCACGAATTATCGGGTTATTAGGGGTCTGACGTTTACCACCCCCTTGACCAGTATGTGTTAGTGATATGTATGCCGTAGAGGCCATTATTGTATGATATAGTGGATGCTTGGACATATATATGGAGGACTTTCTTGCTCGACATGATAGTATGGTATCTGGTTGCCTTTATCTTAACATGTTCACTGGTATTATTATACCGTCTCTCATATACATATTGATAAAGCCCTTAGGATGTAGGCTTGACTACCAGGACTATGATGCGGATCATACTACTACTGGGACCTGGGTAGTCCACAAGCACATTATTCAATTGTTCCAGAGTAAACTAGTGTGTACGTTTCTTGACCCTTTATGGGGTGATGGTTGATCCCATATCCATTGGTGTTTGACATCAAAGATTGTACATAGGTGCTAATTAGAGAATGGGTACACCGAACAGGACTTGCCGTGAACTCTTAGATGGTAATATACCTATCGTCAGATAGCAGTTCTCTGGTGACACTGGTACAGGTTAGTCTGTAGACCCGAGATCGTCATAGAGTCTTGTATGGTTCCCACTGTGCTTTGATTTCCTCCCTACCACGGCTCAAAGGAGTCGTACAAACAGGTGGATTTTGGGTACAGCCCCGAGTCACATGGAGACAATGAGCGATAGGAGGGGTTTCGTGTATCCCGGTATAGAGAGTTGATGTTGCGCTATGCTCGATTGGCTATAACAGGAAGTTCCTGGCCAGGGCTGTTGATGATATTTACTGGTAAGTGTTATCAGTAGTTTCTTGTACCATTATAGGCCTTAAATCAGCATGACTTATCAAGTTATTGGGGTCTGACGATTCCACTCCCAGACTCGATATGCAATATATTAGACGAAGAGACCGGACTGTACGGTAAGTGTTACCTATAGGCTTCATGGGAGTTTGGACAAGCTTTCTTGTTGATCTTCTATTCGCTCAATACCTAGGTAGCCGTTACTATTAGTTATATGTATGCCCTAGAGGCCATTACTGTACATACGATGTATATTGTAGTGGATGCTTGGGCATATAAAGGGATGACTTTCTTGCTCGACATGATAGTATGCTATCAGGTTGCTCTTTATCTTAACATGTACTATGATTGTCTCTATGTTACATATTGATAAAGCCCTTAGGATGAGTATTTGACTACCAGGACTATGATGCAGATCATATTAGTGGGGACAGTGTAGTCGCTAAGTTCATCCTTCAAATATTCTTAGTCGTAGGTGTATCGAGACAGGACATCGATATACCAGAGTAGACTAGCGTATAGCTTCTCGACCCATATAGATGGGCGATGGATGATCCCATATCCATTGTTTTTTGACATCAGAGAAAGTATAAGGGTGCTCAGTGGAGACTAGGTACACTGAACGGACTCGCCGAGAACTCCTAGATGGTATAATACCTATCGTCATATAGCAGTTCCCTGGTGACACTGTACAGGTTAGTTTGTAGACCCGAGATTGTCATAGAGTCTTGTGTGATTTCCACTGTGCTTTGATTTCCACCTTACCACGTTCAAGAGAACGTGCAAAACGGTGGCTTTTGAGTACAGTCCCGAATCACATGGAGGCAATGAGCGATTGGAGGGGTTTCGTCTCTCCCGGTATTGGGAGTTAATGTTGCGCTGTGCTCAATTGGCCATAGCTGGAAATCGATGGCCGGGGTTGCTGAGATTTACTTGTAAGTGTTATCAATAGTTTCTCAAACCGTTATGGACCTCACATCGACATGACTTATCGGTTATTGGGGTCTGACGTATACCACCCCTAAACTGGATATGCGACATATCAGACGAAGAGACCGGACTGTACGGGAGTGTTAATGATTGGATTCACAGGAGAATGTACAGGCTTGCTTGTTGATCTTCTGATCTCTCAATACCTGGGTGGCTGTTACGTTTAGCTGACCGCTTACAGCTTGTGGGTGTTTGATATGATCATCACCTACTGCCGGCGTATTGACGATTCTTTAGAGTCCCACACAGAGGTTTCCTGGTTCAGGAAAAACGGAGTAGGAGCACATATGTGATATGTGCGGGACCGAGACTAATACGATATGAGATACCGTATTCTATTCTCGCGATATGTGATATCGACCGGGTATACGTGATATAGCCGGGTTATCAGATCAAGTGTTGATTCGATAATATGGTACGTGTTATATTAGTCGGTTGTATGTTAATATAGCCGGGTTATCGGATCAAGTGTTGATTCGATATTTTAATGTATAATTATATATGTGATATATTAAGTTACATTAACTAATATAATCTCGCTTTATTGATTCTTTTTCTCACTTGGATAATACATTGATGTATATGTGATATATGTTAATTGTATTATTTTCCTTTGCTACATTATATATTATATATGTGATATATAATATTGTAACATGTTAGGGTTACAAATGCAATTAGGGTTTTGAGATTAAACCTTGCTAGGGTTTCAATTAGGGTTAACATTCATTTTAGGTTAATTCTAAATGGTGGATTTAAAATGAGATATTTTGGAAGTGTTGACATGGTCCACCCTTTAGATAATATCTAGATATTTGTTAACCTAACCATTGAACCCTAGCCTATGGTTTATTCTATACATGGGTTAAGCTTCTCATTCTTAACCTTGGTTGCATTTCTAACCTCACACAACATTTCATTATTCATCACAAAAGAAACTTCATCTTCTTCTTCCTCTCTTGAAAAGCTTTTCTAGATTTTTGCTTGTGATGATTTAAAGTGAGATTAAGAAAACAAAAGAGAGAGAAATTCCTACTTCATCATCCTCATCTATTCTAGCCACTTAGATTAGGGTGTTCACTTCACTAATACCTCATTAGAGAAGTGTGAGCTTGGGTTAGTGTTGCTTCAAGGTAGATCATCTTCGAAAAGGAAGACTTCAAGCAAGATGCCTCATTCACCTCATGGAGCCTCTCTAGAGTCCGGGTTCATGATGATCGCAGTGAAGAGACCTCAACACGGAGCTTATGAAGCGAAGGAATGGACTACAAATGTTGTAATTCTCAACTCTTAGAAGTAAAGTTGTTTACTTTGATGTTTTGTTTGATTCTCTAGTTAAAGTTCCTATGTTTAAGGTTATCTTCAATGGAAATTTTTTAACTTGGTATGGATGATGCCTCCCGAAACCTTGCTGCCGTTGTAGGTAACCCAACAGTTACGTCCATCTAGTATCGCTGACGGCTTGTAGGTAACTGATGTGATCATTACCTACTGCTGGCGTATTGACGAGTCTTTAGAATCCCACATAGAAGTTTCCTAGTTCAAGCAAAATGAAGTAGGACATATATGCTGATATGTGCGAGGGCCTGATTAAATACGTGTATGAGATACCGTATTGTAATCTGGCGACTATTTGTTATCAGTTAGGTTATATGTGATATAACTGGATTATTGAATCAAGTGTTGATTTGATAATGTGATAATACAGATAAATGATGTTAGTCGGTTATATGTGATATAACCGGATTATTAAATCAAGAGTTGATTTAATAATATGATATATATTTATATTTGATATAATTGTATATTGACTAATATTATTGCTCACTAATTATATGCTTATCTTTATATATGTGTGTGTGTGATATATATATATATATATATATATATATATATATATATATATATATATATATATGAAGCATGGAATGGTTTGTTTCTATTTTTAGAAAATAGAAAAAAGAGATGATAAATGGGGAGACTTTGGAGGGATAGGCAAAGCATGGCTTTTATCTTTTGTTTATTAGTCTTGACTCACTATTCAAGTATGGTTGCAATTTATTATTTCAAATAATTCCATTCTTGAATAAGTGAGGTCAAGAGAGAGCCATTCTTGATTTTTCATTCCACACTTAGCCATTTTCTTGAGTTGAGCTCATATGATGAGTTTTCTCTATAGCTCTCTCCCTTTTCCTCACCTCCACCTTCAAGCTCAATCCCTCACATGAGTTGTGAAACCTTGAGCTTGTGAGAACTCTATGTTGGGTTACGGCAGCACCCCGGCTATCAAACCGAGGCCAAATGCGGAACAAAATTTTTCAAAACTGGCGCTACCATGACCCGATGCGCGGATCTACCCTAAACCCTATACTAGCAAGCAATAAAAGGAGTTAGGAATGTTTATACCTAATGAACCAAGTCCTTCGGGTCTTCAACCATCATCCCAAGCTCCTAGTGGTCACGGATCAAATTTAGTTACCGGTCTTCCTCCATCTACGATGATCCACCTGAAGAAAACGGCACAAGCTTCAGCCTCGCCAAGCGAGGCAATCGACGCTCCAAGGTTGCTAGCAATGGAGAGTGGAGGTGTAGGAATGTGTCACTGTGTATTTTCTCTCATCACAAATGCTCCATGAGCAACTCAAGAAGATGAAGAAGGAGGTGAGGCAACATGTAGCATGACCAAGTGTGGAAAAATGGCTAAGTCTCCAAGTGAGTAGCGCAAGTGAAGAAAACCAAGTCAAGAAAACAAAATGCATGGCCTCTCAAGAAAATGTGGCTGCCTCTCTCTCTGTCTCTATCATGCACCAAAATATCTCTTTTCATTTTACCAATAAACAATTCCATGCCATACCTCTCTATATGCTCAAGCCCATGCTCAAGCCAACTCACCCTCCACCTCATTTCCCAAATTGATTTTCTAAAAAGAAAATCAATTAATGAGGTGGCCATCTTCTAGAAACTATTCCGTATAAATATGGAATACAACCCGGTATACATATCGAAATATATATACGCGTATTCGTACAAAAATACGAATAGCCAAGAGAGAAAATAAATAGTGAACAATAATACTATAATACATATATATAAATACATATATAAATTATTAAATCAAAACCTGATTTAATAATCCGGCTTAATCCTAAGCCGCTAGTATTATCAGCCGTCCGATTAAAGTCTGTGCAGCCTGTACACATATTTAATCGGACACCTGTATGTACCAACATACATCATCTACACCATATCGCCTGAACCGTGAAAACCCTCTATGTGGGACTCTAAAGACTCGTCAATACGCTGGCAGTGGGTTTAACCACAAGCATGTCAGCGGCACTAGCTGTACTTAACGGCTACCCAGGTATTGAGCGAAAGGGGGGCCGACGAGCAAACTCATCCTGAACCCCCTACTGAGCCTGACAGTGACAAAATCCGTACAGTACGGTTTGTTCATCTAAGAGTATCGCATATCGAGTCTAGGGGGTGAATAAAGTCAGGCCCCTAATAACGCGATAATTAGTGTCGGTATGTAACCCATCACCACCTGAGAAACTATCGATTCTGAATCGGTAATTCTCGTCTACCCCGGCCGAGGATTTCTGGTGATGGCCACCCGTGCACAACGCGACATCAACCCCCAATACCGGGAGAGACGAATCCCAAACGATCCGCTCACTGCCTCCATATGGCTCGGGACTGTACCCAACTAAAACCTGTTTGCACGACTCCTTTGAGCTGTGGTAGGATAGTAATCAAAGCACAGTGGGAACTCACACGAGACAAATGACGATCTCAGTTCGACAGACTAACCTGTACACATGTCACCAGGGAACTGCCATCTGACAATAGGTATAATACCAACTAGCATATTCCCGGCGAGTCCGTCCAGTGTACTCATAACGCAATGAGCACCTGTATACTATCTTAGGTGAACAAACTAACACTAATGGCTTGTGAGACCTGACCACCGCCCCTCGTTGGGGTCTCGATCAGTATATACTAGTCTACTCTGGAGTATCGATGCCCAGTCTCGAAACTCCCACGACTAGGGACATTTAAGGATTTTCCTATAGACCACCCACCTCCCACGTATATGATCGCCATCATAATGCTGGTAGTCAAGCATAAATCCTATGGGCTCTATCAACATGTAATAGTGATCTGTAATTGTAACGTTTTGAAAACCGTTTAGGTAAAATTTCCGATAATCGGTAAAATAACTGGTGTTTTCCGTAAAAACCAAGATATAATTATTTTTCGACGTAGACTTAAATATTCCTATTCTACCTATGTAATTGCTAGTATTTGGTATTTAATTAGTCACTTGTAAATTTCTAGTTTACTTAAATATTTTTCTTAATTAATTATTTTTAAATATTATTTTAAGCCTTCACTTATACATTTGATTGATCTTAAATTACAATTTGAATGGGTTAATACAAGTTTAGTGAACCATGAACGCTTAGAATCAAGTATGTAGCATGCTAATTCTCTTTCACTTGTCTCCATAATTCTAGAGAAGTCTAGGATTAGAAATAAAATAAAATGAATTAATTAAGGAAATGAGTTAATTTATGATTGATAGGAGTGTTTTCTTGACATGGAAATTTCTACATACACCTACACACACTTTTCTCCCTTGGACGAAACTTCCCCATGAGCAGCCCAAAATTCCTCACTCATTTCCCCACTTCAAAAGAAATGAAAACAAAGAAATAAAAAGAAAAGAATAAACAAAGAAGCATGGGCTTATTATATTGAGGTATGGGGTATATTCCCTTGACTTCACAAACACCACCTCAATCTCTCTTCCCTCTCCCTTGCCTTGGCCGAGCTAAGAGGCAGCAGCCCCTTTTGTTCTTCCTCATTTTCTTGTGCTAAAAATCCTCAAAATTTCACTCAAATATCCATACAAAATCTCACTGTTTCCGCCGAAAAATTTCTGCGCAAAAGAGCCCAAGGTATCAAATGGCAGCGATATGTTTAAGAAAATGTGAACCAGTATTTTCCGGGATGTATTTTGATAAATTCCCGAATGTGAAACAGCTAAATTCTGATAGTATTGAAAGCATCTCGAAAAAACCTTCGATTTGATATATTATGGTCTTTATAATTCATCCGGGATCAAAAGTTATGAGCAAATATGCTACGCACGTGTAATCTAAGGAAGAAAATGCGAACCAGTATTTTCCGGACTGCATTTTGACAAACTCCCGAATGTGAAACAGATAAATTCTGATGCTATCGAAAGCGTCTCGAAAACGCCTTCGATTTGATATATTATGGGCCTCATAATTCATCCGGTATCAAAAGTTATGAGGTATTACGTGCTCACACGTGACCGGGCGTCACGTGCCCACGCGTGACCGGGCATCACGTGCAGACACGTGACCATTTACAGGCAAAGCCTGTAGACACTGAATAAAATAAATAATTGGAAATAATTAATCAGTGGGGTCACATGCCAACACGTGATGAGCCATTAAACCCACTGAAAAGAATTAAAGGTATAATAAAATGACAAGGAAAAAACCCTAATGGGGTATCACGTGCCAACACGTGACCAAGAGTCACGTGCTCACACGTAATAATTTCTGAGTTCTTTAAAACAACAGAATTAAATTCTGCTTAAATGCTTAATCAGGGGGTCACGTGCCAACACGTGATGGGTTCCTAAACGTCTATGAATTAATAGAATTAAATTCTAATTAAGAGAGAATCAAAAACCCTAACTGGAAAAATATTTCTCTAAATATTTCCAAACAAAAATATGGTGCTCTGTAAAATGGAGCACCGTTGAATTAAAAATCCAATGGTGATTAAAAATCATCAATTTATGGAAAGATTCTATATAAGGAAAGATTTTCATTAAATTCACCGAGAATAAAAAACAGAATATCTTTTGGATTAAAAATCCAATGGTGAATAAAATTCACTGAGTGATCTTAAAGATCATGTTGGTTACAAAATCAATTAAAATCATTCAATGAAAGATTTACTAAACAAATTGATTCTTTTCTTTCTCCTATAAATAAAAGCCAAGAGAGAAGGAAAAAGGAGAAGAGGGGGAGAGAGAAAAAAGAAGAGAATTTAATTCTCCAGAGAGAAAAGAAGGTCTCTTGAAAAAAGAAAGAAACCCTAGGTGAGAAAGGGGAAAGAGATCTAAGTTTCATAAAACAAAGAGAATTTAATTCTCAATTTAAGAGTTTAACTCTTCTGAATAAGAACTTAGTTCTTCCTTTGGTTGAAGATCTGCAGAAGCAGATCTCCCCACAAATTGAGAATTTAAATCTCATCGGGGAGATTCTGCCATGCAGATCCAAAACTTTGAGGGAGAATTGAGTTTAAGGAATTTAATTTCCCCAAATTCATAGGAATTTAATTCCTCCAAAACATAACTAGGGTTTAACCCTATATGAGAATTTAATTCTCCTAAATTCATAGAAATTTAATTCCTCCAAAACAGAACTAGGGTTTAACCCTACATAAGAATTTAATTCTTCCATATACATAGGAATTTAATTCCTCTAAAACAGAATTAGGGTTTAACCCTACAGAGAATTTAATTCTTAAAACAAGAGACTTAAAGCACTCCATGCACGTAAAGAACTTGGTCACGTGGTAACACGTGACCCCCATTCTCAATGAGCAGAAAAGAGAGAAAAAAACTAGGTCACGTGTTCCCACGTGACCCTTAAACAGACTGCTCAAAATGAGAAAGAACAAGTCTGGAGGCAATGCCTCACATGCCCCCACATGACCTTATAACAAGTTCCTCAAAATGAGAAAGAAAAACTTGGAGGCAATGCCTCGCGTGCTCCCATGTGACCCTCAAAATAAAGGGAACAAAGCCAAAGGCAGAATCAATTTTGGGCGCCCTCACGTGTCCCCACGTGACCCCTAATAAACACTTTAATAATCAATACATGAATACCCATCACGTGCCAACACGTGATGTCCTGAAGACTAAAAGTGTTTAACACTTATTTGAATACTCTGAGAACAAAACAAAGGAAGACTGGTCCCCACCTTCAGAGGCCTCACATGGTCTCACGTGACCAATCCAATTTTAGTGTTTAACACTACTTTAAGCGTCTCGTCCTTAGTGTTTAACACTATTTTCAGCATATCACGTGGGAGCACGTGATCGCCAAGTATCCTCTAGTGCTCAACACTATTTTAAAGCCAAGCTTATCCCAAATTGGTTAAGTTTTCCAGAAGCAAATCTCCCCTTCAACTGGACCTCAAAATTGGTCAGTTCATATGATATGCAAAGTAAAGTCCAGAGCTATAATGAATGGTTAGTGCTCAGCCAAAGACAAAATGTTGTCAGAGCCCCCAAACCCTATTTAGCATTGCTAAATAATAGGGGGCTGAACCCAGACAAATGTTCAATAGTCCAACAAATGGCCAACATTTCAAACCTAATTGGACTTAACCTAATTTGGCCATAAGTCCTCAATTCAGATTTAACTGACCCAATGTGCTCATAATCTAATTAATTGATCTTAGTTCCAAATTGAACTACAGATCCCCAATCAACTTTGGTTCAAGGGTACATCTCTTCACTCCTTTGATATTTGTCGTTGTAATCTTTCAACGTCTTCAGAGAGGTGATGGGTCCCGATAACCACACACTTCACAGACTATGACGTCTCTAAACTGGACCGTGGGTTCCTTAAACTCATGGACAATGATGTCCTTAACCTTGACTGTGAGGTCTTTAAACTCACGGGCTATGATGTCCTTAACCTTGACTGTGAGGTCTTTAAACTCACGGACAATGATGTCCTTAACCTTGACTGTGAGGTCTTTAAACTCACGGACTATGATGTTCTTAACCTCGACCGCGATGTCTTTAAACTAACATTGGACCACCATGTCCTTAAACTGGTAATTGACCGCAAAGTCCCTAAACTAGAACAACAGAGCCCAAATACTCTTTTGTTGGATCTAAATGATCCCGTTAAGTAGATCTTAGTCTAAAATTAGATTAACGTATTCTTAACTAATGGTTAAGTTTGTAAGTCGATGTAGTACACCCCAGTACTTATGGGGAGGCGGAATTTTCAAAAACGATCAAGTTTAAAGAACGAACATCGACTAACCGCTTGAATCGAAGCTAAACAAATAATAACCGAACACATAGCTATACTAAACTATAGTGTTAAGGGATTATACCGATCGAAACTAGTCCTTCGTCTTTGTGTCCTCCTTTGTTCTCCTCGACCTTCTCTAGGTAGTAGACGATCCACCCGAGAGCGAAACTCCAAGCTAAACCTCCAACTTGAGGTAACTAATCAACTTTGATTGCTAATCAAAGATGAAAGGATGATGTAGAGTGAAGGTTATGGATTGTTTAGTCTAACTAATCCTTTGATCTCAACACATGAGGATTAAGGATTAGGGTTTGAAGATGAGAGCTTGAGGAGAGAGAATGTGAGATTAGATAATGAGAAGAGAGAGAGTGTATCATAATATATTATGAAGCATTTCTTTTTAAGAATAATGAATAAAGGAAATGAATAAGCATGCTTCATAAAATATCTAGTGGTGATTCATTAGCATGAGTCATTAAGCAATAAATGTGCATTAATGAAATGAATGAATCACCACCATGACTCACTTTCTTTCCAAAAAGAAACCTCCTTAGTCACATCTTCTAGAAGCTTCTCGTACAATTACGAGAACGCCCCTCCAATCCGCAAAAATACGGAAAAACTTTAGACTGTAAAAATCCAATAACCGGATACCAGTAACTGGCTTAAACCAAAGCCGACTGGTAAAAACTGTCCGAAAGTCGTACGCGCGTAAACGCACGTATGCGTCCGAACCCTTTGTCGCAAAACCATGCAACCTCTATATCGTTTCGCCTGGAGTAGGAAACTCTCTGTGTGGGACTCTAGAGACTCGACTACTACGCTGGCAGTGGGTTTAACCACAGACCGCAAGCGGCACTAGCTGTACGTAACGGTCCCCAGGTAGTTGTCGATAAGAAGGCCGATGAGTAAACCCATCCGAACTCCTACTGAGTCAGATGTGACAATCTCCATACAGTCCGGTCCGTTCGTCCAAGACTATCGCATATCGGGCCTAGGGGGGCGGCAAGCGTCAGTCCCCTAATAGCGGTATAAGTCGTGTCGGAGGTAAGCCCATTACACCCTGAGAAACTACTGGAACCTACCAGCAAATCTCGCTTGCCCTGGCCAGGGACTTTGCGTAATGGCTCTCTGACACAGCACGATATCTACTCCCAATACCGGGAGGGACGAATCCTGTCTAACCGCCACTGCCTCCAAGTGCTCGGGACTGCACCCAACTGCCACCTGTTTGCACGACTCCTTTGAGCCGTGGTAGGGTAGCAATCTAAGAACAGTGGGACACACTCGAGGCGAAGTAGCAGTGTCAAGTCTGCGGACTACGCTGTACTCATGTCACCTGGGAACTGTTTACTGATGACTGGTATCAAACCAACCAACAGTTCCCTGTGAGTCCTGTCCGGTGTACCCGTAACCTAACGAGCACCTGTATACTATCTCCAGTACGACGTACTGACGGCTGTGGGACAGACCATCTCCCCAACTGGGATGAGAAGCGTACACACCAGTCTACTCCGGAGTATCGATGCTCTGTCTCGATAATCCAACGACCGGGGACCTGAATAAGGATGTGCTTGTAGACTACCCAGCCCCCACTAGTGTGACTGCCATCACAACGCTGGTAGACAAGCAAGATCCTAAGAGCTCTATCAATACGTACACTCACATATTAAGATAGAAAAACCAAGTAGCATACTACCATGTTTAGCAAGACTGTTATATACATGTGAATATCCCAAGCTTCCATTAAGTAATATACAAGCTAGTATGATACAGTAATGGCCTTCTAGGGCATAAACACTAACAATCTCCCACTTGCACTAGGGCCATGTACTGGCATATCGCAGACCAATGATCTCGAGCAGCCTCTCGAACTGAATCTGAGGAAGGGCCTTCGTGAATGGATCAGCAATGTTCTCTTCTGAAGCAACTCTCCGAACCTCGATCTCCTGACGATCAATGATCTCCCTGATCAGGTGATACCGCCTCAAGATGTGTCTGGACTTCTGATGGGACCTTGGTTCCTTCGCTAAAGCTATAGCTCCGTTGTTGTCGCAATACAGAGGTATTGGATCAACTATGGTAGGAACCACCTGAAGTTCTGTTAGGAACTTCTTCATCCAGACTGCTTCTTTTGCGGCATCGCAAGCAGCTATATACTCCGCTTCCATCGTCGAGTCAGCAACGGTGTCCTGCTTGGAGCTCTTCCAGCACACCGCCCCTCCATTGAGGGTAAAGACATAACCCGACATGGACTTGGAATCGTCCTTATCACTCTGGAAGCCGGAATCAGCAAAGGCCTCCAACCTGAGGTCTTTTCCGCCGTAAACCAAGAACATTTCCTTAGTCCTCCTCAGGTACTTGAGAATGTTCTTTACTGCTATCCAGTGTTTCTCCCCTGGGTCTGACTGATACCGGCTTACCACGCTTAGTGCGTAAGCTACATCTGGTCTGGTACACAACATCGCATACATTATAGAGCCTACCGCAGAAGCGTAGGGTATAATAGACATGCGTTCCCTTTCCAAATCAGTCTTGGGAGACATCTCTTTGGAGAGGGTGATTCCGTGACAAGCCGGTAGATTACCGCGCTTAGAATCTTCCATACTGAATCTTTTCAGTACAGTGTCGATATACCTGGACTGCGAAAGTCCCAACATCCTCTTGGACCTATCACGATAGATCCGGATCCCCAGAATGTAAGAGGCATCACCCAGGTCTTTCATGGAGAACCTGTGTGACAAGAATCCTTTGACAGATTGTAGCATAGGAATGTCATTTCCTATCAATAGAATGTCATCCACGTACAAGACGAGGAATACGACACTTCTTGCCACAACTTTACTATATATGCACGGTTCATCTGGATTTTTGATAAAGTCATATTCTTTGACTGTCTCATCAAAACAGATGTTCCAACTCCGCGATGCCTGCTTTAGTCCGTAAATGGACTTAAGCAGCTTGCATACTTTCCCGCTGCTCCCACTCTGATTGAAACCCTCTGGCTGATCCATATAGACGCTTTCTTCTAAATTTCCATTCAGAAAAGCCGTCTTTACGTCCATCTGCCAGATTTCATAATCATGGAAGGCAGCAATAGAAAGAAGGACCCGAATGGATTTGAGCATAGCCACTGGAGAAAAAGTTTCGTCATAGTCCAAACCAGGTCTTTGACGAAAACCCTTTGCAACAAGTCTAGCCTTATAGGTTTCCACCTGTCCATCTACACCAATCTTTTTCTTGAAGATCCATTTGCATCCTATGGGTTTTACCCCATCTGGAGCAAAGTCCAAAGTCCATACTTTGTTGGTGTACATGGACTCCATTTCGGTCCGCATTGCATCTAGCCATCGTACCGAGTCGCCGCTCTGGATGGCCTGCTGGAAGTCAGTAGGTTCATCATCATCTATGATGCAATCCTCTCTATCCCCGTCTATGAGAAAACCGTAGTATCTCTCAGGCGGACGAGACGGCCTACTACTCCTGCGGAGGGGTGTGGGAATGTTCTGTTCTTCTTGAACCTCTGGTTCTACCAAACTTTCAGTAGTAGTTTGTGGTTCTGGAATTTCTTCCAGTTCTATTTCGCTCCCACTTATTTCCTTTTCTAAAAACTGATTTTCCAGAAAATGGGCATTACGAGAAACAAAAACCTTTTGTTCCTCTGCGTAATAGAAATAATATCCCATGGAGTTCTTTGGATATCCCACAAACATACATTTTACTGATCGTGCCTCGAGCTTGTCCACATGCTGCTTTTTAACAAAAGCTGGACATCCCCAAATCTTCATATGCTGAAGATGGGGTTTCTTCCCAGTCCACATCTGATATGGAGTGGTAGGCACAGTCTTGGTAGGAGCTCTGTTCAGAAGATATGCCGCTGATTCTAGCGCATAACCCCAGAAAGATCGCGGTAACTCAGCATTACTCATCATGGATCGTACCATATCCAATAGGGTTCGATTCCGTCTCTCCGATACACCGTTATGCTGTGGAGTGTATGGAGGAGTAAGCTGAGAGAGAATTCCTTTCTCTTTTAGGTAACCTAGGAACTCGGCACTTAAGTATTCTCCACCTCGATCAGATCTCAGTGTTTTTATACTTTTGCCGGTTTGGTTTTCTACTTCATTCTTATACTCTTGGAATTTCTCAAAAGCCTCGGATTTATGTTTCATCAGATAAATGAATCCGTATCTTGAGTAATCATCCGTGAAAGTAATGAAATAGGAAAAACCACCTCTCGCATGTGTAGACATTGGACCGCATACATCACTGTGTATGAGTCCTAAGAGCTCGCTCGCTCTTACTCCTTGTCCAGTGAATGGAGTCTTTGTCATCTTTCCTTTGAGACAAGATTGACAAGTGTCATAAGTTTGATATTCGAACGTGTCCAAATATCCTTCTCTATGCAACTTAGTCAACCTTCTCTCATTGATGTGACCCAGTCTACAATGCCATAAGAAAGCTTTATTTAAATCTGGAGACTTTCTTTTTAGTGTGTTCTGGACATTGAAAATTTGGAGTTGGTTTAACACATATATGCCGTTATTTAGAGTACCGGACCCAATCAAACCATGATTAAGGTGGATGTTTACAACATCTCTTACAAACGTGAAATCATAACCTTTATTTGATAACAAGGAAACTGATATGATATTACACGTTAAGCTGGGTACAAAATAACAGTTATGTAAAACCAAAATGTGTCCACTCGTCAATCCTAGGTGAAAATCCCCGACGGACGCAGCTCCCACGCTAGCTCCGTTAGCAACCCTGAGGATCATATCACCTTCCTTCAGCACTCTACGGTTTCTCAGTGCCTGCAATGAATTGCAAATATGAGATCCTGATCCGGTATCCAATACCCAGGAAGTAGAGTTGATCGACAGACAATTCTCAATTACAAACACACCTGAAGTCGAAGCCACAGCTTGCTTCGGTTCCTGGTTCTTGGCGTTCCACGCCTTGCAATCCTTCTTCCAGTGCCCTTTCCTGTGACAATGGAAGCACTCATCCAGGCCAACTACCGGTGCTGTAAACTTTTTCTTTCCCTTCTTTCCCACCTTACTAACACCTCCTCTAGGTCTGGGTGCGGCCTTCTTCTTCCTTCCTTTGGCCCTAGCCTTGGACCCGGAAGAAGATGAACCGCCAACAAACATAGCGGGTGTTTCCCTTGCCTTCTGCAAGGTGCCCTCTGCACTCCTTAACATGTTCAGGAGTTCCGCAAGTTCAACTTCTTTTCCTTGAAGATTGAAGTTGAGGATAAATTGGGCGTAGGTGGGAGGAAGGGACTGGAGAACAAGGTCTGTATAGAGCTCATTATCCAAAGTCGTCCCAAGGTCTGCGAGCTCTTCAATATAGCCGATCATCTGTAGGACATGTTCACCTACTGATGACCCGACAGCCAACCTCGCTCGAAACAATTTCTTAGAGGTCTCGTATCTTGCTATATAAGATTGCTCTCCATAAAGTTCCTTTGTATGGAGAAATATGCCATCTAGAGACATATCCTCGTGCCTCCTCTGATGTTCATTGTTCATCGAGGCAAGCACGATGCACTTGGCTCTCGCGCAATCTAAATCCCAGGTTTTGCGGATTTCCTTATCCGCATTGCTGGATTTGGGACCAAGGACAGCAGGTGCTGTAGCGGTGAGGACGTACCCCAGTTTGTCATAGGTCAAAGCCATCTTGACATTCCGCAGCCAATCTTTATAGTTTGGCCCCGTCAGTATATTTTTCTCTAAAAGTAACTTAAGTCCAGTCATTTTCAGGGTCGCTGCAATTAGGAGAGAGAGAAGAAAACTCTTTAGCATGATGCTCTTGCAAGTTTAGAGTGGTTTTTAGTTTATCTAAACTGGATGGCTCCCACTGTTTCTCGAATCCTTCCTCAAACCATAAAAGAAGAATTAGCCAAGACTATTCTCACCGTACAATACTTGCTTAACCGTTCAGCCAGGACGGTGTCGATACTTCGAGGGAGGTTTTCCAACGCTTTCGCGAAGTTCCTTAATTAAGTAACCTCTTTTCTCTGGGGGCGTAACCCCGCTGACACTTTTCTGGACACCTACTAGGTTTATAGCATTGATCGTTAAGTGACGAATATCCTGATAAGTAGCATATACTCACAGTAGGATCGGGATCCAAATATCATCGTCTGATAATGTTGTAGGAATGCTACCAACATTCATCAAACTCAAAATGGTATGCATCTCTTTGCAAATTTCAGTTTCTTTAGAAATTCCCGATATTAGTTTTTGCCCCATGCTCTTATGACCTTGGCTTTGGTCAAAATGTCATAAGTCACATGTCAAGTTCTACCCGTCATTATCTTGTCAATTTGAACCCATCCGTATATACCCCTGACTTTGGTCAAATGGTAATACGACTGTCCCAAACCAACTCATCTATCTTATGCAACAAATGAAAACCCAGTAGCTACCAAACACTATGCCTTGACTTTGGCCAAAATGCATAGCTTGAATACTACTGAATACCCAAATGAAATGACGGAGGGCTACGACTGGTTTTGGCGAAACCGTGAACGTAGTGAACTTGATATAACCGAAGGAACCTGATAGCTTTTAAAAGGAGTGGTTAAAGCTCCGCATTTAAAAATATCTGTTTTAAAAATAACCGAGTGGTTTCTTTTAAATTGTTCCAACGATTTAAACTTTGGTTTGTTTTACTTTGCATTATAGATAATGCGTCCCATCATTAACCTATCATTGCAGAAAACAACGAAAATACAACGTCCTCTTATGCCATCCGCATTCGCCACGGGGTCCCGTCATCACCCGTTAGGTTACTTAACTAACGACAGAGCGGGGGCTGGGCTAGCGCGGGTGTAAAACATAAGTGGCGTCTAAATAGCTATCATAAATATAGATATTTTACATTCGTCTGACGCAATGATATTCATTCCAGAACACAGATAAACAATATTGGATTTGCAAGCAATCTGTATTTCTTTTGAGCCTGCAAGAAAAGACAGATTACACAGTTGTGATGAATAGCCGTTACCCCACCCTCGACCCCTACGGGTACGGCAAACTACCCACCCGGCAGTCTGTGTACCCCACCTTGGGTCAGTCCTAGGAGCAAAAACAGTAAAATGAAATAATACAACGGTGGCTACAACCGCAACCTGGAAGTGCCCCGCGAAAATAATATTACAACAAATTACATTTACAACAAATGAATTAGTCAATAACCCATTGCTAACCCCGGCTATACACCACAACAGTCCAATACAGTTTATATGCACAAACAGATATAACCATTTCAGAAATGTGCAACCCCCTGCCAACCGACATACTAGCAGTTAGGGGAGGTTTACGAACACATTAAACAATCACAGATATAATCCAATACGCAAATACTGTACAATTCGATCGAATAAACAACATCAATATTGCTCCAAAATCTACTCTGTTAAACAGTAACCTGAGCAATAATTAAATATTCCAGAAAACCCCAAACACCAGAGAGGACCCACCCATGAAAAATGAGCCCATGACTCGGCAACTCGGCCGCGGAAGCGCGGCGAATCGGTGGGATCCGCTGCCCTTCCGCGGCGCTTTAGTCGAATCATGTGCTCGAATTTCTTGGGTGTTCTCCTGTGGTCATGTCAAGCTCTCTGAACACACCAGAAAAATTTTAGGACTTCATTTTAACTTCGACAGAAACTTGACAGAATTAGGGTTTTGCGGCTTTGTTTTTCCGTTCGAAATTCGTACAAATTTGCAATTAAGTTATTTATTGTTTAGCGAGGCTCTGATACCACTGTAAGTCGATGTAGTACACCCCAGTACTTATGGGGAGGCGGAATTTTCAAAAACGATCAAGTTTAAAGAACGAACATCGACTAACCGCTTGAATCGAAGCTAAACAAATAATAACCGAACACATAGCTATACTAAACTATAGTGTTAAGGGATTATACCGATCGAAACTAGTCCTTCGTCTTTGTGTCCTCCTTTGTTCTCCTCGACCTTCTCTAGGTAGTAGACGATCCACCCGAGAGCGAAACTCCAAGCTAAACCTCTAACTTGAGGTAACTAATCAACTTTGATTGCTAATCAAAGATGAAAGGATGATGTAGAGTGAAGGTTATGGATTGTTTAGTCTAACTAATCCTTTGATCTCAACACATGAGGATTAAGGATTAGGGTTTGAAGATGAGAGCTTGAGGAGAGAGAATGTGAGATTAGATAATGAGAAGAGAGAGAGTGTATCATAATATATTATGAAGCATTTCTTTTTAAGAATAATGAATAAAGGAAATGAATAAGCATGCTTCATAAAATATCTAGTGGTGATTCATTAGCATGAGTCATTAAGCAATAAATGTGCATTAATGAAATGAATGAATCACCACCATGACTCACTTTCTTTCCAAAAAGAAACCTCCTTAGTCACATCTTCTAGAAGCTTCTCGTACAATTACGAGAACGCCCCTCCAATCCGCAAAAATACGGAAAAACTTTAGACTGTAAAAATCCAATAACCGGATACCAGTAACTGGCTTAAACCAAAGCCGACTGGTAAAAACTGTCCGAAAGTCGTACGCGCGTAAACGCACGTATGCGTCCGAACCCTTTGTCGCAAAACCATGCAACCTCTATATCGTTTCGCCTGGAGTAGGAAACTCTCTGTGTGGGACTCTAGAGACTCGACTACTACGCTGGCAGTGGGTTTAACCACAGACCGCAAGCGGCACTAGCTGTACGTAACGGTCCCCAGGTAGTTGTCGATAAGAAGGCCGATGAGTAAACCCATCCGAACTCCTACTGAGTCAGATGTGACAATCTCCATACAGTCCGGTCCGTTCGTCCAAGACTATCGCATATCGGGCCTAGGGGGGCGGTAAGCGTCAGTCCCCTAATAGCGGTATAAGTCGTGTCGGAGGTAAGCCCATTACACCCTGAGAAACTACTGGAACCTACCAGCAAATCTCGCTTGCCCTGGCCAGGGACTTTGCGTAATGGCTCTCTGACACAGCACGATATCTACTCCCAATACCGGGAGGGACGAATCCTGTCTAACCGCCACTGCCTCCAAGTGCTCGGGACTGCACCCAACTGCCACCTGTTTGCACGACTCCTTTGAGCCGTGGTAGGGTAGCAATCTAAGAACAGTGGGACACACTCGAGGCGAAGTAGCAGTGTCAAGTCTGCGGACTACGCTGTACTCATGTCACCTGGGAACTGTTTACTGACGACTGGTATCAAACCAACCAACAGTTCCCTGTGAGTCCTGTCCGGTGTACCCGTAACCTAACGAGCACCTGTATACTATCTCCAGTACGACGTACTGACGGCTGTGGGACAGACCATCTCCCCAACTGGGATGAGAAGCGTACACACCAGTCTACTCCGGAGTATCGATGCTCTGTCTCGATAATCCAACGACCGGGGACCTGAATAAGGATGTGCTTGTAGACTACCCAGCCCCCACTAGTGTGACTGCCATCACAACGCTGGTAGACAAGCAAGATCATAAGAGCTCTATCAATACGTACACTCACATATTAAGATAGAAAAACCAAGTAGCATACTACCATGTTTAGCAAGACTGTTATATACATGTGAATATCCCAAGCTTCCATTAAGTAATATACAAGCTAGTATGATACAGTAATGGCCTTCTAGGGCATAAACACTAACAAAGTTGACCTTAGTTTAAAATTAGACTAACGTGTCTTTAACACACTGTTAAGTTGATCTTAGTCTAAAATTAGAATAATGTATCCTTAACAAACGTTTAAGTTGATCTTAGTCTCAAATGAGACTAACGTATCCTTAAACCCAACCCCCAAACCCAAATCTAAGAAATTACGAATTTGGACTAATCCACGCCCTACGAGCGACAACATAAATTAGTCTCCGTATATAATCCACGGGCAACCAAAAATAAAACAAACATACACGACACGAAGTGACCATCTGGAGAAGGAGAAAGTGGTTACCGCGATGCGGTAGCGTAATTAACTGCAGGATCTTGCTCCAGCAGGGAAGGGCGTCCCCACAATCAAAAACCCCTCACAATGAGGGCGAATCTGACGAAGTCTGCTATATCGGCCGCATCCGTTTAAACCTTCGATACATGGTGTCATAAATCAACTTGGCATCTTCGGAGTGGTGGACGGATAGCAGCAATTAGCATTTGCCCCCAAATTCAGGCAAGACGCATGTCTTCCCGGTTTTCGGTGGTGAACAGATTCTGGCACACCCGGTGGGTCCATTTCCTCTTTCCACTCCACATTTCGTGTGTCGTGTTTTTCCTGTGATCAGATAATCGCGGTGTATATGTGTTTTTGGTTGCCCATAGGGGAGTGGATACTGAAGCCGGCATTTCATCTCTATGAAGAATGGTGTTTGCTCCCACCTAGCAACTCAGGCTCTGTCATATCTGGTGGAGTCAAATACGGGCCACTTGCAGCCTCAAATCTCTGCAATCCGGCTCTTTAAGAAATCAATAGGCTTCTCTTTGGGTCGATACTCCTACCTCCCACCCTCGATACCTCAATGCCGATGGAGGAAGCTCAGAGGAAGTCTGTCTTCTACAGGCTGGCTCCCCAAGCAGCAGCTTTGCCAACGGAATCAGTCCTCAAACAACTGGCACATGCCAAGGACCAATGTCGACGCAGGGGGCAGAATATTCAAGCTCTCAAAGGAAATAGGGGGCAGGCTGGGAAAAATCCCGAAGCTAATCAAATCCCGGCCGTAAGAAATGGTTGACGTCGATATCAGCGTCATACAAAATGAACTGGGGGCAGCTCTCATTCTGGATCGACTCCGCCGGCTCCAACGGTGGAAATTGATGCTGTTGTTCCAACTGGGAACAGCTTTGAACTACTTAACAGGGTGTGCAGGGATTCTCCAACTGCCGTGCAAAAGAGATCTCCTTCACCAATGGAGAACGCTACAAAGGCGAAGCTGGAGCAGCCCCCTCAGCGTCTGTCCTCTAAAATTTATAAAGTTTGGCGTCAAGTCAAAGACCCGGTTATTGATCAAGACTACCCCCGCCGACAGGAAAAAATGAAGGTTCGGCAAGAAGAGAACCACCCTGTCAAGCCGCAGAAGGCGACAGATGCTTGGGTGCCCACTGCAACAGCCCCCTCAACGTCACCAGTCCAAAAAAAGAAAAGGCCGGAGAAAATCCCCGAGTCTGTGATGAATCGTAAGACCACTGAACCCAAATGCCCCAAGGCTGGGGGCATGGTGGTACATACCATCTATATGGCATCCGGAAAAGAGGATAGCCGTATCTCCACAGGTCATCGACCGCTTACGCGATCCATGACAAAAGCCCAAGAGCAGCAACAGAAGCTTCAAGAAATGCTAACAGCTATGGCCGCACTTACGGGACCGAAAACAATCCCAGAAACATCCTCGGAGCAGCGCCGTGAGCAGGAAACTGATGCTGAATTCCTTTGGAGAATGTTTGAGAAGAAGGGCAAAGAGGCCGCGGAACAAGCGACCAATATAAAGCAAATGGCCATTCTATTCCAAGATATGGTGGGCATGATGATCCAGCCGGACCCTCCAGCCGAAGATCTTCCAGTAATAATTAAAGATGATAGAGGAGAGACATCAAATCCTCTACCGGCTCTGTCAGCAGCCAAGGAGGAGACCATCTCTAAAGCCACGCTCGATGATTATATAGCTCAACAAATACGAGCTCATCAAGCGAATGAAGCGGCTGGCCAAGTCGTCAGAACTGGACGGCCCTATCCGGGTTGGTATAATCAAATAAAGTACCCGCCAGGATATACGATCCCTAAATTCCATGTATATAAAGGGACGGGCAATCCCCACCAGCATGTCGGCCAGTTCAGGGCTCTATATGGCAACACTGGAGGTGACGATAAACTGCTACTTCACCAGTTTGTTGGCAGCTTGTCGGAGATAGCATTCGAGTGGTATTCGGAACTCCCGAATGACTCTATCAAAACATTTGCAGAGATGGAGTTGCTATTCACCCAACGTTTTGCGAGCGTTAGCGAGCGCACCCCGATCACCGCGTTAATTAACGCCAGAGTGAAGCCAGGCGAAACATGGGTGCAATACGCGATACGATGGCGGAATCTATGGTTGAAGTGCGAGCAGCGCATCGAGGAAGCACATGTGGTAGGCATGTTCGTGGGTACTCTTAATCCGCAGGCGACCATTTCGCAGTTCATGATGTTTTTCAAGCCGACTAATTTCCATGCCTTGATTGACAAACTAGTCCAAATGGATCGGATGTGCCATAGGCCGTCTTCCTCGAAGATGGAGCCTCAAAACAAGAAAGGCAAAGGGAAATCAATCTTCGTCACCAACGCTCAACAACAGCCGAGTGGCCCGAGAACTGTTGTTCGCCAAAGCAATAAGCGGCAATCTCTCGATGAGAAGTTGAGACGTCCTTACTCGTTTCCCCGGGATAAAACAAGGAAACTGTTTGAACTGGCAGTGCGCAATTGGCTCATCACTCTACCGGAGTCGAGACACCCACCGCAACCGAATGACGTCAATGATCCCAATTACTGCCATTACCATCGAGTATTGGGCTATCCACTCGAAAATTTCTACGTCTTCAAAAATTGGGTTGAAGACCAATACCAGCAAGGCAGATTCGCGTTGTCTAAAAATTGGAAGGTGAACCCGCCGCAACCACATGCTCCGAAAATGATGGACATGCCGGGGACATCGTGCTCATTCATAGAGGAAGCTCCATGGGAAGTTGTTCTTTCGGCAAAAACTAAAAAAATGCTGAAAGATCTTCAAACATGACCGGCGATCAGGTGGAAAAGTCCGCAAGAACCGGAGATTATCGAGGGGATGCTGAAACCACACCCAACATTGGCAGTTAATAGTGATGGTGGACAAAACATTCAGGCCCAGCCGTCAAAGTCTTCGAAGAAAAGGAAGAAGACCAAAAAGCCCGTGCAGTTTGATGACAAGCGCACGGATCTGCAAAAGCATATTGACGCGCTGGAGGAATATAACCAGAAGGCGTGAACCCCGGTCACACTCCAAGAATTTTTCAACAATATCCTTAAGAGCGGAGATAACGACAATAACGACGGGGATAACTCGTTAGAAGAATCTGAGGACTATGTGGGAAGTTGCCACATGATCTCTCATTCTCCGTTAACTAACGAAGAAGCTTACTCGGCGATAGAAGACAATATAAAAGAGCTGGGGGAAGGATCGAAGCCAAAACCCTTGGAACCGTCTGACGAGATGATCGACTTGCTACTGAACGAAGCCCGTCAGAAAAGCAAAGCCAATCGAGAGCGCGAGCTGGCTATATTCGAAAAATCCAAACGCCGACTACTGAATGAAAAGGTCGAGGCACCCCAACCGGATCGAAGCATCCCTATCGCCAGCAAAAGCAAGCTTAAATTAAGGAGATGATTCGCTAGGGCCTTGTCAACAAAAATGAAGTTGCCCTCTTTCGGAGGAAATTCTCCTGGCATTATACACCTTAATGAAGCGGACATACATCCTAACTTCTGCTTATACCATCAGAGAATTGCACACCCTACCGAGAAGTGAATAGCCTTTAAAAACTGGTGGCAGGGATATGTTTTCCACCGACAACACGTTCAACGAGTGAAGCGCAAGGCTCGTCGGGAACAGAAAAGCACGACAGATGAGCGCAAAAGAGCCGCTGGCAACTGTCACATAGTCGACACCAAGGGATCGCAAGTCATCACCTTTGGAAGTGACTCTGACGAAGAAATCGCCCTCAGCCCTCTCTTCAAGGAATCCACCTCCGACACAAAAGATGCGAAGATTTGCGAGAAAATCAAGCTGCGTAATCGTATGTTACCCGAAAAATCTCGGACCTATGAACAAATGACCGAAATGTCGTTAAACTACTACCAACCCGCATTGTCCCCAGGCTGACGTGGTGTTTAAAAAAAATAAAAAAACAAAAACAAAAAAAAACGGTATGTCCACAAGCGAAATGGGGATGGATGAAAACCCGAAAGGGCTCCGTGAGTAAAAACAGCAGGGCTACCGGCGAGTTTTGTGAAAACCCGAAAGGGCGAAATCTCGTTAAAAAAAACACTTGTAAGGTCCTCTCGACCTTGTGAGGAGAAAATACCAGCGTGAGATCCTTACGACTCACAAACGAGCAAAACACGCTTAGGGATCCCCACGATTCCTAAGGAGAAATTACACTTGCGAGATCCTCACGACTCATAAGGAGAACCCTCTTATGAGACCCTTACGGCTCATAAGATTCAAAAGCCTTAATCTACAGGGATCTAAACCTGTTCTTAAGCAGTCATTTACCCTAATTTTACCCTACAAGCGGTTCAATATTGACCCTTGTATACAATCCACGGGCACGAATGAACATTTCCCTAATAGAGTCCCATCAGCGACTAGAGATATGCTCACACAGTGAACAAAAACTTATAGGTCCTCTCGACTTGTAAGGAGAAAACACTCTTGTAAGATCCTTACGACTTATAAGAGAACACACACTTAGGAATCCTCACGATTCCTAAGGAGAAAACGCACCTACGAGATCCTCACGACTCGTAGGGAGAAACACCTTTATGAGACCCTTACGGCTCATGAAGTCAAAAGCCTTAGTCGACAGGATCCTAACCCTGTTTGCTAATCCACCTTTGTTCGACGTTGATAGAGGCAAATGATGATTCGCTCCTGGCAATATCCCAGTTGTAGCGATGCTGATTCCTAAATCGGTATCAAATTCCAAGTCCTTTCATGGCAAATGATGATTCGCTCCTGGCAATATTCCAGTCGCAGCGATGCTGATGCTGAGATTGGCACCAGATTCCAAGTTCGACACTCGCGATAAAAAATCAGCGAGCTAAAAATGAATATGAAATAACCGAAATGATGGAGCAACTTGCAATGAAATCAGCAAGTAAAATTGTATGCATACAAAAACAACCGAAATGATTGGGCAACTCGCAATAAAAAACAGCGAGTAAAAAGAAAAATAGCCGAAATGATTGGGCACCGCGAAAAATAGCCGAAATGATTGGGCAATCGCGATTTTCACGATATAAAAAGCTGAAATAATAGAGCATCATGGAAGTACTTAAAAAAATGAAAGAATAAAACTTTTGCCCTGCAGGTGAGGTCATATTGACCCCTGTATACAATCCGTGGGCACAAACAAGAAGGGAACCATATCGTCCCACCAGGCTTTGTCGAAGCGAAGCCAAATCTCGACGGTTCATAAAAAACCTAGAGATAATCTCGACATTCATCGCAATATTGCAGATACAATGTCAACAAATGAAGCGAAGGAAGATCCCTAACTTCAGGGTCTCGACGTCAACATCGACAACTTAGAGACCAACACCAGTGTTCTTCCTCCCTCCAATCAGATGCAGACGCAACGTCAACAAATGGAGCCATGGCAAAATCCCTAGTTCCAAATCTCGACGGTTCACAGACAGCCTAGAGACTACCCCGGAACCATGGTAAAGTTCCCTAGTTCCAAATCTCGACGGTTCACAGACAGCCTAGAGGTTACCAACGACGTTTCTCCTTACTCCAGCAGGATGCAGATGCGACGTCAACAAACGACCATAGGGTCAAAAAAACAGAACCATGGCAAAATCCCCTAGTTCCAAATTTCGACGGTTCATAGACAACCTAGAGACAACCTCGACATTTGTCGCAATATTGCAGACACAATGTCAACAAATGAAGCAAAGGAAGATCCCTAGCTTCAGGGTCTCGACGTCAACACAGACAGCCTAGAGATCACCAACAGCGTTCCTCCTCATTACAGCAGGATTTAGACGTGACAATCAATCTCGGAGCCACGGCAGAGTCCCTAGTTCCAAATCTCGACGGCCATGTTTACAGTAGAGAACAACAATGGCATTCCTCCTCATTCCAGCAGAATTTATACGCGAAAATCAATCTTGGAGCCACGGCAAAGTACCTAGTTCCAAATCTCTACAGCCATGTCTACAGCCTAGAGAACAACAATGGCGTTCCTCCTCATTCCAGCAGGATTCGGACGCGACATCACCAATCGGAGCTATGGCAAAGTCCCTAGTTCCAAGTCTCGACGGCCACATCTACAGCCTGGAGAACCACGACAGCGTTCCTCCTCATTCCAGTAGGATTCAGACGCGACAATCAATCTCAGAGCCACGACAGAGTCCCTAGTTCCAAGTCTCGACGGCCACATCTACAGCCTGGAGACCAACAACGGCATTCTTCCTCATTCCAGCAGGATTCGGATGCAACGTTAACAAAGCGGAGCCACGGCAAAGTCCCTAGTTCCAAGACTCTACGGTCCACAGACAACCTAGAGTCAACCAATGACCTCCCCGCCGGATCGACGCTCCGTCTCGGAAACAAGTCAACCGAGCTCCAGAGAAATTAGTGTCCTTAGCAAATACCTCGATTCAGAGAAATCAGCTTCCTTGACGAGAGCATCGTGATTCGCGTCGACCCACAGAGAAATCAGTGTCTTTGTAGGAATACCTCGATTTGTCTCAACCCCAGGGAAATCAGTTTCCTTGGCAACCTCCTCGATTCAGGGAAATCAGCGTCCTTGACGAGAGCATCTCGATTCGCGTCGACCCATAGAGAAATCAGCGTCTTTGCAGGAATACCTCGATTCGTCTCAACCCTAGGGAAATCAGTGTCCTTAGCAACCTCCTCGATTCAAGGAAATCAGCGTCCTTGATGAGAGCATCTCGAATCGCGTCGACCCGCAAGGAAATCAGTGTCTTTGCAGGAATACCTCGATTCGTTTCGACTCCAGGAAAATCAGTGTCCTTGACAATCTCCTCGATTCAGGGAAATCAGCGCCCTTGACGAGAGCATCTTGATTCGCGTTGACCCACAGAGAAATCAGCGTCTTTGCAGGAATACCTCGATTCGTCTCAACCCCAGGGAAATCAATGTCCTTGGCAACCTCATCGATTCAAGGAAATCAGCTTCCTTGACGAGAACATCCTGATTCGCGTCGACCCATAGAGAAATCAGTGTCTGTAGGGTTCCTAGGCACACTAATGAGGTCTCACAAGTAATCAAACATGGCCAATTAAAATTTTACAAGTGCCGAGAAACCCTAATACGGATCGTTAACTAGATATATATAGGTGATGCGATGCAAGTAAACAACTTTAACTTAAAGGAAAGAAGCTACAACCTTTGTAGATCCGATTCTCCACTTCCTTAGCTCCACGTAGACGTCTCTCCGCTGAATAAATCGGATCTGGGACTCTAGTGTCGGCTTCATCGGAGAAATGGGCGGGCTAGGTCATCGACTACGATGCCGAAGATGATCTACGTCGAGGCATCACAGGATCAAGCTCCCACTTCACCAAGTCATGAAACTTGTGAAGAAAACACCCTATACTACTTGGCAAGAGGTAGAGGATGAAGAAATAGGAAGTTGGTTCACTTTAGAATTGGATTTCTCACTCTTTTACTCAAGATGCCATTAATGGTGGCAAGCTTTCTTCTTGAAGAAGAAGAAGATGATAGAATATGATAAGTGTTATTTTTAAAATGAAAATAATATGAATACTTATCATATATTAAGTATGGTAAAGTGTAGAGAGTAAACTAGGGTTAGGTGAATGGTTAGGTTAAGAGAAGAAAACAAAAATGGTCAAGATTTCAACTTTTCATGAAGCTTCATGAAAGAAACAAAGAAAGCCACCATTTCCATTTTCTTTTCCAAAATAAATAATCAAAATCAATAAATGAATAAGTAAACAAAACCCCAACCATTCATATAACCATGGTTTAATCTTTACACATGCACAAGTTAACATGTATCATCAAACATGATACAATCAAGTGCACACAAAAATATATCACATATACAATGTGCACATCAAGTGAGAAAATCCTTTTAAAGTGAACCAATACTAGTTAATGGAAAGTAATATATCAAATATATAATTATACATTAAATCATTAAATCAACACTTGATTCAATGATCCGGTCATGTCGCACATAACCGACTAGTATCCAATGTATCGACTTATCGAATCAATCTTCGATTCGATAACTAGGTTATATCGCATACAACCAATCGAAACATTCATCGCGAGAATGAAATACGGTATCACATACACGCATTATTCTCGGTCCCGCACATATCTCATATACGCTCTTATTTCGTTTTGCTTGAGCCAGGAAACCTCTGTGTAGGACTCTAAAGACTCGTCAATACGCCGACAGCAGATGATGATCATATCAAGCACTCACAAGCCGCAAGCGGTCTGCTAAACGTAACGGCCACCCGGGTATTGAGCGATCAGAAGATCGACGAGCAAGCCCGCTCACACTCCTGTGAATCCAACCAGTAACACTTACCGTATAGTCCTGTCTGTTCGTCTGATATGTCGCATATCTCGCCTAGGGATGGTAAACGTCAGACTCCAATAGCTCGATAAGTCATGCCGACGTAAGGTCCACAACATTCGTGAAACTACTGATAACTCTTACCAGTATATCACTGCAACCCTGTCCAGGGATTTCCTGTTATGGCCAGTCGAGCATAGCGCAACATCCACCCCCAATACCGGGAGAGACGAATCCCCTCCTATCGCTCATTGCCTCCATGTGAATCGGGACTGTAGCCAAAAACCACCTGTTTGAACGACTCGGTAGAGCCGTGGTAGGGTGGAAATCAAAGCACAGTGGGAGACACACAAGACTCTATGACGATCTCGGGTCAACAGACTAAGCTGTACCAGTGTCACCAGAGAACTACCATCTAACGTGAGGTATAATACCATCTGGGAGTTCTCGGCGAGTCCGTTCAGTGTACCCAGTCTCCACTGAGCACCCGCATATCATCTCTGATGTCAAACACCAATGGATATCGGATCATCCATCGCTCATCACATGGGTCGAGAAGATATACGCTAGTCTACCCTGGAATATCGATGCCCCGTCTCGATATTCCCACGACTAGGAACAATGAAGGATGTACTCATCGACTACCCAGGCCCCACTAGTATGATCTTCATCATAGTCCTGGAAGTCGAGTACAAATCCTAAGGGCTTTATCAACATGTAATCAGAGAGACAGAAAGTATACATGTTAAGATAAAGAGCAACCAGATAGCGTACTATCATGTCAGGCAAGAAAGTCCTACCTATATATATCCCAGCATCCACTACAATATACATCCTATATACAGTAATGGCCTCTAGGGCATACATATAACTAACCATCTCCCACTTGCACTAGGGCCATCTGTAGCAGTGGTTGCAGTATCACATACTCAACCATCCCATATGAGTCTCTCTCTGGGAACAGGCCTTCGTGAATGGATCCGCCGTGTTGTCCTCTGAGTCTACTCTCCTAACCTCGATCACCCTGGAGATCAACTATCTCCATGATCAGGTGATACTTCCTCAGAATATGTCTGGGTCACTGATGGGATCAGGGTTCCTGGGCCAAAGCCACACTTCCATTGTCATATAATGGTAGGAACCTAGTTCATCTTATGAACCAATATACACCCAAACTGCCTCTTTGGTAGTATCTATAATAGCGATGTTACCGGCCTTTATCGTCTAGTTTGCCACGGTATCTGGCTTGGAACTCTTCCAACATACCGTCCCTTTACTGAGGGTAAAGACAATGCCTGCGACTGACATTCAGTCGTCCTTATCACCCTGGAACCTTTCCAGTGATTCTCCCCAGGATCAACTAATACTATCTCACTATAACTAGTGAGAATCCTAACATCCATTTAGATCTATCTCATAGATCCAAAACCTAGGATTTAGGAGGTATCACTTTGATCCTATATGGAGAATCTATGTGATAAGAGGAGATCGACCGATCGTAGCATAGGAAACTCCTTTTCTATCAAGAGTATGTCATCCACCTACTCTACGAGGATCATTACCATACACCATACTACCCTTTTGTACATACAAGGTTCATCTACCATTTTGATGAAGTCAAACTCTTTGACTACCACATCAAAACAGATGTTCCAACTCCGCGATGCCTGCTTTATCCTGTAAAGCAACTTACACACGTTTCCGCTGCTCCCACTATTTACGAAGCCCTCTGGCTGTGTTCTTAATGACGTTCTCTTCTAAATCATTATTTAGAAAAGTAGTCATGGCACCCAACCACCAGATATCGCAGTTATGGTATGTAGCAGTGGCAAGTAGGATCTGGATGGACTTAGGCATAGTCCCTAGAAAAGGTTTCATCATTATCCACACCTGGTTGATGACTAAAACCTTTAACAAGTCTAGCTTTAAAAGTCTCAACTTTTCCATCTACACCAAGTAATCTTCTCAAGATATACTTTCTCCTGGTGGGGATTTAACCCTTCAGATATAGCAACCAAAGTCTATACTTTGTTAGTGTATATGGATTCCATCTCAGATCGCTAAGCATCCAGCCATTCTTACAGAGTCCCTACTCTTGATGGCCTGCTCGAAACTAGTTGGGTCATCATCTCATGATGCATTCCTCGCTCCCACTGTCATCGAGAAACCGAGGTATCTCTCAGGCAGGTGAGGAACCCTACCAGATCGGCGGAGAGGCTGAGGTTCGTCGGGGACTATAGAATCCTTTGGTTCTGTCAAATCATCAACTGCAGTTTTGTATAGCTGGAACCTTTCCAGTTCTACAGAACTGACCTTGCCTCGATCTTGTCCGGATTTTGCTTTAGACATAGGCCAGACAATCCCAAATCTTAACTCGCTTAAGAGATGGGTTCTTCCCATACCATATCTCATATGGAATGGTAGGCAGTGATCTGATTCGAAGCTAATTCAATAGGCATGCAGCTTCTCAAGCGCATAACTCCTAAAAGGAAATAGGTAACTCAGTAATACTCATTATAGAGCACACCATATCTAATATTGTGCGATTGCTCCGCCCCGATACAACGTTGTGCTGTGGTGTATTCAGAGGAGTAACACTGAGAGAGAATCTCATCGTCCTTTAGAATAGTCCATGAATTCTATGCACAAGTATTCTCCTCCCTGATCTTATCATAGGACATAATACTTATACCCGTATTTTGGTTCTCTACTTCCAACTTGTATTCTATGAATATCTCAAAAGCTTCGGACTTATGTTTCAACAGAAACATATGACTGAATCTTGAGAGATTATCAGAGAATATAATGGAGTATAAAGAACCGGTCCTGACATGTGTAGACAGGAGACCTTACATACATCATCATGTATCAGTCCCAAGAGTTCATTAACTCTTTCTCTGTTTCCAATAAACAGGGCTATGGTCATCTAATCTTTGTGACATGACTGGCAGGTTTCACAAGATGTAAATTCAAACTGATTTAAATTTTCATCTAAAATGTAACTTCATCCAGTCGGGTCGCATTGATATGACCTAGTCTACAATGCCTCAAGAAGGATTCGTTCATTTCTGAACTCTTCCTCTTGTATGTGTTCTGTATACTAGGAACTGTAGTTTGATTTAGAACGTCAATGCTTTTAGATAACGTGCCTGAACCGATCAACTTTTGATATAGAAAATGTTCAAAACATTATCCATCAATACAAAATTTTATCATTTCTTTACTAATAAAGAGAATGATATGATTTTGTATATCAGGTTCGGTATCTAATAGCATTTGTTCAGAATCAATGTATTGGTAATACAGGGTGACAGTGACCAACAGACTTGGCTGCAACACTTGCCCCGGTTTCTGTCTCATGAAACTTATCATCCGTTCTCAGTTTTCTACCTTTTTGTAGCCCTATATAACAGATTACATATCTGGGATCCTGATCCGGTATCAAATACTCAGGATGCAGAGAATACTGAGAAACAGTTCTTTGTAATGAACATACCCGAAGGAGATGCATCATATGCACTTTTTTCGTTTGGGCGGCATAGGAATTCCGGTATTCCCCTATTTCCTGCTCTGTCTTATAACAATTATAAGTTGGAGCGGGACCAACGTTCCCCAGCTCAGTATAACAAGCGGGTTCGGTCAATACATCCATATTATTATCTTGATTAAGGCGTGATATGGTCGCTACCTGGAGAGAGAGAGAAGAAAACACTCTGCGTGCGCTCTTGCAAGATTAGATTGGTTATATATTTTATCTAATCAGGATGGCTCCCACTGTTTTTATCAAATCTTCCTTCAAACCTTAAAGGGAAAGACTAGCCGGGATTAATTACACTCTACAAGTTCGCCAATCTTTCAGCCAGGCCAGTGTCGGTACTTTGAGGGAGGTTCCCCGTGCTTTCGCACGGACCTAATTATAGTAAACCTCGTTTTCCCAGAGGCGTAACCCCGTTGACACCTTTCTAGACACCTACTTGATCGGCTAATTGCAAAGTGCAAAACTCTCCCAGGAGTAATAATTACTCGCAGTGGGTATCGGGATCTAACTATCATATAGAAGGCATGCAATCTCATTGCAAATTTTAACACTTGAAACTCCCGATAAAGGTTTTTACCCCTAGCACTTATGACCTTAAGTATGGTCAAAAAATCATAAGTACTAGTCAAGTTCTACCCGTCATTTCGTGATTAATTAGACCCACCCACATGACCCTTAACTAAGGTCAACAAAGTCACGCGACTGTCCTAACTAATCGCATCATATGCTGTGTAGGAAGACATCACTTAGCTACCGTACACTGTGCCTTAACTAAGGTCAACAAACACAGCACGAATACTAAGTACTCTACTTCCTAAAATGACGGAGGGTTGCGAATGGTTTTTATGAAAACCTTTAACGCTTTGAACTTGATCTCGTTGCGGAATCAAATGGTTTTTAAATGGAATGTTTTTGAGGTTTTTCTAGTTTTGTTAAAGGGGTCACTCCCGGTGAAGGGATCGTCGGCCTTTTCCTCGTCGAATGAGGTGCGGGATATATCATATATATCACTGTGCAAAGCAAAAACTATAGAAGCAATCAAAAGACAAACCGAGTGCTGTAGCATCTGCCAGTTATTGCTAAAGGAGTCACTCCCGGTGAAGGGATCTCGGTTCTTTCCTTATCGAATAAGGTGCAGGATGTTCTACAAGGAACACCGCGATGCAAAGCAAGAACTGTAGCTACCTGTTTTATTTTGAAATTCGATTCCACAACATCAATTAGGTTTATTTTCTTTCATTAAACTTATTAATGAATATCCCATCATTTAAGTCCACCTAATCATCACAGATAAATATAACGTACGCTTATGCCATCCGCATTCGCTTCGATGTCCCGTCTGCACCGTTAGGTTAGGTAACTAACGGCAGAGCGGGGCAGGGCTAGCGCGGGTGTAAAACATAAGTAACATCTATATAATATATCATATATACTATATATTATATCTATCACAGAACATCACATGATCACATCACAGATAACGCAGCAAAAAATATCATATGAAATTTTGGATATACTAGGACGTCCGTGTTTTTAATACGAGCCAGTATAAAACACGGATTCCACGGTCGCGGTGAATAGCCAATCCCACACCTTTAGACCCCTACGAGAGCGGCAAGCAACCCTACCAATTCTAGGGTTAGGAGACCCGAACTCGACTCCTCGAGATGGTCTCCCACTGGACCCTAGAACCCGGTTACTTGTGCTCCCCTGCTTGGGTCTATCCTAATGCGGAAAAGTAAATAATATACAATGGGTGACATCTTCCGCAACCTGGAAGTGCCCTAATAAAAGAATATTACATACAAGTTTTTACATGAATGAAAATGAAAAACACTCATCTCACATAAAAAACCCCGGCTATTCGAACACGATGATCCAATATAACATATCCAGCAACACATAACATCACATGTCATCAACGTAAGTAAATATGCCCATCCCAATTGTCGTTGACATATAGTAACGAAACCGGCGATATCACATATTACACTTACGGTCACAGAAAAGAAAGTGTAAAACTACAACAATTGAAATCCGCAACCTCTTTAGACATCGCATGCCTAATCAAATGAAATACTTAGACATCGCATGCCTAACAATTATAAACCCCGCATTTTAGTCTCATTATCGAAAACACTTTTCAATATCATGTCGGGCAATTCAACAGGATTCCCGAAAAACTGATCGAATGCTCGTCGCAAACTTTAGTAGGCGGCCGCACCCCCGATACCGTCGACGAAGTGCACCAAGGCGGAACACCGTTGCCGCGAGCACCCGGACGGATGCTTTCGACGACGAGGTTCTCCTACAGTCACTTAGTCGGGGCTATGGGGTGAGGCTGTCTATTAAGTTTACCCGGCGAGTATCCGCGTACGCTACGTGATTGCGACGGACTTTTGATCACATCAAAATTCCGTGGCAACCGATCAAGTGAGACGAAACTGCAATGTTTATAACATTCAATCAGTTATCTCATAACTGTTTGCGAATTCCAAGTATTGTATCACATTCCGGATAAATAGAAAATGTTAAAACTTTCCGATCGAACAATCGAACACCCAAGTTTTCCCGATACAGCTCAACACATTAAATAAGTCTAAAAACATTCAGTTCATGCCTCAGTACCAACGGTCCAGCCGTAGAAGGGTCAAGCCAACGCCTCACATGTAGCACGCTGTACTGCCCCAAACCCTAAGGTTCAAAAGGCAGTTCAAGACGGTCACATAATCGAGTTAAGGTTTGTTGTCTTCTAGAGGGACCATCGCATTACTTGCACTACTTAGAACGTCGTTAAACTATGGAAAAGTCCGACAATTGGAAATTTCCCGGCAGGGGAAAAAGTTGGTATTTATATCCGGTCGAACTTTTTAACATATTCAAAAATTACCCGGAAAAACATACTGACAAAATTAGACAATCCGATCGAAACACCGAGTCCCCAATACAACCCAGAAAACTCAACTCTTGAGTTCAGATTAAAAATTCCCAGAAAATACAGGAACAAAATATAAGAGTTACTGTGTAAAAACCAATAGGAGAAGCGACAAAGTTGCCGCGGAACCGCCGCATTAGGCATGCTAATGCCGCGGTTCCGCCGCACTTTAATGGAATCAAGTTATCGAACTTCACAGTAATTCATAGAAATTCCTGCTTCGTTTTCTGCATATTTTTAATTCTAAAAAATCCCCGAATTTCAAAAATGTACAGAGAGCATTTTTTGGGTTTGGGTTTTGGTTCGATCGGACTTCTAACTCCGTCTACGCATCGCCTAAGGCTCTAGCTAGGCTCTGATACCACTGTAGGGTTCCTAGGCACACTAATGAGGTCTCACAAGTGATCAAACATGGCCAATTAAAATTTTACAAGTGCCGAGAAACCCTAATACGGATCGTTAACTAGATATATATAGGTGATGCGATGCAAGTAAACAACTTTAACTTAAAGGAAAGAAGCTACAACCTTTGTAGATCCGGTTCTCCACTTCCTTAGCTCCACGTAGACGTCCCTCCGCTGAACAAATCGGATCTTGGACTCTAGTGTCGGCTTCATCGGAGAAATGGTCAGGCTAGGTCATCGACTACGATGCCGAAGATGATCTACGTCGAGGCATCACAGGATCAAGCTCCCACTTCACCAAGTCATGAAACTTGTGAAGAAAACACCCTATACTACTTGGCAAGAGGTAGAGGATGAAGAAATAGGAAGTGGGTTCACTTTAGAATTGGATTTCTCACTCTTTTTCTCAAGATGCCATTAATGGTGGCAAGCTTTCTTCTTGAAGAAGAAGAAGAAGATGATGATAGAATATGATAAGTGTTATTTTTAAAATGAAAATAATATGAATACTTATCATATACTAACTATGGTCAAGTGTAGAGAGTAAACTAGGGTTAGGTGAATGGTTAGGTTAAGAGAAGAAAACAAAAATGGTCAAGGTTTCAACTCTTCATGAAGCTTCATGAAAGAAACAAAGAAAGCCACCATTTCCATTTTCTTTTCCAAAATCAATAAATGAATAAGTAAACAAAACCCCAACCATTCATATAACCATGGTTTAATCTTTACACATGCACAAGTTAACATGTATCATCAAACATGATACAATCAAGTGCACACAAAAATATATTACATATACAATGTGCACATCAAGTGAGAAAATCCTTTTAAAGTGAACCAATACTAGTTAATGCAAAGTAATATATCAAATATATAATTATACATTAAATCATTAAATCAACACTTGATTCAATGATCCGGTCATGTCGCACATAACCGACTAGTATCCAATGTATCGACTTATCGAATCAATCTTCGATTCGATAACTAGGTTATATCGCATACAACCAATCGAAACATTCATCGCGAGAATGAAATACGGTATCACATACACGCATTATTCTCGGTCCCGCACATATCTCATATGCACTCCTATTTCGTTTTGCTTGAGCCAGGAAACCTCTGTGTAGGACTCTAAAGACTCGTCAATACGCCGGCAGCAGATGATGATCATATCAAGCACCCACAAGCCGCAAGCGGTCTGCTAAACGTAACGGCCACCCGGGTATTGAGCGATCAGAAGATCGACGAGCAAGCCCGCTCACACTCCTGTGAATCCAACGAGTAACACTTACTGTATAGTCCGGTCTGTTCGTCTGATATGTCGCATATCTCGCCTAGGGGTGGTAAACGTCAGACCCCAATAGCTCGATAAGTCATGCCGACGTAAGGTCCACAACATTCGTGAAACTACTGATAACTCTTACCAGTATATCACTGCAACCCTGGCCAGGGATTTCCTGTTATGGCCAGTCGAGCATAGCGCAACATCCACCCCCAATACCGGAAGAGACGAATCCCCTCTTATCGCTCATTGCCTCCATGTGAATCGGGACTGTACCCAAAAACCACCTGTTTGCACGACTCAGTAGAGCCGTGGTAGGGTGGAAATCAAAGCACAGTGGGAGACACACAAGACTCTATGACGATCTCGGTTCAACAGACTAAGCTGTACCAGTGTCACCAGAGAACTGCCATCTGACGTGAGGTATAATACCTTCTGGGAGTTCTCGACGAGTCCGTTCAGTGTACCCAGTCTCCACTGAGCACCCGCATATCATCTCTGATGTCAAACACCAATGGATATGGGATCATCCATCGCCCATCACATGGGTCGAGAAGATATACGCTAGTCTACTCTGGAATATCGATGCCCCGTCTCGATATTCCCACGACTAGGAATAATGAAGGATGTACTCATTGACTGCCCAGGCCCCACTAGTATGATCTTCATCATAGTCCTAGAAGTCGAGTACACATCCTAAGGGCTTTATCAACATGTAATCAGAGAGACAGAAAGTATACATGTTAAGATAAAGAGCAACCAGATAGCGTACTATCATGTCGGGCAAGAAAGTCCTACCTATATATGTCCCAGCATCCACTACAATATACATCCTATGTACAGTAATGGCCTCTAGGGCATACATATAACTAACAGTGTCTTTGCAGGAATACCTCGATTCGTCTCAACCCCAAGGAAATCAGTGTCCTTGGCAACCTCCTCAATTCAGGGAAATCAACATCCTTGACGAGAGCACCTAGATTCGCGTCGACCCGCGGAGAAATCAGCGTCTTTGCAGGAATACCTCGATTTGTCTCAACTCCGAGGAAATCAGCGTCCTTGGCAAAAATCTCGATTCAGGGAAATCAGCGTCCTTGACGAAAGCATCTCGATTTGCGTCGACCCGCAGAGAAATCAGCGTCTTTGCAGGAATACCTCGATTCGATTCAACTCCGAGGAAATCAGCATCCTTGGCAACCTCCTCGATTCAGGGAAATCGGCGTCCTAAACGAGAGCATCTCAATTTGCGTCGACCCGCAGAGAAATCAGAGTCTTTGCAGGAATACCTCGATTCGTTTCAACTCCAAGGAAATCAGTGTCCTTGGCAAAATCTCGATTCAGGGAAATCAGCGTCCTTGGCGAGAGCATCTCGATTCGCGTCGACCCGCAAGGAAATTAGTGTCTTTGCAGGAATACCTCGATTCGTCTCAACTCCGAGGAAATCAGTGTCCTTGGCAAATACCTCGATTCAGGGAAATCAGCGTCCTTGACGAGAACATCTCTATTCGCGCCGACCCGCAGAGAAATCAGTGTCTCTACAGGAATATAAAACGTCAGCAAAGCGGAGCCGCGGCAAAGTTCCCAGTTCCATGACTTGGCGGTGCAAAGAAAACCCAAAGTCAACCCTCGATCTTCCTGTTGAAGCAATGCTTTGACTCGGGAGTAGGTCAACTCATCAATCACTTACGAGTGCTCTCGATTTGTAAGGAAGAAAATTCTCTTGTGAGATCCTTACGACTCTCAAGAGAAAACACACTTAGGAATCCTCACGATTCCTAAAGAGAAAATACACCTATGAGATCCTCTCGACTCGTGGGGAGAAAAAATCTTTATGAGACCCTCACGGCTCATAAAGTTGAAAAGTCTTAGGCGGCAGATCTGAACCTGTTTCCTAAGCCATCGCTTCTTATCTCGATTCAGGGAAATCAGTGTCCTTGGTGAGAACCTCTTGATTCGTTTTGACCCGCAAGGAAATCAATGTCTTTGCGAGAATCTCTCGATTCGTCTCAACTTGCGGGGAAATTAGTGTCCCTACGCATAAAGAAAATTCTCTTGTGGGATCCTTACGATTCTCAAGAGAAAACGCACTTAGGAGTCCTCACGACTCCTAAGGAGAAAAGACACCTACGAGATCCTCACGATTCGTAGGGAGAAAAGCCTTTGTGAGACCCTCACAGCTCATAAAGTTGGAAAGTCTTAGGCAACAGATCCTAACCCTGTTTCCTAAGCCATCGCTACCTTATAAAGAATTCAAGATGAACTGTTATCGACCATCTACGGGCCACACTTGCCAAATCTATATGCCACTGAAATGGAGAAGTTACTCATGAGCATATAAACCACTTCACGTCAGAGTAAAACATAAAGAAATAGAAGGGTGCGGCTCATGGAGCTGAGGTTTGGAATTATATCCCTTAAGAATCGAGATTTGAGTCAATGATAAATGACGATGTTTGTGTCCGCTCGTTATCTTCTCAGATCAAGATTTTGAAAATTATATACCAACCCAAAACTGTTCATACGCTATGAATTACTCTGCACTACTTCACCCACGTATATACTTACGTGGGCAAAGTAGTGGGGGGCATTTGTTCTCGCCGAAAAATTTCTGCGCAAAATAGCCTAAGGTATCAAATGACAGCGATACGTTTAAGAAAATATGAACCAGTATTTTCCGGGCTGTATTTTGACAAATTCCCGAACGTGAAACAGCTAAATTCTGATGGTATCGAAAGAGTCTCGAAAAAGCCTTTGATTTGATATATTATGGGCTTTATAATTCATCCGGGATCAAAAGTTATGAGCAAATATGCTATGCACGTGTAATCTAAGGAAGAAAATGCGAACCAGTATTTTCCAGGCTGCATTTTGACAAACTCCCGAATGTGAAACAGATAAATTCTGATGGTATCGAAAGCGTCTCGAAAAATCCTTCGATTGATATATTATTTGCCTCATAATTCATCCGGGATCAAAAGTTATGAGGTATCACTTGCTCACACGTAACCGGGCGTCACGTGCCCACGCGTGACCGGGCATCACATGCAGACACGTGACCATTTACAGGAAAACCCTGTAGGCACTGAATAAAATAAATAATTGGAAATAATTAACACGTGCCAACACGTGATGGGCCTTTAAAACCACTGAAAAGAGTTAAAGGTATAATAAAATGACAAGGAAAAACCCCAATGGGGCATCACGTGCCAACACGTGACCAAGGGTCACGTGCTGACACGTGATAATTTCTGAGTTCTTTCAAACAACAGAATAAATTCTGGTTAAATGCATAATCAGGGGGTCACGTGCCAACACGTGATGGGTTCCTAAACATCTATGAATTAATAGAATTAAATTCTAATTAAGAGGGAATCAAAAATCCTAACTGGAAAAATATTTCTCTAAATCTTTCCAAACAAAAAGATGGTGCTCTGTATAATGGAGCACCGTTGGATTAAAAATCCAATGGTGATTAAAAATCATCAATTTATGGAAATATTCTATATAAGGAAAGATTTCCCTAAAATTCACCAAGAATAACAAATAGAATATCTTTTGGATTAAAAATCCAATGGTGAATAAAATTCACTGAGTGATCTAAAAGATCATCTTGGTTACAAAATCAATTAAAATATTTCAATGAAAGATTTACTAAACAAATTGATTCTTTTATTTCTCCTATAAATAAAATCCAAGAGAGAAGGAAAAAGGGGGAAGAGGAGGAGAGAGAAAAAAGAAGAGAATTTAATTCTCCAGAGAGAAAAAAAGGTCTCTTGAAAAAAGAAAGAAACCCTAGATGAGAAAGGGAAAAGAGATCTAAGTTCCATAAAACAAAGAGAATTTAATTCTCAATTTAAGAGTTTAACTCTTCTGAATAAGAACTTAGTTCTTCCTTTGGTTGAAGATCTGCAGAAGCAGATCTCCCCACAAGTTGAGAATTTAATTCTCATCGGGAAGATTCTGCCATGCAGATCCAAAACTTAGAGGGAGAATTGAGTTTAAGGAATTTAATTCCCCCAAATTCATAGGAATTTAATTCCTCCAAAACATAGCTAGGGTTTAACCCTATATGAGAATTTAATTCTCCCAAATTCATAGGAATTTAATTCCTCCAAAACAGAACTAGGGTTTAACCCTACATAAGAATTTAATTCCTCCATATACAAAGGAATGTAATTCCTCTAAAACATAATTAGGGTTTAACCTTACAGAGAATTTAATTCTTAAAACAAGAGACTTAAAGCTCTCCATGCACGTAAAGAACTTGGTCACGTGGTAACACGTGACCCCCATTCTCAATGAGCAGAAAAGAGAGAACAAAACTAGGTCACGTGTTCCCACGTGACCCTTAAACAGGCTCATCAAAATGAGAAAGAACAAGTCTGGAGGCAATGCCCCACGTGCCCCCACGTGACCATATAACAAGTTCCTTAAAATGAGAAAGAAAAACTTGGAGACAATGCCTGAATACCCATCAAGTGCCAACACGTGATGTCCTGAAGACTAAAAGTGTTTAACACTTATTTGAATACTCTGAGAACAAAACAAAGGAAGACTGGTCCCCACCTTCAGAGGCCTCACATGGTCTCACGTGACCAATCCAATTTTAGTGTTTAACACTACTTTAAGCGTCTCGTCCTTAGTGTTTAACACTATTTTCAGCATATCACGTGGGAGAACGTGATCGCCAAGTATCCTCTAGTGTTCAACACTATTTTAAAGCCAAGCTTATCCCAAATTGGTTAAGTTTTCCAGAGACAAATCTCCCCTTCAACTGGACCTCAAAATTGGTCAGTTCATATGATATGCAAAGTAAAGTCCAGAGCTATAATGAATGGTTAGTGCTCAGCCAAAGACAAAATGTTGTCAGAGCCCCCAAACCCTATTTAGCATTGCTAAATAATAGGGGGCTGAACCCGGACAAATGTTCAATAGTCCAAGAAAGGGCCAACATTTCAAACCTAATTGGACTTAACCCAAGTTGGCCATAAGTCCTCAATTCAGATTTAACTGAGCCAATGTGCTCATAATCCAATTAATTGATCTTAGTTCCAAATTGAACTACAGATCCCCAATCAACTTTGGTTCAAGGGTACATCTCTTCACTCCTTTGATATTTGTCATTGTAATCCTTCAACGTCTTCAGAGAGGTGACGGGTCACGATAACCACACACTTCAAAGACTATGACGTCTCTAAACTGGACTGTGGGGTCCTTAAACTCATGGACTATGATGTCCTTAACCTTGACTGTGAGGTCTTTAAACTTGCAGACTATGATGTCCTTAACCTTGACTGGGAGGTCTTTAAACTCATGGACTATGATGTCCTTAACCTTGACTGTGAGGTCTTTAAACTCACGGACTATGATTTCCATAACCTCGACTGCGATGTCTTTAAACTAACATTGGACCACCATGTCCTTAAACTGGTAATTGACCGCAAAGTCCCTAAACTAGAACAATAGAGCCCAAATACTCTTTTGTTGGATCTAAATGATCCCGTTAAGTAGATCTTAGTCTAAAATTAGACTAACGTATCCTTAACAAATGGTTAAGTTGACCTTAATTTAAAATTAGACTAACGTGTCCTTAACAGACTGTTAAGTTGATCTTAGTCTAAAATTAGACTAACGTATCCTTAACAAACGTTTAAGTTGATCTTAGTCTCAAATGAGACTAACGTATCCTTAAACCCAACCCCCAAACCCAAATCTAAGAAAATACGGATTTGGATTAATCCACGCCCTACGGGCGACAACATAAATTAGTCTCCGTATACAATCCACGGGCAACCAAAAATAAAACAAACATACATGATACGAAGTGACCATCTGGAGAAGGAGAAAGTGGTTACCGCGATGTGGTAGCGTAATTAACTGCAGGGGCTTGTGCCTGCAGGGAAGAGCGTCCCCACAATCAAAAACCCCTCACAATGAGGGGGAATCTGACGAAGTCTGCTACATCGGCCGCATCCGTTTAAACCTCCGATACTTGGCGTCATAAATCAACTTGGCATCTTCGGAGAGGTGGACGGATAGCACCAATTAGCATCTGCCCCCAAATTCAGGCATGACGCATGTCTTCCCGGTTTTCGGCGGTGAACACTCACAAACTCCAAATCCAATCTTTACCCATTATTCCTTGGCCAATATAGCATGGATCTTGGAGAAAAGAAGCTAATTTGGGAGGCTAAGTTTGCAAGTTGGATCTACAAATTGTTAGGTATAAATCTTAACCTATGGTTTAATTGTTGGATAATTACTTCAATATAAACTAATTAGGTGCTTAACTATGATTTTAATTGCAAGTTTAAAATTCAAGATTTGGGTTTGGATCAAGTTAGGGGTTTTGATCATTTGATTATGGTTGTGAGATGTAGTTTAACATCTTAAGGCATGCAAAACTTAATCTTATTGTTAAATTACTAATTGTTACTTGTAAATTGTTCTAATTAAGATATTTTGCAAACTAGGTTTTTAGGATTTATGTAATTAGATGAAATTAAAATCTAGTAAAGGTTTGTGTGGCTTAATTAAGTTGTTAAGTGATTTTTGTGGCCACTAGATTTGTTAAAACATTTAGATTTGAGTTAAAATGGAAATTGATGATTACTAGGTTTTTGGAATAAATCGATTTTAAATTAAGTTTGAGGTTTTGATGATATACACCCTATTTCATATATATATTAGTGTGTGTGAATGCGCGATTAGTGCGATTGGGTTTTTTGGTTTGGTAGTTGCCACGTATAACGACCCTAGTTGTGGTTTGTGGCATTGTCGCTAGCGCGTTTTGTGCACCAAGAGCATGCGCGTTTAGTTAGTACGCGTGGTTGAGTTTTATTGTTTGTGTCCACGATTATTTATATTTATTCTCTTATTTCCTTGTGTACGTTTCTAAGATCGGGTGCAGATGCGTCGGATGTGGCACGGAAATGACAGAGCTGAAATCCGATCAGATTAGTCGAGGCGTCCAGGTGAGTAGATGTATATCTACGGGGGAAGTCGGGTGGATGGCGTATAGCACCCCCGTAATTTCGTAAGATATGATGTGTTTATATATGTATACATATGTGTTATTGCGAGATATGAATACTTAGCAAGAAAGGCATTTAGGAGACCACGGGTTGGATTTAGTGTAATGGGAAGAAAGTGCTTTAGTTTAACTTCTTAGTCGCGAAACCCTCAAGTAAAGGTTGACACACACACACACACACACATGCACACACGTGATATGATTTTTGGGTGTGTGTGTGTGTGTGTGTGTGTATGTATGTATGTATGTATGTAGATGCGTTGGTGTGTATATATATACATATACGTATACACAGATGATGAGCCCTGTATATGATACTTGGAGATGAGTCGATATGATCGGGCATGATGCCGTGAGTTGTGATATGTGATTGGGTCATGATATGGTACAACATGATATTATAGCGGATCGTTGAGCGATGTGTTTTCATACACACGAGGATATATGTTTGATGATATTGGGATGTGCTAGATTTTAGAAAGGTGCCCCTAATTCATAATTTTACGGTGATGATACCATATGAATAATGAGGCATATGCGATATTTGACTCGTACCCCGATTTTAGGATGCCGTACGATGGATTTTACCGTACGAGTTATAGATATGATGATTGATCCGCACTCTTGACTCGAGAATGTCGTACTATGTATTTTACCGTACGTGACGCTATTGAGGCGAGATCGCCGATTACTAGATATATTAACTCGGACTTTAGGTATTTTTTCTTACCCTTTCGACCGGGCTCGAGTCATACTTATTTTCAAAACTAATGCATTGTGAGTATTTTTAAAGACAGGCCGAGAGATACTACGGATTTTTCAAAAGACGTATCTTTTCTCAAGGACCCCGTAGCCCCTATTTTTTCTAAAACCACGATTCGTGCTATTTCAAACACCAAAAGCTGTATGACTCGTATATGGATAGGTATATTCTTCAATGTTGCGGTTACTATGTAAGTCTACGCTAGCGCCCCGGCCGTCGAACGACGCCAAATGCGGAACAAAAACTTTTAAACTGGCGCTATCGTATACTTTAACCCGGATCTGCCATTATTGCTAAACTAACAAACTGTAAAGAGTGTAGAAAGGTTATACCGAACGATCCGAGTCCTTCGTTCTTTAACCATCATCCCACGCTCCGTTGCGGCTGCTCCGATCTCGTCGATCTCCGATATCCTTGTCGAGGTGGCACCGCATCACTGATTCTTTAAACGGGCTCCCGCCTCTGACTCGAGGCAACTCGATCGTCAAGTTTGCTAAAAGAGACGACCAAGAATGATGTAGAGAATGAGTAGATGACTTTGTCTCACTTCGTCTAAGTCCGTGGACGATCGGTTAATGAAGTTGCCGAGGGAATCGGGTGATGGAATGAAATGAGCTGTGAATTCCATACACCCCAAAAATCTATCATATCTTTTAAACAAATGAATCAAGTAACCAAATGAGAGAGGGGAGGGGCCTTTCTTATATAGAGAAGGAGGAGGGTGAGTGTAGGAGAGGGGAGAGGTAACCATAAGATGAAACCTTCTCACTAAATATCCTAAGGTTAACAAAACCCATTAAAGCTAAAGAATGAGTCATAATGAAACATTGAATCAAAAAACCTAGTCACCAAAAACATTAATGACACCATTAATGCACTAATGACTCACCATGTCAAGTCACTCTCTCTAGAATCTTCTAGAAGAATCCACACTCATCTCAAGAAAAGATAAACCCGTCTCTAACCAAATGTTAAAAGACGGCTGATAGAAAACTGGAAACTGGCAACTTCCAAAAGTGATCCTGAAACGAATTTCAGGATAACCCCGAAACTGTATAAATATACCCGTATTTGTATTACGACCGAATACAAATTCAACTGAGACAAAGATATTATACCTACTCAATATAATACTCGGATCCGGCTTAAACCAAAGCCGACCAGTATCATCTGCCCGAAAAATAACACGTGCGTAAACGCACGTGCATTTTCCGAACCCTGCCATAAAACCATACGGCCTCTACAACGTTTCGCCCGAACTTGGGAAACTGTCTGTGGGGGACTCTAATGACTCGTCAGTACCCTGGCAGTGGGTTTAACCACAAACCGTCGGCGGCACTAGCAATGCGTAACGGCTGCCCACGGACTGACCTCAAGGGAGACCGATGAGCGCACTCAAGGGAGGCCGATGAGCGAACTCATCCAGAAACCCTACTGAGCCTAACAGTGACAATGTATATACAGTCCGGTCCGTTCGTTAATGAGTATCGCATATCTGCCTAGGGGGCTAGTAACGTCAGACCCCAAATAGCAGTATAAGTCGTGTCGGAGTGAAGCCCAATAACACCCTGAGATACTACTGGAGTACCTACCAGTAAATCTCCTGCCACGGCCGTGGGCTTTGTGTAATGGCTCTCCTAGACACAGCACGATCTCGCCCCCAATACCGGGAGAGACGAATCCCCTGCCGATCCGCTCACGTGCCTCCATATGGCTCGGGACTGTACCCAAAAGCTACCTGTTTGCACGACTCCTTTGAGCCGTGGTAGGGTAGAAATCAAAGCACAGTGGGAACTCACACGAGACAAATGACGACCTCAGGTCGATGAACTAACCTGTACACATGTCACCAGGGAACTGCTATCTGACGATAGATATAATACTAACTAGCAGATTCCCGGCGAGTCCTGTCCGGTGTACTCATAACCCAATGAGCACCTGTATACATCTTAGGTGATCCAACTGACACCAGTGGCTTGTGAGACCGGCCACCGCCCCTCGTCGGGGTCTCGACTGTATACACTAGTCTACTCCGGAGTATCGATGCCCTGTCTCGAAACTCCCACGACTAGGGACCACAATTAAGGATATGCGTATAAACTACCCAACTCTCACATATATGATCGCCATCATATTGTTGGTAGTAAAGAAAGATCCTAAGGGCTCTATCAAAGTGTAACATGCAATCAGTCACCTGAACATGTACACGACTGATAAAGGCAAACCAGATAGCATACTATCATCTCGAGTAAGACTGTTCTACCGGTATAGGTCCTCCGCAATCATTGCAATCACGTACCTGCGATCCAATAATTGACTATGAGGGCACTATCTCCAACAATCTCCCACTTGCACTCAAGGCTAATATTGCGATGTCGACTACTCACAGCCCGTGTGAAACCGAACATCCAACTCCTCTACTAATCAGTTCACAAAGCCCGTTTGTAAAACTATTGTGTTCGAGAAATAGCCTCGGTGAGTGGATCCGCCTAGAAGTTTCTTTCTGAATCTCTCTTAATCTCAAGTTCGCGGAGAAAGCCATCTCCCGAATTGAGTAATACTTGTCTTAGAATACGTCTGGATATCTGATGGGACCTTAGTTCATAAATGAACTCCATATCCAAACTTCTTAGACTGTATAGATCACTGAACCTAATCAGTATCCGGCACCATGCCACCCACAGTATCCTCTTGGACCACCTGTCCATAATACTGTCCCTCGTCAGAGGGAAAACTAAAACTCTGACAATCACTCTGTCATTCATGTCACCTTTGAAGCCTGGAATGATAACCGTCTCCCGAAAGAGGCTGCCGTCATCAAATCCGTAGAACATGTACTTATGTTCTAAAACTGCTTCCTTATATTTCTCCAGGATTGGATTAATACAAACTTATTGCATCTAGTGCAAAACCAACATTTGGTGTGGTACTTGACATCTCATGATTGACTCAATTGCCTAAGCAAGTGATCTGCCAATCATGCTCATCCCTCTCCCCTTTAGTCTGTACGACACCTTTAGAGAGGGTGACTCCATCACCTGCAGGTACACCACCATGCTAGGAGTTAACTATTCCAAAAACCATTAGAATATCTGTCAAAGTACCCACATTGGGAAACTACCCAAATCCAGATCTAAAACCATAGATCTAGAAACCAGAATGTCAAATATTATATCCATATCCTGTCTGGAGAAACAACTGTGTGACGACCACAGTCCAACCGATCGTAGTATAGGAATTTTACTTCCTACTCTGTGTATGTCATCCAGATACCATGACATCACACCCTACTACCTTCTTAACCGATCCATCCCTTATTCTGATTGAAGTCAAACCCATGACTGTCACATCAAAATTAAATGATCTATCTCCGCTATAACTGCTCTAGTCTATAAATAGACATAAGCTACTTGCCCACCATGCTTCCGTTGCTCCCACTGACTACGACAACCCTCCTACCGGGTCTCATAACCTGGAACAACAGTAGTGTCAAGTCTGGGTAGATAAGAACCTCCCTGTCACCGTCCTTGAGCCTACCGAAGTACCTCTCGGGTGTCTGAGGTTACCTACCATACCTGTGGAGTGGCTATTGGAATGTCAAACCTGATTGAATATATAGGTCCTATTAAATTTTCCGTAATCGTTCGCGGTTCTGAAATCTCTTCCAGTTCTACCATACTCCCACTACTGTTTTCTGAAAAAGATCCATTTTTACTAAAACTGTGGCAAGTCAAGAACAATATCACTATTGATCTTCCAAATGGTAGAATATCAACCCTCGTCATAGCCAGGGTCAACCCACAAACAGCCACTACAGAAACGTGCCCTGAGTTATCCAGTGTCTGGTTTTAAGCATAAGCTGGACAACTCCCCGTACCTTAACATCTTTTAAGGTACGATCCATTCTATATCCAATATAGAAACTTTGGCACTTATTTAATTGGAACCAAGATTCAATCCATGCAGCTATCTCCAGTGCATATCAACTTAATGGAAAGAGGTTAATCAGCATTACTCAACTTAGGAATCCATCCAATTATGAGTAACCTGAAAAAGAAACACGTTTCTCAAAACCATCACTATTATCTGAATACCAATCACAAGAATCTACATCTTCGATCTCTTTGAAGAATCCCGATACTTGTGACATCTGGTTCTCTACTTTATTCTTATACCCACAACTTCTCAAAACTTAGACCTTGTATTTCTACGAAACACTCGTCTAAATACTAGAGAAGTTATAAGTAAATAGAACATAGTACGAGGACCTACCCCTTTGTCCTGATGGACACTGGACAACATACAATACTCTGTATAAGTCCGCTGAGTTAAACAACTCAAAACCTGTGCGTTGTAGGTGGAAAACTGTACCATGGCGATTTTCTCAAATATCACCAATTACAACGAATTCCGATATAATGAGGATGATCACCTAATTCCCAATATCTTACTCCCACTCATCATCTGTAAAACCATACAGATATGAGAATGAAACCTGGTAAATACATACCCTTGGAGTAAGTGTCTAATCGGGAAAACAGTTTTTCTTTTAACAATGCACTGAAACATGAAAATGTTTCTTAGGGGTATCCTGGTATTCATAGCACTGCCTCTTCCATAATCCAATTCATGACTTCAACCGTATATTTTATTGCCATCTCTCCAAATCCCTTTATTTGTCTTTAGTCGTTACCTTCTGTACACCATCGTTACGCTAAATGGTTTTCTTTCTTCACTACCGTTCGGCACCAGCCTAAGGTTTGGAAAAAGACTATCCAGTAAGCATAATAGGTGTACCCTCCTAAACCAAGGAGTACTCTCAACTGAGAGAAGGTGATGATAAAAGACAACTGAATAATACCTTATTCTTTTAAAGGTGAATTAGGAGTGGCGATGAAGTACGCGGTTTTGGTCGTGAATGATAACAGTCGCAATTTACTTTGCCCTCTTTCTAATCCCTTTATTTTGTCTTTACATATTACCTTCTGCACACCCTACTTAGGCTAATTGGTTTTCTTCATTCCCTACCTTTCGGCACCAGCCTATGGTTTGGAATAAGACTATCCAATAAGCGTAATAGGTGTACTCTCCTAAACCAAGGAGCTCTCGCAACCTGAGAGAAGGTGATAATAAAAGACAACTGAATAAACCAATTCTATTTCTCCTGAACCTGGATCCATCCTCGAAGAAGTCCTTTCGAGTTCGTATATAACCATACGATGGATCTATCCAATGGACGTGGATATCCGTAGTAATACGGGTGTTCTGAGAAATGCAAAGGGTAAAAGAAGGAGTGGCAATGACTTATGCAACTCAGACAATCCAAAGGCCAGTATTTTAAGAAGGTTCGGTCAACCTGGTCACTGAGTCATAGTCTAGGGTCGGTCAAAGGTCGCTGCCAGAGAGAGAGAGAAAAGAAACACTCTGCGTGCACTCTAACCTAGATCAGAATGGTCATCACTTTATCTAATCCGGAAACCTCCCACTGTCCTGTCAAATTCTCCTCCAAACCTCAAGAAGAATCAATCGGAATCACCCGAAGAGTAAACCAACTCATCAGTGGGAATCGGGATCCAACTCTCATCGTATGATAACGTGACGGAATCCACTCGCGCTATCACACTCCAGAAGGTATGCGCATGCCTGGCAAGTTTCAGTTTCTTTAGAAACTCCCGATATGATTTTTGCCCCATGCTCTTATGACCTTGGCGAAAGTCAACAAATCATAAGTCACATGTCAAGTTCTGCCCGTCATTATCTTGTTACTTTGAAACCACCCGTACATACCCTTGACGAAAGCCAACAAGGTAATACGACTGTCCCAAACCAACACATCTATCTATGCAACAAATGAATACCCCAGCAACTACCAAACACTATGCCTTGACGAAAGCCAACAAACATAGCTTGAATATTACTGACCATCCATAAGAAACGACGGAGGGCTACAGCTGGTTTTTGGCGAAAAACCTTTAACGTAATGAACTTGATCTCGTTGAAGGAACCTGATAGCTTTTTAAATATAGTGGCGAAAACCTTTTGCTAAAGAGGTCACTCCCGGTAAAGGGATCTCTGCTCTTTCCTCTTGGAATGAGGTGCAGGATATTCCACTGAATACAGCTATGTAAAGCAACATGTAATCGACTATAGTGAAGTTATTACTCTGACGCAAACTTCTGCCCAAGGGGTCAGTCCCGGTGAAGGGATATCAGCCCTTGCCCCGTCGAATGAGGTGCAGGATATTCCACTGAATACCGCTATGCATAACAAAAGGAAACGTCTTTGTAACAACACTTTTTAAATTTGTTCCAACAACATCAAACAGGTTTGTTATACTTTGCATTGATCAGAATCAACGCAGTCCCATCATTCGATCACACCAGAAAAGAACGAAAATAAAATGTACGTATATGCCATCCGCATTCGTCACTGGGTCCCGTCATCACTCATTAGGTTACTTAACTAACGACAGAGCGGGGGCTGGACTAGCGCGGGTGTAAAACATATACAACATCTAATAGTATATAAACCAATATACAATAATCGCTCCAGGCGTGATAATATGCAACATTATAGAAAAGTAATAAGCATCACAGAACAATACAGATATCTGGGATCCCCGAGTTTCACAGAGCCGCTGCTGAAACTCGAAGTTCCCCTGTCGTGTGGATAGCCTGTGCAATGAAACCTAGACCCCTACGGGCGCGGCAAGTTACCCGCCAAAACCTGAAGCGAGGCAGCCCCCTACAGCATAGTGAATGGACCACCCAGCACTCCACGGAATCCGGTAATCTTGGGCACCCCTCCTTGGGTCAACCTGTACCCCCTACGAGTGCGGCGAATAGTCTGCCAATTCTAGAGTGGGACCCCTCTGCCTCTCAAAGCCATGAGATGCGGACCCGTTGCCCTCCCGAACCCGGCTATCCGTGCACTCCGTCGCGGGGCAGAACCTAGTACAGTAATGAAAAATAGTACAATAGGTACATCGACCGCAACCTGGTCGTGCCCCAAAAAGAATATTATACAACAGGCAGTGACGGCAGTCCACAAGTTGGACGCTCGCCCCGCAATATCAAATGTACAAATAAACTCAAACTGTACTACCATTGCACACTGCTATCCACCACGACAAATCCGCAACATCACAGCACAACACAGAACATCAACGCGAATGTCACGTTCGCAAACCCGTCTAAAAGAACTATAGCAATCAGACGCGGTTTACCGATCAATGACATTCCCAGTCGGAGATATAATGTAAGCACTGTAAACTAACGTGTTTAAATTTCGATCGACCAAAGACCAAATATCAAAAAGTGGGCCCCACGACTTACTGGTGAACAGTAACAAAATCGGGGCCAAAACGATATTTACCAAAAACCACAAAATCCATCAGAGAACCCACTGTGAAAATTTGGAGACACGACTTCACTGTATGGCCGCGGATGCGCGGTCAAACCATAGGTTTGACCGCGTTTCCGCGGCTACATCATCGAATTGCGCGCCCAAATTTCTACGTGGTTCTTAGAAAAGCCTGCACAGATTTTTAAGACATGTAGAATTAATTTTTGAGACCGTTTAAAAACAACAGAAACTGTCAGGCTAGAAAATTGTGTTTTTCGATTTTCGGTTCGATCGACGTTTTGAACGCGTTAGCACAAGTTAGCATAGCAAAATGGTGAGGCTCTGATACCACTGTAAGTCTACGCTAGCGCCCCGGCCGTCGAACGACGCCAAATGCGGAACAAAAACTTTTAAACTGGCGCTATCGTATACTTTAACCCGGATCTGCCATTATTGCTAAACTAACAAACTGTAAAGAGTGTAGAAAGGTTATACCGAACGATCCGAGTCCTTCGTTCTTTAACCATCATCCCACGCTCCGTTGCGGCTGCTCCGATCTCGTCGATCTCCGATATCCTTGTCGAGGTGGCACCGCATCACTGATTCTTTAAACGGGCTCCCGCCTCTGACTCGAGGCAACTCGATCGTCAAGTTTGCTAAAAGAGACGACCAAGAATGATGTAGAGAATGAGTAGATGACTTTGTCTCACTTCGTCTAAGTCCGTGGACGATCGGTTAATGAAGTTGCCGAGGGAATCGGGTGATGGAATGAAATGAGCTGTGAATTCCATACACCCCAAAAATCTATCATATCTTTTAAACAAATGAATCAAGTAACCAAATGAGAGAGGGGAGGGGCCTTTCTTATATAGAGAAGGAGGAGGGTGAGTGTAGGAGAGGGGAGAGGTAACCATAAGATGAAACCTTCTCACTAAATATCCTAAGGTTAACAAAACCCATTAAAGCTAAAGAATGAGTCATAATGAAACATTGAATCAAAAAACCTAGTCACCAAAAACATTAATGACACCATTAATGCACTAATGACTCACCATGTCAAGTCACTCTCTCTAGAATCTTCTAGAAGAATCCACACTCATCTCAAGAAAAGATAAACCCGTCTCTAACCAAATGTTAAAAGACGGCTGATAGAAAACTGAAAACTGGCAACTTCCAAAAGTGATCCTGAAACGAATTTCAGGATAACCCCGAAACTGTATAAATATACCCGTATTTGTATTACGACCGAATACAAATTCAACTGAGACAAAGATATTATACCTACTCAATATAATACTCGGATCCGGCTTAAACCAAAGCCGACCAGTATCATCTGCCCGAAAAATAACACGTGCGTAAACGCACGTGCATTTTCCGAACCCTGCCATAAAACCATACGGCCTCTACAACGTTTCGCCCGAACTTGGGAAACTGTCTATGGGGGACTCTAATGACTCGTCAGTACCCTGGCAGTGGGTTTAACCACAAACCGTCGGCGGCACTAGCAATGCGTTACGGCTGCCCACGGACTGACCTCAAGGGAGACCGATGAGCGCACTCAAGGGAGGCCGATGAGCGAACTCATCCAGAAACCCTACTGAGCCTAACAGTGACAATGTATATACAGTCCGGTCCGTTCGTTAATGAGTATCGCATATCTGCCTAGGGGGCTAGTAACGTCAGACCCCAAATAGCAGTATAAGTCGTGTCGGAGTGAAGCCCAATAACACCCTGAGATACTACTGGAGTACCTACCAGTAAATCTCCTGCCACGGCCGTGGGCTTTGTGTAATGGCTCTCCTAGACACAGCACGATCTCGCCCCCAATACCGGGAGAGACGAATCCCCTGCCGATCCGCTCACGTGCCTCCATATGGCTCGGGACTGTACCCAAAAGCTACCTGTTTGCACGACTCCTTTGAGCCGTGGTAGGGTAGAAATCAAAGCACAGTGGGAACTCACACGAGACAAATGACGACCTCAGGTCGATGAACTAACCTGTACACATGTCACCAGGGAACTGCTATCTGACGATAGATATAATACTAACTAGCAGATTTCCGGCGAGTCCTGTCCGGTGTACTCATAACCCAATGAGCACCTGTATACATCTTAGGTGATCCAACTGACACCAGTGGCTTGTGAGACCGGCCACCGCCCCTCGTCGGGGTCTCGACTGTATACACTAGTCTACTCCGGAGTATCGATGCCCTGTCTCGAAACTCCCACGACTAGGGACCACAATTAAGGATATGCGTATAAACTACCCAACTCTCACATATATGATCGCCATCATACTGTTGGTAGTAAAGCAAGATCCTAAGGGCTCTATCAAAGTGTAACATGCAATCAGTCACCTGAACATGTACACGACTGATAAAGGCAAACCAGATAACATACTATCATCTCGAGTAAGACTGTTCTACCGGTATAGGTCATCCGCAATCATTGCAATCACGTACCTGCGATCCAATAATTGACTATGAGGGCACTATCTCCAACATACTACACCATTTTCCGTATACTCATGTTGTTCTCATCGCATTGCATGCTTATAAATGTGCTTTCTTAGTTATTATGAACCCCTGTTGTCAGGACACCAGCACCATTACCGATGATGCGTATGCTCCAAGTACACTCGCTTGCCGGCTCATACACATCATCATCGGTAATTTTCATGTCACGTACACATTAGAAAACATTACTTTGGTATAAGTTACTAGCTGGTATTTTCAACATAGTAGTATTACGCTTGCTTTCGTATGCTGGTTCAGATAATGCATTTCTTACTTATATAATTCATTCATTTATACATTCATTCTGATATGCAATATCGTGGGGCTTTATGCCGATATTCACTGTTCATTGACTCGTGATTTTGAGATTTCGGATCTTTCATGAGATTTCTGGATTTGGGAAACCGCATGTGAATGTTTATAAACTTATGATTATTTTAAAATAGGAAGATGTGGTTTTCCTTGATATGATGAGTAGCATCCACCATGATGTTTTCTCGGTTCTGAGTTGGTTTTCGAGACTCGATTCGAGGAGGAGGATGAACCGTCTGCGGGTACATGGTGGACCCGGTGAGGTACCCCGGGGAGAGAGTGATTTTGTGGTGATGATGATGAGCCTGGCAGGGGAGCACTACCTACCGGTGATTGTATGGAAACTCGAAGGATATCCGGAGGATACCGGTCGGAGTTATCAGAGAGATGGATATATGGGCCGATCCGGACTGACGGAGCCCATGGGCCGATCCGGACTGACGGAGCCCGAGATTTGAGTATTATGTGTTGCTGTCGGACACGGATTTCGAGATGTTTTGAGTGTCGATGCTGAGCACTCGGGTTTTATCGTGATTTGTGTGTCGTTGCTGGACACACGTTGGATGGTGCATCATTACATGTCACGCATCGATATATTATTATTCATGAGACGGACACGAGTACTTGATATCACACTTATGATATGTTGTCACCATCGTTGTAGTTTTGTTTATTTATTTGTATGACCTAGGAGAGAGTCATACATGTGATTTCTTCTCGGTGATTTATTCTACTCACGAGTTGGCAACTCACCCCCGTTGTGCCATAGTTTCTTGCAGGTTTGGCCGTACAGGTTTCGTTGCGTCATGCTGGCACACTGCTTCCTTCTGGGTGATTGCTTTGGTAGGTAGGTTCACATGCATCGTGGCCACCGTTGTATTTTTATTATTTCAGTAGTATTTAGTAAGCTCCATCAACCAGACTTGTATTATTTGATAAACTTAGAAAACCACTTGTTTATTCTTTCGACCTTAGAGTCGTGCGCTTGTATATTATGGTTCTTCTCTGGTTTTCTTGAGGATGTTTGGTTTTCTTCTGAGTTTTGATTCTTGCCCTTCGGCGTTATATATTATACTGCTTACGTGGTTGTTTCCACCAATTGGCGAAGAGCTAGCTCCCGCTTGGGGATGCCGTTATTCATTTTTTATGTATATGCATGTTTGTATCCGTTTGGGGCCAGTATTTACAAAGGAGGCTCTGCCGAAATTTTCGGGAAAATATGATGTTGCTTTTAAATGTTTAATGCCACTTATTTTTTTAAAACCACTTGCTTTAAAACAAGTTTTCCTTCACTCTTTTCATTAAAAATGGTTTAGATTTCTATAGGCTTTGGCTTACTTAGATTACGTTACGCCTCTCGACGTTTCGTAATTTAAGTGCCAGTCGCGTTCCGTACCTTCGGGTCATGACAATAATACCATATAAAGCATGTACATGATGATAAAGATAAACCAGATAGCATACTATAATCTCGAGTAAGACTGTTCTACCGGTATAGGTCCTCCCTCAATCATCATAATCACCTTCCTGTGACTATGATAATTGCCTTGAGGGCACTATAGCCAACAATCTCTCACTTGCACTTAAGGCCAATTATTGAGGTGTCGTATACTCACAGCTCGTGTGATACCGAACACCCAACTTCTCTACTAATCAGTTTCGCAAAGATCGTTTGTGAAACTATTGTGTTCGAGAAATAGCCTCAGTGAGTAGATCCGCTCTAATGTTTCTTTTTGTATCTCTCTACAACTCAACTTCACGAAGAATAACCATCTCCCGAAATGAGCAATACCTGTATTAGAATTTGTCTGGATATCTGACGGGACTGAGTTCACAAATGAACTCCAAATCCAGCAAACTTCTTAGACTGTATTATCCACTGAATTTAATCAGTATCCTGCGCCATGCCTTCCACAGTATCCGCTTGAACCACCTGTCCAATATACTGTCCCTCAAAAGAGGGAAAACTATAACTCTGACAGCCACTCTGTCATCCAGGTCATCTTGGAAGCCTGAAATGATAACCGTCTCCTGAAGGAGGTTATCGTTACCATATACCAAGAACATCCACTTATGTTCATAACTGCTTCCCAATGTTTCTCTAGGATTGGATTAATATATGCTTATTGCAGCTAGTTCAAAAGCAATATCTGGTGTGGTACTTGACATCACATGATTGACTCAATTGCCTAAACAAGTGATATGCCAATCATGCAAATCCCTCTCCCCTTTAGTCCGTAAGACATCCTTTAGAGAGGGTGACTTCATCACCTGCAAGTACACCACCATGCCAGGAGCCGTCCATTCTAAAACTCCTTTAGAATAGTGTCAAAGCACCCAAATTGGGAAATTTCCCAAATCTAGATCTAAAACCATAGATCTAGTGACCAGAAAACCTGATATTTTATCCATATCCTGTGTGGAGAAAAACCTTGTGACAACTATTGTATAACCGATCGTAGTATAGGAAGATCTCTTCCTATCAAGAGCATGTCATCCAAATACCAGGACATCAATCCCTACTACCTTCTTACCAGATCCATATCCTATTCTGATGAAGTCAAAACCTATGACTGTCACATCAAAAATAGATGATCTATCTCCGTTATACCTGCTTTAGTCTATAAATAGACATAAGCTACTTGCCCACTGCGTTTCCACTGCTCCCACTGACTACAACAACCCTCTGGCAGAGTCATACACACGTGCACTTCTAAAGCTAGTTCAGAACGACGCTATACTCATCCTCCTACCGGGTCTCATAGTCTAGAACAACAGCAACGACAAGTCTGGGTAAACAAGAACCTCCCTGTCACCGTCTCTGAGAAGACCGAAGTATCTCTCGGGTGCCTGAGGTTACCCACCAAATCTGTGGAATAGCTAATGGAATGTCAAACCCAATTGAATCTTTAGGTTCTATTAAATTTTCAATAATCGTTTGTGGTTCTGGAATCATTTCCAGTTCTACCATACTCCCACTACTGTTTTTTGAAAAAATCCATTTTGCTAAAGCTGTGGCGAGTCATGAACAATATCACTATTGATCTTCCTGATGGTAGAAAGCTAACCCTCGTCAAAGCCCGGGATAACCTACAAACTTCCATTACTGAAACGTGCCTTGAGTTTATCCAGAGTCTGGTTTTAAGCATGAGCCGGACAACTCCATATACCTTAACATCGTTAAGATATGAACCAATCTATATACAATATAGAAACGAAGGCACTAATTTAATTGGAACCAGATTCAAAAACATGCAGCTGTCTCTAGTGCATATCAACCAAATGGAAAAAGACTAATCATCATTACTCAAATAGAAGTGCATCCATATATGATTAACCTGAAAGAGAAGCAACCTCTCAAAACCATTACTATCAACGGAATACCAAACAAAAGTATCTACATCTTCGACTACCTCGAAGAATCCTGATACTTCCAACAAATGGTTCTCTACTTTATTCTTATACCTATAACTTCTTAATATCTGGACCTTGTATTTCAGTGAAACACATATCTAAAAACTATAGAAGTCACAAGTAAACAGAATATAGTATGAGTTCCAACCCCTTTGTCCTAATGGACACTGAACAACATACAATACTTTTTATAAGTCTCCTGAGTTTAATTACTCAAACCCTGTGCGTCGTATGTTGAAAACTGTACTATGGTCAAGAAGAATTACATCGTTGTTGAATGCACCTTACCTAATCACCAACTGATATAGGTAAATATCATAAACATAATTTCAAAAAGTTATATCTCACTTTATAAAATAAACGTATAGATATATCGGTTTGAAACTGGTGCATAACGACGGATATTCAAAACCAAAAATTTACCATCCGGCAAAACCCAAGTGATTTCCTCAAATATCACCAATTACAACGAATTCTGATATATTGAGGATATAATCGCTTAATTCCTAATATATTACTCCTACTCACCATCTGTAACATTATACAGATGTGAGAAACGAATCTGGTAAATACATACCCTAGAGTTAGAAAACAATTGGGAAAACAGTTTTCAATAAATATTGCACAGTAAATCTAAAACATGAAAATGTTTCGAAGGGGTATCCGGGTATTCCTAGTAATGCCTCTTCCACTATCCAGATTCATGAAAGTAACTGTATATTTCCTTCCCATCTCTCCAATCCCTTTATTTGTCTTTACTCATTACCTTCTGTACACCATATTTAGGCTAATTGATTTTCTTCCTTCCCTACCTTTCGGCACCAGCCTAAGGTTTGGAAGAAGATAATCCAATAAGCGTAATAGGTGTACTCTCCTTATACCAGAAGCCCTCGCAACCTGAGAGAAGGTAAAAGGAAAAGACAATCCGAATAATCCTATTCGATTTCTCCTGAACCGGAATCCATCCTCGAACTGGAATAAGTTCCTTCAAGTTCGTATGTAACTATACGATGGCTTATCCAATAAAAGTGAATCTTCGTAGTGATACGGAATGTTCCAGAGAAATGCAAAGGTGAAGTAGGAGTGGCGGGGTATATGCGGTTTCGTCATGAATGATAGTAGCCGCAATGTCCTTTGCCCTTATTTTAATCCTTTTATATGTCTTTACTTATTACCTTCTGTACACCACACTTAGGCTAATTGGTTTTCTTCCTTCCCTACCTTTCGGCATCTGCCTGTGGTTTGGAAGAAGACTATCCAATAAGCGTAATAGGTGTACTCTCCTAATCCTAGGAGCCCTTGCAACCTAAGAGAAGGTAAAGAGAAAAGACAACTGAATAATCCTATTCAATCTCTCCAGAACCAGAATCCATCCTCGAATCCGGAACAAGTTCCTTCGAGTTCGTATGTAACTATACGATGGATTATCCAAGAAATGTGGATCTTCGTAGTGATACGGAGTGTTCTGGAGAAATGCAAAGGGAAAGAAGGAGAGGCAATGATTTATGCGACTAAATGACAATCCAAAAGCCAAAGTGTTTTAAGAAGGTTCGGTTAACTTGGTTTTCTTGAGTTTTAGTTTAGGGTCGGGCCATGGTCACTGCCAAAGAGAGAGAGAAAAGAAACACTCAGTGTGCACTCTAACCTAAATCAGAATGGTTAATCACTTTATCTAATCTAGATGGCTCCCCCTGTTTCCTCGAATTCTCCTCCAAACCTAAAAGGAGAATTAGTCGGGATCATCTAAAATCACCCGAGGAGTAATCCTACTCATCAGTGGGAATCGAGATCCAACTATCACCGCATAATAACTTGATGGAAGCCACTTAAGTCACCACACTCCAGAAGGTATGCACATGCCTGGCACGTTTCCTGTATGTTTGAAACTCCCGATGTGTGTTTTTACCCCTAGGATCCAAGTGACCTTGACGGAGTCAACAAATCAAAGAGTCCTAGTCAAGTTCAACCCGTCATTATCTTGATTGCATTAAACCCACCCGCACGAGCCCTTGACGGAGTCAACACGGCCGTACGATTATCCTAACCAATCGCATATCCATGCTACAAACAAGCACCACTTAGCTATTGTATATTACGCCTTGACGGAGTCAACAAATGCAGCACGAATACTAAGTACTACTCGTAGGAAATGACAGAGGGCTACGGCTGGTTTTTGGCGAAAAACCTTTAACGTAATAAACTTGATATCGTTGAAGGAACCGAGTGGTTTTACAAATATATAGTGGCGAAAACTTTTGCTAAAGAGGTCACTCCCTGTGAAGGGATCTCGGCTCTTTCCTCGTCGAATGTGGTGCAGTATATTCCAAACTGAATAACACGATGCAAAGCAAAGAATTGACTATAGTGAAGTTATTACACTAACGCTGACTTTTGCTCAAGGGGTCACTCCCGATGAAGGGATCTCGGCCCTTGCCTCGTCGAATGAGGTGCAGGATATTCATAACCGAATACCACTGTCAAAAGCAAAAGAGAACGTCTGTAATGTCAGTTTTTAAAAAAATTGGTTCCAACACCATCATATATAGGTTTGTTTTATCCTTGCATTGATCAAAATCAACGCAGTCCCATCAATTAGTCACACCAGAAGAGAACGAAAATATGATGTACGTATATGCCATCCGCATTCACCACTGGGTCCCGTCATCACTCGTTAAGTTACTTAACTAACGACAGAGCGGGGACTGGACTAGCGTGAGTGCAAAACATATACAACATCTACTAGTATATATATAAATATATATAACAATCGTCCCAGGAAAGATATAAAGCAACATCACAGAATCTCATCCAAGCAACACAGAGTGGTGGATAATCCTGGAGCCCCGGGTTTCACTTGAGCCGCAAATGAGACCCGACGTTCCCTATCGTGTGGATAGCCTGTGCAATGAAAACCTAGACCCCTACGAGTGCGGAAAATTACCCGCCAATCCCAAAAGTGAGGCAACCCAAATCAACAATATGAATGGGTCACCCAGCATTTCACGGAATCCAGTAACTTGAGCACCCCTTCGTGGGTCAACCAATATCCCCTACGAGTGCGGTGATTAGCCCGCCAATTCTAGAGCAAGGTCCCCTCCATCTCAACGCCATAAGATGCGGACCCGTTACCCTCTAGAACTTGGCTATTCGTGCACTCCACCGCGGGGTAATTCTAGTACAGAAAAGAAAATAATATGTACAAGGGTGACATCGACCTCAACCCGTCGTGCCCCAAACAAATAATATACAAACTGGCAGTGACAGCAGTACACATGTCGGACGCTCGCCCCGCAATATGAAATGTACAAATGAAACTAAAATGTACTATCTTTGCACCCAAGCTATCCACCACGACGATCCAACCACAACACAACGCAACACAGAACATCAACGTGAATGTCACGTTTGCAAACTCGTCTAAAAGAACATATAGCAATCAGACGAGTTGTACCGCTCGAATGACATTCACGGTCGCAGATAGTAATGCATGTGCTATAAACATTTAAACAGTGCTAAAATATCGACTTCGAAACACCCCGAATTGCCCCTGAACAAAAGATAACATAATATCCAAAATGGGCAAAACAAGCAATACCACTGCACCAATAATCCAGAGACTAGAAAACACCAAAAATTTCAAGCCCAAACTCCTTTAAAAAACCGGCCTCACCCATTTTTTTGCAAATCTCGCAGGGTCAAATCCGGCGGTTTGGGCTCGTATTTGTGGTGTGTTCTAGTAGTCACTCAAGTAGTCTTCTGCAATTGCTTAAAAAAATTTTTGAAGACTCTGAAATTTCGACAGAGACTTGAATCTACAGGGTATCGTTTCCGGGTTGTTTCGATTTTGATACTTTAACATCGTCTAAACAAGCTAGTAAGGGGTTTACGGGTTGGCTCTGATACCATGTTGGGTTACGGCAGCACCCTGGCTATCAAATCGTGGCCAAATGCAGAACAAAAATTTTCAAATCTGACGCTACCATGACCCGATGCCCGGATCTACCCTAAACCCTATACTAGCAAGCAATAAAAGGAGTTAGGAATAGTTATACCTAATGAACCAAGTCCTTCGGGTCTTCAACCATCATCCCAAGCTCCTAATGGTCACGGATCGAATTTGGTTGCCGGTCTTCCTCCATCTACGATGATCCACATGAGGGAAACGGTGCAAGCTTCAGCCTCGCCAAGCAAGGAAACTGACGCTCCAAGGTTGCTAGCAATGGAGAGTGGAGGTGTAGGAATGTGTCACTGTGTATTTTCTCTCATCACAAATGCTCCATGAGCAACTCAAGAAGATGAAGAAGGAGGTGAGGAAACATGTGGCATGAGCAAGTGTGGAAAAATGGCTAAGTCTCCAAGTGAGTAGAGCAAGTGAAGAAAACCAAGTCAAGAAAACAAAATGCATGGGCTCTCAAGAAAATGTGGCTGCCTCTCTCTCTGTCTCTATCATGCACCAAAATATCTCTTTTCATTTTACCAATAAACAATTCCACGCCATACCTCTCTACATGCTCAAGCTCATGCTCATGCCAACTCACCCTCTACCTCATTTCCCAAATTGATTTTCTAAAAAGAAAATCAATTAATGAGGTGGCCATCTTCTAGAAACTATTCCGTATAAATACGGAATACAACCCGGTACACGTATCGAAATACATATACGCGTATTCGTACAAAAATACGAATAGCCAAGAGAGAAAATGAATAGTGAACAATAATACTAGAATACATATATATAAATACATATATAAATTATTAAATCAAAACCTGATTTAATAATCCGGCTTAATCCTAAGCCGCTAGTATTATCAACCGTCCGATTAAAGTCTGTGCAGCCTGTACACATATTTAATTGGATACATGTATGTACCAACATACATCATCTACATCATATCGCCTGAACCGTGAAAACCCTCTGTGTGGGACTCTAAAGACTCGTCAATACGCTGGCAGTGGGTTTAATCATAAGCACGTTAGTGGCACTAGCTGTACGTAACGGCTACCCAGGTATTGAGTGAAAGGGATGCCAACGAGCAAACTCATCCTGAACCCTACTGAGCCTGACAGTGACAATATCCGTACAGTCCGGTCTGTTCGTTTAAGAGTATCGCATATCGAGTCTAGGGGGGTGGATAAAGTCAGACCCCTAATAACGCGATAATTAGTGTCGGTATGTAACCCATCACCGCCTGAGAAACTATCGATCCTGGATCGGTAATTCTCGTCTACCCCGGCCGAGGATTTCTGGTGATGGCCACCAGTGCACAACGCGGCATCAGCCCCCAATACCGAGAGAGACGAATCCCCGACGATCCGCTCACTGCCTCCATGTAGCTCGGGACTGTACCTGTCATGACCCGAAGGTACGGAACGTGACTGGCACTTAAATTACGAAACGTCTCAAGACGCAACGTAATCTAAGTAAGCCAAATCCCAGAAAAACTAAACCATTTAAAAAATAAAGTGAAGGAAAACTTGTTTTAAAGCAAGAGCTTTTCTCAAAATGAGTGGCATTAAACATTTAAAAGCAACATCATATTTTCCCGAAAATTTCGGCAGAGTCTCCTTTGTAAATACTGGCCCCTAAACGGGTACAACATATGAAAATACATATGAATAATGAATAAAGGCATCCCCAAGCGGGAGATATCTCTTCGCCGATGGCGGAAACACAACCACATGCACATGTATATCAAAAGTGCACAATAATAATTATAAAGCAAGAAATAAGAAAATACCATGTTGGCTCAAGTAAGTATCGACACCAAACACCACAAATATAAGTCTCACGAGTCTCACTGTCTAGTCAAATATACAAGGGTAGATGGAGTATACTAGATACAATATAATGTACATTATGGAAATAAAATATCCTCGCAACCTACCTACGAGCAAGCTTCAAATCAAGCAAATGAAGCAAAAAGAGGAAGAACGCCCGCCGCTATTGTGCTGACGGGTCAAACCTGCAAGACACTGTGGCCCAACGGGGGTGAGTTGCCAACTCGTAAGTAGTAAGTAACATCTAATAAGGCTATCGTAAGTATGCACGTAATTTCGTCACAGCCTACATATACTAATGTGATGCGATGCACTGGTATGTATGCAACATGAATGCATAAACAACACGAGATCTGAATATGTTTAGTTCGACAAAATCTGTATTCTTATCTTAGTAAAACTTTTGTAATTTAACTATAGTATCGTCAATGAAATCAATAGAAATCTGTGTCAAGCATCGACACCAAATATGAATATCTCAAAGTCTCGACATCTTAGGTCTCAATACCTCGATGTCACAATGTATCAATATCTCAATATCACGGGCTTCGGCAATCCGGACTGGCCCATAATCTCAATATCTCGGGCTCCGGCAATCCGGACTGGCCCATATCATCAATCTCAAGACTACGCCGGTATCCTCCGGATATCCGCCGCGTCATAAATAACCGGTCGGTAGTGCTCCCCTGCCGGGCTCAACGCTATCATCTGCGACCATCTTTCCCAGGGGTACCGCACCGGGTCAACCATGCACCCACAGACGGTTCCTCCTCCTCCTCGAATCGGGTGTATGATACCGCTCAAGAACAGAGAAATCTCATGGTGGACAACACATACATCATATCACGAGAAAACCGTAACTTGCATTATTAAAATGATAACGGTTATAAAATTCTTGCGGTTTTCCCAAAAATCCATAAATCTCATAATACTGAAATCCTCAAGAAAAATCACCATATGTACACATGTCGGTGATGATGAATGCCTATGGTATCAATAATATGAAATACGATGCGTGACTAGAAAACTATGCATGAACGATGATGCAATGAGGTATATGCATCTGACTAACAATCCTACGTATCCATCCTGATGAATTGAATATACAAATACTGGTTTACAAATCATATATGTTGCAATGGTTTTATATTCTGATTTAAACAAGTTATATAGTGTTCGTGGCATAGTAATTACCAAGGTGTGTGTGTCCACATGAATAGTGCCCGTGCCGCATAAACCAATGGTAATGGTGCAAGTGTCCTATGAGATGATATTTATTATATATATATATATAAAAGATGATGTGATGCAACGAGATGAATAATTAGGAACTACGCATATAAATGCAAGTACTAAAAGAAATTCTAACTATCGGACGCCTTGCGCTATCCAGACGATTCCCCCGTAGATGTGTACATCTACTCACTGAGACGCCTCGGCTAATCTGATCCGATTTCGTCTCTTTCCTTTCCTTGCAGCGTCTGATGTCTCCGCAACCGATCCTATAATTGCACAATGCAAACACATAAGGCTAGATATTCAGTAAAACGCGACATTAAGACCATACGAGAAAACTAGGGCTCACAAGCTAAACACGCGTGCACTTGGGGCACAAAAACACGCGTAACATCGCTCAATTCCAACACGATCTGTCTGTTCTCACTGATACTCCAGACCGTGGCTCAAATTGCACGTATCGCGTAAGATAAAACACTAAAATATAGGTAATTGGTCCCAGATTTTATCTGGAACAAAAACAAGAAAAACAAGCAACACCAAACCTCCTAAAATACCTACAGACAACTACCTGCACAAACCCCACGTCTACTTCCACAAAATGGCCGGCCACCTCGGAAAAATTTGGATTCTCACCGGGTCAATCTTCATGAAATGGGTCCGGGTTTCTATACTACACTCCTAACACAATATATAGTCTACTGTATATGTTTGTTTGTTTTAAAAACAACCAATGTAATAGCAGATTCTTAACATCCTAAAACTTGATAAAAAAACTGTTTTAAAACACTAATTAGTGACATTAAGGTATTTTAGTGCAAACTTGCTGGATTAATAGGTTGATTAAGCACTAAGTACTCTTAATTACCCTAATTAAGCCATAAAACCCTAACCTAACCTAATCTTCACCTTAAATCTCAAACTTGCATTAATTACCACTTAAACACCAATTTAATCTTAATAAACCAAAATTTTAGCAAAAGGCTACTTAAGTTAGGCTTTACTTCAAGATTTAGGGTAGAGAGATCCTACAAGAGAAAGCTTATCATCCAAAAGAAGACTTGCTTCAAAAACCCTTGCTTAGCTTAGAAAAATGAGATTTTTAGGATGATTTTTGGAGGGATTTGTGTTAAGCTTAGAGGAGTTTGAGGTGAGGTAGAGAGCTTAAGATTTCATTTGCAAGAAAGTGAGGGGAGAGAGGCAGTCCAAAGAGAGAGGAAGAGAATTCTAGAGAGTGTGTGAGAGAGAGAGAGACATGCTAGCATTAAATGCCTCCCATACCCCAATTTTCCATTTCTTTTCCAATTATCAAAAAAAAGAAAAGTGTAGAACATATGAGAGGAAAGAAAGAAGTGCATGTTACATTTATTTTAAGGAATTAAGTTGTTATGGTTGTTAAAACAAGTATTAACCTAGGGTTACACAAGATGTGTATGTGCATGTTTTAAGGAAATTGTTTAGTAATTAATAAATAAGTAAAATAGATAATTAAGTGAACAATAAATTAAATGCTAACTAATAAAACACAATTATACACATATTCACATCATCAAATAGAAATATTCATGTTTATATGGAAAATATTTATCAACTAGGTTTTTACGTAAAACACGTATTTTCGCTAATTAACACGAAATTAACCTATACGAATTTTCAAAGCGTTGCAATCTTCCCCCTTAAAGAAATTCGGTCCCCGAATTTAAAATTTAACTATGCATACCCATGAAGAGATGGGAATATTTCTTCCACATCTCGTCCTCATTTTTCCACGTGACCTTTTTTCTCCATTCGGGCCACGTCAAAGAACCTACACGGACGGTATGACCTCGGACCTCAGTTCTTCACCTGCCGATCTAGAATGACTATTGCTGCTAGGTGAAAAAAAGATCGCGCTCCAGCTGGATCATCTGATGTTGTGTCATGCGAGAGGGGTCATGAAGGTACTTGTGGAGCATTGATACATGAAACACGGGGTGAATATCTGGGAAACTGGGTGGAAGAGCCAAACGATAAGCAACTGCGCCAACACGCTCGAGAATCTCTCAGAACCCACATATCTGGAACTAAGCCTTCATTTTCTTTCCGCGTCTCAACACGCCTTTCATCAGAGAAACCCTCAAGAAAATATGATCACCAACTATAAACTCAAATCTGCTCTAACTTCAGTCTGCATAAGATTTCTGCCCGCTCTGGCCGCTCTCATCCTATCCCAAATCATCAGAATCCTTTCGGTCATCTCCTGCAAAATCTATGGCCCCAAAATACTGCTCTCACTGAGCTCTGTCCAACAAACTGGTGATCGACATTTCCTCCTATATAATATCTCGAAGGGTGCCATCTGAATCGTCTCCTGGAAGCTGTCATTGTAGGAGAACCCTATTAAGGGCAAGCGGCGATTCCAACTGCCACCGAAACTAGAATGCAAGCTCAGAGCATAACCTCAAGAATCTGAAAGGTCCGCTCTGACCGACCATCGGTGTGCGGATAGAAAACTGCACTGAAACTCAATTTGGTGCCCAAAACCACCTGAAGTTTCTGCCATAGTCAGCTGGTGAACTGGGTGTTTCTGTCGGACACAATACAAGTAGGAACTCCATGTAGTCACACAATCTCATCAACATATATCCGTGCATATGAACGAATCCGAAAATGGTCCTTACTGGCAGAAAGTGAGCCGCTTCATCAATCGGTCTACGATCACCCAAAAAGAGTCATACTCTCGACTGGTCCTAGGTAGACCCATAATAAATTACATAGAAATCTGCTCCTATTTCTACTCTGGCATGTTCAAAGGTTGTAACTCTCCTGCTGGCCTCTGATGCTTATTCTTGACTTTGCTAACATGGCAGCATCCCGAAACAAAATCCGTGACATCTCTATTCATTTCATCACATCAGTAGACTTCTCCCAAATCATAATATATCGTGGTGGAACCCAGATGAACACTATATGCTGAATGATGCACCTCCTCAGAATCTCGTGTCTCAATCCCTCGAAATCTAGCACACATAGTCGAATCCCAAATCATAGTAGTCCCTGATCATCAATCACGAACTCGGAATCTCTGCCCTGTCGATCCTGCTCCAAGATCTCTAATAAACGAACGTCATCGGACTATGGCTCACGGATGTGATCAAATAACTGTGGATGTTCACGGACACGGACAAGTTGTCCCCCGATCGACGTAAACTTGAACTGTACTCGGCTGTCACAAAGAATCCGCTACTCTGTCGTCGACTGTCTCCGAACCGTGCTCAAACAAGAAAAGCTATCTTCGGGCCTCCAACTCAAGCATCTGTCACAACTATCGCCTTGCCCGGATGATAAAGAATCTCGCAGTCATAGTCTTTCACTGGCTCTATCCATCTGTGCTGTCTCAAATTTAGATCTCGCTGCTGAAAGATATACTTTAAGCTCTTGTGGTCCGTAAATATCTAGCACGACTCGTCGTATAAGTAGTGTCTCCAAATCTTAAGTGTAAAAACCACCGCATCCATTTCTAAGTCATGCATGGAACAGTTCTGCTCGTGCTTCTTCGACTGCCGAGAAGCATAGCAATAACCAACAAAACCGCCTGATCATAAAGGCAAAGATAATACTGGCGCCGTAATCAAACGAGTCTTCAACTGCTGAAAGCTCTGCTCGCATACCTTAGCCCAACGAAAAGAAACGCCCTTCCGAGTCACCCGGTCAACGTTGCAGTTATATGCGAAAAATCCTGTACGAAATATCAATAGTATCAGCCCAAAATCTAAAATTCTGCAAACCTCCATCGCTAATACAGGTCTGGGCTAGTGCTGAACGACCTCGATCTTCTTCGGTTCCATACTTACCATCTCTTGTAACTACGTGTCCCAAGAAGTCCACACTATCCAACCAGAAAACACACGTGGATAATTTAGCGAATAGCTGGTGCTCCCTCAAGGTCTGCAACAAAATCCTTAATTACTGTCCAGGCTCCACTCAGCTCCAAAAGTGTATTAAAATGTCATCAACGAACATGATAATAATTGATCAAGAAATGGCCTGAATATGCGGTTCATCAAGCCCATAAACACTGCTGGGGCATTGGTGAGCTTGAACAACATCACCAAAACTCATAACACCCGTAACGTGTGAAAAGAAGTCTTCGGAATATCATCCTCTCGAACCCGCAACTAATGGTAACCTGATCACAAGTCAATCTTTGAGAAATGTCCCGCACCCTGGAGCTAATCGAACAAATCTTCAGTATGAGGTAAGGGATATCTATTCCGCACAGTAACTCGATTCAATTGACAAAAATTGAATCACAAACACAACCGTCGTCTTTCTTCTTAACCAACAGAACATGAGCTCCTCAAAGTGACGCACTCAGACGAACAATCCCTTTATCCAACAATTCTTGCAACTGATCCTTCAGTTCTTTAAGCTCCGCCGGATCCATCTGATATTGCGGTAGAGAAAAGACTCCGTGCCGGAAATCAAATCAAAGCAGAACTCAATATCGCGCTCTGGCGACAAACCAAGCAACTCGTCAGGAAAACATCTGGAAACTCTCTCCCAATCGGGACCTGGTCCAACGAAACCTCTGCGGCTCTAACATCACAACATATGCCTAGAATTCCTGACATCCTTTTCTCAAAAGCTAACTAGCGCGAAGAGAAGAAATCAAACCGGGAAAGGCGACGCTATGGTCTCCCCGAAAACAAAAACTAGCTCACCTGGAAAACTAAAACTGACTGCCTTCTCACGGCGGTCTACGGACGCATAACACGTGGCTAACCAATCCATGATTAGAAAAATTACAAAGTCAAACATATCGAGAAAATCAAATTGACAGAAGTATCCCTATCTTCGATACGAATAAAACGAATACGAGTGAGAAACACATAGAGCTACAAAAGACTAGCCTATGGAAGAAATTACAACAAGCGGTTGATTTAGCAAAGACTACTATCGGCTAAACTTCGATACAAAATATGTGGACACCATTTCAAACAACAGCAAAAAGAAATACGCATCGGAAGAAACACCGAAAGAATACTTGTTACAACTGCGCCTATCTAATCGCCTCTGAGCTGTCATACTGGTACAAATCCGCTCCGATCCAAAAACGACTGAAATCTCAGAAATGCGCTCCTCTAACAGTAAGGCTGCATCCATCGCGGCTGCATAAGTGTCAAAATGCTGGGCACCAACAGCAAGGAATCACTGCATGTCCAATCTCCACACAAACCTCTTTATCCGTTTCTCTTTAGTGTCCACCAGGTAAGGAGCATATCGGACCACTAAGTAAACTAAATGTCGTACTCTGACATTGTCATCCCTGAAGTCTAACGCAAAGGCTCGAAAACTACGAGCTCAACATCTCGAACGCTCTTCGGAAGGAAATGAGCAAGAAATATAGCGGTGAACTTATCCCAAGTCATAGGAAGTAGATCTGCAGCTCGGCCTCTCTCAATTGACTCGTACCACGTCTGAGCAAGACCTCTCTAGACGAAAACTCGCAAGCTCTATCCATATCTCGTCAGAACATCTCTGTGAACGACAATTCCTAGCCATCTTGTCAAGGATTGTCTACGGACCCTTCACTGCATCGGTGCCTGTAAAAACTAGAGGCTTCAGCCTCAAAAACTCCTATAAGGATGCAGAATAATCTTGGTAACAACAGAAACAACAGGTATAATCACAATCCCTACAGCATGAGGGACATCATCTGCTCTCGGAACTCGACTAGCCACAACTAACAATCCCACTATCTGTCGCGAGTCCTGAATACTCAACTACAGCCTAGCTATCCGTCCTGGAGAAGGCGGATCACTCTGTCCCTGAGGGGTAGGCGTACCGCCCCGATCAGTCCTTGTCTTAAACGAGTCTATTCTAGTTTCATCCCCGGCGGCAGCCCTCTGGCCCTCATAGTCTCCGGCGGCATAGTGTCTGGAGCAAGAACAGGATTGATAGGAACATTGCGATCAAATCAAAGGATTTCCGGAATCAAGGAAGGAAACATAGCAAACATATATCCTACGGTCACTTAGGCGGAGTACCGTATCGTAAGTATGCCGCAGACCATACACATGCTGCGTCACTCTGCTTAAGTCACATACTCCATCTACCAAGGTCATCCTACACTCAGAAAGGTAAAACATATCGCTCTGACACCAATTTTGTCACGACCCGAAGGTACAGAATGTGACTGGCACTTAAACTACGAAACGTCTCAAGGCGCAACGTAATCTAAGTAAGCCAAAACCCAGAAAAACTAAACCATTTAACAAATAGAGTGAAGGAAAACTTGTTTTAAAGCAAGTGGTTTTCTCAAAATGAGTGGCATTAAACATTTAAAAGCAACATCATATTTTCCCGAAAATTTTGGCAGAGTCTCTTTTGTAAATACTGGCTCCCAAACGGGTACAACACATGAAAATACATATGAATAATGAATAAAGGCATCCCCAAGCGGGAGCTAGCTCTTCGCCGATGGCGGAAACACAACCACATGCACATGTATATCAAAAGTGCACAATAAGCATTATAAAGCAAGAAATAAGAAAATACCACATCGGCTCAAGTGAGCATCGACACCAAACACCACAAATACAAGTCTCATGGGTTTCACTGTCTAGTCAAATATACAAGGGTAGATGGAGTATACTAGATACAATATAATGTAAATTATGGAAATAAAATATCCTCGCAACCCACCTACGAGCAAGCTGCAAATCAAGCAAATGAAGCCAAAATAGGAAGAACTCCTGCCGCTACTGTGCTAACGGGTCAACCTGCAGGACACTGTGGCCCAACGGGGGTGAGTTGCCAACTCGTAAGTAGTAAGTAACATCTAATAATAAGGCTATCGTAAGCATGCACGCAATTTCGTCACAGCCTACATATACTAATGCGATGCGATGCACTAGTATGTATGCAACATGAATGCATAAACAACACGAGATCTGAATATGTTTAGTACGAGAAAATCCGTATTCTTATCTTAGTAAAACTTTTGTAATTTAACTGTAGTATCATCAATGAATTCAATAGAAATCCGTGTCAAGCATCGACATCAAATATGAATATCTCAAAGTCTCGACATCTCAGGTCTTAATACCTCGATGTCACAATGTATTAATATCTCAATATCTCGGGCTTCGGCAATACGGAATGGCCCATAATCTCAATATCTCGAGCTCCGGCAATCCGGATTGGCCCATATCATCAATCTCAAGACTACGTCGGTATTCTCTGGATATCCGCCGCGTCACAAATAATCAGTCGGTAGTGCTCCCCTGCCGGGCACAACGCTATCATCTGCGACCATCTTTCCCCGGGGTACCGCACCGGGTCCACCATGCACCCACAGACGGTTCCTCCTCCTCCTCGAATCAGGTGTATGATACCGCTCAAGAACAGAGAAATCTCATGGTGGACAACGCATACATCATATCACGAGAAAACCGTAACTTGCATTATTAAAATGATAACGGTTATAAAATTCTTGCAGTTTTCCCAAAAATCCATAAATCTCATAATACTGAAATCCTCAAGAAAAATCACCATATGTACACCTGTCGGTGATGATGAATGCCTATGGTATCAATAATATGAAATACGATGCGTGACTAGAAAACTATGCATGAACGATGATACAATGAGGTATATGCATCTGACTAACAATCCTACGTATCCATCCTGATGAATTGAATATACAAATACTGGTTTACAAATCATATATGTTGCAATGGTTTTATATTCTGATTTAAACAAGTTATATAGTGTTCGTGGCATAGCAATTACCAAGGTGTGTGTGTCCACATGAATAGTGCCCGTGCCGCATAAACCAATGGTAATGGTGCAAGTGTCCTATGAGATGATATATATATATATATATATATATATATATAAAAGATGATGCGATGCAACGAGATGAATAATTAGGAACTACGCATATAAATGCAAGTACTAAAAGAAATTCTAACTATCGAGCGCCTTGCGCCATCCAGATGATTCCCCCGTAGACGTGTACATCTACTCACTGAGACGCCTCGGCTAATCTGATCCGATTTCAACTCTTTCCTTTCCTTGCCACGTCTGATGTCTCCGCAACCAATCCTATAATCGCACAATGCAAACACATAAGGCTAGATATTCAGTAAAACGCGACATTAAGACCATACGAGAAAACTAGGGCTCACAAGCTAAACAAGCGTGCACTTGGGGCACAAAAACCCGCATAACATAGCTCAATTCCAACACGATCTGTCTGTTCTCATAGATACACCAGACCGTGGCTCAAATCCCACGTATCGCACAAGATACAACACTAAAATATAGGTAATTGATCCCAGATTTTATCTGGAACAAAAACAAGAAAAACAAGAAACACCAAACCTCCTAAAATACCTACAGACAACTACCTGCAAAAACCCCACGTCTACCTCCAAAAAATGGCGGGCCACCTCGAAAAAATTTGGATTCTCACCGGGTCCGGGTTTCTACACTACACTCCTAACACAATATATAGTCTAATGTATATGTTTGTTTTTTGTAAAAACAACCACTATAATAGAAGATTCTTAACATCCTAAAACTTGATAAAAAAACTGTTTTAAAACACTAATTAGTGATATTAAGGCATTTTAGTGCAAACTTGCTGGATTAGTAGGTTGATTAAGCACTAAGTACTCTTAATTACCCTAATTAAGCTATAAAACCCTAACCTAACCTAATCTTCACCTTAAATCTCAAACTTGCATTAATTACCACTTAAACACCAATTTAAGCTTAATAAACCAAAAGTTTAGCAAAAGAATACTTAAGTTAAGCTTTACTTCAAGATTTAGTGTAGAGAGATCCTACAAGAGAAAGCTTGCTATCCAAAAGAAGACTTGCTTCAAAAACCCTTGCGTAGCTTAGAAAAATGAGATTTTTAGGATGATTTTTGGAGTGATTTGTGTTAAGCTTAGAGGAGTTTGAGGTGAGGTAGAGAGCTTAAGATTTTATTTGCAAGAAAGAGAGAAAGTGAGGGGAGAGAGGCAGTCCAAAGAAAGAGGAAGAGAATTCTAGAGAGTGTGTGTAAGAGAGAGAGAGAGAGAGAGAGAGAGAGAGAGAGCCATACTAGCATTAAATGCCTCCCATACCCCAATTTTCCATTTCTTTTTCAATTATCAAAAAAAAAGAAAAGTCTAGAACATATGAGAGGAAAGAAAGTGCATGTTACATTTTTTTTAAGGAATTAAGTTGTCATGGTTGTTAAAACAAGTATTAAGCTAGGGTTACACAAGATGTATGTGTGTCCATGTTTTAAGGAAATAGTTTAGTAATTAATAAATAAGTAAAATAGATAATTAAGTGAACAATAAATTAAATTCTAACTAATAAAACACAATTATACACATATTCACATCATCAAATAGATATATTCATGTTTATATGGAAAATATTTATCAACTAGATTTTTACGAAAAACACGTATTTTCGCTAATTAACACGAAATTAACCTATACGAATTTTCAAAGCGTTACAGTACCCAACTAAAACCGGTTTTCACGACTCCTTTGAGCTGTGGTAGGGTAGTAATCAAAGCACAGTGGAAACTCACACGAGACAAATGACGATCTCAGGTCGACAGACTAACCTGTACACATGTCACCAGGAAACTGCCATCTGACAATAGGTATAATACCAACTAGCATATTCCCGGCGAGTCCGTCCAGTGTACTCATAACGCAATGAGCACCTGTATACTATCTTAGGTGAACAAACTAACACCAATAGCTTGTGAGACTTGGCCACCGCCCCTCGTCGGGGTCTCGATCAGTATACACTAGTCTACTCTGGAGTATCGATGCCCAGTCTCGAAACTCCCACGGCTAGGTACATTTAAGGATTTGCTTATAGACCACCTATCTCCCACGTATATGATCACCATCATAATGCTGGTAGTCAAGCATAAATCCAATGGGCTCTATCAACATGTAATAGTGATCTGTAATACCACATAAAGCATGTACATGATGATAAAGACAAACCAGATAGCATACTATCATCTCGAGTAAGACTGTTCTACCGGTATAGGTCCTTCCTCAATCATCATAATCACCTGCCTGCGACAATGATAATTGCCTTGAGGGCACTATAGCCAACAATGATAATTTCCTTGAGGGCACTATAGCCAACACTCTAGTGAGCAAACATAACCCTACTTCACCATCCTACACTAGATTAGCGCTTTGGTGTAGTGTGTTTCCTTTACTAAAGAGTTTAGTGAAGAGGTAGCTTGGATTAGCGGACTTTGGGTGGATCATCTTCGGCACGAAGGTCATCGAAGGAAGTTCGTTCAACCTTCAAGTGGATCCTAGTAGAGTCGCGTGGACTACAACCCGGAGGTTTAGAAGAGAAGGACACGGTCTGCAAAGGTTGTAGCCATCTATCTCTTGTAATGTTTATGATATCATAGTTAAACCCTAATCATCTAGTTTAAGATCTTGGTTAGTGTAGATTAGCACCCCTAATTTTTAAAAAACGGCATGCTTGATGCTAGCAAAACCCAGTGATGGTGCTAACACACACTTTCATGGTATCAGAGCCAAGGCTAGAAGATTAGACGATGTTAATAGAAACACGAAACCGAAACAACTCCGAAACCGAAACCCTAATTACCAAGTTTCTATCAATTTCAAAATGGACTCTAATTTTTTTAAAATAGTTGCAGAATGTTATATACGATATAACTAGAACAATGAACAAAAACGAGACCAAAATTCTACTATTCACCCGGCGAGATCGGGCAAATTACCGGCGTCGCCACCCCCTTGCTCCATTTGGTCTCATATTTGTTTGGTGTTTCGTTGGCTTGGTTTTGGGGTTTCTGGCTATGTTTGATTGGCCCAGTTTGCATGTGATGTTAACAATTCTGTTAGAGCTAATCGGAGTGTTTCGTAGTCGTGTTTTTAATGTTGTTTCAAGTTTAAGTTTGATATGTGATACATACTTGGAACCCGCAGTTAATTAGATTTGTGAAAACTAGTTTGTTTGTGAATCTAACATGTTAGTCTCTTTTGATCGATTTCCACGAAGTTTTGATTTGGATCGAAACTCCGTCGCAATCGCGTATCATACGCGTATACTCGCCAGATAACTTTGCTAAGTAGCCACGCCCCATAGCCCCACCAAGTGACTTTAGGAGAACCCCGTTGCTAAAAGCATCCACTTGGGTGCTCGCGGCTATGGTGTTCTGCCTAAGTGCACATGGTCAATGGCATCGGGGTGCGGCCATCTACTAAAGTTCCCGACGAGTATTCGATCGAGTAGTCGGGAATCTTGTTGAATAACCCGACTAAGTTATTGAAAAGTGTTTTCGATATGAGACTAAAATGCAAGGTTTATTGGTTAGGCATGAAATTCGACATATGAGATATTCCGGGTTTATGATGTCTAAGGATATGCAGATTCTAATTATTGTAGTTTTTCATTTCTTTTCTGCGACCGTAAGTGTAATATGTCAACGGAATTTGGGATACGCGTATTTACGTACGTTGATGACATGCGATGTTATTTGTTGCTGTGATATGTTATATTGGATCGTCGTGAATGAATAGCCGGGGGTTTTATGTGAGATGAGAGTTTTATAATTTTCATTCAAGTAAAATTTGTATGTAATATTCTTTTATTGGGACACTTCCGGGTTGAGGATGATGTCACCATTGATGTATATTATTTACTTTTCCGCATTAGGATAGACCTAAGGCGGAGAGCATAAGTAACCGGGTTCTAGAGTCCAGTGGGAGACCATCTCGAGGAGTCGAGACCGGGTCTCCTAACTGTAGAATTGGCAGGATTGCTTGCCGCTCTCGTAGGGGTCTAGGGATCTGGATTTGGCTATTCATCACGACCGTGGAATCCTTGTTTTTCATTACTGGATGAATTTAAAACACAGACCTCCTAATATATCCAATATTTCATATGTTGACTTCCGCTGCTTGGTTCTGTGATGTGATCATATAACTACGTGAGATGAATGATATATATATAATAAATATTGCTTATGTTTTTCACCCACGGTAGTCCAGCCCCCGCTCTGCCGTTAGTTAAGTAACCTGACGGTGCATGACGGGGCCCTGTGGCGAATGCGGATGGCATAAGCATACGTTCTATTTTCGTTTCATTTTCTATGATGTTTAAGAAACATTAAATGATGGGACATCATTAATAAGATTAATGAAAAGAAAATAAATCAAAAGATGTTGTAAAATCAAAAGTTTTTAAAAAGGTAGCTCTAGTTCTTTCTTTGCATAATGGTATTCCTTGATGAATATCCATCACCTCATTCGATGAGGAAAGAGCCGAGATCCCTTCACCGGGAGTGACCTCTTTAGAAAAACTAGCAAATACTACAACTCACTCAGTTTATCATCATAGCTTCTATAGTTCTTGCTTTGCATAGTGGTATTCCTTGATGAATATCCAGCACCTCATTCGATGAGGAAAGAGCCGAGATCTCTTCACTGGGAGTGACCTCTTTAGCAAAAGCTGGTAAAAGCTATTCGATTGGTTTTTGAAAACTACTCGATTTTAAAAGCGGTGCTTAAACCACTCCTTTTCAAAATCACTAGATTCTATAATGATATCAAGTTCATTAAGCTAAAGGTTTTCTTAAAAACCAACGTAGCCTTCCGTCATTTCAGATAAGTGCTATTTAGTATTCGTGCTGCGTTTGTTGACTTTTTCAAGGCGTAGTGTGTGGTAGCTGATTAGTGCTTATCTGCCGCATGTGATGCTATTGGATTAGGGTAGTCGTGAGGCCTTGTTGACCTTGTCAAGAGTCATGCGGGTGGGTTCAATTCAATCAAGAAATGAATAGGTTGAAATTGACTTGCGGTTTATGGTTTGTTGACCTTGTCAAGGTCATAAATCGCATAGGCTAAAACAATATTGGGAATTTCAAGTGTTGAAATTTGCAATGAGATTGCATACCTTCTATATGATAGTTGGATTCCGATACCCACTGCGAGTAAGAGTTGCTCCTGGGAGAGTTTTCCATTTTACAATTAGCCGATCCATTAGGTGTCTAAGAAAGGTGTTAACGGGGTGATGCCTCTGCGGAAATGAGGTTATTTAATTAGTTCCATGCGAAAGCATGGGGAGACTCCCTCGTAGTACCAATACCTGCCTGGCCGAACGATTGGCAAACTTGTAGGGTGTAATTAATCATGGCTAATCTTACCTTTTAGGGTTTGAAGGAAGATTTGATAAAAACGGTGGGAGCCATCCTGATTAGATAAAATAATAACAAATCTAATCTTGCAATGAGCGCATGCAAAAGTGATTATCCTTCTCTCTCTCCTGGTAGCGACCAATGACACGCCTTAATCAAGATAATAATATGGATATATTGACCGAACCCTCTTATTATACTGGGCTAGGCTCCACTCTATCTTATGATTATCATAATTCTGAGCAAGGAATATAGGAATATCCGGATTCCTACGCCACCCAAACGAAGAATAAGCATGTTGATGCATCTTCTTCGGGTGTGTTCATTACCAAGAACTGTTTCTCAGTTAACTTTACGTCTTGTGTATTGGATACCGAATCAGGATCCTAAGTATGTAATTTGTTACATGGGCTAAACATAGGTAGAGAACCGGGAAAAGGTGATAAGTCTCTAGTAGTAGGGAAAGGTGCAATTGTTGCAGCCAAAGCAGTTGGCGAATATCACCTTGTATTACCAAGTGGTAACACAATGATTTTGAGCGACTGTTATTTCGTACCAAAATTGTTGTGAATGTTTTTTTAAATCAAGTGTTGATTGGGTATGGTACATTATATAACGGTATATATGTTCTAAATCACAAAACAGTTCTAAGTATACAGAACACACACAAGAGGAACAGTTCAGAAATGAACGAAGCCTTCTTGTGGCATTGTAGTCCAGGTCATATCAATGCGACAAGACTAGCTAAGTTGCGAAGGATGGATATTTGAATCCATTCGAATTTACATTTTATGAAACTTGCCAGTCATGTCTCAAAGGAAAGATGACCAAAACTCCATTTACAGGACACGGAGAAAGAGCTACTGAACTCTTGGGACTGATACATAGTGATGTATGCAGGTCCTGTGTCTACACATGCCAGGAATGATTCCTCGTATTTCATTACATTCACCGATGATCTCTCAAGATACGGACATGTGTTCCTGTTGAAACACAAATCTGAATCTTTTGAGAAATTCAAGGAATATAAGTACGAAGTTGAGAACCAGACGGGTAAAAGTATTAAAATCCTTTGATCTGATCAGGGAGGAGAATACTTGAGCACGGAATTCAGAGACTACTTAAAAGAGAATGAGATTCTCTCTCAGCTTACTCCTTTGTATACACCATAGCACAATGGATTTTCGCAGTGGAGGAATCTTACCCTATTAGATATGGTGTGCTCTATGATGAGTAATGCTGAGTTGCCTATTTCCTTTTGGGGTTATGCACTTGAGATAGCTGCACACCTATTGAATAGAGTTCCGACCAAATCCGTTGCCTACCACTCCATATGAGATATGGAATGGGAAGAGACCATCTCTTAAACGTTTTAAGATATGTGGTTGTCCGGCCTATGATAAAAAGCAAAATCCGGACAAGCTCGAGGCAAGGTCAGTTCTATGCAAGTTTGTAGGATATCCTAAACATTCGCGAGGGTATATCTTCTACCACGCTGAGGAACAAAAATTATTTGTCTCTCAGCATGCCACCTTTTTAGAAAAGGAATTTCTTGTGAAATAAATTAGTGGTAATGAGGTAGAACTGGAAGAAGTTCCAGCTACACAAACTATAACTGACGATTTGGTGGAATCGGAGGATTCGATAGTCCCCGACGAACCTCAGCCACTCCACAGATCTAGTAGGGTTTCTCATCCATCTGAGAGATACTACAGTTTTCTCATAGACGGTGGGAGCAAGGATTGCATCATGGAAGATGATAACCCAACTAGTTTCAAGCAGGCCATCACAAGTGGAGGCTCTATGAAATGGCTGGATGCTATGCGATTTGAGATGGAATCCATGTACACCAACAAAGTATGGACTTTGAAAGTTGCCCCTGAAGGGGTAAAACCCATCGGGAGCAAGTGGATCTTGAGAAAATAATTGGTGTAGATGGAAAAGTTGAAACTTTTGAAGCCAGACTTGTAGCAAAAGGTTTTCGTCAACGACCAGGTGTCAATTATAATGAAACCTTTTCTCCAGTGGCTATGCTTAAGTCCTTCCGGATCTTACTTGCCATTGCTGCATACCATGAATATAAAATCTGGCAGTTGGACGTCAAGACCGCTTTTCTAAATAGTGATTTAGAAGAGAGCGTGTACATGACACGGCCAGAGGGATTCGTAGACAGTAGGAGCCGCGGAAGCGTGTGCAAGCTGCTTAAATCTATCTACAGATTAAAGCAGGCATCGCGGAGCTGGAACATCTGTTTTGATGAAGCTATCAAAGAGTTTGACTTCATCAAAAATGTAGATGAACCATGTATATATAAGAAGGTAGTTGAGAGTAAGGTTTTCTTCCTCGTATTGTACGTGAATGACATACTCTTGATAAGAAACGATGTTCCTATGCTATACTCGGTCAAGCTCTTCTTATCACACATGTTCTCCATGAAAGATCTAGGTGATGCCTCCTACATCCTGGGGATTAAGATCCATAAAGATAGATCTAAACGGATGTTGGGATTGTCCCAATCCAGGTACATTGACACCATACTAAAAAGGTTTAGTATGGAAGATTCTAAGTGTGGTAATTTACCCGCTTATTAAGGAATCACTCTCTCCAAAGAGATGTCTTCCAAGACTGATTTGGAGAGGGCTCTCATGCAAGGGATACCCTATGCTTCGGCAGTCGGGTCAATCATGTATGCGATGTTGTGTACTAGACCGGATGTAGCTTACTCAGTAGGTGTAGTGAGTAGGTATCAATCAGATCCAGGGGAGAAATACTGGACAGCTGTGAAGAACATTCTTAAGTACTTGAGAAGGACTAAAGAGATGTTCTTGGTGTATGGTAACGGTGAACTACAGATGGAGTCCTTTACTGATTCAAGCTTCCAGGGTGATAAGGAAGACAGTAAGTCGGTCTCGGGTTTTTCCTTCACCCTCAGTAGATGGACGGTATGTTGGAAGAGTTCCAAGATAGATACCGTAGCAGACTCGAAGATGAAGGCTCAATACATCGCTACCAACGATGCTGCCAAAGAGGCTGTCTGGATGAAGAAGTTCATAAGATGAACTTAGTGAGGTTCCATTTATTGAGCATCCAATACCTGTGTATTGTGATAACAATGGAGCTGTGGCTTTGGCCAAGGAAGCTCGGTCCCATCAGAGATCCAGACATATTCTTAGGCGGTATCACCTGATCAGGGAGATAGTAGATCGCCGGGAGATCGAGATCAGGAGAGTTGACACAGCGGATCCACTCACCAAGGCCCTCCCCCATATGCTAATCGAGAGGCTTTAGGGGATGTTGGGTATGAGATACTACAACAACTGGTCTTATTGCAAGTGGGAGATTGTTAGTGATATGTATGCCTTAGAGGCCATTATTGTATGATATAGTGGATGCTAGGACATATATATGGAGGACTTTCTTGCTCGACATGATAGTATGCTATCTGGTTGCCTTTATCTTAACATGTTCACTGGTATTATTAAACTGTCTCTCATATACATGTTGATAAAGCCCTTAGGATGTAGGCTTGACTACCAGGACTATGATGCGGATCATACTACTGGGACCTAGGTAGTCCACAAGCACATCATTCAATTGTTCCTAGTCGAGGGAATATCGAGACAAGGCATCGATATTCCAGAGTAGACTAGTGTGTACGTTTCTTGACCCTGTATGGGGCGATGGTTGATCCTATATCCATTGGTGTTTGACATCAAAGATTGTACATAGGTGCTCATTAGAGAATGGGTACTGAAGGGTTAGCTTAGCACCTTAGCAAGGTTTTGGCAAGCATCAAACATGCTATATTAAAATTTTTGGGGTGCTAAACAAACCAACCAAGTAATCGAACTAGAGAATTAGGGTTAACTTTGCATGTAAACAATTTTACATCTAAGAGAGAGGGATTACAACCTTTGTAGTCCGTTCTTTCGCTTCATAAGCTCCGAGTAGTAGTCCCTTCATCACGATCCATGAACTCCCAGACTCCACAAGTCGAATGATCCATGCTTGCTTGAAGACTTCGAAATCCAAGATGATCTACTTCGAGGAAACACGAACTCAAGCTATGATTTCACTAATTATGAATTAGTGAAGCTAACACACTAATCTATATGGCTAGTATAGAATAAGATGATGAAGTAGGAATTTTGCTCACTTTATTATTTAATTTCTCACTATTTTCTTCTTGATCTCAAAAGCTAGAAAGCAAAATAAGAATGAGGAAGAAGAAGAAGAATGAGTAAGAGTGAGGTTAGAAATGTAACCATGGGTCAAGTATATCATCCTTAACCATTGTAGAGAGTTAACCATGGTTATGTGTCATGGTTGGGTTAGAAATATCTTGGGCAAAACAAAAAGGGTGGACTTGGTCAATGGTAATCTACAAGCTTCATGAAGCTTCATCCATGACTCATTTCCATAATTTGAATTACTTAGATATTTAAACCCAAACATTACATATAGCATGGTATAATTCTCATACATACATGTTGCATGTATAACCTAGCATGCTACAATATTATATATCACATATATAATATTTATGTAATAAAAGAAAATAATACAATAAACATATATCACATATATGTTAAATGTATCATAGGTGAGAATAATAAATACTTAAGTGAGCATATAATATATATATAATTATATATATATATATATATATCATTTTATCGAATCAACACTTGATCCAATAACCCGGCTATATCACATATAACCGTCCGATATCATATATCGCGAGAATAGAATACGGTATCACATATCGTATTAATCTCGGTCCCTGCACATATCACATATGTGCTCCTACTCCGTTTCGCCTGAGCCAGGAAACCTATGTGTAGAACTCTAAAAACTCGTCAATACGCCGACAGTAGGTGATGATCATATTAGACACCTACAAGCTGCAAGCGGTCAGCTAAACATAACAGCCACCTGGGTATTGAGCGACCAGAAGATCAACAAGCAAGCATGTACATACTCCTGCGAATCCAGTCAGTAACACTACCGTACAGTCCAGTCTGTTCGCCTGATATGTTGCATATCCAGTCTAGGGGTGGTAAACGTCAGACCCCAGTAACCGATAAGTCGTGTCGATGTGAGACTCATAACGGGTCGAGAAACTACCGATAACTCTTACTAGTAAATCTCCATATCATCCCTGTCCAGGGACTTCCAGTTATAGCCAATCGAACACAGCGCAACATCAACTCCCAATACCGGAAGAGACGAAACCACTCCTATCGCTCATTGCCTCCATGAGATTCGGGACTATACCCAAAAGCTACCATTTTGCACGCCCTCTTGGACGTGGTAAGGTGGAAGTCAAAGCACAGTGGGAATCACACAAGACTCTATGACGATCTCGGGTCTATAGACTAACAAGTACCAGTGTCACCGGAGAACTGCCATCTGACGATAGGTATAATACCATCTAGGAGTTCTCGGCGAGTCCGTTCAGTGTACCCAGTCTTCACTGAGCACCCGTACACCATCTTTGATGTCCAACACCAATGGATATGGGATCATCCATCGCCCATCATATGGGTCAAGATGCGTGTACGCTAGTCTATTCTAGAGTATCGATGCCCTGTCTCGATACACCCTCGACTAGGAACAGTTATAGGATGTACTCGTGGACTACCCTTGCCCCACTAGTATGATCTCATCATAGTCCTAGTAGTCGAGTACAGATCCTAAGGTCTTTATCAACATGTGAGAGCAAGACAGTAAACAAATACAAGTCAATATGTTAAGACAAAGTGAAACCAGATAGCATACTATCATGTCGAGCAAGAAAGTCCTCTCTATATATATCCAAGCATCCATTATAATATATATCATATGTACAACAATGGCCTCTAGGGCATATACACAACTAACAATCTCCCACTTGTACTAAAGCCAGCTGTTGTAGTATCTTATACCCAACAACCCGAAGAGTCTCTCAAAATGTATCTGGTGTATGGCCTTCATGAGTGGATCCGCAGTGTTGTCCTTCGTATCAACTCTCCTGACCTCGATCTCCCAGCTATCAACTATCTCCCGGATCAGGTGATACTGCCTCAGAATATGCCTGGATCGCTAATAGGACCTGGGTTCCTTGGCCAAAGCCACAACTCCATTGTTATCATAATACAGAGGTATTGGATGCTTAATGGACAGAACCACACCAAGTTCATTGATGAACTTCTTTATCCAGACAGCCTCTTTGGCAGTATCGTTGGCAGCGATGTATTCAGCCTCCATCGTCGAGTCTGCCACGGTTTCCTGTTTGGAACTCTTCCAACAAACCACCCCTCCATTTAGGGTAAAGACAAATCCCGAGTGCGACTTAGAGTCGTCCTTATCACTTTGGAAGCTCGAATTGGTACAGAACTCCACCTGGAGTTCTCCGTTACCATACACCAAGAACATCTCTTTAGTCCTTCTCAAGTACTTGAGAATGTTCTTCACAGCTGTCCAGTGATTCTCTCCAGGATCTGCTTGATACCTACTCACTACACTTAGTGAGTATGCTACATCGGGTCTAATACATAGCATCGCGTACATGATAGAGCCTATTGCCGAAGCATAGGGTATCCCTTGTATGAGAGTTCTCTCCAAATCAGTCTTAGAAGACATCTCTTTGGAGAGAGTGAGTCCAGAGATCGTGGGTAAGTTCCCACGCTTGGATTCTTCCATACTAAACCTCTTTAGTATGGTGTCAATGTACCTGGATTGGGACAATCCCAGTATCCGTCTAGATCTATCTCTATAGATCTTAATCCCCAAAATGCAGGAGGCATCACCTAGATCTTTCATTGAGAATCTATGTGATAAGAAGAGCTTGACCGAGTGCAGCATAGGAACATCATTTCCTATCAAGAGTATGTCATCCACGTACAATATGAGGAAGACAGCCTTACTCTCTGCCACCTTCTTGTATATACAAGGTTCATCTATGTTTTTGATGAAGTCAAACTCTTTGACTACCACATCAAAACATATGTTTCAACTCCGCGATGCATGTTTCAACCCATAGATGGATTTAAGCAGCTTGCACACCTTTCCGCTGCTCCCACTGTCTATGAAGCCCTCTGGCCGAGTCATGTATACGCACTCTTCTAAATCACCATTTAGAAAGGCAGTCTTAACATCCATTTGCCAGATTTCGTAGTCATAGTATGCAGCAATGGCAAGTAGGATCTGGATGGACTTAAGCATAGCCACTGGAGAAAAGGTTCCGTCATAATCCACACCTGGTCGTTGACGAAAACCCTTTGCAACAAGTCTAGCTTTGAAAGTCTCAACTTTTCCATCTACACCAAGTTTCTTCTTAAAGATCCATTTGCTCCCAATGGGTTTTACCCCTTCAGAAGCAACTTCCAAAGTCTATACTTTGTTGGTGTACATGGATTCCATCTCAGATCGCATTGCATCCATCCACTTTACAGAGTCACCACTCGTGATGGCCTGCTCCAAGCTAGTTGGGTCATCATCTTCCATGATGCAATCCTCGCTCCTACCATCGACGAGAAAACCGTAGTATCTCTCAGGTGGATGAGGAACCCTACTAGATCAGCGGAGAGGCGTGGGTTCGTCGGGAACTACTGAATCCTCTGGTTCCATTAAATCTTCAGTCGCAGTTTGTGCTGCTGGAACTTCTTCCAGCTCTACCTCTTCGCCACTAATTTCTTTTGCAAGAAATTCCTTTTCCAAAAAGGTGGCATATTGAGAAACAAACACCTTTTGTTCCTCAGTGTTGTAGAAAATATATCCTTGTGAATTCTTAGGATATCCCACAAACTTGCAAAGAACTGATCGTGCCTCGAGTTTGTCCGGATTTTGCCTTTTGACATAGGCCGGACAACCCCATATCTTAAATCGTTTAAAATATGGTCTCTTCCCACTCCATATCTCATGTGGTGTGGTAGGTACAGATTTAAATGGAACTTGATTCAATAGGTAAGTTGTTGTCTCCAGCGCATAACCCCAAAAGGAAATAGGCAACTCAGCGGAGCTCATCATAGAGCGCACCATATCTAATAGGGTGCGATTCCTCCGCTCCGATACACCGTTGTACTGTGGTGTATAAGGAGGAGTAAGCTGAGAGAGAATCACATTCTCATTTTAAATAGTCCAGAAACTCATTGCTCAAGTATTCTCCTCCTCGATCAGATCGAAGGATTTTAATACTTTTACCCGTTTGGTTCTCGACTTCGTGTTTATATTCCCTGAATTTCTCAAAAGCTTCAGACTTGTGTTTCAACAGGAACACATGTCCGTATCTTGAGAGATCGTCAACGAATGTAATGAAGTACGAAGAACCATTCCTGGCATGTGTAGACATGGGACCGCATACATCACTTTGTATCAGTCCTAAGAGTTCCGTAACTCTTTCTCCGTGTCCACTAAACGGAGTTTTGGTCATTTTTCCTCTGAGACATGACTGGCAAGTGTCATAAGATGAAAATTCGAATGGATTCAAATAGCCATCTTTATGTAACTTAGCTAGTCGTGTCGCATTGATATGACCTAGTCTACAATGCCACAAGAAGGATTCGTTCATTTCTGAACTCTTCCTCCTGTGTGTGTTCTGTATATTAAGAATTGTGTTTTGATTTAGAACGTATATGCCATTATGTAACGAGCCTGATCCAATCAACATTTGATTTAGGAAAATGTTCATAACATTATCCTGTATTACAAAATTATATCCTTCTTTACTTAATAAAGAAACAGATATAATGTTGCATATCATGTTCGGTATATAATAGCATTCGTTCAGAATCAATGTATTACCACTTGGTAATACAAGGTGATATTCGCCAACTGCTTTGGCTGCAACATTTACACCATTCCCTACTCTTACGGAATGATCACCCATTCCCAAATCTCTACCTCTCTTTAGCCCATGCAATATATTGCATATGTGGGATCCTGATACGGTATCTAATGCCCAGGACATAGAGTGAACTGAGAAACAGTTCTCGGTAACTAACACACTAGAAGAAGATGCATCAACATGCTTATTCTTCGTTTGGGTGGCGTGAGAATCCAGATATTCTCCTATTCCCTGCTCGGACTTATAACAATTATAAGTAGGAGCGGGACCAATGTTCCCCTGCTCAGTATAACAAGTGGGTTAAGTCAATACATCCATATTATTATCTTGATTAAGGCCTGACATGGTCATTACCTGGAGAGAGAGAAGAAAACACTTTAGCGTGCGCTCTTGCAAGATTAGATTGGTTATTATCTTATCTAATCATGATGGCTCCGACTGTTTTAATCAAATCTTCCTTCAAACCCTAAAATGTAAGATTAGCCGGGATTAATTACACCTTACAAGTTCGTCAATCTTTCAGCCAGATCAGTGTTGGTAATTTGAGGGAGGTTCCCCGTGCTATCGCACGGACCTAATCAGAATAAACCTCATTTTCCCAGAGGCATAACCCCGTTAACACCTTTCTAGACACCTACTTGATCGGCTAATTGTTCTGTGTAAAATTCTCCCATGAGTAACTCTTACTCGCAGTGGGTATCGGGATCCATCTATCTCATAAAAGGTATGCAATCTCATTGCAAATTTCAACACTTGAAATTCCCGATAATCCTTTTGCCCCTAGCAACTTATGACCTTAACATAGTCAACAAATCATAATTGCTAGCCAAGTTCAACCCGTCATTTCCCGATTGAATTAAACCCACATGCACGACCCTTAACATAGTCAACAAAGTCGTACAACTATCCTAATCCAATCGCATCTCATGTTTTAGCAGATAAGCACTAATTAGCTACCGCACACTACGCCTTAACATAGTCAACAAACGTAGCACAAATACTAAGTAGTACTTATCTGAAATGACGGAGGGCTATGCAGGTTTTTCAGAAAACCATAAGCGTAATGAACTTGATATCGTTGTAGAAACAAGTGATTTTGAAAAGGATTGTTTTTTAGGCTTTTCTAGTTTCGCTAAAGAGGTCACTCCCGGTGAAGGGATCTCGGCTCTTTCCTTATCGAATAAGGAGCAGGATATTTCACAAATACCGCGGTGCAAAGCAAGAACTATAGAAGCAATCAAAAACCAAACCGTGAGTTTGTAGCATCTGCCAGTTTTGCTAAAGAGGTCACTCCCGGTGAACGGATCTCGGCTCTTTCCTCATCGAATAAGGTGCAGGGTATATCACATATACCACTATACAAAGCAAAAACTGTAGCTACCCTTTTTGAAAATTTGATTCTACAACATCTTTTAGGTCTTTTCTTTTATTAATCTCATTAATAAATCCCAACATTTATGCTTCCTAAGCATCACAGAAGAAACGAAAACTGTAATTGTTCCCCTCCGAAAGACGCGGCTGAGACGCGACGGACGTCTTTGCCTGAAATTCGGGGCAGATGCTAATTGGTGCTATCCGTCCACCTCTCCGAAGATACCAAGTTGATTTATGGCATCGTATATCGAAGGTTTAAACGGATGCGGCCGATGTAGCAGACTTCGTCAGATTCCCCCTCGCTTGAGGGGTTTTTGATTGTGGGGATGCTCTTCCCTGCAGGCGCAAGCCCCTGCAATTAATTACGCTACCGCATCGCGGTAACAACTTTCTCCTTCTCCAGATAGTCACTTCGTGTCGTGGGTGTTTGTTTTGTGTTCGGTTGCCCGTGGATTGTATACGGAGACTAATTTATGTTGTCGCCCGTAGGGCGTGGATTAGTCCAAATCCGTATCTTCTTAGATTTGGGTTTGGGGGTTGGGTTTATGGATACGTTGGTCTCTTTTGAGACTAAGATCAACTTAAACGTTTGTTAAGGATACGTTAGCCCAATTTTTAGACTAAGATCAACTTATCAGATTCGTTTAGATCCGACAAGAGAGCAATTGGGCTCTATTGTTTAGTTTAATGACATTGCGGTCGATTACCAGTTTAAGGGCCTGGTGGTCCAATGTTAGTTTTAAGACATCGCGGTCGAGGTTAAGGACATCATAGTCCATGGATTTAAGGACTCCACAGTCCAATGTTAGTTTTAAGACATCACGGCCGAGGTTAAGGACATCATAGTCCGTGAAATTAAGGACTCCACAGTCCAATGTTAGTTTTAAGACATCGCGGTCGAGGTTAAGGACATCATAGTCCATGAGTTTAAGGACCCCACAGTCCGTTGTTAGTTTTAAGACATCACGGTCGAGGTTAAGGACATCATAGTCTATGAGTTTAAGGACCCCACGGTCCGTGAAATGTATGGTTGTTGGGACCCGTCACCTCTTTGAAGACGTTGAGGGATTACAACAACAAATATCAAAGGGATGAAGAGATGTACCCTTGAACCAAGGTGGATTAAATGATCTGTAGCCCAGTTTGGAACCAAGACCAATTAATTATATTATGGGCACATTGGCTCAGTTAAGTCTGGATTGAGGACTTATGGCCAATTTGGGCTAAGTCCAATTAAGTTTGACATATTAGCCTTTTGTTGGACCATTAGCCTATTTGTCTGGTTTCAGGCCCACATTATTTAGCAATGCTAAACAAAAGTTTGAGGGCTCTGATAACATTTTTATCTGTGATTGTGGAGTAGACATTAGAGCTCTGATTTTTACTCAATATTTAAATGGGAGGCATTGCCTCTGGAAGATTAAGCAATTTGGTTAAAACTAGTGTTAAACAATAGATAGAAAAAGTGTTAAAGCTCTCAAGTTAGTGTTAAATACTAGAAGGCAACAGTGTTAAACACTGGAAATATAGTCCCCAAATTAGTGCTACACACTTGAAAACACCATTAAACATGTGTATAAGTTCTGGAATTAGTGTTAAACACTAAAAGATAATCAGTGTTAAACACTAGGAATAAAGCTCACGAATTAGTGTTTAAATCCTAAATAGGAATGGGTCACGTGGGGCCACGTGAGGGCGCCTGGAAGTGGGACCAGAGCCTTTTACTTTATTATGCAAACGAGTGTTAAGCACTTTTTTATATTTTATTTTGGAGCATCACGTGCTGGCACGTGAGGAGGATTTAAAGCATCTGCCAAGAGGTCACATGGGAACACGTGAGAGCGCCCAAGGCCTCTATTTCTTTTGCTTTTTCTTTCTGTGTTTCAGGGGTCACATGGACCACGTGAGGTATTGCCTCTGAGCTCTTTCCTTCTCATTTCTGGGGATCTTTTCAGGGGTCACGTGGGGACACGTGACCCTGGTTCTTTTTCATGCACAAAGATCTCTTTAGTCTCTTTATTTTATTCCGAGAATTAAATTCTCCGTAGGGTTAAACCTTAATTATAACTATGGAGGAATTAAATTCCTATTGTGAAAGAATTAAATTCTTATGTAGGGTTAAACCCTAATTTCTTTTAGAGGAATTGAATTCCCATATATGTAAAAGAATTAAATTCTTGTATAGGGTGAAACCCTGATTCTATCTTGGAGGAATTAAATTCCTTTTAATCTGAGAGAATTAAATTCTCAATTAGGGTAAACCCTAGTTTCATCCATCTTGAAGGAATTAAATTCCTATAATTTTAGGAGAATTAAATTCTCATATAGGGTTAAACCCTAATTTTGTTTTAGGAGAATTAAATTCTCAAAACTCAATTCCCCCTCTAACTTTAGGATCTGCATGGCAGGATCTCGACCCGATGAGAATTAAATTCTCAACTTATGGGGAGATATGCTCTATGCAGATCTTCAACCAGAAGAAGAACTAAGTTCTTTTTTGTAGAAGAGTTAAACTCTTAGATTGAGAATTAAATTCTCTTTATTGAAGTTTTGATTCCTTTTCTTTTCTTACCTAGGGTTTTTCTTTGTAGAGAATTAAATTCTCCTCTCTTTTCTCTCTGAAATTTCAAGATTCCAAAACTCCATCTCTCCAAAATTCTCCCTCTCTTTTCCTCCTCTTGGCTCCTATTTATAGGAGAAGGAAAAGAATCAATTTGTTTAATAAATCTTTCGTTGAAAGATTTTGTTTGTTTTCATAATTAATATGATCCTTTAGATCATTCAGTGAATTTTATTCACCGTTAGATTTTCAATCCAAAGATATTCTGTTTGTTATTTTCAGTAAGATTTAGGGGAAATCTTTCCTTGTCTAAGATTTTTTCCATAATTTGGTGATTTTTAATCACCCTTGGATCTTTAATCCAATGGTCCCCATAATCCTTTTCCATTTGAAAAGATTTAGAAGCTTTTAGAATTTAATTCTGTTAATTTATAAAGCTTTTAAAGCCTATCACGTGTTGGCACGTGACCGCTCCTCCTTTAGAGTTTTAATTCTGTACTTTAATTGGGCTTAAGGGTCATCACGTGTCAACACGTGACCTCTGGTCACGTGTGAGCACGTGACCCCCTCCCTTTGGGGTCTTTCTTCAGCCACTTGTTTTACTTCCGGTTGCTTAGGATTTTTTTAGTTCTGTAAATAGATCACGTGTCAACACGTGACCCTTGGTCACGCGTGAGCACGTGACGCCCCTTTGGGGTCTTTCCTCAGCCGCTTACATTTGCTTGCTTAAAACTTTAACTCTGTAAATAGATCACGTGACCCTTGGTCACATGTGAGCACGTGATGCCCCTTTAGGGTCTTTCCTCAGCCGCTTACTTCTGCTTGCTTAAAACTTTAACTCTGTAAATAGATCACGTGTCAACACGTGACCCTTGGTCACGGGTCAACACGTGACCCTTGGTCACGTGTGAGCACGTGACGCTCCTTTGGGGTCTTTCCTCAGCCTCTTACTTCTGCTTGCTTAAAACTTTAACTCTGTAAATAGATCACGTATCAACACGTGACCCTTGGTCATGTGTGAGCACGTGACGCCCCTTGGGGTCTTTCCTCGGCCGCTTACTTCTGCTTGCTTAAAACTTTAGCTCTGTAAATAGATCACGTGTGAACACGTGACCCTTGGTCACGTGTGAACACGTGATGCCTCATTAATGAAATTCCTAATTTTTAATCAGGGAACAAATACCCCCACATCGTTGCTCTCACGTGTCTGCACGTGAGTGCAACGCTGTCACTTTTGTGATCGTTGGATTCATCTAGGGAATCGGGGAGATGAAACGTTTTCCATCACATCCTATAAATGCAGGGGTCTCTTCAGAAGCGCCTCCACTCTTTCATCTTCCTCCTTTGTCTATCTTTTCTTTTGAGAATTTAATTCTCGTTCCTCAGAACTTAGTTCTCTGCTTTGAATATTTTCAGAGTTTAACTCTGTTCAAGAAAGACCCTTCCTTTCAGGTAATGATCTTTGGACGATTGATGAACTTTCATACATATAAAACTCTTTGGATTTTAAATCCACACTATGGGTTTTCCCTTTTTACAAGAACCCATTTTTTTTAAATTCTTTAAGAAGAAAACCACTCACTCTTTAATCAACAGGACCTTTAGGGTTTCTCTGATCTTCAGGGGTTAATGGTGGTGTTGTCTTTTCCATGGAATTTAATTCCATCTAAAAAAACTTTTGGCTTTGAAAAAAAAGTCTCTGGGAATTTAATTCCCTTTTTTCAAAAGGAATTTAATTCCTATGAAGAACTCAGTTCTTCCCACAGAACTCCTTGGGTTCTCTTGCCCCGAGTTGTCTTCTTCACAACCAAGAAGAAGAAGTTTGCCATGTTGCCTTTCCCTAGGGAATGTATGGAGTTGCTTGAGATCCTTTGTTTATCTAGACAAGTATTCTTCTTGGTTGGCTTGTCCATTAAATTCTCATGATCTTTATTTCAGGTATTATGGATGCCCATTTGTATGATCTTGATGAAATCATTTCTTATGGAAATATTTGTGCACTGGGTCGCAGCCAGAACCAGGAGTTCACCAACGCTCAGTGTGCTGAGATCATGAGCCGCTTCGACGAGTACAACGATCGGCTACTCCCTCGTCGCTCTTCTCTTTTGAAACTCATCGTGATGGCGATCTGGGAGGCGCTCCCTCTATTTTGCACCGGCGTACCACTCAGGGCATTGGATGCTGCCGAGGATAAAGTGCATTCGGTGTATCTGATGAGCCTAATCTCGAAGAGGAGGCGAGACAGTCTTATTGATCTCTTGCATCAGGCTTTTCAGTAGTCGGCCATACTTGCTGCCTATCGGACGGTGGAGGACATTCGTGAGGATCCTGACGCTTGTGATCGCGAAAGAAAGCATACTAGGATGGTTCGAGATGCCTGGAAGATCCAAGACAAAGTCACTTTTGAGTTCCTCAATCCATGCCCTGAATCTGAGATCTTGCCATTGTAATTGTTTCTTTTTATTTTTGTATGAACTTTTAAAGTATGAGTGATAAGTTTTTCATTACCTTCTGTGTTTGCATGCCTTCTTTATGAGATTTTGTTATATTTTCGTTGTTGCTGCTGATGTGTTTGGCGTGTAAGGCACCATTTTACTTTTTAGTGCATATCAAGTTTGGTGCTCACGTGCTCTGCACGTGGGGCCCTTTTGATGGGGCTGTTTAATTTTTTTTTATGCCATATTTTCTGTGCACAGCATTAGATGCAGAAGAGGAGCCTTGGAAATAGTTCCATCTCCTTGATTTCCAATGTCTTCTCTTTTTTGGCCCTTGGAAATAGTTCCACCATGCAATATTCTCCGTGCGCAACGTTTAATGCTCCTCTTCATAACCTAAGGCCATAGCCTTCTTTTTCTCTTTACAGAGAAATCTATTCTCAATTTAGTGTGGTTTATCTTGAGGAAACTGCTGAGTGCCATGGCCTGCAACCGCCCCCATGCTCGTCGACAACCATGGGAAGTACCTATCGAGGAGATGATTCCTCTCTCTGCTGCACGACTGGTGGATCCCCTTCTCACCGACGACGAATGTGATTCGGCGACATATGAACTCTTGATCCGTAGGGGATCCCCTCTTCCAATGGGATCCTTTTGGCTCCGGATGATTCTTGCTGCCGTGCTTGCTGACATCCCTCCTCACCCAGCGGAGATGACCCTGGCGATGCTTGATGCGGCTGAAGACAAGCTCGAGTGTTTTTACGAAGCGTGCCTGATTACTCAGGCTTTGAAAGACTGCTCGGTTCATTTGTTGGGCCAGATAAGAGCCCGGCGGGCTATTATGTCTGCTTTTGCGGTCGAACATAGCTCTAATTGGTGGGGAGCCACTCCTCGTGAAAATCGTCGCTTCGATGTGCTGGAGAAGGCGGCGAGGGAGTTGGAAAATTTTGTATACTGTTTTGTTCACCCTTGTGCCACCGATCCCTTATTTGGTGATCTTTTCGCAGTGGCGTAGTACGTTTAAATTGATGTACTTCTTTTATCATTGGCTGTTATATGTTTTCTGTTGAATTTTCATGTTTGTAGAATACGCGTACGTGCGTCTTGCTTGCGTAAATGAGCTTCATATTTTCCCATGGGAATTTTCTTCAATTGCGAGCACTATCGTTATGTTGCATGCACGTCTTTTTGGGTATCATTTCCTTTAAAACTCATACAGTTGCAACTGCATGCTTGACGGGATATGCATCGGAGGCTTTCCTTGCCGATTCCCTTGTCAGGTGATTTGTGCTTATTCCAGAGTAAGTATAGTCGTCGAATGGAGGTTTTCTTGCACACCCTTGAATCTACGCGCCTTCTCTCAGAGGTTATAGCCGCGAAGTCGAGCTTACGGGGGCTGATTGAGCGATGCGCTGCGAACCTACGGCCAAGGCCACTAAAGAATATAAACTCTGGCGAGTGCTTCAAGAGGCCATGAAGGATATGGTGGCCATCGACAAGGCCGCCATGTTTTACTCGCGAAAGGGTTGAGGCTCACAAGGCTACCGAGAAAGAGCTTGAAGGCCGGCTTGCCTCGTATCAGGCCCAGCAGGCTCAGGCGGAAGCCCGTCTTTTTGCGATATTGAACCACGAAGGCGAGGCCCAGCGGAAGAGGGATGAGCTGACCACTCTGCTAAATCGCCCGCCGGCCTGAAGACTTGTATATCTTTTCTTTTTTTTCTCCTTCTTTTGTACATACTCCTGAATAAGAGTATATTTTTGTTCTTTCACGAATTGTACTTTGTATCCATTTTTAGTTCATGAATAAAAGACATATTTTTCTTCTCAATGGTGTGTCTCTTTTTATTGAATGTATTCTGCGGGTAGTCTATCTTGATCTCTTTGCAGGACAACGATGGCTTAGGATTCAGGGTTAAGGTCTGCCTCCTAAGACTTTTCAACTTTATGAGCTGTGAGGGTCTCATAAAGAGTTTTTCTCCCTACAGGTCGAGGGGATCCCATAGGTGTAACTTCTCCTTAAGAATCGTGAGGATTCCCAAGCGTGTTTTCCCTTGAAAGTCGTAAGGATCTCACAAAAGAATTTGCTTCCCTACGGGTCGTGAGGACCCGCAAGTGCTGGGTGAAGTTGCCCTTATCCGTATTTCACGGGGTCAGGGGTTGCTCTAGATGTTTTCCAGGGTACCATAGTTTAAAGACATCGCGGTCGAGGTTAAGGACATCATAGTCCGTGGATTTAAGGACTCCACAGTCCGTTTGTTAGTTTTAAGACATCACGGTCGAGGTTAAGGACATCATAGTCCATGGATTTAAGGACTCCACAGTCCAATGTTAGTTTTAAGACATCACGGTCGATGTTAAGGACATCATAGTCCGTGGATTTATAGACTCCACAGTCCAATGAAATGTGTGGTCGTCGGGACCCGTCACCTCTTTGAAGACGTTGAGGAATTACAACGACTAACATCAAAGGAGTGGCGAGATGTACCTTTGAACCAAGGTAGAATTAGTTTAGAATCATTATGGTTGATTGTTAGTTTTAAGACATCACGGTCAAGGTTATGGACATCATAGTCCGTGGATTTAAGGACTCCACAGTCCAATGTTAGTTTTAAGACATTACGGTCGAGGTTAAGGACATCATAGTCCGAGGATTTAAGGACTCCACAGTCCAATTGTTTTCTCTGGATGCTTCACACGGGTTCACTGCCGTGCTTGGCGAGAACCAGGCTCTGCTCTGGATGCTTCACACGGGTTCACTACCGTGCTCTGCGAGGACCAGGATCCGCTCTGGACGTTTTCTACGGGGTCAGGAGTGACGTTATCCGCGTTCCGCGTGACCGGGAATTTTGCTCTAGATGCTTCCCACGGGTTCACTGCCATTTTCTGCGAGGACTAGGCTCCGTTCTGAATGCTTCACACGGGTTCACTGCCGTGCTCTGCGAGGACCAGGATCCGCTCTGGACGTTTTCCACGGGGTCAGAAGTGACATAATCCGTGTTCCACGTAGCCAGGAATTTTGCTCTAGATGCTTCACACGGGTTCACTGCCGTGCTCGGCGAGGACCAGGCTCCGCTCTGGATGCTTCACATGGGTTCACTGCCGTGCTCTGCAAGGACCAGGATCCGCTCTGGACGTTTTCCACGGGGTCAGAAGTGACGTTATCCGCGTTCCACGTGACCAGGAATTTTGCTCTAGATGCTTCCTACGGGTTCATTGCCGTGTTCGGCGAGGACTAGGCTCCGCTCTGGATGCTTCACACGGGTTCACTTCCGTGCTCTGTGAGGACCAGGATCCACTCTGGACGTTTTCCACGGGGTCAGAAGTGACGTTATCCGCGTTCCACATGACCAGGAATTTTGCTCAGGATGCTTCACACGGGTTCACTGCGGTGCTCGGCGAGGACCAGGCTCCGCTCGAGATGCTTCACACGGGTTCACTGCCGTGCTCTGCGAAGACCAGGATCTGCTCTGTACGTTTCCCACTGGGTTAGGATTGACATTATCCGCGTTCCACGTGACCAGGAATTTTGCTCTGGAAGCTTCCCACGGGTTCACTGTCATGTTCGGCGAGGACCAGGCTCCGCTCTGGATGCTTCATACGGGTTCACTGTCGTGCTCTGCGAGGACCAGGATCCACTCTAGACGTTTCCCACGGGGTCAGGATTGACATTATCCGCGTTCAACATGACCAGGAATTTTGACTTTACCCGTATTTCACGGAGTCGAGGTTTGACTCTTGGTTATCTGTACACCGCCGAGTCATGGAACTGGGAGTTGCCGCTGTTCCGCTTTGCCTGATGTTGTGTCTGTTGTAATGAGACGAATGTTGAGATGCTCTCCAGGCTATCTGAGAACCGTCGAGGTTTTGTTTCTTCTTCTGATGAAACCTGGGGAGGAGGAGTGTGATTCCTTCATTGTTTGCGCCCCTGGATTGTATACAGGGATTGATGTAATATCACCTGTAGGGCATAAATTTCATTCATTTTTTTTATTTCTTTCCGCGATGCTCTATCATTTCAGCTTTTTATATCGCGAAGGTCGTGATTGCCCAATCATTTCGGCTATTTTTCGCGGTGCCCAATCATTTCGGCTATTTGTTTTATTTTTACTCGCTTCTTTTTATTGCAAGTTGCCCAATCATTTCGGCTATTTTGCATGCATACATTTTTACTTGCTGATTTTGTTGCAAGTTGCCCCATCATTTCGGCTATTTCGTATGCATGTGTGGCTCGCTAGCTTTTTGCCGCCAGCTTGGGATTGACACCGATTTCGGCATCAGCACCGCTACAACTGGGATATTGCCAGGAGCGAATCATCATTTGCCTCTGTCGATATCGAACAAAGGTGTCTTAGTAAACAGGGTTGGGGTCTTGTCGACTAAGGCTTTTGAATTTATGAGCCGTAAGGGTCTCGTAAAGGTATTTCTCTCTTCGAGTCGTGAGGATCTCGTAGGTGTGTTTTCTCCTTAGGAGTCGTGAGGATTCCCAAGTGTATGATCTTTTGTAAGTCGTAAGGATCTTACCAGAGTGTTTTCTCCTTATAAGTCGAGAAGACTTACAAGGGTTGTTCACCATGCGAACATATCCCCAGTCACGGATGGGACTTGGTTAGGGAAATGTTTATTCGCGCCCATGGATTGTATACAAGGGTCAGCATTGAGCCACTTGTAGGGCAGTATTGGAAGTTGTGGTGGCTGCTTAAGAACAGGTTCAGATCTCTGTAGCTTAAGACTTTCAAATCTTATGAGCCGTGAGGGTCTCATAAGAGGGTTCCCCTTACGAGTCGTGAGGATCTCGCAAGTGTAATTTCTCCTTAGGAATCGTGGGGATCCCTAAGTGTGTTGCTCCCTTGTGAGTCGTAAGGATCTCATGCAGGTGATTTCTCCTTACAAGGTCGAAAGGACCTTGCAAGTGTCTTTTAACGAGGTTGCGCCCTTTCGGGTTTTCACAAACACTTGCCGGTAGCCCTGCTGTTTTTACTCACGGAGCCCTTTCGGGTTTTCATCCGTGCCTTTTTTGCTTATGGATATACCGTTTCTTTTTTTCTTTTTTCTCTTTTTTTTTGAACGAGGTTGCCCCCTTTCGGGTTTTCACAAGACTCGCCGGTAGCCCTTTCGGGTTTTCCTCCATGCCCATTTTGCTTATGGACATATCGTTTTCTTTTTTTTATTCTTTTTTTTTTGTATCAGCTTTGGGATGCTGCAATCCGCCGTAGTTTCTCTACATCTCGGTCAACAGCTAGTTTTAGGACATAGTGGTCCGTTGTTAGTTTAAGGATGTTTCGGTCCGCCGTTAGTTTAAAGACGTTTCGGTCCATTGTTAGTTTAAGGACGTTTCGGTCCATTGTTAAGGAAGCCGGTTACTACTTACAGAGTTTAGGCTTAGGAAGATAGCGAGCGGACATAGTCATCGTCATCTATCATTGACCTAGGCCGTGACTCGTTAGGCGTAGTATTTCTTCAGGAAGCGACCATTTATTGGCCTGAAGGGCCTTTCGCCATGCATGTCCATGAGTAGATAGGCTCCACCCTGGTAGACTTTGTCTATGATGTACGTGCCTTCATAATTCGGCTCAAATTTCCCTCGTTTAGCACGATTGGGGATCATAGGTCTTTTGACCACTAGCACGAGTTCACCTTGGCAGAATGTCCTCGGCCTGGTAAATCTTTCATACGAGCACGTCATCTTTGCTTTATAAGCCTCCAGATTTTGTTGCGCTATGAGCCGGGTTTCATCAAGGGCATCGAGCTCCTCGAGCCGAAGGTGAGCATTCTCTTCGTCCGTTAGCTCGTAATGAACTGCCAATCGTAGAGAGGGTAGCTCTATCTCGAGGGGGAGTACCGCCTCTGTACCAAATACCAATGTGTATGGGGTGGTGTTCGTGGCCGTCTTGAACGTAGTTCGATATGCCCAGAGAGCTTCATGCAGTCTCTCGTGCCAGTCCTTCTTATTTCGGGACACCGTCTTCTTCACGATCTTCGTCAGAGTCTTGTTGAAAGCCTCAGCTAGACCGTTAGCTCGGGGGTTATAAACTGAAGAGTATCTCCAGTCTATGTTGTGCTGTTGTGCGAAGCGGCTGATCTTGTGGCTTCTGTAGGCTGGCCCATTATCAGAGATGATCCGTCTCAGAGTTCCAAACCGATAAATGACGTGCATCTTGAAGAAATGGAGGATATTCTCCGTCTTCACTTCCCTCAGCGGTACTGCTTCTACCCATTTGGAGAAGTAATCAGTTGTCGTCAAAATGAATCGATGTCCTCTGGACGATGCCGGTTTGATGGGGCCGATTATATCAGTTCCCCACATCTCGAACGGCCAGCTAGCCACCGTGGGGTGTAGTGGATTTGGATGCTGGTGGATGAAGTCCCCATGGATCTGGCACGAATGGCATTGCTTCGCATACTCGAGGCTGTCCTGAATCATCGTGGGCCAATAGTAGCCTATCCTTTTAATCTTCAGCTTCATCTTCGGGCCTGCTTGGTGAGAACCGCAGAGTACGTCGTGAACTTCTTGGACTACTCTTTTTGCCTCTTCAGGTCCCAGGCATCTTAGCCATAGGGAATCAAACGACCTCTTGTAAAGAATATCATTGACGAAAGCGAAAGATAGGGCTCGCTTCATGAGCTGATGTCTTGAGGACGCATCTTAAGGTGTTCGATGGGATTTGAAGTAGTCTATAAAGACTTCTCTCCAATCCTCAACCATTTCTTGGCCTTTTATTTGCAGGGCCGTCTGCTCAGTCACTTCCTTTTCCTCGGATGATTCCGGAGACATTTCCGCCGGCGCAAGAACTCGACGGCTTTGCACAACGATTCTCACGTCATCGAGGTTCTCATCGGCCAATTCTTTAGCGAGCTTAGCTAGTGCATCCGCTTTGCTGTTTTCTGCACGCGGTATGCTTTCCAAGGTGTAGGAATGAATTTGGGTCAGCAGTTGTTGTACCCTCTCGCCGTACTTTACCAGTTCTGGTTTGCACGTTTGATAGTCGCCGTTTACTTGGCTAACGACCAGTTGGGAGTCTCCGTATATGAGGAGGTCTTCAATCCCCATGTCAATGGCGATCTCGAGGCCTGCTATCAAAGCTTCATACTCGGCTTCATTGTTTGTCCTCGGCTCTGTCAAGGAGAAAGCAAAGCGCATTATCCCTCCTTGTAGGGTCACGAAGATAAAGCCTACCTCGATTTGATTATGGGCATGCTTTGTTTGCGCTTCTTCATGGAAGATGCTCCATCAAAATAAAGTTCCCATCGGGTATCACCACCTTCGCTCGCATCAAACGTATGTTCGTCTCGCAGTTCGCAATTTAAAGGGGAATCGGCCGGTATCGGATGCTCAGCGAGGAAGTCGGCGATGGCCTGGCCTTTCACTGCCTTAAGAGTCCTATAAGTTATCGATAATTCCATTAAGAGCAAGGCCCATTTAGCGAGTCGCCCCGTCAGTATGGCCTTTGACATCAAATATTTGAGAGGGTCCACCTTTGATATGAGACGGACTTCATGCGCCAATGCATAGTGCCTGAGTTTCGTTATCGCGAAGATCAAGGCCAGGCAGTGTTTTTCTATGGGAGAATAATTTCTTTCTTCTCCCAGGAGAACTCGACTCAAGTAGTAGAGAGCTCTTTCTTTCCCTTGGTCATTCTCTTGTGCCCATAATGCGCCTAAGGAACCTTCGAGGGCTGTTGTATAAAGAATAAGGGGCTTTCCCTTGACCGGAGCGGCCAACACTGGCGGGTTCTGTAGGTACTGCTTGATTTCGTCCAGTGCACCTTGGCATTTGTGATCCCAGACGAACGGGGTCCTTTTCTTCATCAAGTGACTGTATGGGCGGCACTTGCCAGAGAGATTGGCTATAAATCGCCGGATATACGCGAGCTTTCCTTGGAGAGACCGCAATTGTTTGAGAGTCCTTGGTGAGGGCATCTCCATGATCGCCTTGATCTTTGACGGATCTATCTCGATACCTCGGTGTCGGACAATGAATCCTAGGAATTTTCCCGAGGAGAACCCGAATGAGCATTTGAAGGGGTTCATCTTCAAGTTGTATTGCCGGAGGCGTTGAAATACGACCTTCAGATGCTCCAAATGTTCCTCGTATGATTTGCTTTTAACCACGAGGTCGTCAATATAGCATTCGACAATTTCATGTATAAGGTCGTCGAATATCTTCGTCATGGCCCTCTTATAGGTGGCACCAGCGTTCTTTAGACCAAAAGGCATCACCTTGTAGCAAAATATACCTAAAAGGGTCCGGAAGCGGTGTGCTTCTGGTCCTCAGGATGCATTTTTATCTGATTATAACCTGATGAGCCGTCCATGAAGGAGAAGACTTCGTGAGTGGACGTGTTATCTATCATCATCTCAGTGACTGGCACTGGGAAGTCGTCTTTCGGGCAGGCTTTATTGAGATCCCGAAAGTCTACGCAGATGCGCACTGTCCCATTTTTCTTCATCACCGGGACGATGTTGGCGATCCAGTCAGGATACTGGACCTCTTGGATGAAGCCAGAGTCGATCAGCTTCTTGACCTCGGTGCTGATACTCATCTCAAGCTCGAGCCGCATTCTCCTCGGTGCTTGTTTGATTGGCTTAACATCCGGGGATATTGCCAATTTGTGGACAGAAATTTCTGGATCTAATCCTGGCATTTCGGAATAGTTCCATGCGAAGTGATCAGTCGAAAATATTGTATATTTTAGCCGGCAATTTCCTCATCATTTGCACTCATTTAGAAGTGTACGGTATTCATATTTTACATATTAGCAAAACTGTCGCAAAATATCAGATTACATGTATTAGACCTTAAAACCGGCATTTCTAGGGAAATTGACTGCATTGCATGGCATCACAATATTTCTATATGTCTCAACCCGTGTTTCGAAGTCTGTGCAGGAAAAGGAGAAGCTCGCTCAAATTTACACCGCTCAAAGATACGTCAACTCACTAATTTCAAATCTGGTGTCATTACAAAGGAGCAATTACAATTCAAGATATCCTAAAAAGCTCCACATGTCAGCCCAAGCCTGTACCAGAGAGCCCAAGGCCCAAGCCCCCTAAAGAGCCGCGGATCCGCGGCATAAGCCTGCTTGCGCCGCGGATCCGCGGTGGGCCCAGGGAATTAGCTCCTAAAATTTAGACCAAAACTCCTACATCAGTACCTACAGTTCAGAAATGCATCTCAGTTTCCAGAAGACTCCAGGGGTTTCTGCCAGATCAGCAAACTAGGGTTTCCAAGCCTAATTAAACCTAGCTTAAACCCTAAGCTAGCTCCTAGCAAACTACCTTCTAGAAGACTCAACAAACTTTTGGAGGGAATAGGAAGTTCAAACTTAGACCTAGGGTTTGGGTGTTCTATAAATAAGACCCTAGGCTCACTAACTATTCATCTTGGAAAAATAAGATCATCAATCCAAAATCTAGTATCAAACTAGACCCATTCTACCTCTTTCTTCATCTTCTTCTTCCACAAGTCTAGTGACAGGGCTTGTGTGAAACCCTAACCCTAATTCCAACTCCAAAAGCCAAGATCCCGAGTACCCATTAAGCAAGAAGCCCTACAACCTTTAGGAGCGGAGCCGATCTTCAACGGAGCAAGCGATCCGAGCCGATCCACGACTCACGAAGCCGAGCGACGCCCGATCAACAATTTAGATTCTTCCTCTTGTAGTTCTTGAAGCGAATGTAATCAAAATTGTTAAGATAAATAAAGGTGATATTCTTTTATCTTGTTTTCTTTAAATTCTGCATCATGATATTTTTACAATTCGTGAATATTTTCTGTATGGTGATGTGTGAATAAAACTCCACTCGTCAAGGAGTCGAAACGGTCAATAGAAAGATGATGTAACATAGCTTTAATCGATTCTTGATTCCTACGAGTTTTGTAAACCCTAGCAAGTTCAAGAACCGACAACCCATTTCGTTACGATGCTTTCTTGAATGATATCGCTCGAAATTGGGGAGTTAGGATCGTTTCTTGAAATTGCTAGAGGCTAGAATGTGAATGATATCGACCAAAGAACAAGGGATAAGATGAAACCCTAGTTTCACGAGAAAACCCTAACTCTCGTCGATCATCATCGATCTAGTATCAATCCTTCGAAGGACAAGAACACGTTATCTTTAGATTACATCACGTCTATAGATCCGATCGATTCCTACGAGCCTCTTTTAGATTCTTGACTGTTGATTGGAAATATCATCGATACACCGATTCTTGACTGTTTATCTTTTTCTTGATTCTTGAATAGAATAGTGACACTTGAAAATCAAAACTCTTGAATCATGTTTTCGTTTATCTTAGCTTAACTTTTCAATTCAAGCATATCATAATACAAACGAATCGTGCAATCCCTGTGGACGATCCGCACTCATTCATGAACTACAATTGACACCGTAGTTTGATTGCGGTCAATATAATTTTTGGTTGTGATGTCTTTACAATTTTCTTAAATTGACACAAACAAGATTTTAAATCAATCAAATGGCGCCGTTGCCGGGGACTATTTGATTCGATATTACACATCCGAAATCTATTACAATCAAATGGCGTCGTTGCCGGGGATTACGCGCTAATTCGTTTCATATTATAGTTGTTGCCAGAGAGCATAGGGAGTCAACATAAGCTCCCTGAAAATGTTTGGTGCAGTGTTCCTACAATCCCACCGCGGAAGCGCGGCATAAGGAGGGATACGCGGCGGAACCGCGGCAGCTTGGGGGGTTCTCTGCAAAATTTTTCTCTCAGGTGACTTCTTTACTTCTCCTCTCTCTTCTTTTTAGCTCCAACTAATACTTTGCTGCAGGATTCTTTGCAAAGAACAGCAGCTAGCAAATTGCAAATTAAAATTGTGCGTGATTTTGTTTCTTGGTTGTTTTGCATTATAAATACGGAAACTAAGGGGCACGGCCAAATCCAAATTAGGTGGGGATTTCATTACCCTTCCTAGGCCCCGAAAACCACCAAACTTGCATCCGCATTGACCCACATTAACTAAAAGAAATCTAGAGATGACTCTAAGGACTGTCGCGCTCAATTAGGACAGAAGAAGGCCGTGGGTAATTCATTGCTTATCCGCGTTTTCCTGTGGTGCCTAAGGCAAGTGTGTCTAAGGCTAGTGGTTATTAATTAGGCCCACTACTTACGTAGTGAAGTACCTTCCCACTTACCTGGCACTTATCCGGCCACAGGGAAACAAAGAGGCAGTGGAGGATTCTATCCTGCGACTTGTCTTTTGGCAGTTAGGAGCGGTCTAGAGCCGGACCTAGGTGACCACTAGATTCTAGGGTTTGTGTGCTGCATTTGTTGTGTCGCATCATTTTTTTTTAAAATCCGTCCCTTTTTCAAAAGCAAACACCGCATTCATTTACCCCTAATTATAAATTCACGCTGCCACTTGTACTAACCCTTTTTAGTACAAGATAGGCTGGACACGGGATTCTAGTGCCCGTTTAGTCCGCGTACCCTTTATCGGCTCCGAAGTCGATATTTCTCCATTTACCTTTTCTTTACCCACTACCACACCCACACCGATGGATCCGACTCCATCAAACTTCTTTAACCCTAATCTGCCGCCGTCCGTTGGTGCGCAGAATCCACCCCGCATCTCTCTCCAGGAGAGGTGCTATCCACTTAGAGGTCCTCTTTCGACCTGCTTATCCACACCACCAGCCAATGGGGATAACTTTGAAATTAAGCCCCAGTATATCAATCTTTTACCTAAATTCCACGGACTCGAGACTGAGGACGCTTACGTTTTCATTACCAAATTTGAAAACGTGTGCGCAATGATGGGTACGTCACAACTTTCAGTGGATGCGATGCGTCTACGACTTCTCCCATTTACCTTTTGCGATATAGCCGAGAAGTGGCTATATAACACTACCGCACACTCTATTACGAATTGGGAAGAATTCGTCGCTGCATTCCTTAAGAAATTTTACCCAATCCAAAAGACAGCTCGAATTCGTAGCGAACTGAATCAATTTGCCCAGCTCCCTGCCGAACCATTTTCAAAATACTTTGAATGTTTCAAGGATCTATTGGTTCAGTTTCCTCATCACGGCATCCCGAGATGGGAGCTTTGCCGAATCATATATGGGGAAGTAACCCTAACACTAAACAGAGCCTTGAAAACATGTGTCAAGGTACCTTCATGACTAAGGATGATGGGGAAGCTTGGCGATATTTAGAAGAGTTCGCTGAAAAGTCTTTACAGTGGGAAAGTCCATCATTTAGGAGTGGCAATAACCAATCGGATGTTTCCATAGGAGTTAGAGCTGACATTTCAGCTATACAAAAGAAACTCGAGACTATGGAAAACAAATTTTTAGCTGCCTCCCTTAATCAAATGTCACTTTCCAAAACTGTATGTGGCTGCTGTTCTGATCCGTCTCACTTGACGGAAGAATGTCCGTTTCAAGGTCGTGAGCATACCAATGCCACATTTCAAAGACCGAGAAACGATCCTTTTTCTTCCACATATAATCAGGGTTGGAGGAATCACCCTAATTTTGCTTGGAACCAATCACAAAACACGGTTCCAAACCAAAACAATTTTCAAAGGGTCCCTCCACCACAACAGCAACCACAACTTCAATTAAGTCAGCACTCCTTTCAAGCACATAATTTTCAAAATCAGGTCAACACACCTGCACTGTCTAGTCCTTTACAGTTGACCGGAACTGATGAATCCTCTTCTTTTGCATAATACATGAATTTGATCTTAACAAATATCATGCAAGTTTCGGCTGAAATGAAATCTTCTGTCGATAAAATTGAGAAAAACTCTGCATCCCAAAACGAGAGTATTAAATCGATGGAAGAAGAAATTGCACGATTAAAAGCCGAAATGAGTGCAAGAGAGAAAGGGAAACTTCCAGCTCAATCCTTACCCAATCCTGGTTATTCACATCATGTGAATGCAATCACCACGTTGAGATCTGGAAGAGTGCTTGACAATCATGTTGGGGAAGAAGTTGATGATACTGAAAATCATATCAACACCCCGGCTGAGACCTTTCCACACACACACACTTCTAATTCTGACCCCAGTTCTTCTACCCTACCACCGTCTTCCGAGCCTATTCTTCATTTCCCAAAAGGCTCGCCACTACAGCCCACCTCTTTTACCCCTCCACGGACGATCCCCACTTCTATTCTGGGATCGGTTCCACACACACTTCCTTCTCCTATGATGGACCCAGCACTTATTGCTAAAGCACCTTATCCTAATCGGTTAAGGGCTAACACACCAAGTCCACATATGGAGAAGATCACTGAGATGTTTAAACAGGTTAACATCAATATCCCTCTTCTAGATGCTATCCAACAAGTCCCCGCATACGCGAAAGTTCTTAAAGACTTCTGCACTAGAAAGAGGAAGAAACAAATGCCCAAGAAGATATTCATGGCAAAAACAGTAGAAACGACTTTCCCCCAGCAATTACCGAGGAAACGTAAGGATCCTGGATATCCTACTATTTCCATCTCTATTAGGGAGAAACACATTAACTGTGCTCTACTAGATCTTGGGGCAAGTGTTAACCTGCTTCCTTTCTCAGTTTATAAACAGTTAGGGATCGGAGAGTTAAAACCATCTCCTTGCACTCTCCAGATGGCTGACCGATCAATCACCAGACCTAGGGGTGAACTAGAGGATGTGTTGATATAAATCGGGGAATTTATCTTCCCTGTAGACTTTATTGTAATTGATACACAGCCTGTAGCGAACTCACGGAATCAAATTCCAGTGATTTTAGGTCGCCCCTTTTTGGCCACTTCCAATGCTATCATCAATTGTCGTAACGGTTCTATGACCTTATCCTTCGGGAAGAGGACAATTGAGATGAACATTTACAAGTTAGGAAGTGTACCCTCCGAACCTACTGCTCAGGTTTGTTCTGTCGACTTAATGGATGTCGACAGCAGCGAATTTAATGATCCTCCTGATACCGATCTTGACTCTTTTCATACGTTATTGTTTGACCCAACTATGTATCTTACACATACGTACTCTTCCACCAAGACGTCCGGATCAACAATTAACACTGATTATGAACTGATTATATAGTCTGAAGATCACCCCGCACCTTGTGATGACATTATTCTTCGGGGTATAGATGAAACTTTTGAGGAGATCTTCGCTGATGAACTCGCATTTCTGAAAAACTGTCACGTCCCGAAAAGATGGAACATGACCGACACTTAAACTACGAAACGTCTCGAGGCGTACGTAATCTAAGTAAGCCGAAAACCCAGAAATCCAAACCAAGAAAAGTAGTAGAGTGAAGGAAAACCAATTTAAAACAAGTAGTTTTAATAGCATAAGCCAAATTATACGGTTTTTAAAAAAAACATCAAATATTTCCCGAAAATTTCGGCAGAGTCTCCTTTGTAAATACAGGCCCCTAAACGGGATACAACATGAATAGTATACGAAATCAATAAAAAGGCATCCCCAAGCGGGAGCTAGCTCTTCGTCAATCGACGGTCACAACCACACAAGCAATATAATATACAACGCCAACGGCGAGGATCAAAATTCAAAAGGAAACTTAAAACCACAAGAAAATCACAGAAATAAAACGCGCGACTCTAAGGTCGAAGGAAAAACCTCACTGGTCTCTATCTCAAAAATAAATACATGTTTGGTTGATGGAACTTCTAGATACAACAGAATAATGATATACAAGATATATAATGGGGGTACGATACAAGTAAACCCACCTACTAGAAAATCACCCGAAGGAAACTATGCCCGCAAAGCCGTAATGAAACCTGTACGGCAAACCTGCAAGAAACTGGGGCACAACGGGGGTGAGTTGCCAACTCGTGAATAGAAAAAACATCTACGAAAAGAAATCGCATAAATAACGCAATCTTAGGTCATTGATCATAATATATCCGCAAATATAAGAATAACATGCAACCTATAACAAGGCTAGGGTAGATATCTAACCCGAGTGTAATCTCATGTGCCCGTGTCAGTGCCTCAGGTAGCAATATATCATATGAATGAGGTATGAATGCATTAAAACAGAATACATGTAAATGATTACATGTAGAACTGTTTTCATAATTTAGTGAGATTTCCTTTGTATTTTTAAAATGAGGTATCATAATGAAATCAGAATAAAACAGTGCCTAGCATCAGCACAAAACGTAATCCCAATATCTCGATATCTCTGTATCACAGTCTCTGTACCTCAATATCTCGAAATCTCAATATCACAGTCTCAATATCTAGGACGCCGTCAGTCCAGACCGGCCCCTACCATCCATCTCAAGACCACGACGGTATCCTCCGGATATCCGACGCGTCGGGTAAAATCACCGGTAGGTAGTGCTCCCCTGCCAGGCTCACATCGTCATCATCACGCGCTTCTTGCCCCGAGGTACCTTACCGGGTCCACCATGTACCCGAAACGGTTCATCCAACTCCTCGAATCGGGTCTCGAAATCCATCAGCAAACTCATGGTGGACGACTCATATATCATGGGAAAAACCGCACTTTTTATTTAAAAAGAGAGAAATCAGTTTATATAAGTTTTGCGGTTCCCCCCCCCCCCAAATCCAGAAAATCTCATGGAAATCCGAATCCAAATCATCAATAGCATGTAAAACCATGAATATAGGCATAACAATGAATAACAGTATGCATGAAGTGATAAGTAATAACTACAATGTTAAGCTGGCATATAAGGCAGGTATACTAATATCATGTCAAATTACTAACTAACATGCTAAGTCAAGCAATAATATTTTCTAAGGTGTACGTGACATGGCAATTACCGATGAAGATGTGTGTGAGCCGGCAAGTAAGTGTACGTGGTACATACGCATCATCGGTAATGGTGCTGATGTCCTAACAATATGATATCAACATTGCAATAAGAAATTATAACATAAGTATGCGATGCGAAGCGAACCACAATAATAAGCGGGAGCTGAATACAAGACGCAACTGTAACTAACCTGCATTAATCTAATATAAGTCCTACAATAATGCATTTTGAAATAACACGAATCGCGGTGTTTTTAAAATAAGGGCTACGGTGTTTTTAAGAAAAGATACGTCTTTTGAAATATCCGTAAAATCCCTTGACCTGTCTTTTAAAATACCCACGATCCGTTAGTTTTGAAATAGATAGAAATCTAATCTAGTCTGACAACTACACTAAACTATACGGCTGAATTAAAGGTAAGGAAACCGCCTAGCATCTGAGCCGATACATATATGAATATATATTAGTCGGTGATCCCGCCTCGATACTATCACATCCGATACCATATCTATAATCAGATATTCCCAAGTCAAGAGTGCGGATCAATCATCAATATATAGCTCGTACGTAAATCCGTCGTACGGCATCCCCAAATCTGGGTATGGGTCAATATCATGTTCATCACATTATTTATCTGGTATCTTCTTTATCAAGATCATCATCTGGGGTACTGACCTACGTCTAGTACACTACTAAAATCACTATTCACATGGCATCGTCATCCAAAGATCCGCTATAACATCAGGACGTATCTCAAGTACGAATCCTGCCATATCACCGATCTCACGGCCTCAACTCAAATCTCATCGACTCATCTCAATCCCAAGTATCATCCGCAAATCCAGTATGTGAACACCTAGTCTCATACCCAGGTGAACACATAACACATATCCCCATATACGCATAGGTAATAACATAGATGTATGCATGTGTATGTGTGCGTGTGTGGGTGTAACAACTACTCTAGGGTTTCGCAACTAACAGTAAACTAATCAATGAACACCTAGAATCTACCTTTATCATCAAGTCTCATATCAACATAATATATATAATCAAAATATATGTGTGTATACGTATTCGTATACATCACCACGAACTGCGGGGGTGCTATACGCCATCTACCCGACTTCTCCCCGTAGATCTAAATCTACTCACCTGGTCCTCGCTAGCCGGTGCCGACGTCGCCACGCGCTTGCTTGTCGTCTCGAAGTCCACATGGGGTACCTACATATCATAACGCACCGTATTGCATTAAAACCAAATTCGAAATCGAAACGGCATACGAAAATCAAATCGGCACGCGCATCACGCATAGGTCAAAACCTATCGCCTACGCATGCAAGAATAGCCAAACCAACCCTCGATGTCGATGTACAAAAGTCAAACCATCGAGAGAAACCCAAACAGTCTCATTTGCGCATTCACGAACACTAATTATAATATAAATATGTTAAAATTCACAAAAACCCCAAATTCACCTTAAAAGCCATTTTTCCGAAAATCCAGCAAGCAAAAATTACCCGTTTTAGTACAAAACTCGACGTTGAAACAAATCTAGCGGCCATAATACTTATTAAATATCTTAAATAAGTCATAAAAACAATTTCCCTAATTTAATCCCGATAAATTTCATTAACCCCAAAATTCTAGTTACAATATACCCAAATTTTAACAATTTTATAGCAAAAATGCACAAACAACAATTTAGCTTGGATTTTCATGAACTAAAAGCATTAAACCACTCAATATAATACATATAATGACATGGAACCTTAATTAGAATTTTATCTCACCAAAATATAATTATTTTAAAAACCTAGTTTACAATTTATATAATTATCACAATTTAAATCAACAAAAATGCAAACTAGCAACTTAATTTGATTTAGCAAAACATTGATATGTCAAATACATCCCACATCCATAGTCTCACAACACAAAACCCTAACTAGACTTTGCACAAAGCCTAATCTAAACCTTCTCTTGCAAACCCACATCTTTCAATTAAACCGCAATTAAGCACCTAACAAGCTTCATTAAGGAATTTAAATCAAAAAAAAATGAATAATGGGTCAAAAGTTATACCTCACAAACCATGATCAAACTTGAAATCTTGACCTCCATTTTGAAATCCTTGCACCAAGATCCATGCTAAAGGAGATGAGGGAAAATGGGTAGGGCTTTGTTTTGAATTTTAGTTTAGATTTTGATGGGAATTGGTGAATTTTTTTGAGGGAAAAATGATGGAAGAAGAGGGGAGAAGGGGGCTGCTGTTGGCCTGCAGAATTTGGCCAGGAAATGTAGGGGGGTGAGGGAGGAGAGAAAGTGAGGTGGAGAAAGTGAGAAGAAAAGTCAAAGTCCACCTTTTACTTCTATCATTCTCTTTTCTTTTCTTTTCTTTTCTTTTCTTTTCTTTTGCAAAACAAGTGGGGACAAGAGAGTGGGGCTGCCGAATTCAGCCAAGGGGGAGGGAAAATGGGGGTGTGTGAGTGAGGGTATGTGTGTGGGGTGATGGAAAATGATAAATACTATACTCCAAACATCCATTTACACTAAAAAAAAGCCTTTTTCTTCAATAATTTCTAAACCGTTTTGGCAAACGATTTCGTTTCAAAAACCAAATGATAAAATTTTATTTAATGTTTTATGATGCACAAAATTTGTTTCAACTCATTCCAATTTGTAATTTTCCCTAATTAAATATATTAGCGACGGCTTAAAATAATATTAAAATAATTAATTTCGGAAAATTTTCAGAAAATTTGAAATTTCACCAGTGGCTCAATAAACACCAAATACTAGCAATTACATAGCTAGAATATGTATATTTAATTTTATAATAAAGATATTTGCATTTTGACTTTTTACAGAAAATCCCCTTATTTTACCGTTTTTTCGAAATTTCACCGAAACGATTTTCAAAACGTTACAATCTTCCCCCCTTAAAGAAATTCGGTCCCCGAATTTAAATTAAAACTTCCCCTAAATACTAAAATATTTCAGCCAAAACCATCAAATCGCCGGGGCTCCGAAATCATAAATACATAAAACAAATCGTAGCGCAATGCATGCGCATGAAAAATGAGCATATAACTCAAATCAGAACTCCGTCAGGCATCCCGCAATCATCGGAGTCATGGGGAAGACATCAATACCAAATCCAAAGCAAAACCAATATGATATAACTCGAAACTATACATGTAAAATGTATTCAGGTACTGTCCTCTGACTAGTCCTGCTCAATACGAAAACACATAGCAATATCATAAAAACGTACTGCTCTATAAGAAAAATCAATCCCAAAATACGCGTATGAATACTACGTGCGTCTTGTGCACACGGAAATCAAAATCCAAATATGTGCCATACATATACATAGAAACAACATCTAAGTGCATCGGGTGTGCACGAAACATCTGTCGTAGGCAACATGTGTGCCTGACAGCAAAATCAGATGCATCTGACATGCACGAAAAATCTCGATTTAGTGCATCTGGTGTGCACCAAAATCACACTTCAAAACATGCGCCCAACATGTGCGAAAATCCAAATCAGGTGCATCCATCGTGCACGAAATCATGAAATCCAATATCAAGTGCCGAACATGCGCAAAATCAAATCAGGTGCACAAAACAAATATCGAACATCACCATCGAAATCAAAGTCCAGTGCATATAAGTGCACAAAAGGCGTATCACTACACTGCAAGCATATACAAACTATACAGAGTGCAGGAACCAAATCGTGTGCGTGCATACGCACAAAATCAACTCAAATGTCTAAAACCGTAAAATCACAAACATGTGAAACCAAAGCACGAAAACGATATCAAGTGCAATACTGTGCAAAGATCGTAAATCCTCAATCATCAAAATCAAATGCTGCGAATAAATCATCCAAAACATCGAAATCAATAATGGCGGAATAGTACCGCTCAAGCGCATCCTCTAAGAATCTCAGGCCAACTGTCGCGGTCACTAGTGGGACGTCTCGTCGATGATCATGAACTCTGGCCTGCTGGTGTGCGTAACAATGACCACTCCTGGGTCAAGGTCTTCATTGTGAATTACCTCGGTCCATCGGCTCATCGGCCCTGTTAGGTGTGCTAACGGGGATGATCCCGTTCTGGCACTTCTCTGGTCATCTCTCGGTCAATCATCGTGACCACTCGTAAGACAGCATATCACTGGCGTCGGCCTCTGGCTCTCTGAATGTACGTGACACATCTGATCTTGGGTGCAAGTATCATAGCATCAGTGTCCTGGAAGGAATCCTGCTCATGGTCTCTTCCATGTCTCGTCTCTGCCAACTGTCCGGAAGTCATCGTCCTTTCCTATATCTGCATCTTGCTCTGGAACGACTGCATACTCATCGCGACTCCTTCTGGAAGGTAAATCCAAGTACCATGCCTCGGCATGCGCATCGCATCTCTGATGTCGGCGGAGTGGAACGTCATCTCATCTAGATCTGGTACGAACCTCTTACTTCACTTTTCTCTAATTTCGTCTGCTTTGGACTCGTCTCTTCGCGGCTGCATGGACTGAGCTCCAACGGCTATCCTCGTATCGGGAGTCTCCTAAGAAATGCATCTCACCACCTAGCATCCGAATTATGTCGAGCCATCCGATCGATTCGTCAAAACCTCATAATCCCCCAAGAGCTCAACATCTTGGGCACAATTTAATAGTATTGAACACATACCACAGCATCGGTGGTCCAGCCGTAGAAGGGCAAACCCAAGCCTCACTAATGGCGCCGCAGAACTGCCACAAACCCGAAGGTTCCAAGGCTTTCACACGGTCATTAAGTCGAGTTAGGGTTTCATTCTTCTAGAGGGACCATAGAATTGCCTGCATGTCTTTCCGACTACTTTAAACTTGGAATAATAGGTTTCTGACATTCGATCGTCTCTGTCGACTCTCAACGTCTCCGCGTGAAATCATCTCTAGCTGGAATCAATCTATCTGATGACCTCGCATCGGGGTAGGCGAACGAACCACCTGTCCTAGTCATTCATCCTCGGGTGACTAGCGACCTTCTATCATCTCTTAGTACAACTCATTCTGCACTAACTACAGCATCTGGGGTAATACCTCCTCGTTCGCAGCAATAACTGGCTCGCTCGTCTGCACGTTGAACGGTGCCTCAATCATCAGGAATAAGCAACACACCAACGGTCATATAAAATCTGGCTGGCCTCTATCATTGGCTCAATCCTCTAGTGCTGATCGGCATGTCCAAGTAATCTCATACAGCGATCCATCCAACGCTCGTGGAGCGAAATCACAATCAAAAGACACATCTCTACAATCGTGTGTCGCCGGAATTATGTTCTGGTTAGTCCTCATTTGTAACGAGCTCGTGCTGACCGCAACTCTAGCCGTAGCTCTCCCTACCCGTAATCATGGCAGCAAAACCATAACATGTACTGATGAGGCTAGATCGGAATGAATATAATACTGAGTAAAGAAATGTACATCCTAAGCTCCTTAAGTGGAGTAGCGTATCGTAAATATGCCGCGGAACATACCTACGGTACGTCACTCTACTTTAGTCACCTATTCCACCAACCAAAGGTCATCCTACGCGCCGAAGGTAAAACCTAACGCTTTGATACCAACTTTGTCACGTCCCGAAAAGATGGAACATGACTGACACTTAAACTACGAAACGTCTCGAGGCGTACGTAATCTAAGTAAGCCGAAAACCCAGAAATCCAAACCAAGAAAAGTAGTAGAGTGAAGGAAAACCAATTTAAAACAAGTAGTTTTAATAGCATAAGCCGAATTATACGGTTTTTAAAAAAACATCAAATATTTCCCGAAAATTTCGGCAGAGTCTCCTTTGTAAATACAGGCCCCCAAACGGGATACAACATGAATAATATACGAAATCAATAAAAAGGCATCCCCAAGCGGGAGCTAGCTCTTCGTCAATCGACGGTCACAACCACACAAGCAATATAATATACAACGCCAACGGCGAGGATCAAAATTCAAAAGGAAACTTAAAACCACAAGAAAACCACAGAAATAAAACACGCGACTCTAAGGTCGAAGGAAAAACCTCACTGGTCTCTATCTCAAAAATAAATACATGTTTGGTTGATGGAACTTCTAGATACAACAGAATAATGATATACAAGATATATAATAGGGGTACGATACAAGTAAACCCACCTACTAGCAAATCACCCGAAGGAAACTATGCCCGCAAAGCCGTAATGAAACCTGTACGGCAAACCTGCAAGAAACTGGGGCACAACGGGGGTGAGTTGCCAACTCGTGAATAGAAAAAACATCTACGAAAAGAAATCGCATAAATAACACAATCCTAGGTCAATGATCATAATATATCCTCAAATATAAGAATAACATGCAACCTATAACAAGGCTAGGGTAGATATCTAACCAGAGTGTAATCTCATGTGCCCGTGTCAGTGCCGCAGGTAGCAATATATCATATGAATGAGGTATGAATGCATGAAAACAGAATACATGTAAATGAAGAACTGTTTTCATAATTTAGTGAGATTTCCTTTGTATTTTTAAAATGAGCTATCATAATGAAATCAGCATAAAACAGTGCCTAGCATCGGCACAAAACGTAATCCCAATATCTCGATATCTCTGTATCACAGTCTCTGTACCTCAATATCTCGAAATCTCAATATCACAGTCTCAATATCTAGGGCGCCGTCAGTCCAGACCGGCCCCTACCATCCATCTCAAGACCACGACGGTATCCTCCGGATATCCGACGCGTCGGGTAAAATCACCGGTAGGTAGTGCTCCCCTGCCCGGCTCACATCGTCATCATCACGTGCTTCTTGCCCCGGGGTACCTTACCGGGTCCACCATGTACCCGAAACGGTTCATCCAACTCCTCGAATCGGGTCTCGAAATCCATCAGCAAACTCATGGTGGACGACTCATACATCATGGGAAAAACCGCACTTTTTATTTAAAAAGAGAGAAATCAGTTTATATAAGTTTTGCGGTTCCCCCCCCCCCCCAAATCCAGAAAATCTCATGGAAATCCGAATCCAAATCATCAATAGCATGTAAAACCATGAATATAGGCATAACAATGAATAACAGTATGCATGAAGTGACAAGTAATAACTACAATGTTAAGCTGGCATATAAGGCAGGTATACTAATATCATGTCAAATTACTAACTAACAAGCTAAGTCAAGCAATAATATTTTCTAAGGTGTACGTGACATGGCAATTACCGATGAAGATGTGTGTGAGCCGGCAAGTAAGTGTACGTGGTACATACGCATCATCGGTAATGGTGCTGGTGTCCTAACAATATGATATCAACATTGCAATAAGAAATTATAACATAAGTATGCGATGCGAAGCGAACCACAATAATAAGCGGGAGCTGAATACAAGACGCAACTGTAACTAACCTGCATTATTCTAATATAAGTCCTACAATAGTGCCTTTTGAAATAACACGAATCGCGGTGTTTTGAAAATAAGGGCTACGGTGTTTTTAAGAAAAGATACGTCTTTTGAAATATCCGTAAAATCCCTTGACCTGTCTTTTAAAATACCCACGATCCGTCAGATTTTGAAATAGGTAGAAATCTAATCTAGTCTGACAACTACACTAAACTATACGGCTGAATTAAAGGTAAGGAAACCGCCTAGCATCTGAGCCGATACATATATGAATATATATTAGTCGGTGATCCCACCTCGATACTATCACATCCGATACCATATCTATAATCAGATATTCCCAAGTCAAGAGTGCGGATCAATCATCAATATATAGCTCGTACGTAAATCCGTCGTACGGCATCCCCAAATCTGGGTATGGGTCAATATCATGTTCATCACATTATTCATCTGGTATCTTCTTTATCAAGATCATCATCTGGGGTACTGACCTACGTCTAGTACACTACTAAAATCACTATTCACATGGCATTGTCATCCAAAGATCCGCTATAACATCAGGACGTATCTCAAGTACGAATCCTGCCATATCACCGATCTCACGGCCTCAACTCAAATCTCATCGACTCATCTCAATCCCAAGTATCATCCGCAAATCCAGTATGTGAACACCTAGTCCCATACCCAGGTGAACACATAACACATATCCCCATATACGCACAGGTAATAACATAGATGTATGCATGTGTATGTGTGCGTGTGTGGGTGTAACAACTACTCTAGGGTTTCGCAACTAACAGTAAACTAATCAATGAACACCTAGAGTCTACCTTTATCATCAAGTCTCATATCAACATAATATATATAATCAAAATATATATGTGTATACGTATTCGTATACATCACCACGAACTGCGGGGGTGCTATACGCCATCCACCCGACTTCTCCCCGTAGATCTAAATCTACTCACCTGGTCCTCGCTAGCCGGTGCCGACGTCGCCACGCGCTTGCTTGTCGTCTCGAAGTCCACATGGGGTACCTACATATCATAACGCACCGTATTACATTAAAACCAAATTCGAAATCGAAACGGCATACGAAAATCAAATCGGCACGCTCATCACGCATAGGTCAAAACCTATCGCCTACGCATGCAAGAATAGCCAAACCAACCCTCGATGTCGATGTACAAACGTCAAACCATCGAGAGAAACCCAAACAGTCTCATTTGCGCATTCACGAACACTAATTATATTATAAAATATGTTAAAATTCACAAAAACCCCAAATTCACCTTAAAAGCCATTTTTCCGAAAATCCAGCAAGCAAAAATTACCCGTTTTAGTACAAAACTCGACGTTTAAACAAATCTAGGGCCATAATACTTATTAAATATCTTAAATAAGTCATAAAAACAATTTCCCTAATTTAATCCCGATAAATTTCATTAACCCCAAAATTCTAGTTACAATATACCCAAATTTTAACAATTTTATAGCAAAAATGCACAAACAACAATTTAGCTTGGATTTTCATGAACTAAAAGCATTAAACCACTAAATATAATACATATAATGACATGGAACCTTAATTAGAATTTTATCTCACCAAAATATAATTATTTTAAAAACCTAGTTTACAATTTATATAATTATCACAATTTAAATCAACAAAAATGCAAACTAGCAACTTAATTTGATTTAGCAAAACATTGATATGTCAAATACATCCCACACCCATAGTCTCACAACACAAAACCCTAACTAGACTTTGCACAAAGCCTAATCTAAACCTTCTCTTGCAAACCCACATCTTTCAATTAAACCGCAATTAAGCACCTAACAAGCTTCATTAAGCAATTTAAATCAAAAAAATGAATAATGGGTCAAAAGTTATACCTCACAAACCATGATCAAACTTGAAATCTTGACCTCCATTTTGAAATCCTTGCACCAAGATCCATGCTAAAGGAGATGAGGGAAAATGGGTAGGGCTTTGTTTTGAATTTTAGTTTAGATTTTGATGGGAATTGGTGAATTTTTTTGAAGGAAAAATGATGGAAGAAGAGGGGAGAGGGGGGCTGCTGTTGGCCTGCAGAATTCGGCCAGGAAATGTAGGGGGGTGAGGGAGGAGAGAGAGTGAGATGGAGAAAGTGAGAAGAAAAGTCAAAGTCCACCTTTTACTTCTATCATTCTCTTTTCTTTTCTTTTCTTTTCTTTTGCAAAACAAGTGGGGACAAGAGAGTGGGGCTGCCGAATTCAGCCAAGGGGGAGGGAAAATGGGGGTGTGTGAGTGTGGGTATGGGTGTGGGGTGATGGAAAATGATAAATACTATACCCCAAACATCCATTTACACTATAAAAAAAGCTTTTTTTCTTCAATAATTTCTAAACCGTTTTGGCAAACGATTTCGTTTCAAAAACCACATGATAAAATTTTATTTAATTTTATGATGCACAAAATTTGTTTCAACTCATTCCAATTTGTAATTTTCCCTAATTAAATATATTAGTGACGGCTTAAAATAATATTAAAATAATTAATTTCGGAGAAAATTTCAGAAAATTTGAAATTTCACCAGTGGCTCAATAAACACCAAATACTAGCAATTACATAGCTAGAATATGTATATTTAATTTTATAATAAAGATATTTGCATTTTGACTTTTTACAGAAAACCCCCTTATTTTACCGTTTTTTCCAAATTTCACCGAAACGATTTTCAAAACGTTACAATCTTCACCCCTTAAAGTAATTCGGTTCCCGAATTTAAATTAAAACTTTCCCTAAATACTAAAATATTTCAGCCAAAACCATCAAATCGCCGGGGCTCTGAAATCATAAATACATAAAACAAATCGTAGCGCAACGCATGTGCATGAAAAATGAGCATATAACTCAAATCAGAACTCCGTCAGGCATCCCGCAATCATCGGAGTCATGGGGAAGACATCAATACCAAATCCAAAGCAAAACCAATATGATATAACTCGAAACTATACATGTAAAATGTATTCAGGTACTGTCCTCTGACTATTCCTGCTCAATACGAAAACACATAGCAATATCATAAAAACGTACTGCTCTATAAGAAAAATCAATCCCAAAATACGCGTATGAATACTACGTGCGTCTTGTGCGCACGGAAATCAAAATCCAAATATGTGCCATACATATACACAGAAACAACATCTAAGTGCATCGGGTGTGCACAAAACATCTGTCGTAGGAAACATGTGTGCCTGACAGCAAAATCAGATGCATCTGACATGCACGAAAAATCTCGATTTAGTGCATCTGGTGTGCACCAAAATCACACTTCAAAACATGCGCCCAACATGTGCGAAAATCCAAATCAGGTGCATCCATCGTGCACGAAATCATGAAATCCAATATCAAGTGCCGAACATGCGCAAAATCAAATCTGGTGCACAAGGTGCACAAAACAAATATCGAACATCACCATCGAAATCAAAGTCCAGTGCATCTAAGTGCACAAAAGGCGTATCACTACACTGCAAGCATATATAAACTATACAGAGTGCAGGAACCAAATCGTGTGCGTGCATACGCACAAAATCAACTCAAATGTCTAAAACCGTAAAATCACAAACATGTGAAACCAAAGCACGAAAACGATATCAAGTGCAACACTGTGCAAAGATCGTAAATCCTCAATCATCAAAATCAAATGCTGCGAATAAATCACCCAAAACATCGAAATCAATAACGGCGGAATAGTACCGCTCAAGCGCATCCTCTAAGAATCTCAGGCCAACTGTCGCGGTCACTAGTGGGACGTCTCGTCGATGATCATGAACTCTGGCCTGTTGGTGTGCGTAACAATGACCACTCCTGGGTCAAGGTCTTCATTGTGAATTACCAATCTCTCGGTCCATCGGCTCATCGGCCCTGTTTGGTATGCTAACGGGGATGATCCCGTTCTGGCACTTCTCTGGTCATCTCTCGGTCAATCATCGTGACCACTCGTAAGACAGCATATCACTGGCGTCGGCCTCTGGCTCTCTGAATGTACGTGACACATCTGATCCTGGGTGCAAGTATCATTGCAGAAGTGTCCTGGAAGGAATCCTGCTCATGGTCTCTTCCATGTCTCGTCTCTGCCAACTGTCCGGAAGTCATCGTCCTTTCCTATATCTGCATCTTGCTCTGGAACGACTGCATACTCATCGCGACTCCTTCTGGAAGGTAAATCAAAGTACCATGCCTCGGCATCCGCATCGCATCTCTGATGTCGGCGGAGTGGAACGTCATCTCATCTAGATCGGGTACGAACCTCTTACTTCACTTTTCTCTAATTTCGTCTGCTTTGGACTCGTCTCGTCACGGCTGCATGGACTGAGCTCCAACGGCTATCCTCGTATCGGGAGTCTTCCAAGAAATGCATCTCACCACCTAGCATCCGAATTATGTCGAGCCATCCGATCAATTCGTCAAAACCTCATAATCCCCCAAGAGCTCAACATCTTGGGCACAATTTAATAGTATCGAACACATACCACAGCATCGGTGGTCCAGCCGTAGAAGGGCAAACCCAAGCCTCACTAATGGCGCCGCAGAACTGCCACAAACCCGAAGGTTCCAAGGCTTTCACACGGTCATTAAGTCGAGTTAGGGTTTCATTCTTCTAGAGGGACCATAGAATTGCCTGCATGTCTTTCCGACTACTTTAAACTTGGAATAATAGGTTTCTGACATTCGATCGTCTCTGTCGACTCTCAACGTCTCCGCGTGAAGTCATCTCTAGCTGGAATCAATCTATCTGATGACCTCGCATCGGGGTAGGCGAACGAACCACCTGTCCTAGTCATTCATCCTCGGGTGACTAGCGACCTTCTATCATTTCTTAGTACAACTCATTCTGCACTAACTCCAGCATCTGGGGCAATACCTCGTCGTTCGCAGCAATAACTGGCTCGCTCGTCTGCACGTTGAACGGTGCCTCAATCATCAGGAATAAGCAACACACCAACGGTCATCAAAATCTGGCTGGCCTCTATCATTGGCTCAATCCTCTAGTGCTGATCGGCATGTCCAAGTAATCTCATACAACGATCCATCCAACGCTCGTGGAGCGAAATCACAATCAAAAGACACATCTCTACAATCGTGTGTCGCCGGAATTATGTTCTGGTTAGTCCTCATTCGTAACGAGCTCGTGCTGACCGCAACTCTAGCCGTAGCTCTCCCTACCCGAAATCGTGGCAGCAAAACCATAACTGGTACTGATGAGGCTAGATCGGAATGAATATAATACTGAGTAAAGAAATGTACATCCTAAGACTCCTTAAGTGGAGTAGCGTATCGTAAATATGCCGCGGAACATACTTACGGTACGTCACTCTACTTTAGTCACCTATTCCATCAACCAAGGGTCATCCTACGCTCCGAAGGTAAAACCTAACGCTTTGATACCAACTTTGTCACGTCCCGAAAAGATGGAACATGACCGACACTTAAACTACGAAACGTCTCGAGGCGTACGTAATCTAAGTAAGCCGAAAACCCAGAAATCCAAACCAAGAAAAGTAGTAGAGTGAAGGAAAACCAATTTAAAACAAGTTGTTTTAATAGCATAAGCCGAATTATACGGTTTTTAAAAAAAACATCAAATATTTCCCGAAAATTTCGGCAGAGTCTCCTTTGTAAATACAGGCCCCCAAACGGGATACAACATGAATAGTATACGAAATCAATAAAAAGGCATCCCCAAGCGGGAGCTAGCTCTTCGTCAATCGACGGTCACAACCACACAAGCAATATAATATACAACGCCAACAGCGAGGATCAAAATTCAAAAGGAAACTAAAACCACAAGAAAACCACAGAAATAAAACGCGCGACTCTAAGGTCGAAGGAAAAACCTCACTGGTCTCTATCTCAAAAATAAATACATGTTTGGTTGATGGAACTTTTAGATACAACAGAATAATGATATACAAGAAATATAATGGGGGTACGATACAAGTAAACCCACCTACTAGCAAATCACCCGAAGGAAACTATGCCCGCAAAGCCGTAATGAAACCTGTACGGCAAACCTGCAAGAAACTGGGGCACAACGGGGGTGAGTTGCCAACTCGTGAATAGAAAAAACATCTACGAAAAGAAATCGCATAAATAACGCAATCCTAGGTCAATGATCATAATATATCCTCAAATATAAGAATAACATGCAACCTATAACAAGGCTAGGGTAGATATCAATCCCGAGTGTAATCTCATGTGCCCGTGTCAGTGCCTCAAGTAGCAATATATCATATGAATGAGGTATGAATGCATGAAAACAGAATACATGTAAATGAAGAACTGTTTTCATAATTTAGTGAGATTTCCTTTGTATTTTCAAAATGAGGTATCATAATGAAATCAGCATAAAACAGTGCCTAGCATCGGCACAAAACGTAATCCCAATATCTCGATATTTCTGTATCACAGTCTCTGTACCTCAATATCTCGAAATCTCAATATCCCAGTTTCAATATCTAGGGCGCCGTCAGTCCAGACCGGCCCCTACCATCCATCTCAAAACTACGACGGTATCCTCTGGATATCCGACGCGTCGGGTAAAATCACCGGTAGGTAGTGCTCCCCTGCCAGGCTCACATCGTCATCATCACGCGCTTCTTGCCCCGGGGTACCTTACCGGGTCCACCATGTACCCGAAACGGTTCATCCAACTCCTCGAATCGGGTCTCGAAATCCATCAGCAAACTCATGGTGGACGACTCATACATCATGGGAAAAACCGCACTTTTTATTTAAAAAGAGAGAAATCAGTTTATATAAGTTTTGCGGTTCCCCCCCCCCCCCAAATCCAGAAAATCTCATGGAAATCCGAATCCAAATCATCAATAGCATGTAAAACCATGAATATAGGCATAACAATGAATAACAGTATGCATGAAGTGACAAGTAATAACTACAATGTTAAGCTGGCATATAAGGCAGGTATACTAATATCATGTCAAATTACTAGCTAACAAGCTAAGTCAAGCAATAATATTTTCTAAGGTGTACGTGACATGGAAATTACCGATGAAGATGTGTGTGAGCCGGTAAGTAAGTGTACGTGGTACATACGCATCATCGGTAATGGTGCTGGTGTCCTAACAATATGATATCAACATTGCAATAAGAAATTATAACATAAGTATGCGATGCGAAGCGAACCACAATAATAAGCGGGAGCTGAATACAAGACGCAACTGTAACTAACCTGCATTAATCTAATATAAGTCCTACAATTGTGCCTTTTGAAATAACACGAATCGCGGTGTTTTGAAAATAAGGGCTGCGGTGTTTTGAAAATAAGGGCTACGGTGTTTTTAAGAAAAGATACGTCTTTTGAAATATCCGTAAAATCCATTGACCTGTCTTTTAAAATACCCACGATCCGTTAGTTTTGAAATAGATAGAAATCTAATCTAGTCTGACAACTACACTAAACTATACGGCTGAATTAAAGGTAAGGAAACCGCCTAGCATCTGAGCCGATACATATATGAATATATATTAGTCGATGATCCCGCCTCGATACTATCACATCCGATACCATATCTATAATCAGATATTCCCAAGTCAAGAGTGCAGATCAATCATCAATATATAGCTCGTACGTAAATCCGTCGTACGGCATCCCCAAATCTGGGTATGGGTCAATATCATGTTCATCACATTATTCATCTGGTATCTTCTTTATCAAGATCATCATCTGGGGTACTGACCTACGTCTAGTACACTACTAAAATCACTATTCACATGGCATCGTCATCCAAAGATCCGCTATAACATCAGGACGTATCTCAAGTACGAATCCTGCCATATCACCGATCTCACGGCCTCAACTCAAATCTCATCAACTCATCTCAATCCCAAGTATCATCCGCAAATCCAGTATGTGAACACCTAGTCCCATACCCAGGTGAACACATAACACATATCCCCATATAAGCACAGGTAATAACATAGATGTATGCATGTGTATGTGTGCGTGTGTGGGTGTAACAACTACTCTAGGGTTTCGCAACTAACAGTAAACTAATCAATGAACACCTAGAATCTACCTTTATCATCAAGTCTCATATCAACATAATATATATAATCAAAATATATGTGTGTATACGTATTCGTATACATCACCACGAACTGCGGGGGTGCTATACGCCATCCACCCGACTTCTCCCCGTAGATCTAAATCTACTCACCTGGTCCTCGCTAGTCGGTGCCGACGTCGCCACGCGCTTGCTTGTCGTCTCGAAGTCCACATGGGGTACCTACATATCATAACGCACCGTATTGCAATAAAACCAAATTCGAAATCGAAACGGCATACGAAAATCAAATCGGCACGCGCATCACGCATAGGTCAAAACCTATCGCCTACGCATGCAAGAATAGCCAAACCAACCCTCGATGTCGATGTACAAACGTCAAACCATCAAGAGAAACCCAAACAGTCTCATTTGCGCATTCACGAACACTAATTATAATATAAAATATGTTAAAATTCACAAAAACCCCCAAATTCACCTTAAAAGCCATTTTTCCGAAAATCCAGCAAGCAAAAATTACCCGTTTTAGTACAAAACTCGACGTTTAAACAAATCTAGCGGCCATAATACTTATTAAATATCTTAAATAAGTCATAAAAACAATTTCCCTAATTTAATCCCGATAAATTTCATTAACCCCAAAATTCTAGTTACAATATACCCAAATTTTAACATTTTTATAGCAAAAATGCACAAACAACAATTTAGCTTGGATTTTCATGAACTAAAAGCATTAAACCACTAAATATAATACATATAATGACATGGAACCTTAATTAGAATTTTATCTCACCAAAATATAATTATTTTAAAAACCTAGTTTACAATTTATATAATTATCACAATTTAAATCAACAAAAATGCAAACTAGCAACTTAATTTGATTTAGCAAAACATTGATATGTCAAATACATCCCACACCCATAGTCTCACAACACAAAACCCTAACTAGACTTTTCACAAACCCTAATCTAAACCTTCTCTTGCAAACCCACATCTTTCAATTAAACCGCAATTAAGCACCTAACAAGCTTCATTAAGGAATTTAAATCAAAAAAAATGAATAATGGGTCAATAGTTATACCTCACAAACCATGATCAAACTTGAAATCTTGACCTCCATTTTGAAATCCTTGCACCAAGATCCATGCTAAAGGAGATGAGGGAAAATGGGTAGGGCTTTGTTTTGAATTTTAGTTTAGATTTTGATGGGAATTGGTGAATTTTTTTGAGGGAAAAATGATGGAAGAAGAGGCGAGAGGGGGGCTGTTGTTGGCCTGCAGAATTTGGCCAGGAAATGTAGGGGGGTGAGGGAGGAGAGAGAGTGAGGTGGAGAAAGTGAGAAGAAAAGTCAAAGTCCACCTTTTACTTCTATCATTCTCTTTTCTTTTCTTTTCTTTTCTTTTGCAAAACAAGTGGGGACAAGAGAGGGGGGGTGTCACGACCCAAAAGTACGGAACATGACCGGCACTTAAACTACGAACGTCTCGAGGCGTACGTAATCTAAGTAAACCGAAAACCCAGAAATCCAAACCAAGAAAAGTAGTAGAGTGCAGAAAAAACCAACTTAAAGCAAGTAGTTTCAATAGCATAAGCCGAATTATGCGGTTTTTAAAACATCAAAAATTTACTGAAAATTTCGGCAGAGTCTCCTTTGTAAATACTGGCCCCTAAACGGGATACAACATGAATAGTATAAGAAATCAATAAAAAGGCATCCCCAAGCGGGAGCTAGCTCTTCGTCAATCGACGGTCACAACCACACAAGCAATATAATATACAACGCCAACGGCGAGGATCAAAACTCAAAAGGAAACTCAAAACCACCAGAAATATAACGAGCGACTCTAAGGTCGAAAGAATAAACAACACTGGTCTCTATCTCAATAAATACATGTTTGGTTGATGGAATTTACTAGATACAACGGAATAATATTATACAAGGTAATATGATGGGTACGATACAAGAAAAACCCACCTACTAGCAAGTCACCCGAATGAAACTGAGCCCGCCAGGCCGTAATTAAACCTGTACGGCAAAACCTGCAAGAAACTGGGGCACAACGGGGGTGAGTTGCCAACTCGTGAATAGAAAAACATCTACGCACAGAAATCGCATAAATAACGCAATCCTAGGTCAATGATCATGATATATCCTCAAAAATGTATATAACATGCAGCCTATAACAATGGCTAGGGTAAATATCTAACCCGAGTGTAAACTCATGTGCCCGTGTCAGTGCCTCAAGTAGCAATATATCATATGAGTGAGGTATGAATGCATGAAAACAGAATACATGTAAATGAAGAAACTGTTTTCATAAATTAGTGAGATTTCCTTCGTATTTTTAAACTGAGGTATCATAAATGAAATCAGTATCAACAGTGTCTAGCATCGACACAAAACATAAATCTCACTGTCTCGAAATATCAATGTCTCAATCTCAATATATAGGGCGCCGTCAGTCCAGACCGGCCCCTACCATCCATCTCAAGACCACGACGGTATCCTCCGGATATCCGACGCGTCGGGTAATATCACCGGTAGGTAGTGCTCCCCAGCCAGGCTCAACGTCAACACCACATTCCTCTTGCCCCGGGGTACCATACCGGGCCCACCATGTACCCGAAACGGTTCCTCCACTCCTCGAATCGGGTCTCGAAATCCATCAGCAAACTCCTGGTGGACAACTCATACATCATGGGAAAACCGCACTTTTTATTTTAAAAGGGAGAAAAGGTTTATTTATGTTTTTGCGGTTTTCCTCCAAATCCAAGAAATCTCATGAAATCTGAATCCAAGTCATCAATAGCATGTAAACAGTGAATATAGGCATGAGAATCCATGAATGCGACACAACAGTGAATAATAACATGCATGAAGTAGTAGGCAATAACTACAATGTCTAACCAGCATATAAAGCAAGTACACTAATATCATGTCTAAACTATTAGCTAACAACCTATGTCAAATGAAATAGTATTTTCTAAAGTGTTCGTGACATGTCAATTACCGATGAAGATGTGTGTGAGCCGGCAAGTAAGTGTACGTGGTACATACGCGTCATCGGTAATGGTGCTGGTGTCCTAACAGCATGATATTAATAATGCAATAAGAAATTATAATATAAGTATGCGATGCGGGGCGAACAGTAAAAATGAGCGGGAGCTGAATACTAGACGCAACTATAACTAATCTGTAATAATCTAATATAAGTCCTACAAATGGTGCCTTTTGAAATAACACGAATCATGGGGTTTTGAAAATAGGGGCTACGGTGTTTTTATGAAAAGATACGTCTTTTGAAATATCCGTAGGATCCCTTGGGCTGTCTTCTAAAATACCCACGATTCGTTAGTTTTTGAAATAGGTAAGAAGTCTAATCTAATCTAACAACTACACTAAACTATACGGCTGAACTAACAAGCTGAACTACAGGTAAGGAAACCGCCTATCATTTGAGTCGATACATATACATACCTTTATATGTATAGTCGGTGATCCCGCCTCAATAATAACATATCCGATACCATATCTATAATCAGGCATCCCAAGTCAAGAGTGCGGATCAATCATCAATATAGCTCATACGTAAATCCGTCGTACGGCATCCCAAATCATGGTACGGGTCAATATCACATTCATCATACTATTCACCTGGTATCCTCTTTATCAAATATCATGATCGCGGTACTGATCTACGTCTAGTACCATACTGATACCGCCTACGTATGCATGGACGTGTGTGAAACACTACGTCAAGGACCCGCTACAACATCATGTCGTATCTAAGATACGAACCCTGCTGTATCACCGATCTCACGGCCTCAAATCAAATATCATCGACTCAGCTCAATCCCAAGTATCATCCTCAAATTCGTATGTGAACACATAGTCCCATACCCATGTGAACCCATAACTATAAAGAATCCCATGAGCACATATCAATAGAAAAGTATGCAAGTATGTATGTGTGTATGTGTAGTGCAACACTACCCTAGGGTTCGCAACACTAAAGTAATCCAACACACCAATATCCATCATAAGTATCGTTATTAATCCCAAATAACATATAATAATTGTTGGTGTGTATACGCATCCGTATACACCACCACGGACTGCGGGGGTGCTATACGCCATCCACCCGACTTCTCCCCGTAGATATAAATCTACTCACCTGGTCCTCGCTCGCCGGTGCCGACGTCGCCACGCGCTTGCTTGTCGTCTCGAAGTCCACATGGGGTACCTACATATCAAAACGCACCATATCGCATTAAAACTAAATTCGAAAATCAAATCGGTACGCGTATCACGCATAGGTCCAAACCTATCGCCTACGCATGCAAGAATAGTCAAACCAACCCTCGATGTCGATGTACAAACGTCAAACCATCGAGAAAAATCCAATCACACTCATTTGCACATTCACGAACACTAATTTTAATATAAACTAGGTTAAAACTCACAAAAACCTCAATTTCACTTAAAAAGTCATTTTTTCCGAAAATCTAGCAAGCACAATTCGCCGTTTTTGTACAAAACATGATGTTTAAATGAATGTTGCGGCCAATATACTTATTAAATATATTAAATAAGTCATAGAAACAATTTCCGGAATTTAATCTCATTAAATTCCAAAAACCCTAATATTCTAGTTTACAAAATACCCTTTTTAACAATTTCATAGCAAAAATGCACAAACTACAATTTAGGTTGGATTTCCATGAACTAAAGCATTAAACCACACTTAATAAAGTTAATGAAGTCATGAAAAACCTAAACACATTTTTAATCCCAAGTATTTAACCAATTTCAAAAACCTAGTAAGCAAATTAGCAAATTAACACAATTTTTAAACTAACCATTAGCACAAGCTACTAATCTTGTATTAACATGACAAAAAGCCTAAATATAACACACAACCATACAGTAATTTTATAAAACCCTAACTTGCATTCAAATTCCTAACTTGAATTCCAAAACTTGCAACTTAAGCCTAATTAACACTTAAGTAGTTTAGCTTTAAGAAATTTGTAACAAATTAAGCAAAGATGTTTTAGAATTATACCCAAAAACATTTGAAGATCCACAAGCATCCATGGCCTCCCAAAATGCTCTCTTTTCACAAAGATCCATGCTATATGGGCTAAGCTAAAATGGGTAGGAGTCGGATTTGGGTTTTGGGATTTTTTTTGATGGATTTGAGGCAATTTTTGATGAAGTTTGAAGAGAAAAGAGAAAGGAAATGGGGGGGCTGCTGCTGCTGTAGGAGGGGGGGGTCAGCTGGAATGGGAGTGGGAGAGGAGAGAGAGGGAGGTAGAGAAAGTGGGGGGAGAAGTCAAAGTCAATTCAAGGTCAAAGGTCCACCTCATTTCTCCATTTTCTTTTCTTTTCTTTCATTTCTTTTCCTTTGAAATTCAAGTGGGGAAAAAGATGGTGGCTACTGAATTCAGCCAAGGGGAGAAGTAAATGGGGGTGTGTGGGTGTGGGTACGGTTGTGGGGTGATGAAAAATGATAGCTACAATACCCCAAACATCCATTTACGCTAAAAAAAAGCCTTTTTTCTTCAATAATTTCTAAACCGTTTTGGCAAATGATTTCGTTCCAAAAACCACATGATAAAATTTTATTTAATGTTTTATGATGCACAAAATTTGTTTCAACTCATTCCAATTTGTAATTTTCCCTAATTAAATGTATTAGTGACGGCTTAAAATAATAATAAAATAATATTTTTTTCAGAAAATTTGAAATTTCACCAGCGGCTCAATAAACACCAAATAATAGCAATTACATAGCTAGAATATGTATATTTAATTTTTATAATAAGATATTTGCATTTTGACTTTTTACAGAAAACCCCCTTATTTTACCGATTTTCCGAAATTTCACCGAAACGATTTTCAAAACGCTACAATCTTCCCCCCTTAAAAAAAATTCGGTCCCCGAATTTAAATTAAAACTCCCCCCAAATTCTAAAACATCTAAACTAAATCCATCAAGTCGTCGGGGCTGCGAAATTGTAAATACATAAAACAAATCGTAGCGCAGCGCATGCGCATGAAAAATGAGCATATAACTCAAATAAAAACTCCGTCAAGCATCCCGCAATCATCGGAGTCATGGGGAAGACATCAATGCCAAATCCAAAGCAAAACCAATATGATATAACTCGAAACTATACATGTAAATATCGAATCTATATATGTAAGTATCTGAAGGAAATGCATGCCAAATCTCTTTAAGTCGCTGTGCACGCGTATAACAATGCACAGTGGCGGACGTCTATCATAAAAAAATAACTATATACATATATACCTTTGTTTGAAATGTACGTTCCGCCGTTTTGGAAACAATTTAGAGGGGTCTCCTTGTTTTAAACATTTCGTGTCATATCAGACATGTAGGTAAATACTGAGGCTATAGCTCGCTTTTTGGAAATCCCTTCAATAACTATCAATGCATGCAAAATATATTCAGGTATTGTCCTCTGACTAGTCCTGCTCAGTACGAAAACACATAGCAATATCATAAAAACGTACTGCTCTATAAGAAGAAGAAAAAATCAATCCCAAAATACGCGTATGAATACTACGTGTGTCTGGTGCGCACGGAAATCAAAATCCAAATATGTGCCATACATATGCACAGAAACAACATCTAAGTGCATCGGGTGTGCACGAAACATCTGTCGTAGGCAACATGTGTGCCTGACAGCAAAATCAAGTGCATCTAACATGCACGAAAAATCTCGATTTAGTGCACCTAGTGTGCACCAAAATCACACTTCAAAATATGCGCCCAACATGCGCGAAAATCCAAATCAGGTGCATCCATCGTGCACGAAATCATGAAATCCAATATCAAGTGCCGAACATGCGCAAAATCAAATCAGGTGAACAAAACAAATATCGAACATCACCATCGAAATCAAAGTCCAATGCATCTAAGTGCACAAAAGGCGTATCACTGCACTGCAAGCATATATAAACTATACAGAGTGCTGGAACGAAATCGCGTGCATGCGTACGCACAAAACCAACTCAACTGTTTAAAACCGTAAAATCACAAACATGGAAACTAAAGCACGAAAACGATATCAAGTGCAACACTGTGTAAAGATCGTAAATCCTCAATCATTAAAATCAAATCATACGAATAAATCACCCAAAACATCGAAATCAATAATGGCGGAACAGTACCGCTCAAGCGCATCCTCTAAGAATCTCGGCCAACTGTCACGGTCACTAGTGGGACGTCTCGTCGATGATCATGAACTCTGTCTTGCTGATGTGCGTAACCATGACCACTCCTGGGTCAAGGTCTTCACTGTGAATTACCAATCTTTCGGTCCATCGGCTTATCGTCCCTGTCGGGTGTGCTAACGGGGATGATGCCGTTCTGGCACTTCTCTGGTCATCTCTCGGTCAATCATCGCGACCACTCGTAAGACAGCATATCACTAGCGTCGGCCTCTGGCTCTCTGAATGTATGTGACACATCTGATCCTGGGTGCAAGATCCTTGCAGCAGTGTCCTGGAAGGAATCCTGCTCACGGTCTCTTCCATGTCTCGTCTCTGCCAACTGTCCGGAAGTCATCGTCCTTTCCTATATCTGCATCTTGCTCCGGAACGACTGCATACTCATCGCGACTCCTTCTGGAAGGTAAATCCAAGTACCATGCCTCGGCATGCGCATCGCATCTCTGATGTCGGCGGAGTGGAACGTCGTCTTATCCAGATCTCGTACGAACCTCTTACTCCACTTTTCTCTAATGTCGACTGCTCCGGACTCATCTCGTCGTGGCTGCATGGACTGAGCTCCAACAGCTCTCCTCGTATCTGGAGCCTCCCAAGAATGCATCTCACCACCTAGTATCCGAATGAAGCCGAGCCATTCGATCGAATCGTCAAAACCTCATAATCCCCCAAGAGCTCAACATCTTGGGTACAGTATAATAATATCGAGTACATACCACAGCATCGGTGGTCCAGCCGTAGAAGGGCAAACCCAAGCCTCACTAATGGCGCCGCGGAACTGCCGCAAACCCTAAGGTTCAAAGGCTTTCACACGATCATTAAGTCGAGTTAGGGTTTCATTCTTCTAGAGGGACCATAGAATTGCATGCATGTCTTTCCGAATACTTTAAACTTGGAATAATAGGTTTCTGGCATTCGATCGTCTCTGTCGACTCTCAACGTCTCCGCGTGAAGTCGTCTCTAGCTGGAATCAATCTATCTGATGACCTCGCATCGGGGTAGCGAACGAACCACACGTCCTAGTCATTCATCCTCGGTGACTAGCGACCTTCTATAATCTCTTAGTACAACTCGTACTGCAATAGCTCCAACATATAGGGCGATATCTCGTCGCTCGCAGCAACAACTGGCTCACTCGTCTGCACGCTGAACAGTGCATTAATCATCATGAGTAAGCAATACACCAACGGTCATCAAAATCTGGCTGGCCTCTATCATTGGCTCAATCCTCTAGTGTCGATCAGCACATCCGAGTAACCTCATTAAGGCGATCCGCCAAACACTCGTGGCGCGGAAACACAGTAAAAAGATACATCTCTGCAATCGTGTGTCGCCGGAATTTCACCCTGGTCAGTACTCGTTCGTGACGAGCTTGTGCTGACCGCAACTTTAGCCGTAGCTCTCCCTGCCGTAACCGTAGCAGCAAAACCAAACTGGTACCGATGAGGCTAGATCAGGAAGGAATATAATACTGAACAAGGAAATGTACATCCTAAGGCTTCATAAGTGGAGTGGCGTGTCTTAAATATGCCGCGGAACATATCAATGGTACGTAACTCTACTTTAGTCACCTATTCCATCAACCAAGGGTCATCCTACGCTCCGAAGGATAAAACCTAACGCTTTGATACCAACTTTGTCACGACCCGAAAGTACGGAACATGACCGGCACTTAAACTACGAACGTCTCGAGGCGTACGTAATCTAAGTAAACCGAAAACCCAGAAATCCAAACCAATAAAGTAGTAGAGTGCAGAAAAAACCAACTTAAAGCAAGTAGTTTCAATAGCATAAGCCGAATTATGCGGTTTTTAAAACATCAAAAATTTACTGAAAATTTCGGCAGAGTCTCCTTTGTAAATACTGGCCCCCAAACGAGATACAACATGAATAGTATACGAAATCAATAAAAAGGCATCCCCAAGCGGGAGCTAGCTCTTCGTCAATCGACGGTCACAACCACACAAGCAATATAATATACAACGCCAACGGCGAGGATCAAAACTCAAAAGGAAACTCAAAACCACCAGAAATATAACGAGCGACTCTAAGGTCGAAAGAATAAACAACACTGGTCTCTATCTCAATAAATACATGTTTGGTTGATGGAATTTACTAGATACAACGGAATAATATTATACAAGGTAATATGATGGGTACGATACAAGAAAAACCCACCTACTAGCAAGTCACCCGAATGAAACTGAGCCCGCCAGGCCGTAATTAAACCTGTACGGCAAAACCTGCAAGAAACTGGGGCACAACGGGGGTGATTTGCCAACTCGTGAATAGAAAAACATCTACGCACAGAAATCGCATAAATAACGCAATCCTAGGTCAATGATCATGATATATCCTCAAAAATGTATATAACATGCAGCCTATAACAATGGCTAGGGTAAATATCTAACCCGAGTGTAAACTCATGTGCCCGTGTCAGTGCCTCAAGTAGCAATATATCATATGAGTGAGGTATGAATGCATGAAAACAGAATACATGTAAATGAAGAAACTGTTTTCATAAATTAGTGAGATTTCCTTCGTATTTTTAAACTGAGGTATCATAAATGAAATCAGTATCAACAGTGTCTAGCATCGACACAAAACATAAATCTCACTGTCTCGAAATATCAATGTCTCAATCTCAATATATAGGGCGCCGTCAGTCCAGACCGGCCCCTACCATCCATCTCAAGACCACGACGGTATCCTCCGGATATCCGACGCGTCGGGTAATATCACCGGTAGGTAGTGCTCCCCAGCCAGGCTCAACGTCAACACCACATTCCTCTTGCCCCGGGATACCATACCGGGCCCACCATGTACCCGAAACGGTTCCTCCACTCCTCGAATCTGGTCTCGAAATCCATCAGCAATCTCATGGTGGACAACTCATACATCATGGGAAAACCGCACTTTTTATTTTAAAAGGGAGAAAAGGTTTATTTATGTTTTTGCGGTTTTCCTCCAAATCCAAGAAATCTCATGAAATCCGAATCCAAGTCATCAATAGCATGTAAACAGTGAATATAGGCATGAGAATCCATGAATGCGATACAACAGTGAATTATAACATGCATGAAGTAGTAGGCAATAACTACAATGTCTAACCAGCATATAAGGCAAGTACACTAATATCATGTCTAAACTATTAGCTAACAACCTATGTCAAATGAAATAGTATTTTCTAAAGTGTTCGTGACATGTCAATTACCGATGAAGATGTGTGTGAGCCGGCAAGTAAGTGTACGTGGTACATACGCGTCATCGGTAATGGTGCTGGTGTCCTAACAGCATGATATTAATAATGCAATAAGAAATTATAATATAAGTATGCGATGCGGAACGAACAGTAAAAATGAGCGGGAGCTGAATACTAGACGCAACTATAACTAATCTGTAATAATCTAATATAAGTCCTACAAATGGTGCCTTTTGAAATAACACGAATCATGGGGTTTTGAAAATAGGGGCTACAGTGTTTTTATGAAAAGATACGTCTTTTGAAATATCCGTAGGATCCCTTGGGCTGTCTTCTAAAATACCCATGATTCGTTAGTTTTTGAAATAGGTAAGAAGTCTAATCTAATCTAACAACTACACTAAACTATACGGCTGAACTAACAAGCTGAACTACAGGTAAAGAAACCGCCTATCATCTGAGTCGATACATATACATACCTGTATATGTATAGTCGGTGATCCCGCCTCAATAATAACATATCCGATACCATATCTATAATCAGGCATCCCAAGTCAAGAGTGCGGATCAATCATCAATATAGCTCATACGTAAATCCGTCGTACGGCATCCCAAATCAGGGTACGGGTCAAAATCACATTCATCATACTATTCACCTGGTATCCTCTTTATCAAATATCATGATCGCGGTACTGATCTACGTCTAGTACCATACTGATACCGCCTACATATGCATGGACGTGTGTGAAACACTACGTCAAGGACCCGCTACAACGTCATGTCGTATCTAAGATACGAACCCTGCTGTATCACCGATCTCACGGCCTCAAATCAAATCTCATCGACTCAGCTCAATCCCAAGTATCATCCTCAAATCCGTATGTGAACACATAGTCCCATGCCCATATGAACCCATAACTATAAAGAATCCCATGAACACATATCAATAGGAAAGTATGCAAGTATGTATGTGTGTATGTGTAGTGCAACACTACCCTAGGGTTCGCAACACTAAAGTAATCCAACACACCAATATCCATCCTAAGTATCGTTATTAATCCCAAATAACATATAATAATTGTTGGTGTGTATACGCATCCGTATACACCACCACGGACTGCGGGGGTGCTATACGCCATCCACCCGACTTCTCCCCGTATATATAAATCTACTCACCTGGTCCTCGCTCGCCGGTGCCGACGTCGCCACGCGCTTGCTTGTCGTCTCGAAGTCCACATGGGGTACCTACATATCAAAACGCACCATATCGCATTAAAACTAAATTCGAAAATCAAATCGGCACGCGTATCACGCATAGGTCCAAACCTATCGCCTACGCATGCAAGAATAGTCAAACCAACCCTCGATGTCGATGTACAAACGTCAAACCATCGAGAAAAATCCAATCACACTCGTTTGCACATTCACGAACACTAATTTTAATATAAACTAGGTTAAAACTCACAAAAACCCCAATTTCACTTAAAAAGTCATTTTTCCGAAAATCTAGCAAGCACAATTCGCCGTTTTTGTACAAAACATGATGTTTAAATGAATGTAGCGGCCAATATACTTATTAAATATCTTAAATAATTCATAGAAACAATTTCCGGAATTTAATCTCATTAAATTCCAAAACCCTAATATTCTAGTTTACAAAATACCCTTTTTAACAATTTCATAGCAAAAATGCACAAACTACAATTTAGGTTGGATTTCCATGAACTAAAGCATTAAACCACACTTAATAAAGTTAATGAAGTCATGAAAAACCTAAACACATTTTTAATCCTAAGTATTTAACCAATTTCAAAAACCTAGTAAGCAAATTAGCAAATTAACACAATTTTTAAACTAACCATTAGCACAAGCTACTAATCTTGTATTAACATGACAAAAAGCCTAAATATAACACACAACCATACACTAATTTTATAAAACTCTAACTTGCATTCAAATTCCTAACTTGAATTCCAAAACTTACAACTTAAGCCTAATTAACACTTAAGTAGTTTAGCTTTAAGAAATTTGTAACAAATTAAGCAAAGATGTTTTAGAATTATACCCAAAAACATTTGAAGATCCACAAGCATCCATGGCCTCCCAAAATGCTCTCTTTTCACAAAGATTCATGCTATACGGGCTAAGCTAAAATGGGTAGAAGTCGGATTTGGGTTTTGGGATTTTTTTTGATGGATTTGAGGCAATTTTTGATGAAGTTTGAAGAGAAAAGAGAAGGGAAATGGGGGGGCTGCTGCTGCTGTAGGAGGGGGGGTCAGCTGGAATGGGAGTGGGAGAGGAGAGAGAGGGAGGTAGAGAAAGTGGGGGGAGAAGTCAAAGTCAATTCAAGGTCAAAGGTCCACCTCATTTCTCCATTTTCTTTTCTTTTCTTTCATTTCTTTTCCTTTGAAATTCAAGTGGGGAAAAAGATGGTGGCTACTGAATTCAGCCAAGGGGAGAAGTAAATGGGGGTGTGTGGGTGTGGGTACGGGTGTGGGGTGATGAAAAATGATAACTACAATACCCCAAATATCCATTTACGCTAAAAAAAAACCCTTTTTTCTTCAATAATTTCTAAACCGTTTTGGCAAATGATTTCGTTCCAAAAACCACATGATAAAATTTTATTTAATGTTTTATGATGCACAAATTTTTTTTCAAGACAAGGGGGAGGGAAAATGGGGGTGTGTGAGTGTGGGTATGGGTGTGGGGTGATGGAAAATGATAAATACTATACCCCAAAGATCCATTTACACTAAAAAAAAGCCTTTTTTCTTCAATAATTTCTAAACCGTTTTGGCAAACGATTTCGTTTCAAAAACCACATGATAAAATTTTATTTAATGTTTTATGATGCACAAAATTTGTTTCAACTCATTCCAATTTGTAATTTTCCCTAATTAAATATATTAGTGACGGCTTAAAATAATATTAAAATAATTAATTTCGGAAAAATTTTCAGAAAATTTGAAATTTCACCAGTGGCTCAATAAACATGAAATACTAGCAATTACATAGCTAGAATATGTATATTCAATTTTATAATAAAGATATTTGCATTTTGACTTTTTACAGAAAACCACCTTATTTTACCGTTTTTTCGAAATTTCACCGAAACGATTTTCAAAACGTTACAATAACACGGGTGTTGAGATGAATCAGGTTCCACTCACTGAAATTGAACCTCCACCCCTTCTTTTGAACTGTAAAAAGAATGCGAGTAATCCATCATATTCACTGCATTGTCTCTCCAAAATGAGACGCACATACATTCTATTCCACCACTTACCTTTTCCCCATTTCTTCTTCCACCTACCACAGCACTGCATAGATAAATTTTTTGAATGGTTGGTGTTAACATTCGGTCTTTGCAAAGCTTGGCATCGACCACTAGTTTTTAACCCCCTCATGTGATTTTCAAAGATTAACATTGCATAAGTTTGGGGGGGGCATCATTTTTTCTGGCTCCTAAAAAGAATTTTTACAAAATGATGAGCCAAAAATAAGTTTGGGGGAGGATCTTCATTTAAATATTTTGCCCCCACTAATAAATTCCTCCCAAGCTTACAGGTTTTTCGAGATTTAGCAGATGGCAACAGTGAGGACACTGTTGAAAACAAGTTTGGGGGAGGTTTGTGCTTATTTTTGCATCATTTGCATCATACATTTTTTTTGAAAACCATAAAAATTTAAAAAAAATTCAAAACTATAAAAATATTTTTGTACATAAATAAGATAATGAAAGTTAAGATAATGAAAAATTACATCCATGAGATTAGAAAAATTTAAGAAAACCAAGAAAATTAGAAGTTTTCTTATACGAACTAGTAATAAGTAGTTATGAGCCATTGTCCCAAGGGTTAGTAAGATGAAGGACGTCACTAATCTGAGGATAAAAATAAATCTGAAAAATAGTTTCTATTCTGGAAGCCAAACATTTTGAACGTTGTTACCCTGCTATTCGCACTTACACACGTCTTAAAGCCTGAAATAGTAGAGGATACCTTGAAATGCTCTTGTCTTAGAGCCGATGTATGAAGGAAATAAAAAGAAAAAAAAATGAATAAAAATATAAAGTGGTGAGAAAAATGGACACTGGTTTTGTTATCACCAAGGGCAATAAAAAAAATTATAGCGAGGGTGCCTCTTCACCTAGTGCCCTAAGGCCAACTGGTCTGGGAGTCACTGCTATGCCTTAGGTGGTGCAAGACGAGGAAATACACCAAGTAAGCAAGCACAGGAGTAATCGGTCGGTTAGTACCTCAAGAAGTATTAACGGTCGCATGAAAATGTGTGAGCAATCTCGTTTAAATATTCATTAATTAAAAAGTACTGAGGCTGATGGGCAAGAGTATGATAGCTTGAATTGAATTCTCCGGGTGTAGGGATGTCCTTTACACACACGCAGGGTTATATGATCGATGTTTGGAAGAAAGATAAGAATGAAGAATAAGACGATGTTTTATTGAGGGAGGACGTGATTTCTGACATCTTTTCATGACCATTAAGATAGGGCTCATGACAACCGAAAAGCTAGCTTAGTTGGAAACCCTAATTTTCAAGGCTTTTCTTTTACAATTCTTTTCTTTAAATGTAATATTCATGATCTTCCTTTTATTATTGGATTTTGTGGGTGCAATCCGCTGAAAACCCTCAGGAGACAACACTCCTCCTACTAGGGACACCTAGAGGTTTAAAGGCTTGTTGCACGTGCTCAGTGCAATCGTGTTGCCTACGAAAGTGTGCTAGATAGTTTTTCTCTTTCTTTATTTTCTCATTCTCTTTTTAATAAAACATTCGCTCGAGACGATCGAAATTAAGTTTGGGGGTATTTGATCAGTTGAAAATATTGTATATTTTAGCCGGCAATTTCCTCATCGTTTGCACTCATTTAGAAGTGTACGGTATTCATATTTTACATATTAGCAAAACTGACGCAAAATATCAGATTACATGTATTAGACCTTAAAACCGGCATTTCTAGGGAAATTGACTGCATTGCATGGCATCACAATATTTCTATATGTCGCAACCCGTGTTTCGAAGTCTGTGCAGGAAAAGGAGAAGCTCGCTCAAATTTACACCGCTCAAAGATATGTCAACTCACTAACTTCAAATCTGGTGTCATTACAAAGGAGCAATTACAATTCAAGATATCCTAAAAAGCTCCACATGTCAGCCCAAACCTGTACCAGAGAGCCCAAGGCCCAAGCCACCTAAAGAGCCGCGGATCCGCGGCATAAGCCTGCTTGCGCCGCGGATCCGCGGTGGGCCCAGGGAATCAGCTCCTAAAATTTAGACCAAAACTCCTACATCAGTGCCTACAGTTCAGAAATGCATCTCAGTTTCCAGAAGACTCCAGGGGTTTCTGCCAGATCAGCAAACTAGGGTTTCCAAGCCTAATTAAACCTAGCTTAAACCCTAAGCTAGCTCCTAACAAACTACCTTCTAGAAGACTCAACAAACTTTTGGAGGGAATGGGAAGTTCAAACTTAGACCTAGGGTTTGGGTGTTCTATAAATAAGACCCTAGGCTCACTAATTATTCATCTTGGAAAAATAAGATCATCAATCCAAAATCTAGTATCAAACTAGACCCATTCTACCTCTTTCTTCATCTTCTTCTTCCACAAGTCTAGTGACAGGGCTTGTGTGAAACCCTAACCCTAATTCCAACTCCAAAAGCCAAGATCCCGAGTACCCATTAAGCAAGAAGCCCTACAACCTTTAGGAGCGGAGCCGATCTTCAACGGAGCAAGCGATCCGAGCCGATCCACGACTCACGAAGCCAAGCGACGCCCGATCAACAATTTAGATTCTTCCTCTTGTAGTTCTTGAAGCGAATGTAATCAAAATTGTTAAGATAAATAAAGGTGATATTCTTTTATCTTGTTTTCTTTAAATTCTGCATCATGATATTTTTACAATTCGTGAATATTTTCTGTATGGTGATGTGTGAATAAAACTCCGCTCGTCAAGGAGTCGAAACGGTCAATAGAAAGATGATGTAACATAGCTTTAATCGATTCTTGATTCCTACGAGTTTTGTAAACCCTAGCAAGTTCAAGAACCGACAACCTATTTCGTTACGATGCTTTATTAAATGATATCGCTCGAAATTGGGGAGTTAGGATCGTTTCTTGAAATTGCTAGAGGCTAGAATGTGAATGATATCGACCAAAGAACAAGGGATAAGATGAAACCCTAGTTTCACGAGAAAACCCTAACTCTCGTCGATCATCATCGATCTAGTATCAATCCTTCGAAGGACAAGAACACGTTATCTTTAGATTACATCACGTCTATAGATCCGATCGATTCCTACGAGCCTCTTTTAGATTCTTGACTGTTGATTGGAAATATCATCGATACACCGATTCTTGACTGTTTATCTTTTTCTTGATTCTTGAATAGAATAGTGACACTTGAAAATCAAAACTCTTGAATCATGTTTTCGTTTATCTTAGCTTAACTTTTCAATTCAAGCATATCATAATACAAACGAATCGTGCAATCCCTGTGGACGATCCGCACTCATTCATGAACTACAATTGACACCGTAGTTTGATTGCGGTCAATATAATTTTTGGTTGTGATGTCTTTACAATTTTCTTAAATTGACACAAACAAGATTTTAAATCAATCAAATGGCGCCGTTGCCGGGGACTATTTGATTCGATATTACACATCCGAAATCATTTAAAACAATCACGAAGCAATCTCTATGCTGCATAAGCACGTCTTTTAGCGCGGCCACCCTTTCTTCAGATAGCAGCTCACTGACGAATGTCGGTCGCGGGTCATTTGCCGTCCCCAAATCAATTTTTTTGAGGTTATCTGCAGTGGTATGTATTCCATCTTCTAGCTCTTTTGGCGCCAGTGGAAACTCTGAGATCACCTCGTCATCATTGTTCTCGAAGCACCAGGGGAGGTCATCCATATCCTCGGGTTCCTATTTTTATATCGTTATCATATAACAAGTACGAGCTCGCTTCCAAGACCGATGTGGATCTGGTTCTACTCTCGTGGCTTTGGGTTCATGCTTCTGCGGCGGAGTTATCCTCCAACTGTCGGATAGAGCGAACTTGCCGAGCTGATGTTGATCTTCGACCCAGTTCTTGAAGGTGAAGCAATCTTCGAGAGGGTGTCCTATTGCTCGGTGATAAGAGCAGTAGTCTGGGTGAGAGACTTCGCCAGCTTTCTCGGGGTGTTTAGATCCCCGAAGCGTAAGCATTTGATGTTTTATAGCGAGGTCAAGTATCTTCTTTGTCTTGACTTGAGGAAAAGAGTATGCTCGACTCATTTTCTTCATAAGGGACAAATCCGGACCGCTCGATTCTCGATCGCGTGACTTCTTGGTCCCACTTTATCGTTGCTGAACGCCTTTCCCGCTCTTTGACTTGTTTCTGCCTCTGCGTCGGGCCCTTTGAATGACGGGTTGACAGGGAGGAGCGTTTTCATCTTTCACAGCCTGTTGAAGAAGGCGTTGCGTCCTGGCTTTCTCGTAGATGCCCATTTCGCGATTATGGTCATCTCGAACCTTTTGACCCGCTTCCCTGATAAGCTTGTCCATTCGTTCTTCAAATGACGGACTCGGCATTTTGATTGCAGGATCTCGTTTTGGTTCGAGGTCAGCGTTTTCTGACAGGGCGTCCTCTTCTTCATCGAAATCATATATGACGTAGCTACCATGGACTCGTTCCCGTTTCCCGGGTTTCACATATCCAAGCCCGAGCGTTTCCATTCTCCCGTTGGGCACCTTGCGCTCAGTTCCAGGGACATCCTAAATCCTGTTGTAAAACCGAGCTTGTCGAATGGTCTGTTTGAACAGTACCCCTTGGCGCTTCAAGAGCCTTTTTAGTCCGTTCGTGTAATATCTGAGCAAACGGATGGGTTGGAGCCTGTCAAGTGTAGAATCCGTGCCGTGCCAGATTTCTTTCTCCATTCTTGTTTCCGTGGACCGATAGAATAGGATCGCTTTTTCACCCTTTCGCTTGGGAGGGACGTAAAATGTCTGTAGTTCTTGCACACTATAAGCTTCAAGGGCGTCGAGATCTTTGTAGTGCTCCCGCGGAATCATGGTAATTTGCAAATTCTGATTATCACCAGCGAATGCTTGTATTGGGGGCCGAGCGGAGAATATAGCATGGACCTCATCTTCCGAGTCACTGCAATAGATCAACATAGGAGCGGACGGTCCTGGCTTGTTGTGCTGGGGTGGGCCTGAATAAACTATCTCTCCCTCTTCTTCAGTATCACTCTGAAGACGGGAATGGTGATGATAGCTTTGTTCTCCGGTTTGTGACATCTCTCCGTGTCCTCAAAATCTGGCAAGAAATATTTTGCATCTTCATAATTGCGGACTTCGATCACGGAGAATGGGTTCAGCTCTCCTGTTACGGTATAATCGAGACCATCCTTGAAATACTTCATACACTGATGTTGTGTAGAAGGGATGATGTTGTACTCATGTAACCAAGGCCGGCCGAGCAAAGCATTGTAGCAGGTCTTGGCGTCAATGACGTGAAACTTGATATCCGTGACGAGTAGCCCGAATCGTAATGTTAATATCGCAGACCCGAGAGTCCGTGATGATTGGGAGTCGAAACCAGAGATGGTGATTTTATCATGAGCGAGATGCTGGACGCTCATGCAGATTTCCTTTAACACTCGCACGTTGAGAAGATTAACGGAAGAACCATTGTCGACCAGGATTTTGCCTATCTTTATATCGTGGCAATATCCTGAGACGTAAAGGGGACGGTTGTGCTCACACGTTCCAAGGAGGAGGTCTTCATCGCCGAAGGTGATATCGGCAGTGTGTACTTCTTCCAGCTCGTCCTTCATCTTTTCTTCGGCAAGGAAAGCTTGGAATTGCTCTGGCTCTTGTAGTGCCTTGATCAGTGAATCTCTCGCTTCTTTGGATAGTAGAAGGGCGTCGAGAACGCTGAGCTACGAAGGTAATTTCCTCAAGTGTGCCAGAACGTTGTATTCCACCTTGTTCTTCTTTGGCGGGTCTTTGGCGGTCAGTTCTTTCATGACTTGGTCATCCAGGGCGATATCCTCATAGACCTTTTCTTTCCCCTTGTCTTTTATATTCATGGGTCCGAGATTCTTTTCTGGAACCGTGCGATTGCGCAGCTGAATGTTTTCACAGGCCTTCGGTTCTTCCTCCTTCCCCAAGGCGGATTCTTTAAAGAGAAGGGCAAGAGCCATATCTTCGTCAGAGTCGCTTCCGAAAGTGAGAACCTGCGATCCCCCGGTGTTGATCATGCGACAGTTACCGGCGGTTCTTTTATGCTCCTCGGTCGTACTTCTCTGCCCCCGACGAGTTTTGCGTTTCATCCGCTTAAAATGTTGCCGGTGAGCAACATATCCCTGCCACCATCTTGTAAAAGTGTCGCTCTCTTTAGTAGGGTGCGAAATCTTTCGATGATATAAGCAGTAGCTAGGATGTGTTTCTGCTTCACCGGGAGTGTTTCCTTCAGACGGTGGTAGCTTCATTCCTATTGATATGGCTTTAGCAAACCATTTCCTCATCTTGAACTTGTTTTTATCCGCGACGGATGTTCCTTGATTCGGCGGGAGTGTCTCGACTCCTTCGTCTAGTCGCCGGCGTTTGGCTCTTTCAAATATGGACATCTCACGCTCCCGATTGGCTTCACTTTTCAGATGAATCTTATTCAGGAAGGCGTCGATCATTTCGTCTGACGGCCATAGAAGTTCTTGTTAGTGTATATGCCCTAGAGGCCATTACTGTATCATACTAGTTTGTATATTACTTAATGGAAGCTTAGGATATTCACCTTGTATAGACAATCTTGCTCAATATAGTAGTATGCTACTTGGTTTGTTTCTACTTTAATGTGTACATGTGTTTATTTTAGTATATCACCTATACACATTAGTGGAGCCCTTAGGATCTTTGCTTGATTACGAGTGTTGTGATGGCAGTCACACTAGTGGGGGCTGGGTAATCCACAAGCACATCCTTATGTAGGTCCCTAGTCGTAGGACTATCGAGACAGGGCATCGATACTCCGGAGTAGACTAGCGTATGCGCTTCTCATCCCAGTGTGGGAGACGGTCTGTCCCACAGCCGTCAGTACGTCGTACTTGAGATAGTATGCGGGTGCTCGTTAGGTTACGAGTACACTGGACAGGACTCGTCGGGAACTGTTGGTTGGTACTATACCTATCGTCAGTTATCAGTTCCCAGGTGACATGAATACAGCTTAGTCCGCTGACTTGACACTGTCACTTCGCCTCGAGTGTGTTTCCACTGTACTTAGATTACTACCCTACCACGGCTCAAAGGAGTCGTGCAAACAGGTAGTAGTTGGGTGCAGTCCCGAAGCACTTGGAGGCAGTGACGGTTAGACAGGATTCGTCTCTCCCGGTATTGGGGGTTGACATTGCGCTGTGTCTAGGAGAGCCATTACACGAGTAGTCCCTGGCCAGGGCAAGCGAGATATACTGGTAGGTTTCCAGTGTTATCTCAGGGTGTTCTGGGCTACACTCCGACACGACTTGTACCGCTAGTAGGAGACTGACGTTTACCGCCCCCTAGGCCCGCCATGCGATGTATCAGACGAACAGACCGGACTGTACGGAGATTGTCACATTCAGGCTCAGTAGGAGTTCAGATGGGTTTCACCTCGTCAGTCTTCTTGTCGGCATCTACCTGGGGACCGTTACGCACAGCTAGAGCCGCTTGCAGTCTGTGGTTAAACCCACTGCCAGCGTAGTGTCGAGTCTTTAGAGTCCCACACAGAAAGCTATTCGCTTTTAGGCAAATGATTAGAGGTCGCATGGTTTTGCGACAGGTCGCATGGTTTTGCGACAGGGTTCGGTCACATCCGTGCACTTGTGCACGTTTGGTGTCCGGACAGTTAACACTGGAGGGCTTTGGTTTAAGCCAGATCCTAGTGTACATTTTGGGATTGGTTTTATCTTGTTTGTATTCGTGTTCCTCGGAACGCGGATGCGGGTGTGTATGCACAGTTGACAGAGAGACAGAGGCAGAGGATTCTCATTGGGGTTATTGACTGTTCACTGTTGACCATTGACTTTTGCTAAACCATAATGAGAATAAGAAATATGATTAATGATAATATTAATTAAGTATTATTGTGTCATGGTTGAGATGAGGGGTTGACTTTGTTGACCGGTTGACTAGGTTGGACTAGTTGACCATCATCATTACAATGGCTATCATTTCATAGCAAAGACTTTTGCTTGCTTGTTTGTTTTTGCAAAATGAGTGTATGAAATGATATGGCCATTTTGACTTGAACCATCACATAATACTCAATTACTATTATGAGTAATCATGGTTTTGGATTATGAGAGCTTGGATGGCAAAAGACTTACTCATTCTCTCATTTCATTTCTCTCTCTTGCTTGAGCTCTCCCTCTTGCTCTTCCTCTTGCTCTCTCTCTAGCTCAAGGCAACACCCTCTCATAAGTTGAGAAACATTGCCTTAGAGATAAAAGAAAACCCATATCACTTCTCTACTCATCCTAGTTCACAAGGTTTAGCAAACCAAGTGTTCCAGTTTCTTCAAGTTCGAAGAAGAAGCCAAAGGTAGAAGCTTTCAGGTGGATCCATCTTCAGCGCAAGGAGACGACGAGGTGAGGCCGATCCGTACATCGGAAAGAGTTGAAGACGAAGGAGTTCAAAAAAGATATAGCCCCCTAACCGAGTAGATAAAACTCTAGTTAGGTTGTTAGTTAGTTGTTTAACAAAGATCCGTATTTTGAGTCCATGTTACCACCTCTTGAAAAATCGTTTTTCATCATTTCCGCAAGCCCGTAAGTATCGAGAAAGGTAACGTGGACTTACAGTTCTGGCTCGGGACCTGCTTCCAGTCTCTCTGTGCAGGGAGCTTCTTCATTGTCTAGCGATGAATGAGAGATCACATGGCAACTTGCTACGTAATCCTCAGACCCATCCGACGAGTCTTCTCCATCATCTTCGTCCTCATGGACGTGGCTGAGGAACTCATGGAGCGTGATTGGAGTCTGCGCCCTCTAGTTATACACTTCCAGCGCGTCAATCTATTTTTTGTAGGTCTGTGCGCTTGTCGGCAGGCTTCACGGGCTTTTTGGATCTCTTCTTCTTCTTCTTTGAAGATTTTGACGGCTGGGTGTGAGTGCTTTGGCTATCACCACCAATCTTTGGAGTTGGGCGCGGCTTTAGCATCCCTTCGATGATCTGGGGTTCCAGCGGGTTCTTCCACCTGATCGCCGGGCATTTCTGGAGATCATTCAGCATCCTTTTGGTTTTGGTTGAAAGCACGACCTCCCATGGAGCTTCCTCAACAAAAGAGCACGTTGCCCCCGGTGTGTCCGTCTTCTTAGGAGTGTGCGGTTGTGGTGGGTTTACTTTCCACTTCTCGGACAGCGCAAACTTGCCTTGTAGGTATTGATTCTCGATCCATCCCTTAAAGACGAAGCAATCCTTGATCGGGTGACTTACCGTTTGGTGGTAAGGGCAATAATTGGGATTATTCACTTCGCTGGGTTGCATTGGTCGCCTTGGATTTGGCAAGTTGATAAGCCTGTTGCGCACCGCCAGCTCGAACAGCCTCTTCGTTTTGTCCCGTGGGAATGAGTAAGGATGCTTCATTTTCTCATTGTAATAGAGTCGTCTCTCTTCCAACTGATCTGTTAGTTTCGGAGCACTGGGCTGTTGTTGGGTGTTCGGAACGAAGGTCGCCTTCCCTTTACCCTTATCGTTCCGCGGTTCCGGCTTCGGGGGAGACGGTCTATGACCCATTTGATCCATCTGGGCTAGCTTGTCGATTAAAGCCTGGAACGTGGTCGGTTTAAAGAACATCATGAACTGTGAAATAGTTGCATGAGGGTCTAGGGTTCCCATGAACATGCCCACCGCTGGTGCTTCTTCGATGCGCAGTTCGCACTTCGACCACAGGTTCCGCCATCGGATTGCGTATTGAACCCAAGTTTCGCCCGGCTTCACCCTCGCATTGATCAATGCTGTTATCGGGGTGTGTTCACTTGCGCTCGCGAATCGCTGGGTGAACAATAACTCCATTTCTGCGAAAGTTTTGACGGAGTCGTTTGGAAGTTCGGAGTACCATTCAAACGTCGTCTCTGATAAGCCGCCGATGAATTGGCGGAGCAAAAGCTTATCATCGCCCCCAGTGTTGCGGCACTAAGCTCTGAACTGGGTGACATGCTGGTGGGGATTGCCCGTTCCCTTGTACACGTGGAATTTCGGGATCGTATAGCCCGGCGGGTATTTTATCTAATCATACCAGCCTGGATACGATCGCCCAGTTTTTAAGACTTGGTCGGCCGCTTCATTTGCCTGGTGAACTCGTATTTGTTGAGCAATATAATCATCCAGGGCGGTCTTGGAGATAGTTTCTTCTTTGGCTGAGAGCCGGGGGTGGATTTGACGTTTCTCCCCTGTCGTCTTCGAGGATAATCGGAGGCTCTTCGGCTGGAGGATCCGGCTGTATCATCATCCCGACCATGTCTTGGAACAGAAGATCCATTTGCTTTATATTGGCCGCCTGTTCCGCAGCCTCCTTGTCCTTCTTTTCGAGCATTCTGCGAAGGAATTCAGCATCAGTCTCATGTTCGTGACGTTCTGATGACGCCTCCGGGCTTTCTTTTGGCCCGGTGAGTGCGGCCATGGTAGTCAGCATCTCCTGGAACTTCTGCTGTTGCTGTTCCTGAGCCCTTGTGATGGATCGGGTGAGTGGTCGGTGGCCCGTAGAAGCGCGGCTATCCTCTTTCCCGGATTCCATGTAAATAGTATGCACCACCATGCCCCCAGACTTAGGGCGTTTGGGCTCAGTGCCTTTGACATTTGTCGTAGGCACGGGGATCTTCTCCAGCCTTCTCTTCTCAAGAGCGGTCGAAGTCGAGGGGGCCGTCGCGGTGGGCACCCAAATAGCTTTCCGTGGCTTGGCAAGATGGCTTTCTTCTTGTTCAATCTTCGTCCTTTTCTGTCGGCGAAGGTAGTCTTGATCAACTACTGAATCCCGAACCTGTCGCCAGACTTTGTAGATTTTGGAGGACAACCGCTGAGGGGACTGTTCTGGCTTTGCTTCCGCAACATTCTCCACCGGAGGAGGAGATCTTTTCAGTATGGCGGTAGGAGAATTCCTGCACACCTTATTTAGCAGCTCAAAGCTGTTCCCGGTTGGAGCAGCAGCATTAATTTCCGCCGTCGGGGCTGGTGGAGTTAGCCCAGAAGGGGAGTTGCCTCCGGCCTTCCTCACTCGGCGCCAATGGCGACGTCGAGCGCGCCGAGCTGATGGAGTTAACTCGGTGACGGGGATGGCCTTGTCTTGCCCCTTGTTCAGGTGAGGGGCTGCTGCTGGCGTCAGCCTGTTGAAGACTGATGTCCTTTGAGTAGTAGGAGTGGGATTTAGGACAGTCAGTCTTGTAAAGACCGACCCCTTGGCAGGAGAAGCCGCCTTGACGACTTCAGGAGCAGGGTTGGTTACTCTCTTCGGAATAACCTTCTCTGGATGTGCAGGCTTCATCATGGATCCACCTGAACTTTGGCCCAATCTGGAGAAGACCGTGGCGCTGGAACTGGACGACCCATTGAGAAGGGCCGCATTAGCTGTCAGCCGATCGAAGATCGACCTTTTGGGAGCTTCCGGTACGGGCACTAGGGTGCTGAAGCTTGTCAACAGAAGCATGGTTCCGAAAAACAGCCTAGTAGTAGCCTGGGTGACCTGTTCCACCGGCATCGTGAACAGGGACGCTGCTTAGGGCCCGTAGGTTATGCCCCCAGTTGAGGCAGGACACGAGTTGCAGTTGCATGTGGAACACTTTGAGCAGGTGAAAGCCATTGATCCTTTGCTTTCTGCACAAAACGCCAAATCTTAGTACCTCGAAACCCAAGGGCAACCATAAGCAAACCGCGATTGGTTCGCGAACACGACACACGAAGTGTGGAGTGGAAAGAGGAAAAGGTCCCACCGGGCATGCCAGAATCTGTTCCCCTCCGAAAGACGCGGCTGAGACGCGATGGACGTCTTTGCCTAAAATTCGGGGGAGATGCTAATTGGTGCTATCCGTCCACCTCTCCGAAGATGCCAAGTTGATTTTTGGCACCGTATATCGAAGGTTTAAACGGATGTGGCCGATGTAGCAGACTTCGTCAGATTCCCCCTCGCTTGAGGGGTTTTTGATTGTGGGGACGCTCTTCCCTGCAGGCGCAAGCCCCTACAGTTAATTACGCTACCGCATCGCGGTAACAACTTTCTCCTTCTCCAGATAGTCACTTCGTGTCGTGGGTGTTTGTTTTGTGTTCGGTTGCCCATGGATTGTATACGGAGACTAATTTATGTTGTCGCCCGTAGGGCGTGGATTAGTCCAAATCCGTATCTTCTTAGATTTGGTGGGGGTTGAGTTTAAGGATACGTTGGTCTCTTTTGAGACTAAGATCAACTTAAACGTTTGTTAAGGATACGTTAGCCCAATTTTTAAACTAAGATCAACTTAACAGGATCGTTTAGATCCGACAAGAGAGCAATTAGGGACAATTGTTTAGTTTAATGACATTGCGGTCGATTACCAGTTTAAGGGCCTGGTGGTCCAATGTTAGTTTTAAGACATCGCGGTCGAGGTTAAGGACATCATAGTCCATGGATTTAAGGACTCCACAGTCCAATGTTAGTTTTAAGACATCGTGGTCGAGTTTAAGGACATCATAGTCCGTGGAATTAAGGACTCCACAGTCCAATGTTAGTTTTAAGACATCGCGGTCAAGGTTAAGGACATCATAGTCCATGAGTTTAAGGACCCCACAGTCCGTTGTTAGTTTTAAGACATCACGGTCGAGGTTAAGGACATCATAGTCCATGAGTTTAAGGACCCCACAGTTCGTGAAATGTATGGTTGTTGGGACCCGTCACCTCATTGAAGATGTTGAGGGATTACAACGACAAATATCAAAGGGATGAAGAGATGTACCCTTGAACCAAGGTGGATTAAATGATCTGTAGCCCAGTTTGGATCCAAGACCAATTAATTATATTATGGGCACATTGGCTCAGTTAAGTCTGGATTAAGGACTTATCGCCAATTTGGGCTAAGTCCAATTAAGTTTGACATATTGGCCCTTTGTTGGACCATTAGTCTATTTGTCTGGTTTCAGGCCCACATTATTTAGCAATGCTAAACAAAAGTTTGAGGGCTCTGATAACATTTTTATCTGTGATTGAGCAGTAGACATTAGAGCTCTGATTTTTACTCAATTTTTGAATGGGAGGCTTTGCCTCTGGAAGATTAACCAATTTGGTTAAAACTAGTGTTAAACACTAGATAGCAACAGTGTTAAAGCTCTCAAGTTAGTGTTAAACACTAGAAGGTAACAGTGTTAAACACTGGAAATATAGTCCCCAAATTAGTGTTACACACTAGAAAAAACCAGTGTTAAACACCGGGTATAAGTTATGGAATTAGTGTTAAACACTAAAAGATAATCAGTGTTAAACACTAGGAATAAAGCTCATGAATTAGTGTTTAAACCCTAAATAGGAATGGGTCACGTGGGGCCACGTGAGGGCACACAGAAGTGGGACCAGATCCTTTTACTTTGTTATGCAAACGAGTGTTAAGCACTTTTTTATATTTTATTTTGGAGCATCACGTGCTGGCACGTGAGGAGGATTTAAAGAGTCTACCAAGAGGTCACGTGGGAACACGTGAGAGCGCCCAAGGCCTCTATTTCTTTTGCTTTTTCTTTCTGTGTTTCGGGGGTCACGTGGAGCACGTGAGGCGTTGCCTTTGAGCTCTTTCCTTCTCATTTCTGGGCATCTTTTCAGGGGTCACGTGGGGACACGTGACCCTGGTTCTTTTTCATGCACAAAGATCTCTTTAGTCTCTTTATTTTATTCTGAGAATTAAATTCTCCGTAGGGTTAAACCTTAATTATAACTTGTTAGTTATATGTATGCCCTAGAGGCCATTACTGTACATTGGATGTATATTGTAGTGGATGCTGGGACATATATAGGGTGGACTTTCTTGCTCGACATGATAGTATGCTATCTGGTTGCTCTTTACCTTAACGTGTATACTGTTTGTCTCTCTATTACATGTTGGTAAAGCCCTTAGGATGTGTACTTGACTACCTGGACTATGATGCGGATCATACTAGTGGGGACATGGTAGTCCATAAGTACATCCTTCAAAGTCCCTAGTCGTGGGTATATCGAGACGGGGCATCGATATACCAGAGTAGACTAGCGTATACCTTCTCGACCCATACAGATGGGCGATGGATGATCCCATATCCATTGGTGTTTGACATCGGAGATGATATACGGGTGCTCAGTAGAGACTGGGTACACTGGACGAACTCGCCGAGAACTCCCAGATGGTATTATACCTTACGTCAGATGGCAGTTCTCTGGTGACACTGGTACAGAGTAGTCTGTTGACCCGAGATCGTCATAGAGTCTTGTGTGGTTCCCACTGTGCTTTGATTTCCACCTTACCACGTCCAAGAGGGCGTGCAAAACGGTGGTTTTTGGGTACAGTCCCGAATCGCATGGAGGCAATGAGCGATAGGAGGGGATTCGTCTCTCCCGGTATAGGGAGTTGATGTTGCGCTGTGTTCGATTGGCTATAACAGGAAATCCCTGGCCAGGGTTGCTGAGATTTACTCGTAAGTGTTACCAGTAGTTTCTCGAATTGTTATAGACCTCACATCGACACGACTTATCGAGCTATTGGGGTCTGACGTTTACCACCCCTAGGCGAGATATGCGACATATCAGACGACGAGACCGGACTGTACGGTAGTGTTACTGGTTGGATTCACTGGAGTGTGAGCGGGCTTGCTCGTCGATCTTCTGATCGCTCAATACCCGGGTGGCCGTTACGTTTAGCAGACCGCTTGCGGCTTGTGGGTGTTTGATATGATCATCATCTGCTGCCGGCGTATTGACGAGTCTTTAGAGTCCTACACAGAGGTTTCCTGGCTCAAGCGAAACGAAATAGGAGCACATATGAGATATGTGTGGGACCGAGAATATTGCGTGTATGTGATACCGTATTTCATTCTCGCGATGAATGTATCGAATGGTTGTATGCGATATAACCTAGTTATCGAATCAAGGATTGATTCGATAAGCCGATACATTGGATACTAGTCGGTTATATGCGATATGACCGGATCGTTAAATCAAGTGTTGATTTAATGATTTAATGTATAATTATATATTTGATATATTACTTTGCATTAACTAGTATTGGTTCACTTTAAATGGATTTTCTCACTTGGATTGTGCACATTGTATATGTGATATACTTTTGTACACAAGTTTGTATCATGTTTGATGATACATGCTAGTTTGGGTTTGTGTAAAGAATTAAACCATGGTTACATAAGTGGTTAGGGTTTCATTTCCTTTTCTCATTTATTTATTTATTTATTTCATTTAGAAAAGATAAAGAGAAAAGAATGGTTGCTAATTTTGTTTTATTTGAAGCTTCTTGAAACTTTGAACAAGTCCACCATTCTTGTCTCTTCTCTAACCCTAACCACTCATCTAACCTTAGTTTAATCTCTACACTTGACCATGGTTTTGATTATGATAAGTATTGTTTTTTATTTTCTTTTAAAAGATAACTCATCATAATACTTATCATCTTCTTCATCTTCTTCTTCTTCACTTCAAGAAGAGAAACTTGACTTCATCAATGGTGATTGATGAAAATGAGTAAGAAATCCAATCCTAAAGTCTACCCACTTCCTATTTCTTCATCCTCTACCTCCCTCCAAGTAGTAGAGTGTGTTTTCTTCACAAGTTTCATGACTTGGTGAAGTGAGAGCTTGATCTTGTGATGCCTCGACGTAGATCATCTTCGGCACGAAGCCGACGACCTTGCCCGCCCATTTCTCCGATGAAGCCGACGCAAGAGCCCGGATTTCGTTTTGGACAGCGAGGACACTTCATCATGGAGCTATGGAGGTGGAGAACCGGATCTACAAAGGTTGTATTTCCGTTCTTGTAGTTTAGTTGTAAACTAGTTTCATTTTATCGCCTAAACATCTAACCAACGATCTAGTCTAGGGTTTCTCGGCACCGTATTTTTAGAAATTGGCATGGTTGATGCCTTGTGAGACCTCTTGAGAGTGCCTGGGAACCCTACAGTGGTATCAGAGCCTAGCTAGAGCCTTAGGCGGAGTCTAGACGGAGTTTGAAAGCCGGACGAACCGAAAACCTAACCCCAAAATAGCTCTCTGGACATTTTCTAAAATCGTGGTTTTTTCCAGATTAAAAATATTCAGAAAAATAAGCAGGAAGATATAAGGGTTACTGCAAAATTCGAGGTCCTGATTCCATAAGATCGCCGCGGATCCGCGGCATGAGCATGCTCATGCGGCGGTTCCGCGGCCCATTTGTCTTTTTGTGCATCGAATTTTGCACCTTAATTCTTAGTTATCAGTTCTGGTTTTCCTGGGTATTTTTAATATTTTTTCCAGAGTTTTAATTTTCAGGGTTGTTTTGGGGATTCGAATGTTCGATCGGATTATCAAATTTTGTCTGTGTGGCTTTCCGGATAAATTTTAGAATATGTTAAAAAGTTCGACCGGATATAAATACCCAATTTTTCCCCTGTCGGGAAATTTCCAAGTGTTGGATTTTTCCGTAGTTTAACGACGTTCTAAGTAGTGCAAGTAACGCGATGGACCCTCTAGAAGACAACAAACCTTAACTCGATTATGTGACCGTCTTGAACTGCCCTTTGAACCCTAGGGTTTGGGGCAGTACGGCGTGCCACATGTGAGGCGTTGGCTTGACCCTTCTACGGCTGGACCGTTGGTACTGAGGCACGAACTGAATGTTTTTAGACTTATTTCATGTGTTGATCTGTTTCGGGAAAACTTGGGTGTTCGATTGTTCGATCGAAAAGTTTGACATTTTCTATTTATCCGGAATGGGATACAATAATTGGAATTCACAAATAGTTATGAGATAACTGAATGAATGTTATAAACATAGCACTTTAGTCTCACTTGATCGGTTGCTACGGAATTTTGATGTGATCAAAAGTCCGTCGCAATCACGTAGTGTACGAAGATACTCGCCGGGTAAACTTAATAGACAGCCTCACTCCATAGCCCCGACCAAGTGACTGTAGGAGAACCCCGTCGCCGAAAGCATCCGTTCGGGTGCTCGCGGTGGCGGTGTTCCGCCTTGGTGCACTTCGTTGACGGTATCGGGGGTGCGGCCATCTACTAAAGTTTGCGACGAGTATTCGATCAGTTTTCCGGGAATCTTGTTGAATTACCCGACTTGATATTGAAAAGAGTTTTTGATAATGAGACTAAAATGCGGGGTTTATAATTGTTAGGCATGTGATGTCTAAGTAATTCATTTGGTCAGGCATGCGATGTCTGAGGAGATTGCGGATTCCAACTGTTGTAGTTTTACACTTTCTTTTCTGTGACCGTAAGTGTAATATGTGATATCGCCAGTTTCGTTGCTATATGTCAACGACAATTGGGATACGCATGTTTACTTACGTTGATGACATGTGATGTTATGTGTTGCTGGATTTGTTATATTGGATCGTCGTGTTTGAATAGCCGGGGGTTTTTATGTGAGATGAGTGTTTTTCATTTTCATTCATGTAAAAACTTGTATGTAATATTCTTTTATTGGGGCACTTCCAGGTTGCGGAAGTTGTCACCTTTTGTATATTATTTACTTTTCCGCACTAGGATAGACCCAAGGAGGAAGGCACAAGTAACCGGGTTCTGGAGTCCAGTGGGAGACCAACTCGAGGAGTCGAGTTCGGGTCTCCTAACTCTAGAATTGCTAGGGTTGCTTGCCGCTCTCGTAGGGGTCTAGGGGTGTGGGTTTGGCTATTCATCGCGACCGTGGAATCCGTGTTTTATACTGGCTCGTATTGAAAACACGGACGTCCTAGTATATCCAATATTTCATATGTTTCTTCTGCTGCGATATCTGTGATGTGATCATGTGATGTTCTGTGATAGATACAATATATAGTATATATGATATATTATATAGGCGTTACTTATGTTTTACACCCGCGCTAGCCCTGCCCCGCTCTGCCGTTAGTTACCTAACCTAACGGTGCACGAGGGGACATCGAGGCGAATGCGGATGGCATAAGTGTACGTCGTATTTATCTGTGATGTTTAGGTATTTAAATAATGGGACTTCATTAATATGATTAATGAAATAAAAGAAACCTAAGATGTTGTAGAATCGAATTTCAAAATAAAACAGGTAGCTACAGTTCTTGCTTTGCACAGCGGTATATATGATATATCCTGCACCTTATTCGATAAGGAAAGGACCGAGATCCCTTCACCGGGAGTGACTCCTTTAGCAATAACTGGCAGATGCTACACACTCGGTTTGTCTTTTGATTGCTTTTAAGAGTTTTTGCTTTGCACAGTGATATATATGATATATCCCGCACCTCATTCGACGAGGAAAGGACCGACGATCCCTTCACCAGGAGTGACTCCTTTAGCAAAACTAGAAAAGCCTAAAAAACACTCCATTTCAAAATCATTTGATTCTACAACGATATCAAGTTCATTACGCAATAGGTTTTCAGAAAAACCTGTCGTAGCCCTCCGTCATTTCAGATAAGTACTAGTTAGTATTCGTGCTGCGGTTGTTTGGCATGCGTCAAGGCGTAGTGTACGGTAGCTAACTAGTGCTTATCTGCTAGCATATGATGCGATTGGATTAGGGTATTCGTACGGCGTTGTTTGGCATGCGTCAAGGGTCGTGCGGGTGGGTTTAATTCAATCAAGAAATGTACGGGTTGAACTTGACTAGCGGACTATGGGTTGTTTGGCATGCGTCAAGGTCATAGCACGCTAGGGGCAAAATATTATCGGGAATTTCAAGTGTTGAAATTTGCAATGAGATTGCATACCTTCTATGAGATAGTTGGATCCCTATACCCGCTGCGAGTAAGAGTTACTCCTGGGAGAGTTTTATACATTACAATTAGCCGATCAAGTAGGTGTCTAGAAAGGTGTCAACGGGGTTACGCCTCTGGGAAAACGAGGTTTACATTAATTAGGTTCGTGCGAAAGCACGGGGGACCTCCCTCAAAGTACCGACACTGGCCTGGCTGAAAGATTGGCGAACTTGTTGTGTGTAATTAATCCCGGCTAGCTTTCCTTTTAGGGTTTGAAGGAAGATTTGAAAAAAAGCAGTGGGAGCCATCCTGATTAGATAAAATAATAACCAATCTATTCTTGCAAGAGCGCACGCTGAGTGTTTTCTTCTCTCTCTCTCCTGGTAGCGACCATATCACGCCTTAATCAAGATAATAACACGGATAATTGAACGAACCCGCTTGTTATACTGAGCTGGGGAACGTTGGTCCCGCTCCACCTTATAATTGTTATAAGACAGAGCAGGAAATTGGGGAATACCAGATTTCCCGTGCCGCCCAAACGAAGAGAGTGCATGCTGATGCATCATCTTCGGGTGTGTTCATTACATAGAATTGTTTCTCAGTATCCTCCGCATCTTGGGTATATGATACCGGATCAGGATCCCAGATATGTAATCTGTTACATAGGGCTACAAAAGGGTAGAAAAACTGAGAACGGGTGATAAGTCTCATGAGGCAGAAAACGGGGCAAGAGTTGCAGCCAAGTCTGTCGGTCACTGTCACCCTGTATTACCTATACATTGATTCTGAACGAATGTTATTAGATACCGAACCTGATATACAAAATCATATCAATCTCTTTATTTAGTAAAGAAATGATAAAATTTTGTATTGTTGGATAATGTTTTGAACATTTCCTATATCAAGAGTTGATCGGTTCAGGCACGTTATCTAAAAGCGTTGATGTTCTAAATCAAACTACAGTTCCTAGTATATAGAACACACACAAGAGGAAAAGTTCAGAAATGAACAGATCCTTCTTGAGGCATTGTAGACTAGGTCAGATCAATGTGACCCGACTAGCTAGAGTTACATAAAGATGCATATTTAAATTAGTTTGAATTTACATCTTGTGAAACTCGCCAGTCATGTCACAGAGATAAGATGACCATAGCTCCGTTTACTGGAAACAGAGAAAGAGTTAATGAACTCTTGGGACCGATACATGATGATGTATGCTGGTCCCCTATCTACACATGCCAAGACAGGTCCTTTGTACTTCATTACATTCTCTGATAATCTCTCGAGATTCAGATCTATGTTCTTGTTGAAACATAAGTCCGAACTTTTTGAGATATTCACGGAATATAAGTTAGAAGTAGAGAACCAAAATACGGGTATAAGTATTATGTCCTTTGATGTGATCAAGGAGGAGAATACTAAAGCACGGGATTCCTGGACTATTCTAAGAATGAGATTCTCTCTCAGCATTACTCCTCCGTATACACTATAGCACGTTGGTAAATCGGGGCGGAGCAATCACACCCTATATGATAAGGTGTGCTCTATGATGAGTACTACTGAGTTACCTATTTCCTTTTGGGTGTTATGCACTTGAGAAGTTGCATACCTATTGAATAGGGTTCCAATCAAATCAGTTGCCTACCACTTCATATATGATATGGTATGGGAAGAGCCCATGTCTTAAGCTAGTTAAGATTTGGGGTTGTCCGGCCTATGTCTAAAAGCAAAATCCGGACAAGCTCGAGGCAAGGTCTGTAATGTAGAACTGGAAAGGTTCCAGCTATACAAATTACAGCAAATGATTTGATAAAACCGAAGGATTCAGTAGATGCCAACGAACCTCAGCCTCTCCGCCGATCTAGTAGGGTTCCTCACCCACCTGAGAGATACTTCGGTTTCTCTATGACAGTGGGAGCGAGGAATGCATCATGAGATGATGACCCAACTAGTTTCGAGCTGGCCATCAAGAGTAAGACTCTGTAAGAATGGCTGGATGCTTAGTGATCTGAGATGGAATCCTTATACACCAACAAAGTATGGACTTTAGTTGCTTTATCTGAAGGGTTAAATCCCCATCAGGAGCAAGTATATCTTGAGAAGATTACTTGGTGTACATCGAAAAGTTGAGACTTTCAAAGCTAGACTTGTTAAAAGTTTGCATCATTGACCAGCTGTGGATAATGATGAAACCTTTTTCAAGTAGCTATGCTTAAGTCCATCCAGATCCTACTTGCCACGGCTACATACCATGACTATGATATCTGGTGGTTGGGTGTCATGACTGCTTTTCTAAATGATGTTTTAGAAGAGTGCGTCTGTAAGTACACAGCCAGAGGGCTTCGTAAACAGTGGGAGCAGCGGAAACGTGTGCAAGATGCTTTATAGGATAAAGCAGGCATCGCGGAGTTGGAACATCTGTTTTGATGAAGTAGTCAAAGAAGTTGACATCATCAAAATGGTAGATGAACCTTGTATAAACAAAAAGGTAGTAGGGAGTATGGTAACGATCCTCGTAGAGTACGTGGATGACATACTCTTGATAGGGAAGGAGTTTCCTATGCTACGCTCGATCAATCTCCGCTTATCATAATGATTCTCCATATAGGATCAAAGTGATACCTCCTAAATCCTGAGTTTTGGATCAATGAGATAGATTTAATTGGATGTTAGGAATCTCACTAGCTGTAGTGAGATGGTATCAAACGATCCTGGGGAGAATCACTGGAAAGGTTCCAGAGTGATAAAGACGACTGAATGTCAGTCGCAGGCATTGTCTTTACCCTCAGTAAAAGGACGGTATGTTGGAAGACTTCCAAGCTAGATACCGTGGCATACTAGACGATAAAGGCAGGATACATCGCTACTTAAGATGCTACCAAAGAGGCTGTTTGGGTGTATAATGGTTCATGAGATGAACTACGTTCCTACCATTGTGAGACAATGGAGTTGTGGCTTATGCCAAGGAACGCAGGTCCCATCAGTGATCCAGACTTATTCTAAGGCAGTATCGCCTGATCATGGAGATGGTTGATCTCCAGGGTGATCGAGGTTAGGAGAGAAGACTCAGATGATAACACGGCGGATCCACTCACGAAGGCCTATTCCCAGAGAGAGACTTTTATGGGATGGTTGAGTATGAGATACTACAACCACTGCTACAGATGGCCCTAGTGCAAGTGGGAGATTGTTAGTTATATGTATGCCCTAGAGGCCATTACTGTACATTGGATGTATATTGTAGTGGATGCTGGGACATATATAGGGAGGACTTTCTTGCTCGACATGATAGTATGCTATCTGGTTGCTCTTTACCTTAACGTGTATACTGTTTGTCTCTCTATTACATGTTGGTAAAGCCCTTAGGATGTGTACTTGACTACCTGGACTATGATGCGGATCATACTAGTGGGGACATGGTAGTCCATAAGTACATCCTTCAAAGTCCCTAGTCGTGGGTATATCGAGACGGGGCATCGATATACCAGAGTAGACTAGCGTATACCTTCTCGACCCATACAGATGGGCGATGGATGATCCCATATCCATTGGAGTTTGACATCGGAGATGATATACGGGTGCTCAGTAGAGACTGGGTACACTGGACGGACTCGCCGAGAACTCCCAGATGGTATTATACCTTACGTCAGATGGCAGTTCTCTGGTGACACTGGTACAGAGTAGTCTGTTGACCCGAGATCGTCATAGAGTCTTGTGTGGTTCCCACTGTGCTTTGATTTCCACCTTACCACGTCCAAGAGGGCGTGCAAAACGGTGGTTTTTGGGTACAGTCCCGAATCGCATGGAGGCAATGAGCGATAGGAGGGGATTCGTCTCTCCCGGTATAGGGAGTTGATGTTGCGCTGTGTTCGATTGGCTATAACAGGAAATCCCTGGCCAGGGTTGCTGAGATTTATTGGTAAGTGTTACCAGTAGTTTCTCGAATTGTTATAGACCTCACATCGACACGACTTATCGAGCTATTGGGGTCTGACGTTTACCACCCCTAGGCGAGATATGCGACATATCAGACGACGAGACCGGACTGTACGGTAGTGTTACTGGTTGGATTCACTAGAGTGTGAACGGGCTTGCTCGTCGATCTTCTGATCGCTCAATACCCGGGTGGCCGTTACGTTTAGCAGACCGTTTGCGGCTTGTGGGTGTTTGATATGATCAACATCTGCTGCTGGCGTATTGACGAGTCTTTAGAGTCCTACACAGAGGTTTCCTGGCTCAAGCGAAACGAAATAGGAGCGCATATGAGATATGTGCGGGACCGAGAATATTGCGTGTATGTGATACCGTATTTCATTCTCGCGATGAATGTATCGAATGGTTGTATGCGATATAACCTAGTTATCGAATCAAGGATTGATTCGATAAGCCGATACATTGGATACTAGTCGGTTATATGCGATATGACCGGATCGTTAAATCAAGTGTTGATTTAATGATTTAATGTATAATTATATATTTGATATATTACTTTGAATTAACTATTATTGGTTCACTTTAATTAGATTTTCTCACTTGGATTGTGCACATTATATATGTGATATACTTTTGTACACAAGTTTGTATCATGTTTGATGATACATGCTAGTTTGGGTTTGTGTAAAGAATTAAACCATGGTTACATAAGTGGTTAGGGTTTCATTTCCTTTTCTCATTTATTTATTTATTTATTTCATTTAGAAAAGATAAAGAGAAAAGAATGGTTGCTAATTTTGTTTTATTTGAAGCTTCTTGAAGCTTTGAACAAGTCCACCATTCTTGTCTCTTCTCTAACCCTAACCACTCATCTAACCTTAGTTTAATCTCTACACTTGACCATGGTTTTGATTATGATAAGTATTGTTTTTTATTTTCTTTTAAAAGATAACTCATCATAATACTTATCATCTTCTTCATCTTCTTCTTCTTCACTTCAAGAAGAGAAACTTGACTTCATCAATGGTGATTGATGAAAATGAGTGAGAAATCCAATTCTAAAGTCTACCCACTTCCTATTTCTTCATCCTCTACCTCTTGCCAAGTAGTAGAGTGTGTTTTCTTCACAAGTTTCATGACTTGGTGAAGTGAGAGCTTGATCTTGTGATGCCTCGACGTAGATCATCTTCGGCACGAAGCCGACGACCTTGCCCGCCCATTTCTCCGATGAAGCCGACGCAAGAGCCCGGATTTCGTTTTGGACAGCGAGGACACTTCATCATGGAGTTATGGAGGTGGAGAACCGGATCTACAAAGGTTGTATTTCCGTTCTTGTAGTTTAGTTGTAAACTAGTTTCATTTTATCGCCTAAACATCTAGCCAACGATCTAGTCTAGGGTTTCTCGGCACCGTATTTTTAGAAATTAGCATGGTTGATGCCTTGTGAGACCTCTTGAGAGTGCCTAGGAACCCTACATAACTTTGGAGGAATTAAATTCCTATTGTGAAAGAATTTAATTCTTATGTAGGGTTAAACCCTAATTTCTTTTAGAGGAATTGAATTCCCATATATGTAAAAAAAATTAAATTCTTGTATAGGGTGAAACCCTGATTCTGTCTTGGAGGAATTAAATTCCTGTTAATCTGAGAGAATTAAATTCTCAATTAGGGTTAAACCCTAGTTTCATCCATCTTGAAGGAATTAAATTCCTATAAGTTTGGGAGAATTAAATTCTCATATAGGGTTAAACCCTAATTTTGTTTTAGGAGAATTAAATTCTCAAAACTCAATTCCCCCTCTAAGTTTAGGATCTGCATGGCAGGATCTCAACCCGATGAGAATTAAATTCTCAACTTATGGGGAGATGTGCTCTGTGAAGATCTTCAACCAGAAGAAGAACTATGTTCTTTTTTGTAGAAGAGTTAAACTCTTAGATTGAGAATTAAATTCTCTTTATTGAAGTTTTGATCCCCTTTCTTTTCTTACCTAGGGTTTTTCTTTGTAGAGAATTAAATTCTCCTCTCTTTTCTCTCTGAAATTTCAAGATTCCAAAACTCTATCTCTCCAAAATTCTCCCTCGCTTTTCATCCTCTTGGCTCCTATTTATAGGAGAAGGAAAAGAATCAATTTGGTTAATAAATCTTTCATTGAAAGATTTTGTTTGTTTTCATAATTAATATGATCCTTTAGATCATTCAGTGAATTTTATTCACCGTTAGATTTTCAATCGAAAGATATTTTGTTTGTTATTTTCAGTAAGATTTAGGGGAAATCATTCATTGTCTATGATTTTTTCCATAAATTGGTGATTTTTAATCACCCTTGGATCTTTATTCCAACGGTCCCCATAATCGTTTTCCATTTGGAAAGATTTAGAAGCTTTTAGAATTTAATTCTGTTAATTTATAAAGATTTCAAAGCCTATCACGTGTTGGCACGTGACCGCTCCTCCTTTAGAGTTTTAATTCTGTACTTTAATTGGGCTGAAGGGTCATCACGTGTCAACACGTGACCTCTGGTCACGTGTGAGCACGTGACCCCTCCCCCCTTTGGGGTCTTTCTTCAGCCACTTGTTTTACTTCCGGTTGCTTAGGATTTTTTTAGTTCTGTAAATAGATCATGTGTCAACACGTGACCCTTGGTCACGCGTGAGCACGTGACGCCCCTTTGGGGTCTTTCCTCAGCCGCTTACTTCTGCTTGCTTAAAACATTAACTCTGTAAATAGATCATGTATCAACACGTGACCCTTGGTCACGTGTGAGCATGTGACGCCCCTTTGGGGTATTTCCTCAGCCGCTTACTTCTGCTTGCTTAAAACTTTAACTCTGTAAATAGATCACGTGTCAACACGTAACCCTTGGTCACGTGTGAGCACGTGACGCCCCTTTGGGGTCTTTCCTCAGCCGGTTACTTCTGCTTGCTTAAAACTTTAACTCTGTAAATAGATCACGTGTCAACACGTGACCCTTGGTCACGTGTGAGCACGTGACGCCCCTTTGGGGTCTTTCCTCAGCCGCTTACTTCTGCTTGCTTATAACTTTAGCTCTATAAATAAATCACGTGTCAACACGTGACCCTTGGTCACGTGTGAACACGTGATGCCTCATTAATGAAATTCCTGATTTTTAATCAGGAAACAGTAATATTTATATATCATATATATAGTATAAGCATTCGTCTCAGGCGGTTATATGATCTTATCACAGAACAATGCAGCAGAAGTCAACATATGAAATATTGGATATACTAGGACGTCCATGTTTTATTTTGAGCCTGTATAGAACACGGATTCCAAAGTCGCGATGAATAGACAAACCCACATCTCTAGACCCCTACGAGAGCGGCAAGTAACCCTGCCAATTCTAGGGTTAAGAGACCCGGTCTCGACTCCTCGAGATGGCCTCCCACTGGACCCTAGAACCCGGTTACTTGTGCTCTCCGCCTTGGGTCTATCCTAATGCGGAAAAGTAAATATTATACAATGGTGACATCAATCTCAACCCGGAAGTGCCCCAATAAAAGAATATTACATACAAATGAATTTTACATGAATGAAAAAGAAAACTCTCATCTCACATAAAACCCTCGGCTATTCAAAACACGACGATCCAATATAACATATCAGAGCAACACATAACAACACATGTCATCAACGTAAGTAAATATGCCTATCACAATTATCGTCGATCTATAGCGACGAAAACGGAGATATACCACATATTACACTTATGGTCACAGAAAAGAAAATGTAAAACTACAATATTTGGAATCCACAATCTCTTTAGACATCGTAAACCCGAAATATCACATATTATGGATTTCATGCCTAACTAAATGAATTCCACATATTGTATCACAACACAGATATCTAGGCGAAGTTACACAATTCGATCGATTCAACGAATTCACAAAATACCCCAGTGAGCTCAACAATTGAGCAGAAAATAAAAATTCCCAAAAGCATGCCCTATTACCTACGGACCGTCGCAGAAGGGCGTCCCAAGCCTCCATAGTGGCACCGCGGAACCGCCGCCAAAACCAGGTTTTGGCCGCGGTTGCGCGGTCACTGTAGCGAGTTAGGGACTCGTTCTTCAGGTGGGTCCATAAAATTCCCTGCATGATTTTCTGAGTATTTTTAATATGAAAAATTTCAACCTTTTGAAAAATTTCCAGAAAAGGGGTCGTTTCGGGGTTTCAGGGTTCGATCGGACTTCTAACATCGTCTAGACTACTCCTAATGCTCTAGATTGGCTCTGATACCACTGAAGGGTTAGCTTAGCACCTTAGCAAGGTTTTAGCAAGCATCAAACATGCTATATTAAAATTTTTGGGGTGCTAAACAAACCAACCAAGTAATCGAACTAGAGAATTAGGGTTAACTTTGCATGTAAACAACTTTACATCTAAGAGAGAGGGATTACAACCTTTGTAGTCCATTCCTTCGCTTCATAAGCTCCGAGTAGTAGTCCCTTCTCCGCGATCCATGAACTCCCGGAATCTAGAGAGGCTCCACAAGTCGAATGATCCATGCTTGCTTGAAGACTTCGAAATCCAAGATGATCTACTTCGAGGAAACACGAACTCAATCTATAATTTCACTAATTATGAATTAGTAAAGCTAACACACTAATCTATATGTCTAGTATAGAAGAGGATGATGAAGTAGGAATTTTTCTCACTTTATTATTTAATTTCTCACTATTTTCTTCTTGATCTCAAAAGCTAGAAAGAAAAATGAGAATGAGGAAGAAGAAGAAGAATGAGTGAGAGTGGGGTTAGAAATGCAACCATGGGTCAAGTATATCATCCTTAACCATTGTAGAGAGTTAACCATGGCTATGTGTCATGGTTGGGTTAGAAATATCTAGGACAAAACAAAAAGGGTGGACTTGGTCAATGGTAATCTACAAGCTTCATGAAGCTTCATCCATGACTCATTTCCATAATTTGAATTACTTAGATATTTAAACCCCAAACATCACATATAGCATGGTATAATTCTCATACATACATGTTGCATGTATAACCTAGCATGCTACAATATTATATATCACATATATAATATTTATGTAACAAAAGAAAACAATACAATAAACATATATCACATATATGTTAAATGTATCATAAGTGAGAATAATAAATACTTAAGTGAGCATATAATATATATAAATAAAAAAATATATATATATATATATATATCATTTTATCGAATCAACACTTGATCCAATAACCCGGCTATATCACATATAACCGGCCGATATCATATATCACGATAATAGAATACGGTATCACATATCGTATTAATCTCGGTCCCCGCACATATCACATATGTGCTTCTACTCCATTTCTCCTGAGCCAGGAAACCTTTGTGTAGGACTCTAAAGACTTGTCAATACGCCGGCAGTAGGTGATGATCATATCAAACACTAACAAGCTGCAAGCGGTCAGCTAAACGTAACAGCCACCCGGGTATTGAGCGACCAGAAGATCAACAAGAAAGCCTGTACATACTCCTGCGAATCCAGTCAGTAACAATACCGTACAGTCCGGTCTCTTCGTATGATATGTCGCATATCCAGTCTAAGAGTGGTAAACGTCAGACCCCAGTAACCGATAAGTCGTGTCGATGTGAGGCTCATAACGGGTCGAGAAACTACGGATAACTCTTACCAGTAAATCTCCATATCAGCCCTGGATAGGGACTTCCAGTTATAGCCAATCGAACACAGCGCAACGTCAACTCCCAATACCGGGAGAGACGAAACCCCTTCTATCGCTCATTGCCTCCATGTGATTCGGGACTGTACCCAAAAGACACCGTTTTGCATGCCCTCTTGGACGTGGTAAGGTGGAATTCAAAGCACAGTGGGAATCACACAAGACTCTATGACGATCTCGGGTCTATAGACTAACCTGTACCAGTGTCACCGGAGAACTGCTATCTGACGATAGGTATAATACCATCTAGGAGTTCTTGGCGAGTCCGATCAGTGTACCCAGTCTCTACTGAGTACCCATGCACCATCTTTGATGTCCAACACCAATGGATATGGGATCATCCATCGCCCAGCATATGGGTAAAGATGCGTGTACGCTAGTCTACTCTGGAGTATCGATGCCCAGTCTCGATACACCCTCGACTAGGAACAGTTATAGGATGTACTCGTGGACTACCCTGGCCCCACTAGTTGTAAGACTATGGTAGCGCCCCGACCATCTTTCCGAGGCCAAAATACGGAAAGAAAATTTTTCTAGACTAGAAACCGGCGCTATCGTATGCTTAAAACCCGGATGGAACCATTAATCTACTACTAGCAAACTAGAGAAGGGATAAAAAGGCTATACCGATCGATCCGTGTCCTTCGGTCTTTGGCCACCATCCCAAGCTCCTCGCGGCATCTCGGGTCTCGATCTCCTCGTCGGAAAGGGCACCACATCATCGATTCCTTTTACGGGCTCCCGCTTCATCCGAAGCAACTCGGGCACGAAGTGTGCTAACCGACGTGTCCAAGGTGATGTAGAGAATGTTTGTGATCACTTTGTCTCTTGCATCCATGAGATGGATGGAGGTTGAAGGTGTTGCCATTGGAGGAAATGGTGAGCTAGAGGAGGAAGAATAAGAAGGAGCTTTCTTTCTTTTGTGTTTCATATATTAAAATGAGAGAGAGATCAAACAATAATATAAGAGCTTACCCACTCATGGCAGCCCCTCTCTCTCTCTCTTCCTATCATATCATCACAAAACCATCATATAATGTGACATTAGCACATAAAAAGAAACCATGAGTCACCAATGTGTCCATGTCACATTTAATGCATGTCATGATGAATTCTAGCTCACTATTTTCACCAAAGTAAACATTAACCCAAATGTTTACAACAATAAAAAGATACGGCAACATCTAAAGTAAACTCGTGACGGATCACAAGGATACCCCTCACCTGTATATACATACCTGCATCCGCATTCCGATTGAATGGGAATGCGATGAGACTAAAGCAATCCAACAAATCTAATACTAGGATTCGGATTAAACCAAAGCCCACTAGTATGATCCGTGCAATACCGCACGTATATGATCGAACCCTGCCATATATCATACGGCCTCTACAACGTTTCGCCCGAAACTTGAGAAACGGTCTGTGGGGGACTCTAAAGACTCGTCAATACTTTGGCTGTGGATTTAACCACTAGCTCGTCAGTGGTACTAGCTGTACGTAACGAGATACCAGGTATTAACCACAAGGGAGGTCGATGAGAGAACTCATCCTGACACCCTACTGAGCCTGTCAGTGACAGTATCCGTACAGTCCGGTCCGTTCGTCTATGAGCATCGCATGTCGGGCCTAGGGGGTTAGTAAAAGTCAGACCCCCAAAAGTGGTAAAAGTCATGTCGGAGTGTAGCCCAGAACACCCTGAGATACTACTGGAATACCTACCAGTAAATCTCCTGCCTCGGCCGAGGGCTTTATGTAATGGCTCTCCTAGACATAGCACGATCTCACCCCCAATACCGGGAGAGACGAAACCCCTGCCGATCCGCTCACTGCCTCCATGTGGCTCGGGACTGTACCCAACTAAAACCCGTTTGCACGACTCCTTTGAGCCGTGGTAGGGTAGTAATCAAAGTACAGTGGGAACTCACACGAGACAAATGACGATCTCAGGTCGATGAATTAACCTGTACACATGTCACCAGGGAACTGATATCTGACGTCAGGTATAATACCAACTAGCATGTTCCCTGCGAGTCCTGTCCGGTGTACTCATAACCCAATGAGCACCTGTATACATCTTAGGTGAACCAACTGACACCAATGGCTTGTGAGACCGTCCACCGCCCCTCGTCGGGGTCTCGACTGTATACACTAGTCTACTAACGGAGTATAGATGCCCAGTTTCGAAACTCCCACGACTAGGGACCACTTTAAGGATGTGCTTATAGACTACCCAACTCTCATGTATATGATCGCCATCATACTTCTGGTAGTCAAGCAAGAATCGTAATGGCTCTATCAACGTGTAATAGAGACCTGTAAGGTCACCTAAAGCAGTACACAATGATAAAGATAAACCATGGTAGCATACTATTCTCCATCAACGTGTAATAGTGAACTACAATGTCACCTAAAGCATGTACACGATGATAAAGACAAACCAGATAGTATACAATCATCCTGAGTAAGATTGTCCTACCGGCATAAGTCCTCCCTCAATCATTGCAATCACGTGCCTGCGATCCAATAATTGACTCTGAGGGCACTATATCCAACAATCTCCCACTTGCACTCAAGGATAATTATTACGATGTCGCAAACTCACAGCCCGTGTGATACCGAACACCCAACTCTTCTACTTATCAGTCTCACAAAGCCCTTTTGTGAAACTATTGAGTTCGAGGAATAGCCTCAGTTAGTGGATCCGCTATGATGTTTCTTTCTATGTCTCTCTTTATCTCAAGTTCATGGAGAAAGCCATCTCCCGAAATGAGCAATACATGTCTTAGAATATGTCTGGATATCTGATGGGACCTAGCTCATAAATGAACTTCAAATCCAAACTTCTTAGACCGTATCGTCAACTGAACTTAATCAGTATCCTGCACCATGCCTCCCTTAGTATCCGCTTGGACCACCTGTCCATAATACTACCCCTCGTCAGAGGGAAAACTATAACTCTGAAAGTCACTCTGTCATCCAGGTCACCTTGGAAGCATGGAATGATAACCGTCTCCTGAAAGAGGCTGCCGTTATCATATCCCTAGAACATCCACTTATGTTCTAAAACTGCTTCCGAATGTTTCTCCAGGATAGGATTAATATCAGCTTGTTGCATCTAGTGTAAAAACAACGTCTGGTGTGGTACTTGACATCTCATGATTGACTCAATTGCCTAAGCAAGTGATCTGCCAATCATGCATACCCCTCACCCCTTTAGTCTGTAAGACACCTTTAGAGAGGGTGGCTCCATCACCTGCAGGTACACTACCGTGCCAGGAGTCGTCCATTCTAAAACACCTGTAGAATGCTGTCTAAGTACCCATATTGGGAAACTACCCAAATCTAGATCTAAAACCATAGATCTAGTAACCAGAATGTCTGATATGAAATCCATGTCCTTTGTGGAGAAACCACTGTGTGACAACCAAAGTATAACCGGCCGTAGTATAGGAATTTCACTTCCTACTCTGTGTATGTCATCCAAATACCAGGACATCACACCCTACTACCTTCTTAACAGATCCATCCCCTATTCTGATGAAGTCAAACCTATGACTGTCACATCAGAAATAGATGATCTATCTCTGCTATATCTGCTTTAGTCCATAAATAGTCATAAGCTACTTGTCCACTATACTTCCGCTGCTCCCACTGACCACGACAACCTTCTGGCAGAGTCATATATACGTACACTTCTAAAGCTAGTTTAGAACGACGCTATACTAATGCTCCTGCCGGGTCTCACAGTCTGGAACAACAGCAATGGCAAGTCTGGGAAAACAAGAACCTCCCTGTCACCGTCTTTGAGCATACCGAAATACCTCTCGAGTGCCTGAGGTTACCCACCATATCTGCGGAGTGGCCAATGGAATGTCAAACCAGATTGAATCTTTAGGTTCTTATCAAATTTTCAATAATCGTTTGCGGTTCTGGAATCACTTCCAGTTCTACCATACTCCCACTACTGTTTCCCAAAAAAAAATCCATTTTTATTAAAACTGTGGCGAGTTAAGAACAATATCACTATTGATCTTCCAGATGGTAGAAAGTCAACCCTCGTCATAGCCCGGGTCAACCCACAAACAGCCATTACAGAAACGTGCCTAAAGTTATCCAGAGTCTGGTTTTAAGCATAAGCTGGATAACTCCCCGTACCTTAACATCGTTAAGATATGAACCGTTCTATATCCAATATAGAAACAGAGGCACTGTTTTAATTGGAACCAGATTCAAATCATGCAGCTGTCTCCAGTGCATGTCAACTAAATGGAGAGAGGTGGATCAGCATTACTCAACTTAGGAATACATCCAGATATGAGTAACCTGAAAGAGAAGCAAGATCTCTTAATCATTATTAACAACTGAATACCATACACAAGTATCTACATCTTCGATCACCTTGAAGAATCCTGATACTTGCAATACCTGGTTCTCTGCTTTATTCTTATACCTATAACTTCTCAAAACTTAGACCTTGTGTTTCTACGAAACACATGTCTAAGAACTAGAGAAGTCACAAGTAAACAGAATATAGTACGAGCACCAACCCCTCTATCCTAATGGACACTGGACTACATACAATACTCTGTATAAATCTCCTGAGTCTAATAACTCATTCCCTGTATGTCATAGGTTGAAAATTGTACTTATTGGTAAGAAGAATTACACCGCTGTTTAATGCTCCTTACCTAACCATCCACTGATATAGGTAAATGTCATAGACATAATTTCAAAAAGTTATATCTCACTTTATAAAAATTAACGTACAGATATATCAATTTGAAATTGGTGCATAACAACGGATATTCAAAACCAAATATTTGCCGTCCGGCAAACAACCCAGGCGATTTTCTCAAATATCACCAATTACAACGAATCCCGATATAATGAGGATGATCACCCAATTCACAATAACTTACTCCCACTCATCATCTGTAAAACCATACAGATGTGAGAATCAAACCTAGTAAATACATACCCTGGAGCAAGGGCTAATTGGGAAATCAGTTTTCCTTTAACAATACACAGTGAAATTGAAACATGTAAATGTCTCGAAGGGGTATCCGGGTATTCCTAGTAATGCCTCTTCCATTATCAGATTCACAACTGTAACCGTATATCTCTTTGCCATCTCTCTAAATCCCTTTATATGTCTTTAGTCATTACCTTCTGCACACCATCATTAGGCTAAATGGTTTTCTTCCTTCCCTACCGTTCGGCACCAGCCTATGGTTTGGAAGAAGACTATCCAATAAGAGTAATAGGTGTACTGTCCTAATCCTAGGAGCACTCGCAACCCGAGAGAAGGTAAAGATAAAAGACAACTGAATAAAACCTTATTCATATTTCTCCTGAACCAGAATCCATCCCCGAACTGGAACAAGTTCCTTCGAGTTCGTATATAACCATATGATGGAGTATCCAAAAAAACTGTGGATCTTCGTAGTGATACGGAGTGTCTTGGAGAAATACAAAGGTGAAGTAGGAGTGGCGATGAAATACTTGTTTTTTTCGTGAATAGCAGTCGCAATTTACTTTGCCCTCTTACTAATCCCTTTATATGTCTTTACTTAATAACTTCTGTACACCTTTTAGGCTAAATGATTTTCTTCATTCCCTACCGTTCGGCACCTGCCTATGGTTTGGATGAAGACTATCCAATAAGCGTAATAGGTGTACTGTCCTAATCCAAGGAACACTCGCAACCTGAGAGAAGGTAAAAGGAAAAGACAACTGAATAGTCCTATTCGTTTTCTCCAGAACCGGAAACCATCCTCGAATAAATTCCTTCGAGTTCATATATAACCATACGATGGTTTTATCCAATGGAAGTGGATGTTCGTAGTAATACAGGGTGTTTTGGAGAAAAGGGTAAAAGTAGGAGTGGCAATGAGGTATGCAACTCAGACAATCCAAAATCCAGTGTTTTAAGAAGGTTCAGTTAATCTTGGTCACTGAGTCATAGTCAAGGGTCGGGTCATGGTCGCTGCCAAATAGAGAGAGAAAAGAAACACTCAGCGTGCACTCTAACCTAGATCAGAATGGTTATCACTTTATCTGATCAGGAAACCTCCCACTGTAACCTCAAATTCTCCTTCAAACCTGAAAGAAGAATTAGTCGGGATCACCCGAGGAGTAAACCAACTCATCAGTGGGAATCGGGATCCAACTATCATCGCATGATAACGTGATGGAATCTACTCACGTTATCACACTCCAGAAGGTATGCGCATATCTGGCAAGTTTCAGTTTCTTTAGAAACTCCCGATGTCATTTTTACCCCTAGGACCCAAGTGACCTTGACTGAGCCAACATATCAAAGGATCCTAGCCAAGTTCAACCCGTCATTATCTTGATTGCATTAGACCCGCCCGCACGAGTCCTTGACTGAGCCAAAATGACCGTACGACTGTCCTAACCAACCACATATCCATAAGACAGAAAAGCATTACAGAGCTACCTCACACTACGCCTCGGCTGAGCACGACATACATAGCACGAATACTAAGCAATACTAATCTGAAATGACGGAGGGCTACGGTTGGTTTTTGGCGAAAAACCTTTAACGTAATGAACTTGATATCATTGAAGGAACCGGATAACTTTTTATAAAAATATAGTGGCGAAAACCTTTGCTAAAGAGGTCACTCCCGGTGAAGGGATCTCGGCTCTTTCCCCGTAGAATGAGGTGCAGGATATTCCAACTGAATACCATGATGCAAAGCAAAAAGTAATCGGCTATAATGAGGTTATTACCCTGACGCAAACTTCTGTCCAAGGGGTCACTCCCGGTGAAGGGATCTCGGCCCTTGCCTCGTCGACTGAGGTGCTGGATATTCATAACCGAATACCACTGTGCAAAAAAAAAGAGAACGTCTTTGCAATAACAGCTTTTTGAAAAATGTTCCAACAACATCAGAATAGATTTGTTTAGCTTGCATTGATCCGAATCAATGCAGTCCCATCAATTTATCATACCAATAAAGAACGAAAATACGATGTACGTATATGCTATCCGCATTCGCCACTGGGTCCCGTCATCACCCGTTAGGTTACTTAACTAACAACAGAGCGGGGACTGGACTAGCGCGGGTGTAAACCATATACAACATCTACTAGTATATATATCAATATATAATATTCGCTCAAGGCGTGATAAAATGCAACATCACAGAAATGTAATAAGCATCACAGAACAATACAGATAATCTGGGATCCCGGGTTTCGTAGAGTCTCTACTGAAACCCGACGTTCCCCTGGTCGTGTGGATAGCCTGTGCAATGAAATCCTAGACCCCTACGGGTGCGGCAAGTCACCCGCCAAAACCTGAAGCGAGGCAGCCCCCTTCAACAACGTGAATGGACCACCCTGGACTTCACGGAATCCGGTAACCTGAGCACCCCTCCTTCGGTCAACCTGTACCCCCTACGAGTGCGGCGAATAGCCCGCCAATTCTAGAGTGAAGCCTCCTCCGTCTCAAAGCCATGAGATGTAGGCCCATTGCCCTCTAGAACTCGGCTATCCGTGCACCCCACCGCGGGGTAATCCTAGTACAGAAAGTAAAATATACAACTGGTACATCGACCTCAGCCCGGTCGTGCCCCAAAAGAATAATATACAAACAGGCAGTGATGTCAGTCCACATGTCGGACGCTCGCCCCGCAATATCAAATGTACAAATATAACCAAACCGTACTAACATTGCATCCAGGCTATCCAACACGACAAATCCGCAACATCACAGCACAACACAGAACATCAACGTGAATGTCACGTTCGCAAATCCGTCTAAAAAAACTATAGCAATTAGACAGGATTTACCGATCAAATGACATTCATGGTCGCAGATATAATGTAAATACTGTGAACTAACATATTTAAAATTTTCGATCGACAAAATTTCCCGAAGTGGGCCCCAAGCAAAATTCCCAGTACTCAAACAAATCTGGGCCCAAAACAAAAATACCAGAAACCACAATTCCAAGACAGAGAGAACTGCTGAAAGTTTGGTGCACTAATGCTATGGTACGGCGGCGGAACCGCGGCCAAAACGTGGTTATGGCCGCAGTTCCGCGGCGGTACAGTGCCAACAGTGAACCAAAATTTCTCAGTTTTCTTACAAAAGCCTGCACATATTTCTGCAATACTCCAAATAATTTTTTGACAACAAAAAAATTTCGACAGAAACTGCACTTTTTGAAATCGCGGTTTCAGAATTTTCGTTCGATCAAAGTTCTAAATACGTTAGAGCAAGCTAATAAAGGTTAATGGCGTGGCTCTGATACCATGTAAGACTATGGTAGCGCCCCGGCCGCCTTTCCGAGGCCAAAATGCGGAACGAAAAATTTTCTAGACTAGAAACTGGCGCTATCGTATGCTTAAAACCCGGATCGAACCATTAATCTACTACTAGCAAACTAGAAAAGGGATAGAAAGGCTATACCGATCGATCCGTGTCCTTCGGTCTTTGGCCACCATCCCAAGCTCCTCGCGGCATCTCCGGTCTCGATCTCCTCGTCGGAAAGGGCACCACATCATCGATTCCTTTTACGGGCTCCCTCTTCATTCGAAGCAACTCGGGCACGAAGTGTGCTAATAGACGTGTCCAAGGTGATGTAGAGAATGTTTGTGATCACTTTGTCTCTTGCATCCATGAGATGGATGGAGGTTGAAGGTGTTTCCATTGGAGGAAATAGTGAGCTAGAGGAGGAAGAAGAAGAAGGAGCTTTCTTTCTTTTGTGTTTCATATATTAAAATGAGAGAGAGATCAAACAATAATATGAGAGCTTACCCCCTCATGGAAGCCCCTCTCTCTCTCTTCCTATCATATCATCACAAAACCATCATATAATGTGACATTAGCACATAAAAAGAGACCATGAGTGACCAATGTGTCCATGTCACATTTAATGCATGTCATGATGAATTCTAGCTACCTTTTTTCACCAAAGTAAACATTAACCCAAATGTTTACAACAATAAAATGATACGGCAACATCTAAAGTAAACTCATGACGGATCACAAGGATACCCCTCACCTGTATATACATACCTGCATCCGCATTCCGACTGAATGCGAATGCGATGAGACTAAAGCAATACAACAAATGTAATACTAGGATCCGGCTTAAACCAAAGCCCATTAGTATGATCCGTGCAATACCGCACGTATATGATCGAACCCTGCCATATATCATACGGCCTTTACAACGTTTCGCCCGAAACTTGAGAAACAGTCTGTGGGGGACTCTAAAGACTCGTCAATACTTTGGCTGTGGATTTAACCACTAGCTCGTCAGTGGTACTAGCTGTACGTAACGGGCTACCAGGTATTGACCACAAGGGAGGTCGATGAGAGAACTCATCCTAACACCCTACTGAGCCTGTCAGTGACAATATCTGTACAGTCTGGTCCGTTCGTCTATGAGCATCGCAAGTCGGGCCTAGGGGGTTGGTAAAAGTCAGACCCCCAAAAGCGGTACAAGTCGTGTCGGAGTGTAGCCCAGAACACCCTGAGATACTACTGGAATACCTACCAGTAAATCTCCTGCCTCGGCCGAGGGATTTGTGTAATGTCTCTCCTAGACACAACGCGATCTCACCAGCAATACCGGGAGAGACGAAACCCCTGCCGATCCGCTCACTGTCTCCATGTGGCTCGGGACTGTACCCAACTAAAACCCGTTTGCACGACTCCTTTGAGCCGTGGTAGGGTAGTAATCAAAGTACAGTAGGAACTTACATGAGACAAATGACGATCTCAGGTCGATGAACTAACCTGTACACATGTCACCAGGGAACTGCTATCTGACGTCAGGTATAATACCAACTGGTATGTTCCCGGCGAGTCCTGTCCGGTGTACTCATAACCCAATGAGCACCTGTATACATCTTAGGTGAACCAACTGACACCAATGGCTTATGAGACCGGCCACCGCCCCTCGTCAGGGTCTCGACTGTATACACTAGTCTACTAACGGAGTATCGATGCCCGGTCTCGAAACTCCCACGACTAGGGACCACTTTAAAGATGTGCTTATAGACTACCCAACTCTCACGTATATGATCGCCATCATACTGCTGGTAGTCAAGCAAGAATCCTAAGGGCTCTATCTGTTGGAGATAGTGCCCTCAGAGTCAATTTTTGGATCACAGGCACGTGATTGCAATGATTGAGGGAGGACCTATTCCGGTAGGACAGTCTTACTCAAGATGATAGTATGCTATCTGGTTTACCTTTATCATCGTGTACTGCTTTAGGTGACCTTACATGTCACTATTACACGTTGATAGAGCCCCTAGGATTCTTGCTTGACTGCCGGCAGTATAAGGGCGATCATATAAGTGGGAGATGGTAGTCTATAAGCACATCCTTAAAAGGTCCCTAGTCGTTGGAGTTTCGAGACAGGGCATCGATACTCCAGAGTAGACTAGTGTATACAGTCGAGACCCCGACGAGGGGCGGTGGCCGGTTTCACAAGCCACTGGTGTCAGTTGGTTCACCTAAGATGTATACAGGTGCTCATTGGGTTATGAGTACACCGAACAGGACTCGCCGGGAACATGCTAGTTGGTCTTATACCTGACGTCAGATAGCAGTTCCCTGCTGACATGTGTACAGGTTAGTTCATCGACCTGAGGATCGTCATTTGTCTCGTGTGAGTTCCCACTGTACTTTGATTACTACCCTACCACGCTTAAAGGAGACGTGCAAACAGGTTTTAGTTGGGTACAGTCCCGAGCCACATGGAGGCAGTGAGCGGATCTTCAGGGGTTCGTCTCTCCCGGTATTGGGGGTGAGGTCGCGCTGTGTCTAGGAGAGCCATTACATAAAGCCCTCGGCCGAGGCAGGAGATTTACTGGTAGGTATTCCAGTAGTATCTCAGGGTGTTCTGGGCTACACTCCGACATGACTTGTACCGCTTTTGAGGGTCTGACTTTTACCAACCCCCTAGGCCCGCCATACGATGCTCATAGAAGAACGGACCAGACTGTACCTATATTGTCACTGACAGGCTCAGTAGGGTGTTAGGATGAGTTCGCTCATCGACGTCCCTTTTGCTCAATAGCTGGTAGCCCGTTACGTATGGCTAATACCTCTGACGTGCTAGTGGTTAAATCCACAGCCATAGTATTGAAGAGTCTTTAGAATCCCCCACAGACAGTTGCTCAAGTTTCGGGCGAAACACTGTAGAGGTCGTATGGAGATATGGCAGGGTTCGATCAGATACGTGCGGTATTGCACGGATCATGATCGGACGGATAATACTAGCGGGCTTTGGTTTAAGCCGGATCCTAGTATAGTACAGTGTAGATTTTGTCTCATTGCATTTGTATTTCGGTCGGAATACAAATGCGGGTATGTATATACAGTAGCGGGGTTTTCCTGTAATTTATTACGGGATCAGTTTTTTGGAGTAGCCAGTTTGTTTTCCGTTTCGGCCATATTTCTTTGTATCTTTCATTGGCTGAAGATTGGTGGAGGAGGGCTTATTTGCATTTGTGCAAATAAGCATTTTGGAGGGTGGTCTTTGCATATTATTGTATCATGATTATTCTACCACCATTTGACTTCTTCTTCTAATCATTGCTTGACTTTCTTGTTCATCATGGTTTACTTTTGGAGTCATCATGCTTGATGATGATGTTTGGTGATGATGGAGGGTTATGGTTGATGGAGTGTTTGGATATGTTTGTGATCATTTCTTTTGTTAATAATAACCCTTTCTCTCTCTTGATTATTTGAGACACCCATATTCATTTGGCCACACACTCCTCTCATTCTCACCAAGTCATGGCCGGCCACTAAAGAGGAGGGGGCTGTCCAATTTTTGGAGTGGGGATTTTTCTCTTCATGCTTGCTAAAAATCCCCAAGTTCACCACAAAATTCCACATATCATTTCCTCCACCAAAAGGCAACTCCCTACAACCCCAAATGAGACATATAGATCTTCACTTCATCTACAGCAAATCTTGGGCACGTCGACTCGCCAACTTCATGCCCGAGTTGCCTCGGTCCAGAGGTGGGAGCCCGTAAAAGAAGCCGGCGATGTGGTGCCCTTCCGGCGAGGAGGTGGAGACCGAACATTCCGCGGGAGATCGGGACGACGACGAGAAGACCGAAGGACACGGATCGCTCGGTATATCTCTCTACCCCGTTCTTTAGTTAGCTAGAATTAGTTTAATGGCCCGATCCGGGACTTTTGTGCACGGTGGTGCCAGTTTAAAAGTTAAAGTAAATTATCGCTTCCGCATTTTGGCCTCGGATAGACGGTCGGGGCGCCGCCGTGCACTTACACTGGTATCAAAGCCACGCCTTTAGCCTAGTCTAGCTTGCTCTAACGTGTTTACAAATTCGATCGAACGGATTTTCAAAAATCGTATTTCCATGTCGTACTTTCTGTCGAATTTTTCTGTGCTCTAAAAATTATTTGGTACATTGGAAAATTACGTGCAGGGTTTTTTATGAATTCTGGGAAAATTTGGTACGCTGATGTTACTCTAGCGCGGTGGTTTAGCGGCCAAAACCACGTTTTAGCCGCGGAACCGCCTCCGTTTTGTGGCCAAACCGTACCAAATTTTCACAGTAGGCTTCTGACATGGAAATAGGGTTTATGGAATATTCTTTTTGGGCCCAGATGTTTTTGAGTGCTGCAATTGTGCTTGGGGGCCCACTTCGGAAAATTCAGTCGATCGAAAATTTTAAACATGTTAGTTCACGGTATTTACATTATATCTGCGACCGTGAATGTCACTCGATTGGTAAATCCAGTCTATCTGCTATAGCCCTTTTAGACGGATTTGCGAACGTGACATTCACGTTGATGTTCTGTGTTGTGCTGTGTTATTGCGGATTGGTCGTGGGGGATAGCCTGGATGCAATGTTAGTACAGTTGTCACGACCCAAAATTGGCCCGTGACGGCCCTAATACTACGCAACGCCTAAAGACGCAACGTAGTAAAAGAAAGCCAAACCCAGAAATCTAAACCATGAAAATACGGAAAAAGATAATATAAGTTTTTGAAACATTTGAAATCGCAACCCAAATTCTTTAAAATTTTAGCAACACCCCTTTTTGTAAAGACTAGTCAAGATGAATGCAACACAAAAATAATGACAGTAGAGAAAAAGCTGTATATAAAAGACATCAAATCCACAATAATACACATAACGTCCTCACCAAGTCTCTATGTCAATAATACAATAGTAGATGGAGAGTACAAATACAACGAAGGTACAATATGAAATACAGATAACCACCAACCCACCTAAGCAAAATAGTACTATGAGCTGAGGCGGTATCTGGAGCAAAAGATGATAGCTGGATAGATGAATAGAGAAATAGCCTGCCTCGACTACTCTGGAGAACAACCTGAAACACCTGTGGCACAACGGGGGTGAGTTGCCAACTCGTGAATAGTATAAAACATATGCAGGTAATCGCAGGAATGCACGTACAGCATGAATCTAAGATATGTGATTACAGTAATAACATGTTATGCAAATGCTGAATAAAGGAGAGTACACTAGCAGGTACAATCAATGTGTGAAGCAATGATGGCATGATAATAGTATGCAATAACTATGCCATAGAGATATGAGAAAGCAAATATGCAACTATCATAAGGGTACACTACAAGTACTACCAATATATGAATCTGTGCATAAGGCAGGTAAGGGTGAGGTATAGGGTGGAATATGTCATTTCCCACGGAAACCTGATGTCGTGGCAGGATCACAATCCATCAAGATACTCCAATCTCAAATCCTCAAATCAGCCCCCACATTGGGCACTCACATCATATAAGTCTCACATCTCCCCAATGTACAATATCGAGTAATCTCCTATATCCCGAATGTACAAATCAGCAATCACATAGGTATGTCCAATATCCAATCCCAATGAATCACCTAATATCCCAAGTCAAATCTCAAGTAGTAATCTAACATCCTAAAGGTAAATACATAGAAATAAGTATGATGGGGGCAATACACATATATTAGTGTCCCATTCCACTAATATTGGTGTAAGGGTATATATAACAACGGCTAAATCCCCTGTTATATATACAAAAAAGGGGTTAAAGAAATATCATGAAAACAGTGTGCTAAGCATCGACACAGAAATCCTCGTATATCGGGCTCCGTCAGTCCGGATCGGCCCACGGGGTCCGTCTGCGGTATCGGCCCTCGGCCCCGACAGTACAGATCATCCCGCATCCATCTCTCGACTCTGGCCAGTATCCTCCGGACAACTGCCAGGTCCAACCAATCACCGGTAGGTACTCGCCCGCCTCCAGGCTCAATCGGCAAACCCATCGATCTTCTTGCCGAGGGGAACCATACCGGGCCCCACCATGTACTCTCATACGGCAACCACACCTCGTATGGAGTATATAATCAGCACCGATAAAACTCATGGGGGACGCTCAAATATCATATCAAGGAAACCGGGTTGTTCCATGTATGCATAATTTCATGAACTCCCGCGGTTCCCAAATCCCGAAAACATCATATAAAATCCAGATAAACAATGCGCAAATCCAGGAATAAATGTATGCGATATATCTGAATGCGAGCAGGTAAACACAAGTATATAGCTGAACCAGATGTATGCGAAATCAAGATAAGGTACAGCTAAGTAACATCAGTAAATGTAAATATGCGACAGCAACTGAATATGTGTCTAACATACAGGTGTAGCAATATATATGTATCTACCTATAAGAACTGATGTCATATACCCCCTGGGTATAAGAAGAATATGAGTAAGATATCCCCCGGTATAAGTAAACTATCTAAAAGGTATACCTGTAGCTGTATCGCAAGGTGTAAGTGTACCTATCACTAAAGGTATGATACACTATAGGTATACCGGTTGCTAGATGTCATGTATGGTAAGCAATAGTAGCTAAAAGGGGTAGTGTGTGACATGGCAATTATTGACGGTGTGCGTGTAGCATACAATCCGTGCTCGTGCAACATGAACCGTCAATAATGTGTGCAGTGTCCTACGACTGCTAGTCACAGTAAAACTATATCAAGGCAAAAAGTAAAGGCGCAATTCTACAAGGACGTAGAATGTGCGACAGGTAATTGAATCCTAGCCCAGACGCATAACGCCATGCGGGCGATTCCCCTGTAGATGTTAAATCTACTCACCTACACTCCACGCTAGGTAAATCCTACCATCTGCTCCCCCTGTAGTAGTGTCCGTAGTTCCTGCCTGCAAACCTGCAAATACGACATGAAAATCACATATAAGCCAAAATATTCCGCGAAACGCGATATCGAACCAAAACGAGAAACTCGCGTCGCGAACTAAACGCGTGTGTGCACGATACGCTGAATCGTGTGTATACGTGTCTAAAACCATCGCGACACGCCGCGATACGCTGGATCACAGAACCCACTCACGTATCGCGCGTATCGCGCAAACACAACGGACACCAAAAACGACATATGATCCCAGATTTTCCTACAGGCCAAAACTTACAAAACTAGACATACCAAAACACTACCCTACACAGCAGGGAACCCCACACCAAACCCCAACACCCAACTCACCTTCCTGGCCGCAAATTGCGGCCAGAACCCAATAATTGGTGGCCTGAAATGGGGGTGGTGGGTTCGTGTTCAGGTGGTGTGCTCTAGACCTAGGTATCATGTTCCAGTTTCCTCAATTTTATTCTGTAGGCATCGGGTCACAAGCAGATTTCAAAAGTCACAAATATCGCTTAAAAACGACAATTTTGCACAATAAGGAAAACCTATGGTATTTTAGTGTAATCTGGCTATTCCTCAGTTGAAGTGGCCTTGTTAACACTTAAATATACTAGGTTAGCTAACACAATCATCAATTTAACACCACATCTCACAAATCACCAAAACTAGCACTAAATTAGCTATTTAACACTAAACGACACAAAACCACACACAACTAAGCAACTAGGGAAAAGGGTTTCAGAAAGTATACCCTATGGAGCCCTAGAAAGCTGGTGAAGAGGTGTGTGGAGCTACTGCAAGTGCTGGGGCTGCTGCTGCTACAGTTGCTGCCTGTTGCTGCTGCTGCTGCTACTTGCTGCTGTTGCTGAAGCCTGTTGCTGCTGCTGGTGAAGTTGAAGTTGATGTTGTTGTTGTTGTTGTTGTTGTTGTTGATGTTGTTGTTGTTGTTGTTGTAGTTGATGTTGCTGTTGTTGTTGTTGTAGTTGATGTTGCTGATGGTGATGAAGCTGCTGCTGATGGTGATGGTGATGCAAGTTGCTGCTGCTGGAGCTCTCTCTCAGGTGAGTGTGTGTGTGTGAGAGAGTGTGAGGGAAATGAGAGAAAGAAAATGAGATGGAGAATTGGGCACTCACCAAAGGCCCCCTTCTCACTCTCTCTCATAATGAGGCATGGGCAAAGCCATGATGCCCATGCTCACTCTCTCTCTCCAAAGTCAACCAAAATAGAAAAATCCCTTTTTAAAATTTCATTTTCAAATCCTAATAACAACCATAACTCTTAACAACCCATAACACCTAAACCAAACTAACTTAAGACAAATGGTTAGCTAACCATGATTGCTAATCATGTTTAACCCCAAAAACAACCCTAGTTAACATGCACAAGTGTGTGTGCGCCTAACAAAATTCTAATAAAATACACAATAATTAGGATAAAATATTTAAAACTTAATTTGGTAAACTTTTTATTAAAAACCACACATTAAAATATAATTAGTTACAAAACACATTCTAAGGTGTTACAATCTCCCCCCTTAAAAGAAATTCGTCCCCGAATTTAAAAATATACTAATACGCGTACCTTCAAAGAGAAGATTAAAATCCTCAAATCTCGCTCGCAGCCTTTCAAGTGACTATCTCACTATACGGCTACGTCCAAGAAACCCTTCACAGATGGCGAGACCCTTGACCGATGTCCCTCCACCTGCCGAGCCATTAACACACATGGCTGCTGGTGAACGAAAGATCGCGTCCAGCAAAACGGTCTGGTGCCAAATCATGTGAGAAAGGGCATGGAGGTAAATGTAAAGTATCATCACAAGGAATACGGGGTGAAAATCCAATAATCTGGGCGGAAGTGCCAATTTAAAGGCAACAAAACTAACTCGCTTATAGGATCACAGAAGGACCAAAATCTTGGGATAAGCTTCCCAGCATCCAACACGTCATTCATCGGAAAGTCCATAGGAATACATGATCTGTCCCTGCGAACAAGAGTCTATGACCAACACAGTCGGCATAAGACCTCAGTTCGCAATGGACAATTCCCATCCTGACCTAACACCACTGGACTATCTCCGAAGTCTCTAGACTAGCTGGGGTCTAAAGTCCTACTTACGCAGAGTCAGAAGAACAACAGACTGGTGATCGACACGACCTAACCCCTAAGCCTAAGGGTGGCCAATTGGAGTGTCTCCTGATAACAGCTATCGAAGGAGAACCCTAACGATGGCGAGTGACGATCCCCAATCGCTGACAACAAACAAAACAAACACCTTGAAACGAAACCTGAAACTTCCCCTTACATCCCTGTCCACTCGTAACTATCTCACAAGTCACGCCAAAGCTGGTGGAACTTGAATGCATAAGGAGAGTTGACAGATGTGCATATTCTAGGATTACACGTCTCTACCTGATAGTAGCAGGTACACAAACGCGTCCCTAACTCAGCACATCATTGTCATAATTCAAGGTCTTCGAATCATTACCCAGCCGAATATGCTCAAGTATCTCTAACGAACGAGCATCGGCGGGCAGTGTCTCGCGGAGACGATTTAAGGAAAGTGGTCGGGCGCGGACATGAGCAAGCTGTCCCCTCCGTAGAGACGAACTTAAGCTATACTCAACGATCATACAAAAACTGTAAATCTGCAGAAGACTAACACAACAATCCAAATCCGCTGCAGGAAGATGTACATCAAGCTCTAGTGGTCCGTGGAAAATCTGACACGACTCTCAAACAAGAAGTGTCTCCAAATTTTCAACGCAAAACTACCGCGGCCATCTCCAGATCATGAGTGGAATATCCTTCTCGTACTTCCTCCAAATGTAGGGAAGCAGAAGCGATGACCCGTAGGGTCACATCAGTACACCCTCGAGCCCACTCAAGAAACATTACAGTTAAACAACAAAGTCGCCCGAACCAAAAGCAAGAAAGACTGACGCGGTTGTTAACAGAATCTTCAACTGCCGAAAACTCCGTACACATGCCTCAGTCCACAGAAAAGAAACCTCCTTTCTGGTCAATTCAGTCGACGGTGCAGCACTACTCTAGCAACCCTGCATGAAACGGCGGTAAAACCTGCTAAGCCCAACAATCTGCGGATCTCCGTCCTGCACACAAGTCTGGGCCTAAGCTGTACGGCCACGATCTCCCTCGGAACTATACGGAACCGTCTCCCGTGACTACAAGACCTAGGAGTCAACACAAACAAGCCTGAAGAAACACTCCGAGAATTTAGCAACTGCTGGTGCTCTCCCAGCATCTGCATAACAAATCCTCAAGTGCTACTCCTGTCCCTCAAGACACATTAAGTAGACCAGAGTGTTGTAAATAACACAACAAAAACTGGTCGAGGAACGGCCCGCAGAAATCTGGTTCATCATATCTACGAATGCTGCTAGGGCATCAGGGAATCCAACGACTCGCTGATACACACAAAGCCCGTAGCACGCATAAGGCAATCTTCGGAATGCCGTCACTCCGAATCCGCAATAATGATGACCTGATCCCAAACACACTTAGAAAATGTCTCGCACTCTGGAGCTGATCGAAGAAATCGTCACGGCGAGGTGAAGGATACCTATCCGCACCGTAAGCCGGTTCAATTGACGATCCGTCGATATGCAACCCTAAACTGCCTTCCTTCTCCTCGACGAACAGAAATAGGAGCTCCTAAAAGCGAAACACTCAGACGCACAAACTCCCCAAACCACAACTCTGCAGCTGATCCCTTAGCTCCCAAGCTTCGCCGGCTCACCCGGAACAACGTCGGAAAAACTCTCGCACGAAAGGAACCCGGTCCAACAATCCCACTGTGGCTCCGGTATCACGAATAAACGCCAAGAATCCACGACATCTCCTCAATAGCCGACTAGCGAAAAAGGCTGAATTCAAGCTATGAGAGGCGGCACAACTATCCACCTGCCCAACCAGAACTGACTTGCCGGGAAAACAAACCTGACTGTTTCCTCACGGTAGTCCACAGACGCCTAACACGTAGTTAATCAGTCCGTGCCCAGGAGAACGTCAAATCCAACATCTCTAGAAGGATCGAAACGTCGGACGAATCTCTATCTCCCATCCGATTGGCACAAAACTGAAATACGTGTCGCGCAACGCTGACAGAAGTTAACACCACTACGACTAATCTACCCAACCACGGTACAAGCAAGAAAACAAACGAATACATCAAAAGAACATATAAACAAAAGATACCTGAAAACTCCACATTGGACGTCTGCGCGTCCCGTTGAGTAGAAGCAAACTCCTGCGTCTGCCCTCTACTCGCAGCTGGATGAACTCCTCTGGTAGACTGAGCCCTTTAAGCAAATCTTCCACGTCTACGGCCTCTCTGAAAACGATCATGACGAGGTGCTAAGGAACAATCCCTGACGAAGTGCTGAAGGCTCCCGCATCGAAAACATCCACGTGCTGACTGCTGACCATCCTGGGGATGAGAGCTGAACGACTGCCCTCGTCCTAAGCCTCTGCTACTCCCGCGACGGCCACGAAATCTGTCTCGACGACCAAACCTCTGTTCCTGGGCTAGTACGCTGGTACGAGTCCTCCATTGTCCTGGAATATGTGCCTCGTCAACTGGAGCTGCAACCACTGGTGCTATGTAGGTGACGGACTGCTGCATACTGATCGTAAGGGACGGCTGAGCAACAGAGGTGACAACCTCCTGTCGTAGCTCCCGAACGACGTCAACTAAAGAAATCATCGTCTGGCGGAACTCCTGCATCTCTACTAAAAGTCTATCCATAGTATAGGTCATAGGCTGATCCGGCTGCACCTGTGCAACTAGAGTGCCATCCTGGTCAGTACTCGTCTCACCCGAGCCAACTCTGACCTCGGCCCTCGCTGCATCGCTCTGAGTCCCCATAGTCATCGGCGGCAAGGCTATAAATAGATATAAGATGAGATTCGATAAGAATGAGGAAATCGAATCTCAAAGATATGAATCATCAAAGAAGGAATGTCAAGCAAATTGTACTTAGGTCACTTAATGCAAAGTACCGCGCTGTGGGTATGCTGCAGACATGCACACACTACGTTACTCTGCTTAAGCTACCAACTCCATCATACTAAGGTCATCCTACACTCCGAAAGGTAAAACCTAACGCTCTGATACCAACTTTGTCACGACCCAAAATTGGCCCGTGACGGCCCTAATACTACGCAACGCCTAAAGACGCAACGTAGTAAAAGAAAGCCAAACCCAGAAATCTAAACCATGAAAATACGGAAAAAGATAATATAAGTTTTTGAAACATTTGAAATCGTAACCCAAATTCTTTAAAATTTTAGCAACACCCCTTTTTGTAAAGACTAGTCAAGATGAATGCAACACAAAAATAATGACAGTAGAGAAAAAGCTGTATATAAAAGACATCAAATCCATAATAATACACATAACGTCCTCACCAAGTCTCTATGTCAATATTACAATAGTAGATGGAGAGTACAAATACAACGAAGGTACAATATGAAATACAAATAACCACCAACCCACCTAAGCAAAATAGTACTAGGAGCTGAGGCGGTATCTGGAGCAAAAGATGATAGCTGGATAGCTGAATAGAGAAATAGCCTGCTTCGACTACTCTGGGGAACAACCTGAAACACCTGTGGCACAACGGGGGTGAGTTTCCAACTCGTGAATAGTATAAAACATATGCAGGTAATCGCAGGAATGCACGTACAACATGAATCTAAGATATGCGATTACAGTAATAACATGTCATGCAAATGCTGAATAAAGGAGAGTACACTAGCAGGTACAATCAATGTGAAGCAATGATGGCATGATAATAGTATGCAATAACTATGCCATAGAGATATGAGAAAGCAAATATGCAACTATCATAAGGGTACACTACAAGTACTACCAATATATGAATCTGTGCATAAGGTAGGTAAGGGTGAGGTATAGGGTGGAATATGTCATTTCCCACGGAAACCTGACGTCATGGCAGGATCACAATCCATCAAGATACTCCAATCTCAAATCCTCAAATCAGCCCCCACATTGGGCACTCACATCATATAAGTCTCACATCTCCCCAATGTACAATATCGAGTAATCTCCTATATCCCGAATGTACAAATCAACAATCACATAGGTATGTCCAATATCCAATCCCAATGAATCACCTAATATCCCAAGTCAAATCTCAAGTAGTAATCTAACATCCTAAAGGTAAATATATAGAAATAAGTATGATGGGGGCAATACACATATATTAGCGTCCCATTCCACTAATATTGGTGTAAGGGTATATATAACAACGGCTAAATCCCCTGTTATATATACAAAAAAGGGGTTAAAGAAATATCATGAAAACAGTGTGCCAAGCATCGACACAGAAATCCTCGTATATCGGGCTCCGTCAGTCCGGATCGGCCCACGGGGTCCGTCTGCAGTATCGGCCCTCGGCCCCGACAGTACAGATCATCCCGCATCCATCTCTCGACTCTAGCCAGTATCCTCCGGACAACTGCCAGGTCCAACCAATCACCGGTAGGTACTCGCCCGCCTCCACGCTCAATCGGCAAACCCATCGATCTTCTTGCCGAGGGGAACCATACCGGGCCCCACCATGTACTCTCATACGGCAACCACACCTCGTTTGGAGTATATAATCAGCACCGATAAAACTCATGGGGGACGCTCAAATATCATATCAAGGAAACCGGGTTGTTCCATGTATGCATAATTTCATGAACTCCCGCGGTTCCCAAATCCCGAAAACATCATATAAAATCCAGATAAACAATGCGCAAATCCAGGAATAAATATATGCGATATATCTGAATGCGAGCAGGTAAACACAAGTATATAGCTGAACCAGATGTATGCGAAATCAAGATATGGTACAGCTAAGTAACATCAGTAAATGTAAATATTCGACAGCAACTGAATATGTGTCTAACATACAGGTGTAGCAATGTATAGGTATCTACCTATAAGAACTGATGTCATATACCGCCCTGGGTATAAGAAGAATATGAGTAAGATATCCCCCGGTATAAGTAAACTATCTAAAAGGTATACCTGTAGCTGTATCGCAAGGTGTAAGTGTACCTATCACTAAAGGTATGATACACTATAGGTATACCGGTAGCTAGATGTCATGTATGGTAAGCAATAGTAGCTAAAAGGGGTAGTGTGTGACATGGCAATTATTGACGGTGTGCGTGTAGCATACAATCCGTGCTCGTGCAACATGAACCGTCAATAATGTGTGCAGTGTCCTACGACTGCTAATCACAGTAAAACTATATCAAGGCAAAAAGTAAAGGCGCAATTCTACAAGGACGTAGAATGTGCGACAGGTAATTGAATCCTAGCCCAGACGCATAACGCCATGTGGGCGATTCCCCTGTAGATGTTAAATCTACTCACCTACACTCCACGCTAGGTAAATCCTACCATCTGCTCCCCCTGTAGTAGTGTCCGTAGTTCCTGCCTGTAAACCTGCAAATACGACATGAAAATCACATATAAGCCAAAATATTCCGCGAAACGCGATATCGAACCAAAACGAGAAACTCGCGTCGCGAACTAAACGCGCGTGTGCACGATACGCTGAATCGTGTGTATACGTGTCTAAAACCATCGCGACACGCCGCGATATGCTGGATCACAGAACCCACTCACGTATTGCACGTATCGCGCAAACACAACGGACACCAAAAACGACATATGATCCCAGATTTTCCTACAGGCCAAAACTTACAAAACTAGACATACCAAAACACTACCCTACACAGCAGGGAACCCCACACAAACCCCAACACCCAACTCACCTTCCTGGCCGCAAATTGCGGCCAGAACCCAATAATTGGCGACCTGAAATGGGGGTGGTGGGTTCGTGTTCAGGTGCTGTGCTCTAGACCTAGGTATCATGTTCCAGTTTCCTCAATTTTATTCTGTAGGCATCGGGTCACAAGCAGATTTCAAAAGTCACAGATATCGCTTAAAAACGACAATTTTGCACAATAAGGAAAACCTATGGTATTTTAGTGTAATCTGGCTATTCCTCAGTTGAAGTGGCCTTGTTAACACTTAAATATACTAGGTTAGCTAACACAATCATCAATTTAACACCACATCTCACAAATCACCAAAACTAGCACTAAATTAGCTATTTAACACTAAACGACACAAAACCACACACAACTAAGCAACTAGGGAAAAGGGTTTCAGAAAGTATACCCTATGGAGCCCTAGAAAGCTGGTGAAGAGGTGTGTGGAGCTACTGCAAGTGCTGGGGCTGCTGCTGCTACAGTTGCTGCATGTTGTTGCTGCTTCTGCTACTTGCGGCTGCTGCTGAAGCCTGCTGCTACTGCTGCTGCTGCTGAAGTTGATGTTGTTGTTGTTGTTGTTGTTGTTGTAGTTGATGTTGTTGTTGTTGTTGTTGTTGTAGTTGATGTTGCTGTTGTTGTTGTTGTAGTTGATGTTGCTGATGGTGATGAAGCTGCTGCTGATGGTGATGGTGATGCAAGCTGCTGCTGCTGGAGCTCTCTCTCAGGTGAGTGTGTGTGTGTGTCAGAGTGTGAGGGAAATGAGAGAAAGAAAATGAGATGGAGAAATGGGCACTCACCAAAGGCCCCCTTCTCACTCTCTCTCATAATGAGGCATGGGCAAAGCCATGATGCCCATGCTCACTCTCTCTCTCCAAAGTCAACCAAAATAGAGAAATCCCTTTTTAAAATTTCATTTTCAAATCCTAATAACAACCATAACTCTTAACAACCCATAACACCTAAACCAAACTAACTTAAGATAAATGGTTAGCTAACCATGATTGCTAATCATGTTTAACCCTAAAAACAACCCTAGTTAACATGCACAAGTGTGTGTGTGCCTAACAAAATTCTAATAAAATACACAATAATTAGGATAAAATATTTAAAACTTAATTTGGTAAACTTTTTATTAAAAACAACAAATTAAAATATAATTAGTTACAAAACACATTCTAAGGTGTTACAACAGTTTTGTTTTATATGTACATTTGATATTGCGGGGCGAGCGTCCGACATGTGGACTGCCGTTACTGCCTGTTTGTATATTATTCTTTTGGGGCACGACCGGGCTGAGGTCGATGTACCCGTTGTATGTATATTTTACTTTCTGTACTAGGTTTACCCCAACGTGGGGTGCACGGATAGTCGGGTTCTAGAGGGCAACGGGCCCGCATCTCATGGCATTGAGACGGAGGGGGCTTCACTCTAGAATTGGCGGGCTATTCGCCGCACTCGTAGGGGGTACAGGTTGACCCAGGAGGGGTGCCCAAGTTACCGGATTCCATGAAGTGCTGGGTGGTCCATTCACGTTGCTGAAGGGGGCTGCCTCGCTTCAGGTTTTGGCGGGTAACTTGCCGCGCCCGTAGGGGTCTAGGATTTCATTGCACAGGCTATCCACACGACCAGGGGAACGTCGGGTTTCAATAGCGGCTCTGTGAAACCCGGGGATCCCAGATATCTGTATTGTTCTGTGATGTTTATTACATTTCTGTGATGTTGCATTTTATCACGCCTTGAGCGAAATATTATATATTGATATATATACTAGTAGATGTTGTATATGTTTTGCATCCGCGCTAGTCCAGTCCCCGCTCTGTCGTTAGTTAAGTAACCTAACGGGAAATGACGGGACCCAGTGGCGAATGCGGATGGCATATACGTACATCATTATTTTCGTTCTTTATTGGTGTGATCAATTGATGGGACTGCGTTGATTTGGATCAATGCAAGTTAAACAAACCTATTCTGATGTTGTTGGAACACTTTTCAAAAAGTTGTTATTGCAAGGACGTTCACTTTTGTTTTGCACAGTGGTATTCAGTTGGAATATCCTGCTCCTCAGTCGACGAGGCAAGGGCCGAGATCCCTTCACCGTGAGTGACCCCTTGGACAGAAGTTTGCGTCAGGGTAATAACTTCACTATAGCCGATTACTTTTGCTTTGCATCGTGGTATTCAGTTGGAATATCCTGCACCTCATTCTACGGGGAAAGAGCCGAGATCCCTTCACCGGGAGTGACCTCTTTAGCAAATATTTTCGTCACTATATTTTTAAAAGCTATCCGATTCCTTCAACGATATCAAGTTCATTACGTTAAAGGTTTTCGCCAGAAACCATTCGTAGCCCTCCATCATTTCGGTTAAATATTCGGTTGTAATCACGCTATGTATTTTGACCTCACGCCAAGGCATAGTGATTGGTAGTTGTCGGATATTTATCTGTAGCATAGATAGATGCGTTGGTTTGGGACAGTCGTACTACTATTTTGGCCTACGTCAAGGGTATGTACGGGTGGGTTCAAATTAACCTGGATAATGATGGGCAGAACTTGACATGTGACTTATGATATTTTGACCTCACGCCAAGGTCATAAGAGCATGGGGCAAAAATCACATCGGGGGTTTCTAAAGAAACTGAAACTTGCCAGATATGCGCATACCTTCTGGAGTGTGATAACGTGAGCGGATTCCGTCACATTATCATGCGATGATAGTTGGATCCCGATTCCCACTGATGAGTTTGTTTACTCCTCGGGTGATCCCGACTAATTCTTCTTTCAGGTTTGGAGGAGAATTTGAGGTTACAGTGGGAGGTTTCCAGATTAGATAAAGTGATAACCATTCTGATCTAGGTTAGAGTGCACGCTGAGTGTTTCTTTTCTCTCTCTCTTTGGCAGCGACCATTGACCCGACCCTAAGACTATGACTCAGTGACCAAGTTGACCGAACCTTCTAAAACACTGGCTTTTGGATTGTCAGAGTTGCAAACCTCATCGCTACTCCTACTTTTACCCTTTTCTCCAGGACACCCCGTATGTTGGAGGTAGTGCCCTCAGATTCAATTATTCGATCACAGGCACATGATTACAATGATTGACGGAGGACCTATCCCGATAGGACAGTCTTACTTGAGATGATAGTATGCTATCTGGTTTACCTTTATCATCGTGTACTGTTTCAGGTGACCTGACAAGTTGCTATTACACGTTGATAAAGCCCCTAGGATTTTTGCTTGACCACCAGCAGTATGAGGGCGATCATATAAGTGGGAGCTGGGGTCTATAAGCATATCCTTAAATGGTCCCTAGTCGTGTGAGTTTCGAGACAGGGCATCGATACTCCAGAGTAGACTAGTGTATACAGTCAAGACCCCGACGAGGGGCGGAGGCCGGTCTCACAAGCCACTGGTGTCAGTTGGATCACCTAAGATGTATACAGGTGCTCATTGGGTTATGAGTACACCGGACAGGACTCGCCGGGAACATGCCAATTGGTCATATACCAGACGTCAGATGGCAGTTCCCAGGTGACATGTGTACAGGTTAGTTCATCGACCTGGGGATCGTCATTTGTCTTGTGTGAGTTCCCACTGTACTTTGATTACTACCCTACCACGGCTCAAAGGAGTCGTGCAAACAGGTTTTAGTTGGGTACAGTCCCGAGCCACATGGAGGCAGTAAGCGTATCTTCAGGGGTTCGTCTCTCCCGGTATTGGGGGTGAGGTCGTGCTGTGTCTAGGAGAGCCATTACACGAAGCCCTCGGCCGAGGCAAGGAGATTTACTGGTAGGTATTCCAGTAGTATCTCAGGGTGTTCTGGGCTACACTCCGACACGACTTGTACCGCTTTTGGGGGTCTGACTTTTACCAACCCCCTAGGCCCGCCATGCGATGCTCATAGACGAACGGACCGGACTGTATGGATATTGTCACTGACAGGCTCAGTAGGGTTGTCGGGCTGAGTTCGCTCACAGACGTCCCTTTTAGTCAATACCTGGTAGCCCGTTACGTATTGGCTTATACCTCTGACGTGCTAGTGGTTAAATCCACAACCAAGGTGTTGATGAGTCTTTAGAGTCCCCCACATTCAGTTACTCAGCTTTCGGGCGAAAGGTTGTAGAGGCCGTATGGAGATATGGCAAGGTCCGATCAGATACGTGCGGTATTGCACGGATCAGGATCGGACAGTTTGTACTATAGGCCGTATGGATATATGGCAGAGTTCGATCAGATACGTGCGGTATTGCACGGATCAGGATCGAACGGATATTACTGGCCGACTTTGGTATAAGCCGGATCCTAGTATAGTACAGTGTAGATTTTGTCTCATTGCATTTGTATTTCGGTCGGAATACAAATATGGGTGTGTATGCACAGTATCGGGGTTTTCCTGTAATTTATTACGGGACCAGTTTTCTGGAGTTGCCAGTTTTCTTTCCGTTTCGGCCAATTTCCTTTGTATCGCTCATTGGCCGAAGTTTGGTGGAGGAGGGCTTATTTGCATTGTTGCAAATAAGTGTTTATGGAGGGGGTTCTTTGCATATATTTATATCATGATGGTTTCATGATGGAGCCCATCCTTTGACTCTTTCTTTTCCATGATGGCTTGACCATTGTAGGTTATGATTGGCTTTTGGAGTGTTGGGTTTTGTTCTCTCATCATCACTTTTCATCATTGCATTCCACCCATCCCTTGACCTTGCTCTCTCTCTCCAATCACACCAAAAAAAGGGGGGGCGGCCATTCCATGGGTATGGGATTCATTTCATGAGGGGGGGATTTTTGTATCTTTAGTTTTGAGAAATCCCCACAACCTCTCTCCAAGTTCCTTTTCCTCCACCGCAAAGGCATCTCCATGAACCCCAAATGAGACTTGCACACAATATTCTACAACAAATCTTGGGCACGTCGACTAGCCAGCTTCGTGCCCGAGTTGCCTCGGCATTGAGGTGGGAGCCCGTAAAAGAAGTAGGCGATGTGGTGCACTTCCGGCGACGAGGTGGAGACCGGAGCTTCCGCAGGAGATTGGGACGACGACGAGAAGACCGGAGGACTCGGATCTGTCGGTATATCTCTCTTCCCTTTCTTGTAGATAGCTAGGACTAGTTAGTGGTTCGATCCGGGTATTAGTGCGCGGCGGTTTTCCAGTTCAAGAAAAATTAAAGTTTATCACCGCTTCCGCATTTGGCCGTCGGATTGACGGCCGGGGCGCCTCCGTGCACTTACACCGTATTACTACGAACGTCCACTTCCATTGGACAAAACCATCGTATGGTTAGATACGAACTCGAAGGAATTTATTCGAGGATGGTTTCCGGTTCTGGAGAAAACGAATAGGACTATTCAGTTGTCTTTTCCTTTTACCTTCTCTCAGGTTGCGAGTACTCCTTGGTTTAGGAGATAGCACACCTATTACGCAAATTGGATAGTCTTCTTCCAAACCATAGGCAGGTGCCGACCGGTAGGGAATGAAGAAAACCAATTAGCCTAACGATGGTGTACAGAAGGTATTAAGTAAAGACATATCAAAGGATTAGTAAGAGGGCAAAGTAAATTGCGACTGCTATTCACGACCAAACCAAGTATTTCTTCGCCAATCCTAAATCACCTTTGTATTTCTCCAGGACACTCTGTATCACAACGAAGATCCACAGTTTATTGGATACTCCATCGTATGGTTATATACGAACTCGAAAGGAACTTGTTCCAGTTCGGGGATGGATTCTGGTTCAGGAGAAATAAGAATAAGGTTTATTCGGTTTTCTTTTATCTTCACCTTCTCTCGTATTGCGAGTGTCACGACCCGCCCCCAATACAGAGAGTATTGTCCGCTCTGGCCGAAGCCGCACGGTTTTGTCCTTCGGAGCGAACCGGACCCGACCAGGGGCCACTTCCCAGGAGGTCACCCATCCCAGGACTTCCCTGGCCCGAGCACGCTTAACTACGGAGTTCTCAAACTCTTGTAGTGCCAGTTCACTTAAAAGCCGCCTCTGTATTGAAGAGGGGTATCATTCCATTTATAGTACAGGTCTGACCTCTTTCGGAATGTATTCCGAAGATTTCCCATGTTCTACAGTGGGTCCCCATGCTTATCTGGTATATATAGGTATACCAGATAATACCTGGAGTATTACATTCTCCCCCACTTAGAACAATGGTTCGTCCTCGAACCACAAACCTACTATTGAGGAACCAGCTCTGATACCATTCTGTCACGACCCGCCCCCAATACAGAGAGTATTGTCCGCTCTGGCCGAAGCCGCACGGTTTTGTCCTTCGGAGCGAACCGGACCCGACCAGGGGCCACTTCCCAGGAGGTCACCCATCCCAGGACTTCCCTGGCCCGAGCACGCTTAACTACGGAGTTCTCAAACTCTTGTAGTGCCAGTTCACTTAAAAAGCGCCTCTGTATTGAAGAGGGGTATCATTCCATTTATAGTACAGGTCTGACCTCTTTCGGAATGTATTCCGAAGATTTCCCATGTTCTACAGTGGGTCCCCATGCTTATCTGGTATATATGGGTATACCAGATAATACCTGGGGTATTACAGCGAGTGCTCCTAGGATTAGGACAGTACACCCATTATGCTTATTGGATAGTCTTCTTCCAAACCATAGGCTGGTGCCGAACGGTAGGGAAGGAAGAAAACCATTTGGCCTAAAGGGGTGTACAGAAGGTAATGATTAAAGACATATAAAGGGATTTGGAGAGATAGCAAAGAATTATACGGTTACAGTTTTGAATCTGGATAATGGAAGAGGCATTACTAGGAATACCGGGATACCCCATCGAAACATTTCAATGTTTCAGTTTCACTGTGTACTGTTAAAGGAAAACCGATTTCCCGATTAGATACTTACTCCGGGGTATGTGTTTGCCAGGTATGATTCTCACATCTATATGGTTTTACAGATGATGAGTGGGAGTAAGTTATTGGGAATTGGGTGATCATCCTCATTATATCGGGATTCGTTGTAATCGGTGATATTTGAGGAAGTCACCTAGGTAGTTTGCCGAACGGCAAATATTTGGTTTTGAATATCCGCTGTTATGCACCAATTTCAAATGGATATATCTGTACGTCTATTTTTATAGAGTGAGATATACCTTTTTGAAATTATGTCTATGACATTTACCTATATCAGTGGATGGTTAGGTAAGGAGCATGAAACAGCGGTGTAATTCTTCATAACCATAGTACAGTTTTCAACCTACGGCACTCAGCGAATGAGTTATTAGACTGAAGGGACTTATACAGAGTATTGTATGTTGTCCAGCGTCCATGAGGACAGAGGGGTTGGTCCTCGTACTATATTCAGTTTACTTATGACTTCTCTAGTTTTTAGACAATTGTTTCGTTGAAACACAAGGTCCGAATTTTGAGAAGTTATAGGTATATGAATAAAGTAGAGAACCAGGTATTGCAAGTATCGGGATTCTTCAAAGTGATCGAAGATGTAGATACTTGTGTATGGTATTCAGTTGATAGTAATGATTAAGAGAAATTGCTTCTCTTTCAGGTTGCTCATAATTGGAAGCACTCCTAAGTTGAGTAATGCTGATCGGCCTCTCTCCATTTAGTTGACATGCACTATAGACAGCTGCATGATTTGAATCTGGTTCAATTAAATCAGTGCCTATGTTTCTGTATTGGATATAGAACAGTTCATATCTTAACGATGTTAAGGTACGGGGAGTTGTCTGGCTTATGCTTAAAACCAGACTCTGGATAACTCAAGGCGCGTTTCTGTAATGGCTGTTTGTGGGTTGACCCAGGCTATGACGAGGGTTGACTTTCTACCATCTGGAAGATCAATAGTGATATTGTTCTAGACTCGCCACAGTTTTAACAAAAATGGATTTTTTCAGAAAACAGTAGTGGGAGTATGGTAGAACTGGAAGTGATTCCAGAACCACAAACGATTAATGAAAGTTTGATAAGAACCTAAAGATTCAATCTGGCTTGACATTCCATTGGACACTCCACAGATACGGTGGGTAACCTCAGGCACCCGAGGGGTACTCCGGTAGCCTCAAGGACGGTGACAGGGAGGATCTTGTTTACCCAGACTTGTCATTGCTGTTGTTCCAGGCTGCGAGGCCCTGCAGGAGGATGAGTTTAGCGTCGTTCTAAACTAACTTTAGGAGTGTACGTCTGTAAGTCCATGCTACCTCTCCCGGTACTTACGGGCATGCGGAATTTAATGAAAAACAATTTTCTAGAGGCGGTAACATGGACTCAAAACGGATCTTTGTTAAACTATCTACCTAACAACCTAACTAGGAGTTGTTAACTACTCGGTTAGGGGGTTATACCTTTCTTTCTTGAACTCCTTCGTCTTTGACTCTCGATGGTGTACGGATCGGCTTCACTCCTTCGTCTCCTTGGACCGAAGATCGATCCACCCGAAAGCTTCTACCTTTGGCTTCTTCTTCGAGCTTTGAAGAAACTAGTTCACTCGGTTCGCTAAACCTTATGAACTAGAGTGAGTAGAGGAGAGTGTGTTGGGATTTTTCTCTATGGTTCTTTCTTCTCAACACATGAGACAAGTGAACCATAGACTAGAGAGAGGAAGAGGATGAGAGCTCAAACACAAGAGAGAGAAAGGAAATGAGAGAATGAGCAAGACTTTTCTCTCTTAACTCTCATAATCCAAAGCCATCATAACAAATCATAGCAATCAAGTATTATGTGATGGTTTAAGCTACAATAGCCATATCATTTCATGCACTCATTTTGCACAAGAGAAACAAGCAAGCAAAAGTCTTTGCCATGAAATGATAGCTATTGTCATGATGATGGTCAACTAGTCCAACCTAGTCAACCGGTCAACAAAGTCAACAAGTCAACAAAGTCAACCCCTCAACAACCATGTCACTATAATACTTAATTAATATTAATGTTAATCATATATCATATTCTCATTAGGGTTGAGCAAAAAGTCAACAGTCAACAGTCAACAACCCTAATGAGAATCCTCTGCCTCTGTCTCTCCGTCAACTGTGCATACACACCCGCATCCGCGTTCCGAGGAACACGAATACATACTAGATAAAACCAATCCCAAAACGTACACTAGCATCTGGCTTAAACCAAAGCCCACTAGTGTTAGCTGTCCGGACACTAAACGTGCACAGGTGCACGGATGTGATCGAACCCTGTCGCAAAACCATGCGACCTTTACTCTTTTGCCTAAAGGTGAATAGCTTTCTGTGTGGGACTCTAAAGACTCGACACTACGCTGGCAGTGGGTTTAACCACAGACCGCAAGCGGCACTAGCTGTGCGTAACGGTCCCCAGGTAGATGCCGACAAGAAGACTGACGAGGTGAAATCCATCTGAACTCCTACTGAGTCTGACTGTGACGGTCTCCAAACAGTCCGGTCTGTTCGTCTGATACATCGCATGGCGGGCCTAGGGGACGGTAAACGTCAGTCCCCTAATAGCGGTACAAGTCGTATCGGAGTGAAGCCCACAACACCCTGAGATAACACTGGAAACCTACCAGTATATCTCGCTTGCCCTGGCCAGGGACTACTCGTGTAATGGCTCTCCTAGACACATCGCGATGTCAACCCCCAATACCGGGAGAGACGAATCATGTCTAACCGTCACTGCCTCCAAGTGCTTCGAGACTGCACCCAACAACTACCTGTTTGCACGACTCCTTTGAGCCGTGGTAGGGTAGTAATCTAAGTACAGTAGGAACACACTCGAGGCAAAGTGATAGTGTCAAGTCAGCGGACTAAGCTGTATTCATGTCACCTGGGAACTGATAACTGACGATAGGTATAGTACCAACCAACAGTTCCCGACGAGTCCTGTCCAGTGTACTCGTAACCCAACGAGCACCCGCATACTATCTCCACTACGACGTACTGATGGCTGTGGGACTGACCATCTTCCACACTGGGATGAGAAGTGCATACGCTAGTCTACTCCGGAGTATCGATGCCCTGTCTCGATAGTCCTGCGACTAGGGACCTGCATAAGGATGTGCTTATAGATTACCCAGCCCCCACTAGTGTGACTGCCATCACAACGCTGGTAATCAAGCAAAGATCCTAAGGGCTCCACTAATGTGTATAAGTGATATGCTAAAATAAACACATGTACACATTGAAGTAGAAACAAACCAAGTAGCATACTACTATATTGAGCAAGATTGTTTATACAAGGTGAATATCCCAAGCTTCCATTAAGTAATATACAAACTAGTATGATACAGTAATGGCCTCTAGGGCATATACACTAACAATCTCCCACTTGTACTAAGGCCATGTACTGGCGTATCGAAGACCTATCATCTCGATCAGCCGCTCGAACTGAGTCTGGGGCAAGGCCTTTGTGAGTGGATCAACAGTGTTGTCTTCTGTAGAAACTCTCCGAACCTCGATCTCCGGGCGACCCACGATCTCCCTGATCAGGTGATACCGCCTTAAGATGTGTCTGGACTTCTGATGGGACCTTGGTTCCTTCGCTAAAGCTATAGCCCCGTTGTTGTCGCAATACAGAGGTATTGGATCAACAATGGACGGAACCACCTGAAGTTCAGTTAAGAACTTCCTTACCCAGACAGCTTCTTTTGTGGCATCTGCAGCAGCGATATATTCCGCTTCCATCGTCGAGTCAGCAACGATTTCCTGTTTGGAACTCTTCCAACACACCGCCCCTCCATTGAGGGTAAAGACATAACCCGACATGGACTTGGAATCATCCTTGTCACTCTGGAAGCTGAAGTCTGCAAAGGCCTCGATCTGGAGGTCCTTTCCGCCATACACCAAGAACATCTCCTTAGTCCTTCTAAGGTACTTGAGAATGTTCTTTACTGCTATCCAATGTTTCTCCTCAGGGTTTGACTGATACCGGCTTACCACACTCAGTGCATAAACTACATCTGGTCTGGTACACAACATCGCATACATTATAGAGCCTACCGCAGAAGCGTAGGGTATAATAGATGTTAGTTATGTATATGCCCTAGAGGCCATTGTTGTACATATGATGTATATTATAATGGATGCTTGGTTATATATAGAGAAGACTTTCTTGCTCGTCATGATAGTATGCTATTTGGTTTCACTTTATCTTAACATGTTGACTTGTATTGGTTTACTATTTTACTCTCACATGTTGATAAAGCCCTTAGGATTTGTACTCGACTACTGGGACTATGATGAGATCATACTAGTGGGGCCGCGGTAGTCGATGAGTACATCCTATAACTGTTCCTAGTCGAGGGTATATCGAGACAGGGCATCGATACACCAGAGTAGACTAGCGTATATGCATCTTGACCCATATGATGGGCGATGGATAATCCCATATCCATCGGTCTTAGACATCAGAGATGGTGTACAGGTGCTCAGTGGAGACTGGGTACACTGGACGGACTCGCCGAGAACTCCCAGATGGTGATATACCACACGTCAGATGGCAGTTCTCCGGTGACACAGGTACAGGGTAGTCTGTAGACCCGAGATCGTCATGGAGTCTTGTGTGATTCCCACTGTGCTTTGATTTCCACCTTACCACGTCCAAGAGGGCGTGCAAAACGGTGGCTTTTGGGTACGGTCCCGAATCACATGGAGGCAATGAGCGATAGGAGGGGATTCGTCTCTCCCGGTATAGAGAGTTAATGTTGTGCTGTGTTTGATTGGCTATAACTGGAAGTCCCTGGCCAGGGCTGATATGGAGATTTACTGGTAAGTGTTACTAGTAGTTTCTCGACCCGTTATGAGCCACACATCGACACGACTTATCGGTTACTGGGGTCTGACGTATACCACCCCTAGACTTGATATGCGACATATCAGACGAACAGACCGGACTGTACGGGAGTGTTACTGGTTGGATTCACAGGAGAACGCACAGGCTAGCTTGTTGATCTTCTGATCGCTCAATACCTGGGTGGCTGTTACGTTTAGCTGACCGCTTGCAGCTTGTGGGTGTTTGATATGATCATCACCTGCTACCGGCGTATTGACGATTCTTTAGAGTCCTACACAGAGGTTTCTTGGCTCAGGTGAAACGGAGTAGTGGCACATATGTGATATGCGCAGGAACGAGAATAATGCGATATGGGATACCGTATTATGTTCTCGCGATAATTAGTTATGAACCGGGTCATCGGTTCAAGTGTTGATTCAATGAATCGGTACATGATATATTAGTCGGTAATATTCGATATAGCCGGATCGTCGGATCAAGTGTTGATTCGATGATTTAATGTATAATAATATATATATGATATATTATTACATTATCTAATATTGGCTCGTTTTATTATTTCATTTTCTCAGTGGATGATACATTGATATATATGCGATATATGTTAATTGTATTATTTTCTTTTGTTGCAAATATATAATATATATGTGATATATATTATTGTGACATGATATGATTAATTGTTAAACATGTTTAAGGATGATTAATTGAGGTTAGGGTTTGATTAGGGTTAGTTGCTTCATGCACCTTCTAGAAGCTATTTCTTTTGTCATGGTTAAGATATTTTGTGATGACACATTCTTAACCCAACCAAACCCTAACTCTAGTTTATTCTTTACTAAATCCTAGCCACTCATCCTTGACCATGGTTTTATAATCAATCATATACTCTTTCTTTCTATTCATCACAAAAGAAAAATAATTCATTATCTTTTCCATTATCATCTTCTTCTCTCTTGAAGAAAGCTTACTAGATTTTCTTTATGTGATGAAATAATATGAGAAAATGATTTAAAAGAAAGCAAAATTACTACTCTCTCATCCTCATCTCATCTAGCCTTGAGATTAGTGTGTTCATCTCTTTAGAGTGAGAAAGCTTGAGTCTTTGCAACTTCGACGTAGATCATCGGAGATTTGGAACACTTCAAGCTAGCATGGATCGTTCGAGTCGTGGAGCCTCTCATGAGTCCGGGAGATCGTGGATCGCGGCAAAGGGACTTCTACTCGGAGCTTGTGAAGTGAAGGAGCGGACTACAAAGGTTGTAATCCCTCACACTTAGATAAAAGTTATCATCTTGCATGTTTAAACCTAATAATCTAGCAAAGATCCCGGCTTTGGGTTGTTCGGCACGTCTAAATTTTTATCCGGGCATGCTTGATGCCTTTTGAACCTTCACAAGAGTGCCTAGGAACCCTACAAGAGACATGCGATCCGTTTCCAAATCAGTCTTGGGAGACATCTCTTTGGAGAGGGTGATCCCGTGACAAGCCGGTAGATTACCGCGCTTGGAATCTTCCAGACTGAATCTTTTCAGTATGGTGTCGATGTACCTGGACTGTGAAAGTCCTAATATCCTCTTGGATCTGTCACGATAGATCCGGATCCCCAGAATGTATGAGGCATCACCCAAGTCTTTCATGGAGAACCTGTGTGACAAGAACCCTTTGACAGATTGTAGCATAGGAATGTCATTTCCTATTAAGAGAATGTCATCCACGTATAAAACTAGGAATACTACAGTTCTTGATACAAATCTACTATAGATGCATGGTTCATCTGGATTTTTGATAAAGCCAAATTCCTTGACCGTCTCATCAAAACAGATGTTCCAACTCCGCGATGCCTGCTTTAGTCCATAGATGGACTTAAGCAACTTGCACACCTTTCCGCTGCTCCCACTCTGAATGAAACCCTCTGGCTGGTCCATATAAACACACTCCTCTAAATTTCCATTTAGAAAAGCGGTCTTTACGTCCATCTGCCAAATCTCATAATCGTGGAAGGCAGCAATGGCAAGAAGGATCCGAATGGATTTCAGCATAGCTACTGGAGAAAAGGTCCCGTCATAGTCCAAACCAGGTCTTTGACGAAAACCCTTTGCAACCAGTCTAGCTTTATAGGTCTCAACCTGTCCATCCACACCAATATTCCTTTTGAAGATCCACTTGCATCCGACGGGTTTTACCCCATCTGGAGCAATGTCCAACGTCCATACTTTGTTGGTGTACATGGACTCCATTTCGGGCCGCATTGCATCCAGCCATTTTACCGAGTCAACGCTCTGAATGGCCTGCTGGAAGCTAGTCGGCTCATCATAATCTATGATGCAATCCTCTCTATCCCCGTCTATGAGAAAACCGTAGTATCTCTCGGGCGGATGAGACTGCCTACTACTCCTGCGGAGCAGCGTAGGAATGTCATTTTCTTTTGAACCCTCTGGTTCTACTAAGCTTTCAGTAATAGTCTGTGGTTCTGGAATTTCTTCCAGTTCTATTTCGCTCCCACTTGTTTCCTTTTCTAAGAACTGGTGTTCCAGAAAATGGGCATTACGAGAAACAATGATCTTTTGTTCCTCTGCGTAATAGAAGAGATACCCCCTGGAATTCTTTGGGTATCCCACAAACTTGCACAGTACTGAGCGTGCCTTGAGCTTGTCCGCATGCTGCTTTTTTACAAAAGCCGGACATCCCCAGATCTTCAGATATTGAAGATAGGGTTTCTTCCCACTCCATATCTCATATGGTGTGGTAGGCACAGTCTTAGTTGGAACTCGGTTCAAAAGGTATGCAGCTGATTCTAGTGCATATCCCCAGAATGATCGTGGTAATTCAGTGTTACTCATCATGGAACGTACCATATCCAATAGGGTCCGGTTCCGTCTCTCCGATACACCGTTATGTTGCGGAGTGTATGGAGGAGTAAGCTGAGAGAGAATTCCGTTCTCTTTTAAATAGTCCAGGAACTCGGCACTCAAGTATTCACCACCTCGATCCGATCTTAGAATCTTGATACTTTTGCCGGTTTGTTTTTCTACTTCATTCTTATATTCCTGGAATTTTCCAAAGGCTTCGGACTTATGTTTCATTAAGAATACATAACCGTACCTTGAAAAGTCATCCGTAAAAGTAATGAAGTAAGAATAACCGCTTCGCGCATGTGTAGACATTGGAACGCACACGTCGCTGTGTACGAGTCCCAAGAGCTCGCTCGCTCTTACTCCGTGTCCAGTGAACGGAGTCTTTGTCATCTTTCCTTTGAGACATGATTGACAAGTGGCATACGATTGATATTCGAACGGATTCAAATATCCTTTTGTATGTAACTTCGTCAACCTTCTCTCATTGATGTGACCCAGTCTACAATGCCATAAGAAAGTCTGATTTATTTCCGGAGACTTTCTTTTGTGTGTATTCTGGACATTGAAAATCTGTGGTTGGTTTAATACGTATATACCATTGCTTAATGTACCTGACCCAATCAGAACTTGATTAAGGTGAATGTTTACAACATTACTTACAAACGCAAATTCATAACCTTCTTTAGAAGTCAAAGATACAGAAATGATATTACAAGTTGCGTTGGGTACAAAATAGCAATTACGCAAAACCAAAACGTGTCCATCTGACAACCCCAGGTGATAGTCCCCCACGGCCTTAGCATCCATGCTAGCTCCGTTTGCAACTTTGAGGGTCATGTCACCTGCCTTCAAAACCCTACGGTTTCTCAATGCCTGCAAAGAATTACAGATATGAGATCCTGATCCGGTATCCAATACCAGGAAGTAGAGTTTATTGATAGACAGTTTTCAATAACATATACACCTGAAGCTGAAGCCGCAACTTGCTTCAGTTCCTGTGTCCTGGCTTTCCAAGCCCTGCAATCATTCTTCCAGTGTCCACTCTTATGACAGAAAAAGCACTCTTCCTTATCCATAAGCCTCCCTACTTTCTTTGTTGCCTTTGCCTTTCCCTTCGTATCCACTTTACTAACACCGCCCCTTGGTTTGGCGGGGGCTTTCTTCTTCTTTCCCTTGGCTTTCGCCTTGGACCTAGAAGAAGAAGATACTCCTACAAACAAAGTGGATGTTTCCCTACCTTTCTGCAGGGTGCCCTCTGCACTCCTCAGCATGTTGAGGAGTTCTGAAAGTTCAACTTCTTTTTCCTGTAAGTTGAAGTTCAGGATAAACTGGGTGTAAGTGGAAGGAAGGGACTGGAGAATCAAGTCCGTATAGAGCTCGTTCTCTAACGTGGTCTCAAGTTCCGCGAGCTCCTCAATGAAGCCAATCATCTTAAGCACATGTTCCGCTACCGATGATCCGATGGACAACCTTGCCAAAAATAACTTCTTCGACACTTCGTATCTTGCGATACGAGATTGCTCTCCATACAGTTCTTTTGTATGGAGAAATATGGATTCGAGGTCCATATTCCCGTGCCTCCTCTGATGTTCGTTGTCTATAGAGGCAAGCACGAGGCACTTGGCCTTCGCGCTATCTATCTCCCAAGTCTTACGGATTTCCTTATCCGCGACGCTGGAGGTAGGACCTGGGACAGGGGGAGCTTTGGTGGTAAGGAGATACCCCAACTTGTCATAAGTGATTTCCATTTTGACATTCCTGAGCCAATCTTTGTAGTTTGGCCTTGTCAGTATGTTTTTATCTAGAAGTAACTTAAGTCCAGTCATGTCGATTGGTCACTGCAATTAGGAGAGAGAGAAGAAACACTCAGCATGACGCTCTTGCAAGTTTAGAGTGGTTTTTAGTTTGTCTAAACAGGATGGCTCCCACTGTCTCTCGAATCCCTCCTCAAACCAAAAAGGAAGAATTAGTCAGGATCAATCTCACCGTACAATACTTGCTTAACAGTTCGGCCAGGCTGGTGTCGGTACTTCGAGGGAGGTTTTCCAACGCTTTCGTGAAGTTCCTTAATTTAAGAACCTCTTTTCCCTGGGGGCGTAGCCCCGCTAACACCTTTCTAGACACCTACTTGGTTTATAGCATTGATCGTTAAGTGAGAAATTTCCCGAGGAGTAGCATATACTCACAGTAGGATCGGGATCCAAATATCATCGCGTGACGAAACTGAAGGAATCCTACCAGAATCATCACACTCCAAATGGTATGCAACTCTAGCAAGTTTCAGTACTTATGAAACTCCCGATGTGGATTTTTGCCCCATGCTCTTATGACCTTGGCGTGAGGTCAAAATGTCATAAGTCACATGTCAAGTTCTTCCCATCATTATCCAGGTTAATTTGAACCCACCCGTACCTACCCTTGACGTAGGCCAAAATGACAGTACGACTGTCTCAAACCAACGCATTCTATCTATGCAACAGCTAAATATCCGGCAGCTACCAATCACTATGCCTTGGCGTGAGGTCAAAATACATAGCTTGAATACTACCGAATATTTAACTGAAATGATGGAGGGCTACGGATGGTTTTGGAAAAACCGTGAATGTAGTGAACTTGATATGATTGATGGAACGAGATAGCTTTTAAAAGGAGTGGCTTAAGCTCCGCGTTTAAAAGTTATTTTGAAAAGAAACCGAGTGGTTTTTGAAAGTGTTCCAACGACTTTTACTTGGTTTATTTTTCTTTGCATTAGTTCTTTTAATGCGTATTTTTCTTGCATTAGTTCTTTTAATGCGTCCCATCATTTAATCCTACCATTGCAGAAAACAACCAAAATATGACGTACGCTTATGCCATTCGCATTCGCCACGGGGCCCCGTCATTACCCGTTAGGTTACTTAACTAACGACAGAGCGGGGGCTGGGCTAGCGCGGCTGTAAAACATAAGCAACGTCTAAATAATATCATATATAGATATATTGCAATGATAGCCATTTCAGATCACAGATGAACATATTGGATATACTAGGAACCCGCAATTCGTACGAGCATGTAACGAAAAGCAGATTACACAGTCGCGGTGAATAGCCAATACCCCACCCAAGACCCCTACAGGTGCGGCAAACTACCCGCCAAGTACCCGAAGCGAAGCAACCTCCCTCAACTCCGTGAGTAGGCCACTCGGCACTTCGGGATACCCAATAGTTTATGCACCCTCTCCATGGGTCTATCCTAGGAGCAAAAATAGTAAAAAGAAATTATACAATGACGGCTACAACCCCGACCCAGTTGTGCGGCCATATAAATAATATTACATCAATTTACAAATTTACATGAATTGAAAGAAAAGAAAACTCTCGTCTCACAACCCCCGGCTATTCACCCGCGACAATCCAATGAATTCATATACACATTCCAACAACATTACAGATCACAGATTTGTATAACCCCCACTAATCGACATATAGCGATTTGCAGACGTTCAATACAAATATCACATCACAGATGTAAACCCGTTAGCCTTAGTCTTTAGAAACTCGATCAAAATACGGTTTTTAAAGCCCCAAAAACAAATTTTTCTTTCTGGAAAATCTGGGCTGAAAAAACATATACCAAAATTCCCAAAATACCCCATAGAACAAACTGCAATGAAGACGATCCACAGAGGAGCTTAATCGGCCGCGGAAACGCGGCAATAGCAAGCTATTGCCGCGTTTTCGCGGTGGTTTGGAGGGATCTCTGGACCGTTTTTCTACAGTAGACTGTAAAAATCCTGAGTCGATTTTTAAAGCATGATTTATTACTTTTACAGCACTTTAAAAATCGACAGCAAGTTTGATATCGGGGTGTATTTCGCGACTTTTTCTCCGATCGAATTTCTAGTTACTATGCTAACATGTTAGGTAGTGTTTAACTAGGCTCTGATACCACTGTAAGTCCATGCTACCTCTCCCGGTACTTAAGGGCATGCGGAATTTGATGAAAAACAATTTTCTAGAGGCGGTAACATGGACTCAAAACGGATCTTTGTTAAACTATCTACCTAACAACCTAACTAGGAGTTGTTAACTACTCGGTTAGGGGGTTATACCTTTCTTTCTTGAACTCCTTCGTCTTTGACTCTCGATGGTGTACGGATCGGCTTCACTCCTTCGTCTCCTTACGCCGAAGATCGATCCACCCGAAAGCTTCTACCTTTGGCTTCTTCTTCGAGCTTTGAAGAAACTAGTTCACTCGGTTCGCTAAACCTTATGAACTAGAGTGAGTAGAGAAGAGTGTGTTGGGATTTTTCTCTATGGTTCTTGCTTCTCAACACATGAGACAAGTGAACCATAGACTAGAGAGAGGGAGAGCAAGAGGAAGAGGATGAGAGCTCAAACACAAGAGAGAGAAAGGAAATGAGAGAATGAGCAAGACTTTTATCTCTTAGCTCTCATAATCCAAAGCCATCATAACAAATCATAGCAATCAAGTATTATGTGATGGTTTAAGCTACAATAGCCATATCATTTCATGCACTCATTTTGCACAAGAGAAACAAGCAAGCAAAAGTCTTTGCCATTAAATGATAGTTATTGTCATGATGATGGTCAACTAGTCCAACCTAGTCAACCGGTCAACAAAGTCAACCCCTCAACAACCATGTCACTATAATAATTAATTAATATTAATGTTAATCATATATCATATTCTCATTAGGGTTGAGCAAAAAGTCAATAGTCAACAGTCAACAGTCAACAACCCTAATGAGAATCATCTGCCTCTGTCTCTCCGTCAACTGTGCATACACACCCGCATCCGCGTTCCGAGGAACACGAATACATACTAGATAAAACCAATCCCAAAACGTACACTAGGATATGGCTTAAACCAAAGCCCACTAGTGTTAGCTTTCCGGACACTAAACGTGCACAGGTGCACGGATGTGACCGAACCCTGTCGCAAAACCATGCGACCTCTACTCTTTTGCCTAAAGGTGAATTGCTTTCTGTGTGGGACTCTAAAGACTCGACACTACGCTGGCAGTGAGTTTAACTACAGACCGCAAGCGGCACTAGTTGTGCGTAACGGTCCCCAGGTAGATGCCAACAAGAAGACTGACAAGGTGAAACCCATCTGAACTCCTACTGAGTCTGACTGTGACAGTCTCCATACAATCCGGTCTGTTCGTCTGATAGATCGCATGGCGGGCCTAGGGGACGGTAAACGTCAGTCCCCTAATAGCGGTACAAATCGTATCGGAGTGAAGCCCACAACACCCTGAGATAACACTGGAAACCTACCAGTATATCTCGCTTGCCCTGGCCAGGGACTACTCGTGTAATGGCTCTCCTAGACACATCGCGATGTCAACCCCCAATACCGGGAGAGACGAATCCTGTCTAACCGTCACTGCTTCCAAGTGCTTCGGGACTGCACCCAACTACTACCTGTTTGCACGACTTCTTTGAGCCGTGGTAGGGTAGTAATCTAAGTACAGTGGGAACACACTCGAGGCGAAGTGACAGTGTCAAGTCAGCGGACTAAGCTGTACTCATGTCACCTGGGAACTGATAACTGACGATAGATATAGTACCAACCAACAGTTCCCGACGAGTCCTGTCTAGTGTACTCGTAACCCAACAAGCACCTGCATACTATCTCCAGTACGACGTACTGATGGCTGTGGGACAGACCATCTCCCACACTGGGATGAGAAGCGCATACGCTAGTCTACTCCGGAGTATCGATGCCCTGTCTCGATAGTCCTGCGACTAGGGACCTGCATAAGGATGTGCTTATAGATTACCCAGCCCCCACTAGTGTGACTGCCATCACAACGCTGGTAATCAATCAAAGATCCTAAGGGTTCCACTAATGTGTATAAGTGATATGCTAAAATAAACACATGTACACATTGAAGTAGAAACAAACCAAATAGCATACTACTATATTGAGCAAGATTGTTTATACAAGGTGAATATCCCAAACTTCCATTAAGTAATATACAAACTAGTATGATACAGTAATGGCCTCTAGGGCATATACACTAACAACGTCTATATGACTCTGCCAGAGGGTTGTCATAGTCAGTGGGAGCAGCGGAAGCATTGGTGGACAGGTAGCTTTTGTCTTTTTATGGACTAAAGCAGATATAGCGGAGATAGATCATTTATTTTTGATGTGACGGTCATAGTTTTGACTTCATCAGAATGGGGGATGGATCTATTGAGAAGGTAGTAGGGTGTGATGTCCTGGTATTTGGATGACATACACAGAGTAGGAAGTGATATTCCTATCCTACGATCGGTTATACTTTGGTTGTCACACAGTGATTTCTCCACAAGGGACTTGGATATTATATCAGACATTCTGGTTACTGGATCTATGGTTTTAGATCTAGATTTGGGTAGTTTCCCAATCAGGGTACTTAGACGGCATTCTAGAGGTGTTTCAGAATGGACGACTCCTAGCATGGTGGTGTACCTGCAGGTGATGGAGTCACCCTCTCTAAAGATGTCTTACAGACTAAAGTGGAGAGGGATGTGTATGATTGGCAGATCACTTGCTTATGCAATTGAGTCAATCATGAGATGTCAAGTACCACACCAGATGTTGTTTTGCGGTAGGTGCAACAAGTTGATATTGATCCAATCCTGGAGAAGCAGTCGGAAGCAGTTTTAGAACATAAGTGGATGTTCTATGGATATAATAACGACAGCCTCATTCAGGGGACGGTTATCATTCCAGGCTTCCAAGGTGACATGGATGACAGAGACGTTGTCAGAGTTATAGTTTTCCTTCTGACGAGGGGCGGTATTATGGACAGGTGGTCCAAGAGGATACTGAGGGAGGCATGGCGCAGGATACTGATTAAGTTCAGTTGACGATACAGTCTAAGAAGTTTGGATTTGGAGTTCATTTATGAGCTAGGTCCCATCAGACATCCAGACACATTCTAAGACAGGTGTTGCTCATTTCGGGAGATGGCTTTCTCCGCGAACTTGAGATATAGAGAGACATAGAAAGAAACATCAAGGCGGATCCACTCAATGAGGCTATTCCTCGAACACAATAGTTTCGCAAACGGGTTTTGTGAGACTGATTAGTAGAGGAGTTGGGTGTTCGGTATCACACGGGCTGTGAGTATGCGACATCGCAATAATTAGCCTTGAGTGCTAGTGGGAGATTGTTGGAGATAGTGCCCTCAGAGTCAATTATTGGATCACAGGCACGTGATTGCAATGATTGAGGGAGGACCTATTCCGGTAGGACAGTCTTACTCAAGATGATAGTATGCTATCTGGTTTACCTTTATCATCGTGTACTGCTTTAGGTGACCTTACATGTCACTATTGCACGTTGATAGAGCCCCTAGGATTCTTGCTTGACTGCCGGCAGTATGAGGGCGATCATATACGTGGGAGCTGGTAGTCTATAAGCATATCCTTAAAAGGTCCCTAGTCGTGGGAGTTTCGAGACAGGGTATCAATACTCCAGAGTAGACTAGTGTATACAGTCGAGACCCCGACGAGGGGTGGTGGCCGGTCTCACAAGACACTGGTGTCAGTTGGTTCACCTAAGATGTATATAGGTGCTCATTGGGTTATGAGTACACCGGACAGGACTCGCCGGGAACATGCTAGTTGGTCTTATACCTGCCGTCAGATAGCAGTTCCCTAGTGACATGTGTACAGGTTAGTTCATCGACCTGAGGATCGTCATTTGTCTCGTGTGGGTTCCCACTGTACTTTGATTACTACCCTACCACGCTCAAAGGAGTCGTGCAAACATGTTTTAGTTGGGTACAGTCCCGAGCCACATGGAGGCAGTGAGCGGATCTTCAGGGGTTCGTCTCTCCCGGTATTGGGGGTGAGGTCGTGCTGTGTCTAGGAGAGCCATTACACAAAGCCCTCGGATGAGGCAGGAGATTTACTGGTAGGTATTCCAGTAGTATCTCAGGGTGTTCTGGGCTACACTCCGACACGACTTGTACTGCTTTTGGGGGTCTGACTTTTACCAACCCACTAGGCCCTCCATGCGATGCTCATAGACGAACGGACCGGACTGTACGGATATTGTCACTGACAAGCTCAGTAGGGTGTCAGGATGAGTTCGCTCATCGACGTCCCTTTTGGTCAATAGCTGGTAACCCGTTATGTATGGCTAATACCTTTGACATGCTAGTGGTTAAATCCACAGCCATAGTATTGACGAGTCTTTAGAGTCCCCCACAGACAGTTGCTCAAGTTTCGGACGAAACGCTGTAGAGGCCGTATGGAGATATGGCTGGGTTCGATCAGATACGTGCGGTATTGCACGGATCATGATCGGACGGATAATACTAGCGGGCTTTGGTTTAAGCCGGATCCTAGTATAGTACAGTGTAGATTTTGTCTCATTGCATTTGTATTTCGGTCGGAATACAAATGCGAGTATGTATATACAGTAGCGGGGTTTTCCTGTAATTTATTACGGGATCAGTTTTTTGGAGTTGCCAGTTTGTTTTCTGTTTCGGCCATATTTCTTTGTATCTTTCATTGGCTGAAGATTGGTGGAGGAGGGCTTATTTGCATTTGTGCAAATAAACATTCTGGAGGGTGGTCTTTGCATATTATTGTATCATGATTATTCTACCTCCATTTGACTTCTTCTTCTAATCATTGCTTGACTTTCTTGTTCATCATGGTTTACTTTTGGAGTCATCATGCTTGATGATGATGTTTGGTGATGATGGAGGGTTATGGTTGATGGAGTGTTTGGATAAGTTTGTGATCATTTCTTTTGTTAATAATAACCCTTTCTCTCTCTTGATTATTTGAGACACCCATATTCATTTGGCCACACACTCCTCTCATTCTCACCAAGTCATGGCCGGCCACTAAAGAGGAGGGGGCTGTCCAATTTTTGGAGTGGGGATTTTTCTCTTCATGCTTGCTAAAAATCCCCAAGTTCACCACAAAATTCCACATATCATTTCCTCCATCAAAAGGCAACTCCCTACAACCCCAAATGAGACATATAGATCTTCACTTCATCTACAGCAAATCTTGGGCACGTTGACTCGCCAACTTCGTGCCCGAGTTGCCTCGGTCCAGAGATGGGAGCCCGTAAAAGAAGCCGGCGATATGGTGCCCTTCCGGCGAGGAGGTGGAGACCGGACATTCCGCGGGAGATCGGGACGACGACGAGAAGACCGAAGGACACGGATCGCTCGGTATATCTCTCTACCACGTTCTTTAGTTAGCTAGAATTAGTTTAATGGCCCGATCCGGGACTTTTGTGCGCGGTGGTGCCGGTTTAAAAGTTAAAGTAAATTATCGCTTCCGCATTTGGGCCTCGGATAGACGGCCGGGACGCCGCCGTGCATTTATACTATCAACGTGTAATAGCGACCTGTAAGGTCACCTAAAGCAGTACACGATGATAAAGATAAACCATGGTAGCATACTATTCTCCATCAACGTGTAATAGTGAACCACAATGTCACCTAAAGCATGTACATGATGATAAAGACAAACCAGATAGTATACAATCATCCTGAGTAAGATTGTCCTACCGGCATTGGTCCTCCATCAATCATTGCAATCACGTGCCTGCGATCCAATAATTGACTCTGAGGGCACTATATCCAAACTAGTATGATCTCATCATAGTCCTAGTAGTCGAGTACAGATCCTAAGAGCTTTATCAACATGTGAGAGCAAGACAGTAAACCAATACAAGTCAACATGTTAAGACAAAGTGAAACCAGATAGCATACTATCATGTCGAGTAAGAAAGTCCTCTCTATATATATCCAAGCATCCATTATAATATACATCATATGTATAACAATGGCCTCTAAGTCATATACATAACTAACAGGTACACCGAACATGACTCGCCGATAACTCTTAGATGGTAATATACCTATCGTCAGATAACAGTTCTCTGGTGACACTGGTACAGGTTAGTCTGTAGACCCGTGATCGTCATAGAGTCTTGTGTGGTTCCCACTATGCTTTGATTTCCTCCCTACCACGGCTCAAAAGAGTCGTGCAAATAGGTGGATTTTGGGTACAGTCCCGAGTCACATGGAGGCAATGAGCGATATGAGGGGTTTCGTCTCTTCCGGTATAGGGAGTTGATATTGAGCTATGCTCGATTGGCTATAACAGGAAGTTCCTGGCCAGGGTTGTTGATGAGATTTATCGGTAAGTGTTATCAATAGTTTCTCGTACCGTTATAGATATCCGTTAGAGATTCCTTTTAGATTACTGAGGGTATTTTGAGATATCCGTGGATAGGGATATCTTTTTTTAAATACCCGTATTATAATGCAGTATCCTTTTTTAAAAGATATGTTTTTACTTTCTTTTATGAAAATAAAGCATGTGTGTTCTTTAAAAGATATTCACTTGATTATTATGTTGATTTTGTTCAAAATACTAATGGGCAGCATTTCCCCTTGTATTTTGGGGTTTGTGATTGAGAAATATGGACTGTTTAAAGTCTAATTCTCATATAAATGGGGGAAAATAAGTTTTCTCCTATTTCCCAAATAGAAATACTCTTGTATTCTCATTTTGTTAAAGAATCATGAAACTGATCATGTTCTTGAATCATCAAAAGTTCTTGATCCATAGAAGTCAATAGAAATTCCTTCAAGCCCTTTCACTCCCTATACATCCTGTTAATTTAAAAGAGAGGAGAAGAATTTTGAAAGAAGAACCAGGCCTTCATCGATTATCCATATTTTCTTTCTTCTTCTTCTTCTTTCTTCTTTAGCCGAGAGTTCTTGCGATCTTCAACTTATTTAAGAAAACTTGTAATTCTCTTGTGTTTTTCTTTTGCCTATTGAAGAGGTATTTATAGCCTTCTTCATGAATAAGGCACTTAACAAACCACTACCTACATTTTTAGGGGTGATGGGGATGAAAATAACTTCTTTAAACCAAATAACAGCTTGTACTAAGATACCCGCAGCCGCTTCTGAGGTTGGGCGGATGTCTCCTTTTGACTGAGTCAAAGGAGATACGCGCAATGAGGGTTAAGATACCAGCAAATGATTTATTTTGGGTATTTTAAAGAGGAAATTGATATATTTTTTGGTTCAACAATGAGGAATAATTTATCATTTATTATTTGTCATTTTATAGCACATATGAATTATGATAAAATATTTTTCATTATTTATTATTATTATTATTATTATTATTATTATAGATATTAACAAATTTTATATATGGTTACTTGAAGGCAAAAAATATTCCTAATAAATGCATTATAAAATAGTCTTTTTTCCAAAGAAAAAATAAAAAACAGTGTTTTTGAAAATTTTCTTTTAACAAAAATATAAAAAGAATGTTGCATGATTATTTGTGCTAATTCTACTAAGAAGAGATTTTGGAGAGGCTTTCAAATGTAAGTTATTTGAAAGGATAAAGTGATTTTTTTAGTATATATTCAAACTTTAAGATAGTTTAGAAAAAACAATAAACTAAAAAACAAAGAAATTTAGGAACATTAAAAAAAGAAGACAGCAGGATACATAAAATGAGATTAATATAAATCAAAATAATTTAATATTAGGTAGAATAGGGGTATTTAGGTTATTTTCCTTAAAAAGGTTATATAAATCATTAAAAAAAAAGTTTGTGTTTTGCACTTATCAGTTATCTTTAGCCCATAGTTAACAGTGGGGAGTTTTCTAAAAGATATTATTGTTATTACAAAATAAACGAGATAGTTCTTATTTAATTAAAACATAATCTAGATTATTCGATATTGTAGACTAAATATTTATTACGGTCTGAATTTCGAGTTAATAATGACTGGTTAATAGATATCATCTCAGTGTAAGAATACGTATCTATTTTATTATTACTACTTAAATACTAATTATAGCCATAAATCTATTCCAGCCTACACAAGCCATAAACAAGCTAAACCTGAGACGAGCTAAAACAAACTATTTTTTATGTTTGTTTGTTTATTTTATTGAGTTTTAAATTATGTTCAAACTCGGCTTGTTTAACTATCAAACGTGTTTTTATCAAGTCAATCCGAGCTGAACTTCTGAACATCAGACTTTCTAACAACCCTAGATATCGGGTGTCAATATCGGACGTGCTATCAATGAGCTATTAGCTCAGTTGGTATGGGCGCTTCTCCTCTTGGAAAGAGTCCGGGTTCGCACCCCGGGAGAAGTCGCCACAAATCAACGCTTCAAGAGGAAATTCGTAGGTCCCGCGAGTGTGTGTGATGTGTCCATGGGTGTGTTGTGTGCATGGTTAGGGCTCTCAAATAAAAAGCAGATGTACTATCAAGTGTCAATACCGGGGCTGGGTGTCAATGTCGGAAATTTCTGCATACATATTTAGTGTATCGGTCTGGTATACAATGAACATTATACATATTTATTTGTATAAATTTGGTAAGTATAAATTGATTATAAAATCCTAGAATATCATCTATCATAAACTTATATCTTGCCGAACATTATAAATACCTTCATGAGGAGAGTCGATATTTGGCCGATACAATAAATATGATATATAGGCCGATATTAAGCCCTAACGATGTTTGAAACCGATACATATCAAAACAGTCACATGCCGACAATGAGGTATCGACCGATATATCCATCAATATTACTGATATTTTGTTCTTTGCGGCCCACTCAAGTTCTCTCGAGAGGAGAGATTATTGATGATGTTTCTCTCGGTGGGGTCGAAAGGCAATTTTGTAATAAATCTTCTAGGCCTCATCCATGATGGGTGAGGGCACAATGCAACCGGGGAGGGACTACAGAGACGTTGCAGGCCCCTTTGAATATGGATGCAGGAAATTTATTTCCCTGGCATAAATGGGATATAAGGATCCCTGGAGATACTTTCTCCATTTTCTTTTACTCTTTTTTCCTCAACAAATTAAATCATGAATCTTAAATGGATACCATCCAAAAACTTGGCGTTAGATATGTGAAGAATAATGGTAAAAAAATCTCATGTTTATTAGTATAATTTACATGGATCAATTTGATCACATGATCTCAAATGTACATCTATGTATGCATGCATTGAAGATTTCATTTTTGTTATTGAAGGCATGCTTACAAAAACAGGAAGCACAAGATTTCAACATACAACAAAATGTATTTTCTGAAATCTATATATATATATTCAGATTAATTTCCTTTATCAACATGCAAGAAGGCCTATAAATATTGGGATTATGTTCCATCTTCAGGACATCAATATAAGTCAGGAAATTCACGGAGATATATAAGTTGAGAGAAATATGGCTTCCAAGACTTCTACTTCTTTCTCCCTCAAGCTTCCAATTGCTCTTGTGCTTATATCCTTGCTTTTTTCATCTGGTATATATTTCATTTATGCACCCTTTCTTTGAAGCATAGTAAAAAAAAATGTAGAAATTATGATGTGAGTGTCCTTGTAGTCACATGGTAAAACTTTTGCAGTTGATAAATACTCCTCTTAACTAAAACTTACAAATTCCGTCCAATTTCTATCGAGAATGCTAGTATTTCCATTAAATTAGTTTTGTTATTATCCATATTTTTCTCTCTTAATGCTGGTTTTGCTCTTTTGTTAATTTTTCTTGACATTCAGGCTAACCAATCCATCTTATTTTTATTTAATGAAATTCAATCTCACATGTTCTAGGACCATTGCCAATATTTTTCTCTTTTCTTTTTCAAAAACATTTCGGTGAAATATGAATGAGAAAAGTTTCAAAATATATTGCAATGTATTATTCTTCTTTCTTTGGTTATTCTGCTTAATTTAATATTATATATGCACTATCATCGATCGGAGCTAAAATGTGTAACTTAATATTGATCGTTTTCCATGTTCATGTATTTGTTCGGTGTTGGTTGATGCTGCAAATATGGAAGCTCGCAAGTGGAAGTATTGCGTAGGACCATGCAGTCAGTTTAAGAACTGCAATCAGTATTGCAAGGACAATGGATTTCTTGTCGGGGGTGGAAAATGCATTAAGGCGCCATCTCCAAAAGATTCTATGTGCTGTTGTTCTAGTTCTTAACTTGTACTTAAGCCTATAAGGTCTTTTTTTATGTTCTTCAAGGTATGCCACTCTTTTTGTTCATCGTCATCCACTTTTTTATTCTCATTCTCTAGATGCATTCTATACATATATATTTGCTTTTCATAATTCAATGGGAATTATGAAAAGCAACTTAGCTAGAGATTCTTTTTAGATTGCTACAGTGGTTTTCATTATATTTTTGTATGAAAGGGATTTTTTGAGTCTTGCTCTTCAATTTAAAAAAAAAAAAAAGGTTACAGACGGTTTTTAGATTCTCTTAGATGGGGTTAGTCAATTGGAACAAGTAGATGGGCGAGACGGCTTAATTTTATTGTCTATGTAGACAAGTCAGAGAAAGGAAAGGATTGTAGTTAGTTTTCCTATTTCGTCGATTTATGATTATGCATCAAAGAGAGAGGTCCCCCCAGATTGTTATGTTCTTGGATTGTTCCGTCATTTTCTTAATTAATCCCTTTCAACAGATTATCCATTGTTTTTATTGAGTAATTCTTTGATGCATAATGTCTTTTCTTCTCAAAACAAATGCCGGGTTTCCTTTACCTTATGTCATCCGGTACAAACACAACAAGTCATTTGATTTTATACATTTTGCTTTTCAGATGTATAATTGCAAATATAACGTTTTTAACGGTAGGAAATTGGTATGCATATATTTTAGACCATAAAAATAGAAATGAATGATGATTACCATCGATAACATTTATGATACCACCTTTTCACTGCCCCAAGAGGAAACTTCCCTCCTAAATACCGTCAATTTTGAGAAGTTTATATAAGAATAACAAACACTAATACAGCTATCAAATAGACAAGAGACCATCTTCAACTCCCTTGGTCACATTAAAAAACCTAATAACCCTTAACCACTGATCCCGCCACTTCAGCCGATGCGCCGCCACCGTTCCCTCAATAAGCTCATGGGAGCACCTCCCGTTCGTCCCTCGAATCATACATCCTAGGCTTCTCCGAAACACGATTTTTCCCTTTCCTTCCCATTTCAAACCACTTTCCCACCATCTTATCCTCGGGCCCCAACACATTCCTCGCTGGAATCCCACTATCCCCGATCCACTCCACCAAATCCCATGATATACGATCCCCGACATATACTCCACTAAGGAGTTCCGGTTTGGATTCGAGTAGGGGATACCGAACCCATAGTATAGATCAATCCGGTTCCGTCTCTGCAGTGAGAAATAATGGTGAGCAAAAAAAAGAGAGAATCAAAGAAAACCGATCGAATCGAACTAACTGACCGGTTCTATTCAATTTTTTTGTGTTGATTTTGTTTAACACGCTTTCCATGAAAAGATTTTTGATCCAAAAAAAACAAACAAGAAAGCCAATACTATAAATTTATTTATTGCTATATATGTGTATTGAGCGGATCCATTCAGGTCAACTCCTCGAACACCCAAGCTATCATATATTTTACTGATCCCTACTGCTCATCGTCATCTACATGTCTTAGATAGAAAATTCACGAGATATAACATCTCTAATATTGTAAGTCCACGTTACCCGTTCTGGTTCTTTCGGGGATGCGGAAACGGTAAAAAAAGATTTTTATGGTAAAGGTAACATGGACTAGAAATAGGATCTTTGCTAAACAAAAACCTAGCAAACTAACTAGAAGTTTAACTACTATGTTAGAGGGTTATACCTAGGTCTTGAACTCCTTCTCTTCTTGCTCCTTGGAGTGGTTGGATCGGCTCCGCCTCGTAGTCCTCTTGTTGTCGAAGAAGAATCCACCCGAAAGCTTCTACCTTGAGCTCCTACCTCAACCGAGAGGAAACTAAAGTGCTTGGCTTGTTAGACCTTGTACTCTAGAGTGAGTAGAGAAAAGTTTTGAGGGTTTTATCTCAATGGTTCATGTTTCTCAACTCATGAGACATGAAAGCCTTGAAAGAGAGGAAGAGGGAGAGCTTGGTTGAGAGAATGAGAATGATAGAATGAGCTTGACTTTTTACAACCATGCTCACAAAAGAGAAAATAATCATTATAATAATAATAATTAAGTATATGTGATGGTTCATATCAATGGCCATTATCATTTCATACATTTAATGCATTTTGTAAAGAACAACAAGTAAACAAAAGTCATAGCCATGAAATGATGATAGTTAACAAGTCCAAAATAGTCAACCGGTCAACAAAAGTCAAACTTTCAACTCAACCATGGCACAATAATAATTAATTAATATTATTATTAATCATATTTCTTATTCTCATTAGGGTTTAGAAAAAGTCAACAGCCAACAACCCTAATGAGAATCCTCTGCCTCTGCCTCAGTCAACTGTGCATACACACCCGCATCCGTGCTCAGAGGAACACGAATACAATGAGATAAGACCAATCCCAAAACATATACTAGGATCTGGTTTAAACCAAAGTCCGCTAGTAATAACTGCCCGGACGCCAAACGTGCACAAGTGCACGGATGCGAACGAACCCTGTCGCAAAACCATGCGACCTCTACTCTGTTTTGCCCAAAGGCGAATAGCTCTCTGTGTGGGACTCTAAAAACTCGACACTATACTGGCAGTGGGTTTAACCACAGGCCGCAAGCGGTACTAGCTGTACGTAACGGTCCCCAGGTAGATGCCGATAAGAAGACTGATGAGGTGAACCCATCCGAACTCCTACTGAGCCTGAATGCGACAATCTCCGTACAGTCCGGTCTGTTCGTCTGAGAATATCGCATGGCGGGCCTAGGGGGTGGTGAACGTCAGTCCCCTAATAGCGGTACAAGTCATATTGGAGTGTAGCCCAGAACACCCTGAGACAACACTGGATAACCTACCAGTATATCTCGCTTGCCCTTGGCAGGGACGAATGTGTGTAATGGCTTTCCTTGACACAACGCGATATCAACCCCCAATACCGGGAGAGACGAATCCTGTCTAACCGTCACTGCCTCCAAGTGCTTCGGGACTGCACCCAACTGCTACCTGTTTGCACGACTCTTTTAAGCCGTGGTAGGGTAGCAATCTAAGAACGGTGGGAACACACTCGAGGCGAAGTGACAGTGTCAAGTCAGCGGACTAAGTTGTACTCATGTCACCTGGGAACTGATAACTGACGATAGGTATAGTACCAACGAACAGTTCCCGACGAGTCTTATCAGTGTACTCGTAACCTAACGAGCACCCGCATACTATCTCAAGTACGATGTACTGACGGCTGTGGGACAGACCGCCTCCCCTGCTGGGATGAGAAGCGCATACGCTAGTCTACTCCGGAGTATCGATGCCCCGTCTCGATAATCCTTCGACTAGGGACCTGTATAAGGATGTGCTTATAGATTACCCAACCCCCACTAGTGTGACTGCCATCACAACGCTGGTAATCAAGCAAAGATCTTAAGGGCTCTACTAATGTGTATAGGAGATATGCTAAAAGAAACACATGTACACATTAAAGTAGAAACAAACCAAGTAGCATACTACCATTTCGAGGAAGATTGTCTATACAACTGTGAATATCCTAAGCTTTCATCAAGTAATATACAAACTAGTATGATACAGTAATGGCCTCTAGGGCATATACACTAACAATCTCCCGCTTGCACTAAGACCATGTACTGGCGTATCGAAGACCTATCATCTCGATCAGCCGCTCGAACTGAGTCTGGGGTAAGGCCTTCGTGAATGGATCTGCAGTGTTATCTTCTGTAGCAACCCTACGAACCTCGATCTTCTGGCGATCCACGATCTCCCTGATCAGGTGATACCACCTCAAGATGTGTCTGGACTTCTGATGGGACCTGGGTTCCTTCGCTAAAGCTATAGCCCCGTTGTTGTCACAATACAGAGGTATTGAATCAACAATGGACGGAACCACCTGAAGTTCTGTCAAGAACTTCCTCATCTAGACTGCTTATTTTGCGGTATCAGATACAGCGATATATTCTGCTTCCATAGTCGAGTCAGCAACGGTTTCCTGTTTGGAACTCTTCCAACACACCGCCCCTCTATTGAGGGTAAAGACACAATCCGACATGGACTTGGAGTCATCCTTGTCACTTTGGAAGCTGGAGTCAGCAAAGGCCTCCTTCTGGAGGTCTTTTCCGTCGTAAACCAAAACATGTCCTTAGTCCTTCTCAGGTACTTCAGAATGTTCTTTACCGCTATCCAGTGCTTCTCCCCAGGGTTTGACTGATACCGGCTTACCACACTCAGTGCATAAACTACATCTGGTCTGGTACACAACATCGGATACATTATAGAGCCTACCGCAGAAGCGTAGGATATAATAGACATGCGATCCCTTTCCAAATCAGTCTTGGGAGACATCTCTTTGGAGAGGGTGATCCCGTGACAAGCCGGTAGATTACCGCGCTTGGAATCTTCCATACTGAATCTTTTCAGTATGGTGTCGATATACCTGGACTGTGAAAGTCCTAATATCCTCTTGGACCTATCACGATGGATCCGAATCCCCAGAATGTAAGAGGCATCACCCAGGTCTTTCATGGAGAACCTGTGTGACAAGAACCCTTTGACAGATTGTAGCATAGGAATGTCATTTCCTATCAAGAGAATGCCATCCACGTATAAAACAAGGAACACGACAGTTCGTGCTACAATTTTACTATAGATGCATGGTTCATCTGGATTTTTGATAAAGCCAAAATTTTTGACCGTCTAATCAAAACAGATGTTCCAACTCCGCGATGCCTGCTTTAGTCCATAAATGGACTTAAGCAACTTGCACACCTTTCCGCTGCTCCCATTCTGAATGAAACCCTCTGGCTGGTCCATATAGACACACTCCTCTAAATTTCCATTTAGAAAAGCGGTCTTTACGTCCATCTGCCAAATCTCATAATCGTGGAAGTCAGCAATGGCAAGAAGGATCTGAATGGATTTGAGCATAGCCACTGGAGAAAAGGTTTCGTCATAGTCCAAACCAGGTCTTTGATGAAAACCCTTTGCAACAAGTCTAGCCTTATAGGTCTCAACCTGTCCATCTACACCAATCTTCCTCTTGAAGATCCATTTGCATCCTACGGGTTTTACCTCTTCTGGAGCAACGTCCAAAATCCATACTTTGTTGGTGTACATGGACTCCATTTCGGTCCGCATTGCATCCAGCCATTTTACCGAGTCAACGCTCTGAATGGCCTGCTGGAAGCTAGTCGGCTCATCATTATCAATGATGCAATCTTCTCTATCCCCGTCTATGAGAAAACCGTAGTATCTCTCGGGCGGATGAGACTGCCTACTACTTCTGCGGAGTGGCACGGGAATGTCCTGTTCTTTCGAACCCTCTGGTTCTACTAAGCTTTTAGTAATAGCTCGTGGTTCTGGAATTTCTTCCAGTTCTACTGCGCTCCCACTTATCTGATTTTCCAAAAATTCAGTTTCCAAGAAGTAGGCATGATGAGAAACAAAAACCTTTTGTTCCTCTTCGCAATAGAAGAAATATCCCTTGGAGTTCATTGGATATCCCACAAACTTGCACTGTACTGAGCGTGCCTCGTGTTTGTCCACATGCTGCTTTTTGACAAAAGCCGGACATCCTCATGTCTTAATGTGCTTAAGATAGGGTTTCTTCTCACTCCACATCTGATATGGTGTGGTAGGCACTGTCTTAGTTGGAACTCGGTTCAAAAGGTTTGCAGCTGATTCTAGTGCATATCCCAAGAATGATCGCGGCAACTCAGCGTTACTCATCATGGAACATACCATATCCAGTAGGGTTCGGTTCCGTCTCTCTGATACACCGTTATGTTGTGGAGTGTATGGAGGAGTAAGCTGAGAAAGAATTCCATTCTCTTTTAGGTAATCCAGGAACTCGGCACTCAAGTATTCACCACCTCGATCAGATCTCAGTGTCTTGATACTTTTGCCTGTTTGTTTTTCTACTTCATTCTTGTATTCCTGGAATTTTCCAAAGGCTTCAGATTTATGTTTCATTAAGAAGATATATCCGTACCTTGAAAAGTCATCCGTAAAAGTAATGAAGTAAGAATAACCACTTCGCACATGTGTAGACATTGGACCGCATACATCGCTGTGTACGAGTCCCAAGAGCTCGCTCGCTCTTACTCCGTGTCCAGTGAATGGAGTCTTTGTCATCTTTCCTTTGAGACAGGATTGACAAGTTGCATATGATTGATATTCGAACGGATCCAAATATCCTTCTGTATGTAACTTCGTCAACCTTCTCTTATTGATGTGACCCAGTCTACAATGTCATAAGAAAGCATGATTTATTTCTGGAGACTTTCTTTTGTGTGTATTCTGGACATTGAAAATATGTGATTAGTTTAATACGTATATACCGTTGATTAATGTACCCGACCCAATCAGAACATGATTAAGGTGAATGTTTACAACATCGCTTACAAATGCAAAATCATAACCTTCTTTAGACATTAAAGATACAGATATGATATTACAAGCCGCACTGGGTACAAAATAACAATCTCGTAAAACCAAAACATGTCCATCTGACAATCCCAAGTGATAGTCCCCCACGGACTCAGCATCCATGCCAGCTCCATTTGCAACTCTGAGGGTCATATCACCTGCCTTCAAAACCCTACACTTTCTCAGTGCCTGCAAAGAATTACAGATATGAGATCCTGATCTGGTATCCGATACCCAGGAAATAGAGTTTATTGATAGACAGTTTTCAATAACATACACACCTGAAGCCGAAGCCACAACTTGTTTCGAGTCGTGGTTCTTGGCCTTCCATGCCCTGCAATCATTTTTCCAGTGTCCTTTCTTATGACAACAGAAGCACTCTTCCTTTCCCACAAGCTGTCCCGCTACCTTTGTTGCCTTTGCCTTTCCCTTCGCTTCCACTTTACTAACACCGCCCCTTGGTTTGGTGGGGGTTTTCTTCTTCTTTCCCTTGGCTTTCGCCTTGGACCTAGAAGAGGAAGATCCTCCAACAAACAAAGTGGATGTTTCCCTTACTTTATGTAAGGTGCAATCTGCACTCCTCAACATGTTGAGGAGCTCCGGAAGTTCAACTTCTTTTCCTTGCAAGTTGAAGTTCAGGATAAACTGGGCGTAAGTGGAAGGGAGGGACTGGAGAATCAAGTCAGTGTAGAGCTCGTTCTCTAACGTGGTCCCAAGGTCTGCGAGCTCTTCAATGAAGCCAATCATCTTAAGCACGTGTTCCGCTACCGATGATCCGACGGCCAATCTCGCCGAAAACAACTTTTTCGAGACTTCGTATCTGGCGATACGGGATTGCTCTCCATATAATTCCTTAGTATGGAGAAATATGGATTCTAGGTCCATATTCTCATGCCTCCTTTGATGTTCATTGTCCATAGAGGCAAGCACGAGGCACTTGGCCTTCGAGAAGTCGATCTCCCAGGTCTTACGGATTTCCTTACCCGCGACGCTGGATTTGGGACCTGGGACAGGGGGAGCTTTGGTGGTGAGGAGATACCCCAACTTGTCATAAGTGATTGCCATTTTGACATTCCTGAGCCAATCTTTGTAGTTTGGCCATGTCAGTATGTTTTTATCTAGTAGTAACTTAAGTCCAGTCATGATGTTTGGTCGCTGCAATTAGGAGAGAGAGAAGAAACACTTTAGCATGATGCTCTTGCAAGTTTAGAGTTGTTTTTAGTTTGTCTAAACAGGATGGCTCCCACTGTTTCTCGAATCCCTCCTCAAACCAAAAAGGAAGAATCAGTCGGGATTAATCTCACCGTACAATACTTGCTTAACCGTTCAGCCAGGACAGTGTTGGTACTTCGAGTGAGGTTTTCCAACACTTTCGCGAAGTTCCTTAATTAAATAACCTCTTTTCCCTGTGGGCGTAGCCCCGCTAACACCTTTCTAGACACCTACTTGGTTTATAGCATTGATCGTTAAGTGAGAAAGTTCTCGAGGAGTAGCATATACTCACAGTAGGATCGGGATCCAAATATCATCGTGTGACAAAACTGAAAGAATCCTACCAGAATCATCACATTTGTAATGGTATGCAGCACTAGCAAGTTTCAGTTTCTTTAGAAACTCCCGATGTAGATTTTGGTAGAAACATATACAAACCATGAATCTTTAGAAACATATACAGATCTAGGGTTTGAAAGCATCACACATGCCACTTTAAAATTTAGAGAGGTGCAAAGCAAACTAACCATGAATCTTAACTAGAATATTTAGGGTAACAACAAAGTATCATATACAAATTTGATTCTATCACTAAGTGTAGAGATTACAACCTTTATAGACCTCCCTTAGCGACTCCTTGGACCTTTGAGAGTTTGGAACGGCTTGCTAGAGTCCTTCCTCGTCCACGATGATCCACCCGAAGTCCCTTTGCCCAAAGCTCCTTACTTCACTTGATTTGTGAAAGAAGTATAGCAAACACCCTACACAAATAGGCTAGGTGTGCGTAGAATGATGAGGTGGTTTGTATTTTTTAATCAAAACCCTTTCTTTTTCACTAACTCACTCAAATGAAAACTCAAGAGAGCTTGGAGAAAGAAGAAGATGATGGCAAAAGCTTTTGTCAAAAAGATAATAATCAACTTAATGAATAAATGAGAAAAGAAAGTGTGTGTATATATATATATATATATATATATATATATATATATATATATATATATATTTTTCTTTCTCTCATTTCAATCCATGGTTCAATAATATCTAGATATTTTCCATTTGGGTTAAAGTCCAAATGAAAAGTAAACCATGGGTTTAAGCTAGGTCAAAGTCAAGAAGAGTGTAGAAAAACCCATTAAAGATTTAATTTCCATTTGCCTTTTATAATCCAAATAGAATATATATATATTGAACCATGTAAGTCTTATATTGCCATCAATTGTGTATCATCAACCATGACACTATGTATGTATGTATCCATGCACATCAACATGTGCATACATACATGCATGTGATATGATCGCTTTGCAATATGTATTAGCGATATGTTAAAAGAAATATATACAAACTAGTACTAAGGGCTCTATCAATATGTATTAGTTGTAACTACTCCTAGTTCCGTGACGAACTTCCTCATCCAGACGGCTTTCTTTAAAGAAAAAGCAAGGAATACATATTGATGTGCATGGATACAACCTTTGATTAAAGAATACAAACCACTTCATCATTCTACACACACCTAGCCCATTTGTGTAGGGTGTTTGCTATACTTCTTTCACAAATCAAGTAAAGCAAGGAGTTTTGGGCAAAGGGACTTCGGGTGGATCATCGTGGACGGGGAAGAACTCTAGCAAGCCGTTCCAAACTCTCAAAGGTCCAAGGAGTCGCTAAGGGAGGTCTATAAAGGTTGTAATCTCTACACTTAGTGATAGAATCAAATTTGTATATGATACTTTGTTGTTACCCTAAATATTCTAGTTAAGATTCATGGTTAGTTTGCTTTGCACCTTTCTAAATTTTAAAGTGGCATGCGTGATGCTTTCAAACCCTAGATTAGGTGCAAAGGAAACCCAACAGCTACATCAGAAAACTCTGATATAGAGTTTTCTTAAATGAAACTCATTTATTTGGTCTATGCAACTGTTCGAGCACAGACTCGTCGAGGGAGATTTCCGCAACGATGTAGTGTTTACAGCGGGCGAGGCATCATTAAAAAGCTTTAGGTCTTTTAAAGTAGTTCACTATCTGGAATCGTGGCTTCCCTCAGAAATAGAATGATTCCATATGGATGCAACGGGAAGCTTGGCCTCGAGCCTTATTTTCCGAACGGGCTTGGGCGTCAGCTGGGCAAGACCAGCACACACCAGTTGAGTTTGCTCTCATTACGAGACCCCCCAGTCTACAGCTCTTAGGTCAGTGCTGGTATGAGCTCAGATATTATCCTAGGAGAGTACGCTTTTTTATCCCTGCATCTGGTCGCCGTGGGACCGTATCACACGACTATGTGCGGCCGTTGAGAATGAATTACCAGGCCTACTTCTTCGCTAAGCTCGCCAAGTTGATTCAGATAGGCAAGGATGTGAAGATCCGTCCCCGAGTTGTTCTCATGCGTTCATGCGACGCCAGGCGGTGGGTCTTTTGGTGTCTGCTCTTAGGAAAGAAGAATTCGCCTAAGCCAGCCATGTCCTTTCAGCCTATGACAGGATCTTTTCCCAGAACCAAACTTATCAAGAGAAGGTGAGGTCTGAGGCCCAAGAGTGTCGACGTCAAAAGTTGCATGTTGACGTTAGCACTACTGAGCGAGTGTTGTATGAGGGGCTTGAAGATGCCACTCAATGGTGGGGAGCGGATGATGTTCCTACTGCCCGGGTTATATACGAGCAAGTCGAGGCTGAAGCGAAGGTCGAACAAGATGTGGTCCCCCGTTGAAGCTGGTATATATATTCTCCCCCTTTCGTTTTTTGTATTTACATCATGTCATTAAATGTGTTATTTGATTATGGTGTTATTGTTGTATTGCCGAGGCAAGACCTTCTGGAGAAGCAGTGAGGGAACTTGCCGCTGAACCTGCTCCTACATCAGGGTCTCCGTGTAACGCCTAGAAAAGTCGTTTTGGTGTTTTCCCGAAAATCGGTGAAAATTTGGTATTTTTCCGTAAATCGTCCTTTTTGTTAGTTTGCAGTTTAGGCCTAATTATACCTAATTTGGATAGGTAATTGCTAGTTTTTAGTATCTAATAAGTTACTTATAAAATTCTGGTCGTTTAAAAATTTTCCTCAATTTTTCAATTTTTAATATTATTTTAAGCCGGTAAGAAAATACATTAAATTAGCGATAAATACAAATTTAAATGGGCTAAATTTAAGCTTTAAAATCATGTTAATTAAAATCTAGTTGTAACATAAATTTTTAGTATTTTATTTTAAGTTTTAACTAATTTTTATTATAGAAAACGAAATCTATTAAATTTAAGCTTAAACTTGCAATTATGGCATTGGGGGGGGGGGTCTTTTTGCATAGAATTTCTTTGTAAAATCTCTCTCACTCATTCCTCACTACTTTGTCCGGCCCCACCACTACTGGATCAGCAACTTCCCCCTCCATTCCTTGCTTCTTTGACTCATTCAAATGATTTAAATATAGGTTTTTATTATATTATTTTGGATGGGGGTATTACGGTAATTTGGGGGGCTTTGACTTGGATTTTTTTCACACCATTTCCTCACACTCTCTCCCATCTTCCCTTGGCCGAATCATTCCCTGCTGCAGCCCCTCATTTTATCCCCAAATTCTTTTGCTTTAAATTCCATCAAAATTATACAAAAATCCACAAATTTCTTTACAAATTCAATACAAAACCCTATTCTACCTCTTCTCTAACCCAAATTGGTTTAAAACATGGAGAAAGGAGGTGTTTTTGGAAGCAAATCTTCATGCTAGATCTCTATATATTGAGGTATAATCTTTACCCAACTAACACTTATGGTTAATTCCTTTAATTAAATTGTTTTAGTGTTAAATTTTAGTGCTAATTTCATTCTAGGTTTTTAAAAAAGAGGGTTTGGTTTTGAATTAGGGTTTTAAGCATCACAACTAGATTAGCTATGTATAGTTGTTATCTAGTTTGTTTAGTTTGGATATTTACTTGTGATTTTGATCTTTAGATCGCAAATCTAAGATGCTTGCACCGAAATTGGAATTTTATGCTTACTAGTTTTTTTTAAATATTATGAAAAAATTGAGAATTAAAATATGGTAAGGGTTTCATCACATCATTGAAATTATAATGGGTAGTTTAATACCTTAGCTTGTGCAAAACCTAGCCTACTTGTTGAATTATGTATTGTTGCTTTAAAATGGTTGAAATTGGAAAAATTGCAAACTAGTTTTTGGTTTAATATAATTTGGCAAGATTAAAAATCTAGTAAATGCTTATGTGGCCTAATTAAGATAATTAGTGAGTATTGTGAACTCTAGTTTGCTAAAACATCAAGACTTGTAGTAAAACGGTTAACGACCCCCTTTACTAGAATTTTTGGAAATAAACCGATTTAATCAATTTATTGATTTTGATGATTTCACCCTATTTCATATGTATGTTTAGTGTTTGTGAATGTGGAAATGGGTGTGTTTGGGTTTTTCTCGATGGTTTGACGTTTGTAGATCGACATCGAGGGTTGCTTTAGCTATTCTTGCATGCGTAGCCGATAGGTTTTGACCTCTGCGTGATACGCGTGCCGAATTGGTTTTCATATACCGTATCGATTTCGGATTTGGTTTTTATGTGATACGATACATGGTGATATGTAGGTACTCCCATGTGGACTTCGAGACGACAAGCAACCGCGTGGCGACGTCGGCACCGGCGAGCGAGGACCAGGTGAGTAGATTTATATCTACGGGGAGAAGTCGGGTGGATGGCGTATAGCACCCCCGCAGTTCGTGGTGATGTATACGAATACGTATACACACATTTATTGATTATATTTTGTTTTGAGTTTATTGATGATAAATATGGATGGTTTAGTATCGCGAAACCCTAGAGTAGTGGTCGCACCACACATGCACACAACCACCCATACTTGCATACTTTACTTTCCTGTGCATAGATTGGGATGTGTATATATGTATATATGCGTGGGTATGGGACTATGCATATGTACATTCATATACGCATGCATGGATAGTGAGGATAGTACTTGGGATTTATGATGAGTCGATGAGATTTGATTTGAGGCCGTGAGATCGGTGATATAGCAGGGTTCGTATTTGAGATACGACATGACGTTGTAGCGGGTCCTTGACGTAGTGTTTCACACACGTGCATGCATACTTAGGCGGTATCAGTATTGTACTAGACGTAAATCAGTACCCCGATCATGATATTTGATAAAGAGGATACCAGGTGAATAGTATGATGAATGTGATATTGACCCGTACCCAGATTTGGGGATGCCGTACGACGGATTTACGTACGAGCTATATTTTGATGATTGATCCGCACTCTTGACTTGGGATGTCTGATTATAGATATGGTATCGGATATGATATTATTGAGGCGGGATCACCGACTAATATATATACAGATATATATATGTATCGACTCGGATGTTAGGCGGTTTCCTTACCTGTAGTCCAGCTTGTTAGCTTAGCCCTTTAGTTTAGTTTAGTTGTTAGATTAGATTCGATTCTTACCTATTTCAAAAACTAACGAATCATGGGTATTTTAAAAGACAGCCCAAGGGATCCTACGGATATTTCAAAAGACGTATCTTTTCATAAAAACACCGTAGCCCCTATTTCCAAAACCCCATGATTCGTGTTATTTCAAAAGGCACCATTTGTAGGACTTATATTAGATTAATGCAGATTAGTTATAGTTGCGTCTAGTATTCAGCTTCGGCTCATTTTTGTGGTTCGCTTCGCATCGCATGCTTATATTATATTTCATACTCCATTGTTGATATCATATTGTTAGGACACCAACACCATTACCGATGATGCGTATGTACCACGTACACTTACTTGCCGGCTCACACACATCTTCATCGGTAATTGCCATGTCACGTACACCTTAGAAAATATTATTGCTTGACATAGCGTACTTGCCTTATATGTTAGTTTAGACATTGTAGTTATTACCTGCTACTTCATGCATACTGTTATTCATTGTTATGCCGCATTCATGGATTCTCATGCATATATTCACTATTTTACGTGTTATTGAGGTTTTGGATTCGGATTTCCATGAGATTTTCTGGATTTGGAGGAAAACCGCAAAAACATAAATAAACCTTTTCTCTCTTTTAAAATAAAAAGTGCGGTTTTTCCCATGATGTATGAGTCGTCCACCATGAGTTTGCTGATGGATTTCGAGACCCGATTCGAGGAGACGGATGAACCGTTTCGGGTACATGGTGGACCCGGTAAGGTACCCTGGAGCAAGAAGCGTGTGATGATTACGATGTGAGCCTGGCAGGGGAGCACTACCTACCGGTGATTTTACCCGACGCGTCGGATATCCGGAGGATACCGTCGTGGTCTTGAGATGGATGGTAGGGGCCGGTCTGGACTGACGGCTGTAAGTGCAAGGCGGCGCCCCGGCCGTCAATCCGACGCCGGAATGCGGAAGCGGTGATAAACTTTAATTTTGCGGACTTAGCAAACCGGCACCACCGCGCACTAAACCCCGGATCGTGCCATTAAACTAGATCTAGCAAAGTACAAGAAGGGGAAGAGATATACCGAATGATCCGAGTCCTTCGGTCTTCGTCTCCACTCCGATCTCCCGCGGACGCTTCGTCCTTCATCTCCTCGTTGTCGCCTCTTCGCCGGAAGGGCACCACATCGCCTGCATCTTTTACGGGCTCCCACCTCAATACCGAGGCAACTCGGGCGCGAAGTAGGCTAGCCGACGCGTCCAAGATTTGCTGTAGGAAGTGTAGTGTAGAGGCTATGTCTCATTTGGGTTCGTTGCCATTTGAAGATGACGGAGGAAACACGATAAGAAAAATGGTGCTTGCATTTTTCTTAACATGAAATGAGATCAAGAAATAAAACTCTCAAGAATGAAAACTCTCATCTTTTTCTTTTTCTCAACCATGAAAAAAACTCATCATCTTTAGAAAATGGTGGAGGAAAGAATATGAAGCATGAAGGGAGGTGATGGTAGGAGCACAAGTGGTGACCATATCCAAAACATCATCATAACCAAAACTCAAATCAACTTCAAATCCTTTCTTATCAACAAAAAGCAAGTGATGAGAATGGTATCAAAAAGATGCTTTCATAATAAATACATTTGCAAGAAAAACCTCCACAATGTGTTATTTGCAAACTTGCAAATAACCCCCTCCATCGGAAAAGTCCGGCCGGGAAAGAACAAAGGAAAACCGGCCGGAACGGAATGCAAACTGGCAACTCCAGAAAACTGGTCCCGTAATAAATTACAGGAAAACCCCGAAACTGTGCATACACACCCGCATCTTTATTCCGTCCGGATACAAAATGCAATGAGACAAAATCTACACTGTACTATACTAGGATCCGGCTTAAACCAAAGCCGGCTAGTAATATCCGTCCGATCCTGATCCGTACAATACCGCACGTATCTGATCGAACCCTTCCATATAACCATACGGCCACTAGTACAAACCGTCCGATCCTGATCCGTGCAATACTGCACGTATCTGATCGGACCCTGCCATATCTCCATACGGCCTCTACAGCGTTTCGCCCGAAAGCTTGAGTAACTGAAAGTGTGGTGGACTCTAAAGACTCGTCAATACTATGGCTGTGGATTTAACCACTAGCACGTCAGAGGTATAAGCCAATACGTGACGGGCCACCAGCTATTGACTAAAAGGGACATCGATGAGTGAACTCATCCTGACACCCTACTGAGCCTGTCAGTGACAATATCCGTACAGTCCGGTCCGTTCGTCTATGAGCATCGCATGTCGGGCCTAGGGGGTTGGTAAAAGTCAGACCCCCAAAAGCGGTACAAGTCGTGTCGGAGTGTAGCCCAGAACACCCTGAGATACTACTGGAATACCTACCAGTAAATCTCCTGCCTTGGCCAAGGACTTCGTGTAATGGCTCTCCTAGACACAGCGCGACCTCACCCCCAATACCGGGAGAGACGAACCCCTGAAGATCCGCTCACTGCCTCCATGTGGCTCGGGACTGTACCCAACTAAAACCTGTTTGCACGACTCCTTTGAGCCGTGGTACGGTAGTAATCAAAGCACAGTGGGAACTCACACGAGACAAATGACGATCCCCAGGTCGATGAACTAACATGTACACATGTCACCAGGGAACTGCTATCTGACGTCAGGTATAAGACCAACTAGCATGTTCCCGGCGAGTCCTTTCTGGTGTACTCATAACCCAATGAGCACCTGTATACATCTTAGGTGAACCAACTGACACCAGTGGCTTGTGAGACCGGCCACCGCCCCTCGTCGGGGTCTCGACTGTATACACTAGTCTACTCTGGAGTATCGATGCCCTGTCTCGAAACTCCCACGACTAGGGACCTTTTAAGGATGTGCTTATAGACTACCAGCTCCCACGTATATGATCGCCCTCATACTGCCGGTAGTCAAGCAAGAATCCTAGGGGCTCTATCAACGTGCAATAGTGACCTGTCATGTCACCTAAAGCAGTACACGATGATAAAGGTAAACCAGATAGCATACTATCATCTCGAGTAAGATTGTCCTACCGGGATAGGTCCTCCCTCAATCATTGCAATCACGTGCCTGTGATCCAATAATTGACTCTGAGGGTACTATCTCCAACAATCTCCCACTTGCACTCAAGGCTAATTATTGCGATGTCGCATACTCACAGCCCGTGTGATACCGAACACCCAACTCCTCTACTAATCAGTCTCACAAAGCTCGTTTGCGAAACTATTGCGTTCGAGGAATAGCCTCAGTGAGTGGATCCGCTTTGATGTTTCTTTCTATGTCTCTCTATATCTCATGTTCGCAGAGAAAACTATCTCCCGAAATGAGCAATACCTGTCCTAGAATTCTGGATGTCTGATGGGACCGAGCTCATAAATGAACTCCAAATCCAAACTTCTTAGACTGTATCGTCAACTGAACTTAATCAGTATCCTGCGCCATGCCACCCTCAGTATTGCCTTGGACCACCTGTCCAAAATACTGCCCCTCGTTAGAGGGAAAAACTATAACTCTGACAACCTCCCTGTCGTCCATGTCACCTTGGAAGCCTGGAATGATAAGTGTCTCCCAAATGAGGCTGTCGTTATCATATCCCTAGAACATCCACTTATGTTCTAAAACTGCCTCCGACTGTTTCTCCAGGATTGGATCAATATCAACTTATTGCATCTAGTGCAAGAACAACATCTGGTGTGGTACTTGACATCTCATGATTGACTCAATTTCCTGAGCAAGTGATCTGCCAATCATGCACATCCCTCTCCCCTTTAGTCTGTAAGACACCTTTAGAGAGGGTGACTCCATCACCTGCAGGTATACTACCGTGCCAGGAGTCGTCCATTCTAAATACTCTTAGAATGCTGTCTAAGTACCCAGATTGGGAAACCACCCAAATCTAGATCTAAGACTATAGATCTAGTAACCAGTATGTCTGATAAAATGTCCAAATCCCATATGGAGAAAATACTGTGTGACGACCAAAGTATAACCGATCGTAGTATAGGAATATCACTTCCTACTACCTTCTCAACAGATCCATCCCCTTTTCTGATGACGTCAAACCTATGACTGTCACATCAGAAATAGATGATCTATCTCTGCTACATCTGCTTTAGTCTATAAATAGACATAAGCCTGATGTCCACCAATGCTTCCGCTGCTCCCACTGACTACGACAACCCTCTGGCAGAGTCATATAGACGTACACTTCTGAAGCTAGTTCAGAACGACGCTATACTCATCCTCCTGCCGGGTCTCGCAGCCTGGAACAACAACAATGGCAAGTGTGGGTAAACAAGAACTTCCATGTCACCGTCCTTGAGGCTACCGGAGTACCTCTCGGGTGCCTGAAGTTACCGACCTTATCTGCGGAGTGGCCAATGGAATGTCAAATCAGATTGAATCTTTAGGTTCCTTATCAAATCTTCTGTAATCGTTTGCGGTTCTGGAATCACTTCCAGTTCTACCATACTCCCACTTCTGTTTTTGAAAAAATCCATTTTTAATAAAACCGTGGCGAGTCTAGAACAATATTTCTATTGATCTGCCAGATGGTAGAAAGTCAACCCTCGTCATAGCCTGGGTCAACCCACAAACAGCCATTACAGAAACGTGCCTTGAGTTATCCAGAGTCTGGTTTTAATCATAAGCCGGACAACTCCCCGTACCTTAACAATGTTAAGATATGAACTGTACTATATCCAATATAGAACCAGAGGCACTGATTTAATTTAACCAGATTCAAATCATGCAGCTGTCTCCAGTGCATGTTAACTAAATGGAAGAAGGCCGATCAGCGTTACTCAACTTAGGAATGCTTCCAATTATGAATAACCTGAAAGAGAAGCAATTTCTCTTTATCATTACTATCAACTGAATACCATACACAAGTATCTACATCTTCGATCACTTTGAAGAATCCCGATACGTGCTACACCTGGTTCTCTACTCTATTCAAATACCTATAACTCCTCAAAACTTAGACCATGTGTTTCTACGAAACACATGTCTAAGAACTAGAGAAGTTAAAAGTAAACAGAATATAGTATGAGGACCAACCCCTCTGTCCTAATGGACACTGGACAACATACAAAACTCTGTATAAGTCCGCTGAGTCTAACAACTCTTTCACTGTGCGTCGTAGGTTGAAAACTGTACTTATGGTTAAGAAGAATTACACCGCTGTTTAATGCTCCTTACCTAACCATCCACTGATATAGGTAAATGTCATCGACATAATATCAAAAGGTATATCTCACTCTATGAAAATAGACGTACAGATATATCAATCTGAAATTGGTGCACAACAGCGGATATTCAAAACCAAATATTTGCCGACCGGCAAACAGCCCAGACGATCTCCTCAAATATCATCGATTACAACGAATCCTGATATAATGAGGATGATCACCCTATTCCCAATAACTTACTCCCACTCATCATCTGTAAAACCATACAGATGTGAGAATCATACCTGGTAAATACATACCCTGGAGTAAGTGTCCAATCAGGAAATCAGTTTTCCTTTAACAGTACACAGTTGAACTGAAACATTAAAATGTTTCGATGAGGTATCCTGGTATTCCTAGTAATGCCTCTACCATTATCCAGATTCACAACTATAACCGTATAATTCTTTGCCACCTCTCCAAATCCCTTCATATGTCTTTAGTCATTACCTTCTGCACACCCCTTTAGGCCAAATGGTTTTCTTCCTTCCCTACCGTTCGGCACCAGCCTATGGTTTGGAAGAAGACTATCCAATAAGCATAATGGGTGTACTGTCCTAATCCTAGGAACACTCGCAATGCGAGAGAAGGTGAGGATAAAAGACAACCGAATGAACTTAATTCCTATTTCTCTTGAACCATAATCCATCCCCGAACTGGAACAAGTTCCTTTCGAGTTCGTATATAACCATACGATGGAGTATCCAATAAACTGTGGATCTTCGTAGTGATACGGAGTGTTCTGGAGAAATACAAAGGTGATTTAAGATTGGCGAAGGAATACTTGGTTTGGTCGTGAATATCTGTTGCAATTTACTTTGCCCTCTTACTAATCCCTTGCTTTGTCTTAACTCAATACCTTCTGTACACCATCGTTAGGCTAATTGGTTTTCTTCATTCCCTACCGGTTGGCACCAGCCTAAGGTTTGGAAGAAGACTATCCAATTTGCGTAATAGGTGTACTACTCCTAAACCAAGGAGTACTCGCAACCTGAGAGAAGGTAAAAGGAAGAGACAACTGAATAGTCCTATCCGTTTTCTCCAGAACCGGAAACCATCCTCGAATAAATCCCTTCGAGTTCGTATCTAACCATACGATGGTTTTGTCCAATGGAAGTGGACGTTCGTAGTAATACGGGGTGTCCTGGAGAAAAAGGGTAAAAGTAGGAGTGGCAATGAGGTTCGCAACTCTGACAATCCAAAAGCTAGTGTTAAGAAGGTTCGGTCAACGTGGTCACTGAGTCAAAGTCTTAGGGTCGGGTCAATGGTCGCTGCCAAAGAGAGAGAGAAAAGAAACACTCAGCGTGCACTCTATCCTAGATCAGAATGGTTACCAATTTATCTAATCTGGAAACCTCCCACTGTACCTCAAATTCTCCTCCAAACCTGAAAGAAGAATTAGTCGGGGTCACCCGAGGAGTAAACTAACTCATCAGTGGGAATCGGGATCCAACTCTCATCGCATGACAACGTGACGGAATCCGCTCACGTTATCACACTCCAGATGGTATGCGCATATCTGGCAAGTTTCAGTACTTTTGAAACTCCGGATGTGATTTTTACCATGCTCTTATGACCTTGACTTTGGCCAACATATCATAAGTCACATGTCAAGTTCTACCCGTCATTCTCCAGGTTAATTTGAACCCACCCGTACATACCCTTGACTTTGGCCAAAATGGCAGTATGACTGTCCCAAACCAACGCATCTATCTATGCTGCATATGAATACCCCAATAGCTACCAAACACTGTGCCTTAACTTTGGCCAACATACACAGCTTGAATACTATTGACCATTCATATGAAATGACGGAGGGCTACGAATGGTTTCTGGCGAAAACCTTTAACGTAATGAACTTGATATCGTTGAAGGAACGGATAGCTTTTTAGAAAATATAGTAACAAAAACCTTCGCTAAAGAGGTCACTCCCGGTGAAGGGATCTCGGCTCTTTCCCCGTAGAATAGGGTGCAGGATATTCCAAATGAATACCACGATGCAAAGCAAAAGTAATCGGCTATAGTGAAGTCATTACCCTGACGCAAACTGTTTGTCCAAGGGGTCACTCCCGGTGAAGGGATCTCGGCCCTTGCCTCGTCGACTGAGGAGCAGGATATTCCAAATGAATACCACGATGCAAAACAAAAGTGAACGTCCTTGCAATAACAGCTTTTAGAAAAGTGTTCCAACAACATCAGAATAAGTTTGTTTAACTTGCATTGATCCGAATCAACGCAGTCCCATCAATTGATCACACCAATAAAGAACGAAAATATACTGATGTGCGTATATGTCATCCGCATTCGCCACTGGGTCCCGTCATCACCCGTTAGGTTAGCTAACTAACGACATAGCGGGGACTGGACTAGCGCGGATGTAAAACATATACAACATCTACTAATATATATACCAATATATTATATTCGCTCAAGGCGTGATAAGAAATGCAACATCACAGAAATGTACAGCATCACAGAACAATACAGATATCTGGGATCCCCGGGTTTCACAGAGCCACTACTGAAACCCGACGTTCCCCTGGTCGTGTGGATAGCCTGTGCAATGAAATCCTAGACCCCTACGGGCGCGGCAAGTTACCCGCCAAAACCTGAAGCGAGGCAGCCCCCTTCAGCGCCGCGAATGGACCACCCAGCACTTCACGGAATCCGGTAACTTGGGCACCCCTCCTAGGTCAACCTGTACCCCCTACGAGTGCGGCGAATAGCCCGCCAATCCTAGAGTGAAGCCCCCTCCGTCTCAATGCCATGAGATGCGGGCTTGTTGCCCTCTAGAACCCGGCCATCCGTGCACCCCTCCGCGGGGTAATCCTAGTACAGAAAGTAAAATATACATACAACGGGTACATCGACCGCAACCAGGTCGTGCCCCAAAAGAATAATACAATCAGGCAGTGACGGCAGTCCACATGTCGGACGCTCGCCCCGCAATATCAAATGTACATAATACAACAACACTGTACTAGCATTGCATCCAGGCTATCCCCCACGACCGATCCGCAACATCACAGCAAAAACACAAAACATCAACGTGAAAGTCACGTTCGCAAATCCGTCTAACCGGGCTATAGCAGTTAGACCGGATTTACCGATCGAGTGACATTCACGGTCGCAGATATAATGTAAATACTGTGAAAAATGTGTTTAAAATATCCGATCGATCAAAAATTAACAAATGGGCCCCAAAGCAATACTGTAGCACTCACAGAAATTCTGGGCCCAAATTTAATATTCCAAAAACCCCAAAACCAGCCCAAAAGCCCACTGGAAAAATATGATGCAGTGAGGACACCAATGTGCGGCGGAACCGCGGCCCAAGTGGGGGTTTGGCCGCGGTTCCGCGCTCCAATTGTCGACTCACTGTGTCGAACTTTTCCAGTATTCTTAGAATTTCTTGTACATCAGTTTTCTGCAACCTGAAAAATTTTTGGAGCAAGGAAAAATTCAACAGAAAACTGATGTGAGGAAAAATGTAGATTTTGGAATTTTGGTCGATCGGAAATGCAAAACACATTAAACCAAGCTAGAAGAAGTTAATGGCGAGGCTCTGATACCACTGTAAGTGCAAGGCGGCGCCCCGGCCGTCAATCCGATGCTGGAATGCGGAAGCGGTGATAAACTTTAATTTTGCGGACATAGCAAACCGGCACCACCGCGCACTAAACCCCGGATCGTGCCATTAAACTAGATCTAGCAAAGTACAAGAAGGGGAAGAGATATACCGAATGATCCGAGTCCTTCGGTCTTCGTCTCCACTCCGATCTCCCGCGGACGCTTCGTCCTTCATCTCCTCGTTGTCGCCTCTTCGCCGGAAGGGCACCACATCGCCTGCATCTTTTACGGGCTCCCACCTCAATACCGAGGCAACTCGGGCGCGAAGTAGGCTAGCCGACGCGTCCAAGATTTGCTGTAGGAAGTGTAGTGTAGAGGCTATGTCTCATTTGGGTTCGTTGCCATTTGAAGATGATGGAGGAAACACGATAAGAAAAATGGTGCTTGCATTTTTCTTAACATGAAATGAGATCAAGAAATGAAACTCTCAAGAATGAAAACTCTCATCTTTTTCTTTTTCTCAACCATGAAAAAAACTCATCATCTTTAGAAAATGGTGGAGGAAAGAATATGAAGCATGAAGGGAGGTGATGGTAGGAGCACAAGTGGTGACCACATCCAAAACATCATCATAACCAAAACTCAAATCAACTTCAAATCCTTTCTTATCAACAAAAAGCAAGTGATGAGAATGATATCAAAAAGATGCTTTCATAATAAATACATTTGCAAGAAAAACCTCCACAATGTGTTATTTGCAAACTTGCAAATAACCCCTTCCATCGGAAAAGTCCGGCCGGGAAAGAACAAAGGAAAACCGGCCGGAACGGAATGCAAACTGGCAACTCCAGAAAACTGGTCCCGTAATAAATTACAGGAAAACCCCGAAACTGTGCATACACACTCGCATCTGTATTCCGTCCGGATACAAAATGCAATGAGACAAAATCTACACTGTACTATACTAGGATCCGGTTTAAACCATAGCCGGCTAGTAATATCCGTCCGATCCTGATCCGTACAATACCGCACGTATCTGATCGAACCCTGCCATATAACCATACGGCCACTAGTACAAACCGTCCGATCCTGATCCGTGCAATACCGCACGTATCTGATCGGACCCTGCCATATCTCCATACGGCCTCTACAGCGTTTCGCCCGAAAGCTTGAGTAACTGAAAGTGTGGTGGACTCTAAAGACTCGTCAATACTATGGCTGTGGATTTAACCACTAGCACGTCAGAGGTATAAGCCAATACGTGACGGGCCACCAGCTATTGACTAAAAGGGACGTCGATGAGTGAACTCATCCTGACACCCTACTGAGCCTGTCAGTGATAATATCCGTACAGTCCGGTCCGTTCGTCTATGAGCATCGCATGTCGGGCCTAGGGGGGTTGGTAAAAGTCAGACCCCCAAAAGCGGTACAAGTCGTGTCGGAGTGTAGCCCAGAACACCCTGAGATACTACTGGAATACCTACCAGTAAATCTCCTGCCTTGGCCAAGGACTTCGTGTAATGGCTCTCCTAGACACAGCGCGACCTCACCCCCAATACCGGGAGAGACGAACCCCTGAAGATCCGCTCACTGCCTCCATGTGGCTCGGGACTGTACCCAACTAAAACCTGTTTGCACGACTCCTTTGAGCCGTGGTAGGGTAGTAATCAAAGCACAGTGGGAACTCACACGAGACAAATGACGATCCCCAGGTCGATGAACTAACATGTACACATGTCATCAGGGAACTCCTATCTGACGTCAGGTATAAGACCAACTAGCATGTTCCCGGCGAGTCCTTTCTGGTGTACTCATAACCCAATGAGCACCTGTATACATCTTAGGTGAACCAACTGACACCAGTGGCTTGTGAGACCGGCCACCGCCCCTCGTCGGGGTCTCGACTGTATACACTAGTCTACTCTGGAGTATCGATGCCCTGTCTCGAAACTCCCACGACTAGGGACCTTTTAAGGATGTGCTTATAGACTACCAGCTCCCACGTATATGATCGCCCTCATACTGCCGGTAGTCAAGCAAGAATCCTAGGGGCTCTATCAACGTGCAATAGTGACCTGTCATGTCACCTAAAGCAGTACACGATGATAAAGGTAAACCAGATAGCATACTATCATCTCGAGTAAGATTGTCCTACCGGGATAGGTCCTCCCTCAATCATTGCAATCACGTGCCTGTGATCCAATAATTGACTCTGAGGGCACTATCTCCAACAACGGCGACCTAGATATTGTGATTGAGACATTGAGATTTTGAGATATTGAGGTACAGAGACTGTGATACAGAGATATCGAGATATTGGGATTATGTTTTGTGCCGATGCTAGGCACTGTTTTATGCTGATTTCATTATGATACCTCATTTTAAAAATACAAAGGAAATCTCACTAAATTATGAAAACAGTTCTTCATTTACATGTATTCTGTTTTCATGCATTCATACCTCATTCATATGATATATTGCTACCTGAGGCACTGACACGGGCACATGAGATTACACTCGGGTTAGATATTTACCCTAGTCATTGTTATAGGCGGCATGTTATACATATATTTGAGGATTATATATATTGATAGTTTGACCTAGGATTGCGTTATTTATGCGATTTCTTTTCGTTGATGTTTTTCTATTCACGAGTTGGCAACTCACCCCCGTTGTGCCCCAGTTTCTCACAGGTTTGCCGTACAGGTTTCATTACGGCTTTGCGGGCATAGTTTCCTTCGGGTGATTTGCTAGTAGGTGGGTTTACTTGTATCGTATCCCCATTATATATCTTGTATATCATTATTCTGTTGTATCTAGTGGTTCCATCAACCAAACATGTATTTATTTTTGAGATAGAGACCAGTGATGTTATTCTTTCGACTTTAGAGTCGCGCGTTATATTTCTGTGGATTTCTTGTGGTTTTTGAGTTTCCTTTTGAGTTTTTGATCCTCGCCGTTGGCGTTGTATATTATATTGCTTGTGTGGTTGTGACCGTCGATTGACGAAGAGCTAGCTCTCGCTTGGGGATGCCTTTTTATTGATTTCGTATACTATTCATGTTGTATCCCGTTTGGGGGCCAGTATTTACAAAGGAGACTCTGCCAAAATTTTCAGTAAATTTTGATGTTCTTAAAAACCGCATAATTCGGCTTATGCTATTAAAACTACTTGTTTTAAATTGGTTTTCCTTCACTCTACTTCTTTTCTTGGTTTGGATTTCTGGGTTTTCGGTTTAGTTAGATTACGTATGCCTCGAGACGTTTCGTAGTTTAAGTGCCGGTCATGTTCCGTACTTTCGGGACGTGACACTCCGCCATCTTCTAGCGTGACTCATGTTGGCCGAACACGGAAGATGGTCATGGTCACCCGAGGGCGGTCTTCAAAGGGGCCATCACTTCCTAAAGCCAAGAAGCCATCTCGCCGCTCTGACTCGAAGAAACAGGGGTCTACTTTGTTAGATGATATTTTAGGCACGAGTGAAGAGCGCGCTAGGAAGAGGCCACCCCCAGCAAAGAAAACCTAAACGAATGCTCCTAAATCTTCAGGTAGATCCATACCTTCAACGCTGCCAGAGCCCTCCAATACTGCCAGTCGTGAGTATTCGTCAGCGCATAACTTTTAGGGGTATTATACCTAATGAGTATGTTCATCTGACTAATTTTTTTATTTAAAACCTGTAGATCGTGAGAGGCCAACACGAGCCGGTGCCCGAGCTCGAGTTAGGTAAGCTGAGGAGGCGGCTAGCGAAGGCTATGTTTATGACAAGCCTATCATTTTGTCTCCGGTGAGAGTAGAACAGACTGTAGGGGATGTAATAACGGGTGGTACCTGTGCAGGAGCCACCACTAAGAAGACAGATAAGGGCAAAGGCATGGCCCCCGTGAAGTCCAAAAAGAAGAAGACTTATGTCCCCACCCCATCGGAGAGACCTGTGGCCGTGCCGCCATCAGCTTCGTCAGAACGACTGTCTCTTGGCTATCAAGGCTCTCATCTGCCTTCACGATCTGAGAAGCCTGAGACGGATCCTGCTCTACATGCAGCTATTCTTTTGTCCCGAGCCGAAATGAGGACGAAAAAGAGGGTAGATAGGCCTACATTGGCCCAGAATGAGTAAGAGACCAGGATGTCACTGAGGCCATTGCGCATTCTAAGGTGACGCTTGATAAGGAGCTGGGGTGCCTGTGGGAGCGCTAATTTTGGGCAAGGATACTGGACAAGGTCCTAGTGCGACCGCGGCTGAGGCGAACTCGAGCCGTCCGGGTCCGAGCGGTCTTAAGACTAATGCTAGCGCAGATGTTGGCGCTCATGCTGACGGAGCGGGCTTGAGTGGTGCTAATACCACTACTCCCAGTGCACATGTCGACAAGCCAGGCTCCAGTGGCGTTGGTACAAGTTCATCGGTGCCAGAGTCCCACTACAGGGAAGCCCTTGGGTGATGTTTCTTCGCTCCCCACAAGTACTTCTACTGCCGGGGCTGGTGGTGACATAGGGTCAGTTCCATCTGACCTAGTGGTTGTAGCTTCCTCGTCGGCTATGGTTACGTGGGAGTCAACCAAGGAGATCCCTGAAGCTGAGGTGCTGTGTGGATGAGCTACTAATGCTATGGAGACTGATGCCGAGGGTGGGTAAGTCTTGACTACTCTCCCTCTCAAGGTCATCCGGCCACTTGTGCCGATTCAACCAGAAGGTACGAACTGCTCTGAAATTATACTCTTTAGTCAAAATTTATATTTGTTGACAGGCACTTTTTATTTTTTATTTCAGTCATCCTCCCAGTAGACCTGATAGGCGAGGCTAACAAGGGGGTGGAAGCTGATGTAGATCAACAGATGATGTTTCTTCGTAACCCCGGAGATCCCGGTTATGCTCAGTTTATCCCGCGGGAGAGCCATCAGGGCATATTAGTGGCATTTACGTGGGTATAAATGCCTTCCTGCATCGGGCAAATCCGCCGAGCCCCGAAGAGTTCATGGCGTATATCAGCCCCAACATCACAACTCTGGATAACCTGGGAATTGACATGGCTCCTCTTCGGGTCCAGAAAAAAGCGGCCACGATGGATCTCTGCTAGTTGCGCTAGGCTACTACTCTATGCGAACCTACTACCACTGAGGAAGCTGCTCTTGCTGCTTTAGATGCTAAGAGGAAGGCTGCTTGGGACGCAAAAGAGGAGAATTTTAAAGCGCTCCCGCACGTAACCGAGAATCAAACTCTCGCATGGCATATTGTTCAGCAGCGGCAGGAGCTCGTTGACCGGATAAACGCTTAGCTTGAGGAGACGCAGGCGAAACTTGTTGAGTCCCAAACGACCGTGGAGATGCTTACGGACTCGAAGTTGAGCCTTAAAAAGAAAGGGGTCATGCTTCAACAAGAGCTCACCGAGGTAGATATGGAGCATGGTCGCCTGGCGCAGAGGGTGTCTTCTCGTCAGTGGGCCCTTGCTTTCTTGACTGTGGCTCAGAAAGAGCACATGCAGACCTTCCAAGAGCCAGCCAAATATCGTTTCCAGATGGTCTAATGTATGACGGGGTTTTGATATCATTTTTTTCCTTTTTTATAATCAACTTAGTTTTTTGGTTAGACATGGAAATAAAATTTTGTTTTATCTCTCATATCAGTCTTATTCCTGTTTGCAATCTTTATGAATGAATGCTTGAGCTGAAAAATATTTAGTTTACGATCTTTTCGGAAATAAATATCAGTCAAGCGTTAGTTTAAAGTCGTTTCGGACATGGATATTATTTTAAAGTCATCTCGGACATAAATATTAGTTTAATGTTATCTCGGACATAAATACTTGTTTAAAGTATTTTCGGACATAGAATTAGGCTTGGTCACTTAACATTTTGAATTGCGCCTTTGTAGCATTCGTATTTTAAGATTAATACATGAGTATGAGCATTCTGAATGTTATATGTTATCGCGAGACCTGGAGGACGACTCCGGACAAGCATTTTTATGGTATACTTGGGCTCATCCGCGGTACCACTCCTTTGTAGCTTATCCGCGATAAATTTTAAGTTGCTACGGGTCTGAACGATGTTCTTTTGGTGAGTGTCCTGAGGATATTTCACAGGTATTTTCGGGCATTTCCGTTTAGATCCATAGCATGGATAACATTGCGGGACCATTAAGATAAGACTTGGTAAGTTAGCGCAGCGGAAATTAGCCGGATGTTGGTGTGTTGTGCTCGCACCGCAGAAACAGCGGCCAAGACGAAGGAGAAAACAATGATTTTTAGCAAGCACAATGTTGGATATAGTGCCCTCAAGTCAATTATTGTGATCGCAGGCACCCGATTGTGATGATTGAGGGTGGACCTATACGGGTAGAACAGTTTTACTCAAAATGATAGTCTACTATCTGGTTTGTCTTTATCATCATGTACATGCATTATATGGTATTACATATCACTATTGCATGTTGATAGAGCCCATAGGATTCTTTTTTGCCTACCAGCATTATGATGGCGATCATACATGTGGGGGCTGGGTAGTCCATAAGCACATCCTTAAATGTCTATTGTCATGGGAGTATCAAGACTAGGCATCGATATTCTGGAGTAGACTGGTGTATACGTTTCTAGACCGCGACGAGGGGCGATGGTTGATCCCACAGCCATTGGTCTTTCGCACCTAAGATCGTATACAAGTACTCACTGGGGGTGAGTACACTGAACGGACTCGCCGGGAACATGCTAGATGATATTATACCTATTGTCAGATAGCAGTTCTCAGGTGATATGAGTACAGGTTGGTCCTTCGACCTGAGATCGTCATTTGTCTCGTGTGAGTTCCCACTGTACTTTGATTACTACCCTACCACGGCTCAAAAGAGTCGTGCAAATAGGTTTTGGTTGGGTACTGTCACGACCCGAAAGTACGGAACGTGACCGGCACTTAGATTACGAAACGTCTAGAGGCGCAACGTAACCTAAGTAAACCGAAGCCCAGAAATCTAAACCACAAAAGAAGAAGAAGAAGAAGAAAACATGTAGAATACAAGTTTAAAAGCAACATCAAATTTTTCCAAAAATTTCGGCAGAGTCTCCTCTGTAAAAACTGGCCCCCAAACGGGCTACAACAGGTATAATATGCATAAACAATAAAAAGCATCCCCAAACGGGAGCTAGCTCAACGCCAACAGGCGGAAACAACCACAACAAGCACAATAATATACAACGCTAAAGGGCGTGGCTCAAAACTCAAAAGAAAACAAATCCACCAAATCAGAATAATACATGCGCGACTCTAAGGTCGAAATAAAAGACTGGTCCAATAAACTTATCAATTAATACAAGTATGGTTGATGGAGCTTTCTAGATACAAATGAAATAATACAGATACAATGGTGGTTCAGATACAAGTGAACCAACCTACCGTGCAAATCACCCGGAAGGAAATCATGTGCCAGCAATCTGCCAAGGAAACCTGTACATCGAACCTGTAATAAAATTTGGCACAACGGGGGTGAGTTGCCAACTCGTGAGTAGAAGACATCTACGAAAAGAAATCGAATGCACGACGCTATCCTAGGTCATAGTAATACACCACTAAGTCCCAATCACCTAGTAATAGCAGGGTAATACTACGTGTAAAAGCAAATACTCCGTGCTCGTGTCAGTGCCTCATATAGTACTATGTCATATGAATGGATATGCATGCACCATGAATGTAAAATAACCAAATCCTGAAATCCAGATATGTCTGTATAAGAAATCTTTTAGCTGTTATCACAGTAAAATGTGTATAAGAATCTGAAATCTCAACAATGAAATCCATAGAAATCCGTGTCAAGCATCGACACAAACATGTAAATCTCAAGTCTCATAGTCTCAATATCTCGGGCTCCGTCAGTCCGGATCGGCCCATATCATCAAATCTCACGATAACGGTCGGTATCCTCTGGATATCCGCCGCGCCAGACATCACCGGTAGGTAGCCTTCCCCTGCCAGGCTCATCGTCTACAACTCGATCTTCTTGCCCCGGGGTACCATACCGGGCCCACCATGTACCCGAGACGGTTCATCCACTCCTCGAATCGGGTCTCGAAATCCATCAGAAAACACGAAATCTCATGGTGGACGACACATACATCACGAGAAAACTGCATCTTATTTTTAAAAAGAGAGGAGGAGAGAGAAAGAAGTTTTTATATATATTCTTGCGGTTTTCCTCAAAAATCCAGAAATCTCACAGAAATCCAAATCTCAAAACCATGAGTAGTATATGATAAATGTCGGCATATGCTCATAATACTGTGCGATAACATGAAAATATGAATGCAGGAATGTCTAAGTAATGAATATCATGTCTATACTAACATCAGAGAGTAATCACAATATTATATCGGTTTAGTTGTTAACTGATTTTATCAATAAAAGATAATATGATCTAAAGTGTACGTGACATAGCAATTACCGATGATGATGTGTGTGAGCCGGCAAATAAGTGTGCGTGGAATATGCGCATCATCGGTAATGGTGCTGGTGTTGTTAGTGTTTGTGCCCTAGAAGGCCATTACTGTATCATACTGGCTTGTATATTACTTAATGGAAGCTTGGGATATTCACATGTATATAACAGTCTTGCTAAACATGGTAGTATGCTACTTGGTTTTTCTATCTTAATATGTGAGTGTACGTATTGATAGAGCTCTTAGGATCTTGCTTGTCTACCAGCGTTGTGATGGCAGTCACACTAGTGGGGGCTGGGTAGTCTACAAGCACATCCTTATTCAGGTCCCTGGTCGTTGGATTATCGAGACAGAGCATCGATACTCCGGAGTAGACTGGTGTGTACGCTTCTTATCCCAGTTGGGGAGATGGTCTGTCCCACAGCCGTCAGTACGTCGTACTGGAGATAGTATACAGGTGCTCGTTAGGTTACGGGTATACCGGACAGGACTCACAGGGAACTGTTGGTTGGTTTGATACCAGTCGTCAGTGAACAGTTCCCAGGTGACATGAGTACAGCGTAGTCCGCAGACTTGACACTGCTACTTCGCCTCGAGTGTGTCCCACTGTTCTTAGATTGCTACCCTACCACGGCTCAAAGGAGTCGTGCAAACAGGTAGCAGTTGGGTGCAGTCCCGAGCACTTGGAGGCAGTGGCGGTTAGACAGGATTCGTCCCTCCCGGTATTGGGAGTAGATATCGTGCTGTGTCAGAGAGCCATTACGCAAAGTCCCTGGCCAGGGCAAGCGAGATTTGCTGGTAGGTTTCAGTAGTTTCTCAGGGTGTAATGGGCTTCCCTCCGACATGACTTATACCGCTATTAGGAGACTGACGCTTGCCGCCCCCCTAGGCCCGATATGCGATAGTCTTGGACGAACGGACCGGACTGTATGGAGATTGTCACATCAGACTCAGTAGGAGTTCGGATGGGTTTTCTCATCGGCCTTCTTATCGACAACTACCTGGGGACCGTTACGTACAGCTAGTGCCGCTTGCGGTCTGTGGTTAAACCCACTGCCAGCGTAGTAGTCGAGTCTCTAGAGTCCCACACAGAGAGTTTCCTACTCCAGGCGAAACGATATAGAGGTTGCATGGTTTTGCGACAAAGGGTTCGGACGCATACGTGCGTTTACGCACGTACGACTTTCGGACAGTTTTTACCAGTCGGCTTTGGTTTAAGCCAGTTACTGGTATCCGGTTATTGGATTTTTACAGTCTAAAGTTTTTCCGTATTTTTGCGGATTGGAGGGGCGTTCTCGTAATTGTACGAGAAGCTTCTAGAAGATGTGACTAAGGAGGTTACTTTGGATGAGATTGTGAGTCATAAGGTGATTCATCATTATCATTAATTGCACCATAAATGATAATAACACATGCTTAATGAATCACCATTAGATATTTGTGAAGCATGCTTATTCATCACTCATTTTCTTTTGTTGATAAATGAGAATGCTTCATAATATATTATGATACACTCTCTCTCTTCTCATTATCTTATCTCATATTCTCTCTCCTCAAGCTCTCATCTTCAAACCCTAATCCTTACACCTCATGAGTTGAGATCAAAGGATTAGTTAGACTAAACAATCCATAACCATCACTCTATCTCATCCTAACTTCTTTGATTAGCAATCCAAGAAGGTTAGTTGCCTCAAGTTTAGAGGTTTAGCTTGGAGTTTCGCTCTCGGGTGGATCGTCTACTACCTAGAGAAGGCCGAGGAGAACAAGGAGATCGTAAAGACGGAGGACAAGTTTCGATAGGTATAATCCCTTAACACTATAGTCTAGTATAGCTATGTGTTCGGTTATTATTTGTTTAGCTTCGATTCAAGCGGTTAGTCGATGTTCGTTCTTTAAACTTGATCGTTTTTGAAAATTCCGCCTCCCCATAAGTACTGGGGTGTACTACATCGACTTACAGTGGTATCAGAGCCTCGCTAAACAATAAATAACTTAATTGCAAATTTGTACGAATTTCGAACGGAAAAACGAAGCCGAAAAACCCTAATTCTGTCAAGTTTCTGTCGAAGTTAAAATGATGTCCTAAAATTTTTCTGGTGTGTTCAGAGAGCTTGACATGACATCAGTAGATCACCCAAGAAAAACAGTCACCTGAATCGTCCAACGCGCCGCGGAAGCGCGGCCTCAGCCTACTGAGTCGCCGCGCTTCCGCCGCCGAGTTGACGAGTCAGGAACCGATTTTTCTTCTGTTGCTTCTCTGTGTAATTTGGGGTTTTCTGGAATATTTAATATTTGCTCAGGTTACTGTTTAACAGAGCAGATTTTGGAGCAATATTGATGTTGTTTAATCGATCGAAATTGTACAGTATTTGCATATTGGATTATATCTGTGATTGTTTAATGTGTTCGTAAACCTCCCCCAACTGCTAGTATGTCGGTTGGCAGGGGGTTGCACATTTCTGAAATGGTTATATCTGTTTGTGCATATAAACTGTATTGGACTGTTGTGGTGTATAGCCGGGGTTAGCAATGGGTTATTGTTTAATTCATTTGTTGTAAATGTAATTTGTTGTAATATTATTTTTGCGGGGCACTTCCAGGTTGCGGTCGTAGCCACCGTTGTATTATTTCATTTTACTGTTTTTGCTCCTAGGACTGACCCAAGGTGGGGTACACAGACTGCCGGGTGGGTAGTTTGCCGTACCCGTAGGGGTCGAGGGTGGGGTAACGGCTATTCATCACAACTGTGTAATCTGTCTTTTCTTGCAGGCTCAAAAGAAATACATATTGCTTGCAAATCCAATATTGTTTATCTGTGTTCTGGAATGAATATCATTGCGTCAGACGAATGTAAAATATCTATATTTATGATAGCTATTTAGACGTCACTTATGTTTTACACCCGCGCTAGCCCAGCCCCCGCTCTGTCGTTAGTTAAGTAACCTAACGGGTGATGACGGGACCCCGTGGCGAATGCGGATGGCATAAGAGGACGTTGTATTTTCGTTGTTTTCTGCAATGATAGGTTAATGATGGGACGCATTATCTATAATGCAAAGAAAATAAACCAAGTTTAAATCGTTGGAACAATTTAAAAGAAACCACTCGGTTATTTTTTTAAAACAGATATTTTAAAATGCGGAGATTTAACCACTCCTTTTAAAAGCTATCAGGTTCCTTCGGTTATATCAAGTTCACTACGTTCACGGTTTCGCCAAAACCAGTCGTAGCCCTCCGTCATTTCTTATGGATGGTCAGTAGTATTCAAGCTATGCTTGTTGGCTTTCGTCAAGGCATAGTGTTTGGTAGCTGCTGGGGTATTCATTTGTTGCATAGATAGATGAGTTAGTTTGGGACAGTCGTATAACCTTGTTGGCTTTCGTCAAGGGTATATACGGGTGGGTTCAAATTAACAAGATAATGATGGGCAGAACTTGACATGTGTTTTATGATTTGTTGGCTTTCGTCAAGGTCATAAGAACATGGGGCAAAAATGTATATCGGGAATTTCTAAAGAAACTGAAATTTGCAAAGAGATGCATACCATTTTGAGTTTGATGAATGTTGATAGCATTCCTACAACATTATCAGACGATGATATTTGGATCCCGATCCTACTGTGAGTATATGCTACTTATCAGGATATTCGTCACTTAACGATCAATGCTATAAACCTAGTAGGTGTCCAGAAAGGTGTCAGCGGGGTTACGCCCCCAGAGAAAAGAGGTTATTTAATTAAGGAACTTCGCGAAAGCGTTGGAAAACCTCCCTCGAAGTATCGACACTGGCCTGGCTGAACGGTTAAGCAAGTATTGTACGGTGAGAATAGTCCTGGCTAATTCTTCTTTTATGGTTTGAGGAAGGATTCGAAAAACAGTGGGAGCCATCCAGTTTAGATAAATTAAAAACCAATCTAAACTTGCAAGAGCATCATGCTAAAGTGTTTTCTTCTCTCTCTCTCATTGCAGCGACCTTGTGACCATGACTAGGTTACATCTAGATAACAAGATGACTGAATCTAACTCATTTGACTGGCAAAGGTCTGTCCAGATGACCATTGCCTATGACAAGCTGGACCACCCTATTACTACTCAAGATCCCACCGTCCCAGGTCCAGTTTCCACCGTCGCGGATATGGATATCCGTCAGACAAAGGAAAAGAAGAAAGCGAAAGCCAAGTGCCTCGTGTTGGCTTCAGTTGATGGTAGATACCAGAAGCAGCACGAGAAGATGGACTCTGGTTCCATCTTTCTCCATAACAAAGATTTATATGGAGAGCAATCTCATATCGCAAGATATGAGGCCTCGAACGAATTGATTCAAGCGAGGTCGGCTGACGGGTCATCTATAAGGGACGACGTCCTTACGATGACTAGCTATATTGATGAGTTCAAGGACCTGGAGACCACGTTGAGAAACAGGTCATATACTGATTTATTTCCACAGTCCCTACCCTCTACTTACACCCTGAAAGAAACCAGGGAGACACAAGCTCTGCTTAATAGGGGACCTTCTTCCTCTTCATCCAAGGCGAAAGCAAAGGGTGAAAAGAAGAAGACCTCTACAAAACCGATTTACTGTGTCAGCAAAGTAGGAGGAAAGGGAAAAGAAACAGTTTCGGGACTTGGTATAGGTAAGGAGGGATATTCCTATTGTTATGGGAATGGACATTGGCAGAAGGATTGCAGGGCTTTGGAAGCCAGTAACCAGGATACGAAGCATGTTGTGGCTTCAGCCTTAAGTGTGTTTGTAATTGAGAACTGTTTGTCAATTAACTCTACTTCCTGGGTACTAGATACCGGAGCAGGATCTCATATCTGTAATTCGTTACATGCTTTGAGAAACCGTAAAGTTATAAGGATAGGTGATTTGTCTCTCAGAGTTGCAAACGGAATGAGCGTGGATGCTGAATCCGTGGGAGAATATCGCCTGGGTTTGACAAGTGGGCAGATATTGATTCTACGTAACTGTCTGTATGTACCTAGTTTGACTTGTAATATCATATCAGTGTCCTCACTTTCAAGAGAGGGATATGACTTTACATTCGTAAGCGATGTAGTTCACATCCACCTAAATCAAGTTCTGATTGGGTCCGGTACATTAGATGACGGTATATACGTATTGAATCAAGCTCAGGTTTTCAATGTCCAGAACACACTTAAAAGAAAGTCTCCAGAAGTAAATCAGGCTTTCTTATGGCATTGTAGACTAGGTCACATCAATGAAACACGGTTAACAAAGTTACATAGAGAAGGATATTTGAATCCGTTCGAATATCAATCTTATGCCACTTGTGAATCTTGTCTCATGGGAAAGATGACAAAGACTCCGTTTTCTGGACTCGGAGTAAGAGCGAGCGAGCTCTTAGGACTCGTACACAGTGACGTGTGCGGTCCAATGTCTACACATGCGCGAGGTGGTTATTCCTACTTCATTACTTTTACGGATGATTTCTCTAGGTATGGACATATCTTCTTGATGAAGCATAAATCCGAGGCCTTTGAGAAATTCCAAGAATACAAGAATGAAGTGGAAAACCAAACAGGCAAAAGTATTAAGACGCTGAGATCTGATCGAGGTGGTGAATACTTAAGTGCCGAGTTCCTGGGTTACTTAAAAGAGAAAGGGATTCTCTCTCAGCTTACTCCTCCATACACACCACAACACAACGGTGTATCGGAAAGGAGGAATCGAACCCTATTAGATATGGTTCGTTTCATGATGAGTAAGGCTGAGTTACCGCGATCATTCTGGGGTTATGCGCTTGAATCAGTGGCATATCTTTTGAACAAGGTTCCCACCAAAACTGTGCCTACCACCCCATATCAGATGTGGAGTGGGAAGAAACCCCATCTTCAGTACCTGAAGACATGGGGATGTCCAGCTTTTGTAAAAAAGCAGCATCCGGACAAGCTCGAGGCACGCTCAGTAGAGTGTAAGTTTATGGGATATCCAAAGAATTCCATGGGATATTACTTCTACTACGCAGAGGAACAAAAGTTTTTGTTTCTCGTCATGCCCGCTTCTTAGAAACTGAATTTTTAGAAAATCAGAAGAGTGGGAGCGCAGTAGAACTGGAAGAAATTCCAGAACCACAAGCTGTTACTGAAAGTTTGGTAGAACAAGAAGTTTCAGAAGAAAGGGACATACCAGCGCCTATCCGCAGAAGTAGTAGGCAGTCTCATCCGCCCGAGAGATACTACGGTTTTCTCATAGACGGGGATAGAGAAGATTGCGTCATTGATAATGACGACCCTACTAGCTTCCAGCAAGCCATTCAGAGAGGTGACTCGGTAAAATGGCTGGATGCAATGCGGACCGAAATGGAGTCCATGTACACTAACAAAGTATGGACTTTGGACACTGCTCCAGATGGGGTGAAACCCGTAGGATGCAAGTGGATCTTCAGAAAGAAGATTGGTGTAGATGGACAGGTTGAAACCTATAAGGCTAGACTTGTTGCAAAGGGTTTCCGTCAAAGACCTGGTTTGGACTATGACGAAACTTTTTCTCCTGTGGCTATGCTGAAATCCATTCGGGTCCTTCTTGCTATTGCTGCCTTCCACGATTATGAAATCTGGCAGATGGACGTAAAGACGGCCTTTCTAAATGGAAATTTAGAAGAGAGCGTCTATATGGATCAGTCAGAGGGATTCATTCAGAGTGGGAGCAGCGGTAAAGTATGCAAGCTGCTTAAATCCATTTATGGACTAAAGCAGGCATCGCGGAGTTGGAACATCTGTTTTGATGATACTGTCAAAGAATTCGACTTTATCAAAAACCCAGATGAACCATGCATATACAGTAAGATTGTAGGGAGAGTTGTTGTATTCCTCGTCTTGTACGTGGATGACATTCTCCTAATAGGAAATGATATTCCTATGCTACAGTCAGTCAAAAGATTCTTGTCACAGAAATTCTCCATGAAGGACCTGGGTGATGCCACCTACATTCTGGGGATCCAGATCTATCGTGATAGATCAAAGAGGATGTTGGGACTTTCACAGTCCAGGTATATAGACACCATATTGAAAAGATTCAGTATGGAAGATTCTAAGCGCGGTAACCTACCGGCTTGTCACGGAATCACCCTCTCCAAAGAGATGTCTCCCAAGACTGATTTGGAAAGGGAACACATGTCGATTATACCCTACGCTTCTGCGGTAGGCTCTATAATGTATGCGATGTTATGTACCAGACCAGATGTAGCATACGCATTGAGCGTTGTAAGCCGGTATCAGGCAAACCCAGGGGAGAATCACTGGATAGCAGTAAAGAACATTCTCAAGTACCTGAGGAGGACTAAGGAGATGTTCTTGGTTTACGGCGGAAAGGACCTCAAGATGGAGGCCTATGCTGATTCCGGCTTCCAGAGTGACAAGGATGACTCCAAGTCCATGTCGGGTTATGTCTTTACCCTCAATGGAGGGGCGGTCTGTTGGAAGAGTTCCAAGCAGGACACCGTTGCTGACTCAACGATGGAAGCGGAGTACATAGCTGCTTGCGATGCCGCAAAAGAAGCTGTCTGGATGAAGAAGTTCCTCACAGAACTTCAGGTGGTTCCTACCAGTGTTGGTCCAATACCTCTGTATTGCGACAACAACGGAGCTATAGCTTTAGCGAAGGAACCAAGGTCCCATCAGAAGTCCAGACACATCTTAAGGCGGTATCACCTGATCAGGGAGATCGTAGATCGCCGGGAGATCGAGGTAAAGAGAGTAAATACTGAGGATAACATTGCTGATCCATTCACTAAGGCCCTTCCTCAGATTCAGTTCGAGAGGCTATTCGAGATCATTGGTCTGCGATATGCCAGTACATGGCCCTAGTGCAAGTGGGAGATTGTTAGTGTTTATGCCCTAGAAGGCCATTACTGTATCATACTGGCTTGTATATTACTTAATGGAAGCTTGGGATATTCACATGTATATAACAGTCTTACTAAACATGGTAGTATGCTACTTGGTTTTTCTATCTTAATATGTGAGTGTACGTATTGATAGAGCTCTTAGGATCTTGCTTGTCTACCAGCGTTGTGATGGCAGTCACACTAGTGGGGGCTGGGTAGTCTACAAGCACATCCTTATTCAGGTCCCTGGTCGTTGGATTATCGAGACAGAGCATCGATACTCCAGAGTAGACTGGTGTGTACGCTTCTCATCCCAGTTGGGGAGATGGTCTGTCCCACAGCCGTCAGTACGTCGTACTGGAGATAGTATACAGGTGCTCGTTAGGTTACGGGTACACCGGACAGGACTCACAGGGAACTGTTGGTTGGTTTGATACCAGTCGTCAGTGAACAGTTCCCAGGTGGCATGAGTACAGCGTAGTCCGCAGACTTGACACTGCTACTTCGCCTCGAGTGTGTCCCACTGTTCTTAGATTGCTACCCTACCACGGCTCAAAGGAGTCGTGCAAACAGGTAGCAGTTGGGTGCAGTCCCGAGCACTTGGAGGCAGTGGCGGTTAGGCAGGATTCGTCCCTCCCAGTATTGGGAGTAGATATCGTGCTGTGTCAGAGAGCCATTACGCAAAGTCCCTGGCCAGGGCAAGCGAGATTTGCTGGTAGGTTCCAGTAGTTTCTCAGGGTGTAATGGGCTTCCCTCCGACACGACTTATACCGCTATTAGGGGACTGACGCTTGCCGCCCCCTAGGCCCGATATGCGATAGTCTTGGACGAACGGACCGGACTGTATGGAGATTGTCACATCAGAATCAGTAGGAGTTCGGATGGGTTTTCTCATCGGCCTTCTTATCGACAACTACCTGGGGACCGTTACGTACAGCTAGTGCCGCTTGCGGTCTGTGGTTAAACCCACTGCCAGCATAGTAGTCGAGTCTCTAGAGTCCCACACAGAGAGTTTCCTACTCCAGGCGAAACGATATAGAGGTTGCATGGTTTTGCGACAAAGGGTTCGGACGCATACGTGCGTTTACGCACGTACGACTTTCGGACAGTTTTTACCAGTCGGCTTTGGTTTAAGCCAGTTACTGGTATCCGGTTATTGGATTTTTACAGTCTAAAGTTTTTCCGTTATTTTGCGGATTGGAGGGGCGTTCTCGTAATTGTACGAGAAGCTTCTAGAAGATGTGACTAAGGATATTACTTTGGATGAGATTGTGAGTCATAAGGTGATTCATCATTATCATTAATTGCACCATAAATGATAATGACACATGCTTAATGAATCACCATTAGATATTTGTGAAGCATGCTTATTCATCACTCATTTTCTTTTGTTGATAAATGAGAATGCTTCATAATATATTATGATACACTCTCTCTCTTCTCATTATCTTATCTCATATTCTCTCTCCTCAAGCTCTCATCTTCAAACCCTAATCCTTACACCTCATGAGTTGAGATCAAAGGATTAGTTAGACTAAACAATCCATAACCATCACTCTATCTCATCCTAACTTCTTTGATTAGCAATCCAAGAAGGTTAGTTGCCTCAAGTTTAGAGGTTTAGCTTGGAGTTTCGCTCTCGGGTGGATCGTCTACTACCTAGAGAAGGCCGAGGAGAACAAGGAGATCGTAAAGACGAAGGACAAGTTTCGATAGGTATAATCCCTTAACACTATAGTCTAGTATAGCTATGTGTTCGGTTATTATTTGTTTAGCTTCGATTCAAGCGGTTAGTCGATGTTCGTTCTTTAAACTTGATCGTTTTTGAAAATTCCGCCTCCCCATAAGTACTGGGGTGTACTACATCGACTTACAGGTGTCCTAACAGGTAAGGTTTATACTGTTTATAGCAACATATGTATGAACATGCAACATTATGATACAATGCGAAAGTAAATACGAATGTATATTACCTACTCATTTAATATACTAATACTACTACCACTATATGACTCGAACCTAACCTAGTGTCCATCTAACCTCCTAAGGAAAACTAAACCTAAGAACTAGTCAATAGAAATAAGAGTCTACCTAAGGTCTGAATCAATATCCCTAATAGTCGGCGATCCAGCCTCAATAGCGTCACATACGTAGTACAGCTTCCTCGAATCAAGAGTGCGGATCAATCATCATATCCATGCCTCGTACGGTAAAATCCATCGCACGGCATCCCAATATCGGGGTACGGGTCAAGTATCTCCTAGGTGCCTCATCATTCGTATAATGTCATCATCAACACATCTCATGATCAAGATGCTAAACTGTAATCCCATACATCAATCATATATCATTGCCATCGTAATATGCATCATTAGTTTATCCTCAGAAATATTATGTCACATGTTTCATATTGTGATTAAGTCATACTGAAATCATGTCGTCATCAAGTCACACCTATATGATATCGGCATCAGGTCACACCTATATAATATCGGCATCAGGTCACACCTATATAATGTCGTAATCAGGTTGTACATATATCATATCGTGATCAGTCACAAGTTGCAGTCCGGGTACTATTTTAGAGTCCCATGTATCTCAATATTATCACTACCCATTATAATTTATATATACATGTTCATCATCTCATTCTCTAATGATCCGCTAACACTTAATACGACTGCATAGTCAAGAATCACGGCTGTTCCCCTCCGAACGGCGGCCGAGACGTTAGGACGTCCTGTGCCTGGAGTTCGGGGCAGATGCTATTTGGTTTTATCCGTCTATCTCTCCGAAGATGCCAAGTTGATTTATGGCACCGTGTATCGGAGGTTTAGACGGATGCGGCCGATGTAGCAGACTTCGTCAGATTCCCCCTCAGGGTGAGGGGTTTTTGATTGTGGGGACGCTCTTCCCTGCAGGCGCAAGCCCCTGCAGTTAATTACGCTACCGCATCGCGGTAACAACTTTCTCCTTCTCCAGAATTTCACTTCGTGTCGTGTGTGTTTGTTTTGTTTGTGGTTGCCCGTGGATTGTATACGGAGACTGAGTAATGCCGTCGCCCGTAGGACGTGGATTAGTCCAAATCCGTATTTACTTAGATTTGGGTTTGGTGCTTTTAGTTTAAGGATACGTTAGTCGCGTTGCGGCTAAGATCAACTTAAACGTTCGTTAAGGATACGTTAGTCCTGTTTGAGACTAAGATCAACTTAACGGGATCATTTAGGTCCGACAAAAGAGCATTTGGGCTCTATTGTTCCAGTTTGGGAGATTCATAGTCCAATTTGGGACTAAAGTCTGTTTGGAGGATACGTTAGCCATTTTTGAGGCTAAGATCGACTCAAACGTTTGTTAAGGATACGTTAGTCCAGTTTGAGACTAAGATCAACTTAACGGGACCGTTTAGGTCCGACAAAAGAGCATTTGGGCTCTATTGTGCCAGTTTAGGGACGTGGTGGTCCATATTCCAGTTAAGATCGACTCAAACGTTTGTTAAGGATACGTTAGTCTAGTTTGAGACTAAGATCAACTTAACGGGACCGTTTAGATCCGACAAAAGAGCATTTGGGCTATATTGTGCCAGTTTAGGGACGTGGTGGTCCATCGCATTTATGGCCGTCGGGACCCGTCACCTCTCTGACGTCGTTGAAGAATTACAACGATAGGTGTCAGAGGAGTTCAGAGATGTACCCTTGAACCAGAGTTGATTTGGGGTTTTATCATTCATTTAAATGTCTAAGGATGCGGGACCGTTTAGATCCGGCAAAAGAGCATTTGGAGGCTCTATTATTCCAGTTTAGGGACGTAGTGGTCCACTTTCCAGTTTAGGGACGTGGTGGTCCACTTTCCAGTTTAGGGACGTGGTGGTCCATCGCCAGTTTAGGGACGTTCCGGTCCGATGTTAGTTTAGGGACGTTCCAGTCCGATGTTAGTTTGGGGACGTTCCGGTCCGATGTTAGTTTATGGACATTTCGGTCCATCATTAGTTTAGGGACGTTTCGGTCCGTCATTAGTTTAGGGACGTTTCGGTCCGATGTTAGTTTAGGGACGTTCCGGTCCGATGTTAGTTTAGGGACGTTCCGGTCCGATGTTAGTTTATGGACATTTCGGTCCATCATTAGTTTAGGGACGTTTCGGTCCGATATTAGTTTAGGGACGTTTCGGTCCGATGTTAGTTTAGGGACGTTCCGGTCCGATGTTAGTTTATGGACATTTCGGTCCATCATTAGTTTAGGGACGTTTCGGTCCGTCATTAGTTTAGGGACGTTTCGGTCCGATATTAGTTTAGGGACGTTTCGGTCCGATATTAGTTTAGGGACGTTTCGGTCCGCGAGTTTAAGGACCCCGCAGTCCATATCGATGTATGGTCGTTGGGACCCGTCACCTCTTTGACGTCGTTGAGGAATTACAACGACGGATGTCAAAGGAGTTCGGAGATGTACCCTCGAACCGGATGTAAATTGATTTAGAAGAGCAATTTTGCTCAGTCAATTTAATTTAAGGACTTATGGCCAAAATTGGGCTAAGTCCAGTTGAAATGTTCAACATTTTATTTGCTTTTGCATTGCATTTCTTTTTTTTTATTTTTATTTGGGCCTTGCCCAGAAAAGATGCAGAGCATCAATTTATTTTGGGCTCTGCCCTTTTAGAAATGATGCAAGACATCAATTTTATTTGGGCTCTGCCCTTGTATAAAGGATGCAAAGCATCAATTTATTTGGGCTCTGCCCATTTATTGCCTTGCAATTTATTTTGGCATGTCAGGTCATTTTGGTTTGGGCCTTGCCCTTTAGAAAATGCATTGCATTTATCAAGCGCTTTGCGCCAATCAAAAAGCACAACAGTGCAAATTTATAAGTGCAAAGCACTATTAATTTGAGAATCTTTTAGATTCAAGAACCAATGGTTCATAAAAGAAGTGAAAAGCACTATTTGATTTCTTGATCTAATTTAGATCAAAGAATAACAAGTTTTTTCCTTTTTATTTCAAGAACCAAAGGTTCATAAAAGTGCAAAGCACTATTAATTTAAGAACCTTTTAGGTTCAAGAACCGATGGTTCATAAAACAAGTGCAAGGCACTATTTTTTAGATCTAAGAAAAAACTTGTTTTTCTTGTTTTTCTTATCTTAGAGAACCAAAGGTTCATAACAAGTGCAAGGCATTATTTTTATTTAGATCTAAGAAAAAACAAATTCTTCTTGTTTTTCTTATATCAGAGAACCAAAGGTTCATAGCAAGTGCAAGGCACTATTTTTATTTAGATCTAAGAAAAAACAAATTCTTCTTGTTTTTCTTATATCAGAGAACCAAAGGTTCATAGCAAGTGCAAGGCACTATTTTTATTTATTTATTTATCTGAGAACCAGAGGTTCATAGCAAGTGCATGGCACTATTTTTATTTATTTATTTATCTGAGAACCAGAGGTTCATAGCAAGTGCAAGGCACTATCTGTTGTGCGCACGTGCGTTGCACGTGGTGCCGCATGGCGGGCATACGTGCGTTGCACGTGGCGCACATGCGCATTATGAGGAGAAGCAAAGCTTCTATATATGGAGAACAAGCTCCTTTCAATATTATTAAATATTCTCATGTGGTGCGTACGTGCGTTGCACGTAGTGCCGCATGGCAGGCACACGTGCGTTGCACGTAGCGCACATGGCGCTTGCGCATATACGCATTATGGAGGAGCATGCTCCTATCTTGGAGAACTAAGCTCCTTTGAGTATTGAATCCTTTGAGGATTTTTAACTCTACCTTTCTAAGAGGTATGCCCTCTTATTTATATGGGAGTGGTAGAGAAGCCATCTCTCCTTTTTCCGATGTGGGACTAAAAAATGCATTCCCCATGTAGTAGAGCATTACTTTAGATTACACGTGTATAACACATTTGCTCATAACTTTTGATCTCGGATGAATTATGAGGCCCATAATATATCAAATCGAAGGTCTTTTCGAGATGCTTTCAATGTCATCAGAATTTAGCTGTTTTTCGTTCCGGAGTTTGTCAAAATACACCTCGGAAAATACTGGTTCGCATCTTCTTCCTTAAATCACATGTGCATAGACATTTGCTCATAACTTTTGATCCCGGATGAATTATGAAGCCCATAATATATCAAATCGAAGGGTTTTTCGAGACGCTTTCAATACAATCAGAATTTATCCGTTTCTCCTTCGGGAGTTTGTCAAAAACAGCCCGGAAGATACTGGTTCGTATTTCCTTAAGCGTATCGCTGCCATTTGATACCTTGGACTCTTTTGCGCAGAAATTTTTGGCGGGAACAAATGCCCCCCACTACTTTGCCCACGTAAGTATGTACGTGGGTGAAGTAGTGCAGAGTTATGCAGAGTTATGCATGGCGTATGACCAGTTTCGGGTTGATGTATCACTTTCAGAATCTTGATCTGAGAAGATAACGAGCGGACACAAACGTCGTCATTTATCATTGACTCAAATCTCAACTCTTAAGGGATATAGTTCCAACCCTTAACTCCATGAGCCGCATCCTTCTATTTCTTTTTTTTGTCTCACTCTGGCGTGGAGTAGTTCATACGCTTATGAGTAAGTTCTCCATTTCAGTGGCATGTAGCTTTGGCAAGTGTGGCCCATAGATGGTCGGCCCATCTTGACTTCTTTGCAGGGCAGTGATGGCTTAGGAGACAGGGGTAGGATCTGCCACCTAAGGCTTTTCAACTTTACGAGCCGTGAGGGTCTCATAAAGACTTTTCTCCCTACGAGTCGTGAGGATCTCGTAGGTGTATTTTCTCCTTGGGAATCGTGAGGATTCCTAAGTGTGTTTTCTCTTATAAGTCGTGAGGATCCTATAAGAGAGTTTTCCCTCTTACGAGTCGAGAGGACCCGTAAGCGGTTGTTTCCCTCCTTATCGAGATTCGACTTTGGAGAGTGTGACCCGTGGATAGTATGCAAGAGACCGTTTTGGGCCAACTTGCAGGGTCCCAGTGCTTAGGAAACAGGTTTTTTAATCCCTATTGCCTAAAGCTTTATCTCACGAGTCGAGACGCCTCGAGAAAATCTCGCAAAGACATCAATTTCCTCACGAGTCGAAACGGATCGAGCAGATCTCGCAAGAACATCTTAACGTCGCATTTAACCTCTGCTCTTTACGACAGAAGCCCGTTAAGGTTGGTGGTACTTAGGGTTTTGGCCATCGTACCATCGCATAAGCTGATATAGTCCTCGATAGGCAATCGTGCTGTTCGAGTAGCCCTGCGACTGCCGTGTCTCTGATCCCTTCGGGGGCTGGACAAGACGTCTTCAAGCAATCCTCCTTGGCAGTTTGACCGTCAGAAGAGCAAGCGCTAGGAATTTGCCATGCCGCTTTTTACTTGAGGTTAAGCTCATTTTGGAGAGCCCCGATGAGTCATAACCACTCCGCGCTGGTGTGGGGATGATCTCCGATAGTCTTTCGGGCTTTATATGAGTTGCCGTTAAGACCCTGATGCTAGGAATTTGGCCTTTGCTTCGTTTGCTGGCATTGCGTCTGCTGTATCGAGACGAATGTTGCGGTGGGAACTAAGGATTTTGCCGTGGCTCCGTTTGTTTGATGACGTTACGTCTGCTGTGTCGAGACGAACGTTGGGGTGACATCTCGTCTGCTGTATCGAGACGGGCATCGAAGTGGTGACCACTCCACACTGGTGCGAGATGATCTCCGATTGTCTTTCCGGTTTTATATGACTTGCCGTTAAGACCCTGAAGCTAGGAATTTAGCCTTCGCTTCGTTTGCTGGCATTGCGTCCTCTGTATCGAGACGAATGTCGTGGTTGTCTCTAGGTTACTGGTGAACCGCCGAGGTTTGGAACTAGGGATTTTGCCGTGGCTCCGTTTGTTTGATGACGTTACGTCTGCTGTGTCGAGACGAACGTTGGGGTGACATCTCGTCTGCTGTATCGAGACGGACGTCGAAGTGGTGACCACTCCACACTGGTGCGAGATGATCTCCGATTGTCTTTTCGGTTTTATATGACTTGCCGTTAAGACCCTGAAGCTAGGAATTTAGCCTTCGCTTCGTTTGCTGGCATTGCGTCCTCTGTATCGAGACGAATGTCGCGGTGGGAACTAGGGATTTTGCCGTGGATCCGTTTGTTTGATGACGTTACGTCTGCTGTGTCGAGACGAACGTTGGGGTGACATCTCGTCTGCTGTATCGAGACGGACGTCGAAGTGGTGACCACTCCACACTGGTGCGAGATGATCTCCGATTGTCTTTCCGGTTTTATATGACTTGCCGTTAAGACCCTGAAGCTAGGAATTTAGCCTTCGCTTCGCTTGCTGGCATTGCGTCCTCTGTATCGAGACGAATGTCGTGGTTGTCTCTAGGTTACTGGTGAACCGTCGAGGTTTGGAACTAGGGATTTTGCCGTGGCTCCATTTGTTTAATGACGTTGCGTCTGCTGTGTCGAGACGAACATTGGGGTGACATCTCGTCTATTGTATCGAGACGGACGTCGAAGTAGTGACCACTCTGTGCTGGTGCAAGATGATCTCCGGTTGTCTTTCCGATTTTATATGAGTTACCGTCAAGACGTCGAAGCTAGGAATGTGGCCTTCGCTTCGTTTGCTTTGGTGTGTCCAAATCCTGTTGGAGGACGAACGCTGGGGTTAACATTTCGTCTGCTGTATCGAGACGAACGTCAAGGTGGTGACCACTCTGTGCTGATGCGAGATGATCTCCGATTGTCTTTCCGGTTTTATGTGAGTTACCGTAAAGACATTGAAGCTAGGAATGTGGCCTTCGCTTCATTTGCCTTGTCATGTCTGAATCCCTGCTGGAGGAAGAACGCTGGGGTCGACATCTCGTCTACTGTATCGAGACGGATGTCGAGGTGGTGACCACTCTGTGCTGGTGCGAGATGATCTCCGATTGTCTTTCCGGTTTTATGTGAGTTACCGTAAAGACGTTGAAGCTAGGAATTTGGCCTTCGCTTCGTTTGCTTTGGCGCGTCCGAATCCTGTTGGGGGAAGAACGCTGGGGTTGACATTTCGTCTGCTGTATCGAGACGAACGTCAAGGTGGTGACCACTCTGTGCTGATGCGAGATGGTCTCCTATTGTCTTTCCGGTTTTATGTGAGTTACCGTAAAGACGTTGAAGCTAGGAATGTGGCCTTCGCTTCGTTTGCTTTGGCGCGTCCGAATCCTGTTGGGGGAAGAACACTGGGGTTGACATTTCGTCTGCTGTATCGAGACGAACGTCAAGGTGGTGACCACTCTGTGCTGATGCGAGATGGTCTCCTATTGTCTTTCCGGTTTTATGTGAGTTACCGTAAAGACGTTGAAGCTAGGAATGTGGCCTTCGCTTCATTTGCTTACACTGCGTCTGGTGTATTGAGACGAATGCTGAGGTGGAGCTGGGATTTTGCCATCACTCCACTTTGTTTCGACCATGGGGTCTTTTGTTAACTTTGCATGTACACCCCGCTGGGCTGTGAAGGAACGCCGTTGTTGACATTGCGTCTTTTGTAACGAGACGAATGCTAAGGTGGAGTTGGGATTTTGCCGTTACTCCGCTTTGTTTCGACCGTGAGGTCTTTTGTTGACGTTGCATCTTCCTCCAGCTGGACTGCGGAGGAACGCTGTTGTTGACATTGCGTCTACTGTATCGAGACGAATGCTGAGGTGAAGCTAGGATTTTTGCCATCGCTCCGCTTGATGGTGTAACATCTGTGTCTCGTTGGAATGAGGAGGCACACCGTTGTTGGTCTCCAGGCTGTAGACGTGGCCATTGAGATTTGGAACTAGGGACTTTGTCATGGTTCCGTTTCGTTGCGATTCTGAGGTCAGTTGTTGACGTCATGTCTGCATCTGGTTGGAGTAAGGAGAAACGCCGTTGGTGGTCTCTAAGTTGTCGATGTTGACGTCGAGACCCTGAAGCTCGGGATCTTCATTTGCTTCATTTGTTGACATCGTGTCTGTAATATTGCGATAAATGTCGAGATTTTCTCTAGGTTGTCTATGAACCGTCGAGATTTGGCTTCGCTTTCTGATGGAGCCTATTGGGAAGGTATGGTTCCCTCTTTATCTGCGCCCCTGGATTGTATACAGGGATCGATGTGATTTCACCTGTAGGGCAAAAAGTTTCATTCTTTCATTTTTTTTATTCTTTCCGCGATGCTCTATCATTTCAGCTTTTTATATCGCGAAAATCGCGATCGCCCAATCATTTCGGCTATTTTTCGCGGTGCCCAATCATTTCGGCTATTGTTTCTTTTTACTCGCTGTTTTTTATTGCGAGTTGCCCAATCATTTCGGCTATTTAATATGCATTTTCAGCTCGCTGATTTTTATCGCGAGCGTAGAACTTGGAATCTGGTGCTAATCTCAGCATCACCATCGCTACAACCGGAATATTGCGAGGAGCGAATCATCATCTGCCATGAAAGGACTTGGAATTTGATACCGATTTAGGCATCAGTATCGCTGCAACTGGGATATTGCCAGGAGCGAATCATCATCTGCCATGAAAGGACTTAGAATTTGATACCGATTTAGGCATCAGTATCAATATAACTGGAATATTGCCAGGAGCGAATCATCATTTGCCTCTGTCGATGTCGAACAAAGGTGTCTTAGTAAACAGGATTAGGATCCCGTCGACTAAGGCTTTTGACTTCATGAGCCGTAAGGGTCTCACAAAGGTATTTCTCCCTACAAGTCGTGAGGATCTTGTAGGTGTGTTTTCTCCTTGGGAATCGTGAGGATTCCTAAGTGTATGTTCTCTTATAAGTCGTAAGGATCTTACAAGAGTGTTATCTCCTTATGAGTCGAGAGGACTCACAAGGGTTGTTCACCGTGTGGACATATCCCCAGTCACGGATGGGACTTGGTTAGGGAAATGTTTATTCGCGCCCGTGGATTGTATACAAGGGCCAATATTGGACCACTTGTAGGGCAATGTCGAAAGTTGTGGGGGTTGCTTAAGCACAGATTTAGGCCTCTGTAACTTAAGACTTTCAAATCTTATGAGCCGTAAGGGTCCCACAAGAGAGTTCTCCTTACGAGTCGTGAGGATCTCGCAAGTGTATTTTCTCCTTAGGAATCGTGGGGATCCCTAAGTGTGTTGTTCCTTTGTGAGTCGTAAGGATCTCACGCAGGTGGTTTCTCCTTACAGGGTCGAGAGGACCCTATAAGTGTTTCTCAACGAGGTTGCGCCCTTTCGGGTTTTCACAAACACTCGCCGGTAGTCCTGCTGTTTTTACTCACGGAGCCCTTTCGGGTTTTCATCCGTGCCCATTTTGCTTGTGGACATACCGTTTTTTTTTATTCTCCTTTTTATTCTTTTTTTTTCTTTTTCCTTTTTTTTAAACGAGGTCGCGCCCTTTCGGGTTTTCACGAACACTCGCCGGTAGCCCTGCTGTTTTTACTCACGGAGCCCCTTCGGGTTTTCATCCGTGCCCATTTTGCTTGTGGACATACCGTTATTATTATTTTTTATTTTTATTTTTATTTTTTGACGTCAGCCTGAAGATGCTGCGGGTTGGGAGTAGTTTAACGACGTTTCGGTCATTTGCAAGTTTTAGGACATTGTGGTCCGTCATTAGTTTAAGGACATCTCGGTCCGTTGTTAGTTTAAGGACGTTTCGGTCCGTTATCCAGTTTTAGGACGTAGTGGTCCGTTAGGCTTTCTCTATGAATGAGCATGATGCCCCCGGCGTGTCCATATTTTTCGGAGCATGCGGTTATGGCGGGTTCACCTTCCAAATTTCGGACAACGCGAACTTGCCCTGTTGGTGTTGGTCTTCAACCCAGTTTTTGAAGACGTAGCAGTCCTCGATCAGGTGACCTACTGTTTGGTGGTAAGGGCAATAATTAGGATTATTAACGTCGCCTGGACACAACGGACGTTTTGGACTCGGCAGATTGATGAGTCTGTCACACACTGCCAGCTCGAACAGTCCCCTTGTTTTATCTTGCGGAAACGAGTAAGGACGTTTTAACTTTTCCTGGAGGGATTGCCGCTTGTTGCTTTGGCAAGCAACCGGTCTAGGGTCACCTGATTTTTGGTGAGTGCTGGCGACGAGGGCCTTTTTTCCTTTTCCTTTGTTCTTTTTGTTCGATCCTTTGTTTACGGGGCCGAGATTTTTTCCGAGTAGCATGCGATTGCACGGCTGAACATTCTCGCAGCTTCTCAATTCCTTTATTTTTGAAATAGATTCCCCGATGGAAGAGTTGGGGGTAGCTTCTTCGTCAGAGTCGCTTCCAAAGGTGATAATTTGTGATCCCTTGAAGTCGGCTATATGACAGTCGGCGGTGGCTCTTTTGCGCTCATCTATCGCATTTTTTCGATGTCCACAATCTTCACACTTTGTTCTGTCGGAGTGTCTCTTTTGAGAGACATACCCTTGCCACCAACAGTTAAAGGATTCGCAGTCTTCGGTAGGATGTATGATCTTCTGATGATATAAACAGAAGTTAGGGTGCACCTCTACCTCAGAGAAAGCATTTTCTTCAGAGGGCGGTAGCTTCATTCCTACTGATAGAGCTTTGGCGAACCGTTTCCTTGTCTTGAATTTGTTTTTACCCGCAATGTATGGCTTTTGATTTGGCGAGAATACCTTGGTTCTTTCCAGTATGGCCATTTCATGCTCTTGATTGGCTTTTGCTTTCAGACGAATTTCATTTAAGAAGGCATCGATCAACTTGTCTGACGGCCGCGGAATTTCTGTTTCAGGGTCCGCCGTTGATTTCTCAGCGCAAGGATCCTCCTCATCATCCGTCAGTGAATGAGAAATCACATGACAAGTCGCTACGTAGTCTTCGGATTCATCCGATAAGTTTTCTCCATCGTTTTTATCCTCGACGAAAGAATAAGTTGCCCCCGGCGTGTCCGTCTTCTTTGGAGAGTGCGGCTGTGGGGGGGTTTACCTTCCAGCTTTCAGACAGCGTGAACTTGCCTTGCAGGTATTGATCCTCGATCCATCCCTTAAAGATGAAACAATCCTCAATCGGGTGACTTACCGTTTGGTGGTAAGGGCAATAATTGGGATTATTAAGGTCGCCTGGCTGCAACGGACGTTTTGGATTCGGCAGATTAATGAGTCTGTTGCGCACTGCAAGCTCAAACAGTCTTCTCGTTTTATTCTGAGGAAACGAGTAATGACGTCCTAGCCTCTCTTCGAGGGATGGGCGTGGACGCACGTTGTTTTGGCGAGCGACCGGCTTTGAGTTGCTCGACTGTTGCTGAGCGTTGGCGACGATGATCACTTTTCCTTTCTCATTTCGGGGATCGGGTCTTGGAGGAGACGGTCTATGGCCCATCTGGTCCATTTGGGCTAATTTGTCGATCAAGGCCGAGAAGGTGGTCGGCCTGAAGAACATCATGAATTGCGAGATGGTCGCCTGTGGATCGAGAGTGCCCACAAACATGCCTACCGCAGGTGCCTCTTCTATGCGTTGTTCGCATTTCGACCATAGGTTTCGCCATCGTGTTGCGTATTGGACCCACGTTTCGCCGGGCCTTATCCTGGCATTTATCAGTGCTGTAATCGGGGTGCGTTCACTAGCACTTGCGAATCTTTGTGTAAACAGCAGTTCCATCTCTGCAAATGTTTTGACAGAGTCGTTAGGTAGCTCCGAATACCATTCAAAGGCTATTTCTGCTAAGCTGCCGACGAATTGACGTAGCAACAATTTGTCATCGCCTCCAGTATTGCCGCATAAGGCCCTGAATTGAGCGACATGCTGATGCGGATTCCCTGTCCCTTTATATACGTGGAATTTAGGGATCGTATATCCTGGCGGGTAATTGATTTGGTCATACCAGCTCGGATACGGTCTTCCGGTCCTAACAATTTGCCCAGCCGCTTCATTCGCCTGATGAACCCGGATCTGCTGGGCTATATATTCGTCTAGGTCAACTTTGGAGATTACCTCCTCCTTGGCTGTTGACAGAGCCGGCGGAGGATTTGACGTTTCTCCCCTGTCGTCTTCAAGGATGATCGGAGGATCTTCAGTAGGAGGGTCCGGCTGTAACATCAACCCTACCATATCTTGGAAGAGGAGCGCCATCTGTTTTATGTTAGCCGCTTGCTCTGCAGCTTCTTTGTCCCTCTTTTCGAGGACTCTGCGCAAAAAGTCAGCGTCGGTTTCTTGTTCTTGACGCTCATCCGAAGACGTTTCAGAGCTTTCTTTTGGCTCAGTGAGTGCAGCCATTGTATTCATCATTTCCTGAAGCTTTTGTTGTTGCTCCTGGGCTTTCGTCACGGATCGGGTGAGCGGTCGGTGGCCCGTAGAAGTGCGGCTTTCCTCCTTTCCAGAAGCCATATAAACAGTGTGCACCACCATGCCCCCAGACTTGGGGCGTTTGTGTTCGGTGTCTTTGCGATTTGCCGAAGACACAGGGGCTTTTTGCGGCCTCCTTTTTTGAGTGATTGGAGCTAAGGGAACCGTTGTAGTGGGCACCCGAGTAGCTTTTGCTTCTTGTGGTTTGACAGAGTAATCCTTCCCCTGCCCAACCTTCATCTTTTTCTGTCGTCGGAGGCAGTCTTGATCGATCACCGACTCTTGGACCTGTCGCCAGACTTTGTAAATTTTAGAGGACAGCCGTTGAGGGGGTTGTTCTAACTTTTTCTCTAGAGTACTCTTCGCAGCTGAAGGAGTTCGTTTCAACATTGCAGTAGAAGAGTTTCTGCGCACCGTGTTCAGCAATTCAAAACTGTTCTCGATTGGAACAGCAGTATTGATCCCCACCGTTGGAGCTGGAGGAGTAAATCCAGAGGGGAAGTTGCCCCCAGCCTTCTTTACTCGGCGCCAGTGGCAACGTCGAGCATGTCGTGCTAATGGAGTTGTTTCAGCTATAGGGGTGACCTCCTCATGCCCCCTGTGTTGGTCAGAATATACCGGTACCAGCTTTTTAAAGATCGACGTCCGTTGAACGGGGACGGCCAACCTGTCAGAAGCGGGCTTCCGAACATGGGAAGCAACCTTGGTGACTTCGCCAAGAACGGGAGTTGGAATGGCTATCCGCTTCGGTATAACGCCTTCTGGTATGGCAGGCTTCTTCATGATCCTGTTAGAGCTCTGGCCTAGTCCGTTGAAAACTGAAGCAGTGGAGTTGGACGACCCGTTGAGAGGTGTCGCGGCAGTGGTGGGTCGATCGAAGACCGACTTCTTTGGAGCTTCTTGCAATGTCATCGGGGCGTTGAAGATCATTGGTGGGAGCATGGTCCCAAAAAATAGTCCAGTGGTGGTTTGAGCCACCTGCTCCACCGGCATTTTGAAAAGGGAGGCCGCTTGGGGCCCATAAGTCACTCCTCCAGTAAGGACCGAGCGAGAGTTGCAGTTGCAGGCAGTGCAGTTTGAAGCCATTGATCTTCTGTTTTCTGCACGGAGCAAGACACCAAATCTTAGTACCTCGAATCCATAGGCAACCACAGTAAACCGCGATTCGTTCGCGAACACGACACACAAAGTGTGGAGTGGAAAGAGGAAGAGGTCCCACCGGGCGTGCCGGAATCTGTTCCCCTCCGAACGGCGGCCGAGACGTTAGGACGTCCTATGCCTGGAGTTCGGGGCAGATGCTATTTGGTTTTATCCGTCTATCTCTCCGAAGATGCCAAGTTGATTTATGGCACCGTGTATCGGAGGTTTAGACGGATGCGGCCGATGTAGCAGACTTCGTCAGATTCCCCCTCAGGGTGAGGGGTTTTTGATTGTGGGGACGCTCTTCCCTGCAGGCGCAAGCCCCTGCAGTTAATTACGCTACCGCATCGCGGTAACAACTTTCTCCTTCTCCAGAATTTCACTTCGTGTCGTGTGTGTTTGTTTTGTTTGTGGTTGCCCGTGGATTGTATACGGAGACTGAGTAATGCCGTCGCCCGTAGGACGTGGATTAGTCCAAATCCGTATTTACTTAGATTTGGGTTTGGTGTTTTTAGTTTAAGGATACGTTAGTCGCGTTGCGGCTAAGATCAACTTAAACGTTCGTTAAGGATACGTTAGTCCTGTTTGAGACTAAGATCAACTTAACGGGATCATTTAGGTCCGACAAAAGAGCATTTGGGCTCTATTGTTCCAGTTTGGGAGATTCATAGTCCAATTTGGGACTAAAGTCTGTTTGGAGGATACGTTAGCCATTTTTGAGGCTAAGATCGACTCAAACGTTTGTTAAGGATACGTTAGTCCAGTTTGAGACTAAGATCAACTTAACGGGACCGTTTAGGTCCGACAAAAGAGCATTTGGGCTCTATTGTGCCAGTTTAGGGACGTGGTGGTCCATATTCCAGTTAAGATCGACTCAAACGTTTGTTAAGGATACGTTAGTCTAGTTTGAGACTAAGATCAACTTAACGGGACCGTTTAGATCCGACAAAAGAGCATTTGGGCTCTATTGTGCCAGTTTAGGGACGTGGTGGTCCATCGCATTTATGGCCGTCGGGACCCGTCACCTCTCTGACGTCGTTGAAGAATTACAACGATAGGTGTCAGAGGAGTTCAGAGATGTACCCTTGAACCAGAGTTGATTTGGGGTTTTATCATTCATTTAAATGTCTAAGGATGCGGGACCGTTTAGATCCGGCAAAAGAGCATTTGGAGGCTCTATTATTCCAGTTTAGGGACGTAGTGGTCCACTTTCCAGTTTAGGGACGTGGTGATCCATCGCCAGTTTAGGGACGTTCCGGTCCGATGTTAGTTTAGGGACGTTCCAGTCCGATGTTAGTTTGGAGACGTTCCGGTCCGATGTTAGTTTAGGGACGTTTCGGTCCGTCATTAGTTTAGGAACGTTCCGGTCCGATGTTAGTTTAGGGACGTTCCGGTCCGATGTTAGTTTATGGACATTTCGGTCCATCATTAGTTTAGGGACGTTTCGGTCCGATGTTAGTTTAGGGACGTTCCGGTCCGATGTTAGTTTATGGACATTTCGGTCCATCATTAGTTTAGGGACGTTTCGGTCCGATATTAGTTTAGGGACGTTTCGGTCCGTCATTAGTTTAGGGACGTTTCGGTCCGATATTAGTTTAGGGACGTTTCGGTCCGATATTAGTTTAGGGACGTTTCGGTCCGCGAGTTTAAGGACCCCGCAGTCCATATCGATGTATGGTCGTTGGGACCCGTCACCTCTTTGACGTCGTTGAGGAATTACAACGACGGATGTCAAAGGAGTTCGGAGATGTACCCTCGAACCGGATGTAAATTGATTTAGAAGAGCAATTTTGCTCAGTCAATTTAATTTAAGGACTTATGGCCAAAATTGGGCTAAGTCCAGTTGAAATGTTCAACATTTTATTTGCTTTTGCATTGCATTTCTTTTTTTTTATTTTTATTTGGGCCTTGCCCAGAAAAGATGCAGAGCATCAATTTATTTTGGGCTCTGCCCTTTTAGAAATGATGCAAGACATCAATTTTATTTGGGCTCTGCCCTTGTATAAAGGATGCAAAGCATCAATTTATTTGGGCTCTGCCCATTTATTGCCTTGCAATTTATTTTGGCCTGTCAGGTCATTTTGGTTTGGGCCTTGCCCTTTAGAAAATGCATTGCATTTATCAAGCGCTTTGCGCCAATCAAAAAGCACAACAGTGCAAATTTATAAGTGCAAAGCACTATTAATTTGAGAATCTTTTAGATTCAAGAACCAATGGTTCATAAAAGAAGTGCAAAGCACTATTTGATTTCTTGATCTAATTTAGATCAAAGAATAACAAGTTTTTTCCTTTTTATTTCAAGAACCAAAGGTTCATAAAAGTGCAAAGCACTATTAATTTAAGAACCTTTTAGGTTCAAGAACCGATGGTTCATAAAACAAGTGCAAGGAACTATTTTTTAGATCTAAGAAAAAACTTGTTTTTCTTGTTTTTCTTATCTTAGAGAACCAAAGGTTCATAACAAGTGCAAGGCACTATTTTTATTTAGATCTAAGAAAAAACAAATTCTTCTTGTTTTTCTTATATCAGAGAACCAAAGGTTCATAGCAAGTGCAAGACACTATTTTTATTTAGATCTAAGAAAAAACAAATTCTTCTTGTTTTTCTTATATCAGAGAACCAAAGGTTCATAGCAAGTGCAAGGCACTATTTTTATTTATTTATTTATCTGAGAACCAGAGGTTCATAGCAAGTGCAAGGCACTATTTTTATTTATTTATTTATCTGAGAACCAGAGGTTCATAGCAAGTGCAAGGCACTATCTGTTGTGCGCACGTGCGTTGCACGTGGTGCCGCATGGCGGGCATACGTGCGTTGCACGTGGCGCACATGCGCATTATGAGGAGAAGCAAAGCTTCTATATATGGAGAACAAGCTCCTTTTAATATTATTAAATATTCTCATGTGGTGCGCACGTGCGTTGCACGTAGTGCCGCATGGCAGGCACACGTGCGTTGCACGTAGCGCACATGGCGCTTGCGCATATGCGCATTATGGAGGAGCATGCTCCTATCTTGGAGAACTAAGCTCCTTTGAGTATTGAATCCTTTGAGGATTTTTAACTCTACCTTTCTAAGAGGTATGCCCTCTTATTTATATGGGAGTGGTAGAGAAGCCATCTCTCCTTTTTCCGATGTGGGACTAAAAAATGCATTCCCCATGTAGTAGAGCATTACTTTAGATTACACGTGTATAACACATTTGCTCATAACTTTTGATCTCGGATGAATTATGAGGCCCATAATATATCAAATCGAAGGTCTTTTCGAGATGCTTTCAATGTCATCAGAATTTAGCTGTTTTTCGTTCCGGAGTTTGTCAAAATACACCTCGGAAAATACTGGTTCGCATCTTCTTCCTTAAATCACATGTGCATAGACATTTGCTCATAACTTTTGATCCCGGATGAATTATGAAGCCCATAATATATCAAATCGAAGGGTTTTTCGAGACGCTTTCAATACAATCAGAATTTATCCGTTTCTCCTTCGGGAGTTTGTCAAAAACAGCCCGGAAGATACTGGTTCGTATTTCCTTAAGCGTATCGCTGCCATTTGATACCTTGGACTCTTTTGCGCAGAAATTTTTGGCGGGAACAACGGCATCAAGCCCAGTTATACTGTTTCATCATACCTCAGATATCATATCGCATCAATGAATCCCATGTACGTGTTGTATATATATATACCTATACCTAGTTCTATATATATATATACACATGCACGTATACACCATGACGTGTTCCAGTGTGTGCGTGTGTGTTTCTATCTGAAACCTACGAACCTTCTCCAAGGTATTCATCCTCTGGTATGCTTTTCCTAAATCGGTCTAGTCCAGCCTAGGGTCATTACTAGGGTCCTACTCATTAAGAATCTAGGGTCACATCTGGTTTCCTAATGTCAATAAGTACTATTCCTATTCTATGTTGCGGGGGTGCTAAACGCCATCCACCCGACTTCCCCCCGTAGATATACATCTACTCACCTGGTCCATGTCTGCCGACGACGGTGTCACGATCCTCCTCTTCATCGTCCGTAGTCCACTTGAAGGGTACCTAAACGCAAACATATAAATAACATCGTAAACCGAATCACATACAAAAGTCAAACGATACAAGGAACAAGCATAGGTTAAAACCTATGTCCCGTCCACGCAAAAGAACCAAATACCGCTCGATATCGGCGTACAAACTCCGATGGATCGAGATAAACATCAACAAACAACTTGTAGTTTTAAAACACATTACTTATACTATAAAACATGATTAAATCAATCGAAACCCTAAAATCTATCAAACCGTCCAATTTCGTAAAACCCGAAAATGCCAGTTTACCGTTTTTCATCAAAACTTGACATTTAAATGAAACCAATGGTCATAAAACTCATTAAATAGCATAACTAGACTATACAAACTATTACTATATTTTTATTATACAAATTCATATAGATTTGAAATTTCTAGTTTGCACCCTTTAACAATTTTCAACATTTTTCAAGCAAAACACAACAATTCCATCACAAAACATGATTTTGCATAAATTAGTGACTTAAACCACAATTCATGATGATAATGATATAATGAAACCATAATTATATTTTTAATCTCATTTATTTAGGAGTTTCTAAAATCTAGTTTACAAAAATAACAATTTTTATCATAATTTATCAATTATCCATAGAAACTAGCCATCAATTTAAGTTTTCCATTCCACCAACAAGTTAAAACTCTTATTAAGACCAAAATATAGTATTACAAATATTAATTGAGATTTATTTCACCAATAATTAGGTTTTATAGAAACCTAGTTAGCAAAAATTCCTAATTTAAACAATTTTCAATGAAAAATTTACAATTCAACAACCATGCAATATTTTCCAATTCTAAAAGTGTTAAACTAACTATTATAACCCTAAATAATTAACAAAAATCATAACTTGAATTTACAAACCCTAACTTGAATTTTTTTTAAAAAAAATATAGAATTAATTCATTAAATCTAATTAAGCTTAATTGAACATCTAATAACAATAAATCAAAAGAAAGAAATTATACCTCCAAAAATATGAAATCCAAACAAGAAATGAGCCTCCAAAATGTATGCTATCCCACTCCAAAATCCATGTAAATATGAGCAAGAATAGAAGGGTAGAAAAATATATAGGATTTTGTGGATTTTTAATTGAATTTTTGATGTATTTTTGAATAAAAATGAGGTGGAAAATGGGGGAGGTGGGCAGCCATGGTGATGGGGAGGCCGGCCACAATAAGGGGAAGAGGGAGAAACACATGAGAAATGGTGTAGAAACTTCTCCAAAATGTCATCATCTTAATGTCTTTTCATGCTTTATTCATTTTCTTTTAATTCTTTTCTAAAATAACTCAAGAAAGATCTAGAAACAAGGAAAAATTTGCAAATAAATTTTGCATGATACACACTAAATTCTAATATGCCATGGTTCATTTTTACAAATTAAAACCATTTAAATTTGTAATTTACACTAATTTAGTGTAAAAATAAAGCTTATGTTAATATTTAAAATAATTAATTTAGGAAAAATATTTTATTAAACTAAAAATTTATAAGTGGCTAAATAAACACCATTTATTAGTAATTTCATAATTAAAATAGATATTTTTAAAATTATAATGAAAAACAATCCCGGTTTGGTTTTACGAAAATTACATTTTACTTTACCGAAAATCCTAAAATTCACTTAAACACTTTTATTCATTTAAATATTTATTTAATTACTTTTAAAACGTTACAATCTTCCCCCCTTTAAGAAATTCGGTCCCCGAATTTAAATTAAAACTCCCCCTCCAAACACTAAAACGTTTAGCAAACACTCAAATCGTCGGGGCTCCGAAATTATCAATACATAACAAAAATCAACTCCGTCAAGCATAATGCAATCATCGGAGTTATGGCGAGAATAAAATATCAAAACCCAATATGAAAACCATCTTAATATACCTCAATCTATAACTTATATATAGTGCGCATCATAGTAAAGCCGTTCAAATATCTGAATGAGGAAATATGCAAAAACCCCTTTTTGAAAATCGCCGTGTGATGCACGTGTCACGGCATAAGTAGCGGACGTTTATTTTAAAAAAATAGCTATATATATATCCTTTATTTAACATACACTTCCCGCCTGGTTACTAAATCAAATAGTAATGGTTATGAAAACATACTGCTCAAACTGAAATCAATCCTAATCACATCGTAAAAATATCATGTGCGTCCGATGCGCACTGAAATCGAAACCAAATACAAATATCACGAATACTCATAAAACAAAACTAAGTGCAACAGGTGTGCACCAAAAACATCTGTCATGTGCAACGGGCGTGCACGACTCAATATCAGGTGCATCTAATCTGCACAAAACCCCGATTTAGTGCATCTGGTGTGCACAAAATCATATCAAGTGCGCCAAGTATGCGCAAGAATCCTAATCAGGTGCATATGGTGCACGAAAACATACATCGAACATCAAAATCGAAATCACAGTACAAAAATGCACGAAAACTAGGTCAAAACATATGTCAAAATCATGTGTAACCCCTATACACGAAATCAACTCAAAATCTCAAAATATGTAAAACCAAATCAAGTGTACTGGGTGTGTACTCAACAACATCAATACAACTGATATATGAAACACAAATAGAATGAAGGTACACACATGAAATACCAATCGTAGCACAAAATCCTCAAAATACTAAAATCCAATCAATGAAAATATGAAATTCAAATCACTAAATCACAATCGTAAACACTATCGTCAATGCGCGCCCCTTTCCTCTGATGTCGATTGCTTCGAACTCGTCTCTTCGTAGCTATGCAGACTGCGCTACCAACGGCAACACTCATATCTAGAGTCTCCCATGTAATCGATCCCTTCACCTGATATCCGGACTACATTAAACTTTTCGATCGATCCATCAAAATCCCATAATTCCCCGAGAGCTCAACGCTCAAGTACAGCTTAAAAATATCCGGTACAAACCCCAGCATCGATGATCCAGCCGTAGAAGGGCAAACCCAAGTCTCACTAATGGCACCGCGGAACTGCCGTAAACCCTATGGTTCAAGGGCGTTCTCATGGTCATTATGTCGAGTTAGGGTTTCATTCTTCTAGAGGGTCCATCGAAATACCTGCATGTTCTTCCGAATACTTTAAACTTGGGAAAATGGTTTCCTGATAATCGTTCGAACCTTTTAACTTCATCCGGACGGCATGTGAATACCCTTCGTCCGCACGCTAAACAATGCTTCAATACTCAAGGATAACCAATACCCTAATGGTTATCACATTCGAGCCGTAGCTCCCTCTGCCAGTGCCCCCGTGGTAACAAAAAAAACCACCCTCCGACATCGACGAAGATAGATCAACGGAACGAATGAAATACAGTGCAAACAAATGTACATCCTAAGGCTCCTTAAGCAGAGTAGCGTATCGTAAGTATGCCGCGGACCATACCCACGGTACGTTACTCTACCTAAATCGCCTACTCCATCAACCAAGGGTCACCTAGACTTATACAAGGTTAAACCTAGCGCTCTGATACCAACTTTGTCACGACCCGAAAGTACGGAACGTGACCGGCACTTAGATTACGAAACGTCTAGAGGCGCAACGTAACCTAAGTAAACCGAAGCCCAGAAATCTAAACCATAAAAGAAGAAGAAGAAGAAGAAAACATGTAGAATAAAAGTTTAAAAGCAACATCAAATTTTTCCAAAAATTTCGGCAGAGTCTCCTCTGTAAAAACTGGCCCCCAAACGGGCTACAACAGGTATAATATGCATAAACAATAAAAAGCATCCCCAAACGGGAGCTAGCTCAACGCCAACAGGAGGAAACAGCCACAACAAGCACAATAATATACAACGCTAAAGGGCGTGGCTCAAAACTCAAAAGAAAACAAATCCACCAAATCAGAATAATACATGCGCGACTCTAAGGTCGAAATAAAAGACTGGTCCAATAAACTTATCAATTAATACAAGTATGGTTGATGGAGCTTTCTAGATACAAATGAAATAATACAGATACAATGGTGGTTCAGATACAAGTGAACCAACCTACCGTGCAAATCACCCGGAAGGAAATCATGTGCCAGCAATCTGCCAAGAAAACCTGTACATCGAACCTGTAATAAAATTTGGCACAACGGGGGTGAGTTGCCAACTCGTGAGTAGAAGACATCTACGAAAAGAAATCGAATGCACGACGCTATCCTAGGTCATAGTAATACACCACTAAGTCCCAATCACCTAGTAATAGCAGGGTAATACTACGTGTAAAAGCAAATACTCCGTGCTCGTGTCAGTGCCTCATATAGTACTATGTCATATGAATGGATATGCATGCACCATGAATGTAAAATAACCAAATCCTGAAATCCAGATATGTCTGTATAAGAAATCTTTTAGCTGTTATCACAGTAAAATGTGTATAAGAATCTGAAATCTCAACAATGAAATCCATAGAAATCCGTGTCAAGCATCGACACAAACATGTAAATCTCAAGTCTCATAGTCTCAATATCTCGGGCTCCGTCAGTCCGGATCGGCCCATATCATCAAATCTCACGACAACGGTCGGTATCCTCCGGATATCCGCCGCACCAGACATCACCGGTAGGTAGCCTTCCCCTGCCAGGCTCATCGTCTACAACTCGATCTTCTTGCCCCGGGGTACCATACCGGGCCCACCATGTACCCGAGAGGGTTCATTCACTCCTCGAATCGGGTCTCGAAATCCATCAGAAAACACGAAATCTCATGGTGGACGACACATACATCACGAGAAAACCGCATCTTATTTTTAAAAAGAGAGGAGGAGAGAGAAAGAAGTTTTTATATATATTCTTGCGGTTTTCCTCAAAAATCCAGAAATCTCACAGAAATCCAAATCTCAAAACCATGAGTAGTATATGATAAATGTCGGCATATGCTCATAATACTGTGCGATAACATGAAAATATGAATGCAGGAATGTCTAAGTAATGAATATCATGTCTATACTAACATCAGAGAGTAATCACAATATTATATCGGTTTAGTTGTTAACTGATTTTATCAATAAAAGATAATATGATCTAAAGTGTACGTGACATAGCAATTACCGATGATGATGTGTGTGAGCCGGCAAATAAGTGTGCGTGGAATATGCGCATCATCGGTAATGGTGCTGGTGTCCTAACAGGTAAGGTTTATACTGTTTATAGCAACATATGTATGAACATGCAACATTATGATACAATGCGAAAGTAAATACGAATGTATATTACCTACTCATTTAATATACTAATACTACTACCACTATATGACTCGAACCTAACCTAGTGTCCATCTAACCTCCTAAGGAAAACTAAACCTAAGAACTAGTCAATAGAAATAAGAGTCTACCTAAGGTCTGAATCAATATCCCTAATAGTCGGCGATCCAGCCTCAATAGCGTCACATACGTAGTACAGCTTCCTCGAATCAAGAGTGCGGATCAATCATCATATCCATGCCTTGTACGGTAAAATCCATCGCACGGCATCCCAATATCGGGGTACGGGTCAAGTATCTCCTAGGTGCCTCATCATTCGTATAATGTCATCATCAACACATCTCATGATCAAGATGCTAAACTGTAATCCCATACATCAATCATATATCATTGCCATCGTAATATGCATCATTAGTTTATCCTCAGAAATATTATGTCACATGTTTCATATTGTGATTAAGTCATACTGAAATCATGTCGTCATCAAGTCACACCTATATGATATCGGCATCAGGTCACACCTATATAATATCGGCATCAGGTCACACCTATATAATGTCGTAATCAGGTTGTACATATATCATATCGTGATCAGTCACAAGTTGCAGTCCGGGTACTATTTTAGAGTCCCATGTATCTCAATATTATCACTACCCATTATAATTTATATATACATGTTCATCATCTCATTCTCTAATGATCCGCTAACACTTAATACGACTGCATAGTCAAGAATCACGGCATCAAGCCCAGTTATACTGTTTCATCATACCTCAGATATCATATCGCATCAATGAATCCCATGTACGTGTTGTATATATATATACCTATACCTAGTTCTATATATATATATACACATGCACGTATACACCATGACGTGTTCCAGTGTGTGCGTGTGTGTTTCTATCTGAAACCTACGAACCTTCTCCAAGGTATTCATCCTCTGGTATGCTTTTCCTAAATCGGTCTAGTCCAGCCTAGGGTCATTACTAGGGTCCTACTCATTAAGAATCTAGGGTCACATCTGGTTTCCTAATGTCAATAAGTACTATTCCTATTCTATATTGCGGGGGTGCTAAACGCCATCCACCCGACTTCCCCCCGTAGATATACATCTACTCACCTGGTCCATGTCTGCCGACGACGGTGTCACGATCCTCCTCTTCATCGCCCGTAGTCCACTTGAAGGGTACCTAAACGCAAACATATAAATAACATCGTAAACCGAATCACATACAAAAGTCAAACGATACAAGGAACAAGCATAGGTTAAAACCTATGTCCCGTTCACGCAAAAGAACCAAATACCGCTCGATATCGGCGTACAAACTCCGATGGATCGAGATAAACATCAACAAACAACTTGTAGTTTTAAAACACATTACTTATACTATAAAACATGATTAAATCCATCGAAACCCTAAAATCTATCAAACCGTCCAATTTCGTAAAACCCGAAAATGCCAGTTTACCGTTTTTCATCAAAACTTGACATTTAAATGAAACCAATGGTCATAAAACTCATTAAATAGCATAACTAGACTATACAAACTATTACTATATTTTTATTACACAAATTCATATAGATTTGAAATTTCTAGTTTGCACCCTTTAACAATTTTCAACATTTTTCAAGCAAAACACAACAATTCCACCACAAAACATGATTTTGCATAAATTAGTGACTTAAACCACAATTCATGATGATAATGATATAATGAAACCATAATTATATTTTTAATCTCATTTATTTAGGAGTTTCTAAAATCTAGTTTACAAAAATAACAATTTTTATCACAATTTATCAATTATCCATAGAAACTAGCAATCAATTTAAGTTTTCCATTCCACCAACAAGTTAAAACTCTTATTAAGACCAAAATATAGTATTACAAATATTAATTGAGATTTATTTCACCAATAATTAGGTTTTATAGAAACCTAGTTAGCAAAAATTCCTAATTTAAACAATTTTCAATGAAAAATTTACAATTCAACAACCATGCAATATTTTCCAATTCTAAAAGTGTTAAACTAACTATTATAACCCTAAATAATTAACAAAAATCATAACTTGAATTTTTTTTTAAAAAAAACATAGAATTAATTCATTAAATCTAATTAAGCTTAATTGAACATCTAATAACAATAAATCAAAAGAAAGAAATTATACCTCCAAAAATATGAAATCCAAACAAGAAATGAGCCTCCAAAATGTATGCTATCCCACTCCAAAATTCATGTAAATATGAGCAAGAATAGAAGGGTAGAAAAATATATAGGATTTTGTGGAATTTTAATTGAATTTTTGATGATTTTTGAATAAAAATGAGGTGGAAAATGGGGGGGGGGGGCAGCCATGGTGATGGGGAGGCCGGCCACAATAAGGGGAAGAGGGAGAAACACATTATAAATGGTGTAGAAACTTCTCCAAAATGTCATCATCTTAATGTCTTTTCATGCTTTATTCATTTTCTTTTAATTCTTTTCTAAAATAACTCAAGAAAGATCTAGAAACAAGGAAAAATTTGCAAATAAATTTTGCATGATACACACTAAATTCTAATATGCCATGGTTCATTTTTACAAATTAAAACCATTTAAATTTGTAATTTACACTAATTTAGTGTAAAAATAAAGCTTATGTTAATATTTAAAATAATTAATTTAGGAAAAATATTTTATTAAACTAAAAATTTATAAGTGGCTAAATAAAAACCATTCACTAGTAATTTCATAATTAAAATAGATATTTTTAAAATTATAATGAAAAACAATCCCGGTTTGGTTTTACGAAAATTACATTTTACTTTACCGAAAATCCTAAAATTCACTTAAACACTTTTATTCATTTAAATATTTATTTAATTACTTTTAAAACGTTACAGGTACAGTCCCGAGCTACATGGAGGCAGTGAACGGATCGTCGGGGATTCGTCTCTCTCGGTATTGGGGGTTGATGTCGTGCTGTGCACGGGTGGCCATCACCAGAAATCCTTGGCCAAGATGGATGAATTACTGATCTGGATCAGTAATTTCTCAGTAGGTTATGGGCTTCACACCGACACGAAATACCGCGTTATTCAGGGTCTGACTTTATCCACCCCCTAGACCCGATGTGCGATACTCTTAGACGAAGAGACCGGACTGTACGAAGATTGTCACAGATAGGCTAAGTATGGATCCGGATGAGTTTGCTCGTCGGTCTTCATTTTCGACAGGTACCTGGGTAGCCGTTACGTACACTACTGCAAATAAGGGTTACCCCTACGGATTTATCCGTAGGGGCAAACCCCTGCCCCTACGGCTATAGACGTAGGGACAATAAAATACTTTGTAGGTACAAACGCCGTAGGTGCAAGTTGAAGCCCTGAACTTGCCCCTAAGGACAAAAACTTGCCCCTACAGAGTTATGTGTAGGTCCCGTTTACCCTACGGAGTAGGCCGTAGAGGCAAAAAATTTATTTTATTTATGCTTTTTAAAAATAGATTACTTGTACCTATGGATGAATGTAGGGCCAAGTAATATCCCCTACGGATACATGCGTAGGTACATATCCGTAGGGGCAAAATATCAGGATTCCTGATATTTTGCCCCTACGGATAACTACGTAGGGGCATTTGTGTGCCCCTACGGATATATCCGTAGGGGCAAGCTCAACCCCTGATACTGAGATCATAGGGGAAAATATCAGTTATCCTGATATTTTTCCCCTACGGATTACTCCGTATGGGCAACGTTGGTACCTACGGATTAATCAGTAGGTACATATTATCAGTTTTTTTAAAAAAAAGGGCTGCCTATTTTTTTCTCGCCCTATGCACAATAATATATATATCGATCAAATATAAAATTAATCCTCACACAACATATATCGCAGTATTCATAATCACATCTCACGCATATAATATACAAAAGAAACCAAAAAACAGAATATGATATAAATATAAACACCGTAGGACCACCAATATAAATATCGTCCAAAATGTAGTACAATATGTATCATATAAATAAATACATGTTTCAAAAAATAAGAATCAAAAAGCTACCCTAGCTCGGTCCAGCTCCACCTCTGATAAACGCTAGAATCTGGCGCGCCTGCTCCTCGGCCAATAAACCATGCAATTCGGAGCGTGCGGGAGTCTGAGCGGGCTGTGGAGCTGGCGATGTGGTCTGCGCAGCCGTCGTCGAGGTAGTGGCTTGCGGAGCAATGGCTGCGGGAGTCTGAGCGGGCGGTGGAGCTATAGGAGCTGTCTGCGGAACCGCAGCCGATGTAGTGGTTTGCGGAGCCGCAGCCGAAGAAGATGCATGTAGAGGCTCGGCCGATGTACCCTGTCGCGTCTGGACCTAACGTGTGTAATAAGCGTGTAAGAACTGTGTATTATTCGAATTTGTATCATTATCAAGTTATTTCGAAACCCCATTTGGATATCTAGTTTGGAAAACCGTAGTTTATTTTAATTAGATATGTATATATGATTAATCAAAGCTAGGTCTACAACCAAATAAGCTCAGGCTACGTACTAATATTGGATATGTTGATATCTATACTATGACATGATATTTTACTATTAAGTAGTATACATACCAGTATCTCATTCAACTCCTGAACGGTGGCCTTCAAGCTCTCCAGTTCCTGCTGGACACGCCGCTCACTGGAGACGGAGGAAGTAACCGCCGGGGTGGAGTCCAACCTCATATGGGCCCTGCTAGGGCCCAGTCCCCGGCCTCTCTCCCAACCTCCGTGGTGCCCTCCGTGTGCGGCGTCCAGGACTGGGGTCAGCAGCCTCGGATCGCTCTGTCCGGTAAAATCGATCCCCGATGCCTCGGCCTGCTCAACCACCCGCTCCTACACCCACATTAAGCAGTAAAGTATAAGTATAAAATTTAAATTTGAACCTTCCAAAACTAAAATTTCAAATAGGGGTTGAATAAATATTAACACTTACGCAATACTCCTGGGTAGCGACGTCGGGATATCGAAGCTCGCCCGTGGCAGGATCTGTCGAGGTGCCTGTCACGACCCGAAAGAGCACGTGACTGGCCCTTGAACCATATGAAGTCTATAGGACTCCATCTGATCCAAGTAAGCCAAAAGCCCAGAAATCTAAAACCATTTTTAAGAATAAGTAAAGAAACTGGTTTAAAGAAGTGAAGAAAAACATGTTTGAAATCAAGGTTTTTAAATAACTAAGCCGAATATGCATTTTTAAAAGTGTACAGTCTTTTCTAAAAATTTCGGCAGAGTTTCTTTTGTAAAACTGGCCCCGAATGGGGTATAACAAGGATAACAATATATGCAATGATAAAGGCATCCCCAAGCGGGAGCTAGCTCTTCGTCAATCGACGGTCACCACCACACATGCAACAATAATATACAACGCCAAGTGGCGAGGATCAAATCCAAAAGAAAGCTCAAAAGCAACAAGAAAACCGCAACACTACTAAGCGCGACTCTATGGTCGAATAATACATCACTAGTCTAGGTTTGAAACAATATACGAGTTTTGGTTGATGGATATTCTAGATACAATGAATAATATAAATACAACGGCGGTTCTGATACAAAAGAACCCACCTATCCAAGCAAATCACCCAAAAGGAAGCAGTGTGCCAGAAATGCCGCTATAGAACTGTACGGCAAACCTGCAAGAACTGGGGCACAACGGGGGTGAGTTGCCAACTCGTGAATAGAAAGATATCTACAAGCAGAGATCGAATGCATGACCCAACCTAGGTCAATACGATCAGATATAAAGAAACCTCAATATGAATAAAGCTGAAGCATGCTAAACTGGCAATGTAATCTCTATACGTGAATGTAGTGCCAAGTGCTCGTGCTAGTGCCTCAGGTAATAGTATGTCATGAATATGAGGTATGAATGCATGAAAGCAGAATACATGTAAATGAAGAAACTATTTTCATAATTTAGTGAGATTTCCCTTGTATTTTTAGTTGAGGTATCATAATGAAATCAGCATAAAACAGTGCCTAGCATCGGCACAAAACGTAATCCCAATATCTCGATATCTCTGTATCACAGTCTCTGTACCTCGAAATCTCGAAATCCCAATGTCTCAATCATAATATCTAGGGCGCCGTCAGTCCAGACCGGCCCCTACCATCCATCTCAAGACCACGACGGTATCCTCCGGATATCCGACGCGTCGGGTAAAATCACCGGTAGGTAGTGCTCCCCTGCCAGGCTCACATCGTCATCACCACGCGCTTCTTGCCCCGGGGCACCTTACCGGGTCCACCATGTACCCGAAACGGTTCATTCGTCTCCTCGAATCGGGTTTCCAAATCCATCAGCAAACTCATGGTGGACGTCTCATACATCATGGGAAAACCGCACTTTTTATTTTAAAGAGAGAAAAGAAGTTTATATAAGTTTTGCGGTTTTCCCCCAAATCCAGAAAATCTCATGGAAATCCGAATCCAATCCTCAATAGCATGTAAACAGTGCATACAGGCATAAAAATCCATGAATAATAACATGCATGATGTAACAACTAATAATTACAATGTCTAATCTAGCATATAAGGCAAGTACACTAATATCATGTCTAAATTATTAGCTAACCTATGTCGATGCAATAATATTTTCTAAGGTGTACGTGACATGGCAATTACCGATGAAGATGTGTGTGAGCCGGCAAGTAAGTGTACGTGGTACATACGCATCATCGGTAATGGTGCTGGTGTCCTAACAGCATAACATCAATAATGGAGTATGAAACATAATATAAGCATGCGATGCGATGCGAACCACAATAATGAGCGGAAGCTGAATACTAGACACAACTATAACTAATCTGCATTAATCTAAAATAACCTCTACAATTGGTGCCTTTTGAAATAACACGAATCATGGGGTTTTGAAAATAGGGGCTACGGTGTTTTTATGAAAAGATACGTCTTTTGAAATATCCGTAGGATCCCTTGGGCTGTCTTTTAAAATACCCACGATTCATTAGTTTTTGAAATAGGTAGGAGTCTAATCTAATCTAACAACCATCCTAAACTATACGGCTGAACTAACAAGTAGAGCTACGGGTGAGGAAACCGCCTAACATCTGAGTCGATACATATACATACATGTATATATATTAGTCGGTGATCCCGCCTCAATAATATCATATCCGATACCCTATCTATAATCAGACATCCCAAGTCAAGAGTGCGGATCAATCATCAAAATATAGCTTGTACGTAAATCCGTCGTACGGCATCCCAAATCTGGGTACGGGTCAATATCACATTCATCATACTATTTATCTGGTATCCTCTTTATCAAATGTCATGATCGGGGTACTGATCTACGTCTAGTACAATATTGATACCCTCTATGTATGCATGCAGGTGTAAGAATTACTACGTCAAAAGACCCGCTAAAACATCGTGTCGTATCTCAATACGAACCAAATCACATCACCGATCTCCTGGCCTCAAGCCCAATCTCATCGACTCATCTCAAATCCCAAATACTATCCTCAAATCCAGTATATAAACACATAGTCCCATACCCATGTGTAGATATACGCACCATCATATGCACTCTAATAAATGAAAGAATGAATGCAAGTATGCGTGTAAATGTATGTGTGAGTGCAACCACTACTCTAGGGTTCGCACTAAACTAAACCAATATATTCTTATCATCAAAATATCATTATTACCATCAATAACCCTAAACAACACATAATAAATATTCGTGTGTATACGTATTCGTATACATCACCACGGACTGCGGGGGTGCTATACGCCATCCACCCGACTTCTCCCCACAGATATAAATCTACTCACATTGCTTCTCGTGTGCCAAAGCCGATGTCGCTATCTTCACCTCATTTGCCTCAACATCACGCGGGGTACCTACAAGTATATCACAATGCTAAAGCACATGAAAATCACATCGGAAACCAAAATAGCACACGCTACCCGCATAGGTAAAAACCTATCGACTCGCATGTAAACACAATCAAAATCCACTTGTCGTTGACGTCCAAACGCCACCCGACAGGAATGAATCACCAAATACCAAAATCCATGCTAAAATAAGTCCCAAATTATACACCAACATAGGAAAATCAACCCAGATTTCACCCTAGATGGAATCAGTCAAAACTATACATACTCAGGGTCAAAACTAGAGGAAATGGGGGCATGCACAGAAAACGAAGCAATTCCTTAAAATACCTTATTTTAGAATTTTCCATAATTTTTCCCCATTTATCTGTATTTAATTATACCAGAATATTAAAATATTCATTAAAATAATATTAAATTATAAAATTTCCCAAAAATCATATTTTATTATTTTGAAGACGTTACAATCTACCCCCCTTAAAGAAATTCGGTCCCCGAATTTAAATTTAAACCCCCAAATACTAAAATATTTCAATACAAATTCCAAGTCATCGGGGCTCCGAAATCATCTATACATAAAATATCATAGCGCAATGCATGCGCATGAGTACTGAGCATATAACTCAAAAGCAACACTCCATCAAGCATCCGCAATCATCGGAGTCATGGTAACGACACAATGTCAAATCCAATACAAAATCAATATGATATGGACCAAGACTATACATGTAAATAGCTGATGCAAATGTATGCCAAATCTTTTTAAGTCGCTGTGCGATGCGCGTAACACTGCACAGTGGCGGACGTTTCTCATAAGAAAATAACTATATATGTGTATATATATCCTTTGTTTAATAGGTACGTTCCGCCGTTTTGAAAACAGTTTAGAAGGGTTTCCTTGTTTTTAAAACGTTTCGTGTCATATCGGACACGTAGGTATATACTGAGACTATAGCTCGCTTTTCGGAAATCCCTTCGATAACTATCGATGCATGCAAAATATATCCAGGTACTGCCCACTGACTAGTCCTGCTCAGTATGAAAGCAAATATCCAACATCATAAAAATGTACTGCTCCAAAAGGAATAAATCCCAAAAATCACATAACACCACCCTGTGCGTCTGGTGCGCACGGAAATCAAAATCCATATATGTGCTAAACATGTGCACAAAACAACATCTAGGTGCAACGGGTGTGCACGAAGCATCTGTCATAGGCAACGTGTGCCTGGCAGCCAAAACAGGTGCATCTGACATGCACGAAGAATCTCGATTTAGTGCATCTGGTGTGCCCCAAAATCGTATCTCAAAACATGCGCCCAACATGCGCGAAAATCCAAATCGGTGCATCCATCATGCACGAATGAAAATCTAGACCCTGCGCACTCAATATGCACGGAATCACAAAATCCAATAGCAACGTCGAATATGCGTAAGTCCAGTCAAAAGCACGGAGTGCAAGAATCCACATCAATATCACAATCAAAATCGACATACCGAAAGGCATCAAATCGAAGTCAGGTGCAATCGTAATGCACAAAATATAAATCCGGTGCAACAAAGGCACGAAATATAAATCTGATGCGATAAACGCAAGAAACATAAAACTGGTGCGACAAATGCACGAAGTATAGAACTGGTGCATCCCATGCACAAATACCAAGCAATAACTCAAATACGTAAGCAGCAACACCAAGTGTATCCAGATATGAAGAAAATCATAAACGTGTGCAGCTGCGGGCACAAAACACATATCGATACACTACAAGCACATATAAGCTATACCGAGTGCAAAATCAAAACACTAAAATTACATGAAACTCTGCTGGAAGCGTAAATCAAATCACCAGTATAAAATAGGCATGAAATCGCAATCAACAGCTCAAGAGTAATAACTATGTACAAGGTATAAATACCCAGTAGGTGCAACCATGGTGCACAAAATCAAATATCATGAAACTCAGTCATCAAGACTAAATCATGTGAATAGATCGCCCAAAATACCGAAATCCAAAGCAACGGATACGTGATAATCAAATCACAAAATCACAAATCATAATTACCGTCGTCGGTATACCATCCTTCAGGGTCGAGAAGGTACCGGAACATCCGATGCTAGCTGCGCAAGATATCTACTTGCCTCTTGCTCGCGGCTGGCGTCCTCTGCCTCTGGTTCCTGATCTTTCCTGTAGATTACCAATCTCGCAATCCATCGGCTCATCGGCCCGGTCAGGAGTACTGACAGGAACGATTCCGTTCTGGCACTTTCCTGGTCACCTTTCGGTCAATCCTCACGACCGCTCGTAAGGCAGCGTATCACTGGCGTCGGCCTCTGGCTCTCTGAAAGCACGTCACACATCTGATCCTGGGTGCAAACATCATTGCAGCAATGTCCTGGAAGGAATCCTGCTCAAGGTCTCTTCCGATCATGCCTATGCCGATCTGTACAGAGGCTGGCTTCCTGCACAACCTCTTCTCGCTCAAAAACACCTGTGTCCTCAGCACAATATTTTCTCGGAAACTGGTCACATTCCAACGTCTCTGTAAGCATATCAGGTCTCTAGTCTCGACGGGAAGCAATGACAGCTCATCAGTGTCTCACACGAACCTCTTGTTCCAACTGTCTCTATCGTCGTCCACTATGACGTCACGCCAAGCTACTACGCACTGCACTGTTCTCGGCCACGGTCAATCTGAAGTCTCTCGCACGGACTCGAAATCGCATATTCTGTAGCTTCATCATTCTGTAGAGGATGTCAGGCCGAACAGGTCCTCGGGAACACGTCCCAACCATCGGAGGAATACTCATCACTCGTCTGTCCCTGATCGATCTGCAACGCATCTGGGTAAGTTCCTTTATCCGAACATGGTCAACTACCTCGTCGACAATGCCGAACTCTGTCCTGCTGGGTGTGCGCAATACGACCACTCCTGGTCTAGGTCTTCTCGTAACGTACTCCAGAAAGGTCCTGTCGAGGTTCCTTTCTCAAATCTCAATCCTGCCGAAATGCCCGGAAGTCATCATCCAATGCTGAAGCTAAAGCTTATTCCGGAACGGCTGCATACCTATCGCGCTTCTCTCTGGAAGATACATCCATATACCACGCCTCGGGGTGCGTATCACATCTCTAATATCATCGGAGTGGGACGTCATCTCGTCGAAATATCTCGCGAACTCTTTTCTTCACTCTGCGTCAATGTCGACTGATTTGGACTCGTCTCATCATGGCTGCATGTACTGTGCTCCAACGGCTATGCTCGCATCTGGAGTCTCCCAAGCAGTGTCCCATCACGATATCCGAAAGATGTCGAACCATCCGATCGACTCGTCAGATCCTCATAATCCCCCAAGAGCTCACATCTCGGGTACAGTTTAATAGTATCGAGTACATGCCACAGCGTCGGTGGTCCAGCCGTAGAAGGGCAAACCCAAGCCTCACTAATGGCGCCGAGGAACCGCCGCAAACCCGAAGGTTCAAAGGCTTTCACACGGTCATTAAGTCGAGTTAGGGTTTCATTCTTCTAGAGGGTCCATAGAATCACCTGCATGTCTTTCCGTATACTTTAAACTTGGAAAATAGGCTCCTGACATCCGATCGTCTCAATCGACTCTCAACGAACCTGCGTGAAGTCGTCTCTAGCTGGAAACAATCTATCTGATGACTCGCATTGGGGTAAGCAAACTCACCATACGTCCTAGTCATTCATCCTCAGGTGACTAGCGACTCACTATCATCTCTCTAAGAACATGCTCATGCTGCAGTAGCTCCAAACATCTGGGCGATATCTCATCATTTGCAGCAACAACTGGCTCATACGCCTGTACGCCGAACAGCGCCTCAATTCTCCAGGAAAGGCAACACATTGGCGGTCGTCTCTGAATCGGTCTGCTCTAGATCTGAGTAAGACTCTCCACACTGGAAATCTTCAACTCATCAGGGCCCGCTCCGGCGCAAAATCGGACGAATCACCTTCGTCTCTCAAATCGGGTAGACTGGCTGTCATCTGTCTCATATCTGCCTGAAAGCTTCGGCAATCTCAGCTCGTAAGCTTCGGAAGCGACATCCTGTCAATCTCAGCAACAGCTGGTCCATCTGTCTGCACGGTAGGCGACATCACAATCTCTAAGGTATGCTGTACATCAACAGTCCTCTCTCAACTGGCAGCTCTAACAATGGCCCGATCATCCGGTGCAAGACCAAGCACTCGCCTCCACTAGAGGTCACAATCACCAACACTAACTCGAGACGTTCCCATGTCACCAGAAAACACAATGGTCGGCCCTTGTACCAAACGAGCTCACACCGGCCGTAACCCTAGCAGCAGCCCAAACTGCCCTCAAACATGGTGACAGGAACCTCAATCGAGTATCAAGGAGAGCACATCAATGGCAAGAAAGGAAACAACAGATCCAAAGTGGATACATGATCATGGGAAGGAACAGCATCAATAAAGGTATGATCATGAAACTAATAGAATCGGGGATCTCAAATGGATGTATAATCCTGGATATAAAGAGGATCACTGATCTCGAAAATATGTACATCCTAAGGTTCCTTAAGCGGAGTGGCGTGTCGTAAGTATGCCGCGGAACATACCAACGGTACGTCACTCTACTTTAGTTACCTATTCCATCAACCAAGGGTCATCCTACACGACGAAAGTTCGGGTCTAATACCCCCTCGACCAAGTCTAAGTTCCGTAAGGTCAAGCCTAAGTTCCGTATATATATAAACGCCCTAGGCTCCACATAGTCAAACTTAGACTCGAACCAAGGTCAACCTAGCGCTTTGATACCAACTTTGTCACGACCCGAAAGAGCACGTGACTGGCCCTTGAACCATATGAAGTCTATAGGACTCCATCTGATCCAAGTAAGCCAAAAGCCCAGAAATCTAAAACCATTTTTAAGAATAAGTAAAGAAACTGGTTTAAAGAAGTGAAGAAAAACATGTTTGAAATCAAGGTTTTTAAATAACTAAGCCGAATATGCATTTTTAAAAGTGTACAGTCTTTTCTAAAAATTTCGGCAGAGTTTCTTTTGTAAAACTGGCCCCGAATGGGGTATAACAAGGATAACAATATATGCAATGATAAAGGCATCCCCAAGCGGGAGCTAGCTCTTCGTCAATCGACGGTCACCACCACACATGCAACAATAATATACAACGCCAAGTGGCGAGGATCAAATCCAAAAGAAAGCTCAAAAGCAACAAGAAAACCGCAACACTACTAAGCGCGACTCTATGGTCGAATAATACATCACTAGTCTAGGTTTGAAACAATATACGAGTTTTGGTTGATGGATATTCTAGATACAATGAATAATATAAATACAACGGCGGTTCTGATACAAAAGAACCCACCTATCCAAGCAAATCACCCAAAAGGAAGCAGTGTGCCAGAAATGCCGCTATAGAACTGTACGGCAAACCTGCAAGAACTGGGGCACAACGGGGGTGAGTTGCCAACTCGTGAATAGAAAGATATCTACAAGCAGAGATCGAATGCATGACCCAACCTAGGTCAATACGATCAGATATAAAGAAACCTCAATATGAATAAAGCTGAAGCATGCTAAACTGGCAATGTAATCTCTATACGTGAATGTAGTGCCAAGTGCTCGTGCTAGTGCCTCAGGTAATAGTATGTCATGAATATGAGGTATGAATGCATGAAAGCAGAATACATGTAAATGAAGAAACTATTTTCATAATTTAGTGAGATTTCCCTTGTATTTTTAGTTGAGGTATCATAATGAAATCAGCATAAAACAGTGCCTAGCATCGGCACAAAACGTAATCCCAATATCTCGATATCTCTGTATCACAGTCTCTGTACCTCGAAATATCGAAATCCCAATGTCTCAATCATAATATCTAGGGCGCCGTCAGTCCAGACCGGCCCCTACCATCCATCTCAAGACCACGACGGTATCCTCCGGATATCCGACGCGTCGGGTAAAATCACCGGTAGGTAGTGCTCCCCTGCCAGGCTCACATCGTCATCACCACGCGCTTCTTGCCCCGGGGCACCTTACCGGGTCCACCATGTACCCGAAACGGTTCATTCGTCTCCTCGAATCGGGTTTCCAAATCCATCAGCAAACTCATGGTGGACGACTCATACATCATGGGAAAACCGCACTTTTTATTTTAAAGAGAGAAAAGAAGTTTATATAAGTTTTGCGGTTTTCCCCCAAATCCAGAAAATCTCATGGAAATCCGAATCCAATCCTCAATAGCATGTAAACAGTGCATACAGGCATAAAAATCCATGAATAATAACATGCATGATGTAACAACTAATAATTACAATGTCTAATCTAGCATATAAGGCAAGTACACTAATATCATGTCTAAATTATTAGCTAACCTATGTCGATGCAATAATATTTTCTAAGGTGTACGTGACATGGCAATTACCGATGAAGATGTGTGTGAGCCGGCAAGTAAGTGTACGTGGTACATACGCATCATCGGTAATGGTGCTGGTGTCCTAACAGCATAACATCAATAATGGAGTATGAAACATAATATAAGCATGCGATGCGATGCGAACCACAATAATGAGCGGAAGCTGAATACTAGACACAACTATAACTAATCTGCATTAATCTAAAATAACCTCTACAATTGGTGCCTTTTGAAATAACACGAATCATGGGGTTTTGAAAATAGGGGCTACGGTGTTTTTATGAAAAGATACGTCTTTTGAAATATCCGTAGGATCCCTTGGGCTGTCTTTTAAAATACCCACGATTCGTTAGTTTTTGAAATAGGTAGGAGTCTAATCTAATCTAACAACCATCCTAAACTATACGGCTGAACTAACAAGTAGAGCTACGGGTGAGGAAACCGCCTAACATCTGAGTCGATACATATACATACATGTATATATATTAGTCGGTGATCCCGCCTCAATAATATCATATCCGATACCCTATCTATAATCAGACATCCCAAGTCAAGAGTGCGGATCAATCATCAAAATATAGCTTGTACGTAAATCCGTCGTACGGCATCCCAAATCTGGGTACGGGTCAATATCACATTCATCATACTATTTATCTGGTATCCTCTTTATCAAATGTCATGATCGGGGTACTGATCTACGTCTAGTACAATATTGATACCCTCTATGTATGCATGCAGGTGTAAGAATTACTACGTCAAAAGACCCGCTAAAACATCGTGTCGTATCTCAATACGAACCAAATCACATCACCGATCTCCTGGCCTCAAGCCCAATCTCATCGACTCATCTCAAATCCCAAATACTATCCTCAAATCCAGTATATAAACACATAGTCCCATACCCATGTGTAGATATACGCACCATCATATGCACTCTAATAAATGAAAGAATGAATGCAAGTATGCGTGTAAATGTATGTGTGAGTGCAACCACTACTCCAGGGTTCGCACTAAACTAAACCAATATATTCTTATCATCAAAATATCATTATTACCATCAATAACCCTAAACAACACATAATAAATATTCGTGTGTATACGTATTCGTATACATCACCACGGACTGCGGGGGTGCTATACGCCATCCACCCGACTTCTCCCCACAGATATAAATCTACTCACATTGCTTCTCGTGTGCCAAAGCCGATGTCGCTATCTTCACCTCATTTGCCTCAACATCACGCGGGGTACCTACAAGTATATCACAATGCTAAAGCACATGAAAATCACATCGGAAACCAAAATAGCACACGCTACCCGCATAGGTAAAAACCTATCGACTCGCATGTAAACACAATCAAAATCCACTTGTCGTTGACGTCCAAACGCCACCCGACAGGAATGAATCACCAAATACCAAAATCCATGCTAAAATAAGTCCCAAATTATACACCAACATAGGAAAATCAACCCAGATTTCACCCTAGATGGAATCAGTCAAAACTATACATACTCAGGGTCAAAACTAGAGGAAATGGGGGCATGCACAGAAAACGAAGCAATTCCTTAAAATACCTTATTTTAGAATTTTCCATAATTTTTCCCCATTTATCTGTATTTAATTATACCAGAATATTAAAATATTCATTAAAATAATATTAAATTATAAAATTTCCCAAAAATCATATTTTATTATTTTGAAGACGTTACAGTGCCGTGGACGGCAAGATATGCGGACAGCACGCTCGGTGTACCACCTTTGCGCCAGGGTCTGAGCTATCTGCAATATTAGAAAATAACTCTTAATATTAGATATATTAGAAAATAACTCTTAATATTGCATTATATCATAAAGGCCGGTCTATTATAATTTACCGATAACTCCATGGCTCGAGTAATATTCCTCGAGCCACCTGTATAAGTGGGGTGACCCCTCTTCCCCGACTTCCTATTCTCTGTATTTTGAGCGGCCTGTTTCTGCACAACGCATTCATATTTAGTTTTATAATTAAGGAACACAAAAAATAAATTATATCCTAAACAATGAATTACATTTAAAATACATACCTGTTTGCGTTGAGAGTCGAAATATTCGCACAATAGAGGCCATGTCTCTACGTCGACTCTCGCAAACGCCGGAGTAGATAAGAGGGCCGCTCTCTCTGCCTCGGGGGTCGCCATCCACAGGGAGTAGCAGTCGGCCTTCAGCTCATTCCTGTTGTATCGGACCTTGGTCTGCATGTTCTTCATCAGGCCATTGTACAGAGCATGAAGGTCGAGCACCCTCCCAGGGTGATCAGGGTCAGGTACAGGCTGAAAATCGTAATCATCCTGAAAATACAAAAAAACATTGTTATTAGATTGCAAGTGTTAATAATAAATATATTGGATAAATCAAAAGAAAATATATATTAATATTCGAGCCTGATCAAAGAAGAGGGCGAATGAGCGCCGGTGCTGCTCGCCCCACTCAACGTGAAGTGAATAGTTCTTCACGAGCCGTCTCTCTTCCTCCATATACCGGCCGAACCTCTCGGCATGAGGACCGGTATAGCGATAGTCAAGGGTAAAAAAGAGGGGGAATGCTGCCTCCCCCCTAGCTCTGTCAGGCCTCAGCCTATGGGACTGATTCAGGCTTCGAGTCTCCCTCTGGGGATGGGGAGGCCCTGCGTCAGCAAGAAATATCAAGACAATCAATATTAAGACAAAGTTGTATTAAGAAATCAAGGTTAAACGAAAATTGAAGTGTGATATATACCTCCGGTGACTAAAGCACGAGCCTGGGCCCGGGCAGCAGCACGAGCGGGACGATAGTTCCTCCGGTGAGGAACAGCCGGTGTCCCGGATGCGGACGCATCCGCTCCAACTAGAAAATAAACATTGACGCTAAATTTCCATGAAGTTCATATTTATTCTATAGAGCATATGTAAAATGAATACATATTTTATATCTATTCATACTAACCTACAGACGATGCGGAGGGTACGGAAGTGGCCACTGCGTCAGATGTGGACGCACCACCTATAATTAGACAATTAAAAATAGATTATATAAGTAATTGCAAAAAGAATGTGTAGATCAATAATATAACGTTCTAAATCAATATTCATGTACTATAGGATATATAAACATACCCGCAGGTGCGGTGGTGTCACCACCTACAGCTAGACAATAATAAAAATTACTATCTAAGTAAGAGCAAAAGGAATGTGTGTATATTTATGATATAGCATTCTAAATCAATATACATGCACTATATGATATATAAACATACCTGGAGGAGCGGGGGTGGCCTCTGTCCCTGATGTGGACGCATCACCAACAACTAGACAATCAAACATTGACAATATAAGTAATTTTGACATAAACATGCATGAATATCTATAATATTACATTCAAAATGGATATGCATATACCTGGAGGTGTGGCAAAATCCATACGGAAGGAGGCATCCGAAGGGGTCTCCGATCTGGGTGCAAGACCGGCCCTTGAAGCTCCCTACGCAGCTCTCCGGGAGGCAGAACCGCTCTGCCTCTGCCGCGGCTGGAGCTCCTGCCACCCCTCGCTGCTCCCGACATCGTCATCAAATCTAGATAAACGGTTCGTGGACGCATTAGACAATCATTAAAACTATTGACTATATATGTATAGATCGTAAAATGTGAAGTAATAATATAACATTACTGATAACCTTTTTCATTTCGTAGGCGCATTATACATATCTACTTGGATTTCATCGTCGATGTCATTTCTAACCCACGTAACTTCATGATCGGCCGAAGACAACCCGTCCTTCGAAACAGACGGTCGGAGCACTCTAAGCCTTCTCTATTCTTCATCCTCATCGCTGTCCTCGAATTCTGGGACATCGTAGACATCTCTGGGTTTCCATCGGCATACAACACTCCATCTCGGATGCTTCAAATACTGTGAATAGTATACTTGGAACGCTTGGTTCGGAAAGATAAACGGATCTTTCTGACCATGAAATCGAAGTGTGTTCACACTGGTCAATCCATATTCATCTTTCCAAGTACCAAGATTGCTTCTCCACTTATCCGTATCGGTTCGCGTATCGTACCAAGTATACTGGAATATATAAAAGGGTTCTGATCGTCCGGGATAGTGGATGCCGAGTATACAATTTAAGGGTTCAAATCACACCGTCCGATCCTACCGTCGCAATCCCACTATTCTGAGTGGTTCTAGATATTTCTATGTCCTTAACATCGAATTTGTATCCAAGGACACCAAATTCTTTGTAATATGCAACCTCCATACTAGGAAATTGAGCTAAACATCTTGAATCACTCTCAAATGATGCAGACAAGTTTGGATCGTGGATCTAACAAAACAAATTTTACGAAAAATACATAACGATACAAGTTTAGATTGAAACTGATAGCAATAAAATGTTATTCGAATAACTTACATGATTTGTGACCCAATCACAAAAATTATCCTGATGATATTTTTCCAATCGTTCTTCGTTCCAATCAGGATGCCCCTCACGTACCTCGTTAAAATGAATTCTGTTTTCGACAAATAATGGTGACATTAATATTATATCATTTCATACACACACAAATAAAAATATAACAATTAATCCAAAAAAACTTACTCTCTAATTTGTTCAAGACATGCGCAATTAAGCAAGATAAACCGGTATATCTTGTTGATAAACATAGTGTCTACCCTCTTATACTCGGCTTTACCATATGGCCCGTTTTGAATTCTTCGAGGCCGGTTAAGTCTTGTCTCAATGTTCTCGTCCAGATAGTGGGAACAAAATATGGTTGCTTCATCAAGAAGATAACCTTGCATGATAGAACCCTCTGGTCGATTTTTATTGCATATATACTTTTTAAGAGTGTAGAGGTACCTAATGAAAATATGTTGAATAAATAAATACGGGCATACAGGACAACAATAAATTTATAAATTGCGCGAAACGAAAAATTACACGTACCTCTCGACGGGATACATCCATCGATATTGTACCGGTCTGGCTAACTTAGCCTCAGTTGCAAGATGAACCGTCAAGTGTATTATGATATCGAAGAATGACGGTGGGAAAATACGCTCAAACTTGCAAAATATCAACGCAATAGAATTTTCTAGTTTATCCAGCGTCACAACCTCCAGTGTTTTAGCACACAACTCTCTGAAAAAACAACATAGGTCGTTGATTACTAGACCAACCGATTCGGGGAGAGAAGTCCTGAGGGCTAATGGAAGAAGGTGCTCCACGATAACATGGTGATCATGACTTTTCAGCCCATCGATCTTGCCTTTCACAATTTTTATTTTCATGCTGAATGATCCTGAGAAACCTGTGGGAACTTTCAAATCATGCAACACCTGCAGGAATGTTTTCTTCTCAGGTTGTGACATATGATAAGCGACATTGGGAAGTACAAACTTGCCCGGTTTACCCGCTACCGGTCTAGGGTGAAATTCACTTCTTATTCCGCACTCCTGTAGATCCATCCGAGCATTCAGGTTGTCTTTCGATTTCCCGTCTTTACAAAGAAGCAAGTTGAGTATGTGCTCCGATACTCCCTTCTCTATATGGATGACGTCCAGAAAATGACGCACTAAATTTGTTGACCAATACGGAAGCTCGAAGAAAATGCTTAACTTGTTCCAAAATGGCGGTTTGACCTGTTTCGTCGGATCCATCCCGAAGGTCACATTATTGTAACCATCCCATTGAGCTGTCACGTCCTCTCGGGACAATGGGGATGGAGGTCCAAGAAACTCCTGATGACCATCAAAGTGAACCGTGTCTAACCTATAGGGGTGGTCTGGAGGCAGAAACGTCGATGGCCGCAATAACAAACCTTCCTGCTAAAATTCAAGAATTTCGATGTTGTGTGTTCATGGCAATGAGGACATGCTTTATGACCATGTACGGACCAACCTGATAGCATTCCATATGCAGGAAAGTCATTAATTGTCCACATTAAAGCCGCACACAGTATGCAGGTTGTATTTGTGTTTGCATCGTATGTCTCTACACCATCAATGAACAAAGATTTCAACTCCTCGATCAGAGGTCGGAGATAGACGTCGATATTGTTTCCCGGTGAGTTTGGTCCGTCGATAAGAAGAGGCATCATAAAGTATGACTGGTCCATAGCCAACCAAGGCGACAGATTATAAATTATCATTACAACGGGCCATGTGCTGTGACTTCCAGCCATATAGTTGAATGGGCAGAAGCCATCAGTAGCCAGTCCGAGCCGGACATTGCGAGGATCGCTACTGAATATTGCTTGTCTCCTATCGAAATCCTTCCATGCCGGTGAATCTTTTGGATGGCTCATTTTTCCATCTTCACTTGGAGGAGCACGGTGATGCCAAATCATTGTCTCGGCTGTTTTCTTGCACCTGAATAGCCTATGTAGCCTCTGTGTTATGGGAAAGTATCGTGCTATCTTGACAGGTATATCAGGCTTCTTATCAGAATCTTTCGGCTTATACCTGGCCTCTCCACATGTTGGACACTCTTTAAAATCTGAATTCTCTTTCCGGTACAACACGTAGTTTTTAGGACATGCTTGAATCTTCTTGCACTTTAGACCTAAATCAGACATCATCTTCTGGGCTCCGTACCAGCTGTCGGGCACGTTATTTCCCGGGGGCATAGAATCTTTCAAGAACGAAAGAAGCATTGTGAATGACTTGTTGCTCCATCCATTTAGGCACTTAATCTGGAAAAGTTAGACGAACCATGAGAGGGTGGAATACTTTGCATTCTCATAAATTGGTTTTCTAGCATCATTTATGAAATTTTCATATTTATCCGCACGCGGTCCTTGACCGGAAAGAATGTCATCTTCGGTACGAATAGATTCACCTAGGGCAGCCTCTACCATATCCTCCATTTCTTCTGATGGAAATAAATTACCGTCTTCTCCTTCTGCCGCATTACCGAATTCTCCTTCTTCTCCTGCCGCATTATCGTGTTCTCCTTCTTCTTCTGCCGCATTACTGCATTCTTCTCCTTCCCCGTGATATTTCCAAGTTGTATAACGTCTAGTAAACCTATATTTTACAATATGAAGCTCTGCCAATTCTACCTTCTGCCAGTACTTATTGCCACATCTATCGCACGGACAGAGAATCTTCTCTATTATGATCTTATTATGTGCGCGTGTAAATTCAATGAAAGCAGCAACTCCTGCAACAAACTTAGGTTGCATACGTTGTTGCCAATCCACATACATCCAGTCCTTAACTCTGACGTACTCATGGGCCATGTTAGACTGTATAATATATAAATTGTAGGTTATGGTGACTATATTGAGAAATATAAGAACGAGATAGTTACTGACAAAGGAGAAAATCCGTGTATATGCTTTATGTGTGCGTTTATCGTTGAAAAGAATAAATTATCGAACGTATGTTAACCGATAGACAGAGACTAAGTGGCGCTTTTAGTTTCATATATGAGTATCGATGAGAATATGAAGGTTTCATATTATCATCGAGTATCATATATTGGTTTTAACTCGAACATCTCAAATCGCTCTCTAATTATGCGTTTGTTGTGTATTCTTGTTGTATGTGTGTGTTCCGGCTGTCGGGGGTAAGGCTTCTATCCCATTAAGATTGTATAGAGCGAACACCCATCACTTGTGCTTTCAACCGTTTCGAGTAAATTTCGGCAGCACCTCCCCGCTTTTCTCCGAGTACACTGTAATAGAATAGATAATCATTTCAAAGTTGTGAAACAACGTTGAAATGTGTAAGTCAATGTGCAACACCCCACGAGTTGCGGGGAGGCGGAAATATGAAAAACGATCTTGTTTTGAAGCGTACATCGACTAACCGAAGATCTTTGCTAAATGATAATTAACAACAACCACAGAGTTCTAAGCTACTATGTAAAGAGATTATACCTAATGATTCTAGTCCTTTGTCTTTATGATCTCTACGTCCTCCTCGGCCTCCTTTCCGTAATAGAAGATCCACCCGAGTACCCTAATCCAAGCTACACCTCAAGACCTGAGGTAACTTTGTTTCTCTAGTTGCTAACCAAAGTAACTAAGATGATGTAGAGTTAGGTTATGGAGTGTTTAGTCTATCCAAATCCTTGGTCTGAACTCATGAGTGGTAGGATTAGGGTTTGAAGAAGGAGTGAACTTGAGGAGAGAGAAGGTGGAGATGATAATGAGAATGAAAAAGCTTCTCACTTGAATATATGAAACATAATGAATTATCAAATAAATGAATATAAATGATTATTCACCATGCTTCATTAATTCAATAAGAGTGATTCACTATGTGAGTCATTGAGCAATAAATGATGCATTAATGACATAGTGAATCACACTAATGAGTCACAATTTGCATTAAATGAAAATGCCACCTTAACCTCCTTAGTCACCCTCCTTCTAGAAGCTTCTCAGAAAATTACGAGAATGCCCCTCGCATCCGTGAAAACACGGAAAAACTATAGACTGTATAAATCCAATAACCCGATACTAGAATCTGGCGTAAACCAAAGCCGGCTAGTAAAAACTGTCCGAATGTCGTACGTGCGTTTAAACATGTATGCGTCCTGACCCTTTGTCGTAAAAACCGTACGACCTCTATATCATTTCGCCTGGAGTTGGGAAAACTCTGTGTAGGACTCTAAAGACTCGACTACTACGCTGGCAGTGGGTTTAACCACAGACCGCAAGCGGCACTAGCTGTACGTAACGGTCCCCAGGTAGATGTCGATAAGAAGGCCGGTGAGGATACCCATCCGAACTACTACTGAGCCTGTGCGTGACAATATCCGTGCAGTCCGGTCTGTTCGTCTAAGAGTATCGCATGTATGGTCTAGGGAGGTGGTAAACGTCAGACCTCTAATAACCGTACAATTCGTGTCGGTATGGCTCTATCACCATCCGAGAATCTACTGATCAATCTATCAGTAATTCTCAATCAGCCATGGCCAGGGACTTATGGTAATGACCAACCGATCACTGTGCGATATCAACTCCCTATACCGGGAGAGACGAATCCCTAACAATCACTCACTGCCTCCACGTGGCTCGGGACTGTGCCCAACTAAAACCTGTTTGCACGACTCATTTGAACCGTGGTAGGATAGTAATCAAAGCACAGTGGGAACTCACACGAGACAAATGATGACTTTAAGTCAACGGACTATCTGCACACATGTCACCTGAGAACCGCTATCTGACGTTAGGTATAAATACCATCCAGTCAGTTCTCGGCGAGTCCTGTCCGGTGTACTCACACCCAGTGAACATCTGTATACAATCTTAGGTGCACTCCACCAATGGCTGCGGGACCAATCCATCGCCTCTCCTCAGGGTCTAGATATGTATACACCAGTCTACTCCAGAGTATCGATGCCCAGTCTCGATACTCCTGCGACCAGGGACATCTAAGGATGTTCCTATTGACTATCCAGTTCCCACTAGTATGACTGCCATCACAACGCCGGTAGTCAGGCAAAACATCCTAAGGGCTTTATCAACATGTATATTTATATATATGAATACTACGCAAAATATATATGTCAAGATAAAGACAAACCAAATAGAGTACTATCATATTAAGCAAGACTGTTATGTACATACATATCCCCAGTATCCTATACAATGAAGGCCTCTAGGGCATATACATCCAACAATCTTCTACTTGCACTAAGGCCTATAATTGGCGCAATGAGTACCCACTGTCTTCACTATATCCAGTTGCTGGAGTACCGCATGCCCAACATCTCAAACAGCCTCTCGAACTGAACTTGATGGATGGCCTTTATGAATGGATCTGCCGTGTTGTCTTTTGTATCCACTCTCCGTACCTCGATCTCCCGACGATCAACAATCTCCCTGATCAGATGAAAACGCCTTAAGATATGCCTGGATTTCTGATGGGACCTGGGTTCCTTTGCCAATGCTACGGCCTCATTGTTATCACAATACAAAGGTATTGGATTGGCAATGGACGGAACCACCTGAATTTCAGAGATGAACTTCCTCATCCAGACAGCCTCTTTTGCGGCTTCACTAGCAGCTATATACTCAGCCTCCATAGTTGAGTCTGTGACGGTATCATGTTTGGAACTCTTCCAACACACCGCCCCTCCATTGAGGGTAAACACAAAACCCGAAATGGATTTAGAATCATCTTTTTCACTTTGGAAGCCGGAGTCGGTAAAATCCTCTACCTGGAGGTCCCCATTACCGTAAATCAAGAACATCTCCTTAGTCCTTCTCAGGTACTTGAGAATGTTCTTTACCGCTATCTAATGTTTCTCACCTGGGTCAGACTGATACCTGCTTACCACACCAAGTGCGTATGCTACATCCGGTCTTGTACATAACATCGCATGCATTATAGATCCTACCGCCGAAGCGTAGGGTAAAATGCTCATGCGATCCCTCTCTTCATCAGTCTTTGGAGACATCTCTTTGGAGAGGGTGATCCCGTGACAAGCGGGCATGTTACCGCGCTTGGAATCTTCCATACTAAACCTCTTTAGTATAGTGTCAATATACCTGGACTGTGAAAGTCCTAACATTCTATTAGATCTATCATGATAGATCTTAATGCCCAAAATGTAGGTTGCATCACCCAAGTCTTTCATGGAGAATTTCTGTGACAAGAAGAGCTTTACTGATTGTAGCATAGGGACATCATTCCCTATCAGTAGTATGTCGTCGACGTACAAAACGAGGAAGACTACTTCTCCTTCTACAATCTTCCTATAAATACATGGTTCATTTACATTTTTGATAAAGTCAAACTCTTTGACTGTCTCATCAAAGCAGATGTTCCAACTTCGCGATGCTTGATTTAATCCATAAATGGATTTAAGCAACCTGCACACTCTTCCTCTGTTCCCACTGTCTAAGAAACCTTCTGGTTGATCCATGTAAACACTCTCTTCTAAATGTCCATTTAGAAAAGCCGTTTTTACGTCCATCTGCCAGATTTCATAGTCATGGAAAGCAGCAATGGCAAGCAGGATCCGAATGGATTTAAACATAGCTACAGGTGAAAAAGTTTCATCATAGTCCAATCCTGGTCTTTGACGAAAACTTTTTGCAACGAGTCTAGCTTTGTAGGTTTCCACTTGTCCAAGTGCACCAATCTTCTTTTTGAAGATCCATTTGCATCTAACTGGTTTCACCCCAGGAGGAGCAACTTCTAAAGTCCATACTTTATTGGTGTACATGGATTCCATTTCGGATCTCATAGCATCCGGCCACTTCATCGAGTCAATATTCGTGATAGCCTGCTGAAAACTAGTAGGCTCATCATCGTCGATGCTGCAATCCTCTCGATCCCCATCTAGAAGAAAACCATAGTATCTCTCTGGAGGATGAGAAAGCCTACTAGATCTGCGGAATGGCGTTGGTTCGTCATATTCTATTGAAATCTGAGGTTCTTCTAAGTCCTCGGTAGCAGTTTGAGGTTCTGGAATTTCTTCCAGCTCTACCGCGCTCCCACTAATTTCTTTTGCAAGAAATTCGCTCTCTAAGAAGACAATGTGGCGAGCGACAAACACCTTTTGTTCTTCAGTGTGGTAGACCATGTACCCCCTTGAATGTTTGGGGTAACCTACAAACTTGCACAAAACCGAGGCACAGACTTAGTTGGAACTCTATTCAATAACTATGCTGCTGATTTTAGAGCAAATCCCCAGAAGGAAAGTGGCAACTCAGCACTACTCATCATTGAACGCACCATATCTAATAGCGTGCGATTCCTCCTTTCTGATACACCATTATGCTGAGGTGTATAAGGTGGAGTAAGCTGAGAGAGAATTCCATTCTCTTTTAAGTATTCAAGGAAACTGGTACTTAAGTATTCTCCACCTCGATCAGATCGAAGTGTCTTGATGCTTTTACCAGTTTATTTCTCTACTTCATTTTTGTACTCCTTAAACTTCTCAAAGGTCTCTGATTTATGTTTCATTAAGAACACATGTCCATACCTAGAGAAGTCATCAGTAAAAGTGATGAAGTAGGAGTGACCGCTTCGCGCATGTGTAGACATTGGACCACATACATCACTGTATACAAGTCCCAAGGGTTCAGTAGCTCTTGCTCCGTGTCCGGAGAACGGAGATTTGGTCATTTTTCCTTTGATACATGATTGACAAGTTGCATATGATGAATATTCAAACGGATCTAGATATCCATCTTTATGTAACTTAGTCAACCTTGTTTCGTTTATATGACCAAGTCTACAATGCCATAGGAAGGCTTGATTTGAATCTGGAGCCTTTCTTTTAAGTGTGTTTTGAATATTGAAAATTCGAGGTTGATTAAGTATGTATATGCCGTTTTCCAGTGTGCCATACCCTATCAGTTCTTGATTTAGGAGAATGTTCATGACATTACTTTCAAGCGCAAAATTATATCCTTTATTAGACAACAAAGATACTGATATAATATTACACAGCATACTGGGAATACAAAAACAGCTGTACAACACCAAAACGTGCCCACTAGTCAACCCTAGGTGATACTCTCCTATTGCAACAGCATCTACATGCATTCCATTGCCCATCCGGAGAGTCATATCACCTGTCTCCAGTACTCTACTATTTCTCAGATCCTGCAATGAATTACAGATGTGAGAATCAGAACCGGTATCAAGTACCTATGATGTAGAGTTTACTGAAAGACAATTTTCGATTACGAACACACCTGAAGCAGAAGCAACCGCTTGCTTCGTGTCCTTTGCCTTGAAGGCCATATAGTCCTTCTTCCAGTGCCCTTGCTTGTGACAATAATGGCATTCATTTATATCCGCTTTCACCCTTCCTGCCTCGTTCTTTCCCTGCACCTTCTTGACCCCACCCTTCGGTTTGGTGGTTTTCATCTTCTTCTTCCCTTTAGCTTTCGCTTTAGATTTAGAAGAGGATGATTGGCCAGCATACAGAACGAGGGTCTTCTCCTTTTTCAAGGAGGTCTCTGCTACCCTCAACATGTTGAGGAGCTTCGGAAGATCAGCTTCCATTTCGTGCATGTTGAAGCTAAGCACGAACTGAGAGAAGGTGTGGGGAAGGGACTGCAAAATCAAGTCGATATACAAATCATTCTCTAGCACGCATCCCAGGTTTGCGAGTTCCTCAATGAGGCTGATCATTTTGAGGACGTGCTCTCCTACAGGCGATCCTGGAGCTAACCTCATCTGGAAGAGTTTCCTTGAGGTCTCGTACCTTGCGATACGAGAGTGCTCTCCATATAATTCCTTAACATGGAGAAAGATGGATACAATATCCACACTCTCGTGCTGTTTCTGGAGTTCATTGTTCATGGACGCCAGCACGATACACTTAGCTCGCTCACAATCCAGATCCTAAGTTTTGCGAACTTCCTTGTCCACAACTGAGGAATCTGGTCCAGGGATAAGGGGAGGAACAGCGGTGGTAACATATACTACTTTGTCATAAGTCAGTGCAATGTTGACGTTCCTTAGCCAATCTTTATAGTTCTGCCCGGTCAGTATATTTTTTTCAAGTAATAGTTTTAGTCATGTCATGGTAGCTGCTAGAGAGAGAGAAAAGAAAACACTCAGCATATGCTTCTTGCAAGTTTAGATTGGTTATTAGTTTATCTAAACATGATGGCTCCCATTGTTCCCTCAAATCCTTCTTCAAAACCTAAAAGAAGAACTAGTCAGGTTTTAATCACATGTCACAATACTTGCTTAACCTTTCAGCCAGGCTGGTGTTGGTACTTCGAGGGAGGTTTTCCAACGCTTTCGCGAAGTTCCTTAATTAAATAACCTCTTTTCCATGGAGGCGTAGCCCCTCTAACACCTTTCTGGACACCTACTTGGTTTATAGCATTGATTGTTAAGTGAGAATGTTTCCCGAGAGTAATCCTACTCATCAGTGGGATTGGGATCCAACTATCATTGCATGATGCACTAGATGGAAGGCACTCTAGTCACCACACTCCAGAAGGTATGCTAAATCTGCAAGTTTCCTTTATGTTTGAAACTCCCGATGTGATTTTTATACCCCAAGCTCTTATAGACCTTGACGTAGGCCAACAAGTCATAAGACGCAAGTCAAGTTCTACCCGTCGTTGTCATGATTAATTTAGGTACATCGTATATGCCCTTAACATAGGCCAACAAGGCTGTACGTCTGTCCTATACTAATGCATCTATCTATGCAACAAATAGGCAAACACACTGCTACCATACACTATGCCTTGACGTAGGCCAACAAGCATAGCATGAATACGATGTGCTGTCTATCTGAAACGACGGAGGGTTACGGCTGGTTTTTGGCAAAAAACCGTTAACGTAATGAACTTGATTTGATCGAAGGAACTAAGATAGCTTTTATTAAAAGGAGTGGTTTAAGCTCCGCATTTAAAATTTTCTTTTTCAAGAAAACCGAGTGGCTTTAGAAATTGTTCCAACGATTCAGTTTAGGTTTTATTTTTCTTTGCATTAAAAAATAATGCGTCCCATCTTTAACCTATCATTACAAATAACAACGAAAATACAACATCCTCTTATGCCATCCGCATTTGCCACGGGGTCCCGTCATCACCCGTTAGGTTACTTAACTAACGGCAGAGCGGGGGCTGGGCTAGCGCGGGTGTAAAACATAAGCGACGTCTAAATAGCTATCATATATAGATATTGTACATTCGTCAGACGCAATAATAGGCATTCCAGATCACAGATAAACTTTATTGGATATGCAAGCAATCCGCGTTTCTTTTGAGCCTGTAAGAAAAGACGGATTACACAGTTGTGATGAATAGCCATTACCCCACCCAAGACCCCTACGGGTACGGCAAACTACCCGCCAAGTACCTGAAGTGAAGCGGTCTCCCTCAACGACGTGAGTAGGCCACTAAACACTTCGAAATACCGGTAGTTTGTGCACCCCACCTTGGGTCTATCCTAGGAGCAAAAACAGTAAAAAGAAATAATACAACGGTGGCAACAACCGCAACCTGGATGTGCCCCGCAAAATAATATTACAACTTATTACAATTACATCGAATGAATTAATACAATAACCCAACACAAAACCCCGGCTAATCATCACAACAGTCCAATAGAGTTCATAATCACAAACTGTTAAAAACATTACAGATATGTGCAACCCCCTGCCAACCGACATACTAGCAGTTAGGGGAGGTTTACGAACACATAATACAGTTCACAAATATAATCAAACAAGCAAACATCGTATAATTTCGATCGATTAAACACATTAAATTCTACTCCAAATCTTCTCTGTAAATTTGAAACCTGAGCAGAAAATAAACAGTACCAGAAAATACATAATATCACAAAAGATGCACAGAGGAAAACTGGGCTGAATCGGCCCCAACTCGGCCGCGGATCCGCGGTGGATCAGTGGGATCGGCCGCGGTTCCGTGGCTCAGTGGCTGATTCAGGAGCCCATTTTTCTTCTGTGTTCTTATATTTTCATACTGGTCATTCTGGAGGAACCTGAAAAATTTTAGGACCTCATTTTAAAATCGACAGAAACTTTATGATATCCGTGTATTTTCCGATTTGTTTTGCGTTCGAAATTCATACGACTTTGCAAGTGAGTTAATTATTGTTTAGTGAGGCTCTGATACCACTGTAAGTCGATGTGCAACACCCCACGAGTTGCGGGGAGGCGGAAATATGAAAAACGATCTTGTTTTGAAGCGTACATCGACTAACCGAAGATCTTTGCTAAACGATAATTAACAACAACCATAGAGTTCTAAGCTACTATGTAAAGAGATTATACCTAATGATTCTAGTCCTTCGTCTTTGTGATCTCTACTTCCTCCTCGGCCTCCTTTCCGTAATAGAAGATCCACCCGAGTACCCTAATCCAAGCTACACCTCAAGACTTGAGGTAACTTTGTTTCTCTAGTTGCTAACCAAAGTAACTAAGATGATGTAGAGTTAGGTTATGGAGTGTTTAGTCTATCCCAATCCTTGGTCTCAACTAATGAGTGGTAGGATTAGGGTTTGAAGAAGGAGTGAACTTGAGGAGAGAGAAGGTGGAGATGATAATGAGAATGAAAAAGCTTCTCACTTGAATATATGAAACATAATGAATTATCAAATAAATGAATATAAATGATTATTCACCATGCTTCATTAATTCAATAAGAGTGATTCACTATGTGAGTCATTAAGCAATAAATGATGCATTAATGATATAGTGAATTACACTAATGAGTCACAATTTGCATTAAATGAAAATGCCACCTTAACCTCCTTAGTCACCCTCCTTCTAGAAGCTTCTCGGAAAATTACGAGAACGCCCCTCGCATCCGTGAAAACACGGAAAAACTATAGACTGTATAAATCCAATAACCCGATACTAGAATCTGGCTTAAACCAAAGCCGGCTGGTAAAAACTGTCCGAATGTCGTACGTATGCGTCCGAACCCTTTGTCGTAAAAACCGTACGACCTCTATATCATTTCGCCTGGAGTTGAGAAAACTCTGTGTGGGACTCTAAATTAAACACGTATGCGTCCGAACCCTTTGTCGTAAAAACCGTACGACCTCTATATCATTTCGCCTGGAGTTGAGAAAACTCTGTGTGGGACTCTAAATACTCGACTACTACGCTGGCAGTGGGTTTAACCACAGACCGCAAGCGGCACTAGCTGTACGTAATGGTCCCCAGGTAGATGTCGATAAGAAGGCCGGTGAGGATACCCATCCGAACTCCTACTGAGCCTGTGCGTGACAATATCCGTGCAGTCCGGTCTGTTCGTCTAAGAGTATCGCATGTATAGTCTAGGGAGGTGGTAAACGTCAGACCCCTAATAACCGTACAAGTCGTGTCGGTATGGCTCTATCACCATCCGAGAATCTACTGATCAATCTATCAGTAATTCTCAATCAGCCCTGGCCAGGGATTTATGGTAATGACCAACCGATCACTGTGCGATATCAACTCCCTATACCGGGAGAGACGAATCCCTAACAGTCACTCACTGCCTCCACGTGGATCGGGACTGTGCCCAACTAAAACCTGTTTGCACGACTCCTTTGAACCGTGGTAGGGTAGTAATCAAAGCACAGTGGGAACTCACACGAGACAAATGACGACTTTAAGTCAACGGACTATCTGCACACATGTCACCTGAGAACTGCTATCTGACGTTAGGTATAAATACCATCCAGTCAGTTCTCGGCGAGTCCTGTCCGGTGTACTCACACCTATTGAGCATCTGTATACAATCTTAGGTGCACTCCACAAATGGCTGCGGGACCAATCCATCGCCCCTCCTCAGGGTCTAGATATGTATACACCAATCTACTCCGGAGTATCGATGCCCAGTCTCGATACTCCTGCGACCAGGGACATCTAAGGATGTGCCTATTGACTATCCAGCTCCCACTAGTATGACTGCCATCACAACGCCGGTAGTCAGGCAAAACATCCTAAGGGCTTTATCAACATGTATATTTATATATATGAATACTACGCAAAATATATATGCCAAGATAAAGACAAACCGAATAGCGTACTATCATATTAAGCAAGACTGTTATGTACATACATATCCCCAGTATCCTATACAATGAAGGCCTCTAGGGCATATACATCCAACAAAATGAACATCTAATCTATCTTTGTACCCGGAGAACCAGCGGAAAGGTAACGACAAAATATCTCGAAACGGATGAAAACACAAGTGAATGAAGGTGTTTGCTTTATACATTCCTAACTTGTCCACACGGGACAAATCTATCGGTTACCATACGATTGAATCTTCTCGTCGCATAGACTATACGACGGTTGTTAGTATCGATCTATACCGTCCGATATTTAACAACCTTCGTATTGTTCTATGTCACGACGAACATCGCACGTATGTTAACCGATAGACGGGGACTAAGTGGCGCTTTTAGTTTCATATATGAGTACCGATGATAATATGAAGGTTTCATATTATCATCGAGTATCATATATTGGTTTTAACTTGAACATCTCGAATCACTCTCTAATTATGCGTTTGTTATGTATTCTTGTTGTATGTGTGTGTTTCGGTTGTCGGGGGTAAGGCTTCTATCCCATTAAGAATGTATAGAGCGAACACCCATCACTTGTGCATTCAACCGTTTCGAGTAAATTTCGGCAGCATCTCCCCGCTGTTCTCCGAGTACACTGTAATAGAATAGATAATCATTTCAAAGATGTGAAACAACGTTGAAATGAACATCTAATCTATCTTTGTACATGGAGAACCAGCGGAAAGGTACCGACGAAATATCTCGAAACGGATGAAAACACAAGTGAATGAAGGTGTTTGTTTTATACATTCCTAACTTGTCCACACGGGACAAATCTATCGGTTACCATACGATTGAATCTTCTCGTCGCATAGACTATACAACAGTTGTTAGTATCGAGCTATACCGTCCGATATTTAACAACCTTCGTATAGTTCTATATCATGACGAACATCGCACGTATGTTAACCGATAGACGGGGACTAAGTGACGCTTTTAGTTTCATATATGAGTATCGATGAGAATATGAAGGTTTCATATTATCATCGAGTATCATATATTGGTTTTAACTTGAACATCTCGAATCACTCTCTAATTATGCGTTTGTTGTGTATTCTTGTTGTATGTGTGTGTTCCGGCTGTCGGGGGTAAGGCTTCTATCCCATTAAGAATGTATAGAGCGAACACCCATCACTTGTGCTTTCAACCGTTTCGAGTAAATTTCGGCAGCACCTCCCCGCTGATCTCCGAGTACATTGTAATAGAATAGATAATCATTTCAAAGCTGTGAAACAACGTTGAAATGAACATCTGATCTATATTTTTACATGGAGAACCAGCGGAAAGGTACCTACGAAATATCTCGAAACGGATGAAAACACAAGTGAATGAAGGTGTTTGCTTTATACATTCCTAACTTTTCCACACGGGACAAATCTATCGGTTACCATACGATTGAATCTTCTCGTCGCATAGACTATACGACGGTTGTTAGTATCGAGCTATACCGTCCGATATTTAACAACCTTCGTATAGTTCTATGTCACGACGAACATCGCATGTATGTTAACCGATAGACGTGGACTAAGTGGCGCTTTTAGTTTCATATATGAGTATCGATGAGAATATGAAGGTTTCATATTATCATCGAGTATCATATATTGGTTTTAACTTGAACATCTTGAATCACTCTCTAATAATGCGTTTGTTGTGCATTCATGTTGTATGTGTAACATGATTTTAAACCATTGAGATCAAGATTGATAGAACTGATCATCCTACATTGCAATGGCATTCATCTACCAAAAACTATTATTGCAATGGCATTCATCTATAACAACCAACAATTAAAACTACAAATGTAGGATACTGATATCATAAAGCGTTATACGCAACATATGAATTCACATGACTGAAACATGCATCAAAAAAACATTTTCATCCAAAAGAAAGGCCACTATCAACAAATATAGACAAATACGTCATAAAAACAGTAACTAATTAACAAGTTGATTAGCATCTGGATCAAGAAAATGATAGGAAAAACAATTGACTATGATCTATAATGACAAGTCTATTACCATGACTCTCGACTAACAAAGGTGGCTTTTCGTCCTCGGTAGCTTAATAATTGGGATTTCATGGCGAATAAAAATATGCATATGCCGTTTGACCAGGAATTTCAATAGGAAACTCAATGAGGTCGGGTGTACTGAAGTACGCTTTGTATTTCGCTATATCAGGTGATGAAGCCCAAGCCCTAGCTAGCCCCAGCCCCACCCCAACCGAACCCTATCGAAGGTAAAGAACGTCCTTACACTTTCAATGTTCATGAAAACCTATCGGCTTTCTAAGAAATTTTTTCGAATTTCGTTTCATTGTTTTCAAATTTGAAAATTCCTACAGGTTTCGATTTGGTTTGAGTTGGGGTTGAGATTTCGGGTTAAATTATTGCAAAAATTTAGAATTTATAAATTCAATTGAGAATTCAATTACTAGAAGATAGTTACTCCTGTTGATTGATGGCACTATAGTTGCAGCAACTTATCTACAAAGAGATATAAGGGATTATATTGAGCTATTTTTTATTCTACAACTAAAATTTGTGCTGAATTTATGAGAAAAGATAATTGTGACTCAATGTGTCAACTTACTGACTTCATGCATGAGGGATACAAAAGAGTTATTATAGCATCCTACATTGCAATACAATTTTCATAATTAATATAATAGCTCTGCGGTCTGAAGATAATATCTGTATGTAGTAATTGTTGAGCAGTAGTTTCTGATTATCATTATTTATTTTTGGTTAAAAACACCAAAAACTACAACACGAAAGACACGAATTCTTCCCATGTCTCCTCACGTCTCCATGGAAATTAGGGCAACATCGTCATAGACTACATTGTGGACCTGCATAAGATCGGCCCCAGCTCCTCCACCATCTACCGCGGCTGCGATCCTCCAGCCCCAGCCCCAACCGAACCCTAGCCCCAGCCCCAGCCCAGCCCCACCCTAACCGAACCCTAGCCCCAGTCATAACCCAGCCCCAACCCCAACCGAACCCTAGCCCCAGCCCCAGCCCCAGCCCTAGCCCCAGCCCAACCCCATCCCCAGTCCCGCCCCAGCCCCAACCCCAACCCTAACCGAACCCTACAACCGAACCCTAACCCTAACCCTAACCCTAACCGAACCCGATGCTGACGCCGACGCCGATGCCAAACCCTCACCCCTACCCGAACCTGGCCTGAACCCTAGACTACATCATCAAAATTAAAAATATTTTGAGATTTAATTACTAACCGTGCTCGCGGTGGAGGAGACGACAGAAATCGGTGGTCGACGACGATCGGCGAAGGTGGCGACGAGGCGCGGGAAGTCGACGAAGGTGTGGGAACGATCGACAAAGGTGGCGACGAGGTGCGGAGCGCGGTGGCGACGAGGCGCGGGAACAGGCGATGAGAGGCGCGGGAGTAAAAGAGAGAAATTTTGGGAACGATGAATAATTTTTCTATGCTTTTTTTTATTAATAACCAATTTAGATGCCCCTACAGACATAACCGTAGGTCCACCGTTTGCGGCACCGTAGGGCCAAACAAAAAATTAGAACGTAAGGCACCGTAGGGACAACGATGTGGCCCTACGGATAAATCCGTTGGGGCAAGAAATATTTGCCCCTATGGATTCCTGAGTCCGTAGGGGCAACCCCATATTGTAGTAGTGGTACAGCTAGTGCTGCTAACGTGCTTGTGGTTATGGATTTATCCAGTAACTAACTGCCGGCGTACTCTCGAGTCTTTAGAGCCTCACACAGGGTTTCTCTGGTTCAGGCGAAATGGTGCAGTAGCCGTATTTTGATACATGCAGGGTTCCGATCGAATAATTGTACTAGTTACCCGGACTTTCGATCGGACGGTTGATAATACTAGCCGGCTTAGGATTGAGCAGGATTATTAAATTAAGTATTGATTTAATAATTTACGTATATATATTTCGATATATATATTCTAGTATTATATTCTTTGTGTTATTCTATCTCTTTGGGTATTCGTATTTTGATACGAAGACGGGTATGCATATACAGTTAAGTGTATTCCGTATTTATACGGAAAACATTCTTGAAGGTGGACACGTCATTTTGGTTTATCCATTTATTAATTTAAATGGAAATGAGGTGTAAAGGTAGTGAGGTGAGAATGGTGAGAACCATGCTTGAATAGTGTTGACAAATGAATTGAAAATTCATTTGTGTAAACTATTCAAGTATGGGTGCTATATCTTTATTTGAAAAAATAGTTTTACAAAACCATACTTTATATTTTTTTCCACTTGTTTTTGGTTGGATGAAAAACACTCACCATTTACCTCATCTCTCCTTACTAGCCTTTCTTGAGCTCCTCCTCCTTCTTCATGATCTTCTACACTACCATCTCATGTGTTGAGAACCAAGGATGGATGAGAGATAGAAATACACTAAGAATAACTCACTACATCCTAGCACTCTAGATTAGCAATCTAGAGTCCCTAATTGCTCCACTAGTTTTTTAGTGTGGAGCTAAAGCAATCAACCAGATCTCTCGGGTGGATCATCTTCGACGGAGGAAGACCGGCGATCAAGCTCGATCAAGGATACCTCAAGGAGCTAAGGAAGAGGGTAGAAAACCGAAGAACACGGATCTTTTGGTAAAACAACTCTATCACAGTAGATAACATCTTTGTAGCTTACTAGTTTCATGTTTGGTTTCGATTCTAGATAGTTGTTTCTAGCGCCAAGCTTTTTAAACACCAAAATTTTTCGTTCCACAACGGCCGTGGTCGACGGCCAGAGCACTAGGAACCCTAACATGGTATCATAGTCACCCAAACATTAGAAACTAGTAGTAGACGATGCATTAGTTTCAAAACCGAAAAATTCCGATTTCAAAACCCACTCTCCGTTCTGAAAATTTTTTGATCTCTGAAATTTTTTTAAACAAGTGCAAAGACTTACTCTAGACATGTATGTGACACACGATGAAAACGAGGGCATTCTATAAAGATTTGGCCGGCCAAAACCCTGAAAATCCCGATTCTGCCTTTTTACTATTCACTTCTGGGCCCGTTTTCATCCAGTGTCTTGATTTTGTAAATTGGTGTTTTTGGTCTTGTTTGATTTCTCTAGATTTCACTTTTGATTTCACTTTTGATTTCACTTTTACATCCAGCACCTCATTCTAGGAGGCAAGAGCCTAGATTCCTTTACGGGAAGTGATCTCTTAAGCAAAAGTTTATGATAGTGTAGATTATTCGGTTTTCTTCAAAACCACTGATTTTTAAAAGCGGGACCTAAACCACTTCTTTTCAAAGCTATTCGGTTCCTTCAACGATATTAAGTTCATTACATTGAAGGTTTTTCGCCAAAAACCAACCGTAGCCCTCCGTCATTCAGATATGTATCTACTAGTATTCATGCTATGTGTTTTGATCTTCGCCAAGGCATAATGTTTGTTAGCTAGTGTGTAACACCCTAGTTCATTTACACAAATTCTAATTCGAGTATTTCTTTATTTATAGTATTTTTCCTGATTTATTGTGTTTTGGGTGCGAATAGTGTATTTGACATCTGTATTTACATCCGACCCGACCCGCTTGCTGGAAACCCGTCTTGATTCCTGTTTATGATTTATCCTGGCTTGTTATATGGATCCGTGCACTTTCATATTTTATATACTGCATACTGGCATTTTATCTGGCATCTGCATTTTTTAATATAACATTTAAAGTCAAGTAAAATATTTTAAAAATATATTGTATGGCCTGCTTGATACCCCTAACCCTGTCGTGGCATCCGTGCATCTTGTTCTCGTCCCGTTCAGTGTAACGGACCTGTTTGGATGGCTACGCGCACGTGCGTGCATCCGTTCTTGGGGGTATGCATTTTTGTTACCCGGATATCCAATTTTAGTTTTTGTTGACACGTATATTTTCCGTATTTTAAAACTGGATTTTTTTAGAACCGACCTAGGCGTGTTTTAGACTATTTTTGTATTAGCCAAATATTAAATATTCTACTAATTTCATATTTTTATCTATACGACTGTTACGTTAGATTTTTCCCTTAAACAAATCTTTTAAAGATTTTTTAAAAATATAAATCTTTTGTTTGTTGCACGTCTCTCTCTCACTTTCTCTCAGGTCTCGCGATCCCAGTTCACCAGGAATCCCATCACCTCCCTTCACACCCAACGCTCACCTCCCTTCTTCATTCTTTCTTCTTCTTCTTTTCATATTTCTTCTTCCCGCCTCGTTCTCGCTCGAACCCACGCCTGTGCCGCTTGCTCGCCTCCACCATCGTATACAACACCTCCGCTCACCTCATCCCTCCAAAACCCGACCAACACCCCGAGCTCTTCTCTTTCCCGACACCAAGAACCTCATCTTCACCCAACCTCAACTTCACCGAACCCCGAAAACTGCAAACTCACCCATACCCATCGCAGCACCCTCACCCGACCTCACCTCCGATCCACCTCGCCGTCACCACCCCGTCAATAACATCATCACCCTACCCTCACCATCTTACCACCATCGTCACCCTTCTCCTTGTCTTCTCTCTCCTTCAACACGACCCAAACTCCTGCAACCCTAGCCCCGACGACCTAACCCTAACTTGCCCTTCTATCACCACTGATCTCCTCACCTACCTCGCCTCGTCACAACCACCTTCTCCTTTTCTTTTCCCTGCAGAACCCGACGCAAGAGCCCTGCATTTCTCCCGCAACCCACTGCTATCGCCGGCATCCTTGCCGTCGACGACCCATCGTCGACATACTCTCGCCTTCGTATCTGACTCCAAAGCACTCACACCCTTCAAACCACAGCCTTATCTTCTTCTTCCTCTTCTTCTTCTTTTCTCTTCTCTTTCTCTTTCTTGATCTTGGTTTTTCCGGTCACCGTCGGAGCCGTACTCGTCGCTGCCGATCCGAGTAATCCAGTGAACGTCCCTTACTTGCTTGGTTACCTTCTTGCCTTGCCTGGATCCGTCCCGCGTGCCGTGTATGCGTTGCGACGTTTACCCGATGTCGGACGTGCCGTACGCAACCGTCGTGTGTTCCGATCAGGCAAGTTTATCTTCCTACATGCTATACTACTATATCTTGCACCCATATGAATAATAACATTACATATTGTTTAGTTATGCATCCCATATTACCATTTTACTATTTTTACTGTTTTCGTTTATCCGTATGCATCCATATCGTTATTTACATATTTAGCCACATGCAAGTTCATCTTGCTACATGCTATGTATATTATTATGCATCCATATGCATAAAATGTTACATGTTTATCACATTATACGTCCATATTAAAGTTTACCGTTTTCGGATACCCGTATGCATCCATATCATTTAATATACATATAGCTGCATCTACATATCATATTAACTCATGTTATTATTGTAGTAACACCCCATGCTAGATAATGTGTATCCTATATAATAATGGAACTGTAGTTGTAACCTCTGATAGTTATTTGAGCATCCATGTTTATCTGTGTATACATACCATTAATTCTGCATACCTAGTTGGACGCCATATTACATTAACTCATATTATTATCACATTAGTACCCCATGCTTGATATTGTGCATCCGACTTAGTCATGATGTAACCCCTGATAGATAATTGTGCATCCATGCTTTTACTGTACATCCGTACTTTTACCCTGATCCAATACTTGCTACATTTTACTGTTGAGCACCCATGTGATACACTGTGCACCACTTGACATGACCTGATACACCACTACTTGACATGTTACCTGATCCTGTTTCTAATGCCGACAATCCTGACATGTTGTCCCGATGGACATATCTTATTGTCTGTATAGACAAACATGTTCATGCTTGATCCTGTGTTGGCATTAGCTTCAGATTTATCAATACCCGGCCTGAACACATAACCTTGGGGGTAAGGGGAAATCAAGAATGTAACTGAACGTAACTCAAAAGGCTATTACATCATGTTACCGTGGTCCCGTAGGGGAATGAATGGGACATAGACTGACAGTCTATCATATCTTGTTGCCGTGGTCTCGTGGGGAATGAACAGGGCATAGACCGATGGGTTACGATGCGGATTACAATAATTGATTTCGAGGACTTTAGAATAGATAACCCAGTAGCACAGTTTAGATTACTCACGGCACTTCACATACACCGATACACTTCATTGTTCCATATTCATGTTACTGTTATACACCTATTACTGTGTATACTCATGCATGCATATCTTGTTACCTCCTGAATATATTTTTATTGTTTGATATTATGACGCACTGACGTCTGGGTTTTGCATGGCCCGGATCCTTTACCTTTTTCGCAGGCTGATCAGGAGTATTTCTGTCGTCAGGCCGAGCTGTGAGGATCCTGTTAGTATTTTTAGTTTAGTTTTCTTTCAGCATTTTCATTTCCTGACGTGAGCCCGTATTTTGGGACGTACTTTCCAGATGTTATTGTTATTTGGATCTTTTTCTTCCGCATATTGTTTCTTGACTCGTTCATTCTGGCTTATGGACATGTACTAGATAGTTTATTTTATTTCTACTGTTCTTGATATGTCACGACCCGAAATATCTCGTGACTGGCCCTTGAATCATATGAAGTCTATAGGACCCCATCTAATCCAAGTAAGCCAAAGCCCAGAAATCTAAAACCATTTTAAATAATAAATGAAAGAAAAATAGTTTTAAGAAGTGAAGAAAACATGTTTTAAAAGCAAGGTTTTTAAACAAGTAAGCCGAATGTGCAATTTTAAAAGTATAGTCTTTTCTGAAAATTTCGGCAGAGTTCCCTTTGTAAATATTGGCCCCGAACGGGGTACAACAAGAATAACACACACACACACACACACACACACACACAATGATAAAAGGCATCCCCAAGCGGGAGCTAGCTCTTCGTCAATCGACGGTCATAACTACACAAGCAATATAATATACAACGCCGAAAGGCGAGGATCAAAACTCAGAAAGAACTCAAAACAGCATGAAAACCGTAATACTACAACGCGCGACTCTAAGGTCGAAATAATACATAACTGATTTCTAAGTCTGAAACAATATACAAGTTTTGGTTGATGGAATTACTAGATACAACTGAATAATACATGTACAATGGTGGTTCTGATGCAAAAGAACCCACCTACCAAAGCTAGTCACCCGTAAGGGAAGCAATGTGCCAGAAAAGCCACAATGAAACCTGTACGGCAAAACCTGCAAGAAACTGTGGCACAACGGGGGTGAGTTGCCAACTCGTGAATAGAAAACATCACAGAGTATAAATCGTATGTATGACTCATCCTAGGTCAATACGATCAGATATATATATATCCTCAATATGAATAAGTCTGAAGCATGCTAAAGTGGCAATATAACCTCTATACATGAGTGTAGTACCAAGTGCTCGTGCCAGTGCCTCAGGTAATACATATCATAAATATGAGGTATGATCAATGTAATCAAATCTGTATGTATGTGGATCCCGTCCACGCGTTACCCAATGACAATAACCATCATGCATGTAAATATCATAAAGCATATGCATGGAAATATGAGGATATAAACCATCTGTGTCCCTTGCGACACGTCAAAATCATGGAACCGGAGTGTCCAGCATCGACACTCGAAAACATCATGAGAGTTGTGCCCAGCATCGGCACGTAAATCCTCATATATCGATCTCCGTCAGTCCGGATCAACCCACGAGCTCCGTCTGCGGAATCGGCCCTCGGCCCCAGCAGTACGGATCGTCCCATATCCATCTATCGACTCTGGTCAGTATCCTCCAGATAACTGCCGGGTCCAACCAATCACCGGTAGGTACTCGCCACCCTGCTAGGCTCATCGTTTACTCCACGAAAAACATTTCTTGCCCCGGGGAACCATACCGGGTCCACCATGTACCTGCAATCGGCCTCATCCGCCTCCTCGAATCGGGTTTCACATGTCGCTCTCAGCACCGAGAAAACACATGGTGGACGCACTGAAATATCATATCAAGGGTAACCGGGTTTTTAAAACAATTACATATTCTCTTTTGAAATACCCACGGTTCCCAAATCCATAAATATCATGGAAACAACATATCTCAATGCATATAATCAGAAAGCATGATGTATGCGACATGTAAAAGAAATGTAAGCATATCAGTATGTCATGCAACACGGAATAGTAATATGCACATATTTAGGGAAGACTGCTTCTTTAAAATGAATCAGCTTTAAAAGGTATCTTGCGGTTCCCAAATCTCTAATCAAGCCAGAATCATCAATGTATGTGCAAATACGTATGCATGCACGTGTGGGTGTACAATAGGAATACACAGTATATAGGCACACAAGTATGCCATGCAAGGGTCATATCCTGAATGCAACAGTACTACAGTGTAGTGGCATGGCAATTATCGATGATGAAGTGTGTGAGCCGGCAAGCAGTGTACGTGGAATATACGCATCATCGATAATGGTGCTGGTGTCCTAACAACATGGTTGTAATATAGCAATAAACACAAGCAATGCAATGCAAATGGCATGAATATGCGCAATCGAATAATCAACGGAACAGTGAAGAATCTACCTCAATAAATACATCATGCAGCTTTGCCATTTGAAATAAGGAGAATCGGGGTTTTTGGTAAAATAAGGGTTATGGTGTTTTAAGAAAAGATGCGTCGTTTTGAAAATATCCGTAGAATCCCTTTTGCCTATCTTTAAAATATCCCCGATTTGTTAGTTTTGAAATATGTATGACTCGGGTCTGGTCTAATGTCCACTAAGTAATCTACAGACCTAACTAACAAGCTAAACAGGAGGGGTATGGAAACCACCTACATTTGAGTCGATATATATATATATATATATATATATATATATATATATATATATATATATATAATAGTCGGTGATCCCGCCTCAATAGTATCACATACGATATAATATACATCATATAATATCCTCGAGTCATGAGGGCAGATCTATCATCAATATAAAGCTTGTACGTAAATCCGTCGTACGGCATCCCAAATCTGGGTACGGGTCAACATCATAGTCAGCTCATCAATTATCTGGTATCCTTATCATCATTTCTCATGATCTGGGTACTGATCTAAGTCTAGTACAATCGATACCATCTAAACAAATATAAGCGCGTGTGTAAAACACACGTCCAAAGGCCCGCTAAAATCTCGTATCGTATCCTAAATACGAATCACATCATATCACCGATGTCCCAGCACTATGCCCAATATCATCGACCCGTCTCCACATATCATCCACTATCCTCATCATCACGTTACAAGTATAGCAATAAGCATGTGTGTGCGTGTGGGTGTAAACCTGTTCTAGGGTTCGCAACTAGGAAATACACTAGTTCACTTCTAACCCTAATTTATCCATAGTACACCTAACACATCTATGATCTCCATGTCACGCAATAAGCTATCATATATATATATAGTGTATATAGCATACTAGACATCGAACTGCGGGGGTGCTATACGCCATCCACCCGACTTCCCCCGTAGATATAATCTACTCGCCTTGTTTCTTGCGTGTCGGTGTCGATATTGCCACCATCATCTTCATCGCCTCGGATCACCGTGGGGTACCTACACATCACACGTATCGCATCGCATTAAAACCAAATCGAAACTAAAACGACACGCGAAAACCAACACGATACGCTAAAAGGCCTATAGGTTAGAACCTATGGGTGCGCTTTCAAAACCATCAAACGACCCTCGATCTCGTCGTGTAGACGTCAAGCGATCGAGGTAAAACACGGATACACAATTCCAGAATTCAAAATACGCAATACGGAAACACGGATCCAAAACAGCAACTAGAGAAAAGGGTCCCAGATTTCACCCTAGGTCAAATTGGACAATTTTGCACATGCCATGGGTCTAATCTATAGATGTAGGGGCTACAGAACCAACACGAGACAAAATGCTCCAGGTCTGGCCGCAATTTGCGGCCAGAAGGAATAAATCTACGACCGAGGAAGGGAGATAGGGGCCGGGGTTTTGGTGGTAGCTTCCTGGGTGCCTGCACATCTCACAGTCAATCCAAAATAATTTTCAGAGTCTCGGGGTGATAGCAGATCCCATATAACCTTCACAGATTCCACAAATCTTCCGATATCGGTTTTCTAAATCCGTATTCCGGGTTTCAAGTCTCAGGTTTGGGTCTTAATTCAAGCACTAGGGTGTTCATGTAGCCTCTATTGAGCTCAATTTCACATCACAACCTAAAATTTCCTCAAACCCTAACTAGGTTTTTCCTATGTCCACCAAACTACCCGATATCGATTCAATCTTAACATAGGGTTAAAAGTAATGCAAAAACTAAGCTAATGGTTCAATAAATACCTCATTTGGCAACTCAAAAAAATTCTTGAGTTGCCCCAAGTGGCCAAAATCCTTGCTTTCTTGGTCCAAAATGCTTCTCTTGAGCTTGTGCATCTTTTTAGTAAAATGAAGATAGGGTTTTGAGTTTTTTTTGGAGATGATTTGAGGAGGTGAAGAGGGGAGGGAATGAGGAGCAGGAGCAGCAGCAGCAATGAGGGAAGAGGGAGAGGAAATGAGTGTTGGAACATGAGGGAATGGCCAAGTCAACACCTCACATTTCTCTCTCTCACCACCTACTACCATATTCTATTTCAACTCTCTTTTTCTTCTCTTTTCCTTTCTTTACTTAAACCCAATTCCTTCTCACACCAATAGTAACCCCAAAACAACATGGTAGAAATGCACAAGTGTAAGCAAAATGATATGTGCATGTTTTGCACAAAAAATGCTAAAAATCCAATTAGCGATTTTTAATCGCGATTAGCACTAAATTAGCATAAAACTAATCATAAAAACTTTAAAATAGCATAATTCCATAAAATACCCTATTTTAGAATTTTCCAAAATTTTTCCAAAATTTTACCCATTTATCGGTATTTAATTATACCGAAATATTAAAATATTCATTAAAATAATATTAAATTATAAAAATTCCCAAAAATAATATTTTATTTTTTTGAAATGTTACAATCTCATAGACAGCCATAATGTGACTGTGGAGGGATGTTTCCTAGCCACAGGTAGCATGGTTGGCTCTGTCGCGTGCCGATCTTAGCTCACTCTAGGAAGCGGGGCGTGACATAGTAGGTGCTTATCTGCAGCATAAATAGATGCATTAATCTAGGATAGGCGTACAGCTGTTTTGACCTTCGCCAAGGGCTTGTACAAATAGGTCTAGATTAATCTGGATAATGATGGGTTAAACTTGACTTGAGACTTATGATGTTTTGACCTTCGTCAAGGTTATAAACACTCGGGGCAAAAACCACATAGGGAGTTTCAAATATACAGGAAACTTGCTAGTGTTGCAAACTTTCTGGCGTGTGGTATTTTTGGTAGTCTTCCTTCAAAATTATCACACAATGATAGTTGGGTCATGATCCTACTGTGAGTATCCGCTACTCTTCGAGAGAATTTTTCACTTTGCAATTAGCTAATCAAGTAGGTGTCTAGAAAGGTGTTAACGGGGCTATGCCTTTGGGAAAACGAGGTTATTTAATTAGGTCCGTGCGAAAGCACGGGGCACCTCCCTCCGAAGTACAAACACTCTGGCCGAAAGATAAGCGAACTTTTAGGGTGTGATTAATCCTGACTAATTCTTCTTTTAGGGTTTGAAGGAGAATTCGATGAAACAGTGGGAGCCATCCTGATTAGATAAAGTGATTAACCAATCTAATCTAGATTAGAGTGCACACTGAGTGTTTCTTTTCTCTTAGGCAGCGACCATGACCTGACCTTAAACTAAAACTCATAAACCAAGTTAACCGAACCTTCTTAAACACTTCAGATTTTAGATTGTCATGATTCACGACAAAATTGCATATATCCCTGCCGGACCTACTTCCCCTTTTGCATTTCTCCAAAACACTCCGTATCACTATGAAGATCCATATTACTTGGGTATGCCATCGTATAGTTACATACGAACTCGAAAAAACTTTTCAGTTCGAGGATGGTTTCTGGTTCGGGAGAAATTGAATAAATTATTCGGTTTTCTTTTCTCTTTACCTTCTATCAGGTTGCGAGGGCTCCTAGTATTAGGAGAGTGTACCTATTACGCTTATTGGATAGTCTTCTTCCAAACCATAGGCAAGTGCCGAAAGGTAGGGAAGGAAGAAAACCAATTAGCCTAAGTATGGTGTACATAAGGTAATAAGTAAAGGCATATAAAGGGATTAGACTGAGAGCAAAGGAAATTGTGACTACTATCATTCACAACGAAGCCACATACATCCCTGCCACTCCTACCCCCTTTGCATTTCTCCAGAACACTACGTATCACTACGAAGATCCATATTGCTTGGGTATGTCATCGTATAGTTACATACGAATTCGAAGAAACTTGTTTCAGTTTGAAGATGGTTTCCGGTTCTGAAGAAATTGAATAGGATTATTCGATTGTCTTCTCTCTTTACCTTCTCTCAGGTTGCAAGGGCTCCTAGTATTAGGAGAGTACACCTATTACGTTTATTGGATAGTCTTCTTCCAAATCATTGGCAGGTGTCAAAAGGTAGGGAAGAAAGAAAATCAATTAGCCTAAGTATGGTGTACAGAAGGTAAGAAATAAAGACATATAAAAGGATTGCAGTGAGGGCAAGGAAAATTGCGACTACTGTCAATGAATCTGGATAGTGGAAGAGGCATTACTAGGAATACCCGGCCACCCCTCGAAACATTCTCATGTTTTAGTCTTACTGTGCGGTGTTAATTGAAAACTGCTTTTCCAATTAGATTTTGACTCCATGGTATGTATTTACCAGACTTTATTCTCACATCTGTATGGCATTACAGATGCTGAGTGAGTAAAATATTGGGAATTTGGTGATTAGATCCTCAATATATCATAATTCTTTGTAATTGGTGATATTTGAGGGAATCACCTGGGTTTTGCCTAACGGCAAATATTTGGTTTTGAATATCCGTTGTTATGCACCAATGTCAAACTGATATATCTGCGTTTATTTTATAAAGTGAGATATAAATTTTTGAAATTATGTTTATGACATTTACCTATATCAGTTGATGGTTAGGCAAGGTGTATTCAACAACGGTGTAATTCTTCTTAACCATGACACAGTTTTCAACCTACGACGCATAGGATTTGAGTTATTAAACTCAGAAGACTTATACAAAGTATTGTATGTTGTCCGATGTCCATCAGGACAAGAGGGTTGGTACCCGTACTATATTCCGTTTACTTATGACTTCTCTGGTTTTAGACATGTATTTCGTTGAAATAATAGGTCCAAATTTTGAGAAGTTATAGGTATAAGAATAAAGTAGAGAACCATATGTTGCAAGTATCAGAATTCTTAGGGGTGATCGAAGGTATAGATACTTACGCTAGGTATTCCGTTGTAAATAATATATTTGAGAACTTATTTCTCTCTCAAGTTACTCATCCATGGGTATGCTCTTTGATGAGTAATGCTGCTTGGTCTTCTTCCATTTAGTCAATATGCACTGGAAACAGCTGCATGTATTTTGAATCCGGTTCAAATTAAATTAGTGCCTTTGTTTCTATATTGGATATAGAATGGATTCATATCTTAATGAAGTTGAGGTATATGGAGTAGTCCGGCTTATATTTAAAACCAGAATCTGGATAAAACTCAATGCACGTTTTAGTAATGGCAGTTTGTGGGTTATCCTGGGCTTTGATGAGGGTTAACATTCTACCATTTAGAGGATCAATAGTTATATTGTTCTTGACTCGCCACCTCTTTAGTAAAATGAATTCTTTTCAGAAAACACAAGTGAGAGTATGGTAGAACTGGAAGTGATTCCAAAACCACAAACGATTACTGAAAATTTAGTATAACCTAAACATTCAATTAGATTCGACAATCTATTAGCCACTCCGCAGATAGGTGGGTAAGTTCAGCCACCCGAGAGGTACTTCGGTCTCCTTAAAAACGGTGACAGGGAGGTTTTTGATGACCCAAGCATAGCACTACTGCTGTCCTAGACTATGAGATCTGGCAGGTGGATGAATATAACGTCATTCTAAATTAGCTTTAGAAGTGCACGTGTATATGACTCTGCCAGAGGGTGGTTGTAGTCAGTGGGAACAGCGGAAGCGTAGTAGGCCAGTAGCTTATGTCTATTTATAGACTAAAGCAAGTATAGCGAAGATAGATCGTCTATTTTTGATATGAGAGTCATAGAGTTTGACTTCTTCAGAACAATAGATGAACCTAATAAGAAAGTAGTAGGGAGTAATGTCCTGGTATTCGGATGACATACTCCTGATAGGAAGTGATGTTCCTATACTACGCTCGGTTATACAGTGGTTGTTACAAGGTGTTTCTCCACATTGGATCTGGATAAAATATTAGGGATTCTGGTCACTAGATCTATGGTTTTAGATCTAGATTTGGGAAGTGTCCCAATTTGGGTATTTTGACACTATTCTAAAGTGTTTTAGAATGGACGACTCCTGACGTGATGGTGTGTACCCGCAGGTGATGGAGGCACCCTCTCTAAAGAGATGTCTTCTCGACTGATGAGGAGAGGGATTTGCATGATTGACATATCACTTGCTTAGACAATTGTATCAATCATTAGATGTCAAGTACCACACCAGATATTGATTTTGCACTGGATGCAATAAGCATATATATATTAATCCAATCCTGGAGAAATATTGGGAAGCAGTTATGAACATAAGTAGATGTTCTTGGTATATGTTAACGGCGACCTCTTTCAGGAGGCGGTTATCATTTCAGGTTTCCAAGATGACCTGGATGACAAAGTGGCTGTCAGAGTTAATAGTTTTCCCTCTTTTGAGGGACAGTATGTAGACAGATGGTCTAAGCGGATACTGAGGAAGGCATGGCGCAGGATACTGTTTAAATTCAGTGGAAGATACGGTCTAAGAAGTTTGTTGGGTTTGGAGTTCATTTGTGAACTTGCTCCCAACCGATATCCAGACAAATTCTAAAACATGTATCGCTCATTTCAGAAGATAGTCTTTATCCACGAAGTTAAGATATAGAGAGATAAAGATAGAAACATTGGAGCAGATCCACTCACTGAGGCTATTTCTCGAACGCAATAGTTTCACAAACGTGTTTTGCGAGACTGACTAGTAGAGAAGTTGGGTGTTCGGTATCACACGGGCTGTAAGTATGCGACAACGCAATAATTAACCTTAAGTGCAAGTGGGAGATTGTTGGATATAGTGCCCTCAAGTCAATTATTGTAATCGCAGGCGCGATTATGATGATTGAGGAGGACCTATATGGGTAGAATAGTCTTACTCAAAATGATAGTATACTATCTGGTTTGTCTTTATCATGTATATGCATTATGTGGTATTACAGATCATTATTTCATATTGATATAGCCCCTAGGATTCTTGCTTGACTACCGGTGTTATGATGGCGATCATACATGTGGGGGCTGGATAGTCCATAAGCACATCCTTAAATGTCCATAGTCGTTGGAGTATCGAGACCGGGCATTGATATTTCAGAATAGATTGGTGTATACGTTTCTAGACCACGACGAGGGGCAATGGTTGGTCATTGGTCTTTCACATCCAAGATCGTATACAGGTGCTCACTGTTAGTGTATATGCCCTAGAGGCCATTACTATATCATACTAGTTTGTATATTACTTAATGGAAGCTTGGGATATTCACAGTTGTATAGACAATCTTGCTCAAAATGGTAGTATGCTACTTGGTTTGTTTCTACTTTAATGTGTACATGTGTTTCTTTTAGCATATCGCCTATGCACATTAGTGGAGCCCTTAGGATCTTTGCTTGATTACCAGCATTGTGATGGCAGTCACACTTGTGGGGGCTGGGTAATCTATAAGCACATCCTTATACAGGTCCCTAGTCGTAGGACTATCGAGACAGGGCATCGATACTCCGGAGTAGACTAGCGTATACGCTTCTCATCCCAGCATGGGAGACGGTCTGTCCCACAGCCGTCGGTACGTCGTACTTGAGATAGTATGCGGGTGCTCGTTAGGTTACGAGTACACTGGACAGGACTCGTCGGGAACTGTTGGTTGGTACTATACCTATCGTCAGTTATCAGTTCCCAGGTGACATGAGTACAACTTAGTCCGTTGACTTGACACTGTCACTTCGCCTCGAGTGTGTTCCCACTGTTCTTAGATTGCTACCCTACCACGGCTCAAAGGAGTCGTGCAAACAGGTAGCAGTTGGGTGCAGTCCTGATGCACTTGGAGGCAGTGACGGTTAGATAGGATTCGTCTCTCCCGGTATTGAGGGTTGATATCGCGCTGTGTCAAGGAGAGCCATTACAGAAAGTCCCTGGCCAGGGCAAGCGAGATATACTGGTGGGTTTCCAGTGTTATCTCAGGGTGTTCTGGGCTACACTCCGACATGACTTGTACCGCTATTAGGGGACTGACGTTTACCGCCCCCTAGGCCCGCCATGCGATATTCTCAGACGAACAGACCGGACTGTACGGAGATTGTCACATTCAGGCTCAGTAGGAGTTCAGATGGGTTCACCTCGTCAGTCTTCTTATCGGCATCTACCTGGGGACCGTTACGTACAGCCAGTACCGCTTGCGGCCTATGGTTAAACCCACTGCCAGCATAGTGTCAAGTCTTTAGAATCCCACACAGAGGGTTATTCGCCTTTGGGCAAAACAGAGTAGAGGTCGCATGGTTTTGCGACAGGATTCGTTCACATCCGCGCACTTATGCACGTTTGGTGTCGGACAGTCATTACTAGCGAGCTCTGGTTTGAGCCAGATCCTAGTATATGATTTGGGGTTAGTTTTATCTCTTTGTATTCGTGCTCCTCGGAACACGAATGCGGGTGTGTATGCACAGTTGACAGAGGCAGAGGAAGAGGATTCTCATTAGGGTTTTGGTACGGGTGTGTATGCACAATTGATGGTTGTCGTTTACCAAACCCTAATGAATATGCGAAATATCAATTAATAATATTAATTAAAGGAAATTGAGTTATGGTTAGGGTTGTTGACTTGTTGACCAAGGTTGACTTGTTGACCAAGGTTGAAACATTGACCATCATCATTTCACTCCAAAGATGCTCTTTGATCTTTGCAAAAACATTTAATGTGAAATGATAATGGTCTTATCAAACCAACCATCACCTTTTTCATTTTGATTAATATTATTAATTAGATTAATTCACATATATTGGTTATGGTTGCAAAAACTATGATCATTCTCTCATATTCATTCTCTCTCATCATTTCTTCTTCCTCTTCCTCTAGCTCAAGGAAAATTCATCTCATGTGTTGAGAAACATTTCCTTAGAGATAAAACACCAAAGCCACTCTCTACTCATCCTAAGGTTGAAGGTCTAGCAAGCCTAACACTTTAGTTTCCTCAAGTTCGAGGAAGGAGCTCAAGGTAGAGACCCTCAGGTGGATCCATCTTCGGCAAGAGAAGGCGACAAGGAGAGAACCGTACGATCACCACAAGGAGTCCAAGAGAAGGAGTTCAAGTTGAGGTATAACCCACTAACCGAGTAGGTAAAGCTCTTGTTAGTTGCTAGTGTGTAGTTTAGCAAAGATCCGGGTTTTCTAGTCCATGTTACCATGCCCCGAAAAATCGTTTTTCACCGTTTCCGCAAGCCCGAAAGAACCGGGAGAGGTAACGTGGACTTACAGTGGTATCAGAGCCAGGCTAAGCACACCCTAGCATGTTAGCAAAGTATCTAGAATTTCGATCGGACAAAAAACTGCAAAACACGTTAAAAATATCAACTTTCTGCCGATTTTTATTTCTGCTCAAAAGATAATAAATCATGTACTAAAAATCGGCTCAGGGTTTTTAAAAAACACCCAAGAAAAACGATCCAGCGAGTCGACCAACTCACCGCGGAACCGCGGCCGAGTTGACTCGGCCGTGGGTCATTTCTCCTGCAGTGTTCTTATATTGATGTTTTGGGATTTTTAGGATGGTTTGTTTCTGCCCAGATTTTCCAGAGAACAAATTTGTTTTTGGGGTGGTTACAAATCCGTATTTTGATCGAACTTCTCTAGACTTTGGCTAATGGGTTATATCTGTGATGTGATATAAGTATTGAACGTCTGCTAATCGCTATACGTCGATTAGTGGGGGTTATACATATCTGTGATCTATAATGTTGATGGTTTGTGTATATGAATTCATTGGATTGTCGCGGATGAATAGCCAGGGGGTTGTGAGATGAGAGTTTTCTTTATCTTTCAATTCATGTAATTTGTAATTGATGTAATATTATTTGTATGGCCGCACAACCGGGATGGGGTTGTAGCCGTCATTGTATAATTTATTTTACTGTTTTTGGTCCTAGGATAGACCCAAGGTGGGGTGCACAATCTACCGGGTACCTCGAAGTGCCGAGTGGCCTATTCACATTGTTGAGGGAGGTTGCTTCGCTTCGGGTACTTGGCGGGTAGTTTGCCGCACCCGTAGGGTTCTAGGGTGGGGTATTGGCTATTCATCGCGACCGTGTAATCCGCTTTTCGTTGCAGGCTCGAACGAAACGCGGATTCCTAGTATATCCAATGTATTCGTCTGTGATTTGGAATGGCTATCATTGCATCTGACGAATGTATATATCTATATGTAGATATCTATTTAGGCATTGCTTATGTTTTGTATCCGCGCTAGTCCAGCCCCCGCTCTGTCGTTAGTTAAGTAACCTAACGGGTGATGACGGGACCCTGTGGCGAATGCGGATGGTATAAGCGTACGTCATATTTTCGTTGTTTTCTGCAATGGTAGGATTAATTGATGGGACGCATTAAATTAATGCAAGAAAATAAACCAAAGTAAAAGTCGTTGGAACACTTTAAAAACCACTCGGTTCTTTTCAAAAACCAACTTTTAAATGCGGAGCTTGAACCACTCCTTTTAAAAGCTATCTCATTTCATCGATTATATCAAGTTCACTACGTTCACGGTTTTGCCAAAACCATTCGTAGCCCTCCATCATTTCAGTTAAATATTCGGTAGTATTCAAGCTATATATTTTGACCTCACGCCAAGGCATAGTGATTGGTAGCTGCTGGATATTTATCTGTTGCATAGATAGAATGCGTTGGTTTGAGACAGTCATACTGCCATTTTGGCCTACGTCAAGGGTAGGTATGGGTGGGTTCAAATTAACCTGGATAATGATGGGTAGAACTTGACATGTGACTTATGACATTTTGACCTCACGCCAAGGTCATAAGAGCATGGGGCAAAAATCCACATCGGGAGTTTCAAAAGAAACTGAAACTTGCTAGCGCTGCATACTATTTGGAGTGTGATGATTCTGGTAGGATTCCTTCAGTTTTGTCACGCGATGATATTTGTATCCCGATCCTACTATGAGTATATGCTACTCCTCCGGAACTTTCTCACTTAACGATCAATGCTATAAACCAAGTAGGTGTCAAGAAAGGTGTTAGCGGGGCTACGCCCACAGGGAAAAGAGGTTATTTAATTAAGGAACTTCACGAAAGCGTTGGAAAACCTCCCTCGAAGTACCAACACTGGTGTGGCTGAACGGTTAAGCAAGAATTGTACGGTGAGATTGATCCCGACTAATTCTTCCTTTTTGGTTTGAGGAGGGATTCGAGAGACAGTGGGAGCCATCCTGTTTAGACAAATTAAAAACCACTCTAAACTTGCAAAATCATCATGCTAAAGTGTTTCTTCTCTCTCTCCTAATTGCAGCGACCAAATATCTTGATTGGACTTAAGTTACTACTAGATAAAAACATACTGACAGGGCCAAACTACAAAGATTGGCTCAGGAATGTCAAAATGGCAATCACTTATGACAAGTTGGGGTATCTCCTTACCACCAATCTCCCCCTGTCCCAGGTCCCAAAACCAGCATCGCGGATAAGGAAATCCGTAAGACCTGGGAAATCGATTGCGCGAAGGCCAAGTGCCTCGTGCTTGCCTCTATGGACAATGAACATCAGAGGCACGAGAATATGGACCTTGAATCCATATTTCTCCATACAAAAGAACTGTATGGAGAGCAATCCCGTATCGCCAGATACAAAATCTCGAAAAAGCTGTTTTCGGCGAGATTGGCCGTCGGATCATCGATAGTGGAACACGTACTTAAGATGATTGGCTTCATTGAGGAGCTCGCGGACCTTGGGACCACGTTAGAGAACGAGCTCTACACGGACTTGATTCTCCAGTCCTTTCCTTCCACTTACGCCCAGTTTATCCTGAACTTCAACTTGCAAGAAAAAGAAGTTGAACTTTTAGAACTCCTCAACATGCTGAGGAGTGCAGAGGGCACCCTACAGAAAGGTAGGGAAACATCCACTTTGTTTGTAGGAGGATCTTCCTCTTCTAGGTCCAAGGCGAAAGCCAAGGGAAAGAAGAAGAAAACCCCCACCAAACCAAGGGGCGGTGTTAGTAAAGTGGATACGAAGGGAAAGGCAAAGGCAACAAAGGTAGCAGGAAAGCTTGTGGGAAGGGAGAGTGCTTTTACTGTCACAAGAGTAGACACTGGAAAAAGGATTGCAGGGCTTGGAAGGCCAGAAATCAGGACCCGAAGCAAGTTGCGGGTTCGGCTTCAAATGTGTATGTTATTGAAAACTGTCTATCAATAAACTCTACTTCCTGGGTATTGGAAACCGGATCAGGATCTCATATCTGTAATTCTTTGCAGGCACTGAGAAAGCATAGGGTTTTGAAGGCAGGTGATATGACCCTCAGAGTTGCAAACGGAGCTGGCATGGATGCTGAGTTCGTGGGGGACTATCACCTGGGATTGTCAGATGGACACGTTTTGGTTTTGCGTGATTGTTATTTTGTACCCAATGCAACCTGTAATATCATATCTGTATCTTTATTATCTAAAGAAGGTTATGAATTTGCATTTGTAAGTAATGTTGTGAACATTCACCTTAATCAAGTTTTGATTGGGTCGGGTACATTAAACAATGGTATATAGGTATTAAACCAACCACAGATTTTCAATGTCCAGAATACACACAAAAGAAAGTCTCCGGAAACAAATCAGGCTTTCTTATGGCATTGTAGACTGGGTCACATCAATGAGAGAAGGTTGACGAAGTTACATATAGAAGGATATTTGGATCCGTTCGAATATCAATCATATGCAACTTGTCAATCCTGTCTCAAAGGAAAGATGACAAAGACTCCGTTCACTGGACACGGAGTAAGAGCGAGCGAGCTCTTGGGACTCGTACATAGCGACGTGTGCGGTCCAATGTCTACGCATGCGCGAAGCGGTTATTCTTACTTCATTACTTTTACGGATGACTTTTCAAGGCACGGATATGTCTTCTTAATGAAACATAAATCCGAAGACTTTGGAAAATTCCAGGAATATAAGATGAAGTAGAAAAACAAACAGGCAAAAGTATCAAGACACTGAGATCAGATCGAGGTGGTGAATACTTAAGTGCCGAGTTTCTGGATTACTTAAAAGAGAATGGAATTCTCTCTCAGCTTACTCCTCCGTACACTCCGCAACATAACGGTGTATCGGAGAGACGGACCCGAACCCTATTGGATATGGTACGGTCCATGATGAGTAACGCTGAGTTACCGCGATCATTCTGGGGATATGCGCTAGAATCAGCTGCATACCTTATGAACCGAGTTCCAACTAAGACCGTGCCTACCACACCAAATGAGATATGGAGTGGGAAGAAACCCTATTTTCAATATCTGAAGATCTGGGGATGTCCAGCTTTTGTCAAAAAGCAGCATGCGGACAAACTTGAGGCACACTCAGTACTGTGCAAGTTTGTGGGATACCCAAAGAACTCCAGGGGGTATCTTTTCTATTACGCAGAGGAACAAAAGGTCTTTGTTTCTCATAATGCCCACTTTCTGGAACACCAGTTCTTAGAAAAGGAAATAAGTGGGAGCGCAATAGAACTAGAAGAAATTCCAGAACCACAAACTATTACTGAAAGCTTAGTAGAACCAGAGGGTTCAAAAGATCAGGACATTCCTACGCCGCTCCGCAGGAGTAGTAGGCAGTCTCATCCGCCCGAGAGATACTACGGTTTTCTCATAGACGGGGATAGAGAGGATTGCATCATAGATTATGATGAGCCGACTAGCTTCCAGCAGGCCATTCAGAGCGTTGACTCGGTAAAATGGCTGGATGCAATGCGGACCGAAATGGAATCCATGTACACCAACAAAGTATGGACGTTGGACATTGCTCCAGATGGGGTAAAACCCGTAGGATGCAAGTGGATCTTCAAAAGGAAGATTGGTGTAGATGGACAGGTTGAGACCTATAAGGCTAGACTTGTTGCAAAGGGTTTTCGTCAAAGACCTGGTTTGGATTATGATGAAACCTTTTCTCCAGTGGCTATGCTGAAATCCATTCGGATCCTTCTTGCCATTGCTGCCTTCCACGATTATGAGATTTGACAGATGGACGTAAAGACTGCTTTTCTAAATGGAAATTTAGAGGAATGTGTCTATATGGACCAGCCAGAGGGTTTCATTCAGAGTGGGAGCAGCGGAAAGGTGTGCAAGTTGCTTAAGTCTATTTATGGACTAAAGCAGGCATCGCGGAGTTGGAACATCTGTTTTGATGAGACGGTCAAAGATTTTGGCTTTATCAAAAATCCAGATGAACCATGCATCTATAGTAGATTTGTAGCACGAACTGTCGTATTCCTCGTTTTATACATGGATGACATTCTCTTGATAGGAAATGACATTCCTATGCTACAATCTGTCAAAGGGTTCTTGTCACACAGGTTCTCCATGAAAGACCTGGGTGATGCCTCTTACATTCTGGGGATCCGGATCCATCGTGATAGATCCAAGAGGATATTAGGACTTTCACAGTCCAGGTATATCAACACCATACTGAAAAGATTCAGTATGGAAGATTCCAAGCGCGGTAATCTACCGGCTTGTCACGGGATCACCCTCTCCAAAGAGATGTCTCCCAAGACTGATTTGGAAAGGGATCGCATGTCTATTATACCCTACGCTTCTGTGGTAGGCTCTATAATGTATGCGATGTTGTGTACTGACCAGATGTAGCTTATGCACTAAGTGTGGTAAGCCGGTATCAGTCAAACCCTGGGGAGAAGCACTGGATAGAGGTAAAGAACATTCTCAAGTACCTGAGAAGGACTAAGGAGATGTTCTTGGCGTATGGCGGAAAAGACCTCCAGATCGAGGCCTTTGCTGACTCCAGCTTCCAGAGTGACAAGGATGATTCCAAGTCCATGTCGAGTTATGTCTTTACCCTCAATGGAGGGGCGGTGTGTTGGAAGAGTTCCAAACAGGAAACCGTTGCTGACTCGACGATGGAAGCAGAATATATCGCTGATGCAGATGCCGCAAAAGAAGCAGTCTGGATAAGAAAGTTCTTGACAGAACTTCAGGTGGTTCCGTCCATTGTTGATCCAATACCTCTGTATTGCGACAACAACGGGGCTATAGTTTTAGCGAAGGAACCCAGGCCCTATCAGAAGTTCAGGCACATTTTGAGGCGGTATCACCTGATCAGGGAGATCATGGGACGCCAGGAGATCGAGGTTCGGAGAGTTGCTACGGAAGATAACACTGCTGATCCATTCACGAAGGCCTTACCCCAGACTCAGTTCGAGCGGCTGATCGAGATGATAGGTCTTCGATACGCCAGTACATGGCCTTAGTACAAGTGGGAGATTGTTAGTTTTGTAGGGTTGCTAGGCACGCACACAAGGGGCTACGAGGCATCAACCATGCCCGATTAAAAATTTAGCCGTGCCGAACAACCCAAAGCCGGATCTTTAAACTAGAGTTTAGGCGAAAACAAGTACGTTAAACAGTTTAACACTAAGTGAGAGGGATTACAACCTTTGTAGATCTGGTCCTTCACTTCTTAAGCTCCGTGTTGAAGTCCCTTCGCTGCGATCATCGTGTTCCAGACTCTCGAGAGGCTTCACGAAGAGAAAGGTGCAGTCTTGCTTCCGATCTTTGATAACATAGATGATCTACCTTGAAGTTTCATTAACACAAGCTAACACTCACTAAATGAAGTGAACACTCTCATCTAAAGGGCAATGGTAGATGAGAATGATGAAGTAGGATTTTTGCTCTCATTTGTTTTCATATTCTCACTCACTTTCATCACAAAATCAAAAGCAAGAAAGCTTTTTCCATGAAAAGAGAAGGAAGAAGAAGAATGAATAATGATTAAATGAATAAATCCTTTTGTGATGAATAATGCAAAGGTGATAATGATGAATAATGCAACCATGGTTAACTTAACATTTGTAGAGATTTAACTAGGGCTAGGGTTTGGGTTGAGTTAAAGATGAGTCACTTGAAAATATCTTTTTCATGAAAAAATAAAAACCTTCTAGAAACTTCTAGTAAACATTAACCCAAATCAAACCCTAATCTTTTTTAATCTCCACTAATCATGTTGCATTAGTTATCATATCATGTTACAATATTATATATCACATATATAATATTTATTGTAACAAAATAAAATAATACATTTGACATATATCGCATATATATCAATGTATTACCCGAGTGAGAAAAGAATCTTTTAGCGAGCTAATATTAGTTAATGTAATTTAATATATCATATATATTATTATACATTAAAATATCGAATCAACACTTGATCCGACAATCCGGCTATATCGCATATAACCGACTAATATTTATCCGTACCGATTCATCGAATCAACACTTGATCCGATGACCCGGCTGATATCAAATATCGCGAGAATAGAATACGGTATCTCATATCGCATTATCCTCGGTCCTGCACAAATCACATATGTGCCCCTACTCCGTTTTTCCTGAGCCAAGAAACCTCTGTGTAGGACTCTAAAGAATCGTCAATACGCCGGCAGTAGGTGATGATCATATCAAACACCCACAAGCTGCAAGCGGTCAGCTAAACGTAACAGCCAACCAGGTATTGAGCGCTCAGAAGATCAACAAGCAAGCCTGTACATTCTCCTGTGAATCCAATCAGTAATACTCCCGTACAGTCCGGTCTCGTCGTCTGATATGTCGCATATCTCGCCTAGGGATGGTAAACGTCAGACCCCAGTAGCTCGATAAGTCATGTCGATTTGAGGTCTATAACAGTTCGAGAAACTACTGATAACACTTACCAGTAAATCTCAGCAACCCTGGTCAGGGATTTCCGGTTATAGCCAATCGAACACAGCACAACATCAACTCCCTATACCGGGAGAGACGAATCCCCTCCTATCACTCATTGCCTCCATGTGATTCGGTACTGTACCCAAAAGCCACCTTTTTGCACGCCCCCTTGGACGTGGTATGATGGAAATTAAAGCACAGTGGGAATCACACAAGACTTTATGACGATCTCGGGTCAACAGACTACTCTGTACCAGTTTCACCGGAGAACTGCCATCTGACGTGAGGTATGATACCATCTGGGAGTTCTCGGCGATTCCGTCCAGTGTACCCAGTCTCTACTGAGCACCCGCACACCATCCTTGATGTCAAACACCGATAGATATGGGATCATCCATCGCCCATCATATGGGTCAAGATGCGAATACGCTAGTCTACACCGGTGCATCGATGCCCTATCTCGATACACCCTCGACTAGGAACAGTTATAGGATGTACTCGTCGACTACCGTGGCCCCACTAGTATGATCTCATCATAGTCCCAGTAGTCGAGTATATATCCTAAGGGCTTTATCAACATGTAACATAGAGACAATCAGAGTACATGTTAAGATAAAGTACAACCAGATACCATACTATCATGTCGAGCAAGAAAGTCCTCCCTATATATGTCCAAGCATCCATTACAAAATACATCGTATGTACAGTAATGGCCTCTAGGGCATACATATAACTAACAATCTCCCACTTGCACGAGGGCCATCTGTTGTGGTATCGCATACCCAACAATTAGCTGCGGTTGAAGTATCTCATACTCAACCATCCCATAAAAGTCTTTACTGGGAAAAAGGCCTTTGTGAGTGGATCCGCGCTGTTGTTCTCTGTGTCTACTCTCCTAACCTCGATCACCTTGGAGATCAACCATCTCCATGATCAGATGATACTGCCTACGAATTATATCTGGATTTCTGATGGGACGGTAGTTCCTTGGCTAAAACCACAACTCCATTGTCACACAATAGTAGGAACGAAGTTCATCTTATGAACTAAAATATATCCAGACTGCCTCTTTGGTAGCATCATTGGTAACGATGTATCTTGCCTTTAATCGTCTAGTAAGTCACGGTATCTAGCTTGGAACTCTTCCAACATACCGTCCCTCCACTGAGGGTAAAGACAATGCCTGCGACTGACATTCAGTCGTCGTTATCACCCTGGAACCTTTCCAGTGATTCTCACCAGGATCGATTGATACCATCTCACTACAACTAGTGAGTATCCTAACATCCAATTAGATCTATCTCATAGATCCAAAACCCAGGATTTAGGAGGTATCACTTTGATCCTATATGGAGAATCCTTGTGATAAGCGGAGATTGACCGAGCGTAGCATAGGAAACTCCTTCCCTATCAAGAGTATGTCATCCACGTACTCTACGAGGATCACCACCATACTCCCTACTACCTTTTTGTATATACAAGGTTCATCTACCATTTTGATGAAGTCAAACTCTTTGACTTCCACATCAAAACAGACATTCCAACTCCACGATGCCTGCTTTATCACATAAAACATCTTGCACACGTTTCCGCTGCTCCCACTGTCTACGAAGTTCTCTGGCTGTGTACTTATAGACACTCTCTTCTAAAACATCATTTAGAAAAGCAGTCATGCAACCCAACCACCAGATATCGTAGTCATGGAATGTAGCCGTGGCAAGTAGGATCTGGATGGACTTAAGCATAGCTTTGAAAGTCTCAACTTTTCGATGTACACCTAGTAATCTTCTCAAGATATACTTGCTCCTGATGGGGATTTAACCCTTCAGATAGAGCAACCAAAGTCCATACTTTGTTGGTGTATAAGGATTCCATCTCAGATCGATAAGCATCCAGCCATTCTTACAGAGTCTCACTCCTTATGGCCAGCTCGAAACTAGTTGGGTCATTATCTCATGATGCAATCCTCGCTCCCACTGTCATAGAGAAACCGAAGTATCTCTCAGGTGGGTGAGGAACCCTACTAGATCGGCGGAGAGGATGAGGTTCGTTGGAAACTATTGAATCATTTGGTTCTACCAAATCATCAGCTGCAGTTTGTATAGCTGGAACCATTCCAGTTCTACATAACAGACCTTGCCTCGAGCTTGTCCGGATTTTGCTTTTAGACATAGGCCAGACAACCCCAAATCTTAACCAACTTAAGATATGGGCTCTTCCCTTTCCATATCACATATGAAGTGGTAGGCAACTGATTTGATTTGAACCCTATTCAATAGGTATGCAGCTTTCTCAAGTGCATAACTCCCAAAAGTTAATAGGAAACTCAGTAGTACTCATCATAGAGCACACCATATCACATAGGGTGCTATTGCTCCGCCCCGATATACCATCGTGCTATGGTGTATACGAAGGAGTAATGCTGAGAGAGAATCTCATTCTCCTTTAGAATAGTCCAGGAATTCCGTGCTCAAGTATTCTCCTCCCTGATCTCATCAAAGGACATAATACTTATACCCGTTGTTGGTTCTCTACTTCTAACTTATATTCTGTGAATATCTCAAAAGCTTCGGACTTATGTTTCAACAGGAATACATGTCTGAATCTTGAGAGATTATCAGAGAATGTAATGAAGTACAAAGAACCGGTCTTGGCATGTATAGACAGGGGACTTTCATACATCAGCATGTATCAATCCCAAGAGTTCACTAACTCTTTCTCTGTTTCCAATAAACAGAGCTATGGTCATTTTATCTTTGTGACATGACCGGCAAGTTTCACAAGATGTAAATTCAAACAAATTTAAATATGCATCTTAATGTAACTTCAGCTAGTCGGGTCGCATTGATATGACCTAGTCTATAATGCCACAAGAAGGATTCGTTCATTTCTGAACTCTTCCTCTTGTGTGTGTTCCGTATACTAAGAACTGTAGTTTGATTTAGAACGTCAATACTTTTAGATAACGTACCTGAACCGATCAACTCTTGATATAGGAAATGTTCAAAACATTATCCAACAATACAAAATTATATCTTTTCTTTACTAATAAAGAGACTGATATGATGTTGTATATCAGGTTCGGTATCTAATAACATTCGTTTAGAATCAATGTATTCTGGTAATACAGGGTGATAGTGACCAACAGATTTGGTTGCAACACTTGCACCGTTTCTATCTCATGAAACTTATTACCCGTTCTCAGTTCTCTACCTATCTGTAGCCCATGTAACAAATTACATATGTGGGATCCTGATCCGGTATCAAATACCTAGGACGTAAAGAATACTGAGAAATAGTTCTCTGTAATGAACACACCCGAAAAAGATGCATCAGCATGCACTTTCTTCGTTTGGGCGGCACGGGAAATCTGGTATTCCCCAATTTCCTGCTCTGTCTTATAACAATTATAAGTTGGAGCGGGACCAACGTTCCCCAGCTCAGTATAACAAGCGGGTTCGGTCAATATATCTGTTTTATTATCTTGATTAAGGCGTGATATGGTTTCTACCTGGAGAGAGAGAAGAAAACACTCAGCGTATGCTCTTACAAGATTAGATTGGTTATCTAATATATCTAATCAGGATGTCTCCCACTATTTTAATCAAATCTTTCTTCAAACCCTAAAAGGAAAGACTAGCCGGGATTAATTACACGCTACAATTTCATCAATCTTTCAGCCAGGCCAGTGCCGGTACTTTGAGGGAGGTCCCCGTGCTTTCGCACGAACCTAATTAAAGTAAACCTCGTTTTCCCAGGGGCCTCGTTGACAACTTTCTAGACACCTACTTGATCGACTAATTGTAATGTGTAAAACTCTCCCAGGAGTAACTCTTACTCGCAGCGGGTATCGGGATCCAACTATCTCATAGAAGGTGTGCAATCTCATTGCAAATTTCAACACTTGAAATTCCCAATAATATATTACCCCTAGTACTTATGACCTTAACTAAGGTCAACATATCATAAATACTAGTCAAGTTCTACCCGTCATTTCATGATTAATCAGACCCACCCTATATGACCCTCAACTATGGTCGACATAATCACATGAATGTTCTAACTAATCGCATCATATGCTGTGTAGGAAGACATCGCTTAGCTACCGTACACTACGCCTCAACTAAAGTCGACATACGCAGCATGAATACTAAGTACTCTACTTCCTAAAATGACGGAGGGCTACGACAGGTTTTTATGAAAACCTATTGCGTAATGAACTTGATATCGTTGTAGAATCGAGTGATTTTAAATGGAATGTTTTGAGGCCTTTTCTAGTTTCTCTAAAGAGGTCACTCCCGGTGAAGGGATCGTCGGCTCTTTTCTCATCGAATAAGGTGCAGGATATTTCACAAATATCACTATGCAAAGCAAGAACTATAGAAGCAATCAAAAGACAAACCGAGTTTGTAGCATCTGCTAGTTTCACTAAAGAGGTCACTCCCGGTGAAGGGATCTCGGCTCTTTCCTTATCGAATAAGGTGCTGGATGTTCTACAAGGAACACCGCTATGCAAAGCAAGAACTAGAGCTACCAGTTTTTAAACAAGTTTCTACAACATCTTAGGTTTCTTTTAGTTTCATTAATCTCATTAATGAAGTCCCATTTTAATATGCTTCACAAGCATCACATTTGAAACGAAATCTGCAATATAACATATATCTCATATATATATATAATATAAACATTCGTCTCAGGCAGTAATATGATCTCATCACAGAACATTGCAGCAGAAGAACATATATGAAATACTGGATATACTAGGACGTCCGTGTTTTCAATACGAGCCTGTATAAAACACGGATTCCACGGTCGCGATGAATAGCCAAACCCACATCCCTAGACCCCTACGAGAGCGGCAAGTAACACTGCCAATTCTAGGGTTAGGAGACCCGGTCTCGACTCCTCGAGATGGTCTCCCACTGGACCCTAGAACCCGATTACTTATGCTCCCCGCCTTGGGTCTACCTAATGCGGAAAAGTAAATAATATACAACGGTGACATCATCCTCAGCCCGGAAGTGCCCCAATAAAAGAATATTACATACAAATGAATTTTACAAGAATGAAAAAGAAAAAACTCGCATCTCACATAAAACCCCCGGCTATTCAAAACGCGACGATCCAATATAACATATCACAGCAACACATAATGTCTCATATCATCAACGTAAACAAGTATGCGTATCCCGATTGTCGTTGATGTATAGCAACGAAGCCGGAGATACACCACATACTACACTTACGGTCACAGAAAAGAAAGTGTAAAACTACAACAGTTGGAATCCGCAACCTCCTTAGACATCACATGCCTTAACCAAATGAATTTCTTAGACACCGCATGCCTAACAATTATAAACCCCACATTTTAGTCTCATTATCGAAAACTCTTTTCAATATCAAGTCGGGCAATTCAACAAGATTCCCGACATCCTGATCGAATACTCGTCGCAAACTTTAGTAGACGGTCGCACCCCCTATGCCGTCGACGAAGTGCACTAAGGCGGAACACCGCTGCCGCAAGTACCCAAACGGATGCTTTTGGCGACGGGGTTCTCCTACAGTCACTTAGTCGGGGCTATGGGGCATGGCTGTCTATTAAGTTTACCAGACGAGTATCCGCGTACGCTACGTGATTGCGACGGACTTTTGATCACATCAAAATTTCGAGGCAACCGATCATCTGAGACTAAACTGCTATGTTTATAACATTCAAATTAGTTATCTCATAACTACTTGTGGATTCCAAATATTGTATCACCTTCCAGATAAATAGACAATGTTAAACTTTCCGGTCGAATAATCAAACACCCAAGATTTTCCCAATATATCTCAACACTTAAAATCAGTTTAAAAACATCCATCACATGCCACAGTACCGATGGTCCAGCCGTAGAAGGGTCAAGCCAACGCCTCACATGTGGCACGCCGTACTGCCCCAAACCTTAAGGTTTAGAGGCAGTTCAAGACGGTCACATAATCGAGTTAAGCTTTGTTATCTTCTAGAGGGTCCACCGCGTTACTTGCATGACTTTACGAAAGTTTCAAACACGAGAAAAAATCCAACTTTTGAAAATTTTCCGACAGGGGAAAAAGTGAGTTATTGATATCCGTTCGAACTTTTTTACAGTTTCTAAAAATTATCAGGACAAACTAAACGAAGTTAAATTATCCGATCGAATCAACGAGTCGCCAATACAACCCTAGAAAACTCAACACTTGAGTGGAATTAAAAAATTCCCAGAAAAAAATGACAAGAAAGGACCTAAGAATAATTACATGAAATATGAGGGACTAAGTCCAAATTTTGGCCGTGGAACCGCCGCCAAACCCTTGGTTTGGCCGCGGTTCCACGGTCAAATAATTGACTTAGTTGACCGTACTTCACAGTAATTCTTAGTTTTTCCTGCTTGTTTTTCTGAGCATTTTTAATTCATAAAAAACCACATTTTTGAAAAATGTACAAAGAAGGGTAAACATCGGGGTTTCCGAGTTCGATCGGACTTTAAATTTCGTCTAGATTTCGCCTAAAGCTCTAGCATGGCTCTGATACCACTGTAGGGTTGCTAGGTACGTGCACAAGAGTCTACGAGGCATTAACCATGCCCGATTAAAAATTTAGCCGTGCCGAACAACCCAAAGCCGGATCTTTAAACTAGAGTTTAGGCGAAAACAAGTACGTTAAACAGTTTAACACTAAGTGAGAGGGATTACAACTTTTGTAGATCTGGTCCTTCACTTCTTAAGCTCCGTGTTGAAGTCCCTTCGCTGCGATCGTCGTGTTACGGACTCTCGAGAGGCTTCACGAAGAGAAAGGTGCAGTCTTGCTTCCGATCTTCGATAACATAGATGATCTATCTTGAAGTTTCATTAACACAAGCTAACACTCACTAAATGAAGTGAACACTCTCATCTAAAGGGCAAGGGTAGATGAGAATGATGAAGTAGGATTTTTGCTCTCATTTGTTTTCATATTCTCACTCACTTTCATCACAAAATCAAAAGCAAGAAAGCTTTTTCCATGAAAAGAGAAGGAAGAAGAAGAATGAATAATGATTAAATGAATAAATCCTTTTGTGATGAATAATGCAAAGACGATAATGATGAATAATGCAACCATGGTTAACTTAACCATTGTAGAGATTTAACTAGGGCTAGGATTTGGGTTGATTTAAAGATGAGTCACTTGAAAATATCTTTTTCATGACAAAATAAAAACCTTCTAGAAACTTCTAGTAAACATTAACCCAAATCAAACCCTAATCTTGTTTAATATCCACTAATCATGTTGCATTAGTTATCATATCATGTTACAATATTATATATCACATATATAATATTTATTGTAACAAAATAAAATAATACATTTAACATATATCGCATATATATCAATGTATTACCCGAGTGAGAAAAAGAATCTTTTAGTGAGCTAATATTAGTTAATGTAATTTAATATATCATATATATTATTATACATTAAATTATCGAATCAACACTTGATCCAACAATCCGGCTATATCGCATATAACTGACTAATATTTATCCGTACCGATTCATCGAATCAACACTAGATCCGATGACCCGGCTAATATCAAATATCGCGAGAATAGAATACGGTATCTCATATCGCATTATCCTCGGTCCTGCACATATCACATATGTGCCCCTACTCCGTTTTTCCTGAGCCAAGAAACCTCTGTGTAGGACTCTAAAGAATCGTCAATACGCCGGCAGTAGGTGATGATCATATCAAACACCCATAAGCTGTAAGCGGTCGGCTAAATGTAACAGCCACCCAGGTATTGAGCGCTCAGAAGATCAACAAGCAAGCCTGTACATTCTCCTATGAATCCAATCAGTAACACTCCCGTACAGTCCGGTCTCGTCGTCTGATATGTCACATATCTCGCCTAGGGTTGGTAAACGTCAGACCCCAGTAGCTCAATAAGTCATGTCGATTTGAGGTCCATAACAGTTCGAGAAACTACTGATAACACTTACCAGTAAATTTCAGCAACCCTGGCCAGGGATTTCCGGTTATAGCCAATCGAACACAGCACAACATCAACTCCCTATACTGGGAGAGACGAATCCCCTCCTATCGCTCATTGCCTCCATGTGATTCGGGACTGTACCCAAAAGCCACCTTTTTGCACTCCCCCTTGGACGTGGTATGATGAAAATTAAAGCACAGTGGGAATCACACAAGACTCTATGACGATCTCGGGTCAACAGACTACTCTGTACCAGTGTCACCGGAGAACTGCCATCTGACGTGAGGTATGATACCATCTGGGAGTTCTCGGCGAGTCCGTCCAGTGTACCCAGTATCTACTGAGCACCCGTACACCATCCTTGATGTCAAACACCGATGGATATTGGATCATCCATCGCCCATCATATGGGTCAAGATGCGAATACGCTAGTCTACACCGGTGCATCGATGCCCTGTCTCGATACACCCTCGACTAGGAACAGTTATAGGATGTACTCGTCGACTACCGTGGCCCCACTAGTATGATCTCATCATAGTCCCAGTAGTCGAGTATATATCCTAAGGGCTTTATCAACATGTAACATAGAGACAATCAGAGTACATGTTAAGATAAAGTACAACCAGATAGCATACTATCATGTCAAGCAAGAAAGTCCTCCCTATATATGTCCAAGCATCCATTACAATATACATCATATGTACAGTAATGGCCTCTAGGGCATACATATAACTAATAAGTTTATATGCCCTAGAGGCCATTACTGTATCATACTAGTTTGTATATTACTTAATGGAAGCTTGGGATATTCACAGTTGTATAGACAATCTTGCTCAAAATGGTAGTATGCTACTTGGTTTGTTTCTACTTTAATGTGTACATGTGTTTCTTTTAGCATATCGCCTATGCACATTAGTGGAGCCCTTAGGATCTTTGCTTGATTACCAGTGTTGTGATGGCAGTCACACTTGTGGGGGCTGGGTAATCTATAAGCACATTCTTATATAGGTCCCTAGTCGTAGGACAATCGAGACAGGGCATCGATACTCCGGAGTAGACTAGCGTATACGTTTCTCATCCCAGCATGGGAGACGGTCTGTCCCACAGCCGTTAGTACGTCGTACTTGAGATAGTATGCGGGTGCTCGTTAGGTTACGAGTACACTGGACAGGAATCGTCGGGAACTGTTGGTTGGTTTATACCTATCGTCAGTTATCAGTTCCCAGGTGACATGAGTATAGCTTAGTCCGTTGACTTGACACTGTCGCTTCGCCTCGAGTGTGTTCCCACTGTTCTTAGATTGCTACCTTACCACGGCTCAAAGGAGCCGTGCAAACAGGTAGCAGTTGGGTGCAGTCCTGAAGCACTTGGAGGCAGTGACGGTTAGACATGATTCTTTTCTCTCTGTATTGGGGGTTGATATCGCGCTGTGTCTAGGAGAGCCATTACACAAAGTCCCTGGCCAGGGCAAGCGAGATATACTGGTAGGTTTCCAGTGTTATCTCAGGGTGTTCTGGGCTACACTCCGACACGACTTGTACCGCTATTAGGGGACTGACGTTTACCGCCCCCCTAGGCCCACCATGCGATATTCTCAGACGAACAGACCGGACTGTACGGAGATTGTCACATTCAGGCTCAGTAGGAGTTCAGATGGGTTCACCTCGTCAGTCTTCTTATCGGCATCTACCTGGGGACCGTTACGTACAGCTAGTACCGCTTGCGGCCTGTGGTTAAACCCACTGCCAGCGTAGTGACGAGTCTTTAGAGTCCCATACAGAGGGTTATTTGCCTTTGGACAAAACAGAGTAGAGGTCGCATGGTTTTGTGACAGGGTTCGTTTACATCTGTGCACTTGTGCACGTTTGGTGTCTGGACAGTCATTACTAGCGGGCTCTGGTTTGAGCCAGATCTTAGTATATGATTTGGGGTTAGTTTTATCTCTTTGTATCCGTGCTCCTCGGAACACGAATGTGGGTGTGTATGCACAGTTGACTGAGGCAGAGGAAAAGGATTCTCATTAGGGTTTTGGTACGGGTGTGTATGTACAGTTGATGGTTGTCGTTTACCAAACCCTAATGAATATGTGAAATATCAATTAATAATATTAATTAAAGGAAATTGAGTTATGGTTAGGGTTGTTGACTTGTTGACCAAGGTTGATTTGTTGACCAAGGTTGAAACATTGACCATCATCATTTCACTCCAAAGATGCTCTTTGATCTTTGCAAAAACATTTAATGTGAAATGATAATGGTCTTATCAAACCAACCATCACCTTTTTCATTTTGATTAGTATTATTAATTAGATTAATTCACATATATTGGTTATGGTTGCAAAAACTATGATCATTCTCTCATATTCATTCTCTCTCATCATTTCTTCTTCCTCTTCCTCTAGCTCAAGGAAAATTCATCTCATGTGTTGAGAAACATTTCCTTAGAGATAAAACACCAAAGCCACTCTCTACTCATCCTAAGGTTGAAGGTCTAGCAAGCCTAAAACTTTAGTTTCCTCAAGTTCGAGGAAGGAGCTCAAGGTAGAGACCCTCAGGTGGATCCATCTTCGGCAAGAGAAGGCGACAAGGAGAGAACCGTCCGACCACCACAAGGAGTCCAAGAGAAGGAGTTCAAGTTGAGGTATAACCCACTAACCGAATAGGTAAAGCTCTTGTTAGTTGCTAGTGTGTAGTTTAGCAAAGATCCGGGTTTTCTAGTCCATGTTACCATGACTCGAAAAATCATTTTTCACCGTTTCCGCAAGCCCGAAAGAACCGGGAGAGGTAACGTGGACTTACACTCGTTGGGGGTGAGTACACTGGATGGACTCGCCAGGAACATGCTAGATAGTATTGTACCTATTGTTAGATAGCAATTCTCAGGTGACATGAGTACAGGTTAGTCCTTCGACCTGAGATCGTCATTTGTCTCATGTGAGTTCCCACTGTACTTTGATTACTACTCTACCACGGCTCAAAGGAGTCGTGCAAATAGGTTTTGGTTGGGTACAGTCCTGAGCCATATGGAGGCAGTGAGCGGATCGTCGGGGATTCGTCTCTCCCGGTATTGGGGGTTGATGTCGCGCTGAGCACAGTTGTCTATCACCAGAAAACCTTGGCCAAGGTAGATGAGAATTTCTGATTTGGATCAGTAATTTCTCAGTGGGTGATGGGCTTCACACCGACACGAAATATCACGTTATTAGGGTTCTGACTTTATCCACTCCATAGACCCGATATGCGATACTCTTAGACGAAAAGACTGGACTGTACGGAGATTGTCACAGATAGGCTCAGTAGGGATCCGAATGAGTTTGCTCGTCGGCCTTCCTTTTCGACAGGTATCTGGATAGCCGTTACGTACAGCGAGTGCCGCTGACGTGCTTGTGGTTATGGATTTATCCAGTAACTCACTGCTGGCGTATTCTCGAGTCTTTAGAGCCTCACACAGGGTTTCTCTAGTTCAGGAGAAATGGTGTAGTAGCCGTATTTTGATACGTGCAGGGTTCCGATCGAATGATTGTACTAGTTATCCGGACTTTCGATCGGACGGTTGATAATACTAGCCGGCTTAGGATTGATCCGGATTATTAAATCAGGTATTGATTTAATAATATACGTATATATAGTTCGATATGTATATTCTACTATTATGTTCTTTGTGTTATTCTATCTCTTTGGGTATTCGTATTTTGATACGAATACATGTATGTATATACAGTTGAATGTATTCCGTATTTATACGGAAAACATTCTAGAAGATGGACACCTCATTTTGGTTTATCCATTTATTAATTTAAATGGAAATGAGGTGTAAAGATAGTGAGGTGAGAATGGTGAGATCTATGCTTGAATAGTATTGACAAATGAATTGAAAATTCATTTGTGCAAACTATTCAAGTATGGGTGCTATATCTTTATTGAAAAAATAGTTTTACAAAACCATACTTCATATTTTTTCACTTGTTTTTTGGTTGGATGAAAAACACTCTCACCATTTGCCTCATCTCTCTTCACTAGCCATTCTTGAGCTCTTCTTCCTTCATGATCTTCCACCCTACCATCTCATGTGTTGAGAACCAAGGGTGGATGTGTAACACCCGAGCCCAATACTACCATTTCTGTTACTGGTTGAGTGTTAGATATTGCTCATTTTATTTATCTTGCTTGTTTGGGTCTTACTGTAAAATTTTAACTGGCTAAGTCATTTCTGCAGATAACAAATTTTAGCACCTAAAATGAAATTAAAAATATCTATCTTGGCCTACTCGTCACCCCTTTCCGCGTGGTAGCGTCCGTGCGTCGAGTTCTCTTTCCGTTCGGTGAAACGGGCGAGTTTGGACGGCCACGCGCGCGTGCAGGTGTCCGACTTGGGGGCATGCTTTTAATCATAAAACATTTCATTTTAAAATTTGGAACCCGCTTAAAATTCTATTATTTAAATTTCAAATTTTTGGACGCAACCCGGGCGCGATTTGGAAATGTTTCATTTAGCGCCAAAATCCCAATTTAATAATATAATCGAAAGTATACAATCCTACTGATAAAACTAAATTTATTAAATTTTTAAAATCTAATCTGTTAACCAAAAAGGAAATCTCTGGCCAATCACAAGGGTTTTAACCCCGTGGACCCCTCCTCGTGTGTCTCTCTCTCTCCCTCTAACGTCTCTCTCTCTCTCTCTCTCTAATTTCTCTTTCTCTCTCTCTCTCTAACTCTCTCTCTCTCTCTAATTTCTCTTTCTCTCTCTCTCTCCCCTATATATAATAAATCTTCCTCATCTCCTTCTTTAAAAACACGAGCAGAAGAAAACCCACGAGAGAACCCTAGCCGCCGCCTCCTCCGTCGCCACCGGAGCCCCAACGCCGGCGCTAGCACCGCCGGTATCCTTGCCTCACCTCAACCACAGCCCTCCTTCCTCGTTTCCCTCCTTTCCGTGACCTCTGCATCTTCGCCGCGGCCACCCGCAACACCCCCTGCACGCGTCGGCACCGCCCCGGATCGTCGCCGACGATCGCCAAACCACCATTGGACGCTCGGTAAGCCTCTCTCCTCTCTTCCTTTCTCCTTTCCTTCTCTCCTAGTTTAATTCTCGATCTGCAGATCTCTGTCACTGTCGGGCAGGCCACCGCCGGAATTCTTCGACGTCGTCGGCCCTCGTCGTCGTCACCTACGCCACCGCCGACCACCTCCTCTACACCTACACACCAGACCCGACCACCTCCTCTCCCTCCTCACCTTCTTCCTCCTCCAGCGCCCGCAGCCTAGTCTGCCGCCTGCAGCTTCCTCGCCGGCGCCCCATCGCCGTCGACCCCGTCGCTGTCGCAACCTTTGCTAACCCTCAAGGTACCCCGAGCCGCGTGGTCCCACTGTTTATTGTTTGGGTTCGATCCGTGAACCGTGCGTCCGTCGCGTGTTTCTCCGCCGACGCTACGTCCGTGTTTTCCCGGTTCGCTAACCGTCGAGGCAAGTATCACTTGCTACATGCTATACTATACAATTATACATATTTTGACTCATTAAACTTGCAAAACTCAACTCGGTATGGATATTTTCTTATTGGTCGCAATATGACATATATCATGATACAGTTAACCTAAAATTACATTGTGCCACTTTAACCCTAATAACAAAGTTTACCCGTTAATCGCATTTTACCGTTTAAAGGATGATAACCTTTACACATGTAGCTCTATTACATTCTGATATTGATATAACGGTATTGCACCACCATGTGATCTATTGCACCGCAAGGGGTGCTCGAAACCTGTTAATATGATAACACGACTGTACTATACTAATGCACTACTGTGATTAAATGAACTGCTTATTGTTGTTTAATTTATTGCTTATTTCCTGCTGTTATTCCTTGTTCGATTATATACCTGTAGTGAGCACACCCTCGATTTTGTTACATCTTGACCTGACCTTGCTACACATGATATATATTACCGATGCACCTGACATGGTACCCTTTACTATCGACTTGACCTGTTGTACCATGAACTGACCTGTTACCTGATCTCATGCCTAATGCCAACAAACCTGACATGGAGTCCTCATGGACCATTCCTGTTGTCTATCCAGACAAACCTGACCTGTTACCTGATCCTGTGTTGGCATTAGTCCTTGACTACTGAATACCTGACCTGACACATATAACCTGGGGGTATGGGGAAATCAAAAGGGTAATCTAAAGTGTAACTTAAAAGGGTATTACTTGATCCGTGGTCCCGGGGGGTAACGGGACAGAGCCATTCGTGACTCTTACATTTCCTGATCCGTGGTCCCAGGGGGCAACGGGACAGAACCATTACTGGTTCCCATCTTCCTGATCCGTGGTCCCGGGGGGTAACGGGACATATCCTTTGAGTTACATGGAGGATTACTCGAATTGATTTCAAAGACTTTAGAATAGAAAACCCGATAGAACAGTTTAGTTACCCACTGCACACTACCCTGCACTGCTTGTTTCATACTATTGCTTTATTCATGTTTATTTCGGCATTGCCTATTACACTGTTCATATTATATTATTGGTTGACATGACGCGCTGACGTCTGGGTTTTGCATGGCCCAGATTCTTTACCACTGTCGCTGTCCGAGCAGGAGTACTTCAGCCAGCAGGCTGAGTTGTGAGTCCTGTAGTGGTTAGTTTTATTTTCTGCATTTTTATTTCCAGATGTGAGCCCGCATTATGAGACATACTTTTCTATTATTGTATTGGATCATTTGCTTCCGCATTTATTTATCATTGACTCTTGTTATTCTGGATTTGGACATGTGTTAGATAATTTTATCTTGTTCTTGATATCTCTACAGCCGTAATGTGACTGTGGATGGATACTTCCTACCCACAGGTAGCATGGTTGGCTATGTCACGTGCCCAATCTTGCGTACTCTGGGAAGCGGGGCGTGACATGGTTCTTTTGGTATCAGAGCCTTAGGTTAGTTGGGTTAATTCTTTTGTAGTTGGGTATTGTACCCGATACACGAATCAAAATACCCGTGCTTAGGAAACATGTCCTACCACCTTGACCATTTTACCATTCTTGAATCACATTCTTCCGGATTATATCGACGTGCAAACTTACTTTGCATGTCGACTCGAAAACCTGATTTCTTGTTATCTCTAGAACTTAGGCGACTTGGGTGGAGTTAAGTAATTGTGGCTATGATACCGCGGCATAGTTACAATGCGGTATTCTATTTAAGTATCTTGGAGTTCTAGCCTTGATTTATATATTGAATCTATCATCATGCTAATGTTGGGTGTTTTGATTTCAGGAATATGGAAGATAAGAATTTCAAGACGTATCAGAGGCGCGTGGATGAAGCCGCCATGTTGGGAGTGATACGTGGAATGTTGGAAAATCAGAAGAGGCATACTGAGCTGATCCAGCAGCAAGCAGATTCATTTCAGGAGGGTTTGCAGGCCATTCGGCAGTCTGTAAACAACGCTGGAGCGAAACCAGTTGACCGGGTAGGGACCGTGGCAGATTTCAGACGTTTGGGTCCTACTCCTTTCACTGGTCTAGAGGAGCCGTTGCCAGCCGAGCAGTGGCTAGTTGACACGGAGAATTTGCTGATTGCGGCACAGATCCCAGAGGACAAAAGAGTTGATGTGGTGCGCATTCAGCTAGTGGATTACGCCCGAGAGTGGTGGCTTGTGGAGGAGACCCGCTTGCCCAAGCCGATCAGTTGGGCGGATTTCTCTAAGAGTTTCCTGGAGAAATTCTTCCCGCGGACTGCACGGGAGGAAATGGAAGAGAAATTTATTGGGCTGAGGCAAAGTGGAGCACCCGTAGACGTACATGCAGCAGAGTGGACGAGACTCAGCCGTTTCGCTGGACCTTTAGTCGCCAACGAGGCAGACAGGGCGCGAAGGTTCATGCGCAGTTTGGATGTGGACATCCAGAGGCAGATTGTCTCCCTGGGTTTGACCACTTTCTCACAGGTTCTTACGGCAGCCCGGGAGCAATAGAGTTTATCGGGAATGAAAGGGAACCTGCAGCAGACAGCAGTTGCGGCCAGGAAGCCCGCATTTGTACCTAACCGAGATCATGGGCGCAGAGGTATTCCAGTGGATCGACGTGGTGTAGCACCAATGAAGAAGCCTGTGGTCGTGGATCGAAGAAAAGGCATGATTTGTGACTACTGCCGTTTGCCCGGGCATGTGCAGAAGGATTGTCGAAGGAAGCTGGGACATTGTTTGGTGTGTGGAGCGGCTGACCACGCAGTTGGTGCCTGTCCGTCGAAGCTTCGCACGAGAGATGATATACAGAAGCCTCCGCAGAGACCGTTCCAAGGGCAGAAACAGCTGACTCAGGGACCTAACCAGGCTCGAGCTTTCACCTTGACAGCTGAGGAAGCCAAGGCATCAGGAGAAGTGGTTTCAGGTACTTTACTCGTTCATGGTTTTCCCGCATTGGCATTATTTGATTCCGGTGCATCCCACTGTTTTATGTCATCAAAATTTATAACTACGCACTCGATTACCTGCACGACCCTGTCTAGTTTTTGGGATATACACACTGGGAATAGGAAAATCATAGCTAGTAGGGAATGTAGAGATTGTACAGTTGTTGTGTGCGGACGGGAACTCTTTGCAGATTTCTTGGTAATAGATACGGGCAGCTATGAAGTTGTCTTGGGAATGGATTTTCTTGGCACTTTCCACGCCCACATTGACTGTAGGGCAAGGGAGGTAACTTTCCAGATTCCCGGACATCCTAAGTTTACCTTCACTGGGGGAAGCAGTTCTGTCGGGCCAGTCGAGTTTAGGGCTAGGCCGACAAACGGCGTTCTTACAGCTATGGAAGTTGATAGTAATGAAGAGCCGGCAGTTGTTCGCGACTTTATGGACGTATTTGAAGATATATCAGGTTTACCGCCGAAGCGAGACGTGGAGTTCGCGATTGACCTTATTCCTGGTGCAGCGCCAGTATCTAAAGCTTATTATCCAATGGCACCAGTGGAATTGGAAGAAGTTAAGAAGCAAGTCGCTGAATTGCTTGAGAAGGGTTGGATTCGAAGCAGCAACTCGCCTTGGGGAGCTCCAGTCCTTCTAGTAAAGAAGAAGGATGGCACGAGAAGGATGTGCATCGATTATAGAGAATTAAACCGGGTGACTATTAAGAACAAGTACCCGATTCATCGCATTGGAGAGCTTTTTGAGCAGCTTAGTGGCGCGAGGGTATTCTCGAAACTGGATTTGCGATCCGGATATCATCAGGTCCGAGTGAAAGCAGAAGATATTTGCAAGACGGCGTTTCGAACTCGGTATGGACATTTCGAGTATCTAGTGATGCCCTTCGGAGTAACGAATGCGCCGGCAATATTCATGGATTTGATGAACCGAATCTTTTCACCATTCTTGGACCAGTTTATTGTGGTATTCATTGACGATATTCTGGTTTACTCGAAGAGTTCGGAGGAGCATGCTGAGCATTTGAAGATCGCACTGCAGACATTGAGACAGGAGAAATTATATGCGAAGATGAGTAAGTGCGAATTTTGGCTGGAAGAAGTGAAGTTTCTGGGGCATGTTGTGTCGGGCGACGGAATCGCCGTCGATCCCGAAAAGATTAGAGTAGTTCGAGATTGGCCTATTCCAAGAAATGTGGCTGAGATAAGAAGTTTCCTTGGTTTAGCCGGATACTACAGGAGATTTGTGGAGAACTTCGCTCGTTTAGCAGAACCGTTGACCAAGCTTACGCGCAAGGAAGTACCTTTTGTTTGGACGGATAAATGTGCATTGGCTTTCGAGACGTTGAAGCAGAAGTTGATAACCGTCCCTATCCTGACCGTACCAGACAATTCCGGAGGACTGGTGATTCACAGCGACGCATCTGGAAAAGGATTGGGATGTGTTTTGATGCAGAATGGGAAGGTTGTAGCGTATGCATCGAGACAATTAAAGACCCATGAGAAGAATTATCCGACTCATGACTTGGAGCTTGCGGCTGTGATCTTCGCTTTGAAGATTTGGAGACACTACCTTTTGGGTGAGAAAGTCGAAGTTTTTACAGATCACAAGAGTTTGAAGTATGTGTTCACTCAGAAAGAGTTGAACATGAGGCAACGTAGATGGTTGGAGCTGATGGCCGACTACGACCTTGATCTTAAGTACCATCCGGGAAAAGTTAACGTCGTGTCGGATGCGCTTAGTCGGTTACCAGCGATTCAGGTATTGACTACGCAGAAAGAGATCATTGCGGATTTTCGAAGATTTGACTTGGAGGTTGTGCTACCACATTCTACGGGACAGTTGATGCAGTTGCAAGTACAGTCGTCCTTAGTTGAGAGGATTAAAGCGGCACAATCGCAGGATCCTAGACTGCAAAAGTTTCGAGAGCAGGTTGAAGCCGGACTACGAACAGATTTACTGGTCCACGAAGATGGTTCGTTGAGGTATGGTAGCCGTGTGTGTGTGCCAAAGGGGGATGTGCGTGAAGAGCTTATGAAGGAGGCACACAGTTCAGCTTACTCTGTACATCCAGGAGGTACAAAGATGTACCAAGATATTCGACAGCATTTCTGGTGGGAAGGTATGAAATGGGAGATTGCTCGCTTCGTGGCTAAGTGCTTGGTATGTCAGCAAGTCAAGGCTGAACACCAAAGGGTTGCTGGTTTGTTGCAACCACTTCCGATTCCTCAGTGGAAGTGGGAACATATAACCATGGATTTCGTGACGGCTTTACCGCGGAGTCCAAGGGGCAACAATGCAGTATGGGTGATTGTCGATCGGTTGACCAAGGCAGCTCACTTTATTCCTTTTCGGGTTGGTCAATCAACAGGGACTTTGGCAGAGCGGTACATGCAGGAGATTGTAAGATTGCATGGAGTACCGGTGAGTATCGTGTCCATCGGGACACTCGGTTCTTATCACACTTCTGGAGGAGTTTACAGGAAAGTTTGGGGACTCGATTGAAGTTTAGCACAGCTTATCATCCTCAAACTGATGGTCAGTCGGAGAGAACGATCCAAACTCTTGAAGACATGTTGAGAGCGTGCATGTTGGACTTCAAGGGTTCGTGGGAGGATCATCTACACTTGGTGGAGTTTTCCTACAACAATAGTTTCCAAGCGACTATTCAGATGGCTCTGTTTGAAGCTTTGTATGGACGTAAGTGCCGTTCACCTGCTTGTTGGGATGATGTTGGTGAACGAAGATTATTGGGACCAGATTTGGTAGTACAGACCGTTGAGAAGGTTAACGCCATCAAAAAGCATATGAAGGCAGCTCAAGACAGACAGAAAAGTTGGGCTGACACGTCAAGAAGACCTCTAGAGTTCGCCGTGGGTAATTTGGTATTCTTGAAAATATCGCCGACTAGAGGGGTGATACGTTTTGGGAGTCGAGGGAAGCTTAGTCCTCGATTCGTTGGACCCTTCGAGATATTGGAGCGCGTTGGAGAGGTAGCGTACCGTTTGGCGTTACCGCAGTCCTTGGCAGGTGTGCACGATGTGTTTCATGTATCTCAACTACGAAGGTATGTTCGAGATGAAACACACGTCTTGGATCATTCGGAGTTAACTGCACGGGAGGACCTAACTTTTGAGGAGCGACCGGTTGAAATCAAGGATCGAAGGGAAAAGGTTCTTAAGAACAAGGTTATCCCCCTTGTGCTAGTTTCTTGGGGTAATCGATCGCATGGAGAATCCACGTGGGAACGAGAAGACGAGATCCGGCAGAAGTTTCCTCACCTTTTCCTGTAGTTTACTATCTTGTACTCTTGGAATTTCGAGGACGAAATTCTTTTTGAAGTTGGGTATAATGTAACACCCGAGCCCAATACTATTATTTCTGTTACTGGTTGAGTGTTAGATATTGCTCATTTTATTTATCTTGCTTGTTTGGGTCTTACTGTAAAATTTTAACTGGCTAAGTCATTTCTGCAGATAACAAATTTTAGAACCTAAAATGAAATTAAAAATATCTATCTTGGACTACTCGTCACCCCTAGCCGCGTGGTAGCGTCCGTGCGTCAAGTTCTCTTTCCGTTCGGTGAAACGGGCGAGTTTGGACGGCTACGCGCGCGTGCAGGTGTCCGACATGGGGGCATGCTTTTAATCATAAAACATTTCATTTTAAAATTTGGAACCCGCTTAAAATTCTATTATTTAAATTTCAAATTTTTGGACGCAACCCGGGCGCGATTTGGAAATGTTTCATTTAGCGCAAAAATCCCAATTTAATAATATAATCGAAACTATACAATCGTACTGATAAAACTAAATCTATTAAATTTTTAAAATCTAATCTGTTAACCAAAAAGGAAATCTCTGGCCAATCACAAGGGTTTTAACCCCGTGGGCCCCTCCTCGTGTGTCTCTCTCTCTCTAATTTCTCTTTCTCTCTCTCTCTCTCTAACTCTCTCTCTCTCCCCTATATATAATAAATCTTCCTCATCTCCTTCTTTAAAAACACGAGCAGAAGAAAACCCACGAGAGAACCCTAGCCGCCGCCTCCTCCGTCGCCACCGGAGCCCCAACGCCGGCACTAGCACCGCCGGTATCCTTGCCTCGCCTCAACCACAGTCCTCCTTCCTCGTTTCCCTCCTTTCCATGCCCTCTGCATCTTCGCCGTAGCCACCCGCAACACCCCCTGCACGCGTCGGCGCCGCCCCGGATCGTCGCCGACGATCGCCAAACCACCATTGGACGCTCGGTAAGCCTCTCTCCTCTCTTCCTTTCTCCTTTCCTTCTCTCCTAGTTTAATTCTCGATCTGCAGATCTCTGTCACTGTTGGGCAGGCCACCGCCGGAATTCTTCGACGCCGTCGGCCCTCGTCGTCGTAACCTGCGCCACCGCCGACCACCTCCTCTCCCTCCTCACCTTCTTCCTCCTCCAGCGCCCGCAGCCTAGTCTGCCGCCTGCAGCTTCCTCGCCGGCGCCCCATCGCCATCGACCCCGTCGCTGTCGCAACCTTTGCTATCCCTCGAGGTGCCCCGAGCCGCGTGGTCCCACTGTTCGTTGTTTGGGTTCGATCCGTGAACCGTGCGTCCGTCGAGTGTTTCTCCGCCGACGCTACGTCCGTGTTTTCCCGGTTCGCTAACCGTCGAGGCAAGTATCACTTGCTACATGCTATACTATACAATTATACATATTTTGACTCATTAAACCTGCAAAACTCAACTCGGTATGGATATTTTCTTATTGGTCGCAATATGACATATATCATGATACAGTTAACCTAAAATTACATTGTGCCACTTTAACCCTAATAACAAAGTTTACCCGTTAATCGCATTTTACCGTTTAAAGGATGATAACCTTTACACATGTAGCTCTATTACATTCTGATATTGATATAACGGTATTGCACCACCATGTGATCTATTGCACCGCAAGGGGTGCTCGAAACCTGTTAATATGATAACATGACTGTACTATACTAATGCACTACTGTGATTAAATGAACTGCTTATTGTTGTTTAATTTATTGCTTATTTCCTGCTGTTATTCCTTGTTCGATTATATACCTGTAGTGAGCACACCCTCGATTTTGTTACATCTTGACCTGACCTTGCTACACATGATATATATTACCGATGCACCTGACATGGTACCCTTTACTATCGACTTGACCTGTTGTACCATGACCTGACCTGTTACCTGATCTCATGCCTAATGCCAACAAACCTGACATGGAGTCCTCATGGACCATTCCTGTTGTCTATCCAGACAAATCTGACCTGTTACCTGATCCTGTGTTGGCATTAGTCCTTGACTACTGAATACCTGACCTGACACATATAACCTGGGGGTATGGGGAAATCAAATGGGTAATCTAAAGTGTAACTTAAAAGGGTATTACTTGATCCGTGGTCCCGGGGGGTAACGGGACAGAGCCATTCGTGACTCTTACATTTCCTGATCCGTGGTCCCGGGGGGCAACGGGACAGAACCATTACTGGTTCCCATCTTCCTGATCCGTGGTCCCGGGGGGTAACGGGACATATCCTTTGAGTTACATGGAGGATTACTCGAATTGATTTCAAAGACTTTAGAATAGAAAACCCGATAGAACAGTTTAGTTACCCACTGCACACTACCCTGCACTGCTTGTTTCATACTATTGCTTTATTCATGTTTATTTCGGCATTGCCTATTACACTGTTCATATTATATTATTGGTTGACATGACGCGCTGACGTCTGGGTTTTGCATGGCCCAGATTCTTTACCACTGTCGCTGTCCGAGCAGGAGTACTTCAGCTAGCAGGCTGAGTTGTGAGTCCTGTAATGGTTAGTTTTATTTTCCGCATTTTTATTTCCAGATGAGAGCCCGCATTATGGGACATACTTTTCTATTATTGTATTGGATCATTTGCTTCCGCATTTATTTATCATTGACTCTTGTTATTCTGGATTTGGACATGTGTTAGATAATTTTATCTTGTTCTTGATATCTCTACAGCCGTAATGTGACTGTGGATGGATACTTCCTACCCACAGGTAGCATGGTTGGCTATGTCACGTGCCCAATCTTGCGTACTCTGGGAAGCGGGGCGTGACAGGATGTATGATAGAAATACACTAAGAACAACTCACTACGTCCTAGAAACTTTAGATTAGCAATCTAGAATCCCTAATTGCTCCACTAGTTTTTTTAGTGTGGAGCTAAAGCAATAAACCACATCGCTCGGGTGGATCATCTTAGACGGAGGAAGACCGACGGTCAAACTCGATCAAGAAGACCTCAAGGAGCTAAGAAAGAGGGTAGAAGACCGAAGAACACGGATCTTTTGGTAAAACAACTCTATCACAGTAGATAACATCTTTTTAGCTTGCTAGTTTCATGTTTGGTTTCGATTTTAAGTAGTTCTTTCTAGCGCCAAGTTTTTTTAAACACCAAAAATTTTCGTTCCGCAACGGCAGCGGTCGACGGTCAGGACGCTAGAAACCCCAACACATAAAACACATATTCCCTAAGAATCAAACCACACAACTAAACTATAAACTAAACATACAAGGTTCGTAGAGAGTACAACTATCGACGCGTGTCCACCCAATCATGAAAGACCCTTCCAAGCTCCTCATAGGACGTCAGGAACAAGCTCGAATGGCGACCGTCCTTGCCGGATGATCCACCCGAGAGAACCGATCCAAACTCCGGCTTCACCTAGAGAAGCAATCGACACTCCAAGCTCGCTAAGAATGGAGAGCGGAGATGTAGGAATTTTCCACTATGATTTTCTCTCTAATCTAATACTCAAGAGAGCAACTTAAGAAGAAGGATGAGATGAAGAAGAAGTAGCCATCAAATGAAAGTGGCTAAGTCTTTTTGTGTAGGAAAAAATCCAAGTAGAAATGAATGGCCAAGTCTTTTTCAACCATGCTAGAATAGTAAAACCAAATGATTTTATGAATATAAAATCAAAGCTATGCCTCTCTACCATACTTCTTTATACCTCATCCTCCATCTCATTTTTGATTTTCTTTATAAAGAAAAATTAACAAATGAAATGTCCATCTTCTAGAACAAAATCCGTATAAATACGGAATGCAACCCGGTATATGTATCGAAATACATATACGCGTATACATATAAAAATACGAAGAGCCAAGAGAGAGAATGAATAGTGAACAATAATACTAGAATACATATATCAAATATATATATATAAATTATTAAATCAAAATCTGATTTAATAATCCGGCTTAATCCTAAGCCGTTAGTATTATCAACTGTCCGATTAAAATCTGTGTAACCTGTACACGTATTTAATCAGACCCCCTGTATGTTCCAACTTACGTCATCTACATTGTATCACCTGAATCAGGAAAACCATCTGTTTGGGACTCTAAAGACTCGACAATATACTGACAATGATTTACTAGATAAATCCAAAAACCACAAGCACGTCAGCGGCATAAGCTGTATGTAACGGCTATCCAGGTATATGTCGAAAGGGAGGCCGACAATCAAGTCCGTCTGTACCCTACTGAGCCTGAATGCGATAATCTCCGAATAGTCTGGTCTCTTCGTCTAAGAGTATCGCATACTGGGTGTAGGGGTGGATAACGTCAGACCCCAACTAACCCGATAAGTCGTGTTGGAGTCAAGCTCATCACCAACCGAGAAACTATTGAACTTATATCAGTAAATCTCATCCACTGTGGCCACGGATTTAGGGTGATAGCCAACCAAACATAGCGTGATATTGACTCCTGATACCAGGAAAGACGAATCGCCGACAGTCACTCACTGCCTCCATATAGCTCGGGACTGTACCCAACTAAAACCTGTTTGCACAACTCCTTTGAGCCGTGGTAGGGTAGAGTACAGTGGGAACTCAAACGAGACAAATGATTATCTTAGGTCAAAAGACTAATCTGTACTCATACCACTAGAGAACTTCCATCTGACGATAAATATAATACTATCTAAAAGTTCCGGCGAGTTTGTCCAGTGTACTCACCTCCAGTAAGCATCTATATACTATCTTAAATGACACAACACCAATAGTTTGTGAGACCGGCCACCTCCGCTCGACAGGGTATCGAAACGTATACACTAGTCTACTTTGGAATATCGATGCACAGTCTCGATACTCCCACGACTAGGGACATTTAAGAATGTACTTATGGACTACCCTGCTCTCACGTATATGATCGCCATCATAATGCTGGTAGTCAAGCAAGAATCCTACGGATTTCATCATTATGTCTTAGTGATACGTAATAACAAGTAAAACGTGTACACATCAATAATAAAGACAAACCAGATAGCATACTATCATCTCGAGTAAAATTTTTCTACCTGTATAGGTTCTCTATCAATTATCATAATCGCGTGTCTACAATTACAATAATTACCTTGAGGACACTATATCCAACAATCTCCTACTTGCACTTAAGGCCAATTATTGCGGTATCTGTTAGTTATATGTATGCCCTAGAGGCCATTACTATACATGTAATGTATATTGTAGTGGATGCTTGGACATATATAGGGAGGACTTTCTTGCTCGACATGATACTATGCTATCTGGTTGCACTTTATCTTGACATGTACACTTAATGTCTCTCTATTTTACATGTTGATAAAACCCTTAGGATAAGTTCTTGACTACCAGGATTATGATGCAAATCATACTAGTGGGGAAGAGGTAGTCGGTAAGTACATCCTTAGATTGTTCCTAGTCGTGGGAGTATCGAGACAGGGCATCGATACTCCAGAGTAGACTAAGCGTATGCGCTTCTCGACCCATATGATGGGCAATGGATGATCCCACATCCATTGGTGTTTGACATCAGAAAAGGTATACGGGTGCTCAGTGGAGACTGGGTACACTAAACGGACTCGCCGAGAACTCATAAATTGTATTATACCTATCGTCAGATAGCAGTTCTCTGGTGACACTGGTACATGTTAGTCTGTCGACCCGATATCATCATAGAGTCTTGTGTGATTCCCACTGTGCTTTGATTTCCACCATACTGTTGGGATGCGGCGGCGCCCCGGCCGTCAAACCGACGCCAAATGCGGAACAAATTTTTTTTACAGAATCGGCGCTACCGCAACCCAAATACCCGGATCGTTCCATTAACCGTAAACTAGCAAAATGTAAAATGAGTTTGGAAAGATTATACCGATCGATCTGTGTCCTTCGGTCTTTAATCTCCGCACCATGCTCCCCGCTGCTGCGCCGACGATGTCCGCCCCCCGATCACGCCCGTCGGAGTGGAACCACGTCTATGAATCTTTATACGGGCCCCCGCCTCAAACCGAGGCAACTCGGACATGAAGTTTCCTAGCCGACATGTCCAAGAATGAAGTAGAGAGAGTGTAGAATATGTTGTCTCAAAGCACCCAAACGATTGGGTGGAGATAAATCGGAGTTGCAATAAGAATGTGAGCACATGAATTTTCCTTGAAGAAAATGAAAGAATAGCTTGCAATTGCTCGGCCAGAACAAAGCACAGCCATAGAAAAAGAATGGGATGCTCTCTGGAATTTTGAGGGGGCTGAGCACTCAAGATGAAAAGGAAGTGGATGAATCAATTAATTTATGAATCAATTAATCTCCTCAAGGAAATTAATCCACAAACAAAAGCCAGCACACACACCAACCCATCCCGCCCACTCAAGTAAATTAATCAATTAACCCCCTCTCCCAAAGAAGCAGCCACGCTCACTCCTAATTCTCCACCACAAAAAAAACACTTGCATATTCAATTGGCAGGACTGCAAGGAACCCCCTCGGGCACAAAATCAGCCACCAACTAAAGCAATCAAGACCATGCCTAATTGGCCATGCCTCGTAAATGGGCAGCCCCTGCACAGTGCTCGGCCAGAAAAAAATGGGAAAAGATATGGTCAAAATCAATGCTCACAATACATAAACAAAGATCGATATGTATAAGACGGAAAAATAAACTGGCAACTCCGAAAATAATCCTGTAATGAATTACGAGATTACACCTCAACTGTAAATACATACACGCATTTGTATTCCGACCGAATACGAATGCAATGGGACAAAAATATTCCTACAATATAATACTAGGATCCGGCTTAAACCAAAGCCCGCTAGTATTATCCGTCCGATCCTGATCCGTGCACAGCCCGCTAGTATTATCCGTCCGATCCTGATTCGTGCACAAGTGCACGAATATGATCGAACCCTGCCATAACGATATGGCCTCTACAACGTTTCGCCCGAACTTGGGAAACTGTCTGTGGGGGACTCTAATGACTCATCAATACACTGGCACTGGGTATAACCTCTAGCACGTCAGAGGTACTAGCTGTACGTAACGGTTGCCCATGTATTGATCGGAAGGGAAGCTGACGAGTGAGCTCATCCAGAAACCATACTGAGCCTGACAGTAACAATATCCGTACAGTCTGGTCCGTTCTTCTATGAGTATCGCATATAGGGCCTGGGGGGCTGGTAAACGTCAGACCCCCAATAGTTGTATAAGTCGTGTCAGAGAGTAGCCCAGAACACCCTGAGAAACTACTGGAATACCTACAAGTAAATCTCGATTACCCTGGACAGGGATTTCATATAATGGCTCTCCTAAACACAGCGCGATCTCACCCCCAATACCTGGAGAGACGAATCCCTGACGATTCGCTCACTGCTTCCATGTGGCTCGGGACTGTACCCAATTAAAACTTGTTTGCACGACTCCTTTGAGCCGTGGTAGGATAGTAATCAAAGCACAGTAGGAACTCACACGAGACAAATGACGATCTCAGGTCAACAGACTAACCTGTATACATGTCACCTAGAAACTGCTATCTGACGATATGTATAATACCAACTAGCATGTTCCCGGCGAGTCCTGTCCGGTGTACTCATAATCCAATGAGCACCTGTATACATCTTAGGTGAACCAACTGACACCAATGGCTTGTGAGACCGGCCACCGCCCCTCGTCGGGGTCTCGACTGTATACACTAGTCTACTCTGGAGTATCGATGCCCTGTCTCGAAACTCCAACGACTAGGGACACTTTAAGGATGTGCTTATAGACCGCAGCTCCCACGTATATGATCGCCATCATACTGCTGGCAGCCAAGCAAGAATCCTATGGGCTCTATCAACATGCAATAGTAAACTAAAGCATGTACACGATGATAAAGACAAACCAGATAGCATACTATCATCTCGAGCAAGACTGTACTACCGGTATAGGTCCTCCCTCAATCATTGTAATCACGTACCTGCGATCCAATAATTGACTTTGAGGGCACTATATCCAACAATCTCCTACTTGCACTTAAGGCTAATTATTACGATGTCGTGTACTCACAGCTCGTGTGATACCGAACATCCAACTCCTCTACTAATCAGTTTCCCAAAGCTCGTTTGTAAAACTATTGCGTTCGAGAAATAGCCTCAGTGAGTGGATCTACCCTGATATTTCTTTCTATGTCTCTCTTTGTCTTAAGTTCGCTGAGAAATCCATCTCCTGAAATGAGCAATACCTGTCTTAGAATATGTGTGGATATCTGATGAGACCCAGTTCATAAATGAACTACAAATCCAGCAAACTTCTTAGACTGTATCGTCAACTGAATTTAATCAGTATCCTGCACCATGCCTCCCACAGTATCCGCTTGGACCACCTGTCCAAACTACTGCCCCCCTCGTCAGAGGGAAGACAATAACTCTGACAGTCACTCTGTCATCCGGGTCACCTTGGAAGCCTGGAATGATAACTGTCTCCCGAAGGAGGCTGTCGTTATCAAATCCCTAGAACAACCACTTATTTTCATAAGCTGCTTCCGAACATTTCTCCAGGATTGGAATAATATATCAACCTATTGCATCTAGTGCAAAAAACAACATATGATATTATATCCATATCCTATGTGGAGAAACTACTGTGTGACAACCACGGTATAACCGATCGTAGTGTAGGAATTTCATTTCCTACTATGTGTATGTCATCCAAGTACCATGACATCATACCCTACTACCTTCTTAACAGATCCATCTTCTATTCTGATGAAGTCAAAGCCCATGACTGTCACATCAAAAATAGATGATCTATCTCCACTATATCTGCTTTAGTCTATAAATAGACATAAACTACTTATCCATTATGCATCCGCTGCTCCCACTGACTACGACAACCCTCTGGTAGAGTCATATACACGTGCACTTCTAAAGCTAGTTTAGAACGACACTATACTCATCCTCCCGCCGGGTCTCATAGTATGGAACAACAGTAATGGCAAGTCTGGGTAAACAAGAACCTCCCTGTCACTGTCCTTGAGGATACCGGAGTACCTCTCGGGCGCCTGAGGTTACCCACCATATCTGCGGAGTGGCTAATGGAATGTCAAACCTGATTGAATCTTTAGGTTCTATTAAATTTTCCGTAATCTTTTGTGGTTCTGGAATCACTTCCAGTTCTACCATACTCCCACTACTGTTTTATGAAAAAATCCATTTTACTAAAATTGTGGCGAGTCAAGAACAATATCACTATTGATCTTCTAGATGTTAGAAAATTAACCCTCGTCATAGCCCGGGTTAATCCACAAACAGCCATTACAGAAACGTGCCTTGAGTTATCCAGAGTCTGGTTTTAAGCATAAGCCGGACAACTCCCCGTACCTTAACATCGTTAAGATATGAACCATTCTATATGCAATATAGAAATAGAGGCACTGATTTAATTGGAACCAGATTCAAATCATGCAGCTGTCTCCAGTGCATGTCAACTAAATGGAGAGAGGCCGATCAGCATTACTCAACTTAGGAGTGCATCCAATTATGAGTAACCTGAAAGAGAAGCAAGTTCTCAAAATCATTACTATCAACTGAATACCACACACAAGTATCTACATCTTCGATCACCTTGAAGAATCCTGATACTCGCAACACATGGTTCTCTACTTTATTCCTGCACCTATAACTTCTCAAACTTGGACCTTGTATTTCTACGAAACACTTGTCTAAAACTTGAGAAGTCACAAGTAAATAGAATACAGTACGAGGACCAACCACTTTGTCCTAATGGATACTGGACAATAAACAATACTTTGTATAAGTCCCCTGAGTTGAATAACTCAAACTCTGTGCGTCATTGGTTGAAAACTGTACCCAGGCGATTTTCTCAAATATCACCAATTACAACGAATTCCGATATAATGAGAATGATCACCTAATTCCCAATAAGTTACTCCCACTCATCATCTGTAAAACCATACAGATGTGAGAATTATACCTGGTAAATACATACCCTGAAGCAAGTTTCTAATTGGGAAATCAGTTTTCTATTAACAATACACAGTGAAACTGAAACATTAAAAGGTTTCGAAAAGGGTATCTGGGTATTCTTAGTAATGCCTCTTCCATTGTCCGATTCATGACTGTAACCGTATATTTTTCTGTCATCTCTCCAATTCCCTTTATTTATCTTTAGTCGTTACCTTCTGTACACCATCGTTAGGCTTAATGGTTTTCTTCCTTCCCTACCGTTCGGCACCAGCCTATGGTTTGGAAGAAGACTATCCAATAAGCATAATAGGTGTACTGTCCTAATCCTAGGAGCACTCGCAACCTGAGATAAGGTAAGGATAAAAGAGAACTGAATAAACCTTATTCCTATTTCTCCTGAACCAGAATCCATCCTCGAAAAAGTTTCTTCGAGTTCGTATATAACCATACGATGGATTTATCCAATGGAATTGGATGTTCATAGTGATACGAGGTGTTCTGGAGAAATACAAAGGTGAAGTAGTAGTGGCGATGAAATACGTGGTTTGGTCGTGAATGTTAACAGTCGCAATTTACCTTGCCCTCTTTCTGATCCCTTTATTTGTCTTTACTTATTACCTTCTGTACACCTGACTTAAGCTAATTGGTTTTCTTCATTCCCTACCTTTCGGCACCTGCCTATGATATGGAAGAAGACTATCGAATAAGCATAATAGGTATACCCTCTCCTAATCCTAGGAGCCCTCACAACCTGAGGGAAGGTAAAAAGAAAAGACAACTGAATAATCCTATTCAATCTCTCCAGAACCAGAATCCGTCCTCGAAGAAGTTCCTCCGAGTTCATATATAACCATATGATGGATTTATCCAATGGAAGTGGATGTTTGTAATAATACGGGGTGTTCTGGAGAAACTCAAAGGGTAAAAGAAAGAGTGGCAATGATGTATGCAACCCAGACAATCCAAAAGCCAGTGTTTTAAGAAAGTTTGGTTAACTTGGTCACTGAGTTATAGCTTAGGGTCGGGCCATGGTCGCAGTCAGAGAGAGAAAAAGTAGAAACACTCAGCGTGCACTCTAACCTAGATCAGAATGGTTAATCACTTTATCTAATCAGGAAACCTCCCACTGTTTTCTCAAATTCTCCTCCAAACCTGAAAGAAGAATTAGTCAGAATCACCCGAGGAGTAAACTAACTCATCAGTAGGAATCGGGATCCAACTATCATCGCATGATAACGTGATGGAAGCCACTCACGTCATCACACTCCAGAAGGTATGCGCAAACCTGGGAAGTTTCCTGTATATTTGAAACTTCCGATATGATTTTTTTTACCCCTAGGTCCCAAGTGACCTTGACGAATAATCAACAAATCAAAAGGTCCTAGTCAAGTTCAACCCGACATTATCTTGATTGCGTTAAACCCACCTGCATGACCCTCGACGAATAATCAACAAAGTCGTACGACTGTCCTAACCAATTGTTCACACCAGAATATTGCTTTTACTACCGCCCATTTTTATGCTCGTTTTCTTATCAGTAGGTACTCTTGAGCCGTGTTTGCTAGTTAATTGCAGGATACTGGTTCTCAGCTCTAAACAGTGAAATTCATGGAAAAGCACGACAAATTCCGGATTACTGCCAACCATAGATAAAACACGGGTCTCCGCTCTCTATCCGTATGTTGCCGCACACCAGTTTAAGGGACAAAATGGCAAATCGATGTCATTTTCATGCACAAAGCACAATGTCAACACAAGATCCAACATGTCTACGCGGAGCTCAAGAAAAATCATGGCAAAAGATCCACATCACATCACTTTTGATCTACTGAAATTCTGGAAATATTGTGAAGAGCTTCTGAGAAACAACATATACCACACTGAAGAGTACTGAAAACCAGGGAAACCCACCAAATTGTATGATCTAACTCTCCTAAATGGCCACGGTTCCGCGGCATAAGCGCGCTTAGGCCGTGGAACCGTGGCCATATTGGCTCGTCAGATGAAAATATTTCAGGGGTAGTTGGGTCTTTTCATGAATGGTCAGAATGTGGCCCTAGGGTTTCAGTTTCCTGCCTATAAATAGCCCAGAACTTGCCAAGCCAAGGGATCAATTCTTATGCCCACTTTTTGTTAGTTTTTAGTTTAACTTCTTCTTCTTCATCATCTTTCCTCCATTAAATTGTTGTGAGAGATTTTGAGTGGATGTTAAATGAAGATGAGGGTTATTTTGTATCATTCTTTTGCTTAGCTTCCCATTGAAATCCTTGCTTTCTCTTGATCTTTCAACCTCTTCTTTGAGCTTGAAGGTTTAAGGGTTGGTATTTGATCTCAAGGGTTGTATCATTTTGGAAGGAATAAAGTTTCCTTTGTGCTTCATTTTGCCTTGGGTTTTTAGCTCTCTCTTGATCTTGCAACCTCTTAATTGAGCTTGCAAGTTTAAGTTTGGGTTATTAAACCCATGGTGTGTAACTTGTTCCATGGTTTCTAGTTCTCTTTCTTGCTTATTTTTTTCTTACTTTTTATTACTTGCTTTACATTCATGCTTTACTTTCATGCACTTAAATTCCATGCACTTTTAATTACTTGCTTGTAATCTTTTCTTTTCTTTGTTTATCTTTTCTTTTGCTCTTTTTGGTTCGTTTTGTGAATGGTTGTAATATATTGTTGTTAAGAATAAATACAATATTGTGAGTTAAGGTTTCATTCCTCATTTCCTTTTCCCGTTATTTTCCTTTGAACTCCGCCCAAACGTTACGCAAGCGCTCCGTTAAGCACCCTACCCTACCAAGGTAACGGTGATTCCTAACCGCGACCGGTTGCGTTCGGTTTGGCCGGAGGCGAAAGCAAGAGACAAGAACGGAAGGACACGGGTAAATAAGCCGGATTCCACGAATACCGTGCTTAAATCCCCTAATCCACGTTGTTGCCGATTGCTCTAGCTTTAATTGGTCAAGACTCGGCTCAAAGGTTTTGAGTGCGGATTTCTTTAGCTTACACTTTCGTATCTTTTTCTTAACAATTTTATACTTGCATATATAGGCTAGAATTGAACAAACATATACACATTCTTTATTGACTCGTCTAAAACTCGAACGGACATACAACCATCTCCCTGTGGATCGACCCGTGCACAACCGGCTAGCTGCGAAGCGACACCGTCCTGATCGCGGTTATAACTTTAGAACTTTGAACTCCGACACGCCAAAAGCTAGCGTGCGATCAAATGGCGCCATTGCTGGGGAGACGGTAACGTATTTTCTTTCTTTCTATTCGGGTTAATATTCTTTTTGTATATATTTATAAATAAAAAAATAAAATCTTTTTGTTATTTTTGATAATTTTTGTGAGCAAGTGAGCAGGCTAATCTGGAGCAAGTACAGTAATCCAAAAAGAAAACAGAGGTTTTTATTTTAGAGAAGAGAAGAAGTGGAGTTCGTTGACCAAAGACAAATCCCCAAGTCAACATTTTGACCGCGGAACCGCGGTCAAAAGGTTCCTTTAGCGGCGGTTCCGCGGTCCCATTGAGGCCTCTGTGCCCAATTTTTTCTCCTCCCCTTTTTCTTATCTTTTATCTTCTCTGTGAATTCCATCATACTGTATTTTCTGCAGATTTTTGCGGATTTGCAAACTGCGATTGTGGGGAGCAAAGTGTACGTTCAAGGCTAAGGTGATTGCAAAGTACAGTGCCAAAGATCCGGGTAGTTTGACCCGCGTAAGCTTACCGGATTTGATGCAATGAGTGTTTTCTAAACCCGAAAACTTAACGGTACGTACTTTACTAACACCTTCTTCTCAAATCCGACGCATCCACTATAATATCTTTGCAGGATTCTTTGCAAGTCGCTACCAAATGCAAAAAAAAATTGACTAACCCGTATTTGTTGCAGAGCCGTGCTTAATATAAAAAACGATTGTTTGATTCTTTATAGAATTTTTATTAAATTGCGCATTGCATACATTAATACGGACTTAAGGGCAAGCGAACCCCACAATATACGGTAAAGGATTTCATCACCTTTTCCGTGGCCCACAAATCACGAACTTGAGCATAACGTTTACCCGCACAAATTTTAAAAGAAATTAGACTTTAAGCCTTAAGGACTCCGCGCTCACTAGGAGAAGTTAACTGTGTTTAGAATACCGCTTAACGGTATATTGTTTACGGGGTGTCTAGGAAAGTGTTCACGGCGAAACCGCCAAAAGAGAAATGGTTATTTAATTAAGGACCTTCGCGAAAGCGTCGGAAAACCTCCCCTTATCTCTGCACTTACCTGGCCTCGTGATCAGTATATCTTGAGCTCGTTTCTCGACACAGTTTTACTTCGACAATCAAGTTCTTGAGCAAGTCTAGTTGACCTAGGTGAACCCTAGACCGATTAGGAGTGTGGTATTTTTGTGTCGTGATTGTTTTTTTTTTGTCCAGATTCTTTATATGTGTATATTTCATTCTTTTGTTAATATCTAACAAAAAAAATCACATTCTTTTTCCCATCATTTTCTCTGCCTTTATTTCTTTCTCTCTTCATATCATGGGTACCCCACCTCGCAAAACTCTTGCCGAACTTTGGTACCCACAACCAGACATTACTTCTTACGGTTCTTGCTTTGGCCGAACGTCGAACGATCCCTCCCTGCCCAAAATCTCTTTGAAAGATCGGATAGACGCGTCTAGGACAAATACTTTCCCTCCGCAATCCACTTTGTATCAACCTTTTCAACCTCCCCCGCCCTCTTATGTTGATACCCCTTTTGCAAGTCATCCTTTGTCCATCGCTGAACATATTGAACAATCCTGTAGCCGATCTTTCACTCCTTTCACCACTACAGATTCTTAGGATCAACAATTCCATTCACCTTCTTATCCAAATGTTGATCCTTCTCCTTTCCATCCATTCAATTCCTACCAGTCCTACCCGACTTTTGCACCTTCCTTAGATATTGCTTCTGAACCGCCATTTGGGAGTTTTCAGTATCCAAACAACTTTGAATCTTTTACTGAAACCCCTTCACAACCCATGTCTAGTCTGGAACAGTCTTTGGAAGACTTTAGGGTAGCGTCGTACCAACAGATGATGGATTTGAATGCGTCCATGGCCGCCCTCATACAACCTAGTGACCCGGTAGCTAGTTTTCAATTAGCTCTGAATTTTCCAATGTATGAAGAGGCGGTAGGACAGGCTGAGAATTTGAGTGGAGAGAGTGAGAAGTGCCCCCTTCCGAATCAAGCCTACCCATTTCAACTTGAATCCCACTACTCCGGTTTTGAATGTCTATCTAGTGTTCCAAACGAATCATTGATTAAAGATAGAACATATAATGAGTTGTGTGACTTTGTAGTGTTTGATTTGCCCGATTGTGAAGGGTCCTTTTCTAGTGAAACCACACCCAATCCTTTTGACCTCTACACCTCCACTCTAGAACCTGAATTGATTAATATCCATGCTTTTGTTGAGGTGTCTGAGAATATTGATTTTCACTTGATTGAGGATATTGACGCCGGGAATATTTTGGATGATGATCCTATAGATTTGGTAGAGTTTTTCTCTCCAATTCATCGTCCCGAGTCATTAACTGTTTTTCCCGAACCCCATATGCGTCTTGATTTTGATGAAATTTGCATGGATAAGCTGAATTTTGAGGAAACTTTTGAGGATATTTTTGAGCATGAACCAGTTTTAATTGATGAGTCGGATTTTCCAATTCATCCTGTTCCTTTCATTGACTGTGTACACCCTCCTGAACCTTTAACCGATAACCTTACTCAATCACCAACCTCCATCCTTTCCATCGTTCCAACCTTGCAAGAAACCGTCTCACTTTCATTTCATATGTCTGGTTTACCGAGTTCGGCGTACTCATGGTTTCTCACGAATCTTGAGGGATTTGACCTCATTTCTCGCCATATTGATAGATTAGTACAATCCATCTTTCACATCGATCATTACAGATTGTACTAATTTATTCAGTCCATTTCCACCCTCAAGTTCGTATTCCACTTCTTTCTCCCTTCCGCCATTCTTCCTCTCATATACCGAGACCGTATCCCGCTTCTATCTCCATACGGTCTCGCGTATTCCCCATTTCTTACCTCTCCGCATTTTTTCACCAACCAGCACATTATAGAGATAAAATTTTTGAATGGTTGGTGTTAACTTTTGGCTTGTATAAGGCCTTATATAGATTGATACTATTCTCTTTCCCCCCTATTCCTGAACTTCACCACTTAAACAGTGGAAACACTGTTTCACTTAAGTTTCGGGGGGGACCTTTTTGTGTATATATTTTTGGTTTTCTTTTTTTATTTTATTTTGTATAAAATTTTCTTTTGGAGAGCGCCGACAATTTTGACCCTCTTGGTGTAGCCTGACAGTGAGGGCACTGTCAAGTTTAAGTTTGGAGGTGTGCTTGGTAAGATTTCTTCCTTCGCATTCATTTGTATATTCTACATTTGCATACCTTATTTAAAAAAAAACACCCATAAAAATCGAAAAAATTTCCAAAAAATATAAAAACTTTGTCGTCAAGTTAGCTAATAGGGTAACTTAGATTTTTATTCTGAAAGTTTAGTTGATATGTTAGAAATAACTAAATTCTAGGCTTAGGAATTGAAAACCCTAAAAATAACCCTCATTCTGTTTAACTTTGGTAAGTATACGTCCTTACAGTTTTTTTTTTTGAGAAATAGGTAATCTTGAGTTCAGTTCTTGAGTTAAGTCAAGATGAGGGGAAAGTATTGAAGCTCTACTAAAGGATAAGTCTGAAAAATAGTTTCTATTCTTGAGTTCAAATTCAGAAAGTATATACCCTACAACTGCACTTACACGCACCTTGAAACTTGGGATAGTAGAAGATACCTAGAAATACTCTTGCCTGAAAACCTAGTATGAAAGAAAAAACGGTATTTAAAGCTAAACACCAAAAGAGCATTATTGAAAAATATATCCGGTCTTGAAAAAGAAAAAGAAAAAAAAGAAAAATAGAATAAAGTCAAGAGCTGGAAACAGCTATTTACGCTTTAAAGCTCACACATTCAGTAATCGGCCGTTAGTGCCTCAAGAAGCATTAATAGTCGCATGAAAGGTGTGCGAGCAAATCCATCCATCCTTAATGAAAAGAAGTAGTATTAGGTATTAGGGCAAGGGTAGTATAGCTTGAATTGAATTCTTGAGTGTAGGGGTGCAAATACACACACACGTAGGGGTATACAATCGATGTTTGGATAAAAGATAGAAATAAAAGATAAGACTTATATTTTCTGTAAAGTTGATAAAAATCCCTGATTTGAGGCCGCACTTTAGAAGGAAAACTCAGGAGAACCAACATCTTTCTAAACTTTTTTGGAACGTATAGGATCTAAGGTTAAATAGATAGGAGTTGTGAAACATAAGGGTTGGATATTTCTAACTTAGGATGATAGAGTTTCTAACGTAGATACTAAACTGTAAGAGTAGAATCGACGTAACTTATGAAACTAGCTTGACGGGATTTTGTGGGTGTAATCTGCTGAAAACCCTCAGGAGACAACACTCCTCCTACTAGGGACACCTAGAGGTTTAACGGCTTGTTGCACACGCTCAGTGCAATCGCGTTCCCTGCGAAAGTGAGGTTAGGACTTTTTTGTGAATAATTGGTTTTGCTCGTGACAAGAAAAAGTTAAGTTTGGGGGTATTTGTTCACACCAGAATATTGCTTTTACTTCCGCCCATTCTTATGCTCGTTTGCTTATCGGTAGGTACTCTTGAGCCGTGTTTGCTAGTTAATTGCAGAATACTGGTTCTCAGCTCTAAACAGTGAAATTCATGGAAAAGCACGACAAATTCCGGATTACTGCCAACCACAGATAAAACACGGGTCTCCGCTCTCTATCCGTATGTTGCCGCATACCAGTTTAAGGGACAAAATGGCAAATCGATGTCATTTTCATGCACAAAGCACAATGTCAACACAAGATCCAACATGTCTACGCGGAGCTCAAGAAAAATCATGGCAAAAGATCCACATCACATCACCTTTTGATCTGCTGAAATTCTGGAAATATTGTGAAGAGCTTCTGAGAAACAACATATACTACACTGAAGAGTACTGAAAACCAGGGAAACCCACCAAATTGTATGATCTAACTCTCCTAAATGGCCGCGGTTCCGCGGCATAAGCGCGCTTAGCCCGCGGAACCGCGGCCATATTGGCTCGTCAGATGAAAATATTTCAGGGGTAGTTGGGTCTTTTCATGAAGGGTCAGAATGTGGCCCTAGGGTTTCAGTTTCCTGCCTATAAATACCCCAGAACTTGCCAAGCCAAGGGATCAATTCTTATGCCCACTTTTTGTTAGTTTTTAGTTTAACTTCTTCTTCTTCTTCATCTTTCCTCCATTAAATTGTTGTGAGAGCTTTTGAGTGGATGTTAAATGAAGATGAGGGTTATTTTGTATCATTCTTTTGCTTAGCTTCCCCTTGAGATCCTTGCTTTCTCTTGATCTTTCAACCTTTTCATTGAGCTTGAAGGTTTAAGGGTTGGTATTTGATCTCAAGGGTTGTATCATTTTGGAAGGAATAAAGTCTCCTTTGTGCTTCATTTTGCCTTGGGTTTTTAGCTCTCTCTTGATCTTGCAACCTCTTAATTGAGCTTGCAAGTTTAAGTTTGGGTTATTAAACCCATGGCGTGTAACTTGTTCCATGGTTTCTAGTTCTCTTTCTTGCTTATTTCTTTCTTACTTTTTATTACTTGCTTTACATTCATGCTTTACTTTCATGCACTTAAATTCCATGCACTTTTAATTACTTGCTTGTAATCTTTTCTTTTCTTTGTTTATCTTTTCTTTTGCTCTTTTTGGTTCGTTTTGTGAATGGTTGTAATATGTTGTTGTTAAGAATAAATATAATATTGTAAGTTAAGGTTTCATTCCTCATTTCCTTTTCCCGTTATTTTCCTTTGAACTGCGCCCAAACGTTACGCAAGCGCTCCGTTAGGCACCCTACCCTACCAAGGTAACGGTGATTCCTAACCGCGACTGGTTGCGTTCGGTTTGGCCGGAGGCGAAAGAAAGAGACAAGAACGGAAGAACAAGGGTAAATAGGCCGGATTCCACGAATACCTTGCTTAAATCCCCTAATCCACGTTGTTGCCGATTCTTCTAGCTTCAATTGGTCAAGACTCGGCTCAAAGGTTTTGAGTGCGGATTTCTTTTGCTTACACTTTCGTATCTTTTTCTAAACAACTTTATACTTGCATATAAAACACATAGGTTAGAATTGAACAAACATATACACATTCTTTATTGACTCGTCTAAAACTCGAACGGACATACAACCATCTCCCTGTGGATCGATTCGTGCTCAACCGGCTAGCTGCGAAGCGACACCGTCCTGATCGCAGTTATAACTTTAGAACTTTGAACTCCGACACGCCAAAAGATAGCGTGCGATCACCAATCCATATATCTATGCGACAGAAAAGCATTACAGAGCTACCGCACACTACGCCTCGGCGAATAGCAACGACAAACGTAGCACGAATACTAAGCAATACTAATCTGAATGACGGAGGGCTGCGGTTGGTTTTTGGCGAAAAACCTTTAGCGTAATGAACTTGATATCGTTGAAGGAACCAGATAGTGTTTATAAATATATAGTTGCGAAAACCTTTGCTAAAGAGGTCACTCCCGGTGAAGGGATCTCGGCTCTTTCCCCGTCGAATGAGGTGCAGGATATTCCAAACTGAATACCTCGATGCAAAGCAAAAAGTAATCGACTATAGTGAAGTTATTACCCTGACGAAAACCTCTGTCCAAGGGGTCACTCCCGGTGAAGTGATCTCGGCCCTTGCCTCGTCGAATGAGGTGCTGGATATTCATAACCGAATACCACTGTGCAAAACAAAAGTGAACGTCCTTGCAATAACAGCTTTTTGAAAATTTGGTTCCAACAACATCAAAAATAGGTTTGTTTTTCCTTGCATTGATAAGAATCAATGCAGTCCCATCAATTGATCACACCATAAAAGAACGAAAATAAAATGTACGTATATGCCATCCGCATTTGCCACTGGGCCCCGTCATCACCCGTTAGGTTACTTAACTAACGACAGAGCGGGGACTGGACTAGCGCGGGTGCAAAACATATACAACATCTACTAGTATATATACCAATATATAATAATCGCTCCAGGTATGATAAATGCAACATCACAGAAAAGTAATAAGCATCACAGAACAATACAGATAATCTGGGATCCCCGGGTTTCATTGAGCCACAAGTGAAACCCGACGTTCCCCTGGTCGTGTGGATAGCCTGTGCAATGAAATCCTAGACCCCTACGAGTGCGACAAGTTATCCGCCAAAACCTAAAGCAAGGCAGCCCCCTTCAACAACGTGAATGGACCACCCAACACTTCACGGAATCCGGTAACTTGAGCACCCCTCCTTGGGTCAACCTATACCCCCTACGAGTGCGGCGAATAGCCCGCCAATTTTAGAGTGAAGCCCCCTCCGTCTCAAAGCCATGAGATGAGGGCCCGTTGTCCTCTAGAACCCGGCTATCCATGCACCCCACCGCGGGGTAATCCTAGTAAAGAAAAGAAAATATATACAATGGGTACACCGAACTCATCCCGGTCGTGCCCCAAAAGAATAATATACAAACAGGCAGTCCACATGTCGGACGCTCGCCCCGCAATATCAAATGTACAAATAAATCCAAACAGCACTACCATTTCACAGGAGCTATCCACCACGACAAATCCGCAACATCACAGCACAACACAGAACATCAACGTGAATGTCATGTTCGCAAATCCGTCTAAAAGGACTATAGCGATTAGACAAGATTTACCGATCAAATGACATTCACGGTCCCAGATATAATGTAACCACTGTAAACTAACACATTTAAAATCTCGATCAACAAAACTTTCCGAAGTGGGCCCCAAGTACAAATCCAGTACTCAAAATAAAATCTGGGCCCAAACAAAATATTCCATAAACCCCAATTCCAAGTAGAAGACCACCTTAAGAAATATGGTGCATTGAAGAAACTTGACTGCGGCGGAACCGCGGCCAAAACGTGGGTATGGCCGCGATTCCGCGGCTCTACATTAAAATCACTTTCCCAAATTTCTCCAGATGTCTTAGAAAAGCCTGCCTGATTTTCTGAAACACTCAAAATAATTTTTCGATGACAAACAAAAATCGACAGAAACTGTACTATTGGAATTGCGGTTTCGGAAATTTTGTTCGATCGGGCTTTTAAACATGTTAGAACAAGCTAATTAACGGTTAATGGGTGGCTCTGATACCATGTTGGGATGCGGCGGCGCCCCGGCCGTCAAACCGACGCCAAATGCGGAACAAAAAACTTTTTACAGAACCGACGCTACCGCAACCCAAATACCCGGATCATTCTTTTAACCGTAAACTAGCAAAATGTAAAATGAGTTTGGAAAGATTATACCGATCAATCTGTGTCCTTCGGTCTTTAATCTCCGCACCATGCTCCCCGCTGCTGCACCGACGATGTCCGCCCCCCGATCACGCCCGTCGGAGTGGCACCACGTCTATGAATCTTTATACGGGCTCCCGCCTCGAACCGAGGCAACTCGGACATGAAGTTTGCTAGCCGACATGTCCAAGAATGAAGTAGATAGAGTATAGAATATGTTGTCTCAAAGCACCCAAACGATTGGGTGGAGATAAATCGGAGTTGCCATGAGAATGTGAGCACATGAATTTTCCTTGAAGAAAATGAGAAAAGAGCTTGCAATTGCTCGGCCAGAACAAAGCACATCCATAGAAAAAGAATGGGATGCTCTCTAGAATTTTGAGGGGGCTGAGCACTCAAGATGAGAAGGAAAAATTGTGAAGTGGATGAATAAATTAATTTATGAATCAATTAATCTCCTCAAGGAAATTAATCCACAAACAAAAGCCAGCACACACACCAACCTATGCGGCCCACTCAAGTAAATTAGTCAATTAGCCCCCTCTCCCAAAGAAGCAGCCACGCTCACTCCTAATTCTCCACCGCAGAAAAACCCTTGCATATTCGGTTGGAAGAATTGCAGGGACCCCGGTCAAGCATGAAATCAGCCACCGGCAAAAGCAATCAAGACCATGCCTAATTGGCTATGCCTCATAAATGGGCAGACCCTGCACAGTGCTCGGCCAGAAAAAAAAGGAGAAAGATATGGTCAAAATCAATGCTCACAATACATAAACAAAGATCGATATGTATAAGAAGGAAAAATAAACTGGTAACTCCGAAAATAATCCCGTAATGAATTACGAGATTACACCTCAACTGTAAATACATACCCACATTTGTATTCCGACCGAATATGAATGCAATGAGACAAAAAAATCCCTACAATATAATACTAGGATTTGGCTTAAACCAAAGCCCGCTAGTATTATCCGTCCGATCCTGATCCGTGCACAAGTGCATGAATATGATCGAACCCTGCCATAACAATACGGCCTCTACAACGTTTCGCCCGAACTTGGGAAACTGTTTGTGGGGGACTCTAATGACTCATCAATACACTGGCACTGGGTATAACCTCTAGCACGTCAGAGGTACTAGCTGTACGTAACGGTTGCCCATGTATTGATCGGAAGGGAAGCTGATGAGTGAACTCATCCAGAAACCCTACTGAGCCTGACAATGACAATATCCGTACAGTCCTGTCCATTCGTCTATGAGTATCGCATATAGGGCCTAGGGGGCTGGTAAACGTCAGACCCTCAATAGCTGTATAATTCGTGTCAGAGAGTAGCCCAGAATACCCTGAGATACTGCTGGAATTCCTACCAGTAAATCTCGATTACCCAGGCCAGGGATTTCGTGTAATGGCTCTCCTAAACACAGCGCGATCTCACCCCCAATACTGGAAGAGACGAATCCCTGACGATCCGCTCACTGCCTCCATGTGGCTCGGGACTGTACCCAACTAAAACCTGTTTGCACGACTCCTTTGAGCCGTGGCAGGGTAGTAATCAAAGCACAGTGCGAACTCACACGAGACAAAAGACGATCTCAGGTCGACAGACTAACCTGTACACATGCCACCTAGGAACTGCTATCTGACGATATGTATAATACTAATTAGCATGTTCCCGGAGAGTCCTGTCCAGTGTACTCATAATCCAATGAGCACCTGTATACATCTTAGGTGAACTAACTGACACCAATGGCTTATGAGACCGGCCACCGCCCCTCGTCGGGGTCTCGACTGTATACACTAGTCTACTCTGGAGTATCGATGCCCTGTCTCGAAACTCCAAAGACTAGGGACACTTTAAGGATGTGCTTATAGTCCCCAGCTCCCACGTATATGATCACCATCATACTGCTGGCAGCCAAGCAAGAATCCTATGGGCTCTATCAACATGCAATAGTGAACTAAAGCATGTACACGATGACAAAGACAAACCAGATAGCATACTATTATCTCGAGCAAGACTGTACTACTGGTATAGGTCATCCTTCAATCATTGTAATCACGTACCTGCGATCCAATAATTGACTTTGAGGGCACTATATCCAACACATACCACGATCAAGAGATCGTGCAAAAAGGTGGTTTTTGGGTACAGTCCCGAATCACATGGAGGCAATGAGCAATAGGAGGGGATTCGTCTCTCCCGATATTTGGAGTTGATGTTGCGCTATGCTCGATTGGCCATAACAGGAAATCCCTGGCCAGAGTTGCTGAAATTTACCGGTAAGTATTATCAGTAGTTTCTCGAACCGTTATGGACCTTGCATCGGCATGACTTATCAGGCTATTGAGGTCTGACGTTATACCACCCCCAAGCTGTGATATGCGACATATCTGACGAAGAGACCGGACTGTACGGTAGTGTTACCGATTGGATTCGCAGGAGTATGAGCAAGCTTGTTGATCTTCTGATCGCTCAATACCCGGATGGCCGTTACGTTTAGCAGACCGCTTGCGACTTGTGGGTGTTGATATGATCATCACCTACTGCCGGCGTATTGACGAGTCTTTAAAGTCCTATACAGAGGTTTCCTAGTTCATGCGAAACAGAGTAGGAGTATATATGTGATATGTGCGGGACCGAGATGTAACGCCTTAGATTTCGGTTAGTGTTAATTTAGACGGTAATGCGGGTTTAGTGTAAAAAGTTTACCAATTCGGGTTCCTCACATTTTAAAACATTTAATTATTATTTTAATATTATTACTTTTGGGCATGCACGCACGTGTGCACGTAAATGTGAGGGTTTGTTTGTGCTAAGCTAGTTTTTAGCAACCTTGACACTTAACCTTAATTCTAATCCTTTGCTTTAAATTCATTCTTTGTTTTAATCCTTAACTTAATCCTTGATATTTGTGTAGGGTTACTAGGCACACTAACAAGGCATCGACCATGCCAAAATTAAATTTTTATGTGCCGAATAACACTAAGCAAGATCGTATACTAGAGTTTAGGCGAAACTAAAAGCAAGTAAACAACTTTACTCTAAAGGGATACGAAATACAACCTTTGTAGATCGGTCCTTCACTTATTTAGCTCCTTGATGAAGTCCCTTCGCTGCGATCGTGGTTCTCCCGGACCCTTGCATGGCTTCGCGAGGCGAAAGGTGCGACCTTGCTTGAAGTCTTCGAGGCCGAAGATGATCTACGTCGAGGGAATTCCGACTCAAGCTTCTACTTCACTAATTTGAGAATTAGTGAAGCAAACACCTTATACTAAAGTGCTAGTCTAGTAGAGGATAGAGAAATAGGAAGTGGGTTGTCTTTAGAATTTTGTTTCTCACAAACTTTTACTCTCTTTTCAAAACCCTAGTTTGCTTTCTCTTTTGTTCAATGAAGAAGATGAACAAAAGAAAGAGGAAAGGATAATGATCAAGTTTGAAAGCTAACCATGGTGAGTGAGTATGATATACTAACCCTTGTAGAGCCATAACCATGGCTAAAGTTTATGCTTGGGTTAAGAAATATCCATAGTAAAAACAAATTTAGTGGAATTAGTCAAATGCTTCCACAAGCTTCCACAAGCTTCAAGCATTTAGCTAATTCTCCACTAATTTTGTAATTACTTTGAATATTAAAATCCAACATAAAAGATAGCATGGTGTAAGTCTCATACACCCAAGTATGATGTATCATCAACCATGATACAATATGATAACACATTTTAACATATATCATATATATGTTAAAATAGTGTACATGTGAGAAAAAACCCTAAGTGAACAAATGTTAGCAAATGTAAATTAGTATATCTAATATACAATTATACACTTAATTATTAAATCAACACTTGACTTAATAAACCAGTCATATCTCATATAACCGACTAACATTCATCGTATCGACTTATCGAATCAACACTTGATTCGATAACCCAGTCATATCATATATAACCGACCGATACAAGAAGTTGCGAGAATAGAATACGGTATCACATACACGCATTATTCTCGGTCCCGCACATATCACATATGCGCTCCTATTTCATTTTGCCTGACCCAGTAAAACCTCTATGTAGGACTCTAAAGACTCGTCAATACGCCGACAGTAGGTGATGATCACATCACACACCCAAAAGCCGTCAGCGGTACTAGCTGGACGTAACGGCTACCCGGGTATTGAGCGATCAGAAGATCAGCAAGCAAGCCCGCTCCAACTCCTGTAAAAGCCTGCCGGTAACACTTCCCGTATAGTCCGGTCTCCTCGTCTGATATGTCGCATATCAAGTCTAGGGGTGGTAAATGTCATACCCTAATAACCGATAAGTCGTGCCGATGTGAGGCTCATAACGGGTCGAGAAACTACTGGTAACACTTACCAGTAAATCTCTAATCATCCCTGGCCAGGGACTTCCCTGTTACGGCCAATCGAGCACTGCGCAACATCAACCCCCAATACCGGGAGAGACGAAACCCCTCGTATCGCTCATTGCCTCCATGTGACTCGGGACTGTACCCAAAAACCACCGTTTTGCACGCCCTCATAGACGTGGTAACGTGGAAATCAAAGCACAGTGGGAATCACACAAGACTCTATGACGATCTCGGGTCTACAGACTAACCTGCACAAGTGTCACCAGAGAACTGCCATCTGACGTGAGGTATAATACCATCTGGGAGTTCTCGGCGAGTCCGTCCAGTGTACTCAGTCTCCACTGAGCATCCGTATACTATCTCTGATGTCAAACACCAATGGATATGGGATCATCCATCGCCCATCTCATGGGTCGAGAAGCGTATACGCTAGTCTACTCTGGTATATCGATGCCCCGTCTAGATACACCCACGACTAAGGACCTTGAAGGATGTACTTATGGATTACCATGTCCCCACTAGTATGATCCATATCATAGCCTAGGTAGTCAAGTACACATCCTAAGGGCTTTACCAACATCTAACTATTAGACAGTATAAAGAGACAAGTATACATGTTAAAGTAAAGAGCAACCAGATAGCATACTATCATATCGAGCAAGAAATTCCTCTCTATATATGTCCAAGCATCCAATATAATATATATCATCTGTACAATACTGGCCTCTAGGGCATACATACAACTAACAATCTCCCACTTGCACTAGCGCCAGCTGCTGTAGTATCGCATACCAAGCATCCTGAAGAGTTTCTCAAACTGTATCTGGGGAATGGCCTTCGTGAGTGGATCCGCTGTGTTGTTCTTCGTGTCAACCCTCCAGACCTCGATCTCCCGGAGATCAACCATCTCCCGGATCAGGTGACACCGCCTCAGAATATTCCTGGATCGCTGATGGGACCTGGGTTCCTTGTCCAAAGCCACCGCTCCATTGTTATCGCAATACAAAGGTATTGGATGTTCAATGGATGGAACCACTCCAAGTTCAGTAATGAACTTCTTGATCCAGACAGCTTCTTTGGCAGCATCGTTGGCAGCGATGTATTCAGCCTCCATCGTCGAGTCGGCCACGGTTTCCTGTTTGGAACTCTTCCAGCTAACCGCCCCTCCGTAAAGGGTAAAGACAAATCCCGACCGCGACTTAGAGTTGTCCTTATCACTCTGGAAGCTTGAATCGGTAAAGGACTTCACTTGGAGTTCTCCATTACCATACACTAAGAGCATCTCTTTAGTCCTTCGTAAGTACTTGAGAATGCTCTTCACAGCTGTCCAGTGACTCTCTCCAGGATCAGCTTGATACCTACTCACTACACTTAGTGAGTATGCTACATCGGGTCTGGTACATAGCATCTCATACATGATAGAGCCTACTGTCGAAGCATAGGGTATCCCTTGCATGCGAGCTCTCTCCAAATCAGTCTTGGGAGACATCTCTTTGGAGCCCTGAGATCGTGGGTAAAAACCCACGTTTGGACTCTTCCATACTAAACCTCTTTAGTATGGTGTCAATGTACCTGGATTGGGACAATCCTAATATCCTTTTAGATCTATCTCTATAGATCATAATTCCCAATATGCAGGAGGCATCACCAAGATCTTTCATTGAGAATCTTTATGATAAGAAGAGCTTCACCGATTGCAGCATAGGAATGTCATTTCCTATCAAGAGTATGTCGTCCACGTACAATACGAGAAAGACAACCTTACTCTCTGCCACCTTCTTGTAGATACAAGGTTCATCTACGTTTTTGACGAAATCAAACTCTTTGATAAGGACATCAAAGCAGATGTTCCAACTCCGCGATGCATGCTTCAATCCATAAATGGATTTAAGCAGCTTGCACACCTTCCTGCTGCTCCCACTATCTACGAAGCCCTCTGGCTGAGTCATGTACACGCACTCTTCTAAATCACCGTTTAGAAAGACGGTCTTAGCATCCATTTGCCAGATTTTATAGTCATGATATGCAGCGATGGAAAGCATGATCCGGATGGATTTAAGCATAGCCACTGGAGAAAAGGTTTCGTCATAGTCCACACCTGGTCATTGACGAAAACCCTTTGCAACAAGTCTAGCTTTGAAAGTCTCCACTTTCCCATCTACACCAAGTTTTTTCTTTAAGATCCACTTGCTCCCAATGGGTTTTACCCCTTCAGGAGCAACTTCCAAAGTCCACACTTTGTTGGTGTACATGGATTCCATCTCGGACCGCATTGCATCCAGCCATTTCACCGAGTCCCCACTCGTGATGGCCTGCTCGAAGCTAGTTGGGTCATCATCAACCATGATGCAATCCTCGCTCCCACCATCCATGAGAAAACCGTAGTATCTCTCAGGTGGATGAGGAACCCTACTAGATCGGCGGAGAGGCTGAGGTTCGTTGGGAACTACCGAATCCTCTGGTTCCAATAAATCTTCAGTTGCAGTTTGTGTATCTGGAACCTCTTCCAGCTCTACCACTTTGCCACTAATTTCTTTTACAAGAAATTCCTTTTCTAAAAAGGTGGCATGTTGAGCAACAAACACTTTTTGTTCCTCACTGTGGTAGAAAAAATACCCATATGAGTTCTTTGGATATCCCACAAACTTGCAAAGAACTGACCGTGCCTCGAGTTTGTCCGGATTTTGTCTTTTGACATAGGCCGGACAACCCCATATCTTAACTCGTTTAAGATATGGTCTCTTCCCACTCCATATCTCATATGGTGTGGTAGGTACAGATTTAGATGGAACTTGATTCAATAGGTATGCTGCTGTCTCCAGCGCATACCCCCAGAAGGAAATAGGTAACTCAGCTGTGCTCATCATAGAGCGCACCATATGTAATAGGGTGCGGTTCCTCCGTTCAGATACACCGTTGTGCTATGGTGTATATAGAGGAGTCAGCTGAGAGAGAATCCCATTCTCTTTTAGGAAGTCCAGGAATTCATTGCTCAAGTATTCACCTCCTCGATCAGATCGTAGGATTTTAATACTTTTTCCGGTTTGGTTCTCGACTTCTTGTTTATATTTCTAAATTTCTCAAAAGCTTCTGATTTGTGTTTCATCAGGAACACATATCCGAATCTAGAGAGATCGTCAGTGAATGTAATGAAGTACGAAGAACCATCCCTGGCATGTGTAGACATGGGACCGCATACATCACTATGTATCAGCCCCAAGAGTTCAGTAACTCTTTCTCCGTGTCCTGTAAACGGAGTTTTGGTCATCTTGCCTTTGAGACATGACTGGCAAGTGTCATAAGATGAAAATTCAAACGGATTCAAATATCCATCCTTATGCAACTTAGCGAGTCTTGTCGCATTGATGTGACCCAGTCTACAATGCCACAAGAAGGATTCGTTCAGTTCTGAACTCTTCCTCTTGTGTGTGTTTGTTATGCTCAGAACTGTTGATTGATTTAGAACATAAATGCCATTGCACATCGTGCCTGATCCGACCAACTTTTGGTTTAGGAAAATGTTCATAACATTATCCTGTAATACAAAATTATATCCCTCTTTACTCAACAAAGAAACCGATATAATATTGCATATCAGGTTCGGCATATAATAGCATTCGTTCAGAATCAATGTATTACCAGTTGGCAATACAAGGTGATATTCCCCGACGGTTTTAGCTGCAACAATTGCACCATTTCCAACCCTTATATCTTTATCACCTTCTCCAAGTTCTCTACCTCTCCTAAGCCCATGTAACTGATTACATATATGGGATCCTGACCCGGTATCTAATACCCAGGACGTAGAGGAAATGGAGAAACGGTTCTCTGTAACGAACACACCCGAAGAAAATGCATCAACATGTACTTTCTTCATTCGGGTGGCATGAGAATCCTGGTATTCCCCTATATCCTGTTCAGTCTTATAACTCTTATAAGAAAGAACGAAACCAACGTTCCCCAGCTCAATATAACATGCGGGTTCGGTCAATACATCCATATTATTATCTTTATTAAGGCATGATATGGTCGCTACCTGGAGAGAGAGAGAAGAAAAACACTTTAGCGTATGCTCTTGCAAGATCAGATTGGTTATTATCTTATCCAATCAGGATGGCTCCCACTGTTATTTATCAAATCTTCCTTCAAACCCTAAAAGGAAAGACTAGCCGGGATTAATTACACCCTACAACTTCACCAATCTTTCAGCCAGGCCAGTGTCGGTACTTTGAGGGAGGTCCCCCGTGCTCTCGCACGGACCTAATTAAAGTAAGCCTCGTTTTCCCAGAGGCGTAACCCCGTTGACACCTTTCTAGACACCTACTTGATCGGCTAATTGTCCTGTGTAAAACTCTCCCGGGAGTAACAATTACTCGCAGTGGGTATCGGGATCCAACTATCTCATAGAAGGTATGCAATCTCATTGCAAATTTCAACACTTGAAATTCCCGATAATATTTTGCCCAAAACGATCTATGACCTTGACAAGGTCAACAAACCATAGACCGTAAGTCAAGTTCAACCCGTCATTTCTTGATTGAATTAAACCCACCCGCACGACCCTTGACAAGGTCAACAAGGCCGTACGACTACCCTAAAACAATCTGCATCATATGCATAAACAGATAAATACTGGTCATCTACCGCACACTACGCCTTGACAAGGTCAACAAACGCATCACGAATACTAAGCAGGACTTATCTGAAATGACGGAGGGCTACGACAGGTTTTTCTGAAAACCTATTGCGTAATTAACTTGATATCGTCGTAGAATCGTGTGAATTTTGAAATGGAGTGATTTTAAGGCTTTCATTAGTTTTGCTAAAGAGGTCACTCCCGGTGAAGGGATCTCGGCTCTTTCCTTATGGAATAAGGTGCAGGATATATCATATACATCACTATGCAAAGCAAAACTCCAAAAGCAGTCAAAAGTCAAACCGAGTGTTGTAGCATTTGCCAGTTTTGCTAAAGAGGTCACTCCCGGTGAAGGGATCTCGGCTCTTTCCCCATCGAATAAGGTGCAGGGTATATCATATATACCGCTATGCAAAGCAAAACTGTAGCTACCCTTTTTATTTGAAAATTTGATTCTACAACATCTTTTAGGTTTCTTTTCTTTTATTAATCACATTAATGAAGTCCCATCATTTAAGTCACCTAAACATCACAGATAAATACGACGTACACTTATGCCATCCGCATTCGCCTCGATGTCCTCTCGTGCACCGTTAGGTTAGGTAACTAACGGCAGAGCAGGGCAGGGCTAGCGCGGGTGTAAAACATAAGTAACGCCTATATAATATATCATATATACTATATACAGTATTTAGCACAGAACATCAAATGATCGCATCACAGATATCGCAGCAGAAGAAATATATGAAACATTGGATATACTAGGACGGCCGTGTTTTATTTTGAGCCTCTATAAAACACGGATTCCACGGTCGCGATGAATAGCCAAACCCATACCCTTAGACCCCTACGAGAGCGGCAAGCAACCCTACCAATTCTAGAGTTAGGAGACCCGGACTCGACTTCTCGAGTTGGTCTCCCACTGGACTCCAGAACCCGGTTACTTGTGCTCTGCTCCTTGGGTCTATCCTAGTGCGGAAAAGTAAATAATATACAAAAGGTGACATCAACCTCATCCCGGAAGTTCCCCAATAAAAGAATATTAGATACAATTTATTTTACATGAATGAAAATAAAAACTCTCATCTCACATAAAACCCCCCGGCTATTCAGAACGCGACAATCCAATATAACATATCCAGCAACACATAACATCTCATGTCATCAACGTAAGTAAATATGCGCATCCCAATTGTCGTTAACATATAGCAACGAAACCGGCGATATCACATATTACACTTACGGTCACAGAAAAGAAAGTGTAAAACTACAACATTTGGAATCCACAATCTCTTTAGACATCGTAAATCCGAAATATCACATATTTCGCATTTCATGCCAAACTGTGTGAATTCCACATATTGTATCACATTCCAGATAAATAGACAGTATTAAACTTTCCGATCGAATATTCAAATACTCAAGATTTCCATAATAGCTCAACTCTTTAGCGGAGTTCAAAGATTCCAGAATACGTCACAGTAGCAACGGTCCAGCCGTAGAAGGGTCAAGCCAACGCCTCACATGTGGCACGCCGTACTGCCCCAAACCCTAAGGTTCAAAGGGCAGTTCAAGACAGTCACATAATCGAGTTATGGTTTGTTGTCTTCTAGAGGGTCCATCGCGTCACATGCACGTTTTTCCGAAAAATTTAAACCCGAGAAAAATTCAACACCTGAATGTTTTTCGTGCCGGGAAATTAATGAGTTAATGATATCCGTTCGAACATTTTAATACTTTCTTAATTATCTGGAAAACATAACAAAATTAAATTCTCCGATCGAATCGATGGTTACAAAATGAACCCCTAAATACTTAACACTTGAGTCGGTTTAAAAATACCCATAAAAAAGCACAATCAGATAAAAGAATTACTGTGCAGACCAACTGTCAAAGTCTCACTGTACGGCCGCAGTTCCGCGGCACAAGCAGGGTATTGCCGCGGAACCGCGGCAGTCCGTACATATTACGTCACCAATTTTGCGCCGTAATTCTTAGAAATCCCTGCTGTATTTTTTAGGTATTTTTAATTCTGAAAAAAACCCAGATTTTGAAAAAAGTCCAGAGAGGGGTTGATTTCGACGTTGTCGGGTTCGTTCGGAGTTTTAACTTCGTTAACACATCGCCTGATGCTCTAGCTAGGCTCTGATACCACTTTAGGGTTACTAGGCACACTAACAAGGTTCTACAAGGCATCGACCATGCCAAAATTAAATTTTTATGTGCCGAATAACACTAAGCAAGATCGTATACTAGAGTGTATGCGAAACTAAAAGCAAGTAAACAACTTTACTCTAAAGGGATACGAAATACAATCTTTGTAGATCGGTCCTTCACTTCTTTAGCTCCTTGATGAAGTCCCTTCGCTGCGATCGTGGTTCTCCCGGACCCTTGCATGGCTTCGCGAGGCGAAAGGTGCGACCTTGCTTGAAGTCTCCGAGGCCAAAGATGATCTACGTCGAGGGAATTCCGACTCAAGCTTCCACTTCACTAATTTGAGAATTAGTGAAGCAAACACCCTATACTAAAGTGCTAGTCTAGTAGAGCATGGATAAATAGGAAGTGGGTTGTCTTTAGAATTTTGTTTCTCACAAACTTTTACTCTCTTTTCAAACCCTAGTTTGCTTTCTCTTTTGTTCAATGAAGAAGATGAACAAATGAAAGAGGAAAGGATAATGATCAAGTGAGAAGGCTAACCATGGTGAGTGAGTATCATATACTAACCCTTGTAGAGCCATAACCATGGCTAAAGTTTATAGTTGGGTTAAGAAATATCCATAGTAAAAACAAATTTAGTGGAATTAGTCAAATGCTTCCACAAGCTTCCACAAGCGTCCACAAGCTTCAAGCATTTAGCTAATTCTCCACTAATTTTGTAATTACTTTGAATATTAAAATCCAACATAAAAGATAGCATGGTGTAAGTCTCATACACCCAAGTATGATGTATCATCAACCATAATACAATATGATAACACATTTTAACATATATCATATATATGTTAAAGTAGTGTACATGTGAGAAAAAACCCTAAGTGAACAAATGTTAGCAAATGTAAATTAGTATATCTAATATACAATTATACACTTAATTATTAAATCAACACTTGACTTAATAATCCGGTCATATCTCATATAACCGACTAACATTCATCGTATCGACTTATCGAATCAACACTTGATTCGATAACCCGGTCATATCATATATAACCGACCGATACAAGAAGTCGCGAGAATAGAATACGGTATCACATACACGCATTATTCTCGGTCCCGCACATATCACATATGCGCTCCTATTTCATTTTGCCTGAGCCAGTAAAACCTCTATGTAGGACTCTAAAGACTCGTCAATACGCCGACAGTAGGTGATGATCACATCACACACCCAAAAGCCGCCAGCGGTACTAGCTGGACGTAACGGCTACCCGGGTATTGAGCGATCAGAAGATCAGCAAGCAAGCCCGCTCCAACTCCTGTAAAAGCCTGCCGGTAACACTTCCCGTACAGTCCGGTCTCCTCGTCTGATATGTCGCATATCAAGTCTAGGGGTGGTAAATTTCATACCCTAATAACCGATAAGTCGTGCCGATGTGAGGCTCATAACGGGTCGAGAAACTACTGGTAACACTTACCAGTAAATCTCTAATCAGCCCTGGCCAGAGACTTCCCTGTTACGGCCAATCGAGCACTGCGCAACATCAACCCCCAATACCGGGAGAGACGAAACCCCTCGTATCGCTCATTGCTTCCATGTGACTCGGGACTGTACCCAAAAACCACCGTTTTGCACGCCCTCATGGATGTGGTAACGTGGAAATCAAAGCACAGTGGGAATTACACAAGACTCTATGACGATCTCGGGTCTACAGACTAACCTGCACAAGTGTCACCAGAGAACTGCCATCTGACGTGAGGTATAATACCATCTGGGAGTTCTCGGCGAGTCCGTCCAGTGTACCCAGTCTCCACTGAGCACCCGTATACTATCTCTGATGTCAAACACCAATGGATTTGGGATCATCCATCGCCCATCTCATGGGTTGAGAAGCGTATACGCTAGTCTACTCTGGTATATCGATGCCCCGTCTCGATACACCCATGACTAGGGACCTTGAAGGATGTACTTATGGATTACCATGTCCCCACTAGTATGATCCATATCATAGCCTAGGTAGTCAAGTACACATCCTAAGGGCTTTACCAACATGTAACTATTAGACAGTATAAAGAGACAAGTATACATGTTAAAGTAAAGAGCAACCAGATAGCATACTATCATATCGAGCAAGAAAGTCCTCTCTATATATGTCCAAGCATCCAATATAATATACATCATCTGTACAATACTGGCCTCTAGGGCATACATACAACTAACAATTTGTTGAGTGTGAAGAGAGATATTTTGCTTGGTTTTGTTTTGGTGTGAGGTGGAGTGGTGAGAATAGTGTGCATTAAGTGTAATGGTGCACTTACTCTCCTACACTCACCTCTCTCTCTTTATCTTTTCCTTCTTTCATTTCTCTATCTCTTTAGCATTATTTCTTCACCTCCTTATTCCTCAAACAGAACACTTAGCTTCTCTTCACCATTTCTACACAAATCCATCACTAAACAGCACAAATCTCAAAAAAATTACATCTTTAATCTAGTTTTGCCTCTTGGATGCCTTGGAGCTAGGAAAGCTAGGATCTTTGAGTTCTTGAGGATAGGTAATGATCTCTATCTGTTCTTTATGTTGTGTTAGTGATGTGTAGCCTTTTAGTTTCAGTTTTGATTGCTTTAAGTTAAGTTTTGTGCATAATATCGTGATTTTAGTGTCGATTTGTGATATCTGTATTCTGCTGTGACCCGGGATGTGTACTAGAAAACCAAACAATGTAGTTGTGTTGTACCAGAGACCATATGACATCACCTCAAGCACGAACCACCCTGCTCGGACCTCGGCCGGCGACATGAAGAGGATTTCCGGCGACATCGGTTTTTAGGAGGAGTTAGGGTTTGGGTTTTGTGGGTAGGTGTCTGCTTTGGTTTAGGTATGTTTGGTCTTGTTTAGTTGTTGAGTTTTCTCTGTATGCAAAATCTGGGATCGCATAGGTAGTTTCTAGTGATACGACTACGCGCGATACGTTATCCGACACGGTCCGTGCACTTCGTGCTGGTTTTGCTCTTGGGTTGGTTTCGTCGTGTCGCTACGTACGTTAGCCACAATACGAACACTTGGGAGTAGGTTTGGAGTTGGTGTGTCAGTAAAACGTAGTTTGTACGTGTTTTTGGTCGTTTACTAATATATACTTGTGTTATCGTTGTGTTGTTTTAGGTTCGCAGGCGGGGACTTCGGACGCTGCGAAGAAGGGGAAACAGGTGGTTGGCTTTACTTAACCAGGACAGTTGGTGAGTATATTTAACATATACAGGGGAATCGCCCGTATGGCGTTATGCGTCTGGGCTAGAAATGACTTGACTTATCTCATATTCTGTTTCATATTTAGTATTGCGCATTCACCCTACTGCTTAGTTAATCGTTGTGCTTGGACTAGTATCCTCTGGACACTGCACTATTATTGACGGCTCATGTTGCACGAGCATTGATTGTATGCTACACACACCGTCAATAATTGCCATGTCACGCACAACCCACATATACAAATGATATTGTTTGGTTAAGGACATTGAGACATTGATTCATATTTCTTTATGCATATGACTTATAGCATATCTGTATACCTACAGGCTTACACATATGCCCTGACATGCTTACATGCTAGTTATCCATATACCTATAGGGTAATGTACCATTAGTGATAGGTGTATACACATATGAGACATAGCTACATGTACATCTGGCATACATACATACATACATATACCTGGAGGGTATTATGGATAAGCATAGAGATATACCTTGCTACAGATACATTTACATCATACATACTTACATATGGACATGCATATCTTACTATACCGACATTGTTACAAATGATATTGTTTGGTTACGCATACCTTGTTATAGCTACATGTTCACCTGTATATGATGTTGCATCTGATTTCGGAGAAATCAGGAACCGCGTGATATATATTTAATAACTTGTTGCAGTTAAATAGAGGTTTTCTTTTATATGCTCATATTATTGTTTCATGCTGCATATGTTACATTCTTGGATTTCATATGATGTTCTCTGATATTGTTACTCCTAAGTATATATAACAGTGGAGTGGGACGCTGTTATATATATATATATATATATATATATATATATTAGTGGAGTGGGACGCTAATATATATGTATTGATTCATGCAGTTATACTTATTCATTACTTGATGTTTTCTGGATTTGAGGACCGTGGTTGTTTCATGAAATTATGCATTATTTGAAAAACCCGATTTCTCTTGATATGATATTTCTGCAGCCACCATGAGATTTCTCAGTTCTGAGCTTATATATACCCCATGCGAGGAGGAGTAGTGGGCCGTGTGTGGGTACATGGTGGGGCCCGGTACGGTTCCCCTCGGCAAGATGATCGCAGATGATAGGCGATGAGCCTGGAAGGCGGGCAAGTACCTACCGGTGACAGTACTTCTGACACGGCGGTTATCGTGGGGATATCGACCGGGGTCATGTGCGTACAAATACGTCGAATTTAGAGGGTCAGAGCTAGGCACTCGAGTTTTCGGATAGAGTATGATACGTATCTATCAGAGGGCCAGTCGTGGTGACAGCACCTGATAGATCGGTATTTCTGTGTCGATGCTTGACACTTGTTTCATGATGTTTTGGGTGTTGATGATAGACATTCACCTTATATGAAACTTACTTGATACTGATATTGTACACACAGGATATGTGGGATATACTGATATTGTACACACAGGATATGTGGGATATACTGATATTGTACACACAGGATATGTGAGATCTACTTGATGTTGTACATTCGGGATATATAAGATATACTTGATGTTGGACATTCAGGATATATGAGATTTACTTGATGTTTTACATTAAGGATATATGAGACTTACATGATATGAGAGCCAATTTGGGGGCTGATTTGTGGAAATTGGGAATTGGATTGTCTTGTTGGATTTTGGTCCTACCACGAGATTAGGATTTCCGTGGAAATGACATGTTTTATTCCATACTCCACATTTATTGTTTATGCACTGCTTCATGTATTAGTTGTACCTGATAGAGTACTTTCCATGACTGTTGCATTTACATACTATTATATGCATTGTTTCATGTATTATTTGTACCTGATAGAATACCTTACATGATTATTGCATACCGATTATCATATTATTGCTTCATGTATTAGTAGTACCTGCTAGCGTACCTTTTATGACTGATGCATTACATATGACCATTCATTGCTATTAGATGCTTATGTTAGATTCGCGTTGTACGTGCATACTCGCGATTACCTACATATGTTATTTTACTATTCACGAGTTGGCAACTCACCCCCATTGTGCCACAGTGTTTTGCAGGTGTTCCTAAGGATAGTCAGAGGCAGGGCTATTTTCATCCATCGTATCATCTTTTGCTGTGGATACCACTTCGCCTGACAGTGTGCAGTTTTGCTTAGGTAGGTTTTGCGGTTATCCGATGTTGCCTGTTGTATATTCGTTGTATCATGTACTCTCCATCTACTATTATCTTGTATGACTTAGAGACTTGATGTGAGGACGATATTGTATATTATTTTGTGACTTGGAGGTTTTTATGCAGTTTTATTTATATCGTCTCTTTCTTCGCTACGGCGTCGTATATCTGTTGTAGTGGTTGTTTTCCGCCGTTGGGCGTGGATTTTGCTCCCGTTTGGGATGCTTTTACTTATATTGTTGTACCCATTTTGGGGGGCTTGTTTTACAAAGGAGGTGCTGCCAAAATTTTAAAGGAAATAAAGTTGGACTCTTAAAAGAATTTATACTTGAAATTTTTAAAAGTTTAAACAATGTTTCTTATCTTTTCTTGTCTTTTAATGGTTTGGATTTCTGGGTTTTGGCTTTCTTTTACTGCGTTACGCCAGTAGACGTTGCGTAGTATTAGGGCCGTCACGTGCCAAATTTCGGGTCGTGACAAAAGTTAGTATCAGAGCGCTAGGTTTTACCTTTCGGAGTGTAGGATGACCTTGGTATGATGGAGAAGGTAGCTTAATCAGAGTAACATAGCGTGTGTAAGTGGGGGAGAATGTAATACCCCAGGTATTATCCGGTATACCCATTTATACCAGATAAGCAAGAGGACCCACTATAAAACAATGGGGAATCTTCAGAATACATTCCGAATGAGGACAGATCTGTACTATAAATGGAATGATACCACTCTTCAATACAGAGGCGCCTTTTAAGTGAACTGGCACTACAGGAGTTTGAGAACTCCGTAGTTAAGCGTGCTCAGGCCAGGGAAGTCCTGGGATGGGTGATCTCCTGGGAAGTGGCCCCTGGTCGGGTCCAGTTCGCCCCGAAGGACAAAACCGTGCGGCTACGGTCAGAGCAGAAAATACTCTCTGTATTGGGGGTGGGTCATGACACGAGATTAATGCGCGTATGTGATACCTCATTCTATTCTCGCGATATGTGATATCGGTCGATTATATATGATATAGCCGGGTTATCGGATCAAGTGTTGATTCGATAAGTTGATTCATATGATATTAGTCGGTTGTATGTGATATAGCCGGATTATTAAATCAAGTGTTGATTTGATAATTTAATGTATAATTATATATTTGTTATATTAACTTACATTAACTAATATTTGCTCACTAAGTATTCTTCTTCTCACAAGTGTGCATATAGTATATATGTGATGCATATTAATGTACATTTTATTATGTCATGCTTGATGCCACATGCTACATGGGTGTATGAGACTTATACCATACTTGATTTAATGTATGGTTTTTATTTATCTAAGTAATTCAAAAATAGATGGATTTTTTTCATGGTTACAAGCTTGTAGAAGCTTGTGGAAATGTTGACCAAGTCCACTCTTTTTGTTTCAACTGTAGATATTTATTAACCTAACCATTAAAGCTCACCCACGGTCAAGTCTCTACATGAGTTAGTGTATGACACTAACTCACCCATGGTTCACATTCCCACCTTATGAGTTTCATTTGTTGATCACTTCATCTTCTTCCTCATGAAAAGCTTGCTAGCTTTTTCCAAGGTGAGAAAATATTGAGAGAAAAAGAAAACTAAAGAGAGCCCATTTTCTACTTCATCATCCTCTCCTATTAGTCATTTAGTTTAGGGTGTTTGCTTCACTAAACCCTAATTTAGTGAAGAGGTAGCATGATCTTGAGTCTCCTCGACGTAGATCATCTTCGGCCTTGAAGACTTCGAGCAAGTTTGCATCTTTCACCTTGTGGAGCCTCTCAAGAGTTCGGAAGATCACACTCGCAGCGAAGGGACATCTACACGGAGCATTTGAAGTGAAGGACCGGTCTACAAAGGTTGTATTCCTTATTCACTTAGTATGTAAAGTTGTTTGCATGCTTATTGTTTATATCTCTAGTTAAGATTCTATGGTTAGAGTTATTTAGAACAGTAAATTTTTGAAAACGGTATGGACGATGCCTTCCGAAACCTTGTTGCCGCACTTAGAAACCATACAGTGGTATCAGAGCTATGTTAGAGATTTAAACGATATTTGTTAGATTATGAAACCGAAACTACTCCGAAACTTGCAACACCAATACCTAGTTTCTGTCGAATTTTTAAAGGGCTCTAAAATTTTTTTAAACAACTGCAGAATGTTGTATAAGATATAACATGAACGCTGTGAAAATTTGAGGCTATTCCATCATAAAGTGGCCGACCACATTGCTCTTAAAACCGGCGAGCTCGGTTCATTTTTCTCCTCTGGGCTTTAAATTTTCATGGTGTTATAGTCTCTGTGTTTTGGTGTTTTAGGTGTTGTTTGTTTTTGCTAAATTTTCATGTGATGTTTACTTTCTGCAAAGGCAACTCGGAGTGTTTCGTAGTCATAATTCTAACATGAATTCAGGTTATTTAGACGATGGTAAAAATTTTGAACGAATATCAATAATCCAATTTTTCCCCGCTGGAAATTTTCCAAGTATTGGGTTTTTTCCGAGTTTAAAATCTTCAAAAAATCATGCAAGCGATTCTGTGGACCCTCTAGAAGAACGATACCCAAACTCGACTTTTTGAATCGCAGAACCGCGGTGATACCCTAGGGTTTTTCGTAGTTCCGTGGCGATATGAGTGAGGCATGGGTCGGCCCTTCTACTGATGGTTCATAGAAGCTGTGACAGTTTCTGGGTTCTTTTTGAACTCCGCTCAAGTGTTGAGCTTGTTGGAAAATTTTGGGTGCTTGATTATTCGATCGAAAAGTTTAACTTCGTCTAGCTATCTATGATTGTGATACAATATTTGAAATCCACAAGTAGTTATGAGATAACTAGTTTGAATTTTATAAATCTAGCAGTTTAGTCTCATTTGATCGGTTGACACGGGATTTTGATGTGATCAAAAGTCTGTCGCAATTACGTAGTGTACGCGGATACTCGCCGGATAACCTTACTAGATAGCCATGCCCCATAGCCCCGACCAAGAGACTGTAGGAGAACCCCGTCGCCAAAAAGCATCCGTTCGGGTGCTCGCGGCCGCGATGTTCCGTCTTAGTGCACTTCGTCAACGGCATCAAGGGTGCGGCCGTCTACTAAAGTTTCCGACGAGCACTTGATCAGGTTATCGGGAATCTTGTTGAATTACCCGACTGGTTATTGGAAAGTGTTTTCAATATCGAGACTAAAATGCGGGGTTTATAATTTTTAGGCATGTGATGTCTAAGCAATTCATTTGGTTGGGCATGAAATCCAAAGTATGTGATACATTGGGTTTATGATATCGAAGATGGTTGCGGATTCCAATTATTGTAGTTTTTCACTTTCTTTTCTACGACGGTAAGTGTAATATGTGGTGTATCGCCGGTTTCGTTGCTATATATCAACGACAATTGGGATACGCATATTTACTTACGTTGATGACATATGATGTTATATGTTGCTGTGACATGTTATATTGGATCGTCGTATTTTGAATAGACGGGGTTTTTTTTATGTGAGATGAGAGTTTTTCATTTTTATTCATGCAAAAGCTTGTATGTAATATTCTTTTATTGGGGCACTTCCGGCTTGAGGATGATGTCACTATTGATGTATATTATTTACTTTTCCGCATTAGGGTAGACCCAAGGCGGGGATCACAAGTAACCGGGTTCTACGGTCCAGTAGGAGACCATCTCGAGGAGTCGAGACCGGGTCTCCTAACTCTAGAATTGGGAGGGTTGCTTACCGCTCTCGTAGGGGTCTAGGGATGTGGGTTTGGCTATTTATCGCGAATGTGGAATCCGTGTTTTATACTGGCTTAATTAAAACACGGAATTCCTAGTATATCCAATATTTCATATATGTTCTTCTGCTGCTGATATTCTGTGATGTGATCACTTAATATGTTCTAAGAAGAATGCCTATATTATATATATGATATATAATGACTATTGCTGCTTTCGTTTCTTATATGATGCTTGGGAAGCATAAAAGATAGGACTTCATTAATGAGATTAATGAAATAAAAGAAACCTAAAGATGTTGTAGAAACTTATTTAAAATTGGTACCTCTAGTTCTTGCTTTGCATAGCGGTATTACCTGTAGAATATCCAGCACCTTATTCGATAAGGAAAGAGCCGAGATCCTTTCACCGGGAGTGACCTCTTTAGCGAAACTAGCAAATGCTACAAACTCGGTTTGTCTTTTGATTGCTTTTATAGTTTTTGCTTTGCATAGTGGTATTTTTGAAATATCCTGCACCTTATTTGATAAGGAAAGAACTGAGATCCCTTCACCGGGAGTGACCTCTTTAGCAAAACTAGTAAAATCCTCAAAAACACTCCTTTTTCAAAATCACTCGATTCTACAACGATATCAAGTTCATTACGCAAAGGGTTTTCTTAAAGACCTGTCATAGCCCTCCGTCATTTCAGATAAGTACTACTTAGTATTCGTGCTATATTTGTTGGCCCGCGTCAAGGCGTAGTGTGCAGTAGCTAACTAGTGCTTATCTGCAACATACAATGCGATTGGATTAGGGTAGTCGTGTGACTTTGTTGGCCTGCGTCGATGGTCATGCGGGTGGGTTTAATTCAATCATGTAATGTACGGGTTGAACTTGACTAGCGGACTATGGTTTGTTGGCCTGCGTCAAGGTCATAGGACGCTAGGGGCAGAATATTATCGGGAATTTCAAGTGTTGAAATTTGCAATGAGATTGCATACCTTCTATAAGATAGTTGGATTCCGATACCCACTGCGAGCAAGAGTTACTCCTGGGAGAGTTTTACACATTACAATTAGCCGATCAAGTAGGCGTCTAGAAAGGTGTTAACGGGGTTACGCCCCTGGAAAAACGAGGTTTATTTTAATTAGGTCTGCGCTAAAGCATGGGGAACTCCCTCAAAGTACCGACACTGGCCTGGCCGAAAAATTGGCGAACTTGTAGGGTGTAATTAATCCCGGCTAGTCTTACCTTTTAGAGTTTGAAGGTAGATATGACTAAAACAGTGGAAGCCATCCTGATTAGATAAACTAATAATCAATCTAATCCTGCAAGAGTGCATGCAGAGTGTTTTCTTCTCTCTCTCCTGGTAGCAACCATGTCATGCCTTAATCAAGATAATAATATGGATGCATTGACCGAACCTGCTTATTATACTGTGCTAGGGAACGTTGGTTCCACTCTATCTTATAATTGTTATAAGTCCGAGCATGAAATAGGGGAATATCCAGATTCCCATGCTACCCAATCGAAGAAAGTGCATGTTGATGTATCTTTTTCGGGTGTGTTCATTACCGAGAACTGTTTCTCAGTATCCTCTACGTCCTGGGTATGAGATACCGGATCAGGATCCCGCAAATGTAATATGTTACATGGGCTACAGATAGGTAGAGAACTGGGAATGGGTGATATGTCTCTAAGTGTTAGAGAATAGTGCAAGTGTTGCTGCCAAACCAGTTGGCGTATATCATCTTGTATTAATACATTGATTCTGAACAAATGTTATTATATACCGAACCGATATACAACATTACATCAGTTTCTTTATTAAGTTAAAGAAGGATATAATTCTGTATTGGAGGATAATGTTGTGAATATTTTCCTGAATCAAGAGTTGATTCGATCAGGCACGTTATATAATATCATATACGTTCTAAATAAAACCACAGTTCAAAGTATAGAACACACACAAGAGGAATAGTTCAGAAATGAACGAATTCTTCTTGTGGCATTGTAGACTAGGTCATATCAATGCGACACGACCAGCTAAGTTACATAAGGATGAATATGATAATCTGTTCGAATTTTCATCTTATGATACTTACCAGTCTTGTCTCAAAGGTAGAATGACTAATACTCCGTTTACTGGAAACAGAGATAGAGTTGCTGAACTCTGAGCTAATACATGATAATGTATATAGTCCTATGTCTACAAATGCTAAGATTGGTTCTTCTTACTTCGTTATATTCACTGATCATCTCTCAGGATTCGGACATATGTTCCTGTTAAAACACAAGTCTTAAACTTTTGAGAAATTCAAGGAATATAAGTTTGAAGTTAAAGAACCAGACGGGTAGAAGTATTAAAGTCTTTCGATGTGATCGAGGAGACGAATGCTTGCGCATGGAGTTCCTGGAGTTTCTAAAAGAAGAATGTGATTCTCTCTGAGCTTTCTTCTTCGAGTACACCACAACACAATAGTGTATCGGGAAGGAGATATCGCACCTTATGAGATATGGTGCACTCTATGATGATACTGCTGAGTTACCTGTTTCCTTTTGGGGTTATGCACTTGAGAAGCTGCATACCTATTGAATGGGGTTCCATCCAAATCAGTTCCTACCACTCCATATGAGATATGGTATGGGAAGAGACCATGTCTTAAACGAGTTAAGATATGGGGTTGTCCGGCCTATGTTGAAAAGCAGAATCCGGACAAGCTCGAGGCAAGGTCAGTTCTATAAGTTTGTTAGGATATCCCAAACATTTGCGAAGGAATATCTTCTACCACACAGAAGAGCAAAAGGTGTTTCGTTTCTCAGCGTGCCACCTTTTTAGAAAAGGAATTTCTTGTGAAGAAATTTGTGGACATGAGGTAGAACTGGAAGGAGTTCCAGCTAGAAAAACTAACAGCTGATGATTTGGTGAAACCAAACGATTCAATAGTCTCCAACGAACCTCAGCCTCTCCGTGAATCTAGTAGGGTTCCTCGTCCACTAGAGAGATACTACGGTCTTCTCGGTGACAGTGGGAGCGAGGATTGCATCATGGTTGATGATGGCCCAACTAGGTTCAAGCAGGCCATCACGGGTGGGGACTCTGTGAAAAGGCTGGATGCTATGCGATCAAAGATGGACAAGTTGAGACTTTCAAAGCTATGCTTAAGTCCATCAGGATCAATGGTGCATCGCGAAGATGGAACATCTGTTTTGATGTAGCAGTCAAAGAGTTTGATTTCATCAAAAAGGTAGATGAACCTTGTATATACAAGAAGGTTATAGGGAGTAAGGTTGTCCTCCACGTATTGTAAGCAGATGACATACTCTTGATAGGAAATGATTTCCTATGCTACACTCGGTCAAGCTCCTCTTATCACGAGGATTCTCCATGGAAGATCTGGATGATACATACTACATCTTGTGGATTATTGATCTATGGTGATAGATCTAAGTGGATATTGGGAGTGTCCCAAATCCAGTTACATTAACACCATACCAAAGAGGTTTAGTATGGAGGATTCTAAGCGCGGTGGTTCGCTCACTTACTCATGGATCACTCGCGTGCAAGGGATACCCTATGCTTCGGCAGTAGGCTCTATCATGTATGCGATGTTATGTACCATACCAGAAGTAGATGACTCACTAAGTGTAGTGATCAGGAATCAATCGGATCTTGGGAGAATTACTGAACAGCTGTGAAGGACCTTCTTAAGTAATTGAGAAGCACTAAAAGAAAGTTCTTGGTTCCAGCTTCCAGAGTGATAAGTTCGACTGAAAGTCAGTCACGGGCATTGTCCTTACCCTTAGTGGAGGAACGGTATGTTGGAAGAGTTCCAAGATAGATACCGTGACATACTAAACGATAAAGGCTGAATACATTGCTACCAACGATACTACCAAAGTGGCTGTCTGGACAATTCTTGTTCATGAGATGAACATGGTTCCTACCATTGAGCGTCCAATAACTGTTATTGTGACAACAATGGAGTTGTGGCTTTCGCCTAAGAATGCAGGTCCCATCAGCGTTCCAGACAAATTCTGAGGCAAGTATCACCTAATCAGGGAGATGGTTGATCTCCAAGGGATCGAGGTCAGGAGAGTAGACACGAAGGATAACACAGCGGATCCACCTACAAAGGCCTTACCCCTAGAGAGACTTCTATGGGATGGTTGAGTACGGGATACTACAACCACTGCTATATAGTTGGGTATTGGATACTACAACAGATGGCCTTAGTGCAAGTAGGAGATTGTTAGTTATATGTATGCCCTAGAGGCCATTACTATACAAGCGATGTATATTGTAGTGGATACTTGGATATATATAGGGAGGACTTTCTTGCTCGACATGATAGTATGCTATCTGGTTGCACTTTATCTTAACATGTACACTTATTGTCTCTCTATATTACATGTTGATAAATCCCTTAAGATGAGTACTTGATTACCAGGATTATGATGCAGATCATACTAGTGGGGCAGAGATAGTCGGTAAGTACATCCTTAGATTGTTCCTAGTCGTGGGAGTATCGAGACAGGGCATCGATACTCCAGAGTAGACTAGCATATGCGCTTCTCGACCCATGCGCTTTAGCGAAGGAACCAAGGTCCCATCAGAAGTCCAGACACATCTTAAGGCGGTATCACCTGATCAAGGAGATCATTGATCGTCGGGAGATCGAGGTTCGGAGAGTTGCTTCTGAAGAGAACATTGTCGATCCATTCACAAAGGCCCTACCTCAGATTCAGTTCGAGAGGCTACTCGAGATCATCGGTCTTCGATATGCCAGTACATGGCCCTAGTGCAAGTAGGAGATTGTTAGTGTATATGCCCTAGGGGCCATTATTGTATCATACTAGTTTGTATATTACTTAATGGAAGCTTGGGATATTCACATGTATATAACAGTCTTGCTAAACATGGTAGTATGCTACTTGGTTTTTCTATCTTAATATGTGAGTATACGTAATGATAGAGCTCTTAGGATCTTTCTTGACTGCCAGCGTTGTGATGGCAGTCACACTAGTGGGGGCTGGGTAGTCTACAAGCACATCCTTATTCAGGTCCCTAGTCGATGGATTATCGAGACAGGGCATCGATACTCCGGAGTAGACTAGTGTGTACGCTTCTCATCCCAGTTGGGGAGATGGTCTGTCCCACAGCCATCAGTACGTCGTACTGGAGATAGTATGCAGGTGCTCGTTAGGTTACGGGTACACCGGACATGACTCACAGGGAACTGTTGGTTGGTTTTATACCAGTCGTCAGCGAACAGTTCCCAGGTGACATGAGTACAGCATAGTCCGCAGACTTGACACTGCTACTTCGCCTCGAGTGTGTCCCACTGTTCTTAGATTGCTACCCTACCACTGCTCAAAGGAGTCATGCAAACAGGTAGTAGTTGGGTGCAGTCCCGAGCACTTGGAGGAAGTGGCGGTTAGACAGGATTCATCTCTCCCGGTATTGGGGGTTGATATCGCGCTGTGTCAGAGAGCCATTACGCAAAGTCCCTGGCCAAGGCAAGCGAGATTTGCTGGTAGGTTCCAGTAGTTTCTCAGGGTGTAATGGGCTTCGCTCCGACACGACTTATACCGCTATTAGGGGACTGACGCTTGCCGCCCCCTAGGCCCGATATGCGATAGTCTTAGACGAACGGACCGGACTGTATGGAGATTGTCACATCAGACTCAGTAGGAGTTCGGATGGGTTTCCTCATCGGCCTTCTTATCGACATCTACCTGGGGACTGTTACGTACAGCTAGTGCCGCTTGCGGTCTGTGGTTTAACCCACTGCCAGCGTAGTAGTCGAGTCACTAGAGTCCCACGCAGAGAGTTTCCCTACTCCAGGCGAAATGATATAGAGGTCGTATGGTTTTACGACAAGGGTTCGGACGCATACGTGTGTTTACGCACGTACGACTTTCGGACAGTTTTTACTAGTCGGCTTTGGTTTAAGCCAGTTACTAGTATCCGGTTATTGGATTTATACAGTCTAAAGTTTTTCCGTGTTTTCACGGATAGGAGGGGCGTTCTCGTAATTGCGCGAGAAGCTTCTAGAAGATGGTGACTAAGGAGGTTAAGGTGGCATATACATTAAATGAGATTAGTGAGTCATATGGATGATTCATCCATGTCATTAATGCATCATAAATGCTTAATGACTCGTGGAGATGAATCACCATTAGATATTTATCAAGCTTGGTTGCAAATCATTTTCTTTTCTTTTCTTGAAAAACAATAATGCTTGATATATATTATGATAACTCATTTTCTCATTTCATTATTATGTTCATCTTCTCTCTCCTCAAGCTCTCTCTCTTCAAACCCTAATCCTCCCCTCTCATGTGTTGAGTACAAGGATTAGTTAGACTACTTAATCCATAACCATACTCTATTTCATCTAGGCACTTTGATTAGCACTTAAAGATACCTAGTTGCCTCAAGTTTAGAGGCAAAGCTTGGAGTTTAGCTCTCGTGGTGGATCGTCTACTACTTGGAGAAGGCCGAGGAGGAGGTGGAGTTCGTAAAGACGAAAGACACGGTTCTTTAGGTATAATCCCTTTACATAGTAGTTGTTAACTTCTATGTTTGATGTTAGTTATCATTTAGCTTCGATTCAGGCGGTTAGTCGATGTTTATGCAAAGAACAAGATCGTTTTTCATATTTCCGCCTCCCCGCTAGTCGTGGGGTGTTGTACATCGACTTACAATTGTATCAGAGCCTCCCTAAACAATAAGTAACTCACTTGCAAAATTTTATGAATTTCGAACGGAAAAAACAAAACCGGAAAACCCCGATATCATGAGTTTCTGTCGATTTTTAAATGAGGTCCAAAAATTTTTTAGGGACCTTCAGAAAGCCTTAAATGATAGTATAAGAACACCCAAGAAAACTGGGATCATGAATCATCTAAAGCGCCGCGGAACCGCCGCGGATCCCACCGATCCGCCGTGATTCCGCCGCCGAGTTGCCGATTCATCATCCTAATTTTCCTGTGTTGGTTCTCTGTGATATTTGGTATTTTCTGGAATTTTTTAATTTTTGCTCAGGTTTCAGATTTACAGAGAAGTATTGGAGCAAAATTAAATGTGTTTAATTGATCGAAATTATACGGTTTTTGCTTGTTGGATTATATATGTGTTTGTATAATGTGTTCGTAAACCTCCCCTAACTGCTAGTATGTCGGTTGGCAGGGGGTTGCACATTTCTGTAATGGTTTTTACTGTTTGTGTATATGAACTGTGTTGGACTGTTGTGATGTATAGCCGGGGTTTTGTGATGGGTTTTTATTTAATTCATTTGATGTAAATGTAATTTGTTGTAATATTATTTTGCGGGGCACATCCAGGTTGCGGTTGTAGCCACCGTTGTATTATTTCATTTTACTGTTTTTGCTCCTAGGACAGACCCAAGGTGGGGTGCACAAACTGCCGGGTGGGTAGTTTGCCGTACCCGTTGGGGTCTTGGGTGGGGTAATGGCTATTCATCACAACCGTGTAATCCGTCTTTTGTTGCAGGCTCAAAACAAACACGGATTGCTTGTAAATCCAATAAAGTTCATCTGTGATCTGGAATGCGTATTATTGCGTCTGACGAATGTACAATATCTATATATGATAGCTATTTAGACGTCACTTATGTTTTACACCCGCGCTAGCCCAGCCCCCGCTCTGTCGTTAGTTAAGTAACCTAACGGGTAATGACGGGACCCCGTGGCGAATGCGGATGGCATAAGAGGACGTTGTATTTTCGTTGTTTTCTGCAATGATAGGTTAATGATGGGACGCATTATTTATAATGCAAAGAAAATAAACCAAAAGTTTAATCGTTGGAACAATTTAAAAGAAACCACTCGGTTAATTTTAAAAACAGATATTTTTAAATGCGGAGCTTTAACCACTCCTTTTAAAAGCTATCAGGTTCCTTCGGTTATATCAAGTTCACTACGTTCACGGTTTCGCCAAAAACATTCGTAGCCCTCCGTCATTTCATCTGGGTGTTCAGTAGTATTCAAGGTATGTATTTTGACCTAACGCCAAGGCATAGTGTTTGGTAGCTACTGGATATTCATTTGTTGCATAGATAGATGAGTTAGTTTGGGACAGTCGTATTATCATTTTGGCCGAACGTCAAGGATATATACGGATGGGTTCAAATTGACAAGATAATGATGGGTAGAACTTGACATGTGACTTATGACATTTTGACCTAACGCCAAGATCATAAGAGCATGGGGCAAAAATATATATCGGGAATTTCTAAAGAAACTGAAATTTGCAAAGAGTTGCATACCATTTGGAGTTTGATGAATGTTGGTAGGATTCCTTCAACATTATCATACGATGATATTTGGATCCCGATCCTACTGTGAGTATATGCTACTCACCAGGATATTCGTCACTTAACGATCAATGCTATAAACCAAGTAGGTGTCAAGAAAGGTGTCAGCAGGGTTACGCCCCCAGAGAAAAGAGGTTATTTAATTAAGGAACTTCGCGAAAGTGTTGGAAAACCTCCCTCGAAGTACCGACACCAGCCTGGCTGAACGGTTAAGCAAGTATTGTACAGTGAGAATAGTCCTGGTTAATTTTTCTTTTATGGTTTGAAGAAGGATTCGAGAAACAGTGGGAGCCATCCAGTTTAGATAAACTAAAAACCACTCTAAACTTGCAAGAGCATCATTCTAAAGAGTTTTCTTCTCTCTCTCCTAATTGCAGCGACCCTGAAAATGACTGGACTTAAGTTACTTTTAGAGAAAAATATACTGATAGGGCCAAACTATAAAGATTGGCTCTGGAATGTCAAAATGGTTTTGACCTATGACAAATTGGGGTACGTCCTCACCGCTACGGCACCTGCTGTCCCTGGTCCCAAATCCAGTAATGCGGATAAGGAAATCCGCAAAACCTGGGATTTCGATTGCGCGAAAGCCAAGTGCATCGTGCTTGCCTCGATGAACAATGAACATCAGAGGAGGCACGAGGATATGGAAATAGATGCCATATTTCTCCATACAAAGGAACTTTATGGAGAGCAATCTCGTATAGCAAGATACGAGACCTCTAAGAACTTGTTTCGAGCGAGGTTGGCTGTCGGGTCATCGGTAGGAGAACATGTCCTAAAGATGATCGGCTATATAGAAGAGCTCGCAGACCTTGGGATGACTTTGGATAATGAGCTCTATATAGACCTTATTCTCCAGTCCCTTCCTTCCACCTACGCCCAGTTTATCCTGAACTTCAACATTCAAAGAAAAGAAGTTGAACTTCCGGAACTCCTGAACATGTTAAGGAGTGCAGAGGGCACCTTGCAAAAAGCAAGGGAAACACCCACTATGTTTGTTGGCGGTGCTTCTTCTTCCGGGTCCAAGGCTAGGGCCAAAGGAAGGAAAAAGAAGGCCGCCCCCAGACCTAGAGGAGGTGTAAGTAAGGTGGGAGGGAAGGGAAAGAAAAAGTTTGCGGTACCAGTAGTGGGCCAGGATGAGTGCTTCCATTGTCACAGGAAAGGGCACTAGAAAAAGGATTGCAAGGCGTGGAACGCCAAGAACCAGGAACCGAAGCAAGCTGTGGTTTTGACTTCAGGTGTGTTTGTAATTGAGAATTGTCTGTCAATCAACTCTACTTCCTGGGTATTGGATACCGGATCAGGATCTCATATTTGCAATTCATTGCAGGCACTGAGAAACCGTAGAGTGCTGAAGGAAGGTGATATGACCCTGATGGTTGCTAACGGAGCTAGCGTGGGAGCTGTGTCCGTAGGGGATTATCACCTGGGATTGACGAGTGGACACATTTTGGTTTTACATAACTGTTTTTGTGTACCCAGCTTAACGTGTAATATCATATCCGTTTCCTTGTTATCAAATAAAGGTTATGATTTCACGTTTGGAAGTGGTGTTGTTAACATCCACCTTAATCATAGTTTGATTGGGTCCGGTACACTGGAAAACGGTATATATGTGTTAAACCAACTCCAAATTTTCAATGTCCAGAACACACTAAAAAGAAAGTCTCCAGATTTAAATAAAGCTTTCTTATGGCATTATAGACTGGGTCACATCAATGAGAGAAGGTTGACTAAGTTGCATAGATAAGGATATTTGGACTCGTTCGAATATCAAACTTATGACACTTGTCAATCTTGTCTCAAAGGAAAGATGACAAAGACTCTATTTACTGGACATGGAGTAAGAGCGAGCGAGCTCTTAGGACTCATACACAGCGATGTATGTGGTCCAATGTCTACACATGCAAGAGGTGGTTTTTCCTATTTCATTACTTTCACGGATGATTACTCAAGGTATGGATTCATTTATCTGATGAAACATAAATCCGAGGCTTTCGAGAAATTCCAAGAGTATAAGAATGAAGTAGAAAACCAAACCGGCAAAAGTATCAAGACACTAAGATCTGATCGAGGTGGTGAATACTTGAGTGCCGAGTTCCTAGGTTACCTAAAAGAGAAAGGAATTCTCTCTCAGCTTACTCCTCCATACACTCCACAGCATAACGGCGTATCGGAGAGACGGAATCGAACCCTATTGGATATGGTACGATCCATGATGAGTAATGCTGAGTTACCGCGATCTTTTTGGGGTTATGCGCTAGAATCAGCGGCATATCTTCTGAACATGGTACCTACCAAGACTGTGCCTACCACTCCATATCAGATGTGGAGCGGGAAGAAACCCCATCTACAGTATATAAAGATTTGGGGATGTCCAGCTTTTGTTAAAAAGCAGCATGTGGACAAGCTCGAGGCACGATCAGTAAAGTGTAAGTTTATGGGATATCCAAAGAACTCCAGGTGATATCTATTCTATTACGCAGAGGAACAAAAGGTATTTGTTTCTCGTAATGCCCATTTTCTAGAACATCAGTTTTTAGAAAAGGAATCAAGTGGGAGCGAAATAGAACTGGAAGAAATTCCAGAACCACAAACTAATACTGAAAGTTTGGTAGAACCGGTAGTTCAAGAAGAACAGGACATTCCCGCACCCCTCCGCAGGAGTAGTAGGCCGTCTCATCCGCCTGAGAGATACTACGGTTTTCTCATAGATGGGGATAGAGAGGATTGCATCATAGATGATGATGAACCTACTGGCTTCCAGCAGGCCATCCAGAGCGGCGACTCAGTACGATGGCTAGATGCAATGCGGACCGAAATGGAGTCCATGTACACCAACAAAGTATGGATTTTGGACTTTGCTCCAGATGGGGTAAAACCCATAGGATGCAAATGGATCTTCAAGAAAAAGATTGGTGTAGATGGACAGGTGGAAACCTATAAGGCTAGACTTGTTGCAAAGGGTTTTCGTCAAAGACCTGGTTTGGACTATGACGAAACTTTTTCTCCAGTGGCTATGCTCAAATCCATTCGGGTCCTTCTTGCTATTGCTGCCTTCCATGATTATGAAATTTGGCAGATGGACGTAAAGACGGCTTTTCTGAATGGTAATTTAGAAGAGTGCGTCTATATGGATCAGCCAGAGGGTTTCAATCAGAGTGGGAGCAGCGGGAAAGTATGCAAGCTGCTTAAGTCCATTTATGGACTAAAGCAGGCATCGCGGAGTTGGAACATCTATTTTGATGAGACAGTCAAAGAATATGACTTTATCAAAAATCCAGATGAACCGTGCATATATAGTAAAGTTGTAGCCAGAAGTGTCGTATTCCTCGTCTTGTATGTGGATGACATTCTATTAATAGGAAATGACATTCCTATGCTACAATCTGTCAAAGGATTCTTGTCACACAGGTTCTCCATGAAAGACCTGGGTGATGCCTCTTACATTCTGGGGATGCGGATCTATCGTGATAGATCCAAGAGGATGTTGGGACTTTCGCAGTCCAGGTATATCGACACTGTACTGAAAAGATTCAGTATGGAAGATTCTAAGCGCGGTAATCTACCGGCTTGTCACGGAATCACCCTCTCCAAAGAGATGTCTCCCAAGACTGATTTGGAAAGGGAATGCATGTCTATTTACCCTACGCTTCTGCGGTAGGCTCTATAATGTATGCAATGTTGTGCACCAGACCAGATGTAGCTTACGCACTGAGCGTGGTAAGCCGGTATCAGTCAGACCCAGGGGAGAAGCACTGGATAGCAGTAAAGAACATTCTCAAGTACCTGAGAAGGACTAAGGAGATGTTCTTGGTTTACGGCGGAAAAGACCTCAGGTTGGAGGCCTTTGCTGATTCCGACTTCCAGAGTGATAAGGACGATTCCAAGTACATGTCGGGTTATGTCTTTACCCTCAATGGAGGGGCGGTGTGCTGGAAGAGCTCCAAGCAGGACACCGTTGCTGACTCGACTATGGAAGCGGAGTATATAGCTGCTTGCGATGCCGCAAAAGAAGCAATCTGGATGAAGAAGTTCCTAACAGAACTTCAGGTGGTTCCTACCATTGTTGATCCAATACCTCTGTATTATGACAACAACGAAGCTATAGCTTTAGCGAAGGAACCAAGGTCTCATCAGAAGTCCAGACACATCTTAAGGCGGTATCACCTGATCAGGGAGATCATTGATCGTCAGGAGATCGAGGTTCAGAGAGTTGCTACTAAAGAGAACATTGCTGATCCATTCACAAAGGCCCTACCTCAGATTCAGTTCGAGAGGCTACTCGAGATCATCGGTCTTCGATATGCCAGTACATGGCCCTAGTGCAAGTGGGAGATTGTTAGTGTATATGCCCTAGGGGCCATTATTGTATCATACTAGTTTGTATATTACTTAATGGAAGCTTGGGATATTCACATGTATATAACAGTCTTGCTAAAACATGGTAGTATGCTACTTGGTTTTTCAATCTTAATATGTGAGTATACGTATTGATAGAGCTCTTAGGATCTTGCTTGACTACCAGCGTTATGATGGCAGTCACACTAGTGGGGGCTGGGTAGTCTACAAGCACATCCTTATTCAGGTCCCTAGTCGATGGATTATCGAGACAGGGCATCGATACTCCGGAGTAGACTAGTGTGTACGCTTCTCATCCCAGTTGGGATGATGGTCTGTCCCACAGCCATCAGTACGTCGTACTGGAGATAGTATGCAGGTGCTCGTTAGGTTACGGGTACATCGGACAGAACTCACAGGGAACTGTTGGTTGGTTTTATACCAGTCGTCAGTGAACAGTTTCCAGGTGACATGAGTACAGCATAGTCCGCAGACTTGACACTGCTACTTCGCCTCGAGTGTGTCCCACTGTTCTTAGATTGCTACCCTACCACGGCTCAAAGGAGTCGTGCAAACAGGTAGCAGTTGGGTGCAGTCTCGAGCACTTGGAAGCAGTGGCGGTTAGACAGGATTCGTCTCTCCCGGTATTGGGGGTTGATATCGCGCTGTGTCAGAGAGCCATTACGCAAAGTCCCTGGCCAGGGCAAGCGAGATTTGCTGGTAGGTTCCAGTAGTTTCTCAGGGTGTAATGGGCTTCGCTCCGACACGACTTATACCGCTATTAGGGGACTGACGCTTGCCGCACCCTAGGCCCGATATGCGATAGTCTTAGACGAACGGACCGGACTGTATGGAGATTGTTACATCAGACTCAGTAGGAGTTCGGATGGGTTTCCTCATCGGCCTTCTTATCGACATCTACCTGGGGACCATTACGTACAGCTAGTGCCGCTTGCGGTCTGTGGTTAAACCCACTGCCAGCGTAGTAGTCGAGTCTCTAGAGTCCCACGCAGAGAGTTTCCCTACTCCAGGCGAAACGATATAGAGGTCGTATGGTTTTACGACAAGGGTTCGGACGCATAGGTGTGTTTACGCACGTACGACTTTCGGACAGTTTTTACTAGTCGGCTTTGGTTTAAGCCAGTTACTAGTATCCGGTTATTGGATTTATACAGTCTAAAGTTTTTCCGTGTTTTCACGGATAGGAGGGGCGTTCTCGTAATTGTGCAAGAAGCTTCTAGAAGATGGTGACTAAGGAGGTTAAGGTGGCATATACTTTAAATGAGATTAGTGAGTTATATGGATGATTCATCCATGTCATTAATGCATCATAAATGCTTAATGAATCATGGAGATGAATCACCATTAGATATTTATCAAGTATGGTTGTAAATCATTTTCTTTTCTTTTCTTGAAAAACAATAATGCTTGATATATATTATGATAACTCATTTTCTCATTTCATTATTATGTTCATCTTCTCTCTCCTCAAGCTCTCTCTCTTCAAACCCTAATCCTCCCCTCTCATGTGTTGAGTACGAGGATTAGTTAGACTACTTAATCCATAACCATACTCTATTTCATCTAGGTACTTTGATTAGCACTTAAAGATACCTAGTTGCCTCAAGTTTAGAGGCAAAGCTTGGAGTTTAGCTCTCGTGGTGGATCGTCTACTACTTGGAGAAGGCCAAGGAGGAGGTGGAGTTCGTAAAGACGAAGGACGCGGTTCTTTAGGTATAATCCCTTTACATAGTAGTTGTTAACTTCTATGTTTGATGTTAGTTATCGTTTAGCTTCGATTCATGCGGTTAGTCGATGTTTATGCAAAGAACAAGATCGTTTTTCATATTTCCGCCTCCGCGCTACTCGTGGGGTGTTGTACATCGACTTACAGGATGATCCCACATCCATTGGTGTTTGACATCAGAGAAGGTATGCGGGTGCTCATTGGAGACTGGGTAGACTGAACGGACTCGCCGAGAACTCCTAGATTGTATTATTCCTATCGTCAGATAGCAGTTCTCTGGTGACACTGGTACAGGTTAGTCTATCGACCCGAGATCGTCATAGAGTCTTGTGTGATTCCCACTGTGCTTTGATTGCCACCATACCACGGTCAAGAGATCGTGCAAAAAGGTGGTTTTTGGGTACAGTCCCGAGTCACATGGAGGCAATGAGCGAAAGGAGGGGATTCGTCTCTCCCGGTATTGGGAGTTGATGTTGCGCTATGCTCGATTGGCCATAACAGGAAATCCCTGGCCATGTTTGCTGAGATTTACTGGTAAGTGTTATCAGTAGTTTCTCGAACCATTATGGATATTGCATCGACATGACTTATCAGGCTATTGGGGTTTGACGTTATACCACCCCCAGGTTGTGATATGCGACATATCTGACGAAGAGACCGGACTGTACGGTAGTGTTACTGATTGGATTTGCAGGAGTATGAGCATGCTTGCTTGTTGATCTTCTGATCGCTCAATACCCGGGTGGCCGTTACGTTTAGCAGACCGCTTGCGGCTTGTGGGAGTTGATGTTGGATATATATGATAGTGTATGTACCGGTATGTGTGTGTGTGTGTGTGTGTGTGTGTGTGTGTGTGTTCCTGGGACATTCTTGCTCGGCATGATAGTATGCTATCTAGTTGCACTTTTTATCTTGACATGTTCATTTGATCGTGCTTTCATTCATTTGGTACATGTTGATATAGCCCTTAGGATGATGCAGGACTACTGAGATTATGCTGTGGAGCATACTAGTGGGACAGAGTAGTCTATGAGCGTATCCTTAAAATGTTCCTAGTCGTGGGTGTATCGAGACGGGGCATCGATATCACCAGAGTAGACTAGCGTATACGTTACATGTCCCATATGATGGGCAATGGATGATCCCATATCCATTGATGTGGTGACACCAAAGATCGTATACGGGTGCTCAGTGGAGACTGGGTACATCGAACAGACTCGCCGAGAACTTCTATGTGGTATTATATCTATCTTCGGATAGCAGTTCTCAGGTGACACTGGTACTGGTTAGTCTGTAGACCCGAGATCGTCATAGAGTCTTGTGTGTCTCCCACTATACTTTGATCTCCACCCTACCACGGCTCTACTGAGTCGTGCAAACATGTGGATTTTGGGTACAGTCCCGAAGCACATGGAGACAATGAGCGATAGGAGGGGTTTCGTCTCTCCCGGTATTGGGGGTTGATATTGCACCATGTACGATTTGCTATAACAGGAAGTCCCTGGCCAGGGCTGCTGAGATTTACTGATAACTGTTATCAGTAGTTTCTCGATCTGTTATGAGCCATATACTGGCATGACTTATCTGAGTTATTGGGGTCGACGATACTATCCCTAGACCTGATATGCAGCATATTTGACAAAGAGAGCGGACTGTACGGTAAGTGTTGCCAGTTGGCTCGACAGGAGTTTTAGCAGGTTTGCTTATGTTTCTTCTGATCGCTCAATACCTAGGACTCGTTACGTGCTGCTGGTGCCGCTGACTGTTTGTGGGCATGTGATGTGATCACTGCCTACTGCTAGCGTATTGACGAGTCTTAGAGTCTCACAAAGGAGTCTCCTAGCTCAGGCGAAATGATTTGGGGTGCATATGTGATATGCGCGGGAGCTCGATTAAATGTGCGTATTGGATACCGTATTTTATTCGGGCGTTTACTATTGGACAGATCGTATGAGATATGACCGGGTTATTAAATCAAGTGTTGATTTAATATTAAGTCCATTAGCTCATTTATTTAAACCTATTTCTTTTGTTGCATGCATGAGTGTATGTATATGTTGATGTGCATGCACACATGCAAGCATACATGTGTCATGATTGATGACACATTGGTGGTGGCAATGCAAGACTCACATGGTTACATATTTATACATACATTTTGTTAATTTGAGATTAACCAAATTGACAAATTAAATCATGGTTGACTATTCAACACTCATTCTTGTGTTGACAAGTCAAAACCATGGTTTCCTTTGCCCATGGTTTTGGTCCATGGTTTTGCTTAAACTCAAGTTACAAAATATCTAGATATTTTGTAACCATAGTTTGGCATGATACTCTCTCTTACTCTCTTGAGTTAAACAAGGGTTATCATTATCATTATTCTCATTATTCTCTTGAGTTTAGCTTGAGCCATCTCCTTCTTCCTCTCTCTCCTCAAAGCTCACTAGGGTTTCAAAAGAAAGAGAAAGGATTAAAAAGAAAAGGCTTTTTACTTGAGATCAAAACCCAAATCACCATTCTACTTTGGTCTTGCCCACTTGAGTGGAGTGTTAGCTTCTTCTTCATCCTTGATCAAGAGAAACTTGGAGCTTGGTGCAAAGTGACTTCGTGGTGGATCATTGTGGACTCGGAAGGACACAAGCCAACCGGTTCAAACCTCAATCGATCCAAGGAGTCTAGGAGGAGGTCTACAAAGGTTGTATTCTCGTCCATTTAGTGTTAGACACTTGTAGAATATGATACTAGCTTGTTGTTACTCTATCTTTCTAGTTCGATTCATGGATGGAATTGTTTAGCACGCTCTAGAATTTTTGTTATAGCATGTGTGATACAACCCTAAACATAGTGTGGTGCTATAAAATCCCTACAGTGGTATCAGAGCCAAGCTAGAAATATAGACAATGTTAGAAATAATACGGAAACGAAACAACCCCGAATTAACAAAACTGCATCCCTTAAACTTTGCTTCTCTGTCGAATTTTTAAAGTGCTAGAAAATTTTTTCAAACAACTGCAGAAGCTTACCGACACAATTATAAGAGCACAGAACAAATTTGAGCCATTCTCCTCGGATTTTAGCCGAGCCCCCCTCAAAATCTGAGCAGGACGGCCCCCCTTCCCTGTTCTGCTTCAAAAAATTTCTATGCTCTGGTGTCTAGGTTTTGGGGTTTCAGGTATTGTTTGTTTAGGCCAAATTTTCATGTGATGAAAATTGTGCTTAGGGCCTTATTCGGAGTATTTCGTAATCGTATTTTTTAACATTTTAATGGTAACTTAGATGATGTTTAACAGTTCAAGCGAACATCAATAATCCCCCATTGCCCTCGGTAAAAATTTCCAAGTGTTGGGATTTTCTTAAGTTAATTATATTCGATAGTCGTGCAAGTAACTCTATGGACCCTCTAGAAGAACAAAAACCTTAACTCGATTCTATGCCCTCGGAACCGCGACTGAACCTTAGGGTTTGCCGTAATTCCGCGATGTCATAGGTAAAGCATTGGTTTGGGCCTCTACGGATGGATCATAGGTATTGTGGCTCGTTTTTTGGTACTTTAACTTTGCTCAAGTGTTGAGCTCGTCGGGGTAATTTGTGGGTGCTTGTTGATTCGATTGAAACGTTTAACATTGTTTAGATTTCTGTGATGTGATACAATAATTGGAATCTACACTAATTAGTTTTGTGAAAAGTAATTAGTTGCGTGCAAGTCTAATATTTTGGTCTCGGTAGAATCGGGAATCTTGTTGAATTACCCGGTTTCTTTTGAAAAGGTGTTTTCATGGTTGAGACCTAAATATAAGATTTGCATTGTAAGACATGAAATCCTGAATATGTGATATTCCGGGTTTATGATGTCTAAAGGCAGTGTCGATTCCAATTGTTATAGTTTTTCACTTTCCTTTCTGCGACCGTAAGTGTAGTATGTGGTGTATCACCAGTTTCGTTACTATACATCAACGACAATTGGGGTACGCATACTTACTTACGTTGATGATATGTGATATTATGTGTTGCTGAGATATGATGTGCAGGATCGTTGTGAATGAATAGCCGGGGCTTTTATGTGAGATGGGAGTTTTTCTTTTCATTCATGTAAAATTAAATGTATATAATATTCTTTTATTGGGGCACTTCCGGGTTGAGGATGATGTCACCATTGTTGTATATTATTTACTTTTCCGCATTAGGATAGACCCAAGGAGGGGAGCACAAGTGACCGGGTTCTAGGGTTCAGTGGGAGACCATCTCGAGGACTCGAGACTGTGTCTCCTAAACTCTAGAATTGGTAGGGTCACTTGCCGCTCTCGTAGGGGTCTAGGGGTGTGGGCTTGGCTATTCATCGCGATCGTGGAATCTGTATTTTCTATTGTTGGCTAAATACAAAATACGGACCTCCTAGTATATCCTGTATTTTCATATATGTGCTTCTGCTGTGGATATTCTGTAATGTGATTAATTTATATGCTGAGCGAATGAAATATTATATATATGATATATAATAAACGTTGCTTATGTTTTGCATCCGCGCTAGTCCCGCCCTGCTATGCCGTTAATTAAGTAACCTAACGGTTCATAACGGAACATTGTGGCGAATGCGGATGGCATAAGCGTACGTTCTATTTTCGTTTCTTTTCTGTAATGGCTTAGGACTTAAATGATGGGACTACATTAATATGATTAATGTAAACAAAAGAAACCTAAAAAGATGTTGCAGAATCAGATTTGAAACTTACTCGGCTTTTTATGAAAAAGCAAGATTTCAAAAGGCGGAACTTAAGCCACTCCTTTTTTTTTAAAACCATTAGATTCTACAACGATATCAAGTTCGAAGCGTTAAAGGTTTTCTTAAAAACTATACGCAGCCCTCCGTCATTTTAGGAAGTAGAGTACTGTGTATTCGTGCTACGTATATTGATTATAGTCAAGGCGTAGTGTACGGTAGCTAAGTGATGTCTTCCTACACACCATATGATGGGATTAATTAGGACATTCATGTGATTATGTTGATTATAGTCAAGGTTCATATGGGTGGGTCTAATTAATCATGAAATGACGGGTAGAACTTTACTAGTACTTATGATATGTTGATTATAGTCAAGGCCATAAGTGCTAGGGGTAAAAACATATCGGGAGTTTCAAGTGTTGAAATTTGCAATGAGATTGCATACCTTCTATGTGATTGTAGGATCCCGATCCCACTGTGAGCAATAGTTGCTCCCGGGAGAATTTTGCACTTTACAATTAGCTAAACTCATTAGGTGTCTAGAAAGGTGTCAACGGGGCTACGCCTCTGGAAAAATGAGGTTTATTTTAATTAGGTCCGTGCGAAAGCACGGGGAACCTCCTTTAGAAGTACCGGCACTGGCCTAGCTGAACGGTTAGTGAAGTTGTAGAATGTAATTAATCCTGGCTATATTTTTTCCTTTTAAGGTTTGAAGGAAAATTTGACAAAATCTGTGGGAGACATCGATTAGATAAGATAATAAACCAATCTAATATTTACAAGAGCTTTCGCTGAGTGTATTCTTTTCTTTCTCCTAATGGCAGATAACCATGACTGGACTTAAGCTACTGTTAGAGAAATATAAGCTTACTGGACCAAACTATAAAGACTGGCTGAGGAACATTAACATTGCTCTCACATATGATAAAGTATCATACATCCTCACTGCCACAGCCCCGCCCAAACCAGGCTCTGAATCTTCTTTAGCAGATAGGGAGATATGCAAAACGTGGGATATTGACTGTGCCACCGCCAATTTCCTCGCGCTTGCATCGATGGACAATACACATCAAAACCAGCATGAGGAGATAGATGTTCAATCCATCTTTCTCCATACAAAGGAGTTGTATGGGGAGCAGCCTCATATCCTTCGATACGAAGCATCTCGAAAGTTGTTTCAGATGCGGATGGTTCCTGGCACACCAGTAGGCGATCACGTTTTGAAGATGATAGCTCTTATTGAAGAGCTTGAGGGCCTCGGATGGGAAATGGACAACGAGCAATATACGGATATTGTTCTACAGTCTCTTCCCTCTGCCTTTGCTCCTTTCATAGTGAAAATCAACATGCATAGCATGGAGAAATCACGACCCGAACTTCTCAATATGTTGAGAAATGCGGAGAGCACGCTTAAGGAGAAGTCTCCCTCCCTGCTTGTTGGACAATCTTCTTCTTCCGTCCCAAAAGCCAAGGCCAAGGGAAAGAACAAGAAGAAATCCACCAAGCCGAGAGGTGGAATAAAAAAGGCAAAGGGAAAGGACAAATCCAAAGCTGTGGAGTCGGGAAAAGGAGAATGTTTCTACTGCAAGAAGACGGGACATTGGAAGCAGAACTGTACTGAGTATCTTGGTCTCAAGAAAAAGAAGAATGGTAATGCTTCAGCTTCAGGTGTGTTCGTAACCGAAAACTTTTTTCTATAAACTCTGCTTCCTGGGTATTGGATACCGGTTCGGGTTCTCATATCTGCAATTCTGTGCAGGGGTTGAGAAATTGCAGGTTTTGGAAGACAGGTGATCATACTCTCCGGGTTGGAAATGGTTCTAATGTACACCCAGTTTCAGTGGGAGAGTATCATCTGGTGTTGCCATCAGGTTGTATATTGGTTTTGAACCCATGTTATTTTGTATCAAACATGCTTTGTAATATTATATCCGTTTCTTTGTTGGACAATGAAGGATATAATTTTGTATTGCAGCACAATGTTATGAACATTAAACTTAATCAAGAGTTGATTGGTTGTGGTACACTTAATAACGGGATATACGTCCTGAATCAACACAGTTTTCAACATACAGCACACATAAAAAAGGAAGTTTTCAGATATAAATGATGCTTTTCTTTTGCATTGTAGGCTTGGTCATATTAATGAAACAAGACTAAACAAGCTTCATAAATATGGATATTTAAATTCTTTTGAGTATAAATCTTATGCGACTTCTCAGTCTTGTATCAAAAGTAAAATGACCAAAACTCCGTTTACTGGACACGGAGAAAGAGCTGCTGAGCTCTTAGCCCTCATACATAGTGATGTATGTGGACCAATGTCTACACATACACGAAGCGGTTTTTCATACTTCATAACTTTTACTGATGATTTCTCAAGATTCGGTCATGTGTTTTTAATAAAACATAAGTCTGAAGCTTTCGAGAAATTCAAGGAGTGCAAACTTGAAGTAGAAAAACAAACTGGAATGAGTATCAAGATACTTCAATCGGATCGAGGTGGAGAGTATCTTTGTACAGAGTTTTCGAACTTCCTAAAAAAGAATGGGATTCTCTCTCAGCTCATTCCCCCTTACACACCACAGCACAACGGTGTGTTAAAGCGGCGGAATCGAACCCTATTAGATATGGTACGATCCATGATGAGTGATGCTGAGTTACCCCTCTCTTTTTGGGGGCATGCATTGGAGACTGCAGCTTTTTTGTTGAACAGGAATCCGACCAAGACCGTATCTACCACTCCATATGAGATATGGTATGGGAAGAGACCATCTCTTAAACGAGTTAAGATTTGGGGTTGTCCGGCTTTTGTTAAAAAGCAGAATCCGGACAAACTCGAGACACGATCGTTCAAATGTTTATTTGTGGGATATCCAAAAGATTCATATGGGTATCTGTTCTACCATAAAGAGGAACAAAGGGTGTTTGTTTCTCGGAATGCCACATTTTTAGAAAATGAGATTTTTCTAAATGATACTGATGGCAATGTGGTAGATCTAGATGAGGTTCTAGAAACACAAATTACAAATGACAACTTGGTCAAACCTGATGTTGCAACAGAACTTACTGAACCTCATCCACTCCGTAGATCTGGTAGGACTACTCGCCCACCGGAGAGATACTACGGTTTTCTCGTTGATGGTGATGGAGAAGACTGCATCATGGATGATGATGACCCTACCATTTTTCAGCAAGCTATCACGAGTGGTGACTCTGTGAAGTGGCTGGATACCATGAGATCCGAAATGGAGTCTATGTACACCAACAAAGTATGGACTTTGGATGTTGTACCCTCTGGGGTAAAACCCGTAGGTTGAAAATGGATCTTTAAGAGAAAGATCGGTGTAGATGGGCAGGTGGAGACCTATAAGGCAAGGCTTGTGGCGAAAGGATTTCGACAAAGACCAGGAATGAACTATGACGAAACCTTTTCTCCTGTAGCTATGCTTAAATCCATTCGGATCCTACTTGCCATTTCTGCTCACTACGACTATGAAATCTGGCAGATGGACGTTAAAACTGCTTTTCTAAATGGTGATTTATAAGAGTGTGTTTATATGGATCAGCCAGAGGGCTTTATCGATAGTGGGAGCAGCGGGAAAGCATGTAGGTTGCTTAAATCCATTTATGGATTAAAGAAGGCATCACGGAGTTGGAACATCTGTTTTGATGATGTTATCAAAGTGTTTGATTTCGTCAAAAATCCAGATGAACCTTGTGTTTATAAGAAGATTGTAGGAAGTACTGATGCATTCCTCGTATTGTACGTGGATGACATTCTTCTGATAGGAAACGACGTTCTTATGCTACAATCGGTCAAACTGTTCTTATCACAAAGGTTCTCCATGAAGGACCTGGGTGATGCCTAGTACATATTGGGCATAAAGATATTTAGGGATAGATCTAAACGGTTATTGGGATTGTCCCAAACCAGGTACATTAACACCATCCTAAAGAGGTTTAGTATGGAAGACTCCAAGCGGGGTTCCTTACCCGCTAGTCATGGAGTCACTCTCTCTAAGGAATTTTGCCCAAAGACTGATGAAGAGAGAGCTCGCATGAGCATTATACCCTACGCTTCTGCTGTAGGATCTATAATGTATGCGATATTATGTACACGCCCTGATGTAGTTTATGCACTAGGTGTAGTGAGCAGGTATCAATCCAACCCAGGGGAGAATCACTGGACAGCAGTGAAGAACATTCTTAAGTACTTGTGAAGGACTAAAGAAATGTTCTTGGTGTATGGTAACGGAGATCTCCAGATAGAGGCCTTTACCGATTCGAGCTTACAGAGTGATAAGGATGACAACATATCTATCTCTGGGTTTATCTTTACCCTCAATGGAGGGGCGGTGTGTTGGAAGAGTTCCAAACAGGATACCGCTGCAGACTCCACGATGGAAGCTGAGTATATTGCTGCAAATGATACTGCCAAGGAAGCCGTCTGAATGATGAAGTTCATTTTAGAGCTAGGAGTAGTTCCGACCATTATTAATCTAATACCGTTGTATTGTGATAATAATGGGATTATGGCGTTAACCAAAGAGCCTAGGTCCCATCAGCGATCCAGGCACATCCTCAGGCGATATCATCTGATCTGGGAGATAGTTGATCGCCACGAGATCGAGATTCGGAGAGTATATACAAAAGATAACACCGCGAATCCACTCACCAAGTCCCTCCCTTTGCCGCAGCATGAGCGAAATTTTGAGAGGTTGGGTATGAGATACTCCAATAATTGGCCTTAGTGCAAGTGGGAGATTGTTGGATATATGTATGCCCTAGAGGCCATTATATGATAGTGTATGTACCGGTATGTGTGTGTGTGCGCGCGCGCGCGCGTGTGTGTTCAGGAAACATTCTTGCTCGACATGATAGTATGCTATCTGGTTGCACTTTTTATCTTGACATGTTCATTTGATCGTGCTTTCATTCCTTTGGTACATGTTGATATAGCCCTTAGGATGATGCAGGACTACTGAGATTATGCTGCGGATCATACTAGTGGGACAGAGTAGTCTATGAGCATATCCTTGAAATGTTCCTAGTCATGGGTGTATCGAGATGGGGCATTGATATCACCAGAGTAGACTAGCGTATACGTTACTTGTCCCATATGATGGGCGATGGATGATCCCATATCCATTGGTGTGGTGACACCAAAGATCGTATACGGGTGCTCAGTGGAGACTGGGTACACCGAACGGACTCGCCGTTGAACTCTTATGTGGTATTATATCTATCGTCGGATAGCAGTTCTCAGGTGATACTGATACATGTTAGTCTGTAGACCCGAGATCGAGTCTTGTGTGTCTCCCACTGTACTTTGATCTCCACCCTACCACGGCTCTACTGAGTCATGCAAACAGGTGGATTTTGGGTACAGTCCCGAGGCACATGGAGGCAATGAGCGATAGGAGGGGTTTCTTCTCTCCCGGTATTGGGGGCTGATGTTGCACCATGTACGATTGGCTATAACAGGAAGTCCCTGGCCAGGGCTGTTGAGATTTACTGATAAGTGTTATCAGTAATTTCTCGATCTGTTATGAGCCATATACCGGCATGACTTATCTGAGTTATTGGGGTCGACGATACCATCCCTAGACCTGATATGCAGCATATTTGACGAAGAGACCGGACTGTACGGTAAGTGTTGCCAGTTGGCTCGACAGGAGTTTTAGCAGGTTTGCTTGTGCTTCTTCTGATCGCTCAATACCTAGGGGCCGTTACGTACTGCTGGTGCCGCTGACGGTTTGTGGGCATGTGATGTGATCACTGCCTACTGCTAGCATATTGATGAGTCTTAGAGTCCCACAAAGGAGTCTCCTAGCTCAGGAGAAATGATTTGGGGTGCATATGTGACATGCGCGGGAGCTCGATTGGATACCGTATTTTATTCGGGTGCTTACTATTGGACGGTCGTATGTGATATGACCGGGTTATTAAATCAAGTTTTGATTTAATATTAATTCCATTAGCTCATTTATTTAAACCTATTTCTTTTGTTTCATGCATGAGTGTATCTATATGTTGATGTGCATGCACACATGCAAGCATACATGTGTCATGGTTGATGACACATTGGTGGTGGCAATACAAGACTCACATGGTTACATATTTATACATATATTTTGTTAATTTGAGATTAAGCAAAATAACAAATGAAATCATGGTTGACTATTCAACTCTCATTCTTGTGTTGACAAGTCAAAACCATGGTTTCCTTTGCCCATGGTTTTGGCCTATGGTTTTGCTTAAACTCAAGTTACAAAATATCTAGATATTTTGTAACCATAGTTTGGCATGATACTCTCTCTTACTCTCTTGAGTTAAGCAAGGGTTATCATTATCATTATTCTCATTATTCTCTTGAGTTTAGCTTGAGTCATCTCCTTCTTTCTCTCTCTCCTCAAAGCTCACTAGGGTTTCAAAAGAAAGAGAAAGGATTAAAAAGAAAAGGTTTTTACTTGAGATCAAAACCCAAATCACCATTCTACTTTGGTCTTGCCCACTTGAGTGGAGTGTTAGCTTCTTCTTCATCCTTGATCAACAGAAGCTTGGAGCTTGGTGCAAAGAGACTTAGTGGTGGATCATCGTGGACTCGGAAGGACACAAGCCAACCGGTTCAAATCTTAATCGATCCAAGGAGTCTAGGAGGAGGTCTACAAAGGTTGTATTCTCTTCCATTTAGTGTTAGACACTTGTAGTATATGATACTAGATTGTTGTTACTCTATCTTTCTAGTTCGATTCATGGATGGAATTGTTTAGCACGCTCTAAAATTTTTGTTATAGCATGTGTGATGCAACCCTAAACCTAGTGTGGTGCTATATAATCCCTACAGTTGATATGATAATCACCTACTGCCGGCGTATTGACGAGTCTTTAGAGTCCTACACAGAGGTTTCCTGGTTCATGCGAATATGTGATATCAATCGGTTATATGTGATATAACCGGGTTATCGGATCAAGTGTTGATTCGATAAGTTGATTCATATGATATTAGTCGGTTGAATGTGATATAACCGGATTATTAAATCAAGTGTTGATTTGATAATTTAATGTATAATTATATATTTGATATATTAACTTACATTAACTACTATTTGCTCACTAAGTATTCTTTTTCTCACAAGTGTGCATATAGTATATATGTGATATATATTAATGTACATTTTATTGTGTCATGCTTGATGCCACATGCTACATGGGTGTATGAGACTTATACCATGCTTGATTTAATGTATGGTTTTTATTTATCTAAGTAATTCAAAAATAGATGGATTTTTGTCATGGTTACAAGCTTGTAGAAACTTGTGGAAATGTTGACCAAGTCCACTCTTTTTGTTTCACTTGTAGATATTTATTAACCTAACCATTAAACCTCACCCATGGTCAAGTCTCTACATGAGTTAGTGCATGACACTAACTCACCCATGGTTCACATTCTCACCTTATGAGTTTTATTTGTTGATCACTTCATCTTCTTTCTCATGAAAAGCTTGCTAGCTTTTTCCAAGGTGAGAAAATATTGAGAGAAAAAGAAAACTAAAGAGAGCTCATTTTCTACTTCATCATCCTCTACTATTAGCCATTTAGTTTTGAGTGTTTGCTTCACTAAACCCTAATTTAGTGAAGAGGTAGCATGATCTTGAGTCTCCTCGACGTAGATCATCTTCGGCCTTGAAGACTTCGAGCAAGATTGCATCTTTCACCTTGTGGAGTCTCTCAAGAGTTCGGAAGATCACACTCGCAGCGAAGGGACATCTACACGGAGCATTTGAAGTGAAGGACCGATTTACAAATGTTGTATTCCTCATTCACTTAGTATGTAAAGTTGTTTGCATGCTTATTGTTTATATCTCTAGTTAAGATTCTAGGGTTAGAGTTATTTAGAACGGCAAATTTTTGAAAACGGCATAGACGATGCCTCCCGAAACCTTGCTTCTGCGCTAAGTAACCCTACAGTATCGCATATCCACACCCCGTGTGCTATTGAATACCCACACCCTGTGTGTTATTGAATACCCAATTTCTCTACTAATCAGTTTTGCAAAGCTCGTTTGAGAAACATCCAATTTTCGAGAAATAATCTCAGTGAGTGGATCCGCTACAATGTTCTAACTTCTCTCTTTATCTCAACTTTGCGGAGATGAACAATCTCCCGAACTGAGTGACACCCCACTACAAGAATTTGTCTGGATACTTGATGGAACTAAGTTCATAAATGAACAATTTTATCCAACAAACTTCTTGGGTTGTATCCTCTGTTGAGTCATAACTAGTATCTTGCACCATGCTTACCTTAGTATCTCTATTGGAAGCCTATCCAATATACTGATTCGCAGAGAAGGCTAAACTCAAAACTCTGACAATATCTCTGTCATCCAGATCACCTTGGAAACCTAAACCAATAACTACCTCCAGGAGGAGACTGCTATTACCATATACCAAACACATCCTCTTATGTTCATAATTGCTTCCCTTTGTTTCTCCAGGATTGGATTAATATATGCTTACAACAGCAAGTGTATAAGTAACATCTGGTTTTGTATAAACATTGCATGATTGAGTCAATTGCCTAAGTAAATGATATGTCATTCATGCCAGTCCCTCTTCTCATCAGTCTAGAAGACATCTCTTTAGAGAGGGTGACTCCATGACTTGCGGGTACACCACCACGCCAGGAGTCGTCCATTCTAAAATACTTTTAGAATGCTGTCTAAGTAGCCGGATTAGGACACTTCCCAAATCTAGATCTAAAACCATAAATCTAGTCACCAGAATCCCTGATATATTATCCATATCCAATGTGGAGAAAACACCTTATGACAACCAAAGTTTGCCCGATTGTAGTATAGGAACATCACTTCTTATTAGGAGTATGTCATCAAAATCCCAGAATGGTACTCCTTACATCCTTCTTACTAGGTTCATCTATTATTTTGATAAAGTCAATCACCTTGACTGTCAAATCAAAACAGATGATCCGTATCTGTTATCCATGCTTCAGTCTATGAATAGACTTAAGTAACTTGCATACCTTTTGCTGCTCCTACTGACTACGATAACCCTCTGGTAGAGTTATATACACGTGCACTTCTAAATTCTCATTTAGAATGACATTATAGTCATCGTCTTGCCAGATATCATAGTCTTGAATAGCAACAGTAACAAGTCATCTGTATGGACTTCAACGTAGACATTGAAATAAAAATCTCATCACAATCTACAACGGGTATTTGATGAGAATCTTAACAAGTCAAGCCGTATAAAGTTAATACCTTTCCACCTGCATAGATCTCGAAAAATCCACTTACTCCTAATGGGTTTTACCCCTTTAGGAGTACCCAGCAAAGGCCAAAATCCATAATTTGCTGAAGTACGTGAAGTCCAACTTGGATATAAAGCATCTGATCATATGAAATTACCACTTCCTATGACCTGCAGAGAACTGGTATGGTCATCATAACCATGATGCTGACCTCTCTGTCACCGTCTACGAGAAAGCCGAAGTATCTCTCGGGTGGCTGGGATCACCTACTAAATCTATGGAGTGGCTAAGATTTGTCAAGTGCAATTGAATCTCCAGGTTCCACTAAATTTTCAGTAACCGTTTGTGGTTCTGAAATCACTTTCAGTTCTACCATACTCCCACTATTTTCTTTTACAAAAAAATTCCTTTTATAAAAAGATGGCGAGTCAAGAATAATGTAACTATTGATCTTGAAAATGGTAGAAACAAAACCATAGCTAATGCTTGGGATAATCCATAAACAGCCATTACCGAAGCAAGGTTTGAGTTTGTCCGGATTCTGCTTTTAAATAGGAACCGGATAACTCCATATCTTAACAATCTCAAGATATGCAATCAATCTATGTCCATATAGAATCATAGGCATTAATTTAGATGCAACCGGATTCAAATTTCATACAGTTGTTTTCAGTGCATATCACCTAAATGGAAAAAAGCCAATGCATCGTTGCTCATCAAGTAGCGCACCCACGGATGAGTAACATGTGAGAGAATCAAGTTCTCGATATTACTATGATAGAATACCTAGCATAAATATCTACATCTTCGATCACCTCGAAGAATCCTGATACTTCCAACGTATGGTTTTCTACTTTATTCTTATACCTATAAACTCCTCAAAATCTTTGGACCTTGCATTACAACGAATGCGTGTCTAAAAATAGAGAACTTATAGGTAAACTGAATGAAGTAAGATTACCAACCCTTGTCTCGAAGGACACTGGACATCATGCATTATCATGTATAAATCCCAAGAGTATACTAACTCAAATCTCATGTGTTGTAAGTTGATAACTGTATTTTGGTCAAGAATGTCTTACAACGTTATTCATTGCACCTTACCTTATCCTCAACTGATAAGGTAAATGTTTGGAACACAATTTTCAAAATTTGTATCTCACTTTATAAAATAAATATACTGATTTATCATTTTAAAAATCGGTGAATAACGGTTATTTGAAACTAAATATTTGCCGTTAGGCAAAACTGGGCGATTTAATCCAATATCACCATTGCAACGAATTCCGATATTAAGGATCAAATCGTCCATTTCCCAATATTCTACTCCTACTCAATATCTGTAACGCCGTGCGGATGTGAGATCCAAATCCAGTAAACACATACTCTGGAGTCAGAATTAATTGGAAAAACAGTTCTCATTACATGTACATAGAAAATTTGAAACATGAAAATGTTTCAAGAGGGTGGTCGGGTATTCCTAGTAATACCTCTTATATTATCCAGATTCATAACAGTAGTCACAATTTTCTTTGCTCTCACTTCAATCCCTTTATAGGTCCTATATCTTACCTTCTGTACATCGCACTTAGGCTAATTGGTTTTCTTCCTTCCCTGTCTTTCGGCACCAGCCTAAGATTTGGAAGAAGACCATCCAATAAGCGTAATAGGTGTACTCTCCTAATACAAGGAGCTCTCGCAATCTGAGAGAAGACAAACGGAAGAGGTAACCGAATAATCCTATTCAATTTTTCCAGAACCAATGGCCATTCTCAAATGAAGTAACTTCTTTAAGTTCGTATGTAACTATATGATGGTCGTTCCAAACAATATGGATCATCGTAGAGATACGAAGTGTTCTGGAAAAAAATAAAGGGAAAATAGGAGTAGCAGGGAAATATATGACTTTGTCATGAATCATGACAATCCAAAATCAAAATGTGTAAGAAGGTTTGGTTAACTTGGTTCATGAGTTTTAGTTTAAGGTAAGTCATGGGTCGCTATAACCAGAGAGAGAAAAGAAACACTCAGCGTGCACTCTATCAAGATTAAATTGGTTATCACTTTATCTAATCAGGATGACTCCCACTATTTTCTCGAATTCTCTTTCAAACGGTAAAAGGTGACCTAGTCGAGATCATATACACCTTACAAGTTTGCTAACCATTCAACCAGGCCGGTGTTGGTACTCCAAGGGAAGTCCCTTGTGTTTTCGTACGGACCCAATTAATAACCTCGTTTCCGCAGAGACGTAAGCTCGTTAACACTTTCTAGACCCCAAACAGATTAGCTAATTATGAAGTGAAAATCTCCTGAGTAATACCTACTCATCAGTGGGAATCGGGACCCAACTATCATCGTGTGATAACTTTTTCAGAAGCCGACCAAAATTACAACTCTATAGAAGGTATGCGCAAACTTAGCAAGTTTCTCTTATATTTGAAACCCACGATATAGTTTTTACCCCAAGCGCTTATGGCCTTGACGAAGGTCAAAACATTATAAGTCGCAAGTCAAGTTCAACCTGTCATTGTCCTGATTAATCTAGACCCATTCGTAAAAGCCCTTCACGAAAATCAAAATAGTTGTACGCCTATTTTAGATTAATGCATCTATCTATGCAATAGACAAGTATCCCCTAACTACCAAACACTATGCATTGACGAAGGTCAAAACACATAACATGAATACTAGTTGATACCCATCTGAAACGAAGGAGCGCTACGGCTGGTTTTGGCGAAAAACCTTTAACGTAATGAACTTGATATCGTTGAAAGAACTCGAGTGGCTTTGAAATGGAGTGGTTTAGACTCCGTATTTTAAAACTAGTAACATAAACTTTTGCATAAGGGCGAACTCCCCATGAAAGGATCAAGGCTCTTTCCTTATAGAATGAGGTGCAGGATATTCCTAACAGAATACATCTATATAAAGCAAAAGAATACGACAAAAGTTATGAAGAAAACCGGGTAGTTTTAAAAATTGGTTCCAACAAAATCAAATAGGTTTGGTTTCCTTGCATTAAACATATAATGTGATCCCATCAAAACAAGTTTCTAAGACACACCAGAAACAACCAAAATAGCATACTTTTATATGTCGTCCGCATTCGCTACGGGGTCCCGGGTCTTCACCGTAAGATTAGTTAACTTACGGAAGGACGGGGACAGGACAAGTGCGGATGCAAAACATATAGAAGCATCTACTAAATATATATATATATATATATATATATATATATATATATATATATCAGGCAGGTAAAAGTCATCATAGGCAACAGACAGATAATAATTATAACAGGCATGCGAACAACAATATGGAATAGCTAATAAATTAGGAGCCCCGCATTTTATTTGAGCCGCAAATGAGATATGACGTACCCTGATCGTGTGGATAACCCATACAAAGTCGATCCTAGACCCCTACGAGTGCGGCAAGCCACCTGCCAATTTTAGAAACTAGGTAACACGCCCTCAATGACATGAGTCGGTCACCCGTCACTTTCTAAAATCCGGTAACTTGTGCACCCCTCCACGGGTCGAATCCTATAACTCCTACAAGTGTAGCGAGCAACCCGCCAATTCTAGAGCGAGACGACCCGGTCTCAACTCCATGAGATGGCCACCTGCTACACTCTAGAACCCGGCTACTCAAACACTTCTCCTAAGTTAATCCTAGTACAGAAATGAAATATATACAATAGTAACATCGACCTCATCCTGGTCGAACCCCAATAAAAGAATATACATAATACGAAAATGGCGGCCACAAGTTGGAGTTTGTCCCGAACAAATGAATACAACAATGTAAATTAAAACTGTACAACCAAATCGCACGAGGGGCTATCCGACACGACAATTTATGTAAACCATAAGCAAGATATATATATCACAGAAACAAGTAACACAAGTGTGCAACCCCGTCTAATTGAACATATAACAATTAGATGAAGTTTAACAACATATTGTTAGGGTATATGCCCTAGGGGCCATTATTGTATCATACTGGCTTGTATATTACTTAATGGAAGCTTGGGATATTCACAGTTATATTAACAGTCTTGCTAAACTTGGTAGTATGCTACTTGGTTTAGGTCTATCTTAATATGTGTATATGTTAGCATATCGAGAATACATATTGATAGAGCCCATAGGATCTTGCTTGACTACCAGCGTTGTGATGGCAGTCACACTAGCGGGGGCTGGGTTGTCTACAAGCATATCTTTTTCAGGTCCCTAGTCATAGGATTATCAAGACAGGGCATCGATACTCCGGAGTAGACTAGTGTGTACGCTTCTCATCCCAGTTGGGGAGATGGTCTGTCCCACAGCCATCAGTACGTTGTACTGAAGATAGTATATAGGTGCTCGTTGGGTTACGGGTACACCGGACGGGACTCGCAGGGAACTGTTGGTTAGTATTATACCCGTCGTCAGTTAACAGTTCCCAGGTGACATGAGTACAGCATAGTCCGCAGACTTGACACTGCTGCTTCGCCTCGAGTGTGTTCCCACTGTTCTTAGATTGCTACCCTACCACAGCTCAAAGGAGTCGTGCAAACGGCAGTAGTTGGGTGCAGTCCCGAAGCACTTGGAGGCAGTGGCGGTTAGACAGGATTCGTCTCTCCCGGTATTGGGAGTTGATATCGTGCTTTGTTTGGAGAGCCATTACGCAAAGTCCCTGGCCAGGGCGGACGAGATTTACTGGTAGGTTTTCCATTACCTTCTCAAGGTGTAATGGGCTTCACTCCGACACGACTTATACTGCTTTTAGGGGACTGACGCTTGCCGCCCCCCTAGGCCCGATATACGATACTCTTAGACGAACAGGCCGGACTGTATGGAGATTGTCACATCAGGCTCAGTCGGAGTTCGGATGGGTTTCCTTATCGGCCTTCTTATCTACATCTATCTGGGGACCGTTACGTACAGCTAGTGCCGCTTGCGGTATGTAGTTAAACCCAATGCCAGCGTAGTAGTCGGGTCTTTAGAGTCCCACACAGAGAGTTTCCCTGCTTCGTGCAAAACGATATAGAGGTTGTATGGTTTTACGACAGGGTTCGGACACATACGTGTTTTTAAGCACGTACGATGTTCGGACAGTTTTTACTAGCGGGCTTTGGTTTAAGCCAGATTCTAGTAATGGGTTATTGGATTTATACAGTCTCAGTATTTCCGTGTTTTCACGGATAGGAGGGGCGTTCTCGTAATTACTCGAGAAGCTTCTAGAAGGTTGATGAGGTGGAGAGCTTAGGTGTTATATGCATTAAATGGTTTTGTGACTCATGGAGATGATTCATCAAGTGAGTTAATGAAGCATTAATGCTTTTAATGACTCATTAGATGATTCATTATATATTAAATGAAGTATGAAGATATTTTGTGCAAAGATATTTTTGTGCAAGATATTTTATGCTTCATATATATACACAAATGAGTTAATTTCCATTAGATAATTATTCTCACATTCTCTCTCCTCAAGCTCTCTCTTCAACCCTAACCCTAACCTCTCATGTGTTGAGATCCAAGGGTTAGCAAGACTAATAGATCACTAATCCTCTTCTATATCCTCTAGGTTGCTTTGATTAGCACTCATAGCCATCTAGTTACCTCAAGTATGAGGTTAAACTTGGAGAAGTAGCTCTCGGGTGGATCTTCTATCACATCGAGAAGGCCGACGAGGAGGTGGTCTACGAGAACAAGAAGGACTTAATTCATTAGGTATAATCATCTTTCATAGTAGCTAAACACTTCTATGTTTTTGTTAGTTAGGGTTTGGCAAAGATCCGTAAAGTTAGTCGATGTTAGTTTAAACAAAATGATTGTTTTACCTATTCCGCCTCCCCGCATCATATGGGGTGTCTAACGTCGACTTACAGTGGTATCAGAACCTCGCTAAACCATAACTAACTTGTTAGCAAATTCGTTAGAAATTCGATCGCAAAACGAACCCGAAAAAACATCATTTTGACCTAATTTCTGCCGATTTTAAAACGGGGTCTAAAAATTTTTCAGGGACCCTTAAAAATACAATCAGGGAATTATAAGGTTACTGGAGAAATTTGGGATCCTAACTCGGCCAAACCGCCGCGGATCCGCGGCCGAGTTGGAGCCGAGTCAGCCCAAAATTCCCTAGTAACTCTTCTGTGTTGATTTTGTTCTTTCTGGGATGTTTTGTTTCTGCTTAAGTTTCAGGTGCACAGAGAATTATTTGGAGTAGAATCATTTGTGTTTGCTTGATCGAAATTCTAAGATGTTTGGCTAACTTGATTATATCTGTGATTTGTATAATGTGTTCGTAAACCTCCCCTAACTGCTAGTATATCGGTTAGCAGGGGGTTGCACATTTCTGTAATGGTTTGTGTTTGTGGACTTGTTGGATTGTCGTGAATGGATAGCCGGGGATGTGAGACGGGTGTTTCTTTCATTCAAATGTAATTTGTAAATTGTTGTAATATTATTTTGCGGGGCACATCCGGGATGAGGTTGTAGCCACCGTTGTATTATTTCATTTACTATTTTCTGCTCTTAGGATAGACCCAAGATGGGGTGCACAAACTACCGGGTACTTTGAAGTGTTTAGTGGCCTACTCACGTTGTTGAGGGGGAACTCTTCACTTTGGGTACTAGGTGGGTAGTTTGCCGTACCCGTAGGGGTCTAGGGTGGGGTTTTGGCTATTCATCGCGACTGTGAAATCCGTCTTTCTTTGCAGGCTCAAAAAGAATGCGGATTCGTAGAAAATCCAATATGTTCATCTGTGATCTGGAATGCCTATTATTGCGTCTCACGAATGTACAATATCTATATATGATAGCTATTAGACGTCACTTATGTTTTACACCCGCGCTAGCCCAGCCCCCGCTCTATCGTTAGTTAAGTAACCTAACGGGTGAATGACGGGACCCAGTGGCGAATGCGGATTGCATAAGAGGACGTTGTATTTTCGTTGTTTTCTGCAATAATAGGTTAATTGATAGGACGCATTATATTAATGCAAAGAAAATAAACCAAAGTTGAATCGTTGGAACAGTTTCAGAGAAACCACTCGGTTATTTTAAAACAGTGGATATTTTTTAAATTGCGGAGCTTTAACCACTCCTTTTAAAAGATATCAGGTTCCTTCGATCATATCAAGTTCACTACGTTCACGGTTTCGCCAAAACCATTCGTAGCCCTCCGTCATTTCATTTGGGTATTCAGTAGTATTCAAGCTATGTATTTTGACCAACGCCAAGGCATAGTGTTTGGTAGCTGCTGGGTATTCATTCGTTGCATAGATAGATGAGTTACTTTGGGCAGTCGTATTATCATTTGGCCAAAGTCAGGGGTATGTACGGATGGGTTCAAATTAACAAGATAATGATGGGTAGAACTTGACATGTGACTTATGACATTTTGACCAACGCCAAGGTCATAAGAGCATGGGGCAGAAATCCATATCGGGAATTTCTAAAGAAACTGATTTGCAAAGAGTTGCATACCATTTGGAGTGTGATAATTTTGGTAGGATTCCTTCAGCTTTATCACACGATGATATTTGGATCCCGATCCTACTGTGAGTATCCGCTACTCATCAGGAGATTCGTCACTTAACGATCAATGCTATAAACCAAGTAAGTGTCGAGAAAGGTGTCAGCGGGGTTACGCCCCCAGAGAAAAGAGGTTATTTAATTAAGGAACTTCGCGAAAGCGTCGTAAAACCTCCCTCGAAGTACCGACACCGGCCTGGCTGAACGGTTAAGCAAGTATTGTACGGTGAGAATAGTCCTGGCTAGTTCTTCCTTTTTAGTTTGAGGAGGGATTCGAGAAACAGTGGGAGCCATCCTGTTTAGATAAACTAAAAACCACTCTAAACTTGCAAGAGCATCATGCTAAAGTGTTCCCTCTCTCTCTCATTGCAGCGACCCAAAACATGACAAGCCTTAAGTTACTATTAGAGAAAAATATACTGACAGGGCCAAACTATAAAGATTGGTTCCGGAATGTTAAGATGTCTTTGACTTATGACAAATTGGGGTATGTCCTTACTACTAAGGCACCTGCTGTCCCTGGTCCAGATTCCAGTATTGCGGATAAGGAAATCCATAAGACCTGGGAATTAGATTGCGCGAAGGCCAAATGCATTGTGCTTGCCTCTATGAATAATGAACATCAGAGGAGGCACGAGGATATGGATCTTGAATCCATGTTCCTCCACACAAAGGATTTGTATGGAGAGCAATCTCGTATAGAAAGATACGAGACCTCGAAGAACTTGTTTCAGTCGAGGCTGGCCGTCGGATCATCTGTAGGAGAACATGTCCTAAAGATGATTGGCTATATAGAAGAGCTCGCGGACCTCGGGACGACTTTGGAGAACGAGCTCTATACAGACTTGGTTCTTCAGTCCCTTCCTTCCACCTACGCCCAGTTTATTCTGAATTTCAACATTCAAGGAAAAGAAGTTGAACTTCCAGAACTCCTTAACATGTTGAGAAGTACAGAGGGCACCTTGCAGAAAGCAAGGAAAACACCCACTATGTTTGTTCGCGGTGCTTCCTCTTCCAGGTCCAAGGCAAGGGCCAAGGTAAGGAAGATGAAGGCCGCTACCAAACCAAGAGGTGGTGTTGGTAAGGTGGGAGCTAAGGGAAAAGCAAAGGTTACGGTGCCAGTAGTGGCAAAGGACGAGTGCTTCCACTGTTGTAGGAAAGGCCATTAGAAGAAAGATTGCAAAGCTTGGATTGCCAAGAACCAGGAACCGAAGAAAGTTGTGGCTTCGACTTCAGGTGTGTTTGTAATTGAAAATTGTCTGTCAATCAACTCTACTTCCTGGGTATTGGATACCGGATCAGGATCTCATATATGCAATTCATTGCAGGAACTGAGAAACCGTAGAGAGCTGAAGGTTGGTGATATGACCCTCCAGGTTGCTAACGGAGCTAGCGTGGGTGCTGTGTCCGTAGGGGATTATCACCTAGGATTGACGAGTGGACATATTTTGGTTTTACGCAACTGTTTTTGTGTACCTAGTTTAACATGTAATATCATATCAGTATCGTTGTTATCAAAAGAAGGTTATGATTTCACGTTTGTAAGCGATGTTGTTAACATCCACCTTAATCATGGTTTGATTGGGTCCGGTACACTAGATAACAGTATATACGCATTAAACCAATTACAGATTTTCAATGTCCAGAACACACTAAAAAGAAAGTCTCCAGATATAAATCAGGCTTTCTTATGGCATTGTAGACTGGGTCACATCAATGAGACAAGGTTAACTAAGTTACATAGAGAAGGATATTTGGATCCGTTCGAATATCAATCTTATGCAACTTGTCAATCATGTCTCAAAGGAAAGATGACAAAGACTCCATTCACTGAACATGGAGTAAGAGCGAGCGAGCTCTTAGGACTCATACACAGCGATGTATGTGGTCCAATGTCTACACATGCAAGAGGTGGTTTTTCATATTTCATTACTTTTACGGACGATTACTCTAGGTACGGATTCATTTTCTTAATGAAACATAAATCCGAGGCCTTTGAGAAATTCCAATAATACAAGAATGAAGTAGAAAACCAAACCGGCAAAAGTATCAAGACACTAAGATCTGATCGAGGCGGTGAATACTTAAGTGCCGAGTTTCTTGGTTACCTAAAAGAGAAAGGAATTCTCTCTCAGCTTACTCCTCCATACACTCCACAGCATAACGGTGTATCGGAGAGATGGAAGAGAACCCTATTAGATATGTTACGTTCCATGATGAGTAATGCTGAGTTACCACGATCTTTCTAGGGTTATGCACTAGAATCAGCTTCATATCTTTTGAACAGGGCTCCTACCAAGACTGTGCTTACCACGTCATATCAGATGTGGAGTGGGAAGAAGCCCTATCTTCAGTATCTAAAGATATGGGGATGTCCAGCTTTTGTTAAAAAGCAGCATGCGGACAAACTCGAGGCACGATCAGTACAGTGTAAGTTTGTGGGATATCCAAAGAACTCCAAGGGGTATTTCTTCCATAACGCAGAGGAACAAAAGGTTTTTGTTTCTCGTAATGCCCATTTTCTAGAACAGTAGTTTTTAGAAAAGGAAACAAGTGGGAGCGCAATAGAACTGGAAGAAATTCAAGAACCACAAACTACTACTGAAAGTTTGGTAGAACCAGTAGTTCAAGAAGAACAGGACATTCCCGCACCCCTCCGCAGGAGTAGTAGGCCGTCTCATCCGCCTGAGAGATACTACGATTTTCTCATAGATGAGGATAAAGAGGATTGCGCCATTGATGATGATGAACCTACTAGCTTCCAGCAAGCCATCCAGAGCGGTGACTCGGTAAGATGGCTGGATGCAATGCGGACCGAGATGGAGTCCATGTACACCAACAAAGTATAGACTTTGGACTTTGCTCCAGATGGGGTAAAACCCATAAGATGCAAATGGATCTTCAAGAAAAAGATTGGTGTAGATGGACTGGTGGAAACCTATAAGGCTAGACTTATTGCAAAGGGTTTTCGTCAAAGACCTGGTTTGGACTATGACGAAACTTTTTCTCCAGTGGCTATGCTCAAATCCATTCGGATCCTTCTTGCTATTGCCGCCTTCCATGATTATGAGATCTGGCAGATGGACGTAAAAACGGCTTTTCTAAATGGTATTTTAGAAGAGTGCGTCTATATGGATCAGCCAGAAGGCTTCAATCAGAGTGGGAGTAGCGGGAAAGTGTGCAAGTTGCTTAAGTCCATTTATGGACTAAAGCAGGCATCGTGGAGTTGGAACATCTGTTTTGATGAAACGGTCAAAGAATATGACTTTATCAAAAATCCAGATGAACCATGTATATATAGTAAAATTGTAGCACGAACTGTCGTATTCCTCATCTTGTACGTGGATGACATTCTATTGATAGGAAATGACATTCCTATGCTACAATCTGTCAAAAGATTCTTGTCACACAGGTTCTCCATGAAAGACCTGGGTGATGCCTCTTACATTCTGGGGATCCAGATCTATCGTGATAGATCCAAGAGGATGTTAGGACATTCACAGTCCAGGTTTATCAACACTATACTGAAAAGATTCAGTATGGAAGATTCTAAGCACGGTAATTTACCGGCTTGTCACGGAATCACCCTCTCCAAAGAGATGTCTCCCAAGACTGATTTGGAAAGGGATCGCATGTCTATTATATCCTACGCTTCTGCGGTAGGCTCTATAATGTATGCGATGTTGTGCACCAGACCAGATGTAGCTTACACACTGAGCGTGGTAAGCAGGTATCAGTCAGACCCAGGGGAGAAGCACTGGATAGCAGTAAAGAACATTTTCAAGTACCTGAGAAGGACTAAGGAGATGTTTTTGGTTTACGACGGAAAAGACCTCAAGATCGAGGCCTTTGCTGATTCCGGCTTCCAGAGTGACAAGGATGACTCCAAGTCCATGTCAGGTTATGTCTTTACCCTTAATGGAGGGGCGGTGTGCTGGAAGAGTTCCAAGCAGGACACCGTTGCTGACTCGACGATGGAAGCAAAGTATATCGCTGCTTGCGATGCCGCAAAAGAAGCGGTCTGGATGAAGAAGTTCCAAACAGAACTTCAGGTGATTCCTACCATTGTTGATCCAATACCGCTATATTGCGATAACAATGGAGCTATAGCTTTAGCGAAGGAACCCAGGTCCCATCAGAAGTCCAGACACATCTTAAGGCGGTATCACCTGATCAGGGAGATCATAGATCGACATGAGATCAAGGTCCGGAGAGTTCCTACATGGGAGAACACTGCTGATCCATTCACTAAGGCCTTACCTCAGATTCAGTTCGAGAGGCTACTCGAGATGATAGGTATTCGATACGCCAGTACATGGCCCTAGTGCAAGTGGGAGATTGTTAGTGTATATGCCCTAGGGGCCATTATTGTATCATACTGGCTTGTATATTACTTAATGGAAGCTTGGGATATTCACAGTTATATTAACAGTCTTGCTAAACATGGTAGTATGCTACTTGGTTTAGGTCTATCTTAATATGTGTATATGTTAGCATATCGAGAATACATATTGATAGAGCCCTTAGGATTTTGCTTGACTACCAGCGTTGTGATGGCAGTCACACTAGTGGGGGCTGGGTAGTCTACAAGCACATCCTTTTTCAGGTCCCTAGTCGTAGGATTATCGAGACAGGGCATCGATACTCCGGAGTAGACTAGTGTGTACGCTTCTCATCCCAGTTGGGGAGATGGTCTGTCCCACAGCCATCAGTACGTTGTACTGAGATAGTATACAAGTGCTCGTTGGGTTACGGGTACACCGGACAGGACTCGCAGGGAACTGTTGGTTAGTATTATACCCGTCATCAGTTAACAGTTCCCAGGTGACATGAGTACAGCATAGTCCGCAGACTTGACACTGCTGCTTCGCCTCGAGTGTGTTCCCACTGTTCTTAGATTGCTACCCTACCACGGCTCAAAGGAGTCGTACAAACAGGCAGCAGTTGGGTGCAGTCCTGAAGCACTTGGAGGCAGTAGCGGTTAGACAGGATTCGTCTCTCCCGGTATTGGGAGTTGATATCGCGCTGTGTATGGAGAGCCATTACGCAAAGTACCTGGCCAGGGCGGACGAGATTTACTGGTAGGTTTTCCATTAGCTTCTCAAGGTGTAATGGGCTTCACTCCGACATGACTTATACCGCTTTTAGGGGACTGACGCTTGCCGCCCCCCTTGGCCCGATATGCGATAGTCTTAGACGAACAGACCGGACTGTACGGAGATTGTCACATCAGGCTCAGTAGGAGTTCGGATGGGTTTCCTAATCGGCCTTCTTATCGACATCTACCTAGGGACCGTTACGTACAACTAGTGCCGCTTGCGGTCTGTAGTTAAACCCACTGCCAGCGTAGTAGTCGAGTCTTTAGAGTCCCACACAGAGAGTTTCCCTGCTTTGGGCAAAACGATATAGAGGTCGTATGGTTTTACGACAGGGTTCGGACACATACGTGTTTTTAAGCACGTACGATGTTCGGACAGTTTTTACTAGCGGTCTTTGGTTTAAGCCAGACTCTAGTAATGGATTATTGGATTTATAAAGTCTCAGTATTTCCGTGTTTTCACGGATAAGAGGGGCGTTCTCGTAATTACTCGAGAAGCTTCTAGAAGGTTGATGAGGTGGAGAGCTTAGGTGTTATATGAATTAAATGGTTTTGTGACTCATGGAGATGATTCATCAAGTGAGTTAATGAAGCATTAATGCTTTTAATGACTCATTAGATGATTCATTATATATTAAATGAAGTATGAAGATATTTTGTGCAAAGATATTTTTGTGCAAGATATTTTATGCTTCATATATATACACAAATGAGTTAATTTCCATTAGATAATTATTCTCACATTCTCTCTCCTCAAGCTCTCTCTCTCTTCAACCCTAACCCTAACCTCTCATGTGTTGAGATCCAAGGGTTAGCAAGACTAATAAATCCCTAATCCTCTTCTATATCCTCTAGGTTGCTTTGATTAGCACTCATAGTCATCTAGTTACCTCAAGTGTGAGGTTAAAGTTTGGAGAAGTAGCTCTCGGGTGGATCTTCTATCACATCGAGGAGGCCGACGAGGAGGTGGTCTATGAGAACAAGAAAGACTTGATTCATTAGGTATAATCATCTTTCATAGTAGCTAAAAACTTCTATGTTGTTGTTAGTTAGGGTTTGGCAAAGATCCGTAATGTTAGTCGATGTTAGTTTAAACAAAATGATTGTTTTCCCTATTCCGCCTCCCCGCATCATGTGGGGTGTCTAACGTCGACTTACACACATATATATATCACAATAGCATGTATAACGAAAACCATGAACTTAGAATTCAACACCCGCGAAGCTACCACTCAAATTTTCCAATGAAAATCGAGTGCACTCCGCCATCCGAAAATCCATTGTTTTTGGCATAAAAAAAGTCCGAACGGCCTATCCAATGTCCCCGGGAACTCGCCGGGTACCCTTGATCGTCCTCACGGGTTCTTGGTCCGAACCAAGAGCCCGCGGGGATCGAAAAATGCAAAAGAAATGGATTTTTAGGCACCAATTGAAGCAGTTTTCAGCCAAGAAAAAACTGTGACCAACTTCAAAAAACTGTTTTTAAAATGGCTCGTCGAGATATTACGGGTCACCCTCAATCCCCTGCGGAGTGCCCGTTCCAAAAGGAGAGCTTCGGAGATCGAGTACAATCTTTAAAAGTGTAGATATAAACACAAACACGACTGAATTTCATGCCTGAAATCAGCAGTTTCCAAATTGGTTAAAACGAGGAATTCTAAAGCCGTAAAATACTAGTTTAAGGGTATGGACCGGCTCTGAAACCATGTTAGTGTGTTGTGCTCGTACCGCAGAAGCCGCAGCCAAGGCGGAAGCAAAAACAATGATTTTTAGCAAACACAAAACACATTCCCTAGGAATCAAACCATACAACTAAACTAGCAACTAAACATACAAGATTCGTAAAGACTACAATCTTCAGCGTGTGTCCACTCAATCGTGGAAGACCCCTCCAAGTACCTTGTAGGCCGTCGGGAACAAGCTCGAATAACGACCGTCCTTACCGAAAATGTTCCATCCGAGGGAACCGATCCAAGCTCCGGCTTCACCTAGTGAAACAACCGACGCTCCAAGCTCGCTACGAATGGAGAGTGGGGATGTACGAATTTTCCACTATGATTTTCACTCTAATCTAATGCTCAAGAGAGCAACTCAAGAAGAAAAAGAATGAGGTGAAGAAGAAGTAGCCATCACATGAAAATGGCCAAGTCTTTTTGTGTAAGGAAAAAAATCCAAGTAGAAAAGAATGGCCAAGTCTTTTACAACCATGCTAGAATAGTAAAACCAAATGATTTTATGAATACAAAATCAAAGCCATGACCCTCTAGCATACTTCTTTACATCTCATCCTCCACCTCATTTTTTACTTTCTTTATAAAGAAAAATCAACAACTGAAGTGTCCATCATCTAGAATAAATTCCGTATAAATACGGAATACAACCCAGTACATATATCGAAATACATATACGCGTATCCATATAAAAATATGAATAGCCAAGAGAGAAAATGAATAGTGAATAATAATACTAAAATATATATATCAAATATATATATATATATATAAATTATTAAATCAACACCTGATTTAATAATCCGGATTAATCCTAAGCCGCTGCTATTATCAACTGTCCAATTAAAATCCGTGTATCCTGTACACGTATTTAATCGGACACCCTGTATGTACCAACATACGGCATCTACATCATATCGTCTGGACCGGGAAAACCCTCTGTGTAGGACTCTAAAGACTCGATAATACGTTGGTAGTGATTTACTGAATAAATCCAAAAACCACAAGTACGTCAGCGGTACTAGCTGTACGTAACGGCTAACCAGGTATATGCCGAAAGGGAGGTCGACGATCAATTCCGTTCGTACCCGACTAAACCTGAACGTGACAATCTCCGTACAGTCCGGTCTCTTCGTCTAAGAGTATCACATACCGGGTGTAGGGGTGGATAATGTCAGACCCCTATAATCCAATAAGTCATGTCGGAGTCAAGCTCATCACCAATCGAGAAACTACTGTACTCATATCAGTAAATCTTATCCACCGTGGCCACGGATTTAAGGTGGTAGCCAACCGAACACAACGCGACATTGACTCCTAATATCAGAAGAGACGAATCCCCGAGAATCGCTCACTGCCTCCATGTGGCTCGGGATTGTATCCAACTAAAACATATTTGCACGACTCTTTTGAGCCGTGGTAGGGTAGTAATCAAAATACAGTGGAAACTCACATGAGAAAAATGATGATATTAGGTCAAAAAACTAACTTGTACTCACACCACTAGAGAACTTCCATCTGACGATAAATATAATACCATCTAGATATTCTCAGCGAGTCCGTCCAGTGTACTCACCTCCAGTGAGCATCTGCATACTATTTTAGGTGACACAACACCAATGACTTATGAAACCGGCCGCTGCTCCTCGTCAGGGTCTCGAAACGTATACACTAGTCTACTCTAGAATATCGATACCCAGTTTCAATACTCTCAGGACTATGGATATTCAAGGATGTGCTTATGGACTACCCAGCTCTCACGTATATGATCGTCATCATAATGCTGGTAGTCAAGCAAGAATCCTACGGGCTTCATCATAATGTAGCGACACGTAATAACAAGTAAAATGTGTACACATCAATGATAAAGACAAATCGAATAGCATGCTATCATCTCGAGTAAGATTGTTTTACCTTTATATGTCCTCCCTCAATTATCATAATCGCGTGCCTGCAATTACAATAATTGCCTTAAGGGCACTATATCCAACAAGACTTTGGTCGAGTTTTCTTTTGGGATCAATCTCAGCCTTATCTCGGTGTTTACGTAATATGGATATGTTGCTGTAGGACCTGTTTGGATAGGAATTTATTGTGAGTTTTCTTTTGGGATCAATCTCAGTCTTATCATTAGGTCTTGCTTATTTTATAAGCATATCCACGGCAACTAGAGATAAATTACAATGAGTCAGCTTTATCAGGGCAAAAATCCGGTGAGCTGAGCTCCGACTATATATGTTCGGGTTCTTATAAGTATGGGTTGGGCCTCGATCTTATGTGTCAAGGCTCAAGGCTCGATGAACCATCGAATAGGTCCTTTTGTAACACCTTGAATGCGATTAGTGTTAATTAAGCGATAATGCGAATTTTTTTGTAAAAAGTTTACCAAAATAGTTTTCACATATTTTATAAAAATTAATTATTATTTTATTATTATTTATTTCGGGCTTGCACACACTTTTGCATGTTAACCTAGGGTTAATTAGGGTTAACCATGATTAAGTAGCCATGGCACCTTAATCCCATTCCATTAAGTTGTAATATGTATTTATTTAAATTATTTAGTTTTAAAAAAATAAGGTTTGAATTTGGTTGACTTTAGAGAGAGAGAGAGAGGGTTGACATGGGTATGATGAGCATGGGGCAAGCATGGCTTGCATTTAATGAGGAGAGAGAAGAGGGGGGCATAGCTCAAACTAAACTCACACCCTCATTTCTCTCATCCCTCACTCTCACACACCCTCATTCTCATCTCACTCCCTCATTCACAACATTATTTTCTCATCTCATTTTCTCTCCCCTTCCAACTGAAATCCTAACCCAAATCCTCACTAAACCAAACAAAATCTTCACAAAACCTTACTAAAACCCTTCACAAAGTCAAGTTAAGCCACTAAGATGACTTGGAGCATGGAAAGCTAGGGTTTTTAAGCAAGTGTGGATAGGTAACGATCCCTGACTATTAATTAGGTTGTTATTATGTTGTGTTTGCTTAGTAGTTGTGGTTTAGAACACTAAAGAGATCGTTTTGAGCACATATCGCATTTTTAGTGCTATTTTAAAGTCACTGTAATCTGCTGTCACCACGAATCTTTACTGGAAAATTTAGCAGTGTAGTAGTGTTGTGTTAGAGGCCCTGAGTGTTCACCTGAAACACGAACCCTACCCGACCAAGGAAAACCGGCGAGAACAGGGGAAATTCCGGCGAGCTCGGATTTTTGGTGGCCTGGGAAGTTGGGATTTTTAGGGTATCCGTCTGTAGGTGTTTTAGGGTGTTTGGTACTGCTAGATTTTTATGTATTGACAGTATGTAAAATCTGGGATCAAATTGCTAGTTTTTAGTATTTCGACTACGCGCGTTACGATATCCGACACGGTTCGCGTTGTTTGTGTAGCTTGCTGCACTTAGGTTTGTTTTAGAATGTCGCTACACTCGTTAGCCACTAAGCGAACACCTGAGAGGTTGTTGGAGTCGGTGCGTCGATTTAAACGTAGTTGTATGTATTATTGAACGATTTCTAAGTTACACTTGCTATGTTTTCTGTGATATTAGGAGCGAGTGCGGGGACTTCAGACGCTATGAAGAAAAGGTAGCAGGTGGTTGGATTTACCTAGCTCGAGATCATCGGTGAGTAAATTTAACATCTACGGGGAAATCGACCGTATGGCGTTAAACGTAAGGGCTAGATATGATATTATAGTCGCATGTTATACGTATATGAATTAATTGTGCATGAGCATCATTGCATACAATTACTTGTTGTGCCTTGACTTAGTACCTAGTGGACACTGCACCATTACTGACGGTTCATGTTGCACGAGCACAAAATTGTATGCTACACACACACTGTTGCTAATTGCCATGACACGTACAACCTATACATATATGTGGTATTGTATTCGTTATTGACATTGAGACATTGATTCTTGTTCTATTACGCATATGAAATGTATCATGCATACATACCTGCATGTGTACACACATACCTTGCTATAGCTACATATATACATGTATATGATGTTGCATTTGATTTTAGAGAATGTGGGAACCACATGATATATTTACAAACTTGATTCATTTAAAAGAGCGGTTTTCCCTTGATATGCTCATATTGCTGTTCTATATTGCATACATCATATTTCATGGATTTACGTATTGAGATACGGATTTCATGTGATTTATGGATTTGAGAACCGTGGGGATATTTCAAGAAAGTATGCATTGTTTTGAAAACCCGGTTTCTCTTGATATGATATTTCGGTGCGTCCACCATGAGTTTTCTCGGTTCTGAGACTTGTGTTAGGAACCCGATTCGAGGAGCGGTAGCCGCTGTCTGCGGGTACATGGTGGACCCAGTGAGATACCATGGTCAAGAAGACTCGTATAGTTAGGCGGTGAGCCTGGTAGGGGAGCACTACCTACCGGTGATTGGTTGGACGCGGCGGTTATCCGGAGGATACCGACCGGAGTCGTGATATGGATATGGGTCGATCCGGATTGACGGAGCCCGAGTTATGTGGATTACGTGTCGATGCTGGACACGAGTATTTCATTATGTTTCGAGTGTCGATGTTGGGCACTCAGGTTCCATGAGATTTACTGATATGAGAGCCGATCAGAGTGACGGCGCCTGAGGTATTGGGATTTGGGGTGTCGTTGATGGACACCGGGATTTTCCATGATGATGATATGTTTTATCCCATACTCAGTATTTATTAGATATGCATTGTTTCATGTAGTAGTAGTAGTAGTACCTGACGGTGTGCCTTGATCATGATTGTTGCATATCCACATTGCCATACTTTTGCTACCAGATTGCATGTGATAGATTATCGCTGTTCGTGCATATCTGCGATTATTTATATGATGTTACTATTCACGAGTTGGCAACTCACCCCCGTTGTGCCACAGTGTTTTACATGCTTGACCCTCAGAGTAGTCGCGGCAGGGCTTCTTATTGCATCTTTTTCTGTGGATACCGCTATGGTTGGCTTTGAGCCTTTTTGCTGTAGGTGGGTTGCGGTTATCCAATTATATCCATTGTATCTCTTTTTGTATCTAGTACTCTCCATCTACCACTTTCATATATTAACTTAGAGACGAGTTGTGAGGACGATATTATATATTTTGTGACTCTGGGTGTCGTGCTCGTGTGAGCCGGCCTTTATTATGTTGCTTTATCTCTTTTTATGTTGTTTTCATTATATTGTCTATTTCTTTGCTATGGCGTCATATATATGCTTGTGGTGGTTGTTTTCTCCTTTGGGCGTGATTTGCTCCCTTTGGGGATGCTTTACTTATATCTTATGTTTGTATCCGTTTCGGGGCTAGTTTACAAAGGCGGTACTGCCGAAATTTTTAAGAAAATAAACTTAAGTTTAAAGATTTTTACTTGAGATTTTCAAATGTTTTTAACAATATTTTTATCACTTACTTCTTTTGATGGTTTAGATTTCTGGGTTTTCGGATTACTTAAATTGCGTTACGCCTGTTGACGTCACGTGGTTTAAGTGCCGGTCACGTGCCTAAATTTGGGTCGTGACAAAGTTGGTATCAGAGCGCTAGGTTTTACCTTTCGGAGTGTAGGATGACCTTGGTATGATGGAGTAGGTAGCTTAAGCAGAGTTACGTAGCGTTTGTATGTTTCGCGGCATACTTACGACACAGTACTCCGCCTAAGTGATCTTAAGACTTGTTGGTTGAAATTCCTTCCGTGATTATGTACATCCTTGTGATTCGATTTCTATGTTCTTATCGAATCATGATTTCGTTTCCAGCCATTATGCCGCCGAAGACTACGAGGGTGCAGAGAGCGGCCGCGAGAGCCGAGGTCAGGGTAGGATCGTCGGAGACGAGGACTGACCAGGGCAGTACACCCGTTGTACAGGAGCAAGTTGATCCACTTTCGACAGACCATATTACTAGGCTAGAGGCTGGTATGCAGGATTTGCGCCAAATGATGGGGTCGTTGGTTGAGGCTAGTCGAGCGCAGTGATAAGAGATTGTCCCACCTGTTACGGAGACTGCGAAGGTACCTACTGTTCAGGAAGTTGTACCTGCAGCTATGGAGGTTATCACCGTGTCATTATCTGAGTTCATGAGGCTGAAGCCTCCGGTCTTCACCGGCACCGATACAGCTGAGGATCCGCGGTCGTTTATCGACCGGATAGCCAGGATCTGTCGTTCGCTGAGATACTCCGACGCGAGATGGGTAGAGTTCGTGAGTTTTCGTCTGGAGGGTCTTGCCCAGACTTGGTGCGAGTTTTTAGAGAGGGGCAGAGCCGCAGGTCTTTCTCCTATGACCTGGGCTGAGTTCGTGACAGTTTTTCTTGCCCGATTTCTTCCACAGAGTGTCAGGGATGCTCGAGCTCGCAGTTTTGAGTCGTTAGCCAGACTCCGGGTATGACGGTGGGAGAGTATGACATTCAGTTTACCCAGTTATCCGTATATGCTCCATATTTGGTGGACACTGAAGAGATGCGGATCAAGAGATTTGTTCGAGGCCTGAGTACCCAGTTATTCCTCTCCATCGGCGCCCAGCATTTTGATACATACGCAACCGTAGTGGACGCAACCCTATTGGTAGAGAAGCGTATTTCTGAGACGCCGGTCATTCCGGAACCGAAGAGGATTCGTACTGAGTTATCAGCACAGAGGCAGTTTGGCAGAGGCTGCGGTGGATTCGCTATAGGCCGTGCGGGTAGCCGGAGCGTGAGACAAGGCTAGACATGTAGTTTATACCCACAGGGTCAGCAATCGTCGCCTGGATGTTTTGGGTGTGGCAGTCCCCATCACCGCATCAGAGATTGTACTGAGATACGCCAGAAGGAGGCAGCGGTTCCACATGTTACCTTACCACCTTCACCTCAGAGAGCATTGCCTCCTAAGCTTGTTGATGCTCCACGTCAGACTTTTGCTCAGAGAGGTCGTGGTCGTGGAGTTTTTGTTCAGAGAGGACGGGGTGGCAGAGGCGGGGGACAGCCAATTGCCGGTAGAGGGCATGCTCGAGTATTTGATTTGACTCATCAAGACGCGCAGGCGTCGAATGCAGTGGTTTCAGGTACTCTTTCTGTATGTTCCTTCGATGCACACGTTTTGTTTGATCCGGGATCTACGCACTCGTATGTTCTACACACTTCGTGCCGAAGTTGGGCCTAGAGTTGTGTTTGCTAGATCAGCCGCTTATCGTGACTACTCCTGTTGGCGGGTCGTTTGTCGCGCGACACGTGTTTCGGACATGTGCTGTTCAGATTAGAGATAGAGATTCGTCCGTCGATTTGATCCTTCTTGAGATGTTGGAATTCGACGTTCTCTTGGGCATGGACTGTGTCACGACCCGAAATTGGCACGTGACGACCCTAATACTACGCAACGTCTACAGGCGTAACGCAGTAAAAGAAAGCCAAAATCCAGAAATCTAAACCATTAAAAGACAAGAAAAGATAAGAAACATTGTTTAAACTTTTGAAAATCTCAAGTATAAATTCTTTAAGTCCAATTTATTTTCTTGAAAATTTCGGCAGCACCTCCTTTGTAAAAACCAACCCCCCCAAAAAATGGGTACAATATAATATAAAGTAAAGCATTCCTAAACGGGAGCAAATACACGTCCAAAGGCGGAAAACAACCACCACAACAAATATACGACGCCGTGGCGAAGAAATAAAAGATGATATAAGTAAAACTGCATAAAAGACATCCAAGTCCCCAAAATATACAATATCGTCCTCACATCAAGTCTCTAAGTCATACAAGATAATGGTAGATGGAGAGTACATGAATACAACGAATATACAATAAAACAACGAATAACCACAAAACCCACTTAAGCAAACTGCACACTGTGAGCTGATGCGGTATCCGCAGCAAAAGATGATAAGATAGATGAATAGCCTGCCTCGACTACTCTGGGGAACACCCTGCAAAACAAACTGTGGCATAACGGGGGTGAGTTGCCAACTCGTGAATAGTAAATAACATATGCAGGTAATCACAAGTATGCACATACAGCGCGAATCTAACATATGTAATCTAAAAGCAGTAACAGGTCATATGAATGCGATAATCATGAACGGTACACTAGCAGGTACAACTAGTACATGAAGCAATAATATGACAATCTGTATGCAACAATCATGTAAGATACTAAATCAGGTACTACTAATACATGAAGTAATGATATGACAATGTATATATGCAACAGTCATGAAAGGTACTCTAACAGATACAACTAACACATGAAGAAATGCATATAAATAAAGGTATGTAAATGCAACGGTCATGAAAGGTACTCTATCAGGTACAACTAATACATTAAGCAGTGCATAAACAATAAATGTGGAGTATGGAATGAAATATGTCATTTCCACAGAATCCTGACATCGTGGTAGGATCAAAATCTATCAAGACAATCCAAATCCCAATTTCTCAAATCAGCCCCCAAATTGGCTCTCATATCATGTAAGTCTCACAAATCTTGAATGTATAATATCAAATAAATCTCATATATCCTGAATCCAACATCAAGTGAATCTCATATATCCTGAATCCAGTAAGTTTCATATAAAGTGAGTGTCCAACATCGACACCCAAAAACATCATGAAACAAGTGTCAAGCATCGACACAGAAATACTCAAATCCATACGTTCCTTGAATCGTAAGTGTCCGGTTTCGACACCCGTGAACCACATATCGGTCTTTCTCAATTTCTATACGTTCCTCGAAACCCAAGTGTCTCACCTCGACACTTGTGTTCCACGTATCGGTATATACGGCCTCAAATCCAGAAAACATCAAGTAATGAATAAGTATAAATGCATGAATCAATACACATATATTAGCGTCCCATTCCACTAATAAATGTGTTCCACTGTTATATATACAGGAGTAAAAATATCAGAGACATCATATGAAATACATGAATGTAATACATGCAACATGAAACAGTAATATGAGCATATAAAGGAAAATAGCTATTTAACTGCAACAAGTTATTAAATATTTCATGCGGTTCCTGATTTCCTCCGAAATCAGATGCAACATCATATACTGGTGAACATGTAGCTATAACAAGGTATGCGTAACCATATCGGTATAGCAAGATATGTATGTCCATATGTAAGTATGTATGATGTCAAAGTAGTTGTAGCAAGGTCTGTGTCTATACCTATCCATACATTGTAATACCCTCCAGGTATATTTATGTATGTAAGATGTACATGTAGCTATGTCTCATATGTGTATATACCTATCACTAATGGTATACTACCATATAGGTATATGGGTAACTAGCATGTAAGCATGTCAGGGCATATATGTAAGCATGTCAGGTATATAGGTATGCTATATGTCATATGCACAATGAAAATAAGGATCATGTCTCGATGTCCCTAAGCAATACTATAACACATATGTATAGGTGTTGTGCATGTCATGGCAATTATTGACGGTGTGAGTGGCATACAATCAGTGCTCGTGCAACATGAACCGTCAATAATAGTGTTGTGTCTCATTAATACTATGTCCAAATACAATAGGTAAATGAGATATGCAACGAAAAACACATGCACAAACGAGTCCATATACTTAACACTAAAGGTCATATCATTTGATCTAGCCCAGATGCATAACGCCATGCGGGCGATTCCCCTGTAGATGTTAATTCTACTCACCAACCATCCTGTCTAAGTAAAGCCAATTACTCGCTTCCCCTGTTCGCAGCGCCCGAAGTCCCCGCCTGCGATCCTGAACATATAACAATAAAGTAAGCGTATATAACCAATCGACCAAAAATACGTATAACTATGCTGACCGACGCACCAACTCCAAACATACCCTCGAGTGTCCGTTTAGTGGCTAACGCGTGTAGCGACACTATGAGACGAACTCAAGAGTAAAAGCTACACAAAGACACGAACGAAATCAGCACAACCCTATCTAGGAGCGTAAAGCGACACAACTACTATGTCTAGACCCTGATCGTACCGATCGCACATTCAAAACACAATAATAAATGTGGAAACAATATAATTAACGTCGCAACAACAAAAGAAACCCACGCCTAAAATTTACCGAAATCTAGTAAGCAGCATACAACAATATTTCGCACAAGTTCAAAGTTAACACATATCTAGCGCTTTCAAACATCCTACAATAGCTTAACTAAGCTATCCAAACCATTTCCATATTTTTAAACTTGCTTAATTAAGTTTTAGCAAAAACCTAGTAAGCAAAAAGCCTTAATTAGACAAACTAGTATTTATCGTTTTAGCACAAAACTACAAATTTTACAAAAAACTAGAGTTTGCAAACATCATAAAATAGCAAGGTTACACCATTTAAACCTTTACTACAATTTTAGATTTCACTAATTAGGATTAGCAAAAGTTTAGTTTGTTAATTAGCTTAATTTACAATTAGGAAAAATAATATTTAACAACTAGCAAACTAGGTTAAGTTTTCTTCAAGTATAACTCAACAATTAACCCTTTTTACTAAGTAAAACCCTAATTGATTACCCAAAAACCACTTCTTGAATTTCAAAACATGAAATTAAAAGCTTAAATAAACAATTAATATGCTAATTAAAGATTTAAAACAACTAATAAGGATTAGGGTTAGGGTTTATACCTCCACAAAAGATCTACAAATTGCAAACACAACTCCAAATTTAGCCTCCAAAAAATCAAGACTTTGGTGAAGATCCAAGCATGCTTAGGGCTAACGATTAATGGGAAATGATTTGTTTTTGAGTATATTGGATAAATTAAGGATTTTTCATGAATTTTGTGAGCTAAAAAGACTTGAAATGGAGTGAAATAGAAATGAGGGCAGCAAGGGGGAGGTCGGCCATAAATGAGGAGGAAATGGGAAGGGTTTGGATGAGTGTGGAACTTTCATGCTAAAAACAAAACAAAAGCTTAATTAACAATTCTTTAAGCCACCACATTCTATTCTTTTCTTTTCTTTTTAAAATTTAATTCCATTGACCAAGAAAAATCTAGATATTTAAAAAGAAGGTTCTAAAATAATTGTAGTGATGATTTCTAATGATTCTCATTTAGAAGAAATTTCTCGATTTACGTGCATATTTTACCGGCTAAAATAATATTTTATTTGGGAAAAATTCTATCTGAACCAAAACCTCTCATATACCCCCAAAGTTCGCGAACAAGCTTTATTTTAGCAAAACTAGGTGCCGGCAAGTTTCTACGGACGTTTGATCGAAAACGGGTTAAATCGGAAAATACCGACTATTTTGCCCTAAAACGGAAAAATTCGCAAAACGATTTCTGAAACTTTACAGACTGGTTAGCTACTTGCTACGCGTCCGTGTACTGCCATGAGAAGACAGTCAGGTTTTGTTTTCCCGGTGAGTCAGTTCTTGTTGTGCAGGGGGACAATGGTGTCGCCCCTCACAGTTTGATTGCAGCCCTTTGCGCTAGTCGGCTTTTGAGAAGGGATGTCGGGGATTCTTGGCTTTCATTCGAGATACTTGAGCCACAGTAGATTCATTGGAACAGGTTCCTACTGTGAGAGAGTTTCCCGATGTTTTTCCGATGAGTTACCTGGATTGCCGCCAGAGCGTGAGATTGAGTTCTGCATTGATTTGATCCCCGGCACAGGGCCTATTTCTATATCGCCTTACCGGATGGCCCCGGAGGAGCTTAAGGAGCTTAAGGATCAGCTGCAAGAGTTGCTTGATAAAGGACTTGTGCGTCTGAGTGTTTCGCCTCGGAGAGCTCATGTTCTGTTCATCAAGAAGAAGGATGGCAGTTTGAGGTTGTGCATTGATTATCGTCAATTGAACCGAGTTACGGTGCGGAATAGGTATCCTTTAACTCGCATTGACGATTTGTTTGATCAGCTCCAGGGTGCGGGACATTTTTCTAAGATTGATTTAAGATCGGGTTATCATCAGTTGCGGGTTCGGAATGATGACATTCCGAAGACTGCTTTTCGTACGCGCTACGGGCATTATGAGTTTTTGGTGATGTCGTTCGGACTCACCAATGCCCCAGCAGCGTTCATGGATTTGATGAACCGGATATTCAGGTCGTTCCTCGACCAGTTTATTATTTGTGTTTATTGATGACATTCTGGTTTATTCCAAGAGTCGAGAGGAGCATGAGCAGCATTTGAGGATTGCTCTGCAGACATTGAGAGATCACCAACTATTTGCTAAATTCTTGAAGTGTAGCATTTTGAAAATTTAGAAATAAATAAAATTAATTAATTAAATAATAAAATGTTAAATTAAAAAGTTATTAAAACCAAGACATTTTCATAAATATTATGTAAGATAAATTAATTTATAATTTTAATATGTAACCTAAATAAATTACATGGGTTTTAATGACAAATTTAGCTTCATTTTAATAAAATGATCTTTATATAATAAACTAAGTAGTGAGGGGTCTTTTTGTAAAGTTTAGGGAAAATGTGCAAACTTGAAATTTTGAGGGTGTAAGTGGAAAAGGGGTAGATAATGTTTTAGCTCAGAAATTTTATCAAAATAATTCAAATTTGGAGTCATAATGCATTACCACCACCTTCTTGCATGCACCTTCATTTCACAACACCTCCTCCTTGCATGAGGATGACACACCTTGATTATTGACACCTCCTCCTACACCTCACCCTTCTTTTTATCACATATATATCATGTGTTCAGATCATATTAACAAATTAAAGTTCTGAAAATCCAAATGAAAAGAAGGGAAAACACTTAGAAATCATAAAAAGAAAGAAAAAGAAAGAGAAGTGAAGAAGAAGAACTAAACTAAGGGTTCACCATCAAGCTAAGGACTAGGAGCTTGTGCATCTTGGAGGAAGTTCTTTCAGCAATCCCTTGTAGGTAAAATCTTGGATCACTGTAGAAATTAGTTTTGTAGTTAGTTTAAATTAGAAATCCAATGTCTATAATGGCGTATTTTAGGCAAAACTGAACTCTGTAGTAATCTGCTATTAGTCAGAAAATAATCAACTTAACCAAACAATGCCAAAATGTTGTATGTTAGACCTAGAACAAACCCTATAAGCACGAACCAAGGGGCTCGTTTTTGGGCCGGCGACATATGGGAAAATTCCGGCGTCGCCGGATTTGTAGGGAGGTATGGTGATTTGGGTTTTTGGGTAGGTTTCTGTGTAGAATTTTGGTTATTTTGGTATTGTTTAATCAAGTTAGTTTAACTGTATATAAAATCTGGGAACTAATATCGAAAAAGAGATCAAAATTCTAAAATACGACACGGGTAAAACGTAACGCGTTCTATTTTCTGTCGCGATGCAACGCTGGGTTAAAGTCCGGTTAAAATGAGTGTTAGATCGTAAGCAATAGTCATATGTAGTATAACTAGAACGTACAACTTGTGTTTTCATGATTTTGTCGTATCTGAGTTAGTCGTTTCCTTATATAAGTAAATTTCGATGTTAGATTCAATACGGGAACTTCGGAGGCCGTAAGGAAAGGAAAAGGATTAGCGATTCCTGAGTAGTTACGACGTATTCCGGTGAGTAGACTAAACATCTACCGGGGGATTGTGTAAAGATGGCATAATACGCCTGTATTTTGTTGCGTTGAAAGATTTACTTTATATACGAAGTTAATAATATACATTCATATACATACCTATATATCATCATGTTAATAATAGTTAGAACATTGCACAATTATCGACGAGTTATGCTGCACGTGCACATCTTTACATGTTACACTACACCTCGTCGATATTAATATGTCACTTTTACACTAAATAATTATTCTGTTAAAAATGATTTTTATCATACCTTAAGCATCTATATTCGTAGTAATTAGCATATATGACATCATATTTTGTATTCCAGTATTAGTAGTTGATATAAAAGACAGTTATATTATTGAGGATTTATGATTTTAAGTTTTCCTATACTCTTACATAAATCCAGTGATTTTCATGATTATGTGTCACGTCCACCATGATATGTCGTTTTTATGATTTGGTTTTATTCCGGACCGAGTCTGTGGGTATACGGTTACGGATTTACAATTTTATCCATACTGAGTCGGTGGGGATACAGTTAGGTACATGACGGACCCGGTCGAGACCGAGGAGCAGGATAGCCGCACTTTAGGCGGGGAGCCTAACGAGGTGACTCGATACCGGATATAGTTATGAAACACGGCGGATATCTAGATGATACCGACCGGTGTTATTGATTACAGGATCGTTCGAGGAATGATGCCTGATGAAATACCGAAGATTTGTGTCGATGTTAGGCACGGAGAAAAATGAATATGATTTGGAAAATAATTGATGAGATTTCAGTTTTGATTCATATATGGAGTATTACACATTCATTCTTCTACTTGTTATCATGTATCGCATTTACTATTGTTGGAATAAATTCTGGTTCGTCATATTTACATTATCAGCCGTTTTATGTTAGTTATATTCACTGAGTTGACAACTCACCCCCGTTATGCCACAGTTCCTTGCAGGAGTAGAGTGGACAGTTAGCAGCAGTGCAGGTCCACGTATCAGCTTTGATCGCATCTTTTGCTAGGTGGGTTACATAGGTAGTAACCTTCTCTTTTTGGTATTGTATATTGAATTTAGAAACTCTCCATCATACCCTGTGTAATGACTTAGAACGATATATGGTTATATGTATATTATCTCGACAGATGAGATCGTTTAGTTGTATTAAATGACATTTCTTTTAATTATGTCTGAGAATCTTCTTTGATGTCGTATTATGAGTGTGTATTGCTTTCCACTGTTAGCATCGTTGTTCCCAACTAGGGATGCAACCAAATTAAACACATTATAACCGTTTTATTATAACTACAATAGGAAATTACTGTTAAGATCTTAAATACTTAAAAACTGTGATTTTTACTTAAAAAAATAAATTTTTCCTAAAAAAAAATTTCCGCAAAAAGGGTTTTTGATTTTGTTTTTGGCTTACTCAGATTGTGTAAATATCTTTAGATATTATACAATCTAAGTGCCGGTCACATCCAAACTTGGGTCGTGAAAAAGTTGGTATCAGAGCTTTGGATTAACCTTACGGAATCGAGTAGTGAGTTAAGATAGTTGACGTGAGTTCGTAATTTAGGATGACCTTTGGTTTGATGGAGTAAGTGATTTAGGATGAGTGCAGTACCATACGTATGTTCTGCGGCATATTTACGTTACCATACTCAGCCTAACTAACCTTAGGAGATAATTGTTTGTACTTCTTTCCTTGATTCCATGTATCTTGTGATTCGGTTGCAATATCCATATCAATCCTTTTTCTTACTCCAGCCGTTATGTCATCAACGACTACGGGGACTCAGAGTACCGCTTTTCGAGATGAGATTGGAGCGGGCTCGTCTGAAACAGGGACAGACCTGGGCAGTATGCCTATCTTTCATGAACCGATTGATCCACCCTATATTAATCGTATAGCTAGGATGGAGACAAGTGTTCAAGAGATGCACCGAATGATTGGATCCTTGTTAGAGATTAGTCGAGCACGTAGATCGACTATTATTCCACGTACGATTGTTCGGAGACCAAGGAGAATTCGTACTAATGCATCAGCACTTAGACGTGTTCGTAGAGGCCGTGGCAGATTCTGTATAGATCAGTTCTATCATTTATACCCATATGTTCAGCAACCCGTGCAAAGATGTTTCAGGTGTTGGTGTCCGTATCACGGTATTAGGGATTGTCCCATGAGGCGGCAGGGTGAGGCATCGGTCTCACATGTGACTTCACCACCTTCACCACCTCCTCCGAGCACATTACCTCCTATCCCTGTTTTTGTTCCACGCCAGATCAATGCCCATGGAGGCCGGGGTCGTGACGGTCGTAATTTAGAGGATGAGGGGGTCGAGACAGATTCATTCCTGGCCCAGTTTTGGTCGAGATTTGACTCAGGGCCAGATGTTTAGTTCACACCCAGTAGGACAGAGACCTACATTTACATGTTATAATTGTGGAATTCCAGGGCACTTAGCTAGACAGTGTACACGCCAAGGAGAAACTGTTGTTCTGCAGGCTGCTTTACCTCCTCCACCTTCTATGTCGATGGCTTTACCTCGTCCCCCAGTCAGCCATATGCGCCAGGCAGTTGCACCACGAGGTCGAGGCTTTGCAGGACGCTTTCAGAGAGGTCGAGGAGATAGAGGTAGAGTGTAAGTCCACGTTTCCCACCCCGGTGCTTGCGGGGAGGCGGAAACGTTATGAAAAATCGGATTTTTACAACACTAGGCAACATGGACAATGCTAAAGAAGGGATCTTTGCTAAACAAAAACTAACTACAAAGCTAAAAGAGTTAGCTACTCGGAAAGGGGGTTATACCTGGGTCTTCAAGTCCTTCTCTTCTTGCTCCTTGGAGTGAAAGAACGGATTCTCCTCGTCGCCTTCTTTTGCCGAAGAAAGATCCACCCGAGGGCCTCTACCTTTGGCTCCAACCTCAAACTACAAGTAACTAAGGTGCTTGGTGTGCTAAACCTAGAACCTTAGAAAGAGTATAGAGTTATTTTAAGGGATTTATCTCAAGCTCAAATGGTTCTCAACACATGAGAGAGGAGAGCTAGAGAGAGAGCAAGAGGAGGAGAGAGAATGAGAATGATAGAAATGAGAAGAAGAATCCAACCTTCTCACATATATGTGAATTATGATAAATAAATAATTAGATAAAGATAATTGTGATGGTTAATCATGAAATGACCATTATCATTTCATATTAAATACTTTTGCAAGGATCAAAGAGCATCTTTCATATGAAATGATAATGGTCAACTTGTCAACCTAGGTCAACAAGTCAAGCAAAGTCAAATGGTCAACAACCATAACCATAACACAATTATAATTAACTAATATTAATAAATCATATTTCACACATAAACATTAGGGTTAAGAAAATGACAATGGTCATCAACCCTAATGAAAGTCCTCTGCCTCTGCCTCAATCAACTGCGCATACACACCCGTATCCGTGTTCCGAGGAACACGAATACAAAGAGATAAAACCAATCCCAAAAAATATACTAGGATCTGGCTTAAACCAAAGCCTGCTAGTATAAGCTGTCCGGACACCAAACATGCACAAGTGCGCGGATGTGAACGAACCCCGTCGCAAAACCATGCGACCTCTACTCATTTTGCCTAAAGGCGAATAACCCTCTGTGTGGGACTCTAAAGACTCGACACTACGCTGGCAGTGGGTTTAACCACAGACCGCAAGCGGCACTAGCTGTACGTAACGGTCCCCAGGTAGATGCCGATAAGAAGACTGACGAGGTAAACCCAACTGAACTCCTACTGAGCCTGAATGTGACAGTCTCCGTATAGTCCGGTATGTTCGTCTAAGAACATTGCATGGTGGGCCCAGGGGGCGGTAAACGTCAGTCCCCTACTAGCGGTACAAGTCATGTCGGAGTGTAGCCCAGAACACCTGAGATGACACTGGAAACCTACCAGTCTATCTCGCTTGCCTTGGCTAGGGACTTTGTGTAATGGCTCTTGTAGACACAGCGCGATATCAACCCCCAATACCGGGAGAGACGAATCATGTCTAACCGTCACTGCCTCCAAGTGCTTCGGGACTGGACCCAAAAACTACCTGTTTGCACGACTCCTTTGAGCCGTGGTAGGGTAGTAATAAAAGTACGGTGGGAACACACTCGAGGCGAAGTGACAGTGTCAAGTCAACGGACTAAGCTGTACTCATGTCACCTGGGAACTGATAACCGACGATAGGTATAATACCAACCAACAGTTCCCGACGAGTCATGTCCAGTGTACTCGTAACCTAACGAGCACACGCATACTATCCCAAGTACGACGTACTGATGGCTTTGGGACAGACCGTCTCCCAAGTTGGGATGAGAAGCGCATAGGCTAGTTTACTCCGGAGTATCGATGCCCTGTCTCGATAGTCCTATGACTAGGGACCTGCATAAGGATGTGCTTATAGATTACCCAGCCCCCACAAGTGTGACTGCCATCACAACGCTGGTAATCAAGCAAAGATCCTAAGGGCTCCACTAATGTGTAAAGGCGATATGCTAAAAGAAACACATGCACACATTAAAGCAGAAACAAACCAAGTAGCATACTACCATTTTGAGCAAGATTGTCAATACAAGGTGAATATCCCAAGCTTCCATCAAGTAATATACAAACTAGTATGATACAGTAATGGCTTCTAGGGCATATACACTAACAATCTCCCACTTGCACTAAGGCCATGTCCTGGCGTATCGAAGACCTATCATCTCGATCATCCGCTCGAACTGAGTCTGGGGTAAGACCTTGGTGAATGGATCAACAGTGTTATCTTCCGTAGCAACTCTCCGAACCTCGATCTCCTGGCGACCCACGATCTCCCTGATCAGGTGATACCGCCTCAAGATGTGTCTGGACTTCTGATGGGACCTAGGTTCCTTCGCTAAAGCTATAGCCCCGTTGTTGTCGCAATACAGAGGTATTGGATCAACAATGGACGGAACCACCTGAAGTTCTGTCAAGAACTTCCTTATCCAGACGGCTTCTTTTGCGGCATCAGCAGCAGCGATATATTCCGCTTCCATTGTCGAGTCAGCAACGGTTTCCTATTTGGAACTCTTCCAACACACCGCCCCTCCATTGAGGGTAAAGACATAACCCGACATGGACTTGGAATCATCCTTGTCACTCTAGAAGCTGGAGTCAGTAAAGGCCTCGATCTGGAGGTCTTTTCCGCCATACACCAAGAACATCTCCTTAGTCCTTCTCAGGTACTTGAGAATGTTCTTTACCGCTATCCAGTGTTTCTCCCCAGGGTTTGACTGATACCGGCTTACCACACTCCGTGCATAAGCTACATCTGGTCTGGTACACAACATCGCATACATTATAGAGCCTACCGCAGAAGCGTAGGGTATAATTGACATGCGATCCCTTTTCAAATCAGTCTTGGGAGACATCTCTTTAGAGAGGGCGATCCCGTGACAAGCCGGTAGATTACCGCGCTTGAAATCTTCCATACTGAATCTTTTCAGTATGGTGTTGGTGTACCTGGACTGTGAAAGTCCTAATATCCTCTTGGATCTGTCACGATAGATCCGGATCCCCAGAATGTAAGAGGCATCACCCAGGTCTTTCATGGAGAACTTGTGTGACAAGAACCCTTTGACAGATTGTAGCATAGGAATGTCATTTCCTATCAAGAGAATGTCATCCACGTATAAAACGAGGAATACAACAGTTCTTGCTACAAATCTACTATAGATGCATGGTTCATCTGGATTTTTGATAAAGCCAAATTCTTTGACCGTCTCATCAAAACAGATGTTCCAACTCCGCGATGCCTGCTTTAGTCCATAAATGGACTTAAGCAACTTGCACACCTTTCTGTTGCTCCCATTCTTAATGAAACCCTCTGGCTGGTCCATATAGACACACTCCTCTAAATTTCCATTTAGAAAAGCGATCTTTACGTCCATCTGCCAGATCTCATAATCGTGGAAGGCAGTAATGGCAAGAAGGATCCGAATGGATTTCAGCATAGCCACTGGAGAAAAGATTTCGTCATAATCCAAGCCAGGTCTTTGACGGAAACCCTTTGCAACAAGTCTAGCTTTATAGGTCTCAACCTTTCCATCTACACCAATCTTCCTTTTGAAGATCCACTTGCATCCTACGGGTTTTACCCCATCTGGAGCAACGTCCATACTTTGTTGGTGTACATGGAATCCATTTCGGTCCGTATTGCATCCAACCATTTTAACGAGTCAACGCTCTGAATGGCCTGCTGGAAGCTAGTCGGCTCATCACTATCAATGTTGCAATCCTCTCTATCCCCGTCTATGAGAAAACCGTAGTATCTCTCGGGCGGATGAGACTGCCTACTACTTCTGCGGAGCGGCGCAGGAATGTCCTGATCTTTCGAACCCTTTGGTTCTACTAAGCTTTCAGTAATAGCTCGTGGTTCTGGAATTTCTTCCAGTTCTATTGCGCTCCCACTTATCAGATTCTCCAAAAACTGAGTTTCCAAGAAGTGGGCATGACGAGAAACAAAAACGTTTTGTTCCTCTTCGCAATAGAAGAAATATCCCTTGGAGTTCTTTGGATATCCCACAAACTTGCACTGTACTGAGCGTGCCTCGAGTTTGTCCGCATGCTGCTTTTTGGCAAAAGCTGGACATCCCCATGTCTTAATGTGATTAAGATAAGGTCTCTTCCCACACCACATCTGATATGGTGTAGTAGGCACAGTCTTAGTTGGAACTCGGTTCAAAAGGTATGCAGCTGATTCTAGTGCATATCCCCAGAATGATCGCGGTAACTCAGCGTTACTCATCATGGACCGTACCATATCCAATAGGGTTCGGTTCCGTCTCTCCGATACACCGTTATGTTGCGGAGTGTATGGAGGAGTAAGCTGATAGAGAATTCCATTCTCTTTTAAATAATCCAGGAACTCGGCACTCAAGTATTCACCACCTCGATCAGATCTCAGTGTCTTGATACTTTTGCCTGTTTGTTTTTCTACTTCATTCTTATATTCCTGGAACTTTCCAAAGGCTTCGGATTTATGTTTCATTACGAAGACATATCCGTACCTTGAAAAGACATCCGTAAAAGTAATGAAGTAAGAATAACCGCTTCGTGCATGCGTAGACATTGGACCGCATACGTCGCTGTGTACGAGTCCCAAGAGCTCGCTCGCTCTTACTCCGTGTCCAGTGAACGGAGTCTTTGTCATCTTTCCTTTGAGACAGGATTGACAAGTTGCATATGATTGATATTCGAACGGATCCAAATATCCTTATGTATGTAACTTCGTCAACCTTCTCTCATTGATGTGACCCAGTCTACAATGCCATAAGAAAGCCTGATTTGTTTCCGGAGACTTTCTTTTGTGTGTATTCTGGACATTGAAAATATGTGGTTGGTTTAATACGTATATACCATTGCTTAATGTACCTGACCCAATGTAACCCTTCGAAAATCGTTTAGGTAGTTTTTCGGTAATCGGCTAATTTTTCGGCTTTTTCCGTAAAAAGTCAAAATAGGTATTTTTCATTGTAGACCTAATTATACAAAATTTAGATAAGATATTACTATAATTTTGTCACTAAAATGTCACTTATAATTTTCTAGTTAAATAAAAAAAATTCGTAATTAATTATTTTTTTATTATTTTAAGCTTTTTAAAATACATTAAATTAATGATAAATACAAATTTAATTAGGTAAATTTCATAATTAGGAATCTTTATAAGCTAAAATATGGTGTTAATAAAATTGTATCATGACTTGCAAATTTTTGATTTTAGGGTTGGAAATTTAATGAAAAAATGATGCAAAATGAGGTTTTTTGTGTAAAATGTTGATGTGAAAGCATTAAATGAGAACATGAGGTGTTTTTAGACCTAGAAACTTCTCCAAAAATCCCACACCCCCTCCTCAAGCTGCTGGCCGACCCCCTTTGCTGCAGAATTCCCTCTCTTCTCACTTCTTTTTGCTTCAATTTCCTTGCTAAAATTCAATAAAAATTCACAAATTTCCATCTCAATTCAAAGCCAAACCCTAATACACTCTCTCCTCAACCAAATTTAGTTCAAAACTAGGAGAAAGGAGGCTTCTTTGGTGGCTTGATCATGCTAGGGTTCCACTTGTGAGGTAAAATCCAAAACTAGTTTGTTAACTTGTAGTTATATGTGCTAAAATTCAATTTTGAAGTATTAATTTAGTTGTAAATTCTTGTTCATGAAAATCAAGAATGGGATTTGGTGTTGAACTAGGGTTTGAAGCATGGTTGTTAGAGTTAAGTTAGGGCTTTGGTTACCTATTTGATTAGAGTGGTTATTTGCGTAAGGTTACACTCGCTAAATCGTTAAATTGCGACGTTTGCATCGAATCGGTTTGAAATTTTCTTACTAGATTTTTATGTAAATTAGAATGTGATCAAATTGTGTTATGTTAGCGATATAATTAGCTTCGTATAGGACTATTAGAGTGCGCGAACGTGGGGTTTCGTCTAGTCGGGTTTTAGTTTTGTCGATTTCCCCGAAATGACTATTCTAGTTAAAGAGTAGCGATTTTCATGCGTTTTCCCGTGCACCGAGTGCATGTTATGTTTAATTCGAGAGTGTCGATAATTGTATATTGTGACTTGCATCGTTTTAGGTTTTGTAATCTTATGCTTGATGTTGTGCAAACATAGAATCGGTCGGGGAAACATCAGACACGGCGCGTAAAGGCAAGGCGGTGGTCGGATCGGAATAGCGAGGCTTTCAGGTGAGTAGATGTATTCATCTATGGGGGAATCGTCTGGATGGCGCGAGGCGCCCCCTAGTTAGGATTACCCTATTTCTTACAAGATTTATATTGTTAGTTAGCTTACCCCTTTATTTACACTGCATACCCTTATAGTTAATAGTATGCTAGATTGCATGGATATTCATATGCACATATGCGATAACACTTCGTAGGACACGAACACCATTACCATTGGCATCGGTTGCACGCGCACTATTCATGTGATACACACGCCTTTGGTAATTTCCATGCCACGTGCACTATAGAACCTGTTTAACTTAGTGTCGCCACTTGCATTCATACATGATATATGAAATTGCATAGCATGCCTATACCTCGCATTATCATCATATTTACATAGATTTCTAGCCAAAATTCACATCGTATACATTGATATCATAGACATTTATCGTATATAACATGTGAACATCATGATTTTCTTGAGGATTTCAGTATTGCTGCGATTTCTGGATTTTTGGGGAAAACCGCAAGAATTTAACAAAAGCTTATATTTATAATTTCTAAAAGCAAAGTTGCGGTTTTCTCGTGATGTATGTGTCGTCCACCATGGGTTTTCATGTTTTCTGTTGGATTTCGAGACCCGATTCGAGGAGTGGATGAACCGTCTCGGGTACATGGTGGGCCCGGTATGGTACCCCGGGGCAAGAAGATCGAGTTGTAGACGATGAGCCTGGCAGGGGAGGACTACCTACTGGTGATGTCTGGCGCGGCGGATATCCGAAGGATACCGACCGTTGTCGTGAGATTTGATGATATGGGCCGATCCGGACTGACGGAGCCCGATATTTGAGACATTGTTACAGTGAGATATTGAGACAGATATGATTTCATATTTGGTGTCGATGCTTGACACGGATTTCCGATGATTTCTTGATGGTACTTAGCTATTATACAGATATTCTTTTCTAAAGTTAAGCATGCAGTACCCTTAGCATTTAAAACACTTAAAGATTTAGTAATGACATTGCATACATGTGCATACATACTTGAGATATTATATCACATATGGACATACATGTTGTGACGCATTGCGTGCATTCTTACGATTGCCTTACTAGATGTTATATTCTACTCACGAGCTGGCAACTCACCCCCGTTGTGCTACAGTGTCTTGCAGGTCGGACCCGTCACCCTTGTAGCGGCGGGCTATCTTATCATCAGCTCCTTTTGCTCAGACTCGCGACATCACCCGTAGGTGGGTTGCGAGCACACTTTATTTCTTTTTGCTCCATCATTGTATCTAGTATTCTCCATCTACCACTTTCTATTTGTATATGCGACCTAGTGATGAGACTGAGAGATTTGTATATATGGGGTTTCTTTTGGGTCGAGCTCACTTGAGCCGACGTTGTGTTTTCTGATATTTTGCGTTTCTTTTATGCTCTTTTCTTGATATTACTTATATATTGCATGTGGTTGTGATCCGCCTTGGGCGAAGAGCTAGCTCCCGCTTGGGGATGCCATTTATGATTACAGGTTATATATATATCTTGTTGTACCCATTTTGGGGGATAGAAAATATAGGGGAGACTCTGCCGAAATTTTCGGAAATTTTGATGTTTTTAAAAGGGATTCTATGCAACTTAATTGATTTAAAAACCGTTTTGACTAAAAGTTTTCCTTCACTCTCTTTTGATTTTGGTTTAGATTCTTCTGGGCTTTGGCTGGCTTAGGTTACGGTACGCCTTCAGACGTCTCGTAATCTAAGTGCCAGTCACGTTCCGTACTTTCGGGTCGTGACAAAGTTGGCATCAGAGCGTAGGTTTTACCTTTCTGAGTGTAGGAAGACCTTGGTAGATGGAGTAGGTGACTTAAGCAGAGTGGCGTAGCGTGGGTATGATCCGCGGCATACTTACGATACGGTACTCCGCCTAAGTGGCCTTAGGACATAATTGCTTGTATTTTCTTTCTTGATTCCTTGCATTCCTTGATTCAATTGCAATGTTCTTATCAGTCCTGTTTCTTATTCTAGCTTCGATACCGCCAAAGACTACGAGAGCTCAGCGGGCTGCCGCTAGGGATGAGATTCGAGCGGGCTCGTCTGAGGCGAGGATCGAGCGGGAGGGTACGCCTACCCCTCAGGGCCATACTGATACGCCTTATCCTGACCGTATTGCCAGACTAGTGGCCGGCATGCAAGAGTTGCGGCAGATGATGAGATCTTTAGTTGAGTCCAGTCGGGCTCAGAGATCCGAGGACGTTCCTTCCACCGCACAGACCATGATCGTACCTGCTGCACAGATGGTCGCTCCTGCTACTACGGAGACTATCCCTGTTTCACTACAGGAGTTCATGAGATTGAGACCTCCAGCTTTTACCGGTAAAGATGCGACAGAGGACCCACAGGCATTTCTTGATAGGATGGCTTGGATTTGCCGTTCGTTGAGGTGTTCTGATGATAGATTGGTGGAGTTTGCGAGTTTTCGTCTGGAGGGTCTTGCCCAGACATGGTACGATTCAGTAGAGAGAGGCCGAGCTGCAGGTCTACCTTCTATGACCTGGGATGAGTTTACAGCTGCATTTCTTGCCCGTTTTCTTCCGGAGAGTGTCCGAGATGCTCGAGCCCGTAGTTTCGAGTCTCTGCGCAAGACTCCTGGGATGACAGTGTCGGAGTATGATATACAGTTTACCCAGTTGTCTTGATATGCTCCGTACTTAGTAGACACAGAAGAGAAGAGAATAAAGAGGTTTGTGCGAGGGCTTGATACACAGCTATTCCTCGCCATCGGCACCCAGCACTTTGATACATACGCAGCCTTACTTTTGGAGGAGCGTATTTCTGAGACTCCGGTCGTTTCTGGGCCGAAGAGGATCCGTACTGATACGCCAGCTCAGCGGCAGATGGGTAGACACCGCGATAGATTATTTCCGGGAGATGGTGGAGGCAGAGGATTGAGACGAGGTCAGTTATTTGGTTCATATCCACAGATCCAACAGTCGTCTCCAGGATGTTTTCGGTGTGGGAGTCAGTACCACCGTATCAGAGACTGTACCATGGGACGCCAGGGCGCGGCGACAGTCCCGCATGTGACCTTACCACCCTCACCACCTTCTCAGAGAGCTTTACTTCCTACTCCTGATGATGCTTCACGCCAGCCAGATGCTTCTAGAGGCCGTGGGCGTGGCGGTCCGGTTCCGAGAGGACGAGGCGACAGAGGCAGAGGCAGAGGCCGAGGTAGAGGCAGAGGACAGCCAGCTATTAGTGGTGGACAAGCCCGAGTGTTCGCGTTGACTCCTCAGGATGCACAGGCATCCAATGCCATCGTGACAGGTACTCTGCCAGTATGTTCTTTTGATGCACGGGTATTATTTGATCCAGGCTCCACACATTCCTATGTATCCACGTACTTTGCACCGAGGTTGGGCCGAGAGTCTTCTCCGTTAGATCAGCCGCTTGTCGTTATTACCCCGGTAGGCGAGTCTTTTGTTGCCCGTTTTGTGTACCGATCGTGTTCCGTTCGTATCGGGGAGAGAGATTCTTCAGTAGATTTGATTCTCCTCGATATGCTAGACTTTGACGTTCTTCTTGGTATGGACTGGCTAGCCACCTGTTATGCATCCGTGGACTGCCGTGAAAAAGCAGTCAGATTCAGTTTTCCTGGTGAGCCGGTTCTTATTATTCAGGGAGATCGTAGCGCTACCCTTCCCAGCTTGATTTCATCTCTTCGCGCTGGTCAGCTCTTAAGGAAAGGGTGTCAGGGATTCTTAGCATATGTTTGTGATACTAGCTCCACAGAGGTTCCGTTGGACCAGGTCCCTGTTGTGAGAGAGTTTCCTGATGTATTCCCTGACGAGCTGCCTGGTCTGCCACCAGAGCGCGAGATTGAGTTCTGTATTGACTTGATCCCTGGCACGGGGCCTATCTCTATACCGCCTTATCGGATGGCCCCGGCGGAGCTGAGAGAGCTAAAGGATCAGTTACAGGACTTTCTGGACAAAGGGCTTATCCGACCGAGTGTGTCACCTTGGGGTGCTCCCGTCTTGTTTGTTAAGAAGAAGGACGGAAGTATGCGTTTATGCATTGATTATCGTCAGCTGAACCGGGTTACTGTGCGGAACAGATATCCCTTACCCCGCATTGATGACTTATTCGATCAGCTCCAAGGTGCAGGGTTCTTCTCGAAGGTTGATTTATGGTCAGGTTATCACCAGTTGCGGGTTCGGAAGGAGGATATTCCGAAGACCGCTTTCCGTACTCGATATGGTCATTATGAGTTCTTGGTGATGTCGTTCGGGCTCACCAATGCCCCGGTAGCATTTATGGATTTGATGAACCGTGTATTCAGGCCGTATCTCGATCAGTTCATTATTGTATTCATTGACGACATCTTGGTTTATTCTCGGAGCCGGGAGGAGCATGAGCAGCACTTACGTATCACATTGCAGACTTTGAGGGAGCATCAGCTGTTCGCCAAATTCTCCAAGTGCGCATTCTGGATAGAAAATGTCGACTTCTTGGGTCATGTGGTGACGAGAGACGGTATTTGTGTGGACCCGAAGAAGATCGAGGCAGTTCAGCGTTGGCCTAGACCGGTATCAGTTACAGAGGTTCGCAGTTTTCTAGGTCTGGCCGGCTATTATCGACGTTTCGTCCAGGACATCTCCCGCATTGCTGCACCATTGACCGGGTTGACCCGGAAGGGGGTTCCTTTTGATTGGACCCAGGCATGTGAGGATAGTTTCCAGCAGTTGAAGACTCGTCTGACTACTGCACCAGTGTTAGCATTGCCTTCAGGATCAGGCGGGTTCGTGGTATATTGTGATGCTTCTCGAGTGGGGCTGGGCTGTGTATTGATGCAGCACGACAGAGTTATCTCGTATGCTTCTTGGCAGCTGAGGAAACACGAACAGAACTACCCCACACATGATTTAGAGATAGCTGCAGTGGTATTTGCACTTAAGATCTGGAGACATTACCTATACGGTGAGTCGTGCCAGATATTCATTGACCACAAGAGTTTGACGTATATTTTCCAGCAGAGAGATCTGAACCTGAGACAGCGCCGATGGATGGAGTTGGTGAAGGATTATGACTGCGAGATTTTATACCATCCGGGCAAGGCGAATGTAGTGGCAGATGCTTTGAGTAGGAGGCCCGGAGGTAGCTTATCTTGCATAAGCGCAGTACTGATGCAGTCGGCGGCGGATTGGCAGGTTTTATGTGACAGCAGAGTGCAGTTCGAGTTTACTCCTACAGGGGGACAGCTGGCCCATTTCAGAGCACACCCACAGTTACTTGACCGTATCCGCGAGGCGCAGTCCGGCGATGCCCGCATTTTAGAGATTATTGAGCAGATTCGGCAGGGCAGAGTTTCCGAGTTCGTGATTGATGATCAGGGGATACTTCGATTTGGGACTCAACTGTGCGTGCCAGATTCAGAGGGACTGAGGCGTGATATTCTTGAGGAGGCACATAGATCAGTATACAGTGTTCACCCAGGTTCCACCAAGATGTACCGTGATTTGAGAGAGGTTTACTGGTGGGACGGGATGAAGAAGGATATTACAGACTTTGTGTCGAGATGCCTGACTTGTCAGCAAGTCAAGGCCGAGCACCAGAGGCCAGCCGGCGAGTTATAGCCTTTGCCCATCCCTGAGTGGATGTGGGAGCAGGTCTCCATGGACTTCATTGTGGGTCTACCCAGGACCAGTCGAGGGTATGACTCTATTTGGGTGATTGTGGATCGACTGACAAAAGCGGCTCACTTTCTGCCAGTGAAGACCACTTTTGGATTTTCTCAGTACGCCCAGGTTTATATTGATGAGATAGTGCGACTGCATGGTGTTCCGACTTGCATCGTGTCCGACCGTGGCACCCAGTTTACCAGCCGATTGTGGCAGAAACTTCAGGAAGCATTGGGCACCCGATTGAGTTTTAGCACAGCCTTTCATCCGCAGACTGACGGTCAGTCGGAGCGTACTATTCAGACTCTTGAGGACATGCTCAGAGCTTGTGTTTTAGATTTCGGTGGTAGCTGGGATCGTCATTTGCCTTTGATCGAGTTTTCCTACAATAATAGCTTCCAGGAGACGATTCAGATGGCACCTTTCGAGGCTTTATATGGGAGGAGATGTCGATCGCCTATATGTTGGACAGAGCTCAGGGAGAGCAGTCTTTTGGGGCCGCAGATCGTACAGGAGACGACCGAGAAGATACAGCTGATTCGGGACAGGATGAGAGCGGCACAGAGCAGGCAGAAATCTTATGCTGACAGGCGCCATCGCCGACTCGAGTTCGCTGTTGGCGATCATGTTTTCCTGAAGGTCTATCCGATGAAGGGTGTGATGAGATTTGGGCGGAAAGGGAAACTGAGTCCTAGATATGTTGGTCCTTTCGAGATCCTAGAGCGTGTTGGTCCAGTCGCTTATCGGTTAGCTCTTCCGCCCAGCTTCCCCGATGTTCACCCCGTATTCCATGTCTCGATGCTCCGCAAGTACCTTCATGATCCTTCCCAGGAGATTCAGCACCAGACGATCCAGCTAGAGCATGATCTTTCATTCACCGAGCAGCCGGTTGTCAATTTGGATCGGCAGGTGAAGAAATTGAGGTCGAAGGTTATACCGTCCGTCAAGGTCCTTTGGCGTGGCCCGAACAGCGATGAGGTCACCTGGGAGACCGAGGTCGAGATGAGGAAGAGATATCCCCATCTTTTTGAAGGTACGCGTAGTTAAATTCTAAATTCGGGGACCGAATTTCTTTAAGGGGGGAAGATTGTAACCCTTCGAAAATCTTTTAGGCAGTTTTTCGGTAATCGGCTAATTTTTCGGCTTTTTCCGTAAAAAGTCAAAATAGGTATTTTTCATTGTAGACCTAATTATAAAAAATTTAGATAAGATATTACTATAATTTTGTCACTAAAATGTCACTTATAATTTTCTAGTTAAATAAAAAAAATCGTAATTAATTATTTTTTTATTATTTTAAGCTTTTTAAAATACATTAAATTAGTGATAAATACAAATTTAATTAGGTAAATTTCATAATTAGGAATCTTTATAAGCTAAAATATGGTGTTAATAAAATTGTATCATGACTTGCAAATTTTTGGTTTTAGGGTTGGAAATTTAATGAAAAAATGATGCAAAATGAGGTTTTTTGTGTAAAATGTTGATGTGAAAGCATTAAATGAGAACATGAGGTGTTTTTAGACCTAGAAAATTCTCCAAAAATCCCACACCCCCTCCTCAAGCTGCTGGCCGACCCCCTTTGCTGCAAAATTCCCTCTCTTCTCTCTTCTTTTTGCTTCAATTTCCTTGCTAAAATTCAATAACAATTCACAAATTTCCATCTCAATTCAAAGCCAAACCCTAATCCACTCTCTCCTCAACCAAATTTAGTTCAAAACTAGGAGAAAGGAGGCTTCTTTGGTGGCTTGATCATTCTAGGGTTCCACTTGTGAGGTAAAATCCTAAACTAGTTTGTTAACTTATAGATATATGTGCTAAAATTCAATTTTGAAGTATTAATTTAGTTGTAAATTCTTGTTCATGAAAATCAAGAATGGGATTTGGTGTTGAACTAGGGTTTGAAGCATGGTTGTTAGAGTTAAGTTAGGGCTTTGGTTACCTATTTGATTAGAGTGGTTATTTGCGTAAGGTTACGCTCGCTAAATCGTTAAATTGCGACGTTTGCATCGAATCGGTTTGAAATTTTCTTACTAGATTTTTATGTAAATTAGAATGTGATCAAATTGTGTTATGTTAGCGATATAATTAGCTTCGTATAGGACTATTAGAGTGCGCGAACGCGGGGTTTCGTCTAGTCGGGTTTTAGTTTTGTCGATTTCCCCGAAATGACGATTCTAGTTAAAGAGTAGCGATTTTCATGCGTTTTCCCGCGCACTGAGTGCATGTTATGTTTAATTCGAGAGCGTCGATAATTGTATATTGTGACTTGCATCGTTTTAGGTTTTGTAATCTTATGCTTGATGTTGTGCAAATATAGGATCGGTCGGGGAAACATCAGACACGGCGCGTAAAGGCAAGGCGGTGGTCGGATCGGAATAGCGAGGCTTTCAGGTGAGTAGATGTATTCATCTATGGGGGAATCGTCTGGATGGCGTGAGGCGCCCCCTAGTTAGGATTACCCTATTTCTTACAAGATTTATATTGTTAGTTAGCTTACCCCTTTATTTACACTGCATACCCTTATAGTTAATAGTATGCTAGATTGCATGGATATTCATATGCACATATGCGATAACACTTCGTAGGACACGAACACCATTACCATTGGCATCGGTTGCATGCGCACTATTCATGTGACACACACGCCTTTGGTAATTGCCATGCCACATGCACTATAGAACCTGTTTAACTTAGTATCGCCACTTGCATTCATACATGATATATGAAATTGCATAGCATGCCTATACCTCGCATTATCATCATATTTACATAGATTTCTAGCCAAAATTCACATCGTATACATTGATATCATAGACATTTATCGTATATAACATGTGAACATCATGATTTTCTTGAGGATTTCAGTATTGCTGCGATTTCTGGATTTTTGGGGAAAACCGCAAGAATTTAACAAAAGCTTATATTTATCATTTCTAAAAACAAAGTTGCGGTTTTCTCGTGATGTATGTGTCGTCCACCATGGGTTTTCATGTTTTCTGTTGGATTTCGAGACCCGATTCGAGGAGTGGATGAACCGTCTCGGGTACATGGTGGCCCGGTATGGTACCCCGGGGCAAGAAGATCGAGTTGTAGACGATGAGCCTGGCAGGGGAGGACTACCTACCGGTGATGTCTGGCGCGGCGGATATCCGGAGGATACCGACCGTTGTCGTGAGATTTGATGATATGGGCCGATCCGGACTGACGGAGCCCGATATTTGAGACATTGTTACAGTGAGATATTGAGACAGATATGTTTCATATTTGGTGTCGATGCTTGACACGGATTTCCGATGATGATTTCATATTTGGTGTCGATGCTTGACACGGATTTCCGATGATTTCTTGATGGTACTTAGCTATTATACTGATATTCTTTTCTAAAGTTAAGCATGCAGTACCCTTAGCATTTAAAACACTTAAAGATTTAGTAATGACATTGCATACATGTGCATGCATACTTGAGATATTATATCACATATGGACATACATGTTGTGACGCATTGCGTGCATTCTTACGATTGCCTTACTAGATGTTATATTCTACTCACGAGCTGGCAACTCACCCCCGTTGTGCCACAGTGTCTTGCAGGTCGGACCCGTCACCCTTGTAGCGGCGGGCTATCTTATCATCAGCTCCTTTTGCTCAGACTCGCGACATCGCCCGTAGGTGGGTTGCGAGCACACTTTATTTCTTTTTCCTCCATCATTGTATCTAGTATTCTCCATCTACCACTTTCTATTTGTATATGCGACCTAGTGATGAGACTGAGAGATTTGTATATATGGGGTTTCTTTTGGGTCGAGCTCACTTGAGCCGACGTTGTGTTTTCTGATATTTTGCGTTTCTTTTATTCTCTTTTCTTGATATTACTTATATATTGCATGTGGTTGTGATCCGCCTTGGGCAAAGAGCTAGCTCCCGCTTGGGGATGCCATTTATGATTACAGGTTATATATATATCTTGTTGTACCCATTTTGGGGGATAGAAAATACAGGGGAGACTCTGCCGAAATTTTCGGAAATTTTGATGTTTTTAAAAAGGGATTCTATGCAACTTAATTTATTTAAAAACCGTTTTCACTAAAGGTTTTCCTTCACTCTCTTTTGATTTTGGTTTAGATTCTTCTGGGCTTTGGCTGGCTTAGGTTACGGTACACCTTTAGACGTCTCGTAATCTAAGTGTCAGTCACGTTCCGTACTTTCGGGTCGTGACACCCAATCAGAACTTGATTAAGGTGAATGTTTACAACATTACTTACAAACGCAAATTCATAACCTTCTTTAGAAATTAAAGATACAGAAATGATATTACAAGTTGCATTGGGTACAAAAAAGCAATTACGTAAAACCAAAACATGTCCATCTGACATTCCCAAGTGATAGTCCCCCACGGCCTCAGCATCCATGCTAGCTCTGTTTGCAACTTTGAGGGTCATGTCACCTTCCTTCAAAAACCTACGCTTTCTCAATGCCTGCAAAGAATTACAGCTATGAGATCCTGACCCGGTATCCAATACCCAGGACGTAGAGTTTATTGATAGACAGTTTTCAATAACATACACACCTGATGCTGAAGCCGCAACTTGCTTCAGATCCTGTGTTCTGGCCTTCCAAGCCCTGCAATCTTTCTTCCAGTGTCCACTCTTGTGACAGTAAAAGCACTCTTCCTTATCCACAAGCTTTCCCGCTAACTTTGTTGCTTTTTCCATTCCCTTCGTATCCATCTTACTAACACCGCCCCTTGGTTTGGCGGGGGTTTTCTTCTTCTTTCCCTTGGCTTTCGCCTTGGACCTAGAAGAGGAAGATCCTCCTACAAACAAAGTGGATGTTTCTCTACCTTTCTGTAGGGTGCCCTCTGCACTTCTCAGCATGTTGAGGAGCTCTGAAAGTTCAACTTTCTTTTCCTGCAAGCTGAAGTTCAGGATAAACTGGGCGTAAGTGGAAGGAAGGGACTGGAGAATCAAGTCCGTATAGAGCTCATTCTCCAACGTGGTCCCAAGGTCCGCGAGCTCCTCTATGTAGCCAATCATCTTAAGCACGTGTTCCGCTACCGATGATCCGATGGCCAATCTTGCCGAAAACAACTTCTTCGACACTTCGTATCTGGCGATACGGGATTGCTCTCCATACAGTTCTTTTGTATGGAGAAATATGAATTCGAGGTCTATATTCTCGTGCTTCCTCTGATGTTCATTCTCCATAGAGGCAAGCACGAGGCACTTGGCCTTCGCGCAGTCGATTTCCCAGGTCTTACAGATTTCCCTATCCGCGACTCTGATTTTGGGACCTGGGACAGGAGGAGCTTTGGTGGTAAGAAGATACCCTAACTTGTCATAAGTGATTGCCATTTTGACATTCCTGAGCCAATCTTTGTAGTTTGGCCCTGTCAATATGTTTTTATCTAGAAGTAACTTAAGTCCAGTCATGATATTTGGTCGCTGCAATTTGGAGAGAGAGAAGAAACACTTTAGCCTGATGCTCTTGCAAGTTTAGAGTGGTTTTTAATTTGTCTAAACAGGATGGCTCCCACTATCTCTCGAATTCCTCCTCAAACCATAAAGGAAGAATTAGTCGGGATCAATCTCACCGTACAATTCTTTCTTAACCGTTCAGCCAGGCCAGTGTCGGTATTTCGAGGGAGGTTTTCCAACGCTTTCGCGAAGTTCCTTAATTAAGTAACCTCTTTTCCATGTGGGCGTAGCCCCGCTAACACCTTTCTAGACACCTATTTGGTTTATAGCATTGATCGTTAAGTAAGAAAGTTCCGGAGGAGTAGCATATACTCACAGTAGGATCGGGATCCAAATATCATTGCGTGACAAAACTGAAGGAATCCTACCAGAATCATCACACTCCAAATGGTATGCAGCGCTAGCAAGTTTCAGTTTCTTTTGAAACTCCCGATGTGGATTTTTGCCCCATGCTCTTATGACCTTGACTTTGGCCAAAATATCATAAGTCACATGTCAAGTTCTACCAGTCATTCTCCAGGTTAATTTGAGCCCACCCGCACATACCCTTGACTTTGGCCAACATGGTAGAACGACTGCCCCAAACCAACACATCTATCTATGCTGCACATGAATACCCAATAGCTACCAATCACTATGCCTTGACTTTGGCCAACATACATAGCTTGAATACTTATTGACCATTCATGTGAAACGACGGAGGGCTACGAATGGTTTTGGCGAAACCGTGAACGTAGTGAACTTGACATAATTGAAGGAATGAGATAGCTTTCAAAAGGAGTGGTTCAAGCTCCGCATTTAAAAGTTGGTTTTGAAAAGAACCGAGTGGTTTTGAAAGTGTTCCAACGGCTTTTACTTGGTTTATTTTTTTTCTTGCATTAATTCCAATGTGTCCCATCATTTAATCCTACCATTGCAGAAAACAACGAAAATATGACGTACGCTTATGCCATTCGCATTCGCCACGGGGTCCCGTCATCACCCGTTAGGTTACTTAACTAACGACAGAGCGGGGGCTGGACTAGCGGGAATGCAAAACATAAGCAACGCCTAAATAGATATCATATAGATATATATAAACATTCGCCACATGCAATGATAGCTATTCCAGATCACAGATGAACACATTGGATATACTAGGAATCTGCATTTCGTACGAGCCTGTAACGAAGAGCGGATTACACGGTCGCGATGAATAGCCAAACCCCACCCTAGACCCCTACGGGTGCGGCAAACTACCCGCCAAGTACCCGAAGCGAAGCAACCTCCCTCAACACCGTGAGTAGGCCACTCGGCACTTCGAGATACCCGGTAGTTTGTACACCCCACCTTGGGTCTATCCTAGGAGCAAAAACAGTAAAAGAAATTATACAATGACGGCTACAACCCCAACCCGGTTGTGCGGCCATACAAATAATATTACATCAATTTACATATTACAAGAATTGAAAGAATAAGAAAACTCTCATCTCACAACCCCCCGGCTATTCATCCGCGACAATCCAACGAATTCATATACACAAACCATCAACATTACAGATCACAGATATGTATAACCCCCACTAATCGACGTATAGCGATTAGCAGACGTTCAATACATATATCACATCACAGATATAACCCATTAGCCAAAGTGTAAAGAAATTCGATCAAAATACGGATTTGTGACCACCCTAAAAACTAACTTGTTCTCTGGAAAATCTGGGCAGAAACAAACCATCTCAAAAATCACAAAACAGCAACAGAAGAACACTGCAGGAAAAACGAGCCACGGCCGAGTCAACTCGGCCGCGGATCCGCGGCAGGAGCATGCTCTTGCCGCGGTTCTGCGGTGAGTTGGTCGACTCCCTGGTTCGTTTTTCTTGGGTGTTCTGTAAAAACCCTGAGCCGATTTTTAGTGTATGATTTATTATTTTTAAAGCAGAAATAAAAATCGGCAGAAACTTAGGGTTTTTGAAAAGTCTTTTGCGGTTTTTTCCGATCAAAGTTCTAGATACTTTGCTAACTAGTTAGTTTGTGTTTAGCTAGGCTCTGATACCACTGTAAGTCCACGTTGCCCACCCCGGTTCTTGCGGGGAGGCGGAAACGTTATGAAAAATCAGATTTTTACAACACTAGGCAACATGGACTATGCTAAAGGAGGGATCTTTGCTAAAAAAAAACTAACTACAAAGCTAAAAGAGTTAGCTACTCGGAAAAGGGATTATACCTAGGTCTTCAAGTCCTTCTCTTCTTGCTCCTTGGAGTGAAAGAACGGATTCTCCTCGTCGCCTTCTTTTGCCGAAGAAAGATCCACCCGAGGGCCTCTACCTTTGGCTCCAACCTCAAACTAGAAGTAACTAAGGTGCTTGGTGTGCTAAACCTAGAACCTTAGAAAGAGTAGAGAGTTATTTTAAGGGATTTATCTCAAGCTCAAATGGTTCTCAACTCATGAGAGGGGAGAGCTAGAGAGAGAGGAAGAGGAGGAGAGAGAATGAGAATGATAGAAATGAGAAGAAGAATCCAACCTTCTCACATATATGTGAATTATGATAAATAAATAATTAGCTAAAGATAATTGTGATGGTTAATCATGAAATGACCATTATCATTTCACATTAAATATTTTTGCAAGGATCAAAGAGCATCTTTCATATGAAATGATGATGGTCAACTTGTCAACCTAGGTCAACAAGTCAAGCAAAGTCAAATGGTCAACAACCATAACCATAACACAATTATAATTAACTAATATTAATAAATCATATTTCACACATAAACATTAGGGTTAAGAAAATGACAATCGTCATCAACCCTAATGAAAGTCCTCTGCCTCTGCCTCAGTCAACTGTGCATACACACCCGTATCCGTGTTCCGAGGAACACGAATACAAAGAGATAAAACCAATCCCAAAACATATACTAGGATCTGGCTTAAACCAAAGCCCGCTAGTATAAGCTGTCCGGACACCAAACGTGCACAAGTGCGCGGATGTGAACGAACCCCGTCGCAAACCCATGCGACCTCTACTCATTTTGCCTAAAGGCGAATAACCTTCTGTGTAGGACTCTAAAGACTCGACACTATGCTGGCAGTGGGTTTAACCACAGACCGCAAGCGGCATTAGCTGTACGTAACGGTCCCCAGGTAGATGCCGATAAGAAGACTGACGAGGTAAACCCTTCTGAACTCCTACTGAGCCTGAATGTGACAGTATCCGTACAGTCCGGTCTGTTCGTCTAAGAACATCGCATGGCGGGCCTAGGGGGCGGTAAACGTCAGTCCCCTACTAGCGGTACAAGTCGTGTCGGAGTGTAGCCCAGAACACCTGAGATAACACTGGAAACCTACCAGTCTATCTCGCTAGCCCTGGCCAGGGAATTTGTGTAATGGCTCTCCTAGACACAACGCGATATCAACCCCCAATACCGGGAGAGACGAATCATGTCTAACCGTCACTGCCTCCAAGTGCTTCGGGACTGCACCCAAAAACTACATGTTTGCACGACTCCTTTGAGCCGTGGTAGGGTAGTAATCAAAGTACGGTGGGAACACACTCGAGGCGAAGTGACAGTGTCAAGTCAACGGACTAAGCTGTATTCATGTCACCTGGGAACCGATAACTGACGATAGGTATAATACCAACCAACAGTTTCCGACGAGTCCTATCCAGTGTACTCGTAACCTAACGAGCACCCGCATACTATCCCAAGTACGACGTACTGACGGCTGTGGGACAGACCGTCTCCCAAGATGGGATGAGAAGCGCATACGCTAGTCTACTTCGGAGTATCGATGCCCTGTCTCGATAGTCCTACGACTAGGGACCTGCATAAGGATGTGCTTGTAGATTACCCAGCCCCCACGAGTGTGACAGCCATCACAACGCTGGTAATCAAGCAAAGATCCTAAGGGCTCCACTAATGTGTAAAGGCGATGTGCTAAAAGAAACACATGCACACATTAAAGCAGAAACAAACCAAGTAGCATACTACCATTTTGAGCAAGATTGTTAATACAAGGTGAATATCTCAAGCTTCCATCAAGTAATATACAAACTAGTATGATACGGTAATGGCCTCTAGGGCATATACACTAACATAGAGGACGTCAGGATGCTAGTAGGGCCCAGGATCGGGTCTTTACTTGACTCCACAGGATGTCTAGACTTTCAATACAGTCGTAACAGGTATTCTTTCAGTATGTTCCTTAAGCACGCATATTTTATTTGATCCCTGTTCTACACATTTTGTGTATCTTCACGCTTTGTACTTTCAATGGAGAGAAAATCGTCGCTGTTAGAGTTACCGTTAGTAGTGATTACTCCGGTAGGAGATTTTTTTGGTAGCTTGATTCATATTTAGGTCATGTTTAGTACGTGTTGGTGATAGGGATTTATTAATGGATTTGATTCTTTTAGATAAGTTAGTTTGATTTACTTCTTGGTATGGATTGGTTGGCCGCTTGTCATGCCTATGTAGATCGTCGGAGGAAAGCGGTTAGATTTTGTTTTCAAGGTGAACCGATCTTTATTGTGCAGGGGGGCTATAATATAACTCCTGCCAACATGATTTTTGCTCTTTGTGCAGGATGACTCTTGAAGAAGGGTTGTCATGGGTTCTTGGCTTTTGTTCAAGACTTAGGAGTGGCTGAAGTTTCGTTGGACCAGGTTTTGATCGCACGAGAATTTCCGGATGTGTTTCCTGCTGAATTACCAGGATTTCAGCCAGAGCGCGATATTGAGTTTTGTATCAACTTGATTCCGGGTGCGGGGCCTATTTCTATACCACCTTACCGGATAGCCCGACGGAGTTGAGGGAAACTCAAAAGTCAGTTGCAAGAGTTTGTAGACATAGGGCTTGTTCGTCCGAGGGTATCGCCGTGAGGAGCTTCTGTCTTGTTGTTAAGAAGAAAGACGGTAGCATGAGACTGTGCGTAGACTACGGACAGCTGAATCGAGTTATTGTGTGAAATAGGCATCCACTACCTTGTATCGATAACTTGTTCGATCAGCTGCAGGGAACTAGCTACTTTTCAAAGATTGAATTGTGGTCAGGGTATCACCAGTTGAGAGTTCAGAAGGATGATATTCCGAAGACTGCTTTTCGCACTCGATATGGGCACTATGAATTTCTGGTGATGTCGTTTGGACTCACCAACGCCCCAGTAGATTTCATGGATATGATGAACGGTACCTTCAGTCCATTCCTTGATCAGTTCATTTTAGGATTCATTGGTGATATTATTTTTTTTCCCAGAGTCGAGAGGAGCACGAGTAGCATCGGTGTATCACGTTATAGACCTTGAAGGAGCATCGGCTGTTCGATAAATTCTCCATGTATGCTTTCTGGCCGGATAGTGTAGATTTCTTGGGTAACGTAGTTACGAGAGATGGGATTCGTGTAGACCCAAAGAAGATAGAAGAGGTACAACACTGGCCCAGACCTGTGTAAGTTACAGAGGTTCAAAGTTTCTTGGGTCTGGCAGGTTATTACCGACGTTTTGTGCAGGATTTTCTCGGATCGCTGCACCGTTGACCGGACTGACTAGGAAGGAAGTTCCATTTCTTTGGACAGATGCATGTGAGCAGAGTTTTCGGCAGTTGAAGACTCGCTTGAAGACTGCACCAGTCTTATCTTTACCTTCTGTGTCAGGTGGTTTTGTTGTGTATTATGATGCATCTCGAGTGGGTTTAGGCTGTGTATTGGTGCAGCACGACAGGGTTGTGGCTTATGCTTCTCGACAGTTGAAGAGGCACGAGCAGAACTACCCCACTCATGAATTGGAGATGGCCGCTGTAATTTTCGCACTAAAGATTTGGAGGCATTACTTGTATGGAGAGTCGTGCCAGATTTTTACAAATCCTAAGAGCTTGGAGTATATTTAAGCAGAGGGATCTGAATTTAAGACAGTGTAGATGGATGGAACTCGTGAAGGATCATGATTGTGAGATATTGCATCATCCAGGCAAGGCAAATGTTGTAGCAGATGCTTTGAGTCAGAGGCCTGGAGGTAGTTTATCTTATGTGCGCACCTTGCAAAGACAGTCTTCAACGGACGAGCAGAATTTATGTGATAGTCGTGTACAGTTCGAGTTCACATCTACAGGAGGACAGTTAGCACGTGTTCGCACCCGTCCTCAGTTATTGGATTGTATTCGAGAGACACAACCCGCAGATGCTCGTATATCGGAGATTATGGATCAGGTTAGGCAGGGCAGAGAGTCGGAGTTCGTGATAGATGACCGTGGAGTATTGCGTTTTGGGATTCGTCTTTGTGTACCAGATTCTTATGGATTGAGACATGAGGTCTTAGAGGAAGCCCATCGATCAGCATACATCATTCATACTGATTCCACCAAGATGTATCATGACATGAGGGATGTTTATTGGTAAAGTGGAACGAATCGTGAAGAGCTTACTTGGGAGACCGAAGATGCGATGCGAAAGAAATTTCCACATCTTTTTGAAGGTACGTCTGGTTAAGTTTTAAATTCGGGGACTAAATTTTCTTAAGGGGGAATATTGTAGCATTTTGAAAATTTAGAAAAAAAATAAAATAAATTAATTAAATAATAAAATGTTAAATTAAAAAGTTATTAAAACCAAATAAGACATTTTCATAAATAGTATGTAAGATAAATTAATTTATAATTTTAATATGTAACCTAAATAAATTACATGGGTTTTAATGACAAATATAGCTTCATTTTGATAAAATGGTGTTTATATAATAAACTAAGTAGTGAGGGGTCTTTTTGTAAAGTTTAGGAAAAATGTGCAAACTTGAAATTTTGAGGGTGTAAGTGGAAAAGGGGTAGATGATGTTTTAGCTCAGAAATTATATCAAAATAAATCAAATTTGGAGTGATAATGCATTGCCACCACCTTCTTGCATGCACATTCATTTCACAACACCTCCTCCTTGTATGAGGATGGCACACCTTGATCATTGACACCTCCTCCTACACCTCACCCTTCCCTTTATCACATATATATCATGTGTTCAGAACATATTAACAAATTAAAGTTCTGAAAATCCAAATGAAAAGAAGGGAAAACACTTAGAAATCATAAAAAGAAAGAAAAGAAAAGAGAAGTGAAGAAGAAGAACTAAGCTAAGGGTTCACCATCAAGCTAAGGACTAGGAGCTTGTGCATCTTGGAGGAAGTTCTTTCAGCAATCCCTTGTAGGTAAAATCTTGGATCACTGTATATATTAGTTTTGTAGTTAGTTTAAATTAGAAATCCAATGTCTATAATGTCGTATTTTAGGCAAAATTGAACTCTGTAGTAATCTGCTATTAGTCAGAAAACAATCAACTTAACCAAACAATGGCAAAATGTTGTATGTTAGACCTAGAACAAACCCTATAACCACGAACTAAGGGGCTCGGTTTTGGGCCGGCGATATATGGGCAAATTCCGGCGTCGCCGGATTTGTAGGGAGGTATGGTGATTTGGGTTTTTGGGTAGGTTTCTGTGTAGAATTTTGGTTATTTTGGTATTGTTTAATCAAGTTAGTTTAACTGTATATAAAATCTGGGAACTAATATCGGAAAAGAGATCAAAATTCTAAAATACGACACGGGTAAAACGTAACGCGTTCTGTTTTCTGTCGCGATGCAGCGCTGGGTTAAAGTCCAGTTAAAATGAGTGTTAGATCGTATGCAATAGTCGTATGTGGTATAACTAGAACGTACAACTTGTGTTTTCATGATTTTGTCGTATCGGAGTGGGTCGTTTCCTTATATAAGTAAATTTCGATGTTAGATTCAATACGGGAACTTCGGAGGCCGTAAGGAAAGGAAAAGGATTGGCGATTCCTGAGTAGTTACGGCGTATTCCGGTGAGTAGACTAAACATCTACCGGGGGATTGTGTAAAGATGGCGTAATACGCCCGTATTTTGTTGAGTTGAAAGATTTAATTATATATGAAGTTAATAATATACATCCATATACATACCTATATATCATCATGTTAATAATAGTTAGAACATTGCATAATTATCGACGAGTTATGCTGCACGTGCACATCTTTACATTTTACAATACACCTCGTCGATATTAATATGTCACTTTTACACTAAATAATTATTCTGTTAAAAATGATTTTTATCATACCTTAAGCATCAATATTCGTAGTAATTAGCATATATGACATCATATTTTGTATTCCAGTATTAGTAGTTGATATAAGAAACAGTTATATTATTGAGGATTTATGATTTTAAGTTTTCCTATACTATTACATAAATCCAGTGATTTTCATGATTATGTGTCACGTCCACCACGATATGTCGTTTTTATGATTTGGTTTTATTCCGGACCGAGTCGTGGGTATACGGTTACGGATTTACAATTTTATCAAGACTGAGTCGGTGGGGATACAGTTGGGTACATGGTGGACCAGTCGAGACCGAGGGACAGGATAGCCGCACTTTAGGCGGGGAGCCTAACGAGGTGACTTGATACCGGATACAGTTATGAAACACGGCGGATATCTAGATGATACCGACCGGTGTTATTGATTACAGGATCATTCGAGGAATGATGCCTGATGAAATACCGAAGATTTGTGTCGATGTTAGGCACGGAGAAAAATGAATATGATTTGGAAAATAATTGATGAGATTTCAGTTTTGATTCATATATGGAGTATTACACATTCGTTCTTCTACTTGTTATCATGTATCGCATTTACTATTGTTGGAATAAATTCTGGTTCGTCATATTTACATTATCAGCCGTTATATGTTAGTTATATTCACTGAGTTGGCAACTCACCCCCGTTGTACCATAGTTTCTTGCTGGAGTAGAGTGGACGGTTAGCAGCAGTGCAGGTCCACGTATCATCTTTGATCGCATCTTTTGCTAGGTGGGTTACATAGGTAGTAACCTTCCCTTTTTGGTATTGTATATTGAATCTAGAAACTCTCCATCAGACCCTGTGTAATGACTTAGAACGATATATGGTTATATGTATATTATCTCAACAGATGAGATCGTTTAGTTATATTAAATGATATTTCTTTTAATTATTATTTCCTCCAATCAGAGCAAAGCTCTGTTTTGAAATTCAAAATTCAAGAAAATTGAAGCAACGCTTCAGATCCAGCGCTCTGCGCTGCGCGCCACATGTTAAACATAGGTGCGCTAGCGTAGGCTGGGCTGCGCTCTGCGCTGCGCGCCACGTGTCAAGCATAGGTGCGCTGTGCCCCGCGCTGCGCGCCACGTGTCAAACGTAGGTGCGCCAGCGCTGGAATTAAGAATTCCTCACTGTTAGATCAAAAGATCTAATAATAAATTATTAATTAATCAGAATTAAAATTATGTTATGGAAAGATCTTTCCAATCTTGTTAGAAATAATAAGATTATCTTCTGCAAAACAGAAGCCTTAGGATCAAAGATCCAACGGTGGGAAATATTCCCAAATCAATCAGAGGAAGATCTCTTTATCTGATTTAACAAATCAATTTGCCCTATATAAAGGCCCCAAGACTTCAAGTCTGATATAGAGAAACCCCCCTACAAACTTTGAGAAGACTCAAAAGAAAGAGAGCAAGCTCGTGAAAGAAGATCATTTCTTCAAGGTAAAAAGAATGATTCTTGAACACAGAGATGAAATCATCTCATGAAAAGAAGAACTATCTTCTAAAAAAGATCATAGATCTACAAAAGACCAAGGTCTTTAATAAAAAAGTGATCAAAAGATCTCATTATAAAAACAAAAGAAGTATTTACTTCATTCACAGATCATTGTTCTACAAAAGCAAAGCCCTTTCAAAAATAAGAACTGTTGTTCTTGAATCTTGAGGCAAAGGCTCCTTTAAAAAGAACATAAATTTGTTCACAGATCATAAATTTGATCAAATGCGCTTTGCGCTATTGAAAAGTGCCATGCACTCTTGAACTGCGCTTTTGCGCTCCCTGGATTGGCGCTGAGCGCCAAAACACGCCACTTGTCAACCACGTATGCAACTTGCGCTTTACGCTTCTGAAACAGCGCACTGCGCTCATGGGCTGGCGCTCAGCGCCAAGCGCGCCACATGTCACTCACTTGTGCGCCACTGAACTAGCGCAACGCGCTCATAAATTGAAAGCGCAATGCGCCCGTCATTTGGCGCTTAGCGCCAAGCGCGACACGTGTCCTCTTCGTGTGAGCTACTTGGTAGAAGCGCAATGCACTCTCTAATTGGCGCAAAGCGCCTGACGCGCCATGTGGCGCGCTGTCAGAACACACATTATTCTGATGAATGCTATGCATTCAATGCAAGAAAAAATAAATGTCAGGATCCAATGCTCAGCATTATTAAAGGGGCCAAGCCCAAACAAATGTTCAACAATTCAGAACAATAAAATGTTAAACATTTTAATCTTATTGGACTTAAGCCAATTCTGGCCATAAGTCCTCAACTTATATTGAACTGAGCCCATCTGCTCATGAATATTCAACAGATCTCAGTCCCAAACTGGGCTACAGATCTTTCAATCAATTCATACCGGTTCGAGGGTACATCTCTTTACTCCTCTGATATCTGTCGTTGTAATCCTTCAATGTCTTCAGAGAGGTGACGGGTCCCGACAACTACACATTTCTATGGATTACGATGTCCTTAAACCTTATAGACTATGATGCCTCTAAACCGGACTGTGGGGTCCTTAAACTCATGGACTACGGTGCCCTTAAACCTTATAGACTACGATGTCTCTAAATCGGACTGTGGGGTCCTTAAACTCATGGACTACGATGTCCTTAAACCTTATAGACTACGATGTCTCTAAACCGGACTGTGGGGTCCCTTAACTCATGGACTACGATGTCCTTAACCTGGACCGAGATGTCCTTAAACTAATAATGGACCGTAGTGTCCTTAAACTAACTGACCGCAATGTCCCTAAACTAAACAATAGAGTCCAATTGCTCTTTTATTGGATCTAAACGATCCTGTTAAGTTGATCTTAGTCTAAAAATTAGACTAACGTATCCTTAACAAACGTTTAAGTTGATTTTAGTCTCAAAGGAGACTAACGTATCCTTAAACCCAAACCCCTAAACCCAAATCTAAGAAGATACGGATTTGGACTAATCCACGCCCTACGGGCGACAACATAAATTAGTCTCCACATACAATCCACGGGCAACACAAAAACAAAACAAACACCCACGACACAAAGTGACCATCTGGAGAAGGAGAAAGTGGTTACCGCGATGCGGTAGCATAATTAACTGCAGGGGCTTGCTCCTGCAGGGAAGAGCGTCCCCACAATCAAAAACCCCTCAAACGAGGGGGAATCTGACGAAGTCTGCTACATCGGCCGCATCCGTTTAAACCTTCGATACATGGTGCCATAAATCAACTTGGCACCTTCGGAGAGGTGGACGGATAACACCAATTAGCATCTGCCCCCAATTTCAGGAAAGACGGACCTGCGCGGTCGCGTCTCCGTGTTCGGTGGGGAACAGATTCCGGCACGCCCGGTGGGACCTTTTCCTCTTTCCACTCCACACTTCGTGTGTCGTGTTCGCGAACGAATCGCGGTTTAATATGGTTGCCTTTGGGTTCGAGGTACTAAGATTTGGTGTCTTGCTGGATGCAGAAAAAAGATGGCTTCTACTTGCATGAAGTGTTCCAGCTGCAATTGCAACTCACGTTCCGCCTCATCTGGAGGCATAGCTTACGGGCCCCAAGCGGCTTCCTTGTTCACGATGCCGGTGGAACAGGTCACTCAGGCCACCACTGGATTGTTTTTCGGGACCATGCTCCTGCCAACGAGCTTCAGCGCTCCTATACTAACACAGGAAGCTCCCAAGAAGTCAGTGTTTGATCGGCTTGCAACTACAGCGGCCCCTCTCAATGGGTCGTCCAACTCCAGCGCCTCAGTCTTCGCCAGATTGGGCCAAAGTTCATGTGGGCCCATGATGAAGCCTACAATTCCAGAACAAGTTGTTCTGAAGAGGATAGCCATCCCTACTCCCGAAGTCTTCAAGGCGGCTTCTCCTGCCAAAGGGTCGGTCTTCACGAGACTGACTGTTCCAGCTCCCATTCCGGCTCCCGTTCCTGCTCAAAAGTCTGCCGTTGACAGATTGGATACCGCTACTCAACGGACGTCGGTCTTCAAGAGGCTGGTACCGGCAGCGCCTCACCTGAACAGGGGGCAAGACGAAGTCGCCCCTCAAGCTGAAACCATCCCAACAGCTCGACGCGCTCGACGTCGCCACTGGCGCCGAGTAAGGAAGGCTGGGGGCAACTCCCCCTCTGGGCTAACTCCACCAGCCCCAACGGTGGAAGTCAATGCTGTTGTTCCAACCGGGAACAACTTTGAATTGCTGAACAAGGTGCGCAGGAACTCTCCTACCGCCGTACTGAAAAAATCTTCTCCACCGGTGGAGAATGTTACAGAAATAAAGCCGGATTAGTCCCCACAACGGCTGTCCTCCAAAATTTACAAAGTCTGACGACGGGTTCAGGACTCAGTAATTGATCAGGATTACTCTCGCCGACAGAAAAAGGCGAAGGTTCAGCAGGAAGAGAGCCGTCCTATTAAGCCACAAAGAGACGAAAACCACCTGGGTGCCCGCTGCAACGGCCCCCTCAACGTCAACTGCTCAAAAGATAAGGAGGCCAGAGAAAGCCCCTGTGGCTACGGCAGATCGTAAAGATGCTAAGCCCAAATGCCCCGAGTCTGGGGGCATAACGGTCCATACTGTTTACATGGCTTCCGGAAAAGAGGAAAGCCGCGCTTCGACGGGTCACCGACCGTTCACCCGATCCGTGACCAAAGCCCAGGAGCAACAACAGAAGCTTCAGGAAATGCTAACGCAAATGGCCGCACTCACCGGGCCAAAGGAAAGCCTGAAGGCATCATCAGAACAACGTCACGAACAAGAAACCGATGCTGACTTCCTACACAGAGTCCTCAAAAAGAAGGACAGAGAAGCTGCAGAACAAGCTGCCAACATAAAACGAATGACGCTTCTTTTCCAAGACATGGTCGGGATGATGTTACAGCCGGATCCTCCAGCTGAAGACCCTCCGATCATTATTGAAGACGACAGAGGGGAGACATCGAACCCTCCTCCGGCTCTTTCAGCAGCCAAAGAGGAAATTATTTCCAAGGCCGCTCTGGATGACTATATTGCTCAGCAAATACGAGCTCTCCTGGCGAATGAAGCATCCGGCCAATTCATTAAAACTGGGCGACCGTATCCAGGCTGGTATGACCAAATAAAGTACCCGCCGGGATACACAATCCCCAAATTCCATGTGTACAAGGAGACAGGCAATCCCCATCAACATGTCGCTCAGTTCAGGGCTCTTTGCGGCAACACCGGGGGTGATGATAAGCTTTTGCTCCGCCAATTAGTCGGCAACTTGTCAGAGACGGCATTTGAGTGGTACTCCGAACTTCCAAACGACCCCGTCAAGAATTTCGCAGAAATGGAGTTGTTATTCACCCAGCGATTCGCAAGTGCTAGTGAACGCACCCCAATAACGGCATTGATCGATGCCAGGGTGAAGCCAGGCGAGACGTGGGTTCAATACGCAATCCGATGGCGGAATCTGTGGTCGAAATGCGAACAGCGCATAAAAGAAGCACCGGCGGTGGGCATGTTCGTGGGCACCGTGGACCCTCATGCAACTATTTCACAATTCATAATGTTCTTTAAACCAACCACGTTCCAAGCCCTGATTGACAAGCTGGCCCAAATGGACCAGATGGGTCATAGACCATCTCCTCCAAAGCCGGACTCTCGAAATAAGAAAGGAAAGGGGAAAGCGATCGTCGTCGCCAATGCTCAACAGCAACCCGGTGGCCCGAGACCAGTTGATCGCCAAAATAACAGAACTCGATCTCTCGAAGATAAAATGAGACGCCCTTACTCGTTTCCTCGAGACAAGACAAAGAGGTTATTCGAGCTTGCACTGCGCAACAGGCTCATCACTCTGCCGGAGCCAAGATGCCCAGCGCAACCAGGAGACACTAGCAATCCTAACTATTGCCCTTACCATCGAATGTTGGGCCATCCGACCGAGGATTGTTACATCTTCAAAAGCTGGATAGAAGATCTATACCAGCAGGGAAAATTCATATTATCTGAGAATTGGAAGGTGAACCCGCCTCGGCCACACACCCCCAAGAAGACGGATACACCGGGGGCATCATGCTCTTTCGTAGAAGAAACCCCATGGGAGGTTGCTCTTTCATCCAAGACGAAAAGAATGCTAAAGGATCTCCATACATGCCTGGCGATCAGGTGGAAGAATCCATTCGAACCCAAGATCATAGAGAGAATGCTGAAACCACACCCAACTCCAAAAATCAGTGGTGATAGCCAAAGCACTCATACCCAGCCGTCAAAATCTTCGAAGAAGAAGAAGAAATACAAGAAGCCCATGAAGCCTGGCGACAAGCGCACGGACCTGCAAAAGCAGATTGATGCGCTGGAAGAGTATAACCAGAAGGCGCGGACTCCAGTCACACTCCAAGAGTTCCTCAGCCACGTCCTTGAGGACGGAGATGATGGAGAAGACTCGTCGGATGAATCTGAAGATTATATGGCAAGCTGCCATGTGATCTCTCACTCATCGATAAAAGATGAAGAAGCTCCTTACACAAAGAAACTGGGGGCAAATCCTAACCCGGAACTTCTGGGGCCATCAGATGAAATAATTGATGCATTCCTGAACGAAGTTCTTCTTATAAGCAAAGCTGCTCGGGAGCATGAAATGGCCATATTTGAAAAAGCCAAACGCCGGCGACTGGACGAAAGAGTTGAAACACTCCCGCTAGATCAAAGTACATCCGTCAAAAATAAAAACAGGTTCAAGACGAGGAAAAGGTTCGCTAAAGCCATATCAATGGGAATGAAGCTGCCACCCTTCGAAGGAAACATTCTTGGCGAAGCGGAAATACATCCTAGCTACTGCTTATATCATCGAAAGATTGCGCATCCCACCGAAGAGTGCAATGCTTTTAAAAGTTGGTGGCAGGGATATGTTTCTCACCGGCAACATTTCAAGCGGATGAAACGCAAAACTCGTCGGGAGCAAAGAAGTACGACCGAGGAGCGTAAAAGAACTACCGGCAACTGTCGCATAGTCAACGCCGGGAGATCGCAAGTTCTCACTTTCGGGAGTGACTCTGACGAAGAAATGACTATTGGCCCTCTCTTTAAAGAGTCCACCTTGGGAAAAGAGGAAGAACCAAAGTCCTGTGAAAATATTCAGCTGCGCAATCGTACGCTGCGCGAAAAGAATCTTGGGCCCTCAAACAGTGGGTCAAATAGAAAAGATAAGGGAAAAGAAAAAGTCCCTGAGGATATCATCCTTGATGACCAAGCCATCGAAAAGCTGACAGCCAAGGACCCGCCAAAGAAAAGTAAGGTGGACTATAACGTTCTGGCACACTTGAGGAAGATACCCTCGCAACTCAGTATTCTCGACGCCCTTCTGCTATCCAAAGAGGCGAGAGATTCGCTGATCAAGGCATTACAAGAGCCCGAGCAATTCCAAGCTTTCCTCACCGAAGAAAAGATGAAGGACGAGCTGGAAGAAGTACACACAGCCGATATCACCTTCGGCGATGAAGATCTCCTCCTTGGGACATGCGAGCACAACCATCCTCTATATGTCTCCGGATACTGTCATGACATCAAGATAGGTAAAATCCTGGTCGACAATGGGTCCTCCGTCAATCTCCTTAACGTAAGGGTGCTAAAGGAAATCTGCATGAGCGTTCAACACCTCGCTCGTGATAAAATCACCATCTCCGGGTTTGATTCCCAGTCATCACGGACGCTCGGGTCTGTGATACTGACGTTACGCTTTGGGTTGCTCGTCACAGAAATTAAATTTCACGTCATTGATGCCAAGACATGCTACAATGCTTTGCTCGGTCGGCCCTGGTTACACGAGTACAACATCATCCCTTCTACAGAACATCAGTGTATGAAGTATTTTAAGGATGGTCTCGAGTATACCGTAACAAGAGAGTTGAACCCATTCTCCATGAACGAAGTTCAAAAGTACGAAGACGCAAAATACTTCCTGCCAGATTTCGAAGACACAGAAAGATGTCGCAAATCGGAGGACAAGAACAAAGCTATCATCACTATTCCGGTCTTCGAGAGTGATACCGAGGAGGAAGAAGAAATAGTTTATTCAGGTCCGCCCCAGTGCAACAAGCCGGGACCGTCCCCTCTAATGTTGATCTTCGGCAGCGACTCGGAAGATGAGGTCAATGCTGTATTCTCTGCTCAGCCATTAATACAAACATTCACTAATGAAGAGCAAAGTTTGCAAGTTGCCATGGTTCCGCCTAAGCATCATAAAGAACTAGACGCGCTTGATACCTATAGTGTGGAAGAATTGCAGATATTCTACGTCCCTCCCAGGCGAAAGGGTGAAAAGGCGATCCTATTCTACCGATCTGGGGAAACCAAAGTGGAGAAAGAGATTTGGCATGGTGCAGATTCTACACTTGACAGGCTCCAGCCCATCCGTTTGCCTAGATATTACACAAACGGGCTAAAGAGACTCTTGAGACGCCAGGGTGTACCCCTTAAGCAAACTGCGCGACAAGCACGATTCTATAACAGGATCTGGAACGTTCCTGGAACTCAACAAAAGTTGCCCAACGGGAAAATGGAAACGATCGGGCTCGGATATGTTCGATCCAAGAAACGAGAGTTATTCCACGACTGCTACGTCATACATGACTTTGATGAAGAAGGAGATGCTCTGTGGGAAGATGCTAACCCTGAACCGAAACGAGATCTTACCATCAAAATTCCGAGTCCATCGTTTGAAGAACAAATGGACAAGCTTATAAGGGAAGCAGGTCAAAAGGTTCGAGACGACCATAATCGTGAAATGGCCATCTACGAGAAAGCCAGGACGCAGCGCCTTCTTCAGCAGGCTGCAGAAAGTGACGATGCCCTTTGTCGCCAGCCCGTCATACAAAAGACCAGACGCAGAGGCAAAAATAAACCAAAGAACGGGAAATCCATTTGACAGCGACAAAGCGGGTCCAAGAAGCCACACGATCAGGAATCGAGCAGTCCGGATTCGTCTCTTATAAAAAAGATGGGTCGAGCATATTCTTTTCCCCAAGACAAGACAAGGAAGATATTCGATCTTGTCATAAAATATCAGATGATGACACTCCGGGAGTCCAAGCACCCCGAGCAAGCAGGCGAAGTCTCTCACCCGGACTATTGCTCCTATCATAAGGCAATAGGACATCCTATTGAAGACTGCTTCACATTCAAGAATTGGGTCGAAGACCAATATCAACAAGGCAGGTTCGCTCTATCCAGCAGCTGGAGGGTAACCCTGCCGCAGAAGCATGAACCCAAAGCCACGAGAGTAGAGCTGGATCAACATCGGTCTTGGAAGCGATCTCGTACTTGTCATATGATAACGCTGTCAGAAGAAGAGCCCAAGAATATGGATGACCTCGCCTGGTGCTTCGAAAACGATGATAACAAGGTAATCTCAGAGTTTCCACCGGTGCCAAAAGAGATGGAAGATGGGATACATACTACTGCAGATAACCTCAAGAAAATTGATTTGGGGACAGCAAGTGACCCGCGGCCGACGTTCGTCAGTGAGCTGTTGTCTGAAGAAAGGGTGTCTACGCTAAAGGACGTGCTCATACAACATACAGATTGCTTCGCATGGAACTATTCCGAGATGCCAGGATTAAATCCAGAGATTGCTGTGCACAAATTGGCGATATCCCCGGACGTCAAACCAGTCAAACAAGCACCGAGAAGAATGCGGCTCGAGCTTGAGATGAGCATCAACGCCGAAGTCAAGAAGCTAATCGACTCCGGCTTCATCCAAGAGTTTCAGTATCCTGATTGATCGCTAATATCGTCCCAGTGATGAAGAAAAATGGGACGGTGCGCATATGTGTGGACTTTCGAGATCTCAATAAAGCCTGCCCGAAGGACGACTTCCTAGTACTGGTCACTGAGCAGATGATAGATAATACGTCCACTCATGAAGTTTTCTCCTTCATGGACGGCTCGTTAGGATACAATCAGATAAAGATGCATCCCAAAGACCAGAGACATACTGCTTTCCGGACCCCTCTGGGCATATTCTGCTACAAGGTGATGCCTTTCGGTCTAAAGAACGCCGGTGCCACCTATCAGAGGGCCATGACGAAGATTTTCGATGACCTCATACATGAAATTGTCGAATGCTATATCGACGACCTCGTGGTTAAAAGAAAATCATACGAGGAACATTTAGAGCATCTGAAGACCGTATTTCAACGCCTTCGGCAATACAACTTGAAGATGAACCCTCTCAAATGCGCGTTCGGAGTTTCCTCGGGAAAATTCCTAGGATTCATCGTCCGACACTAAGGCATCGAGATAGATCCGTCAAAGATCAAGGCGATTATGGAAATGCCTCCGCCAAGAACTCTCAAACAGCTGCGGTCCCTCCAAGGAAAGCTCGCTTATATTCAACGATTTATAGCCAATCTCTCAGGCAAGTGTCGCCCCTACAGTCACTTGATGAAGAAGGGAACCCCTTATGTCTAGGATCGCAAATGCCAGAACGCACTGGAAGAAATCAAGCAATACCTACAGAATCCGCCAGTACTGGCCGCCCCCGTTAAAGGAAAACCTCTCGTCCTCTACACAACAGCCCTTGAAGGTTCTTTAGGCGCGTTGTGGGCATAAGAAAACGACCACAGGAAGGAGAGAGCCTATTATTATCTAAGTCGAGTACTCCTGGGGGCAGAAAACAATTACTCTCCCATTGAAAAACACTGCCTGGCGTTGATCTTCGCAATAACGAAGCTCAGACACTATGCATTGGCATATGAGGTCCATCTCATATCAAAGGTGGATCCCCTCAAATATTTGATGTCAAAGGCTATATTAACAGGATGACTCGCTAAGTGGGCCTTGCTCTTGATGGAGTTCTCGATAACTTATCGGCCTCTTAAGGCGGTGAAAGGCCAGGCCATCGCTGATTTCCTCGTTGAGCATCCGATACCTGCCGACTCTCCCTTGAACTGCGAATTGCCAGACGAACATGCGTTTGACACAATCGACAGCGAGAGAAGAGAGAATGATACCCAGTGGGAACTCTACTTTGATAGTGCGTCTTCCATGAAGAAGCGCAAACAAAGCACCCCTATAATCAAATCTGGGGTAGGCCTCATCTTCATAACTCCACAAAGGGGGATAATGCGCTTCACTTTCTCCTTAACATAGCCGAGGATGAATAATGAAGCTGAATATGAAGCTTTAATAGCAGGACATGAGATCGCTGTTGACATGGGAATTGAAAACCTCCTCATATACGGAGACTCCCAACTGGTCGTTAGTCAAGTAAACGGCGACTATTAAATGTGCAAGCCAGAGTTGGTGAAGTACGGCGAGAGAGTACATCGACTGTTGACTCAAATTCCTTCCTACATCTTGGAAAGCATACCACATGCGGAAAATAGCAAGGCGGATGCATTAGCCAAGCTCGCTAAAGAACTGGCTGACGAAAACCTCGATGACGTGAAGATCGATATGCAAAGCCGTTGGGTTCTCGCACCGGCAGAAATATCTCCAGAGTCGTCCGAAGAAAAGGGGGCAACCGAGCAAATGACTCTGCAAATGAAAGACCAGGAAAAGGCTAAGGATTGGAGGGAAGTCTTTATAGACTACTTCAAATCCAATCGAACACCTGAAGATGCGTCCTCAAGACATCAGCTTATGAAACGAGCTCTGTCTTTTGCCTTCGTTGATGATACTCTGTATAAAAGGTCAATTGATTCTCTGTAGCTAAGATGCCTGGGACCTGAAGAGGCAAAGAGAGTCGTCCAAGAAACTCACGACGGACTCTGCGGTTCTCACCAAGCCGGGCCGAAGATGAAGCTGAAGATCAAACGGATGGGTTATTATTAGCCCACGATAATCCAAGACTGCCTCGAATATGCGAAACAGTGCCACGCGTGCCAGATTCACGGGGACTTTATCCATCAACAACCAAATCCACTACATCCAACGGTGGCTAGCTGGCCGTTCGAAATGTGGGGGACTGACATAATCGGCCCCATCGAACCAGCATCGTCCAGAAGACATCGATTCATTTTGGCAAAAACTGATTACTTCTCCAAATGGGCAGAAGCAGTACCGCTAAGGGAAGTGAAGACGGAGAATATCCTCTATTTCTTCAAGACGCACGTCATTTATCGGTTTGGAACTCCACGACGGATTATCTCCGATAACGGGCCAGCCTGTAGAAGCCACAAAATCAGCCGCTTCGCACAACAGCATAACATAGACTGGATATACTCTTCAGTCTATAATCCCCGGGCTAACGGTCTAGCTGAGGCTTTTAACAAGACCTTGACGAAGATCGTAAAAATGACGGTGTCGCGAAATAAGAAGGACAGGCATGAATGACTGCATGAAGCTCTCTAGGCGTATCGAACTAGGTTCAAAACGGCCACGAACACAACGTCGTACGCATTGGTATTCGGTACAGGAGAGATACTCCCCCTCGAGATAGAGTTACCCTCTCTACGAGTGGTAGTTCATTACGAGCTAACAGACGAAGAGAATGCTCACCTTCGGCTTGAGGAGCTCGATGCCCTTGATGAAATCCGGCTCATAGCGCAACAAAATCTGAAGGCTTATAAAGCAAAGATGACACGTTCATATGAGAGGTTGACTAGGCCGAGGACATTCCGCCAAGGCGAACTCGTGCTGGTGGTCAAAAGACCTATGATCCCCAATCGTGCCAAACGGGGGAAATTCGAGCCGAACTATGAAGGCCCATATATCATAGACAAGGTCTACCAGGGTGGGGCCTATCTACTCATGGACATGTATGGTGAAAGACCTTTCAGGCCAATAAACGGTCGCTTCCTAAAGAAATACTACGCCTGACGAGTCACGGCCTAGGTCAACGATAGATGACGACGACTATGTCTGCTCGCTATCTTCCTAAGCCCAAACTCTATAAGTAGTAGCCGGCTAATGGACCGAAACGTCCTTAAACTAAAGACGGACCGAAACGTCCTTAAACTAGCCACGGACCGAAACGTCCTTAAACTAACAATGGACCCCTATGTCCTAAAACTGGCTGTTGACCGAGACATCGATAAACTACTACGGACCGCAGCATCCCAAGGCCGACACAATATATATATATATATATATATATATATAAAATATTAAAAAAAGAGAGAAAACGGTATGTCCATAAGTAAAATGGGCACGGATGAAAACCCGAAAGGGCTCCGTGAGTAAAAACAGCAGGGCTACCGGCGAGTTTTGTGAAAACCCAAAAGGGCTTAACCCCGTTAAAAGACACTTGCAAAGTCCTCTCGACCTTGTGAGGAGAAACCACCTGCGTGAGATCCTTACAACTCACAAGGGAACAACACACTTAGGGATCCCCACGATTCCTAAAGAGAAAATACACTTGCGAGATCCCCACGACTAGTAAGGAGAACCCTCCTACGAGACCCTCACGACTCACAGGATTCAAAAGCCTTAGGCTACATGGATCTAAACCTGTTCTTAAGCAGCCATCACAACCTCCAATGCTGCCCTACAAGCGGTTCAATACTGACCCTTGTATACAATCCACGGGCGCGAATAAACATTCCCCTAACAAAGTCCCATCCGTGATCGGGGATATGTTTGCACAGTGAACAACCCTTATAAGCCCTCTCGACTTATAAGGAGAAAGCACTCTTGTAAGATCCTTACGACATATAAGAGACCATGCACTTAGGAATCCTCACGATCCCTAAGGAGAAAATGCACCTACGAGATCCTCATGACTCGTAGGGAGAAATACCTTTATGAGATCCTTACGACTCATGAAGTTAAAAGCCTTAGTCGACAGGATCCTAACCATGTCTACTAAGCTACCTTTGTTCGACATCGACGAAGGAAAATGATGATTCGCCCCTGGCAATATCCCAGTAGTAGCGGTGCTGATGCCGAAATCGGTTTCTAATTCCAAGCTTGCAGTGAAAAGCCAACGAGCCACACATGCATACGAAATAGCCGAAATAATGGGGCAACATGCAACAAAATCAGCAAGTAAAAATGTATGCGTACAAAATAACCGAAATGATTGGGCAACTCGCAATAAAAAGCTGTAACATTTCAAAAAAATAAAATATTATTTATGGTAATTTTTATAATTAAATAATATTATATTGAATATTTTAATAAGATGGTACAATTAAATACCGATAAATTGAGGAAATTTTTTGAAAATTATGGAAATTACTAAAAGCGAGTGTTTCATGTGAATTATGCAAATTTTAAGTTTTTATGATTTATTTGACACTATTTTGGTGCTAATCGCGATTAAAAATCGCTAATTGTGGATTAAGCGTGTTTTGTGCACATAGCATGCACACAGTCTTTTTCACACTTTGTGCATTTTTCTACCATAGTTTCATTTGGGTTTTCTATTCAATTCTAATAGAATGATAAGAGAGAAGAAAAGAAAAGAAAAGAAAAGAAAAAGGAATAAGAATAAAGAATGGGGTATGGGTGAGAGAGAAAAAGGTGAGGGGTTAACATTGACTTTGGGCATTCCTCCTTCATTCCTTCACCCTCATCATCTCTCCCCTCAACTCCCTTGCTGCTGCTTCCTTCACTCCCTCCCCCTCTTCAACCCTCTCAAACTCCATGAAAAACAACCCAAAACCCTATCTCCATTTCACAAAAATTGTGCATGAGCTCACTAGCAACACATTGGACCAAGAAAGCTTGCATTTTGGACACTTGTGGCAACTCAAGAATTTTCTTGAGTTGCCAAAGGAGATAATTTCTGCACCATTAGTGTAGTGTTTTAATTACTTACGCATCCATACATGTTTCAAGTCGATATCGAGTGGTTTTGTGGACTTAGAAAATTCTAGTTAGGGTTTATGTAAATTGAGAGTTGTGATGTGTAATTGAGCTTAGTAGAGGCCACACAAACCCCCTAGTGCTAGAATTCAGACCTAAACCAGAGACTAGAATCCCGGAATACGGATTTAGAAACCGATATAGGAAGAATTGTGGATTCTGTGAGTGTATTATGAAATCTGCTAACACCCGGAGCCTCTGAATTTTTTTTGCAAACACAGAGTGATGTGCAGGAAACCTGGAGTGTACCACAAAAACCCTAGCCCCTACCCTCTCCTTTAGGCCGAAAATTATTTCCTTCTGGCCGCAATTTGCGGCCAGAGCAGGTTACAAATGGTTCGTTTTTGTTCAGGGGCCTTATCTCCAGTAAAATAGACCCTTGGCATATGCAAAATTGACCAATTTGACCTAGGGTAAACTCTGGGACCATTTTCAAGAGTTGCTGTTTTGATTCGGGGTTTCGTTTTGCGTATTTTATATTCTGGATTTTTTATCTGTGTTGTACTTCGATCGCTTGACGTTTGTAAGCCGAAATCGAGTGTTATTTGGTGGTTTTGAAGGCTTGGTCCATAGGTTCTAACCTATAGGCCTTTAGCGTGTCGTTTCGGTTTTGACTTGGATTAGAATGCGCATTGCGATGTGTTATATATGTAGGTACCCCCACGGTGATTCGAGACGATGAAGAAGACGATGACGACATCGACACCGACACGCAAGAAGAAAAGTGAGTAGATTATATCTACGGGGGAAGTCGGGTGGATGGCGTATAGCACCCCCACAGATTGATGTCTAGTATACTATACATACTATATATATATATGATAGCTTATGTGTGTCATGGATATTCAGTATATGATTAGGTGTAAAATGGTTAGATTAGGGTTATTAGAAGTGAACTAGTATATCTTCTTAGTCGCAAACCTTAGAATAGGTTTACACCCACATGCATACACATGCTTACTTGCTATACTTATGCTTGGATGATGAGGATAGTGGATGATATTTGGGGATGAGTCGATGAGATTGGGCATAGTGCCATGAGATCGGTGATATGATGTGGTTCGTATTTGGGATACGACATGAGATTTTAGCGGGCCTTTAGGCGTGTGATTTCATACACGCACACATATATTTATATAGATGGTATCGATTTGTACTAGACTTAGATCAGTACCCCAGATCATGAGATATGATGATAAGGATACCAGATAATTGATGAAATGAATATGATATTGACCCGTACCCAGCTTTTGGGATGCCGTACGATGATTTACCGTACGAGCTTTATATTGATGATAGATTCACACTCATGACTCGAGGATATCATATGATACTGTATCGTACGCGGTACCTTTGAGGCGGGATCACCGACTATTATATATATATATATATATTTATATCGACTCAGATTTAGGTGGTTTCCATACCCCTCCTGATTGACTTGTTAGTTAGAGCTGTAGTTTTGCTAGTAGATGTTAGGCTAGACCGATGTCATGCCTATTTCAAAAACTAACGAATCAGGAGTATTTTATAGACAGGCAAATGGATTCTACGGATATTTTCAAAAGACGCATCTTTTCTTAAAAACATCGTAGCCCTTATTTTCCTAAAACCCTGATTCGTCTTCTTTCAAATGGCAAAACAATATGACATAGATACATTGATGTAAATTCTGCGCTGTTGTGTTTATTATTCATTTTCTGCATATTCTTGCCGTTCGCATCGCATTGCATGTTAAATATGTTTATTGTTATGTTAAAACCATGCTGATAGGACACCGGCACTATTATCGATGATGCATATATTCCACGTACACCTGCTTGCCGGCTCACACACTTCATCATCGATAATTGCCATGCCACTACACTGTAGGACTGTTGCATTCAGGATATGATCCCTTGCATGGCATACCTATTGTACACTCATACTTGTATACATACGTAACTTCACATACATAGATGATTCTGGCTTGATTTGGAGATTTGGAAACCGCAAGATACTCTTTAAACTGATTCATTTTAAAAGAGCGGTTTCCCTCAATATGTGCATATTACTATTCCATGTTGCATGATATACTCATATGCTTACATTTCTTTTACATGTCGCAGACATCATGCTTTATGATTATACGCATTGAGATATGTTGTTTCCATGATATTTCTGGATTTGGGAACCGTGGGTATTTCAAAAGAGAGTAAGTATTGTTTTAAAAACCTGGTTACCCTTGATATGATATTTCAGTGCGTCCACCATGTGTTTTCTCGGTTCTGAGAGTGGCATGTGAAACCCGATTCGAGGAGCGGTAAGCACCGTCTGCGAGTACATGGTGGACCCGGTGAGGTACCCCGGGGCAAGAAGACTCGTATATGTTGGACGGTGAGCGTGGCAGGGGAGTACTACCTACCGGTGATTGTATTTGAGCTCGGCGGTTATCCGTAGGATACCGACCGGAGTTGAGAGATGATACGGGCCAATCCGGACTGACGGAGCCATATATATATATGAGGGTTTACGTGCCGATGCTAGACACTCAGGTTCCATGATTTTGATATGTCGCGAGCGACACATGTTTATTTACATCCTCATACTTCCATGCATATGCTTTATGATATTTACATGCATGATGCTTATTGCCATTGGGTGACACGTGGACGATTTCCACATACATATAGTTGACATTGATGACATTGATCATACCTCACATTATGATATGTTGTTACCTGAGCCACTGGCACAAGCACTTGGTACTACACTTATGTATAGATGGTTACCCTAGCCACCTTATCATGCTTCAGACTTATTCATTTGAGGTTTATATATATATCTGATCGTATGGACCTAGGATTGTGTCATACATACGATTTCTGCTCTGTGATGTTTTCTATTCACGAGTTGGCAACTCACCCCCGTTGTGCCACAGTTCTTGCAGGTTTTGCCGTACATGTTTCATTGCGGCTTTTCTGGCACACTGCTTCCTTTCTGGGTGATTGCTCTGGTAGGTGGGTTCACTCGCATCGTGACCACCCTTGTATTTATATTAATCAATTGTATCTAGTGATTCCTTCAACCAAACTTGTATATTGTTTCAGACTTAGAAAGCCAGTTAGGTATTATTTCGACCTTAGAGACGCGCGTTGTAGTATTATGGTTTTCATGCTGATTTTGAGTTTCCTTTTGAGTTTTGATCCTCGCCCTTCGGCGTTGTATATTTTACTGCTTGCGTGGTTGTGACCGTCGATTGACGAAAAGCTAGCTCCCGCTTGGGGATGCCTTTTATCATTGCATATATTATTCTTGTTGTACCCCGTTTGGGGCCAGTATTTACAATGGAAACTCTGCCGAAATTTTCAGAAAAGACTAGAGATTTTAAAAACGCATATTCGGCTTACTTATTTAAAAACCTTGCTTTTAAAACTTGTTTTCTTTACTTCTTAAAAACTAGTTTTCTTTATTTACTCCTTAAAATGGTTTTAGATTTCTGGGCTTTTGGTATACTTGAATTAGATGAGGTCCTATAAACTTCATATGATTCAAGGGCCAGTCACGTGCTATTTCGGGTCATGACAAAGTTGGTATCAGAGCGCTAGGTTAACCTTGGTTCTAGTCTAAGTTTGACTATGCGGAGCCTAGAGCGTCTATATTTATACGGAACTTAGGCTTGACCTTATGGAACTTAAACTTAGTCGAGGGGGTATTATACCCGAACTTTCGTCGCGTAGGATGACCCTTGGTTGATGGAGTAGGTAGCTTGAGTAGAGTGACGTACCGTACGTATGTTCTGCGACATACTTACGATACGCTACTCCGCTTAAGAAAACTTAGGATGTATATTTCCTTGCACAGTATTATATTCATTTCTATGATCTATCCTCATCGATATTAGTTATGATTTTTCCGCCACGATTACACGGGCAGAGAGAGCTACAGCTAGAGTTGCGGTCAGCACGAGCTCGTCACGGACGAGGACTGACCAGGGCGTGATTCCAGGGACGTACGATTGCATAGAGAGGCGTCATTTTAGTGTGTCTTCGCGCCATGAGCCTTTGACAGATCGCTTTTACGAGATTTCTCGGACGTGCAGATCAGCACCAGAGGATCAGGCTACTGCTAGAGGCCAGACAAAATATGATGACCATTGATATATCGCTTATTCATGATGATTGAGGCGTTGTTCAGCGTACAGACGAATGAGCCAGTTGCTGCTGCAAATGACGAGATATCGCCCAGATATTGGAGCTACTGCAGCATGAGTATATACTTAGAGATATGATGGAAGGTCGCTAGTCACCCGAGGATGAATGACTAGGACATGTGGTTCGTTCGCTTACCCCGATGCGAGGTCATCAGATGGATTGATTCCAGCTAGAAACGACTTCACGCAGATTCGTTGGTGGTCGATAGAGACGATCGAATGTCAGAAACCCATTTCCAAGTTTAAAGTATTCGGAAAGACATGCAAGCGATTCTATGGACCCTCTAGAAGAATGAAACCCTAACTCGACATAATGACCGTGTGAAAGCCTTTGAACCTTAGGGTTTGCGGCAGTTCCACGGCGCCATTAGTGAGGCTTGGGTTTGCCCTACTACGGCTGGTCCACTGATGTTGTGGTATGTACTCGATACTATTAAACTGTACCTAAGATGTTGATATCTTGGGGGATCATGAGGTTTTGACGAGTCGATCGGATGGTTCGACTTCATTCGGATGCTATGTGGTGGGGTGCATTTCTTGGGAGACTCCAGATATGAGTATAGCCGTTGGAGCACAGACCATGCAGCCACGAGGAGACGAGTCCAAATCAGTCGACAGTAGAGAAAAATGGAGTAAGAGGTTCGTACGAGATCTTGATAAGATGACGTTCCACTCCGCCGATATTAGAGATGTGATACGCATGCGGAGGCGTTGATTATGGATATACCTTCCAGAAGGAGTCGCGATAAGTATGCAGCCGTTCCGGAACAAGAAACAGATATAGTAAGGGTGGTAACTTCTGGGCAATTCGGCAGAAACGAGATTTGAGAGAGACCTCGACAGGACCTTTTTGGAATACTATACAAGAAGACTTGGACCCAGGAGCGGTCATATGGCGCACACCCAGCAGGCCAGAGTTCGGCATAGTTTTCATGCATTTTTAGTGTTTTGATTTGATTTGTGCACGATGATACACATGGTTGTGAGATTATATACCGCGGTATACCTGATTTGGATTGAGCCGTATTGTATACCGTCGATTTTGATTATGATATTGATGTTGATTTCTAGCACTCCATGCATTTGATTTGGATTTTGCGCAAGTTCAACGCTTGATATTGGATTTCGTGATTTCGTGCATATCAGATGCACCAGATGTTGCTGTCGGGCACGCCCGTTGCCCTTGGCAGATGTTTCGTGCACACCCGTTGCACCTAGATGTTGTTTCTGTGCACATATATGACACCTATATTGATTTTGATTTCCGTGCACACCAGACGCACATATCATTCATATGCACATTTTTGCGATTGATTTCTTATGGAGCAGTACGTTTTTATAATATTTGCCATTTGTTTTCGTACTGAGCAGGACTAGTCAGAGAACAGTACCTGGATATATTTTGCATGCATTGATAATCGAATGGATTTCCAAGAAGAGACCTATAGTCTCAGTATTTACCTACGTGTCTGATATTACACGAAACGTTTAAAACAAGGAAACCCTTCTAAATTGTTTTCAAAACGGCGGGACGTACATATTAAACAAAGGATAAGTATTTATATAGCTATTTTCTTGCATTAGGCGTCCGCCACTATGCCGCGATACGCGCATAGCACAGTAACATGAAAGGTTTGGCATGCATTTCCTTCAGATATTTACATGTATAGATTTGATGATTACATGTATAGATCTGATTTATATCATATTGGTTTTCGTATTGGATTTGACATTTATGTCTTCACCATGACTCCGATGATTGCGAGATGCTTGACAGAGTTTTGATTTTGAGTTATCTGCTCATTGTTCATGCGCATGCATTGCGCTATGATACGTTTTATCTATTGATGATTTCGGAACCCCAACGACTTGGACTTTTACTGAAATGTTTTAGTAATTTAAGGGTTTAAATTTAAATTCAGGGACTGAATTTCTTTAAGGGGGGAAGATTGTAACATTTCTAAAAAATAAAATATTATTTCTGGGAATTTTTATAATTAAATAATATTATATTGAATATTTTAATAAGACGGTACAATTAAATACCGATAAATTGAGGAAAATTTTTGAAAATTATGGAAATTACTAAAAGCGGGTGTTTCAAGTGAATTATGCAAATTTTAAGTTTTTATGATTTATTTGACACTATTTTAGTGCTAATCGCGATTAAAAATCGCTAATCGCGGATTAAGCGTGTTTTGTGCACATAGCATGCACAAAATCTTTTTCACACTTGTGCAATTTTCTACCATGGTTTCATTTGGGTTTCCTATTCAATTCTAATAGAATGAGAAGAGAGAAGAAAAGAAAAGAAAAGAAAAAGGAATATGAATAAAGAATAGGGTATGGGTGAGAGAGAGAAAGGTGAGGGGTTAACATTGACTTTGGGCATTCCTCCTTCATTCCTTCACCCTCATCATCTCTCCCCTCAACTCCCTTGCTGCTGCTGCTTCCTTCACTCCCTCCCCCACTTCAACCCTCTCAAACTCCATGAAAAACACCCCAAAACACTATCTCTATTTCACAAAAATTGCGCATGAGCTCACTAGCAACACATTGGACTAAGAAAGCTTGCATTTTGGACACTTGGGGCAACTCAAGAATTTTCTTGAGTTACCAAAGGAGGTAATTTCTGCACCATTAGTGTAGTGTTTTAATTACTTATGCATCCATACATGTTTCATGTCGATATTGAGTGGTTTTGTGGACTTAGAAAATTCTAGTTAGGGTTATGTAAATTGAGAGTTGTGATGTGTAATTGAGCTTAGTAGAGGCCACACAAACCCCCTAGTGCTAGAATTCAGACCTAAACCAGAGACTAGAACTGTAACATTTCAAAATAATAAAATACCATTTTTGGGAAATTTTATAATTTAATATTACTTTATTGAATATTTTAATAATTCGGTATAATTAAATAGAAATAAATGGAGAAAATTTTGGAAAAATAATGGAAAACTCTAAAATAGGGTAATTTAGAGAATTATGCCATTTTTTAAGTTGTTATGATTAGTTATATGCTAATTTAGTGCTAATCGCGATCAAAAATCGCTAATCGGGTTTTCGGGCAATTTTGTGCAAAACATGCACATACCATTTCCTACACTTGTGTTGCATTTTTCTTACCATGGTTGTTCTTTTTGGGGTTCACTATTTGAGTGAGAAGGAATTTGAGGGAAAAGAAAAGAAGGGAAAAAGGAAAAGGATTATAATATGGTGGTAGGTGGATGAGAGAGAGAAAAGAGAGGGGGTAGCTTTGACTTAGCCATTTCCCTTCACTTCCTCAACTCACTTTCTCTCTCCCTCTTCCCCTTCAGCTGCTGCTGCTGCTGCCCCTCATCTCCCTCCCCTCTTCAAGCCCCAAAATATCTCACAAACAACACCAAAACCCTACCCCCATTTCATTAAATGTGTGCACAAGCTCAAGAGCTATAGGATGGACCAAGAAAGCTTTCATTTTGGCGCTGTTGAGGATTCTTGAGGGTCTTATGAGGTAATTCCTTCACAATTAGAGTGGTATTTCTTGTGCTTAAGCTTCGATTCAAGTTTCATATCGATATTGTTTGATTTTGTGGACTTGAGGAAAACCTAGTTAGGGTTTGAGGGAAATTGTGTAATAATGTGAAATTGAGCTCAGTAGAGGTTAGATAAACACCCTAGTACGTGAATTGAGACCCCATCCTGAGAGTTGAAACCCGAAATACGGATTTAGAAACCGATATCGGAAAAGTTATGAAATCTGGGAAGCTTTTATGAGATCTGCTATCACCCGAGACATCCTAAAATAAATTTGAGTGGACAGTGATATGTGAAGGCACCCAGGAAGCTACCACCAAGACCCTAGCCCCTAACTCCAAGACCCGGCCGCAGATTTATTCTGTTTGGACGCAATTTGCGGCTAGACCTGCACCAATTTGGGTCGTTTTGGTTCTGCTGCTCCTACATCTGTAGTTTAGGCCCCTGGCATATATAGATTTGTCTAATTTGAACTAGGGTGAAATCTGGAGCCTATTTCCTTAGTTGCTGTTTTGGATTCGTGTTTCCGTATTCCGTATTTTTAATTCTGAATTTGTGTATTGTGTTTTACCTCGACTATTTGGCGTTTATACGACGATATCGAGGGTTGTTGATGGTTTTGGAAGGCGTTGTCCATAGGTTCTAACCTATAGATCTTAGCGTATCGTTTTGAGATTCATATGCCGTTTTAGTTCGGAATTGGTTTTGATACGCATTTGCGATATGTTAATGTGTAGGTACCCCATGCAGCCTTCGGGACGACAAGCAAACGCGTGGTGACGTCGACAATGAAGACGCAAGGTGAGTAGATTATATCTACAGGGGAAGTCGGGTGGATGGCGTATAGCACCCCGCAGTCCATAGTTCATATACTATATTGTATGATAGTTATAGTGTGTCATGGATATTGTGTTAGGTATATTATGGATAGTTTAGGGTTAGAAGTAAACTAGTGTAGTTCATAGTCGCGAACCCTAGAATAGATTTACACCCACACGCACACCCTTGCATATTCTTTATACTTACACGGTGTGATGGTGATATTGGATGACATTGGAGATGAGTAGATGATTTTGGACATTGTGCCGCAAGATCGGTGATTTGATATGATTCGTATTTGGGATACGACATGTGATCTTTAGCGGGCTTTTGGACGTGTGCTTGCACACGCAGTATATAGATGGTAACAGTTGTACTAGACTTAGATCAGTACCCCAGATTATGTGACATGATGATAATGATACCTGATATTTGATGAGAGGAATGTGATATTTACCCGTACCCAGCTATTGGGATGCCGTACGACGATTTACCGTACGAGCTTTATATTGATGATAGATCCGCACTCATGACTTGAGGATGCCATATAATATACTGTATCGTACGGAATACTATTGAGGCGGGATCACCGACTATATATATATATATACCGACTCAGATTTAGGTGGATTCCATACCCCTCCCGGTTGACCTGATACTTAGATCTGTAGTTTGCATAGTAGATGTTAGACTAGACCCGAGTCATACTTATTTCAAATGGCAAGCTGCATTACTATTCATTTACTATTCACTCTACGGCTCGCATTGCATTGCATGCTTATATGTTATTGATTCATATTCCTTTGTGCATATGCCTTTACAAAGTTCCATGCTCATATTAGTGTTTCATGTTGCATGTATTATAATTCATGGATTTCGCACTGTTATATGGTTGCATATGATGATTCTGGATTGTTTTACTCCTGCGTATATATATCAGTGGTATGGGACACTGAAATATATATGTATACCCATAGTATATATATATTAGTGGTATGGGACGCCGATATATATACACACCTACTTAATATACCATCATGATGATCTATGCAAAGTTATATATGCATGCCCGATATATGAGAGTGAGGGCTGACCCGGACTGACGAATGCCCGATATATGAGAGTGAGGGCTGACCCGGACTGACGGATGCCCGATATATGAGAGTGAGGGCTGACCCGGACTGACGGATGCCCGATATATGAGAGTGAGGGCTGACCCGGACTGACGGATACCCGATATATGAGAGTGGGGGGCAGACCCGGACTGACGGATGCCCGATATATGATAGTGGGGGCTGACCCGGACTGACGGATGCCCGTTATATGAAAAGGAGCCTATGTGCTCGGTATGAGAGGAGCCTTTATGGTCGATGGCATATTATATCTCCCCTACCCTACATTTATTTTGTATGCATTGCATCATATATTAGTAGTACCTGATAGAGCACCTTCATGAATGCTTCATACATATCGGATACATGATATATGGGTTTCACTTGATAGTGAGATATATAGTTTGTGTCGATGCTCGACATTGATTGTCTGATGATTTCATTCATGATATCTGCTGTTTTCATTTTACCGCATACATACATCATATTTATGATATGTTATTACGTGAGGCACTGGCACGAGTACTTGGCACTACACTTATGTTCAGATGTTACATTGCCACTTTTCCATGCTTCAGACTTATTCATTTGAGGTTTATATTATATCTGATCGTTTTGACTTAGGATTATGTCATGCTTTCAATTTCTGCTTGTAGATATTTTCTATTCACGAGTTGGCAACTCACCCCCGTTGTGCCACAGTTCTTGCAGGTTTGCCGTACAGGTTCCATAGCGGCATTCCTGGCACACTGCTTTCCTTTGCGGGCGCTTTGCTTGGTAGGTGAGTTCTTTGTATCAAAACCGCCGTTGTACATGTATTATTCATTGTATTTAGAAATTCCATCAACCAAAACTTGTATTTTGTTTCTTTACTCTTAAAAAGGGTTTTAGATTTCTGGGCTTTTGGCTTACTTGGATCAGATGGAGTCCTATAGACTTCATATGGTTCAAGGGCCAGTCACGTGCTCTTTCGGATCATGACAAGAACCCCGGAATACGGATTTAGAAACTGATTTCGGAAGAATTGTGGATTCTAAGAGTGTATTATGAAATCTGCTAACACCCGGAGCCTCTGAAATTTTTTTTGCAAACACAGAGTGATGTGCAGGCAACCTGGAGTGTACCACCAAAACCCTAGCCCCTACCCTCTCCTTTAGGCTGCAAATTAATTCCTTCTGGCCGCAATTTGCAGCCAGAGCAGGTTACAAATGGTTCGTTTTTGTTCTGGGGCCTTATCTCCAGTAAAATAGACCCTTGGCATATGCAAAATTGACCAATTTGACCTAGGGTAAAATCCGGGACCATTTTCAAGAGTTGTTGTTTTGATTCAGGGTTTCGTTTTGCATATTTTATATTCTGGATTTTGTATTTGTGTTGTACTTCGATCGCTTGACGTTTGTACGTCGAAATCGAGTGTTATTTGGTGGTTTTGAAGGCTTGGTCCATAGGTTCTAACCTATAGGCCTTTAGCGTGTCGTTTCGTTTTTGACTTGGATTTTAATGCGCATTGTGATGTGTTATCTATGTAGGTACCCCCACGGCGATTCGAGATGATGAAGAAGACGATGGCGACATTGACACCGACACGCAAGAAGCAAAGTGAGTAGATTATATCTACGGGGGAAGTCGGGTGGATGGCGTATAGCACCCCCGCAGATTGATGTCTAATATACTATACATACTATATATATATGATAGCTTATGTGTGTCATGGATATTCAGTATATGATTAGGTGTAAAATGGTTAGATTAGGGTTATTAGAAGTGAACTAGTATAGTTTCTTAGTCGCGAACCTTAGAATAGGTTTACACCCACATGCATACACATGCTTACTTGATATACTTATGCTTGGATGATGAGGATAGTAGATGATATTTGGGGATGAGTCGATGAGATTGGGCATAGTGCCATGAGATCGGTGATATGATGTGGTTCGTATTTGGGATACGGCATGAGATTTTAGCGGGCCTTTAGGCGTGTGATTTCATACACGCACACATATATTTATATAGATGGTATCGATTTGTACTAGACTTAGATCAGTACCCCAGATCATGAGATATGATGATAAGGATATGGGATAATTGATGAGATAAATGTGATATTGACCCGTACCCAGCTTTTGGGATGTCGTACGATGATTTACCGTACGAGCTTTATATTGATGATAGATCCGCACTCATGACTCGAGGATGTCATATGATATTGTATCGTACGCGGTACCTTTGAGGCGGGATCACCGACTATTATATATATATATATATATATATATATATATATATATATATATATATATATATATATATATGTTAGTTATATGTATGCCCTAGAGGCCATTACTATACATAGGATGTATATTGTAGTGGATGCTTGGACATATATAGGGATGACTTTCTTGCTCGATATGATAGTATGCTATCTGGTTACTCTTTACCTTAACGTGTACACTGATTGTCTTTCTGTTACATATTGGTAATGCCCTTAGGATGTTTACTTGACTGCTTGGACTATGATGTGGATCATACTAGTGGGGACATGGTAGTCCATAAGTACATCCTTCAAGGTCCCTAGTCGTGGGTGTATCGAGACAGGGCATCGATATACCAGAGTAGACTAGCGTGTACCTTCTCGACCCAAATAGATGGGCGATGGATGATCCCGTATCCATTGGTGTTTGACATCAGAGATGATATACGGGTGCTCAGTGTAGACTGGGTACACTGGACGGACTCGTCGAGAACTCCCAGATGGTATTATACCTCACGTCAGATGGCAGTTCTCTGGTGACACTGGTACAGGTTAGTCTATAGACCCGAGATCGTCATAGAGTCTTGTGTGATTCCCACTGTGCTTTGATTTCCATCATACCACGTCCAAGAGGGCGTGCAAAAAGGTGGATTTTAGGTACAGTCCCGAATCACATGGAGGCAATGAGCGATAGGAGGGGTTTCGTCTCTCCCGGTATAGGGAGTTGATGTTGCGCTGTGCTCGATTGGCTATAACAGGAAGTCCTTGGCCAAGGCTGCTTTAGGGATTTACTGGTAAGTGTTACCAGTAGTTTCTCGACCCGTTATGGCCTCATATCGACACGACTTATCGAGTTATTGGGGTATGACGTTTACCACCCCTAGACGAGATATGCGACATATCAGACGAAGAGACCGGACTGTACGGTAGTGTTACTAATTGGATTCACAGGAGTGTGAGCAGGCTTGCTTGTTGATCTTCTGATCGCTCAATATCCGGGTGGCCGTTACGTTTAGCAGACCGCTTGCGGCTTGTGGGTGTTTGATATGATCATCACCTACTACCGGCGTATTGACGAGTCTTTAGAGTCCTACACAGGGGTTTCCTGGCTCAAGAGAAACGAAATATGAGCGCATATGAGATATATGCGTGTAACAACTAGGATTATATTAGTAACTAATTATATTTTAATTAGTGAAATTCTTTAATAAAAGTTTACCAAGTTGACTTTCGAATATTTTATCAAAATTAATAAGCATTTTTCTAGAATTTTCCTAAGCTTGCACAAACATGTGCATGTAACCTAGGGTTAAAAATTGGGTTAAACCATGTTCAGGCAACCATGGTGGTCTAACCCCTCTTGTTAAGCTAATTAGTTTTAAATTAAGAATTTGGTTTTTCAAAAATTTAAAGGGATTAATATTTCTTTTGGGTTGACTTGGGTTGAGGAGAGAGAGGGGATGAGGGGTGTCATGTTGGCTTTTGTTAGAGAGAGAAAATGGTGGCTTAAGGAAGGGTCACACCCACTTCACTTCAAAACTTTTCATAGCCTCCACACTCTCCCTCCCACTCACATCCCTCACATCTCTCACTCACACATACACTCAAACTCACTCACAAACCCTCTCACTTAAACCCTACAGCAGTAGCTGCTGCTACCTCAGCCCAAACAGCCATTTCTTCATTATGAAACATCAGCATCAGCTGATCTGTTTCAGCTCCAAGCACATCAGCCCAAATCTTGACATCAGCATCAGCTGTATCAGCAACAGCAACACTCCCTTAGCAAACAGCCCCAACTCTATATACAACACTCACACAACACAACATAATAACACAACAGAAAACAATCACAAAGCAACAGCTTCAGCCTTAAACAGCTTCAGCCTTAAACATGAACAGCAATTCCAGGCAGTAACAGCAGTACCCCAGCAAGCTCCACCCCTCTTCTTCTTCTCCTTCTCCTTGTTTGTGAGGTTCCTTATGGGGTATAACTTCTAAACTCCTTCCTTGTTTTCTTAGTTGTGTAGAAGTAGCTTCGATTAGCAATATTTATGCGTTTTGTGCTTGTTTAGGTGTTTTATGTGGAAATGTGTTTAAGTGAGGTTGGTGTTGGGTAGACTAGCCTAAGTAAGTGTTGTTGAGGCCAGGTTAACCTAGGATAACCCCAGATTACACTAAAATACCCTCAGTTTTCAAATTGTACAAAACTTGACGTTTTAAAGAAAAACATGGCTTTTTAAGATCTGCTGTTACCCATGTAGGTTCAGAATAAAATTGATTGGACCATAGCCTACTGGTGACACCCTGACCCCACCACCAGAGCCCGACCCCACCACTTCAACCCGAGGCCGCCGAAATATTCGTTCTGGCCGCAATTTGCGGCCAGACTAGGGGGTTAGGGGCTACGGTTTTTGGTACAGGTTCCTGCTTCATTTTGTGGGTCCTGGGTATGTATAGTTTTGTAATATCATAACCTGGGTAAAATCTGGGACTGTATGTCATTTTCTGGTATTTTAGTTGAGCGATACGCGAGTGGATTATGTGATTCAGCGTATCGCGGCGTATCGGATCGAGTTCTGGTCACACACGGTTTGACCCGGAAGGGGGTTCCTTACGTTTGGACGGAGGAGTGCGAGCACAGTTTCCAGCAGCTATGGACTTGTTTAACTACGGCGCTAGTGCTATCTTTGCCTTCAGGATCAAGCGGATTTGTAGTATATTGTGACGCTTCACAAGTGGGGCTAGGATGCGTATTGATGCAGCACGGCAAGGTGATCGCATATGCTTCCCGCCAACTGAAGAAATATGAACAGAACTACCCCACTCACGATTTGGAGATGGGTGCAGTGGTCTTTGCACTTAAGATCTGGCGACATTACCTTTATGGCGAGTCGTAACAGATATTCACTGATCACAAAAGCCTAAAGTATATATTTCAGCAGCGAGACCTGAATCTCCGACAGTGCCGTCGGATGGAACTGGTGAAAGACTACGACTGCGAGATCTTGTATCACCCGGGCAAGGCTAATATAGTTGCGGATGCTTTGAGCAGGAGGCCCGGGGGTAGTCTTTCGTGCTTGAGTGCAGTGCAGAGGCAGTCGTCAGCAGATTGGCAGATACTATGCGACGGCCGAGTACAGTTCGAGTTCACACAGATCGGGGGACAGCTTGCGCACGATCGTGCACGCCCACAGTTGCTTGACCGTATATATGAGGCACAGCGCAGGGATGACCGTTGCTTAGAGATCGTGGCACAGATTGGACAGGGAAGATTCTCCGAGTTTGTGATCGATGATCGGGGGGTTTTACGATTTGGGTCTAGACTGTGCGTACCAGATGCAGGGGGATTGCGGCGCGATATTCTTGAGGAGGCACATCGATCGGTGTACAGTGTCCACCCCGGTTCCACCAAGATGTACCACGATATGAGAGAGGTCTACTGGTGGGATGGAATGAAGAGGGACATCGCTGATTTTGTATCGAGATGCCTGACTTGTCAGCAAGTCAAGGCCGAGCACCAGAGGCCCGCGGGAGAGCTACACCCATTACCCATTCCGGAGTGGAAATGGGAACAGATTTCGATGGATTTCGTTATGGGTCTACCCAGGACTAGGCGGGGGTATGACTCCATTTTAGTTGCGCGATACGCGCGATACGCGAGTGGATTCTTTGATTCAGCATATCGCGGCGTATCGGATCGAGTTCTGGTCACACACACACGTTACAGCGTATCGCGCGCACGCGCGTTAATTCGCGACGCGAGTTTCTCGTTTCGTTCCGATATCGCGTTTTACGAGATTTTGATATATTGGGATTCTCGTGTTAATTCCAGGTTCACAGGCAGGTACGTCAGACGCCGCCAGGAAAGGGAAGCAGGTGGTCGTCTATACTTAGCACGCGACCAGGTGTGTAGATTTAACATCTACGGGGAAATCGCCCGTATGGCGTTAAGCGTCAGGGCGTAATAGGATGTTAGTTTTATGTGATCATGTAGACATACTAAAGTAGCATGCCTCCTTATACATATAGTACTGGTAGTATAGAACACTGCACTGTCACTAACGATCCAAATTGCACGAGCACGATTTATATGCTACACTCACACCGTTAGTGATTGCCATGACACTCACATTATAGGATTGCTATAAACCGCATATTTGATTCTGCTTTATTGACGTTGTCATGATTACTGCATACTATCATATGGACATTCATGCGGAGGGACTACTATCCACCATGAGTTTTCTGGTATTTTAGTTGCGCGATACGCGCGATAAGCGAGTGGATTCTGTGATTCAGCGTATCGCGGCGTATCGGATCGAGTTCTGGTCACACACACACGTTCCAGCGTATCGCGCGCGCGCGCGTTAATTCGGGACGCGAGTTTCTCGTTTCGTTCCGATATCGCGTTTTACGAGATTTTGATATATTGGGATTCTCGTGTTAATTCCAGGTTCGCAGGCGGGTACGTCAGACGCCGCCAGGAAAGGGAAGCAGCTGGTCGGCTATACTTAGCACGCGACCAGGTGAGTAGATTTAACATCTACGGGGAAATCCCCCGTATGGCGCTAAGCGTCAAGGCGTAATAGGATGTTAGTTTTATGTGATCATGTAGACATACTAAAGTAGCATGCCTCCTTATACATATAGTACTGGTAGTATAGAACACCGCACTGTCACTAACGGTCCAAGTTGCACGAGCACGATTTAAATGCTACACTCACACCGTTAGTGATTTCCATGACACTCACATTATAGGATTGCTATAAACCGCATATTTGATTCTGCTTTATTGACGTTGTCATGATTACCGCATACTATCATATGGACATTCATGCCATGCACACTGTATATGCACTTTCGTGAGTACCTTCATTGATATAACCCTACTTGGGCACATATGCATCATATGTCTACAGTTGTGCACATGTACATTTCTATATTCACTTTGCATACTTATCCATGCACACATCCATACCGATACACATATTCATATGCTACATACATAGATGATATAGACTTGTTTTAAAAACTAAGGGACCGCAGGCGTTATTCTCAAAACTAGATCTTTCAAAAGAGCGGTTTTCCCTTTCTTTTACTCTTAGCGTCATACGACATGTTGCATGGATTACGCATTGTATTTGATTATGTGATTTCTGGATTTGGGAACCGGAGTACTAATTTACGAAATACGCACTGTTTAAAAACCCGGTTTCCCTTGAAATGATATTTTAGTGCGTCCACCATGAGTTTTCTCGGTTCTAGAGAGCTTGTGTGAGTATACCCGATTCGAGGAGAGGTAGGCACCGATTGCGGGTACATGGTGGACCCGGTACGATACCCCGGGGCGAGAAGACTCGTATTTTTAGACGGTGAGCCCGGCGGAGGGACTACTACCTACCGGTGATTGGTTAGACCTGGCGATTATCCGGAGGATACCGACCAGAGTCGACAGATGGATACGGGACGACGCGTACTGCCGGGGGCCGAGGGCCGATTCCGCAGACGGAGCCCGTGGGCAGATCCGATGGACGGACGCCCCATACTGGAGGATTTGCGTGTCGATGCTGGACACGGTTGATTTTATGAGATTTGGGTGCCGATGTTGGGCACTCACGATTGTATGAGATTCACAGGATTTAAGGGCCGATGTGGATGACGGCGCCTGAGTTTTACTGGAAATTGGGTGTATTGATGGACATCGGTCATTTTTCCACGTTGATATTCCGTGTAGACACTATTTATTCCCATACTCAGTATTTAGTTTTGACATCTCATCCTGTACCTATTGTACCTGATATAGTACACATGCCATACATGATTATTGCATACCCTGCTCATGCTATATAGGGTTGTTAGATTCCATATCGGACATGATTATTACATACCTTGCACCTCATATGGGGAGACTTTTAGATTACATTTGCTGCCTGATATGAGTAATCAGTTCATCATATAGATGTTATCTGTTGGCATAGGTTAGAGTATCGCAGTACGTGCATACTCGCGATTACCTTTATATGTTATGTACTATTCACGAGTTGGCAACTCACCCCCGTTGTGCCACAGTGCTTGCAGGTTACCCTTGGGAGTAGTCACGGCTGGCTGTTTACCGCACCTTTTGACACAGATACCATTGCTGAGGCGTGTTAGCCCTTTTTCTATTAGGTGGGTTTTGTACGGTATCTGTTTACTTTTCAGTTGCATCTTGATGTATCTAGTACTCTCCATCTACTTTCATGTATTGACTTAGAGACAGTTGTGAGGACGATGTATGTTATTTGTACTCTGGTGTCGAGCTCGTTGTGAGCCGACTTTATTCATGCAGTTTTACCTCTTATGATATTTGTTTTCACTTTACTGCTCATTCTTCGCTTCGGCGTCGTATATTATATTGAGGTGATTTCTCCGCCGTTGGGCGCGATTCTCCTATTGCGATACTCTATTTATTTCACATGTTACTTTTAATTATATCTTGCCTTTTACCCGTTTTCGGGACAAACTTTTGAAAAGGGAGTGTTGTTAAAATGATTTGAATAATAACTTGAACCAAAAAGGATTGCTACTAAGTAACTTAAAGTTTTCTAAATGTTTTAACACTCCAAATTTTAATGGTTTTGTTTTCTGGGTTCGGCTTACTTAGTCATGTTACGCCTGTAGGTGTTGCGTGGTTAAGTGCCGGTCACTGGCCGAACTTTGGGTCGTGACAAAGTTGGTATCAGAGCGTAGGTTTTACCTTCGGAGTGTAGGATTGACCTTGGTATGATGGAGTAGGTAGCTGCAGCAGGGTGGCGTGGCGTGCGTATGTTCCGCGGCATACTCACGACACGGTACCCCGCCTAAGCGACCTTAGGGCTTATTGATTGAAATTCCTTCATGACTATATACATTCTTGCGATTCGATTTCCGTATCCTTATCGAATCCTACATTCCTTTTCAGCCACTATGCCGCCAAGGACTACGAGGGCACAGAGAGCGGCTGCGATAGCCGAGGCTCGTGTTGACTCGTCCGAGATGAGGACTGATCCGGGCAGTGCACCTATTGCACCCGAGCAGACTACCCCTCCCATAACAGATCAGATCGCCACACTAGGGGCTGGTATGTAGGAGATGCGCCAGACGGTGGGATCCAGCATGCAGGAGATGCGTCAGATGATAGGGTCGCTAGTAGAGACGCTTCGAGCGTAGTGACCAGAGGTAGCTCCACCAGTCACAGGGACCGTGATGGTATCTACAGCACCAGAAGTTGCCCCTACAGCCACGGAGGTGATTTCAGTATCATTAGCAGAGTTCATGAGGCTGAGGCCTCCGGTTTTCACAGGCACCGACGCAGCAGAGGACCCGCAGTCCTTTATTGATAAAATGGCCCAGATATGCCGTTCCCTTAGATGCTCAGAATCGAGGTGGGTCGAGTTCGCGAGCTTTCGCTTGGAATGACTTGCGCAGAAATGGTGCGAATCGGTCGAGAAGGGCAGGGCAGCAGGTCTTCCTCCTATGACCTGGACAGAGTTTGTGACGATCTTTATAGCCTGCTTCCTTCCCCAGAGTGTCAGGGATGCCCGAGCACGCAGATTTAAGTCCTTACGCCAGACGCTAGAGATGACCGTGGCAGAGTACGACGTTCTATTCACCGAGCTATCAGTTTATGCTCCGTACCTAGTGGCTACTGAGAAACTGCGAGTCAAGAGATTTGTCCGAGGCTTGCTTACACCACTGTTCCTTGCGATCAGCGCACAGCATTACGAGACGTATGCCGCAGCTGTAGACACAGCCCTATTAGTCGAGGAGCGCCTTGCCGAGACTTCAGTAGTTCCAGGTCCGAAGAGGGTTCGTACTGACACAGCAGCTCAGAGACATTCGTTCAAACGCCGTGATAGACGTCATACCAGTGACAGAGACTCGGGGCGAGGTCAGATGTTTAGCTCATACCCCCAGGAGGTCAGCAGACGTCCCGTGGATGCTTTGGATGTGGTAGTCCTCATCACCGCGTCAGAGATTGTACCGAGGCACGCCAGAGGGAGCCAGCCGTACCGCATGTCACACTTCCACCTTCTCCACCCCAGAGGGCGTTGCCTATTGTACCCACAGTTGCTCCGCGTCAGACTCATGCACAGAGGGGCCATGGTCGCGGAGGGTTTGTTCCTAGAGGATGAGGCGGCCGAGGCAGAGGACAGCCAGCTACCGGCAGAGTACAGCCAGCTACTAGCAGGGGACCGCCAGTTACAGGTGGAGGACAGGCACGGGTTTTCGCTTTGACGCATCAGGACGCGCAGGCATCCAATGCGGTGGTCTCGGGTACCTTATCGGTGTGTACTATTGATGCACACGTATTATTCGATCCCGGATCCACGCACTCGTACATTTCCACACATTTTGTGCCGAGTTTGGGTAGAGAGTCTGGGTTGCTTGATCAACCACTTGTAGTGACCACTCCTGTGGGAGAGTCGTTTGTTGCTAAGCACTTGTTCCGATCCTGTGTTGTCCGTATTGGCGAGAGAGATTTGCCTGTCGACTTGATCCTTCTGGAGATGTTGGACTTCGACGTTCTTTTGGGTATGGATTGGTTGGCCACGTGCTATGCGTCCGTAGACTGCCGTGAGAAGACTGTTAGGTTTTGTTTTCCCGGCGAGTCGACTTTTGTTGTGCAGGGTGACCGTGGTGCCACCCCTCACTTGTTGATTTCTTCTCTTCACGCTGGACAGCTTCTGAGGATGGGATGTCAAGGATTCCTAGCCTATGTTGCTGAGATTAGGGCAACGGATGTTCCACTGGACCAAGTTCCGAGTGTATATGAGTTCCCTGACGTATTCCCTGACGAGCTTCCTGGGCTACCGCCTGAGCGTGATGTTGTTTTCCGTATTGATTTGATTCCCGGCACGGGACCTATTTCTATACCGCCTTATCGGATATCCCCGGCGGAGCTTAGTGAGTTGAAGAGTCGGTTGCAAGATTTTCTAGACAAGGGACTCGTTCGACCCAGTGTTTCTCCTTGGGGTGCTCCGGTCCTATTTGTCAAGAAGAAGGAAGGCAGTTTGAGTCTGTGTATCGACTACCGGCAGCTGAACCGGGTGACCGTGCGGAACAGATATCCGTTGCCACGCATCGACGACTTGTTCGACCAGCTTCAGGGGGCAGGATATTTTTCGAGGATCGATTTGCGATCAAGCTATCATCAGCTGAGAGTTCGACCGGAGGACATTCCGAAAACGGCTTTCCGTACGTGTTATGGCCATTATGAGTTTTTGGAGATGTCGTTCGGACTCACCAACGCGCCAGCAACCTTCATAGACATGATGAACCGTATATTCAGGCCGTATCTTGACTTGTTCATCATCGTATTCATTGACGATATATTGGTGTATTCCCGGAGCAGAGAGGAGCATGAGCAGCACCTGCGGATTACACTGCAGACCTTGAGGGAGCACCGGCTCTATGCAAAATTTTCCAAGTGCACGTTCTGGCTGGACAGCGTAGACTTCTTGGGTCACGTGATTACACGGGATGGTGTATGTGTAGACCCGAGGAAGGTCGAGGCCGTGCGGAGTTGGCCCAGACCTACATCCGTTACTGAGATACGCAGCTTTCTAGGACTGGCCGGCTACTACAGGCGATTTGTGCAGGATTTCTCCCGTATTGCTGCACCTTTGACCGGTTTGACCTGGAAGAGGGTTCCTTACGTTTGGAAGGAGGAGTGCAAGCACATTTTCCAGCAGCTACGGACTTGTTTGACTACGGCACCAGTGCTATCTTTGCCTTCAAGATCAGGCGGATTTATAGTATATTGTGACGCTTCACAAGTGGGGCTAGGATGCGTATTGATGCAGCACGGCAAGGTGATCGCATATGCTTCCCGCCAACTGAAGAAACATGAACAGAACTACCCCACTCACGATTTGGAGATGGCTGCAGTGGTCTTTGCACTTAAGATCTGGCGACATTACCTCTATGGCGAGTCATGCCAGATATTCACTGATCACAAAAGCCTAAAGTATATATTTCAGCAGCGAGACCTGAATCTCCGATAGCGCCGTTAGATGGAACTGGTGAAAGACTACGACTGCGAGATCTTGTATCACCCGGGCAAGGCTAATGTAGTTGCGGATGCTTTGAGCAGGAGGCCCGGGGGTAGTCTTTCGTGCTTGAGTGCAGTGCAGAGGCAGTCGTCAGTAGATTGGCAGATACTATGCGATGGCCGAGTACAGTTCGAGTTCACACAGATCGGGGGACAGCTTACGCACGTTTGTGCATGCCCACAGTTGCTTGACCGTATATATGAGGAACAGCGCAGGGATGACCGTTTCTTAGAGATCGTGGCACAGATTGGACAGGGCAGATTCTCCGAGTTCGTGATCGATGATCGGGGGGTTTTACGATTTGGGTCTAGACTGTGCGTACCAGATGCTGGGGGATTGCGGCGCGATATTCTTGAGGAGGCACATCGATCGGTGTACAGTGTCCACCCCGGTTCCACCAAGATGTACCACGATATGAGAGAGGTCTACTGGTGGGACGGAATGAAGAGGGACATCGCTGATTTTGTATCGAGATGCCTGACTTGTCAGCAAGTCAAGACCGAGCACCAGAGGCCCGCGGGAGAGCTACAGCCGTTACCCATTCCGGAGTAGAAATGGGAACAGATTTTGATGGATTTCGTTGTGGGTCTACCCAGGACTAGGCGGGGGTATGACTCCATTTGGGTGATCGTGGATCGTCTGACGAAAGTAGCTTACTTCCTACCAGTGAAGACGACTTTCGGATTTGCTCAGTACGCCCAGATTTATATCGACGAGATTGTGCGACTACATGGGGTTCCGACGTGTAGGGGTTCCGACGTGTATTGTGTCCGACCGAGGCACCCAGTTCACCAGCAAATTATGGCAGAGGCTTCAGGAGGCTTTGAGCACTCGTCTGAGTTTCAGCACGGCATTTCATCCGCAGACCGACGGACAGTCAGAGCGGACCATTCAGACTCTCGAGGACATGCTCCGAGCTTGCGTGTTAGACTTTGGTGGTAGCTGGGATCATCATTTACCCTTGATAGAGTTCTCCTACAACAATAGCTTCCAGGACACTATACAGATGGCACCTTTCGAGGCTTTGTATGGGAGGAGATGTAGATCGCCCGTCTGTTGGTCAGAGCTCAGCGAGAGCAGTATTTTAGGGCCACAGATCGTGTAGGAGACGACCGAGAAGATACAGCTGATTCGAGACAGGATGAGGACAGCTCAGAGCAGGCAGAAATCGTATGCTGACAGACGCCGCCACAGTTTAGAGTTCGCAGTTGGCGATCACGTTTTTCTGATGGTCTCTCCGATGAAGGGAGTGATGAGGTTTGGACGAAAGGGGAAGCTTAGCCCCAGATTCATAGGTCCTTTCGAGATCCTCGAGCGTGTCGGCGCAGTAGCGTATCGATTGGCTCTTCCACCCAGTCTTTCAGATGTCCACCCCGTCTTCCACGTATCGATGCTACGCAGATATCTTCATGACCCTTCCCACACGATCCAGCATCCGACAGTACAGCTTGAGCCCGACCTTTCATTCACCGTGCAGCCAGTGGAGATATTGGATCGGCAGGTGAAGAAACTTCGATCTAGGATCCTGCCGTCGGTGAAGGTTCTTTGGCACAGCCCGAACGGTGAGGAGTTCACTTGGGAGGCCGATGGGGAGATGCGGAAGAAATTCCCTCATCTCTTTGAAGGTACGCGTAGTCTTATATTTTAAATTCGGGGACGAATTTTCTTAAGGGGGGAAGACTGTAACAACTAGGATTATATTAGTAACTAATTATATTTTAATTAGTGAAATTCTTTAATAAAAGTTTACCAAGTTTAGTTTCAAATATTTTATCAAAATTAATAAGCATTTTTCTAGAATTTTCCTAAGCTTGCACAAACATGTGGATGTAACCTAGGGATAAAAATTGGGTTAAACCATGGTGGTCTAACCCCTCTTGTTAAGCTAATTAGTTTTAAATTAAGAATTTGGTTTTTCAAAAATTTAAAGGGGTTAATATTTCTTTTGGGTTGACTTGGGTTGAGGAGAGAGAGGGGATGAAGGGTGTCATGTTGGCTTTTGTTAGAGAGAGAAAATGGTGGTTTAAGGAAGGGTCGCACCCACTTCACTTCAAAACTTTTCATAGCCTCCACACTCTCCCTCCCACTCACATCCCTCACATCTCTCACTCACACATAAACTCAAACTCACTCACATACCCTCTCACTTAAACCCTACAGCAGTAGCTGCTGCTACCTCAGCCCAAACAGCCATTTCTTCATTGTGAAACATCAGCATCAGCTGATCTGTTTCATCTCCAAGCACATCAGCCCAAATCTTGACATCAGCATCAGCTGTATCAGCAACAGCAGCACTCCCTTAGCAAACAGGCCCAACTCATATACAACACTCACACAACACAACACAATAACACAACAGAAAACAATCACAAAGCAACAGCTTCAGCCTTAAACAGCTTCAGCCTTTAAACAGCAACAGCAATTCCAGGCAGCAACAGCAGCACCCCAGCAAACTCCACCCCTCTTCTTCTTCTCCTTCTCCATGTTTGTGAGGTTCCTTGTGGGGTATAACTTCTAAACTCCTTCCTTGTTTTCTTAGTTGTGTAGAAGTAGCTTCGATTAGCAATATTTATGCGTTTTGTGCTTGTTTAGGTGTTTTATGTGGAAATGTGTTTAAGTGAGGTTGGTGTTGGGTAGACTAGCCTAAGTAAGTGTTGTTGGGGCCAGGTTAACCTAGGATAACCCCATATTACACTAAAATACCCTCAGTTTTCAAATTGTACAAAACTTGACGTTTTTAAGCAAAACATGGCTTTTTAAGATCTGCTGTTACCCATGTAGGTTCAGAATAAAATTGATTGGACCATAGCCTACTGGTGACACCCTGACCCCACCACCAGAGCCCGACCCCACCACTTCAACCCGAGGCTGCCGAAATATTGGTTCTGGCAGCAATTTGCGGCCAGACTAAGGGGTTAGGGCTAGGGTTTTTGGTACAGGTGTCTGCTTCATTTTGTGGGTCCAGGGTATGTATAGTTTTGTAATATCATAACCTGGGTAAAATCTGGGACTGTATGTCATTTTCTGGTATTTTAGTTGCGCGATACGCGCGATACGCGAGTGGATTCTGTGATTCAGCGTATCGCGGCGTATCGGATCGAGTTCTGGTCACACACACGTTCCAGCGTATCGCGCGCACGCGCGTTAATTCGCGACGCGAGTTTCTCGTTTCGTTCCGATATAGCGTTTTACGAGATTTTGATATATTGGGATTCTTGTGTTAATTCCGGGTTCGTAGGCGGGTACTTCAGACGCCTCCAGGAAGGGGAAGCAGGTGGTCGGATATACTTACCACACGACCAGGTGAGTAGATTTAACATCTACGGGGAAATCGCCCGTATGGCGTTAAGCATCAGGACGTAATAGGATGTTAGTTTTATGTGATCATGTAGACATACTAAAGTAGCATGCCTCCTTATACATATAGTACTGGTAGTATAGAACACCGCACTGTCACTAACGGTCCAAGTTGCACGAGCACGATTTATATGCTACACTCACACCGTTAGTGATTGCCATGACACTCACATTATAGGATTGCTATAAACCGCATATTTGATTCTTCTTTATTGACGTTGTCATGATTACCGCATACTATCATATGGACATTCATGCCATGCACACTGTATATGCACTTTCGTGAGTACCTTCATTGATATAACCCTACTTGGGCACATATGCATCATATGTCTACAGTTGTGCACATGTACATTTCTATATTCACTTTGCATACTTATCCATGCACACATCCATACCGATACACATATTCATATGCTACATACATGGATGATATAGACTTGTTTTAAAAACTAAGGGACCGCAGGCGTTATTCTCAAAACTAGATCTTTCAAAAGAGCGGTTTTCCCTTTCTTTTACTCTTAGCGTCATACGACATGTTGCATGGATTACGCATTGTATTTGATTATGTGATTTCTGGATTTGGGAACCGGGGTACTAATTTAAGAAATACGCACTGTTTAAAAACCCGGTTTCCCTTGAAATGATATTTTAGTGCGTCCACCATGAGTTTTCTAGGTTCTAGAGAGCTTGTGTGAGTATACCCGATTCGATGAGAGGTAGGCACCGATTGCGGGTACATGGAGGACCCGGTACGGTACCCCAGGGCGAGAAGACTCGTATTGTTAGACGGTGAGCCCGGCGGAGGGACTACTACCTACCGGTGATTGGTTAGACCTGGCGATTATCCGGAGGATACCGACCAGAGTCGACAGATGGATACGGGACGACGCGTACTGCCGGGGGCCGAGGGTCGATTCCGCAGACGGAGCCCGTGGGCAGATCCGATGGACGGACACCCCATACTGGAGGATTTGCGTGTCGATGCTGGACACGGTTGATTTTATGAGATTTGGGTGCCGATGATGGGCACTCACGATTGTATGACATTCACAGGATTTGAGGGCCGATGTGGATGACGGCGCCTGAGTTTTACTGGGAATTGGGTGTATTGATGGACACCGGTCATTTTTCCACGTTGATATTCCGTGTAGACACTATTTATTCCCATACTCAGCATTTAGTATTGACATCTCATCCTGTACCTATTGTACCTGATATAGTACACATGCCATACATGATTATCGCATACCCTGCTCATGCTATATAGAGTTGTTAGATTCCATATCGGACATGATTATTGCATACCTTGCACCTCATATGGGGAGACTTTTAGATTACATTTGCTGCCTGATATGAGTAATCAGTTCATCATATAGATGTTATCTGTTGGCATAGGTTAGAGTATCACAGTACGTGCATACTCGCGATTACCTTTATATGTTATCTACTATTCACGAGTTGGCAACTCACCCCCGTTGTGCCACAGTGCTTGCAGCTTACCCTTGGGAGTAGTCGCGGTTGGCTGTTTACCGCACCTTTTGACACAGATACCATTGCTGAGGCCTGTTAGCCCTTTTGCTATTAGGTGGGTTTTGTACGGTATCTGTTTATTTTTCAGTTGCATCTTGATGTATCTAGTACTCTCCATCTACTTTCATATATTGACTTAGAGACAGTTGTGAGGACGATGTATGTTATTTGTACTCTGGTGTCGAGCTCGTTGTGAGCCGACATTATTCATGCAGTTTTACCTCTTATGATATTTGTTTTCACTTTACTGCTCATTCTTCGCTTCGGCGTCGTATATTATATTGAGGTGATTTCTCCGCCGTTGGGCGCGATTCTCCTATTGCGATACTCTATTTATTTCACATGTTACTTTTAATTATATCTCGCCTTTTACCCGTTTTCGGGACAAACTTTTGAAAAGGGAGTGTTGTTAAAATGATTTGAATAATAACTTGAACCAAAAAGGATTGCTACTAAGTAACTTAAAGTTTTCTAAATGTTTTAACACTCCAAATTTTAATGGTTTTGTTTTCTGGGTTCGGCTTACTTAGTCATGTTACGCCTGTAGGTGTTGCGTGGTTAAGTGCCGGTCACGGGCCGAATTTTGGGTCGTGACAGTGCAGGACCGAGAATAATACCAGTATGTGATACTGTATTCTATTCTCGCGATTTGTGAAATTGATCGGTTGTATGCGATATAGCCGGGTTATCGGATCAAGTGTTGATTCGATAAGTTGTTACTATTGATATTAGTCGGTTATATGCAATATGACCGGATCGTTAAATCAAGTGTTGATTTAATGATTTAATGTATAATTATATATTTGATATATTACTTTACATTAACTAGTATTGGTTCACTTAAGATTGATTTTCTCACTTGATTGTGCACATTGTTTATATGTGATATATGCAAGTGTACATGTTTGTATCATGCTTGATGATACAAACAAGTTGTGTGTATGAGACTTATACCAAATCAAGGTTAAATTAGGGTTTACTATTTTCCTAGAAAATAACAAAAGAGTGAGACTTTGGTCAAAGTTATCAAGCTTCATGAAGCTTGAAGATGTTGGAGATAGTGCCCTCAGAGTCAATTATTGGATCACAGGCACGTGATTGCAATGATTGAGGGAGGACCTATCCCGGTAGGACAGTCTTACTCGAGATGATAGTTTGCTATTTGGTTTACCTTTATCATCGTGTACTGCTTTAGGTGACCTGACAAGTCGCTATTGCACGTTGATAGAGCCCTAGGATTCTTGCTTGACTGCCAGCAGTATGAGGGCGATCATATAAGTGAGAGCTGAAGTCTATAAGCACATCCTTAAAACGTCCCTAGTCGTGGGAGTTTCGAGACAGGGCATCGATTCTCCAGAGTAGACTAGTGTATACAGTCGAGACCCCGACGAGGGGAGGTGGCCGGTCTCACGAGCCACTGGTGTTAGTTGGTTCACCTAAGATGTATACAGGTGCTCATTGGGTTATGAGTACACCGGACAGGACTCGCCGGGAACATGCTAGTTGGTCTTATACCTGACGTCAGATAGCAGTTCCCAGGTGACATGTGTACAGGTTAGTTCATCGACCTGGGGATCGTCATTTGTCTCGTGTGAGTTCCCACTGTACTTTGATTACTACCCTACCACGGCTCAAAGGAGTCGTGCAAACAGGTTTTAGTTGGGTACAGTCCCGAGCCACATGGAGGAAGTGAGCGGATCTTCAGGGGTTCGTCTCTCCCGGTATTGGGGGTGAGGTCGCGCTGTGTCTAGGAGAGCCATTACACGAAGACCTTGGCCAAGGCAGGAGATTTACTGGTAGGTATTCCAGTAGTATCTCAGGGTGTTCTGGGCTACACTCCGACACGACTTGTACCGCTTTTGGGGGTCTGACTTTTACCAACCCCCTAGGCCCGACATGCGATGCTCATAGACGAACGGACCGGACTGTACGGATATTGTCACTGACAGGCTCAGTAGGGTGTCAGGATGAGTTCGCTCATCGACGTCCCTTTTAGTCAATAGCTGGTGGCCCGTCACGTATTGGCTTATACCTCTGACGTGCTAGTGGTTAAATCCACAGCCATAGTATTGACGAGTCTTTAGAGTCCACCACACTTTCAGTTACTCAAGCTTTCGGGCGAAACGCTGTAGAGGCCATATGGAGATATGGCAGGGTCCGATCAGATACCTGAGGTATTGCACGGATCAGGATCGGACGATTAGTACTAGAGGCCGTATGGTTATATGGCAGTGTTCGATCAGATATGTGTGGTATTGCACGGATCAGGATCGGACGGTTTTTACTAGCCGGCTTTGGTTTAAGCCGGATCTTAGTATTTGATAGTGTAGTTTTGTCTCTTTGCATTTGTATTTCGGTCGGAATACAAATGCGGGTGTGTATGCACAGTATCGGGATTTTTCCTGTAATTTATTATGGGACCAGTTTTCTGGGGTTGCCAGTTTGCATTCCGTTCCGGCCGGTTTTTCATTGTTCCTTCACGGCCGGACTTTTAGTTGGAAGGGGTTATTTGCAAGTTTGCAAATAACACTTTGTGGAGGGGTTTATTGCAAAAGGATTGATTATGATATCTTCTTTGCTATTCATGCATTAATGTGATTTGAGAGGGTATGGGTTTGATGTGGATTTGTGACCTTATCTTTATTATATCATTTTCCTACACCCACTTGAATAAAGGGGGCCGGCCACTGTTTGGAATGATGGAGGTGAGGGTTTAATTTTTGTATAGTGGATTAATTTATGAGGGAGTGCTGGAATTGCTTTGGAGGTGTGCTGTGAAGGAATTGATTAATTCCTTTGGTATTAATTCATTCACACTTTCATTCACAAGAGAGAGGGAGGTGCTTCTTTTTTTTCATTTTTCCAGTGAGCTTTTTTTTCTTCATTTGGCCGAGCTCATTTTCATGCATGCTCAATTTCTCCATCAAGCATCCATGAAATTCTAGTGCAAAAATTCCTCCAACCATGGCAACCTCATAACCCCAAAAGAGACAAGCTTCTACACTATATCTATAGCAAGTCTTGGACGCGTCGGCTAGCCAACTTCGCGCCCGAGTTGCCTCGGTATAGAGGCGGGAGCCCGTAAAAGATGCAGGCGATGTGGTGCCCTTCCGGCGAGGAGATGGAGACCGGACATTCCGCGAGAGATCGGGACGACGAGGAGAAGACCGGAGGACTCGGATCACTCGGTATATCCCTTCCCATCTTGTAGTTAGCTAGATCTAGTTTAATGGCACGATCAGGGTGTTTAGTGCGCGGTGGTGCCGGTTTGCTAAGTCCGCAAAATTAAAGTTTATCACCGCTTCCGCATTTGGCCGTCGGTTTGACGGCCGGGGCGCCGCCATGCACTTACAGAAGAAACTTTGACAAAGTCAAATCTTTTGTCATTTCCTTAGGATATTAGTTAACCCAACCCTTAACCTAGTGCTTTGGTTAATTCTCTACATGAGTTAAGCATGAGAACTTAACTCAACCATGGTGCCATAATTAAAAGGATAAGTTTCATTTTATTCTATTATTCTTTTCTTCTTCTTCTTCATCATCAAGCTCCACATAAGCTTGCTAGCTCCAATGGTGCCATGAGAAAAAGAGTGAGAAATCCAATTCTAAAGTGAACCCACTTCCTATTTTTTCATCCTCTACTACTTGCCATGTAGTATAGAGTGTTCTCTTCACAAAGTTTATGACCAAATGAAGGAATAGCTTGAGTTTGAGTCTCCCCGACGTAGATTATCTTCGGCCTCGAAGTCAACGACCTAGCCCGCTTATTTCTCCGATGAAACCAACGCTAGGGTCCTGGATCCCGATGATCGCAGCGAAGGGACGTCAACACGGAGCTATTGAATTGAAGGACCGGATCTACAAAGGTTGTAATCCCTTTCACTTACTAGTAAAGTTGTTTACTAGCTTTTCGTTTCGCCTAATCTCTAGTTAACGATCTTGCATAGAGTTGTTAGGCACATAAAAATTTGAATTTGGCATGGTAGATGCCTTGTGGAATCTCTTTAGTGTGCCTAGTAACCCTACAATATATATATATATATATATATATATTGACTTAGATTTTGGTGGTTTCCATACCCCTCCTGATTTCCATACCCCTCCTGATTGACTTGTTAGTTAGAGAGCTGTAGTTTTGCTAGTAGATGTTAGGCTGGACCGATGTCATACCAATTTCAAAAACTAACGAATCGGGAGTATTTTAAAGACAGGAAAAGGGATTCTACGGATATTTTCAAAAGACACATCTTTTCTTAAAAACAACGTAGCCCTTATTTTCCTAAAACCCCGATTCGTCTTCTTTCAAATGGAAAAACAGTATGACATAGATACATTGATGTAGATTCTGCACTGTTGTGTTTATTATTCATTTGCTGCATATTCTTGTTATTCGCATCGCATTGCATGTTAAATATGTTTATTGTTATGTTAAAACCATGCTGATAGGACACCAGCACCATTATCGATGATGCATATGTTCCACGTACACCTGCTTACCGGCTCACACACTTCATCATCGATAATTGCCATGTCACTACACTATAGGACTGTTGCATTCAGGATATGATCCCTTGCATGGCATACCTATTGTACACTCATACTTGTATACATGCGTAATTGCACATACATAGATGATTCTGGCTCAATTTGGAGATTTGGGAACCACAAGATACTCTTTAAACTGATTCATTTTAAAAGAGCGGTTTCCCTCAATATGTGCATATTACTATTCCATATTTCATGATATACTGATATGCTTACATTTCTTTTACATGTCGCATACATCATGCTTTATGATTATACGCATTAAGATATGTTGTTTCCATGATATTTCTGGATTTGGGTATTTCAAAAGAGAGTAGGTATTGTTTTAAAAACCCGGTTACCCTTGATATGATATTTCAGTGCGTCCACCATGTGTTTTCTCGGTTCTGAGAGTGGCATGTGAAACCCGATTCGAGGAACGGTAGGCAGCGTCTGCGGGTACATGGTGGACCCGGTGAGGTACCCCGGGGCAAGAAGACTCGTATATGTTGGACGGTGAGCCTGGCAGGGAGTACTACCTACCGGTGATTGTATTTGAGCTCGGCGGTTATCGGGAGGATACCGACCGGAGTTGAGAGATGATACGGGCCGATCCGGACTGACGGAGCCCTATATATATATGATGGTTTACGTGCCGATGCTAGGCACAGGTTTCATGATGTTTTCGAGTATCGATGCTAGACACTCAGGTTCCATGATTTTGATATGTCGCGAGCGACACATGTTGATTTACATCCTCATACTTCCATGGATATGCTTTATGATATTTACATGCATGATGCTTATTGTCATCGGGTGACACGTAAACGATTTCCACATACATATAGTTGACATTGATGATATTGATCATACCTCACATTATGATATGTTGTTACCTGAGGCACTGGCACGAGCACTTGGTACTACACTTATGTATAGATGGTTACCCTTGCCACCTTATCATGCTTCAGACTTATTCATTTGAGGTTTATATATATATCAGATCGTATGGACCTAGGATTGTGTCGTATATACGATTTCTGATCTGTGATGTTTGTTGGATATAGTGCCCTCAGAGTCAATTATTGGATCACAGGCACGTGATTGCAATGATTGAAGGAGGACCTATACCGGTAGGACAGTCTTACTCAAGATGATAGTATGCTATCTGGTTTATCTTTATCATCGTGTACATGCTTTAGGTGACATTACAGGTCACTATTGCATGTTGATAAAGCCCATAGGATTCTTGCTTAACGGCCAGCAGTATGACGGCGATCATATATGTGGGAGCTGGGGTCTATAAGCACATCCTTAAAGTGGTCCCTAGTTGTGGGAGTTTCGAGACTGGGCATCGATACTCCATTAGTAGACTAGTGTATACAATCGAGACCCCGACGAGTGGCGGTGGCCGGTCTCATAAGCCATTGGTGTCAGTTGGTTCACCTAAGATGTATACAGGTGCTCATTGGGTTATGAGTACACCGGACAGGACTCGCCGGGAACATGCTAGTTGGTATTATACCTGACATCAGATAGCAGTTCCCTGGTGACATGTGTACAGGTTAGTTCATCGACCTGAGATCGTCATTTGTCTCGTGTAAGTTCCCACTGTGCTTTGATTACTACCCTACCACGGCTCAAAGGAGTCGTGCAAACAGGTTTTAGTTGGGTACAGTCCCGAGCCACATGGAGGCAGTGAGCGGATCGGCAGGGGCTTCGTCTCTCCCGGTATTGGGGGTGAGATCGCGTTGTGTCTAGGAGAGCGATTACACGAAGTCCTTGGCCAAGGCAGGAGATTTACTGGTAGGTATTCCAGTAGTATTTCAGGGTGTTCTAGGCTACACTCCAACACGACTTGTACCGCTTTTGGGGGTCTGACTTTTACCAACCCCCTAGGCCCGACATGCGATGCTCATAGACGAACGGACCGGACTGTACGGATATTGTCACTGACAGGCTCAGTAGGGTGTCAGGATGAGTTCGCTCATCGACCTCCCTTTTGGTCAATACCTGGTAGCCCGTTAAGTACGACTAGTACCACTGACATGCTAGTGGTTAAATCCACAGCCAAAGTATTGACGAGTCTTTAAAGTCCCCCACAGACAGTATCTCATGTTTCGGGTTAAACGTTGTAGATGCCGTATGGTATTATGGCAGGGTTCGATCATATACATGCAGTAGTGCACGGATCATGAACGGACGGATCATACTAGTAGGCTTTGGTTTAAGCCGGATCCTAGTATTAGATTTGTTGGATTACTTTAGTCTCATCGCATTCGCATTCAGTCGGAATGCGGATGCAGGTATGTATATACAGGTGAGGGGTATCCTTGTGATCCGTCACGAGTTTACTTTAGATGTTGACGTATCTTTTGTTGTTGTAAACATTTAGGTTAATGTTTACAAATGGAAATAATGAGCTAGAAATCATGATTAGGAGCATTAATTGTGACACATGCACAAGTGGTGACTCATGGTCTCTTTCTTAGTGCATGTGTCACATTATGTGATTGATTTGTGAGTTGAAATGAGAGGAAGAAAGAGAAGGGCAGCCATATGAGAGTTTTGCTCTTGTATTATTTGATCTCACTCTCTCATTTTATCATACAACACAAGAAAAAGAAAGGATCCTCTTCTTCTTCTTCCTCTAGCTCACCATTTCCATTAATGGCTTCATCTTCAACCTCCATCCATACACTCCCATGCGTTGAGAATCAATGGATGCAAGAGATAAAGTGATCACACACATTCTCTACATCACCTTGGACACGTCAGCTAGCAAACTTCGTGTCCGAGTTGCTTCGGACGAAGCAGGAGCCCGTAAAAAGACTCGAAGATGTGGCGCCCTTTCCAACGAGGAGACCGGAGATCGGAGATGCCGCGAAGAGATTGGGTTGGTGGCCAAAGACCGAAGGACACGGATCGATCGGTATAGCTTTTCTAACCCTTCTCTAGTTAGCTAGTTATAGGTTAATGGTTCGATCCGGGATTAAAGTCTGCGATAGCGCCGGTTTCAAGTTTTGAAAAAGTTTTCATTTCCGCATTTCGGCCTCGGACAGACGGCCGGGGAGCTATTGTAGACTTACATGGTATCAGAGCCACGCCATTAACCTTTACTAGCTTGTTCTAATGTGTTTAAAATATCGATCAATCGAAATTTCCGAATCGTATTTCCATTTTAGTGTGCTTGCTGTCGAATTTCAAAGTTGTTCAAAAAATTATTTTAGGCATCTTAACAATACATGCAGGCAAATCTAGAGCTACAGAAAAAATTTGGAGACCTAACTCCAAAATTCCATGGCGGAACCGCCGCTAAATGTCACATTTGGCGGCGCTTCCGCGGCCTTTTTTGGGCTACAGTAACCCAAAATTTTTCTGGAGCTTTAATTCATGGAAATATGATTTTTGTGATATATAGTTTTGTCCCAGATTCATTTGAGTGCTGGATTTGCACTTGGGGCCCACTTCGGGAAGTTTTGTCGATCGAAATTTTAAACACGGTGGTTCACAGTGCTTACTTTATATCTGCGACCGTGAATGTCACTCGAGCGGTAAATCTCGTCTAATTGCTATAGCTCTTTTAGACGGGTTTTGCGAACGTGACATTCACGTTGATGTTCTGTGTTGTGCTGTGATGTTGCGGATTTGTCGTGGTGGATAGCCTGGATGCAATGGTAGTACAGTTTGGTTATATTTGTAGATTTGATATTGCGGGGCGAGCGTCCGACATGTGGACTGCCGTCACTGCCTGTTTGTATATTATTCTTTTGGGGCACGACCGGGCTGAAGTCGATGTACCCGTTGTATATATTTTACTTTCTGTACTAGGATTACCCCGCGGTGGAGTGCACGGATAGCCGGGTTCTAGAGGGCAACGAGCCCGCATCTCATGGCATTGAGACGGAGGGGGCTTTACTCTAGAATTGGCGGGCTATTCACCGCACTCGTAGGGGGTATAGGTTGACCCAAGGAGGGGTGCTCAAGTTACCGGATTCCGTGAAGTGCTGGGTGGTCCATTCACTTTGTTGAAGGGGGCTGCCTCGCTTCAGGTTTTGGCGGGTAACTTGCCGCGCCCGTAGGGGTCTAGGATTTCATTGCACATGCTATCCACACGACCAGGGGAACGTTGGGCTTCGGTTGCGGCTCAAAGGAAACCCGGGGATCCCAGATTATCTGTATTGTTCTGTGATGTTGCATTTTATCACGCTTTGAGCGATTATTATATATTGATATATATACTAGTATATGTTTTACACCCGCGCTAGTCCAGTCCCCGCTCTGTCGTTAGTTAAGTAACCTAACGGGTGATGACGGGACCTAGTGGCGAATGCAGATGGTATATACGCACATCATATTTTCGTTCTTTTGTGGTGTGATTAATTGATGGGACTGCGTTGATTCGGATCAATAAGCTAAACAAACCTGTTTGATGTTGTTGGAACATTTTTCAAAAAGTTGTTATTGCAAGGACGTTCTCTTTTGTTTTGCACAGTGGTATTCGGTTATGAATATCCAGCACCTCAGTCGACGAGGCAAGGGCCGAGATCCCTTCACCGGGAGTGACCCCTTAGACAGAAGTTTGCGTCAGGGTAATAACTTCACTATAGTCGATTACTTTTTTCTTTGCATCGCGGTATTCAGTTGGAATATCCTGCACCTCATTCTACGAGGAAAGAGCCGAGATCCCTTCACCGGGAGTGACCTCTTTATCAAAGGTTTTCGCCACTATATTTTTATAAAAAAAACTATTTGGTTCCTTCAACGATATCAAGTTCATTACGTTAAAGGTTTTTCGCCAAAAACCATTCGTAGCCCTCCGTCATTTCAAACGGGTAGCACTTAGTATTCATGCTGTGTTTGTTGGCCTTAGTCAAGGCATAATGTATGATAGCTATTTGTTACTTTTCTGCTGCATAGATAGATGCGTTGGTTTGGGTCAGTCGTACAGCCTTGTTGGCCCTAGTCAAGGGCTTGTACGGGTGGGTTCAAATTAACCTGGACAATGACGAGTAGAACTTGACATGTGACTTATGATTTGTTAGCCTTAGTCAAGGTCATAAGAGCATGGGGTAAAAATCACTTTGGGAGTTTCTAAAGAAACTGAAACTTGCCAGATATGCGCATACCTTCTGGAGTGTGATAACATGAGTGGATTCCATCACGTTATCATGCGATAATAGTTGGATCCCGATTCCTACTGATGAGTTGGTTTACTCCTCGGGTGATCCCGACTAATTCTTCTTTCAGGTTTGGAGGAGAATTTGACGATACAGTGGGAGGTTTCCTGATTAGATAAATTGATAACCATTCTGATCTAGGTTAGAGAGCACGCAGAGTGTTTCTTTTCTCTCTCTCTTTGACATCGACCATGGCCCGACCCTTGACTATGACTCAGTGACCAAGTTGACGGAACCTTCTTATAACACTGGCTTTTGGATTGTCTGAGTTGCATACCTTATTGCCACTCCTACTTTTACCATTTTCTCCAGAACACCCCGTATTACTACGAACATCCACTTCCATTGGATAAAACCATCGTATGGTTATATACGAACTCGAAGGAACTTATTCCAGATTCGAGGATGGTTTCCGGTTCTGGAGAAAATGAATAGAACTATTCAGTTGGCTTTTCTTTTTACCTTCTCTCGGACTGCGAGTGCTCCTTGGATTAGGACGGTACACCTATTATGCTAATTGGATAGTCTTCTTCCAAACCATAGGCAGGTGTCGAACGGTAGGGAATGAAGAAAACTAATTAGCCTAACGATGGTGTACAGAAGGTATTAAGTAAAGACAAATAAAGGGATTAATAAGAGGGCAAAGTAAATTGCGACTGCTATTCACGACCAAACCAAGTATTTCATCGCCACTCCTACTTCACCTTAGTATTTCTCCGGAACACCCCGTATCACTATGAAGATCCACAGTTTATTGGATACTCCATCTTATGGTTATATACGAACTCGAAGGAACTTGTTCCAGTTCGGAGATAGATTCTGGTTCAGGAGAAATAGGAATAAGGTTTTATTCAGTTCTCTCGGGTTGCGAGTGCTCCTAGGATTAGGACAGTACACATATTACGCTTATTGGATAGTCTTCTTCCAAACCATAGGCTGGTGCCGAACGGTAGGGAAGGAAGAAAACCATTTAGCCTAAAGGGGTGTACAGAAGGTAATGACTAAAAACATATAAAGGGATTTGGAGAGATGGCAAAGAAATATACGGTTATAGTCATGAATCTGATAATGGAAGAGGCATTACTAGGAATACCCGGATACCCCTTCGAAACATATTCATGTTTCAGTTTCACTGTGCATTGTTAATAGAAAACTAATTTCCCAATTAGACACTTGCTCCAGGGTATGTATTTACCAGGTATGATTCTCACATATGTATGGTTTTACCGATGATGAGTGGGAGTAAGTTATTGGGAATTAAGTGATCATCCTCATTATATCGGGATTCGTTGTAATTGGTGATATTTGAGGAAATCGCCTGGGTTGTTTGCCGGACGACAAATATTTGGTTTTGAATATCCGTTGTTATGCACCAATTTCAAATTGATATATCTGTACATTTATTTTTATAAAGTGAGATATAACCTTTTGAAATTATGTCCATGACATTTACCTATATCAGGTGATGTTTAGGTAAAGAGCATTAAAAAGCGGTGTAATTCTTCTTAACCATAAGTACAGTTTTCAACCTACGACACACATGGAATGAGTTATTAGACTCAGGGGACTTGTACAAAGCATTGTATATTGTCCAGTGTCCATTAGGATAGAAGGGATTGGTCCTCGTACTATATTCTGTTTACTTATGACTTCTCTGGTTTTTAGACAGGTGTTTCGTAGAAATACAAGGTCCAAGTTTTGAGAAGTTATAGGTATAAGAGTAAAGTAGAGAGCCAGGTGTTGCAAGTATCGGGATTCTTCAAGGTGATCGAAGATGTAGATACTTGTGTATGGTATTCAGTTGATAGTAATGGTTTTTGAGAAACTTGTTTCTTTTTCAGGTTACTCATATCTGGATGCATTCCTAAGTTGAGTAACGCTGATGGGCCTCCTTCCATTTAGTTGACATGCACTGGAGACAGCTGCATGATTTGAATCTGGTTCCAATTAAATCAGTGCCTCTGTTTCTATATTGGATATAGAACGGTTCATATCTTAACGATGTTAAGGTACGGGGAGTTGTCCGGCTTATGCTTAAAACCAGACTCTGGATAACTCAAGGCACGTTTCTGTAATGGCTGTTTGTTGGTTGACCCGGTCTATGACGAGGGTTAACTTTCTACCATCTGGAAGATCAATGGTGATATTGTTCTTGACTCGCCACAGTTTTAGTAAAATGGAATTTTTCAGAAAACAGTAGTGGGAGTATGGTAGAACTGGAAGTGATTCCAGAACCGCAAACGATTACTGAAAATTTAATAGGACCTAAAGATTCAATATGGATTGACATTCCATTGGCCACTCCGCAGATATGGTGGGTAACCTCAGGCACTCGAGAGGTACTTCGGTATGCTCAAGGACGGGGACATGGAGGTTCTTGTTTACCCAGACTTGCCATTGCTGTTGTTCCAGACTGTGAGACCCGGCAGGAGGATGAGTATAGCGTCGTTCTAAACTAGCTTTAGAAGTGCATGTGAATATGACTCTGCTAGAGGGTTGTCGTAGTCAGTGGGAGTAGCGGAAGCATAATGGACAAGTAGCTTATGTCTATTTATGGACTAAAGCAGATATAGCAGAGATAGATCATCTATTTCTGATGTGACAGTCATAGGTTTGACTTCATCAGAATAGGAGATGGATCTGTTAAGAAGGTAGTAGGGTGTGATGTCCTGGTATTTGGATGACATACACAGAGTAGGAAGTGAAATTCCTATACTTCGATCGGTTATACTTTGGTTGTCACACAGTGGTTTATCCATAGAGGACTTGGATATAATATCAGACATTCTGGTTACTAGATCTATGGTTTTAGATCTAGATTTGGGTAGTTTCCTAATCTGGGTACTTAGACATCATTCTAAAAGTATTTTAGAATGGACGACTCCTGGCATGGTAGTATACCTGCAGGTGATGGAGTCACCCTCTCTAGAGGTGTCTTGCAGACTAAAGGGGAGAGGGATGCGCATGATTGGCACATCACTTGCTTAGGCAATTGAGTCAATCATGAGATGTCAAGTACCACACCAGATTTTGTTTTTGCACTAGATGCAATAAGTTGTGATATTAATCCTATCCTGGAGAAACGTTCGGAAGCAGTTTTAGAACATAAGTGGATGTTCTAGGGATATGATAAAGACAGCCTCTTTCAGGAGACGGTTATCATTCTAGGCTTCCAAGGTGACCTGGATGACAGAGTGGTTGTCAGAGTTATAGTTTTCCCTCTGACGAGGGGTAGTGGTTTGGACAGGTGATCCAAGCGGACACTGAGGGAGGCATAACGCAGGATACTGATTAAGTTCAGTTGACGATACAGTCTAAGAAGTTTGGATTTGGAGTTCATTTATGAACTAGGTCCCATCAGATATCCAAACATATTCTAAGATAGGTATTGCTCATTTCGGGAGATGGCTTTCTCCGCGAACTTGAGATAAAGAGAGACATAGAAAGAAACATTAGGGTGGATCCACTTACCGAGGCTATTCCTCGAATGCAATAGTTTCGCAAACGGGCTTTGTGAAACTGATTAGTAGAGGAGTTATGTGTTCGGTATCACACGGGATGTGAGTATGCAACATCGCAATAATTAGCCTTGAGTGCAACTAAGAGATTGTTGGATATAGTGCCCTCAGAGTCAATTATTGGATCACAGGCGCGTGATTGCAATGATTGAGGGAGGACCTATACCGGTAGGACAGTCTTACTATCTGGTTTATCTTTATCATCGTGTACATGCTTTAGGTGACATTACAGGTCACTATTGCACGTTGATAGAGCCCATAGGATTCTTGCTTGACGGCCAGCAGTATGATGGCGATCGTATACGTGGGAGATGGGGTCTATAAGAACATCCTTAAAGTAGTCCCTAGTCGTGGGAGTTTCGAGACTGGGCATTTATACTCCATTAGTAGACTAGTGTATACAGACGAGACCCCGACGAGGGGCGGTGGCCGGTCTCACAAGCCATTGGTGTCAGTTGGTTCACCTAAGATGTATACAGGTGCTCATTGGGTTATGAGTACACCGGCGGGAACATGCTAGTTGGTATTATACCTGACGTCAGATAGCAATTCCCTGGTGACATGTGTACAGGTTAGTTCATCGACCTGAGATCGTCATTTGTCTCGTGTGAGTTCCCACTGTGCTTTGATTACTACCCTACCACGGCTCAAAGGAGTCGTGCAAACAGGTTTTAGTTGGGTACAATCCCGAGCCACATGGAGGCAGTGAGCGGATCGGAATGGATTTCGTCTCTCCCGGTATTGGGGGTGAGATCGCGCTGTGTCTAGGAGAGCCAATACACGAAGTCCTTGGCCAAGGCAGGAGATTTACTGGTAGGTATTCCAGTAGTATCTCAGGGTATTCTGGGCTATACTCCGACACGACTTGTACCGCTTTTGGGGTCTGACTTTTACCAACCCCCTAGGCCCGACATGCGATGCTCATAGACGAACGGACCGGACTGTACAAATATTGTCACTGATAGGCTCAGTAGGGTGTCAGAATGAGTTCGCTCATCGACCTCCCTTTTGGTCAATACCTGGTAGCCCATTACGTACGGCTAGTACCACTGACAAGCCAGTGGTTAAATCCACAGCTAAAGTATTGACGAGTCTTTAGAGTCCCCCACAGACAGTTTCTTAAGTTTTGGGCGAAACGTTGTAGAGGCCGTATGGTATTATGGCAGGGTTCGATCATATACGTTCAGTAATGCACGGATCATGATCGGATGGATCATACTAGTGGGCTTTGGTTTAAGCCGGATCCTAGTATTAGATTTGTTGGATTACTTTAGTCTCATCGCATTCGCATTCAGTCGGAATGCGGATGCAGGTATGTATATACAGGTGAGGGGTATCCTTGTGATCCATCACGAGTTTACTTTAGATGTTGCCGTATCTTTTTGTTGTTGTAAACATTTGGGTTAATGTTTACAAATGGAAATAATGAGCTAGAAATCATGATTAGGAGTATTAATTGTGACACATGCACAAGTGGTGACTCATAGTCTCTTTCTTTGTGCATGTGTCACATTATGTGATTGATTTGTGAGTTGAAATGAGAGGAAGAAAGAGAAGGGCAGCCATATGAGTGTTTTGCTCTTTTATTATTTGATCTCACTCTCTCATTTTATCATACAACACAAGAAAAAGAAAGGCTCCTCTTCTTCTTCTTCCACTAGCTCACCATTTCCATTAATGGCTTCATCTTCAACCTCCATCCATACACTCTCATGCGTTGAGAATCAATGAATGCAAGAGACAAAGTGATCACACACATTCTCTACATCACCTTGGACACGTCGGCTAGCAAACTTCGTGTCCGAGTTGCTTCGGACGAAGCGGGAGCCCGTAAAAAGACTCGAAGATATGGTGCCCTTTCCGACGAGAAGACCGGAGATCGGAGATGCCCCGAAGAGCTTGGGTTGGTGGCCAAAGACTGAAGGACACGGATCGATTGGTATAGCTTTTCTAACCCTTCTCTAGTTAGCTAGATATAGGTTAATGGTTCGATCCGGGATTAAAGTCTGCGATAGCGTCGGTTTCAAGTTTTGAAAAAGTTTTCGTTTCCGCATTTTGGCCTCGGACAGACGGCCGGGGCGCTACCGTAGACTTACAATGTTTTCTATTCACGAGTTACCAACTCACCCCCGTTGTGCCACAGTTCTTATAGGTTTTTCCGTACAGGTTTCATTGCGGCTTTTCTGGCACACTGCTTCCTTTCTGGGTGATTGCTCTGGTAGGTGGGTTCACTCGCATCGTGACCACCCATGTATTTATTTTAATCAGTTGTATCTAGTGATTCCATCAACCAAACTTGTATATTGTTTCAGACTTAGAAAACCAGTTATGTATTATTTCGACCTTAGAGTCGCGCGTTGTAGTATTATGGTTTTCATGCTGATTTGAGTTTCCTTTTGAGTTTTGATCCTCGCCCTTCGGCGTTGTATATTTTACTGCTTGCGTGGTTGTGACCGTCGATTGATGAAGAGCTAGCTCCCGCTTGGAGATGCCTTTTATCATTGCATATATTATTCTTGTTGTACTCCGTTTGGGGCCAGTATTTACAAAGGAAACTCTGCCAAAATTTTCAGAAAAGACTAGAGATTTTAAAAACGCATATTCGGCTTACTTATTTAGAAACCTTGCTTTTAAAACATGTTTTCTTTACTTCTTAAAAACTAGTTTTCTTTATTTACTCCTTAAAATGGTTTTAGATTTCTGGGCTTTTGGTTTACTTGAATTAGATGAGGTCCTATAGACTTCATATGATTCAAGGTCCAGTCATGTGCTATCGGGTCGTGATAAAAGCAGCGAGTAAAAATAAAATAAATAGCCGAAATGATTGGACACCGCGAAAAATAGCCGAAATGATTGGGCAATCGCGACCTTCGCGATATAAAAGCTGAAATGATAAAGCATCATGGAAAGAAATAAAGAAAAATGAAATTTATGCTCTACAGGTGAAATCACGTCGATCCCTGTATGCAATCCAGGGGCACAAACAAAGAGGGAATCATACCTTCCTACCAGGCTTCAACGAAACGAAACCAAATCTCGACGGTTCAGAGATAGCCTAAAGATCATCAACAGCGTTCCTCCCAATTCCAGCAGGATTCAGACGCTGCAATCAACCCTAGAGCTACAACAAAGCCCCTACTCCAAATCTTGATGGTTCACAGATAACCTGGAGACCACTTCGATATTCGTCTCATTACAACAGACGCAACGTTATCCATATGACCCTGTAGGGTTCCTAGGCACTCTCAAGAGGTCTCACACGGCATCAACCATGCCAATTTCAAAAATTACGGTACCGAGAAACCCTAATGCGGACCGTTGGCTAGAATTTTAGGCGACAAAGCAACTAGTTAACTACTTTAACTAAGAGTACGGATATACAACCTTTGTAGATCCGGTCCTCCACCTCCGCGGCTCCGTGATGAAGTCCTCTCCGTTGTACAAATCGGATCCCGGGCTCTAGTGTCGGCTTCATCGGAGAATGGACGGGCTAGGTCATCGACTACGACGCCGAAGATGATCTACGTCGAGGCATCACAAGATCAAGCTCCCACTTCACCAAGTCAAGAAACTTGTGAAGAAAACACACTCTACTACTTGGCAAGAGGTAGAGAATGAAGAAATAGGAAGTGGGTTCACTTTAGAATTGGATTTCTCACTCTTTTTCATCAATCACCATTGATGAAGCAAGCTTTCTTCAAGTGATGAAGAAGAAGAAGATGAAGATTATATTATGATGAGTATTTAAAAAAGGATATAAAAAGAATACTTATCATAATAATAACCATGGTCAAGTGTAGAGACTAAACTAAGGTTAAGTGAATGGTTAGGTTAGGTATGAAGACAAAAATGGTGACTAAGTCAAAGCTTCATGAAGCTTCAACATATATCCAAATAAAGCCACCATTTTTCTTTTCTTTTTCCAAAAAGAAAATAAATAAATAAATGAATAAATAGATATGAAAAACAAAACCCTAACCATTTAAATAACCATGGTTTAATCTTTACACTAACTCAAGTAAGCATGTATCATCAAACATGATACAATCAAGTGCACAAAAGTATATCACATATACAACTTGTGAACTTCAAGTGAGAAAATCCATTTAAAGTGAACCAATACTAGTTAATGCAAAGTAATATATCAAATATATAATTATGCATTAAATCATTAAATCAACACTTGATTTAACGATCAGGTCATATCGCATATAACCGACTAGTATCCAATGTATCGGCTTATCGAATCAACCCTCGATTCGATAACTAGGTTATATCGCATATAGCCATTCGATACATTCATCGCGAGAATGGAATACGGTATCACATACACGCATTATTCTCGGTCCCGCACATATCTCATATGCGCTCCTATTTCGTTTCGCTTGAGCCAGGAAACCTCTGTGTAGGACTCTAAAGACTCGTCAATACGCCGGCAGCAGGTGATGATCATATCAAACACCCACAAGCCACAAGCGGTCTGCTAAACGTAACGGCCACCCGGGTATTGAGCGATCAGAAGATCGACGAGCAAGCCCGCTCACACTCCTGTGAATCCAACCAGTAACACCTACCGTACAGTCCGGTCTCGTCATCTGATATGTCGCATATCTCGCCTAGGGGTGGTAAACGTCAGACCCCAATAGCTCGATAAGTCGTGTTGATATGAGGTCTATAACAATTCGAGAAACTACTGGTAACACTTACCAGTAAATCTCAGCAACCCTGGCCAGGGATTTCTGGTTATAGCCAATCGAACACAGCGCAACATCAACTCCCTATACCGGGAGAGACGAATCCCCTCCTATCGCTCATTGCCTCCATGTGATTCGGGACTGAACCCAAAAACCACCGTTTTGCACGCCCTCTTGGACGTGGTAAGGTGGAAATCAAAGCACAGTGGGAACCACACAATACTCTATGACGATCTTGGGTCAACAGACTACTCTGTACCAGTGTCACCAGAGAACTGCCATCTGACGTAGGGTATAATACCATCTGGGAGTTCTCGGCGAGTCCGTCCAGTGTACCCAGTCTATACTGAGCACACGTATATCATCTCTGATGCCAAACACCAATGGATATGGGATCATCCATCGCCCATCTGTATGGGACGAGAAGGTATACGCTAGTCTACTCTGGTATATCGATGCCCTGTCTCGATACACCCACGACTAGTGACCTTGAAGGATGTACTTATGGACTACCCTGTCCCCACTAGTATGATCCGCATCATAGTCCAGGTAGTCAAGTACACATCCTAAGGGCTTTACCAACATGTAATAGAGAGACAATCTGTGTACACGTTAAGGTAAAGAGCAACCAGATAATATACTATCATGTCGAGCAAGAAAGTCCTCCCTATATATGTCCCAGCATCCACTACAATATACATCCTATGTATAGCAATGGCCTCTAAGGCATACATATAACTAACAATCTCCCACTTGCACTAGGGCCATCTGATAGCAGTGGTTGTAGTATCTCATACTCAACCATCCCATAAAAATCTCTCTTTAGGAATAGGCCTTCGTGAGTGGATCCGCCGTGTTGTCCTCTGTGTCTGTTCTCCTAACCTCGATCACCCTGGAGATCAACTATCTCCATGATCAGGTGATACTGCCTCAGAATACGTCTGGGTCATTGATGGGACCGGGGTTCCTGGCATAAGCCACAACTCCATTGTCACACAATGGGAGGAACCAAGTTCATCTCATGAACCTATATACACCCAAGCTGCCTCTTTGGTAGCATCTTAAGTAGCGATGTATCTAGCCTTTATCGTCTAGTATGTCTCGGTATCTAGCTTGGAACTCTTCCAACATACCGTCCCTTTACTGAGGGTAAAGACAATGCCTGTGACTGACATTCAGTCTTCTTTATCACTCTGGAACCCTTCCAGTGATTCTCCCCAGGATCAATTGATACCATCTCACTACAGCTAGTGAGTATTCTAACACCCAAATAACATCTATCTCATAGATGAAAACTCAGGATTTTAGAGGTATCACTTTGATCCTATATGGAGAATCTATGTGATAAGCGGAGATCGACTGAGCGTAGCATAGGAAACTCCTTCCCTATCAAGAGTATGTCATCCACGTACTCTACGAGGATCACCACCATACTCCCTACTACCTTTTTGTATATACAAGGTTCATCTACTATTTTGATGATGTCAAACTGTTTGACTAACTCATCAAAACAGATGTTCCAACTCCGCGATGCCTGCTTTATCACATAAAACATCTTGCACGCGTTTCCGCTGCTCCCACTGTTTACGAAGCCCTCTGGCTGTGTACTTATAGACGCTCTCTTCCAAAACATCATTTTAGAAGAGCTGTCATGACACCCAACCACCAGATATCGTAGTCATGGTATGTAGCCGTGGCAAGCAGGATCTGGATGGACTTAAGCATAGCTACTTAGAAAAGGGTTTCATCATTATCCACGCCTTGTCGATGACGAAAACCTTTAACAAGTCTAGCTTTGAAAGTCTCAACTTTTCCATTTACACCAAGTAATCTTCTCAAGATATACTTGCTCCTGATGGGGATTTAACCCTTCAGATATAGCAACCAAAGTCCATACTTTGTTGGTGTATTAGGATTCCATCTCAGATCGGTAAACATCCAGCCATTCTTACAGAGTCTCACTCCTGATGGCCAGCTCGAAACTAGTTGGGTCATCATCTCATGATGCAATCCTTGCTCCCACTATCATAGAGAAACAGAAGTATCTCTCAGGTGGGTGAGGAACCCTACTAGATCGGCGGAGAGGCTGAGGTTCGTTGGTATCTACTGAATCCTTTGGTTCTACCAAATCATCTGCTGTAGTTTGTATAGCTGGAACACTTCCAGTTCTACATAACTGACATTGCCTCGAGCTTGTCCGGATTTTGCTTTTAGACATAGGCCGGACAACCCTAAATCTTAACTAGCTTAAGAGATGGGCTCTTCCCATTCCATATCACATATGAAGCGGTAGGCAACTGATTTGATTGGAACCCTATTCAATAGGTATGCAACTTCTCAAGTGCATAACCCCCTAAGGAAAAAGGTAACTCGGTAGTACTCATCATAGAGCACACCATATCAAATAGGGTGTATCTGCTCCGCCCCGACATACCATCGTGCAATGGTGTATACGGAGGAGTAATGCTGAGAGAGAATCTCATTCTTCTTTAGAATAGTCCAGGATTTCCGTGCTCAAGTATTCTCCTCCATGATCTCATCATAGGACATAATACTTATACCCGTATTTTGGTTCTCTACTTCTAACCTATATTCTGTGAATATCTCAAAAGGTTCGGACTTGTGTTTCAACAGGAACATAGGTCTGAATCTCGAAAGATCATCAGAGAATGTAATGAAGTATAAAGAATCAGTCCTGGCATGTGTAGACAGGAGACCTTACATACATCATCATGTATCAGTCCCAAGAGTTCATTAACTCTTTCTCTGTTTCCAATAAACGGAGCTATGGTCATTTTATCTTTGTGACATGACTGGTAAGTTTCACAAGATGTAAATTCAAACTAAATTAACTATGCATCTTTATGAAACTCTAGCTAGTCGGGTCACATTGATCTGACCTAGTCTACAATACCTCAAGAAGAATTCGTTCATTTCTGAACTCTTCCTCTTGTGTGTGTTCCATATAATAAGAACTGTAGTTTGATTTAGAACATTAATGCTTTTAGATAACGTGCCTGAACCGATCAACTTTTGATATAGGAAATGTTCAAAACATTATCCAGCAATACAAAATTTTATCATTTCTTTACTAATAAAGAGACTGATATGATTTTGTATATCAGGTTCGGTATCTAATAACATTCGTTCAGAATCAATGTATTGGTAATACAGGGTGACAGTGACCGACAGACTTGGCTGCAACACTTGCCCCGTTTTCTGCCTCATGAAACTTATCACCTGTTCTCAGTTTTTCTACCCTTTTGTAGCCCTATGTAACAGATTACATATCTGGGATCCTGATCCGGTATCAAATACCCAGGATGCAGAGGACACTAAGAAACAGTTCTTTATAATGATCACACCCGAAGATGATGCATCAACATGCACTCTCTTCGTTTGGGCGGCACGGGAAATCTGGTATTCCCCAATTTCCTGCTCTGTCTTATAACAATTATAAGTTGGAGCGGGACCAACGTTCCCCAGCTCAGTATAACAAGCGGGTTCGGTCAAATATCCGTTTTATTATCTTGATTAAGGCGTGATATGGTCTCTACCTGGAGAGAGAGAGAAGAAAACACTCAGCGTGCGCTCTTGCAAGAATAGATTGGTTATTATTTTATCTAATCAGGATGGCTCCCACTGGTTTTTATCAAATCTTCCTTCAAACCTTAAAAGGAAAGACTAGCCGGGATTAATTACACGCTACAAGTTCGCCAATCTTTCAGCCAGGCCGGTGTTGGTACTTTGAGGGAGGTCCCCCGTGCTGTCGCACGAACCTAATTAATGTAAACCTCATTTTCCCAGAGGCGTAACCTCGTTAACACCTTTCTAGACACCTACTTGATCGGCTAATTGTAATGTGTAAAACTCTCCCAGGAGTAACTCTTACTCGCAGTGGGTATCGGGATCCAACTATCTCATAGAAGGTATGCAATCTCATTGCAAATTTCAACACTTGAAATTCCCGATAATATTTTGCCCCATGCGATCTATGACCTTGACTGAGTCAACAAACCATAGACCGCAAGTAAAGTTCAACCCGTCATTTCTCGACTGAATTAAACCCACCCGCACGACCCTTGACTGAGTCAACAAGGCCGCACGACTACCCTAATCCAATCGCATCATATGCTTTGCAGATAAGCAATAATCAGCTACCGCACACTACGCCTTGACTGAGTCAACAAACACAGCACGAATACTAACTAGTACCTATCTGAAATGACGGAGGGCTACGACAGGTTTTTAAGAAAACCTTTTGCGTAATGAACTTTATATCGTTGTAGAATCAAATGATTTTAAAAATGGAGTGTTTTTTAGGCTTTTTTAGTTTTGCTAAAGGAGTCACTCCCGGTGAAGGGATCGTCGGTCCTTTCCTCGTCGAATGAGGTGCGGGATATATCATATATATCACTGTGCAAAGCAGAACTTTTAAAAGCAATCAAAAGACAAACCGAGTGTGTAGCATCTGCCAGTTATTGCTAAAGGAGTCACTCCCGGTGAAGGGATCTCGGTCCTTTCCTCATCGAATAAGGTGCAGGATATATCATATATACCGCTGTGCAAAGCAAGAACTGTAGCTACCTGTTTTATTTTGAAATTCGATTCTACAACATCTTAGGTTTCTTTTATTTCATTAATCATATTAATGAAGTCCCATCATTTAAGTACCTAAACATCACAGATATATACGACGTACGCTTATGCCATCCGCATTCGCCTCGATGTCCCCTCATGCACCGTTAGGTTAGGTAACTAACGGCAGAGCGGGGAAGGGCTAGCGCGGGTGTAAAACATAAGTAACGCCTATATAATATATCATATATACTATATACTGTATCTATCACAGAACATCACATGATCACATCACAGATATCGCAGCAGAAGAAACATATGAAATATTGGATATACTAGGACGTCCGTGTTTTCAATACGAGCCAGTATAAAACACGGATTCCACGGTCGTGATGAATAGCCAAACCCACACCCCTAGACCCCTACGAGAGCGGCAAGCAACCCTACCAATTCTAGAGTTAGGAGACCCGGACTCGACTCCTCGAGTTGGTCTCCCACTGGACTCCAGAACCCGGTTACTTGTGCCCTCCTCCTTGGGTCTATCCTAGTGCGGAAAAGTAAATAATATACAAAGGGTGACAACTTCCGCAACCTGGAAGTGCCCCAATAAAAGAATATTGCATACAAGTTTTTACATGAATGAAAATGAAAAACACCCATCTCACATAAAAAAACCCGGCTATTCAAACACGACGATCCAATATAACATATCCAGCAACACATAACATCACATGTCATCAACGTAAGTAAATATGCGCATCCCAATTGTCGTTGACATATAGCAACGAAACCGGCGATATCACATATTACACTTACGGTCACAGAAAAGAAAGTGTAAAACTACAACAGTTGGAATCCGCAACCACCTCAGACATCGCATGCCTGACCAAATGAATTACTTAGACATCGCATGCCTAACAATTATAAACCCCGCATTTTAGTCTCAAAATCGAAAACTCTTTTCAATATCAAGTCGGGCAATTCAACAAGATTCCCGACATTCTGATCGAATGCTCGTCGCAAACTTCAATAGGCGGCCGCACCCCCGATACCATCGACGAAGTGCACCAAGGCGGAACACCGCTGCCGCGAGCACCGGAACGGATGCTTTCGGTGACGGGGTTCTCCTACAGTCACTTGGTCGGGGCTATGGGGTGTAGCTGTCTATTAAGTTTATCCGGCGAGTATCCGCGTACGCTACGTGATTGCGACGGACTTTTGATCACATCAAAATTCCGTGGCAACCGATCAAGTGAGACTAAACCGCTAGATTTATAACATTAATTCAGTTATCTTATAACTGTTTATGAATTCCAATTATTGTATCACATTCCGGATAAACAGAAAATGTTAAACTTTCCGATCGAACACTCAAACACCCAAGTTTTCCCGATACAGATCAACACATGAAACAAGTCCAAAAACATTCAGTTCGTGCCTCGGTACCAACGGTCCAGCCGTAGAAGGGTCAAGCCAACGCCTCACATGTGGCACGCCGTACTGCCCCAAACCCGAAGGTTCAAAGTGCAGTTCAAGACGGTCACATAATCGAGTTAAGGTTTGTTGTCTTCTAGAGGGTCCATCGAGTTACTTGCACTACTTAGAACGTATTTAAACCACGGAAAGATCCAACACTTGGAAATTTCCCGACAGGGGAAAAATTGGGTATTTATATCCGGTCGAACTTTTTAACATAATCTAAAATTTATCCGGAAAGCCAAATAGACAAAGTTTAAATAATCCGATCGATTCATCGAATCCCCAAAACAACCCCAGAAAATACAACTCTTGAATGCAGATTAAAACTTCCCAGAGAACAGAGGAAACATATACGGGCATTACTGTATCAAAACGAATCCCTAACCAGAACAAACGGCCGCGGAACCGCCGCAAAAGGAGGCTATTGCCGCGGTTCCGCGGCGCTACAGTGGAATTAGGGTTTCGTTTTCTGCAGTAACCCTTATAATTTCCTGCTCTATTTTCTGCGAATTTTTAATTCTGAAAAATCCCTGTTTTTAGAAAAAGTCCAGAGAGCAATTTAGAGTTGGGGTTTCGGGTCGATCGGACTTCAAACTCCGTCTAGACTTCGCCTTAGGCACTAGCTAGGCTCTGATACCACTGTAGGGTTCCTAGACACTCTCAAGAGGTCTCACAAGGCATCAACCATGCCAATTTCAAAAATTACGGTGCCGAGAAACCCTAATGCGGACCGTTGGCTAGAATTTTAGGCGACAAAGCAACTAGTTAACTACTTTAACTAAGAGTACGGATATACAACCTATGTAGATCCGGTCCTCCACCTCCGCGGCTCCTGATGAAGTCCTCTCCGCTGTACAAATCGGATCCCGGGCTCTAGTGTTGGCTTCATCAGAGAATGGACAGGCTAAGGTCATCGACTACGACGCCGAAGATGATCTACGTCGAGGCATCACAAGATCAAGCTCCCACTTCACCAAGTCATGAAACTTGTGAAGAAAACACACTCTACTACTTGGCAAGAGATAGAGGATGAAGAAATAGGAAGTGGGTTCACTTTAGAATTGGATTTCTCACTCTTTTTCATTAATCACCATTGATGAAGCAAGCTTTCTTCAAGTGATGAAGAAGAAGAAGATGAAGATTATATTATGATGAGTATTTAAAAAAGGATATAAAAAGAATACTTATCATAATAATAACCATGGTCAAGTGTAGAGACTAAACTAAGGTTAAGTGAATGGTTAGGTTAGGTATGAAGACAAAAATGGTGACTAAGTCAAAGCTTCATGAAGCTTCAACATATATCCAAATAAAGCCACCATTTTTTTTTCTTTTTCCAAAAAGAAAATAAATGAATAAATAGATATGAAAAACAAAACCCTAACCATTTAAATAACCATGGTTTAATCTTTACACTAACTCAAGTAAGCATGTATCATCAAACATGATACAATCAAGTGCACAAAAGTATATCACATATACAACTTGTGAACTTCAAGTGAGAAAATCCATTTAAAGTGAACCAATACTAGTTAATGTAAAGTAATATATCAAATATATAATTATGCATTAAATCATTAAATCAACACTTGATTTAACGATCCGGTCATATCGCATATAACCGACTAGTATCCAATGTATCGGCTTATCGAATCAACCCCCGATTCGATAACTAGGATATATCGCATATAACCATTCGATACATTCATCGCAAGAATGGAATACAGTATCACATACACGCATTATTTTCGGTCCCGCACATATCTCATATGCGCTCCTATTTCGTTTCGCTTGAGCCAGGAAACCTCTGTGTAGGACTCTAAAGACTCGTCAATACGCCGGCAGCAGGTGATGATCATATCAAACACCCACAAGCCACAAGCGGTCTGCTAAACGTAACGGCCACCCGGGTATTGAGCGATCAGAAGATCGACGAGCAAGCCCGCTCACACTCCTGTGAATCCAATCAGTAACACTTACCGTACAGTCCGGTCTCGTCATCTGATATGTTGCATATCTCGCCTAGGGGTGGTAAACGTCAGACCCCAATAGCTCGATAAGTCGTGTCGATATGAGGTCTATAACAATTCGAGAAACTACTGGTAACACTTACCAGTAAATCTCAGCAACCCTGGCCAGGGATTTCTGGTTATAGCCAATCGAACACAACGCAACATCAACTCCCTATACCGGGAGAGACGAATCCCCTCCTATCGCTCATTGCCTCCATGTGATTCGGGACTGAACCCAAAAACCACCGTTTTGCACGCCCTCTTGGACGTGGTAAGGTGGAAATCAAAGCACAGTGGGAACCACACAAGACTCTATGACGATCTCGGGTCAACAGACTACTCTGTACCAGTGTCACCAGAGAACTGCCATCTGACGTAGGGTATAATACCATCTGGAAGTTCTCGGCGAGTCCGTCCAGTGTACCCAGTCTATACTGAGCACCCGTATATCATCTCTGATGTCAAACACCAATGGATATGGGATCATCCATCGCCCATCTGTATGGGACGAGAAGGTATACGCTAGTCTACTCTGGTATATCGATGCCCTGTCTCGATACACCCACGACTAGGGACCTTGAAGGATGTACTTATGGACTACCCTGTCCCCACTAGTATGATCCGCATCATAGTCCAGGTAGTCAAGTACACATCCTAAGGGCTTTACCAACATGTAATAGAGAGATAATCTGTGTACACGTTAAGGTAAAGGGCAACCAGATAGCATACTATCATGTCGAGCAAGAAATTCCTCCCTATATATGTCCCAACATCCACTACAATATACATCCTATGTATAGCAATGGCCTCTAGGGCATACATATAACTAACAGACCCCGTCTCGGAAATACGTCATCCACATGACCCTGTCTCGGAAATACGTCAACCAATGTCCCCGTCGCGGAAATACGTCATCCACATGACCCCGTCTCGGAAATACGTCATCCACATGACCCCGTCGCGGAAATACCTCATCCACATGACCCCGTCGCGGAAATACGTCATTCAAATGACCCCGTCGCGGAAATACGTCATCCACATGACCCCGTTGCGGAAATACGTCGTCCAAATGACCCCGTCTCGGAAATACGTCATCCAAATGACCCCGTCGCGGAAATACGTCATCCAAATGACCCCGTCTCGGAAATACGTCATCAAAATGACCCCGTCTCGGAAATACGTCATCCACATGACCCCGTCGCGGAAATACGTCATCCAAATGACCCCGTCGCGGAAATACGTCATCCACATGACCCCGTCTCGAAAATACGTCATCTAAATGACCTCGTCGCGGAAACACGTTATCTACATGACCCCATCACAGAAACACGTCATCGACATGACCCCGCCTCGGAAACACGTCATCCACATGACCCCGCCTCGGAAATATGTCAACCAATGACCCCGTCTCGGAAAAACGTCATCCACATGACCCCGTCTCGGAAATACGTCATCCACATGACACCGTTCGGAAATACGTCATCAACATGACCCCGTTCGGAAATACGTCACCCACATGACCCCGTTCGGAAATACGTCATCCATATGACCCCGCTCGGAAATACGTCATCAACAATACCCCGTTCGGAAATACGTCATCAACATGACCCCGCTCGGAAATACGTCATCCACATGACCCCGCTCGGAAACACGTCATCCACATGACCCCGTTCGGAAACACGTCATCCACATGACCCCGTTCGGAAACACGTCATCCACATGACCCCGTTCGGAAATATGTCATCAGCATGACCCTGTCTCGGAAATACGTCATCTACATGACCCCGTTCGGAAATACGTCATCAGCATGACCCCGTCTCGGAAATACTTCATCAGCATGACCCCGTCTCGGAAATACGTCATCAGCATGACCCCGTCTCGGAAATACGTCATCAGCATGACCCCGTCTCGGAAATACGTCATCGGCATGACAATCCTACTAAACACTTACAGGTCCTCTCGATTCGTAAGGAAGAAAACTCTCTTATAAGATCCTTACGACTTATAAGGGAAAACGCACTTAGGAATCCTCACGATTCCTAGGGAGAAAAGACACCTACGAGATCCTCATGACTCGTAGGGAGAAAAGTCTTCATAAGACCCTCACGGCTCATGAAGTTGAAAAGTCTTAGGCAGCAGATCTGAACCTACTTCCTAAGCTATCACCATCCTACAAAGAGTCCAAGATGGACAGTTATATACTGTCTGCAGGCCACACTTGGTAAAATCACATGGCAAAACACAGCAAGGAAAAGAAAGCAACAGTAGAACAAAAATGTGTATCTTTTATTCATGAATTCAATTGAGTACAAGGCAAATCATATAAAAGAATAAAAATGGATACATGTTATTCAAAGATTACAAGTATTCAATCTATACAAAAATAGCTACTGGGAGGGAGGCGTCTTCAATAAATCAGCTAGCTGTTCGCACACTCCTCTCAACTCCTTCTCACGATCAGCCGCCACGGCCAGTTCTTCTTTAATTTGGGCCCGTTGCTGCAGACAGGATGAAAGTTTTTGATCAATTTCCTGCTGAGCATCCTCCAGACTCTGCGCAACCTACTCACTAAGATCAAGCTTCTTCCTCAACACCAGCCCATCAGAGATACATCGTTGAAGGTTTTCAAAGATGGAGTTCAGCTGGGCAGCATTTGCTGCAACCTCAGCGCGCAGTTGAACAGATTCAGCGGAAGTCGCCTCACGTTCCTTTCGCTTAAGGGTTGCCTCACGTTCGAAATGGCGAAGGAATGGAACGCTCTTCTCAACCCATGTGACCCGCTGGGAGTTCAAAGCCTGAGTCTCAGGGGCAGGACGCATAAGCTCAAGCTCGTGCAGGCAAGCCTGAATCTTCCAGCAGTAGTTAACCCAAGACTCAACAACGCTTTCATTATGGAAGTTCATAAGTGTCGCCAACATTAGATTAACCTCCACAGCAAAGTCCGTAGCAAATGTGGGAGTCTCCACGTCAAGCTCCTCAATATAGTCGCTTAACATGCGCAGATTATTTGCGGCGCCCTTCGAGGATGGACGTCTGGAAAAGGGTCCGGCCGGCATTATGACGCGAGACTCGAACGGGGCTAGAGTCGATGTGACCACTGCAAAACAGATCACAATCAGATCACGGCTCAAGAAATAAAAAAAATACATACAAAGAGTTTACTATACCGGCTGCAACAGGAGGCAGAGCTGGGAGTACTGGTGGCGCAAAAATAGCCGCGTCCCCACCTTCGATTTGTAGGGCTACAAGCAATACAAAGAGGCATTAGCAATAATGTGACTGCCTGTTAAATAGTGGACGTCGTTTAGAAAAGATACTCACCGACACCACCTGGCAGACTAATTTCTGACGGGAAGGAGAAGTGTGGATGCAGCACCTGATACAGGTGGTCAAAAAGGACTCCTGTAAAGACGCAGTAATGCAATGTCAGTACATAAATTATACAGCCTAGAAGTAAGACTGATGGGTCACAAATCCGTACCTTCCAACATCTGAGACGGTGCGAGAGAAGGTAGAGGAGGAGTCGCCGTCAAAACGGTAACTGGTGGCGTTGCCTCGGGTAGCGCGACCTCAGCACTCGCCACACCTACATTAGAAAAAAGACAAATACTGTCAGGAAAGATTGAAAAGGATTGCAGAACAAAAAGAAAAGAAATAATCCAAAATCTACCTGATGAGTCGCCAGTCAGAACCGCGACGAGGGTGCCACTTGATACAGCAACGGTTTCTTACTCCTCCATCGGGATGGTATCACCTCCCGTCGCCTCATCCCCTGACTCTACAAGAGTCGTCGTAACGCTTGCGACGTCAGGAGATGGACAAGAGCCGTAAGCGGGAAGAGCAATGATTGGGGCGGTGCCCGACTCTTGAGAGGGAGCGGCCACCTCGGGCTCAGCAATTGTAGCCGTCTCACCCATCACCACCTCGGGCTCGGCAATGGAAGCTATCTCAGGCACAACAAACGTGACGGTCTCACCAGCCGCTGCCTCGAACTCAGAAATTGGACCCACCTCGCCTACCGCCGCCTCGGGTTCGGAAATCACAGCTACCTCCTCTACCGCGGCCCCAGGCTCAGCGGTCGTCGCCATTTCTTCGGTAAGGCTCGGCCCTGCAAGATAAGATATGTGAGAACTGGTAATTAAAACTTTGACAACGGAACCCCATGTCACATTACCCTGAGTTGATCTTCTGTTTGCCACCTGAGCCGCACGTGCTGCCCGTCTGTAGGCTGTGGACAAGGCAGCCGGAGATTCCTCTGAGGGAGTAGGGGCAGGGGTAGCGGTGCTCGAACCCACACCTGCGGCTAAGGCAGCACTACGCTCCCTGGCCGCGAGCATTCGGCGGTTCCTTTCTGCCCGGGCCGTCAAAGCGGACCTTCTAGACGCCTCCATCAACAGGGCGTCATCGTCCGCACCAAGGGTTACCTCTGGAGCCGTCAAGGTTTCCGTCATCGGTCGTTTGAGTAAGGCCTCTTTCGGCAGTGCCGAAGAGGCCGGGACTTCGGTGGCTGGCCCAGGAAGAATCTCCGCATCACCTTGTGGGATCGGCATTGTGGTCCCTACGATAAGATAAAGAAGGGGTCAGATCACCGCTAAAAAAATGGGAGTGGAGACACGATAAACCGAAGCATACCGATGCCTAAGGATGCTCGAAGCCTTTCCTCTTCCTCAAAAATCTTGAGAGAACCTGTGAGAGCTTCTTCAGTGGAAATGCCTGTTAAAGAAGGAAAAGTGTCAGTTAAAACATGATGATAGAAATATGATGCAATGACGAAAGATACAATTAATGGTTACCTGATCGCACAAGGATAGCCAGTCCCGCTTCATGGCTTGCCAATTGCTTAGAAGCTGCAATGGTAGCTGCCAGATCAGTATCATCCGGCGGCATGAATAAGCCCCCATTTGTCCAATACTCGCTCAAGCCCTCACTATAAGGAGCATGAGGCTCCTGACCAAATACGACATCGGGAGAGAAGAGCGAATTCTTCTTCCTCTTCTGCGAGCGAGTTCCGGTTGCCTCTAACACCAGCTTACGCTTGGTGGGCACCTTGGGGCGACGAGTCCCGATATCTGAGCTCGCGCCAGATTCGGGGGAAGCTACATTTACCGTCTCCGCGGGAGCACGGGGCACCGATGGTATATCCACCGTCTCCACAGGAGCACGGGACAACCCGCGTGTAGGGCTTAGCACAAGTGGAGGCTCAACTGTAGCGACCTCTCTTAGCGGAGGGGGGACAGTGGTCCGTCGCTTCAAAGGGACGTTGCGATCGCTGGCAGGGGGCGCACTCCTGCGATCGAGCAGCAGCCGCCTCTCCTCCCTGATAACAGCACCCATTGCGTGTTGATACCAGGCCACGTGTACGTTGAGGGCCCTCGGGACACAACTCGGCTCACTGATAAAGAAGTGAGAGCCCGTATTCAAGCGCATGAAATGATGCAGCGCACCCCACATTCTCTCTCTGGTGGCAGCGGGTTCTACCAAGAAAGCTTCCAGCAGGACCCCCTGATTATAACTCAGCTACTAGGCAAAATGGTTGTATCTCATGAATAGTGCCGCATCATTTTGCCTGAATACAAGAAAGCCCGGCCTGATGGAGTATAAATGGAGAATCTCCCGGGCTTTCAACACGGAGGCCCCGTCCTTAAAAACGTTGCGCAATGCCAGCACCGTCTTGGAAGTTTCCTGTCCGATCGTCAGGACTTTGTCCGTGAAAGACATATCATCTCCGAATGTGCGTGGACAAAGGAGCAAGCCCCTAGCTTCCCGCTGTGACGGACTCACGATGGAAGCATCAACCAGCCGCATAATTCGTGGGAACTTGCATTTCTTGTAAAATGAAGGTCTCTTGTGAATGCCAAAGACCTAGAGCACGTGCATCTCCATCCATGAAGTAAATTAATCCATCGGGAAGTTGGCAGGATGCACCCCCGGTTCAGTGGTATCCGCCACTACGCTAAGACCATAGTATAAATGGGCTAAACCGGCGATCTCGATGGCCACTTGTATTCCGGCAACCATGCGATGCGCGGGGTAGAAGACGGAAGGCCTCATGAAACAAGGATGCATAGGAAGCACAAACCAGCTCAACCACAGCCCAAGAAACCCAAGAAAGAAAGCCTCCTCGTCAATGCCCGGAGCGGCGATTTCTGACAGAGGGATGATCGCAGCATCAGGAAGAAAAAAGCCCTTCTGATCAGTTTCCAGTACCGGCTGACGGTCCAAGCCAAAGCTGAAGGGATCATCGAGCTTGGCAAACTTTTCGCCTCGTTGCGACAAAATCTCCGGGCGAAGAAACCGGGCAATGAAGTCCCCAAAACTGACACCCCGACCTCCGGATTCCAGGAAGAGGCTCTCGTACATGTTCAGCACCTTTATTAGACTACGGAACTGGTGCCGAATGGCGTTCTCTGGCATGAGTCCCGTCACCGCCAGCTTGGTGGCAAAAACATATTCATCCGGAGGAAGCTGCTCCTCGTAGTGCTCCCCCCTGACCGGTAAACCAGAAACCTCAGCAAATTCTTCCAAGGAAATGGAAACCTCTCTGTCCAGCAGAAGGAAGGTATGGGTCGGGATGTTCCACTGCTCCAAGAACGCCTTGACCCACCATGTGGGAGGAGCAGAATATTGGAACAACGAAGCGTAGACCGCAGGGTATAGGCCGAGCTTTAGCAACTGCGATTTCTTCGCCGACAAGATGTACCTGGCCCATTGCAAATACCCGGCCGGATGATGAGGAGTTAGCCCGATGTTGTAGGGTTGTCCTCAAGGGCGCGACTCGTCCTGGCATATGCGCTGCCCCAGGGTGTCCAAAGCCGCCGGCGGCTGCATTGGTACGGCAGCAATCGAAGATTGAAGAAGACCCTCAGAAGTCCAATTGACAACCTCCACGGCATAGTTCACTGAGGGTGCATCTGCATACGGAATCGCCGAGATAGGCTCCGACAGTGTCGCACAAGAGAAGCTTTGACGACCTCTGATAATCTGGCCATACCATCTACCCCACAAGTGAAGATTTTTGTGTTCTGGGTCACGGTCTTTGATGAGCGTGAGAACCTCCCGGTCCACAGGTGCCTCAGGGAATCCTCCCTCTGAACGGATGAATGGAAACGTAGCATCGAAAGACATGTCGCCTGCAAAAAGGGGGACAGAAGTCAACTGTCAGTACTATAATTTAATTTTAAAATTTCTGACACTCGGTACTTTAAAAGTTGTACCACACTGCAATGTAGTGGAAAGGGGACCAAAGGGGGACCCACAAAATCTAGATGACAATTCATCGATTAATAATTAATAAAAAAGCCTCATCATTGTATGAGACTGTTAATTAATGAGAAAATCCTCAAGAAAATTCTCATTGAATGAGAAATCCCTTGGGAAAAGGAGAAAATCTCCCTGTGAGTGCAAAGCTCTATGACAGAGTGACACTTGTCAAACTCTGATCATGAAGGAATAAAATTCCTTAAAGAGCCTGGCTCTGTAATGATGATGGAAAAACCCATCAGAAAAGAAAATTAAAATCAATTAATTTTTATGAATTAAAAATTCTGGGATCTTCAAGATCCATGAAAAAACTCTTAAGAGTTCTTCATCAAAGATTAAGAAATCTACACATGATTCAAAAGAGCAAGGCTCTGTTTATGGGCTGAGAAACCGCAAAAGATCTCTTTAGATCTATGGGTTCTGTTAGTTGTATGTATGCCCAAGAGGCCAGTATTGTACAGATGATGTATATTATATTTGATGCTTGGACATATATAGAGATGACTTTCTTGCTCGATATGATAGTATGCTATCTGATTGCTCTTTATCTTAACATGTACACTAGTCTCTTTAAACTGTCTTATAGTTACATGTTGGTAAAGCCCTTAGGATGTGTACTTGACTGCCGGACTATGATGCGGATCATACTAGTGGGGACATGGTAGTCTATAGGTACATCCTTCAAGGTCCCTAGTCGTGGGTGTATCGAGACGGGACATCGATATACCAGTGTAGACTAGCGTATACGCTTCTCGACCCATGAGATGGGCGATGGATGATCCCATATCCATTGGTGTTTGACATCAGAGATGGTGTACGGGTGCTCAGTGGAGACTGGGTACACTGGACGGACTCGCCGAGAACTCCCAGATGGTATTATACCTCACGTCAGATGGCAGTTATCAGATGACACTTGTGCAGGTTAGTCTGTAGACCCGAGATCGTCATAGAGTCTTGTGTGATTCCCACTGTTCTTTGATCTCCACCTTACCACATCAATGAGGGCGTGCGAAACGGTGGTTTTTGGGCACAGTCCCGAGTCATATGGAGGCAATGAGCGATAGGAGGGGTTTCGTCTCTCCCGGTATTGGGGGTTGATGTTGCGCTGTGCTCGATTGGCCGTAACAGGGAAGTCCCTGGCCAGGGCTGGTCAGAGATTTGCTGGTAAGTGTTACCAGTAGTTTCTCGACCCGTTATGAGCCTCACATCGGCACGACTTATCGGTTATTGGGGTCTGACGTTTACCACCCCTAGACTCGATATGCGACATATCAGACGAACAGACCGGACTGTACGGTAAGTGTTACTGTTTGGATTCACAGAAGTGTGAGCGGACTTGCTCGTCGATCTTCTGATCGCTCAATACCCGGGTGGCCGTTACGTTTAGCAGACCGCTTGCGGCTTGTGGGTGATTGATATGATCATCATCTGCTACCGGCGTATTGACGAGTCTTTAGAGTCCTACACAGAGGTTTCCTGGCTCAAGCGAAACGAAATAGGAGCGCATATGAGATATGTGCAGGACCGAGAATAATGCGTGTATGTGATACCGTATTCCATTCTCGCGATGAATGTTTCGATTGGTTGTATGCGATATAACCTAGTTATCGAATCAAAGATTGATTCGATAAGTCGATTCATTGGATACTAGTCGGTTATGTGCGACATGACCGGATCATTGAATCAAGTGTTGATTTAATGATTTAATGTATAATTATATATTTGATATATTACTTTGCATTATCTAGTATTGGTTTATTTTAAAAGGATTTTCTCACTTGGTGTGCACATTGTATATGTGATATATTTTTGTGTGCACTTGATTGTATCATGTTTGATGATGCTTGCTAACTTGTGTTTTGTGTAAAGATTAAACCATGGTTATCTAATGGTTAGGGTTTTCTTTTTCTTACTCATTTATTTATTTATTTATTTTGAAAAGAATATGAAGAGAATGGTGGCTTTCTTTGTTTCTAGTTGAAGCTTCTTGAAGGTTTGACCTAGTTGCCATTTTGTCTTCATGCTTAACCCTAACCATTCTAACTAACCATGATCTATTCTCTACACTTTACCATGGTTAGCATATGATAAGTATTGATTTTATTTTCATTTTAAAAACACACTTATCATATTCTTTCTTCTTCTTCTTCTTCATCTTAAAAAAGAAAAAGCTTGCCTTCATCAATGGCATCTTGAGTAAACAAGTGAGAAATCCAATTCTAAAGTGAACCCACCTCCTATTTCTTCACCCTCTACCTCTTGCCAAGTAGTATAGGGTGTTTTCTTCACAAGTTTCACAACTTGGTGAAGTCGGAGCTTGATCTTGTGAAGCCTCGACGTAGATCTTCTTCGGCATCGTAGCCGACGACTATTCCGCTCATTTCTCCAATGAAGCCGATGCGAGAGTCCGGGATTCAAGGTGGACAGCGAGGGGACGACTACGTGGAGCTAAGGAAGTGGATAACCGGATATACAAAGGTTGTAGCTTCCTTCTTTTAGTTAAGATGTTAACTAGTTCAATGTTTCGCCTAAAATTCTAGTTAACGATCCGTATTAGGGTTTCTCGGCACTCATAAAATTAGAAATTGGCATGGTTGATGCCTTGTGAGACTTCATTAGCGTGCCTAGGAACCCTACAGTGGTATCAGAGCCTAGCTAGAGCCTTAAGCGAAGTCTAGACGACGTTTGAAATCCGAACGAACATCGAAACCCATTTCCAAAATGCTCTCTGGAAATTTTCTGAAATTTTGGATTTTTGTCAATTAAAAATATGCAGAAAATTAAGCAGGGTCGTATTTGAATTACTGTGAAAAACGAGGGTCTAAATCGATAAATCCACCGCGGAATCGCGGCACAAGCTTGGCATGTGCGGCGGTTCCGCGGCCGTACTGACCCCTTGTCCAATGATTTCTGCACAGTAATTAATATAATTGAATGTTGTATTTTCTGGGTATTTTTTTATTGTGACTCTACAGATGAGTATTCTGGGGTTGTATTGGGAATCAAAGATTCGATCGGATTATCAAATTTTGTCTGTGTGTTTCTCTGGATAATTTAAGAATATGTTAAAAAGTTCGACCGGATATAAATACCCAACTTTTCCCCTGCCGGAAAATTTCCAAGTGTTGGATTTTTCTGTGGTTTAAGGACGTTCTGAGTAGTGCAAGTAACGCGATGGTCCCTCTAGAAGACAACAAACCTTAACTCGATTATGTGACCGTCTTGAACTGCCCTTTGAACCTTCGGGTTTGGGGCAGTACGGCGTGCCACATGTGAGGCGTTGGCTTGACCCTTCTACGGCTGGACCGTTGGTACTGAGGCATGAAGTGAATGTCTTAGAACCTATTTCATGTGTTGAACGGTTTCGGGAAAACTTGGGTGTTCGAATGTTCGATCGGAAAGTTTAATATATTCTATTTATCCGGAATGGGATACAATAATTGGAATTCACAAACAGTTATGAGATAACTGAATGAATGTTATAAATCTAGCGGTTTAGTTTCACTTGATATTGAAAAGAGTTTTCGATAATGAGACTAAAATGCGGTGTTTATAACTGTTAGGCATGTGATGTCTAAGTATTTCATTTGATTAGGCATGTGATGTCTAAAAGGGTTGCGGATTCCAACTGTTGTAGTTTTATACTTTCTTTTCTATGACCGTAAGTGTAGTATGTCGATATCGCCGGTTTCGTTGCTATACGTCAACGACAATTGGGGTATGCATACTTAGTTACGTTGATGACATGTGATGTTATGTGTTGCTGGATATGTTATATTGGATTGTCGTGAATGAATAGCCGGGGGTTTTTATGTGAGATGAGTGTTTTTCATTTTCATTCATGTAAAAACTTGTATGTAATATTCTATTATTTGGGGCACTTCCAGGTTGCGGAAGTTGTCACCTTTTGTATCTTATTTACTTTTCCGCATTAGGATAGACCCAAGGAGGGGAGCACAAGTAACCGGGTTCTAGGGTCCAGTGGGAGACCATCTCGAGGAGTCGAGTCCGGGTCTCCTAACCCTAGAATTGGCAGGGTAGCTTGCCGCTCTCATAGGGGTCTAGGGGTGTGGGATTGGCTATTCATCACGACCGTGGAATCCGTGTTTTATACTGGCTCGTATTGAAAACACGGACGTCCTAGTATATCCAATGTTTCATATGTTTCTTCTGCTGCGATATCTGTGATGCGATCATGTGATGTTCTGTGATGAATACAGTATATAGTATATATGATATATTATATAGACGTTACTTATGTTTTGCATCCGCACTAGCCCTGCCCTGCTCTGTCGTTAGTTACCTAACCTAACGGTGCACGAGGGGACATCGAGGCGAATGCGGATGGCATAAGTGTACGTCGTATTTATCTGTGATGTTTAGGTGACTTAAATGATGGGACTTCATTAATGTGATTAATGAAAGAAAAGAAACCTAAGATGTTGTAGAATCAAATTTTAAATAAAACAGGTAGCTACAGTTCTTGCTTTGCATAGCGGTATATGTGATATATCCTGCACCTTATTCGATGAGGAAAGGACCGAGATCCCTTCACTGGGAGTGACTCCTTTAGCAATAACTGGCAGATGCTACACACTCGGTTTGACTTTTGATTGCTTCTATAGTTTCTGCTTTGCACAGTGATATATATAATATATCCCGCACCTCAGTCGACGAGGAAAGGGCCGACGATCCCTTCTCCGGGAGTGACACCTTTAGCAAAACTAGAAAAGACTCAAAATAACTCCATTTCTAAACTTCGTTTGATTCTACAACGATATCAAGTTCATTACGCAATAAATTTTATGAAGAACCTGACGTAGCCCTCCGTCATTTCAGATAAATCCTACTTAGTATTCGTGCTACGTTTGTTGACCTCCGTCAAGGCGTAGTGTGCGGTAGCTAACTAGTATTTATCTGCTTATGCATGTGATGCAGATTGGATTAGGGTAGTCGTACGACCTTGTTGACCTCCGTCAAGGGTCATGCGGGTGGGTTTGATTCAATCAAGAAATGACGGGTTGAACTTGACTTGCACCCTGTGGTTTGTTGACCTCCGTCAAGGTCATAGGATACTTGGGGCAAAATATTATCGGGAATTTCAAGTGTTGAAATTTGCAATGAGATTGCATACCTTCTATGAGATAGTTGGATCCCGATACCCACTGCGAGTAAGAGTTACTCCCGGGAGAGTTTTACACATTGCAATTAGCTGATCAAGTAGGTGTCTAGAAAGGTGTTAACGAGGTTATGCCTCTGGGAAAACGAGGTTTACATTAATTAGGTTCGTGCGAAAGCACGGGGAACCTCCCTCAAAGTACCGACACTGGCCTGGCTGAAAGATTGGCGAACTTGTAGTGTGTAATTAATCCCGGCTAGTCTTTCCTTTTAGGGTTTGAAGGAAGATTTGATAAAAACCAGTGGGAGCCATCCTGATTAGATAAGATAATAACCAATCTGATCTTGCACGAGCATACGCTAAAGTGTTTTCTTCTCTCTCTCTCCAGGTAGCGACCATGTCATGCCCTAATAAAGATAATAATATGGATGTATTGACCGAACCCGCATGTTATACTGTGCTGGGGAACGTTGGTTCCGTTCTTTCTTATAAGAGTTATAGGACTGAACAGGATATAGGGGAATACCAGGATTCCCATGCCACCCGAATGAAGAAAGTACATGTTTATGCATTTTCTTCGGGTGTGTTCATTACAGAGAACTGTTTCTCCATTTTCTCCATGTCCTGGGTATTAGATACCGGGTCAGGATCCCATATATGTAATCAGTTACATGGGCTCAGTAAAGGTAAAGAACTTGGAGAAGGTGATAAAGACATAATAGTTGGAAATGGTGCAATTGTTGCAGCTAAGACTGTCGGGGAATATCACCTTGTATTACCAACTGGTAATACATTGGTTCTGAACGAATGCTATTACATGCCGAACCTGATATGCAACATTATATCGGTTTCTTTTTTGAGTAAAGAGGGATATAATTTTGTATTACAGGACAATGTTATGAACATTTTCCGTAACCAAAAGTTGGTTGGATCAGGCACGTTGTGCAATGCAATTTATGTTCTAAATCAATCAACAGTTCTGAGCATAACAAACACACACAAGAGGAAGAGTTCTGAACTAAACGAATCCTTCTTGTGGCATTGTAGACTCGGTCACATCAATGCGACACGACTGGCTAAGTTGCATAAGGATGGATATTTAAATCCGTTTGAATTTTCATCTTATGACACTTGCCAGTCATGTCTCAAAGGCAAGATGACCAAAACTCCGTTTACGGGACACGGAGAAAGAGTTACTGAACTCTTGGGACTAATACATAGTGATGTATGCGGTCCCATGTCTACACATGCCAGGGATGGTTCTTCGTACTTCATTACATTCACTGACGATCTCTCTAGATTCGGATATGTGTTCCTGATGAAACACAAATCAGAAGCTTTTGAGAAATTTAGAGAATATAAACAAGAAGTCGAGAACCAAACCGGAAAAAGTATTAAAATCCTTCGATCTGATCGAGGAGGTGAATACTTGAGCAGTAAATTCCTGGACTTCCTAAAAGAGAATGGGATTCTCTCTCAGCTGACTCCTCCATATACACCACAGCACAACGGTGTATCAGAACGGAGGAACCGCACCCTATTAGATATGGTGCGCTCTATGATGAGCACAGTTGAGTTACCTATTTCCTTCTGGGGGTATGCGCTGGAGACAGCGGCATACCTACTGAATAGGGTTCCCACCAAATCTGTGCCTACCACGCCATATGAGATATGGGAAGGGAAGAGACCATATCTTAATTTTATGAAGATATGGGGTTGCCCGGCCTATGTCAAAAGACAAAAATCGGACAAACTCGAGGCAAGGTCTGTTTTGTGTAAATTTGTTGGATATCCCAAACATTCGCGAGGGTATATCTTCTACCACAGTGAGGAACAAAGAGTATTTGTTGCTCAACATGCCACCTTTTTAGAAAAGGAATTTCTTGCAAAAGAGATTAGTGGCTCTGAGGTAGAACTGGAAGAGGTTCCAGCTGAACAAAACACAACAGAAGATTTAGTGGAACCAGAGGATTCAGTAGCTCCCAATGAACCTCAGCCTCTCCTTTGATCTAGTAGGGTTCCTCGCCCACCTGAGAGATACTACGGTTTTCTCATGGATGGTGGGAGCGAGGATTGCATCATGGAGGATGATGACCCAACTAGCTTCGAGTAGGCCATCACGAGTGGGGACTCAGTGAAATGGCTGGATGCTATGCGGTCCGAGATGGAATCCATGTACACCAACAAATTATGGACTTTGGAAGTTGCTCCTGAAGGGGTAAAACCCATTGGGAGCAAGTGGATCTTCAAGAAAAAACTTGGTGTAGATGGGAAAGTGGAGACTTTCAAAGCTAGACTTGTTGCAAAGGGTTTTCGTCAAAGACCAGGTGTGGATTATGACGAAACCTTTTCTCCAGTTGCTATGCTTAAATCCATCCAGATCATGCTTGCCATCGCTGCATATCATGATTACAAAATCTGGCAAATGGATGTTAAGACCGCCTTTCTAAACGGTGATTTAGAAGAGTGCGTGTACATGACTCAGCCAGAGGGCTTCGTAGACAGTGGGAGCAGCGGAAAGGGGTGCAAGCTGCTTAAATCCATTTATGGATTAAAGCAAGCATCGCGGAGTTGGAACATCTGCTTTGACGTCGTTATCAAAGAGTTTGATTTCGTCAAAAATCCAGATGAACCTTGTATCTACAAGAAGGTGGCAGAGAGTAAGGTTGTCTTCCTCGTATTGTACGTGGACGACATACTCTTGATAGGAAATGATATTCCTATGCTGTAATCGGTCAAGCTCTTCTTATCACAAAGATTCTCAATGAAAGATCTTGGTGATGCCTCCTGCATATTAGGAATCAGGATCTATAGAGATAGATCCAAACGGATATTGGGATTGTCCCAATCCAGGTACATTGACACCGTACTAAAGAGGTTTAGTATGGAAGAATCCAAGCGTGGGAACTTGCCCACGATCTCTGGAGTCACTCTCTCCAAAGAGATGTCTCCCAAGACTGATTTGGAGAGAGCTCGCATGCAAGGGATACCCTATGCTTCGGCTGTAGGCTCTATCATTTACGCGATGCTATGTACCAGACCCGATGTTGCATACTCACTAAGTGTAGTGAGCAGGTATCAAGCTGATCCTGGAGAGTGTCACTGGACAGCTGTGAAGAGCATTCTCAAGTACTTACGAAGGACTAAAGAGATGCTCTTGGTGTATGGTAACGGAGAACTCCAAGTGGAGTCCTTTACCGATTCGAGCTTCCAGAGTTATAAGGACGACTCTAAGTCGCAGTCGGGATTTGTCTTTACTCTTTATGGAGGGGCGGTTAGCTGGAAGAGTTCCAAGCAGGAAACCGTGGCAGACTCGACGATGGAGGCTGAATACATCGCTGCCAACGATGCAGCCAAAGAGGCTGTCTGGATCAAGAAGTTCATTACTGAACTTGGAGTAGTTCCATCCATTGAGCATCCAATACCTTTGTATTGCGATAACAATGGAGCGGTGGCTTTGGCCAAGGAACCCAGGTCCTATCAGCGATCCAGGCATATTCTGAGGCGGTATCACCTGATCCGGGAGATAGTTGATCGCCGGGAGATCGAGGCCGGGAGGGTTGACACGAAGAACAACACGGCGGATCCACTCATGAAGGCCATTCCCCAGATACAGTTTGAAAGACTCTTCGGGATGCTCGGTATGCGATACTACAACAGCTGGCCCTAGTGCAAGTGGGAGATTGTTAGTTGTATGTATGCCCTAGAGGCCAGTATTGTACAGATGATGTATATTATATTGGATGCTTGGACATATATAGAGATGACTTTCTTGCTCGATATGATAGTATGCTATCTGGTTGCTCTTTATCTTAACATGTACACTAGTCTCTTTAAACTTTCTTATAGTTACATGTTGGTAAAGCCCTTAGGATGTGTACTTGACTACCTGGACTATGATGCGGATCATACTAGTGGGGACATGGTAGTCTATAGGTACATCCTTCAAGGTCCCTAGTCGTGGGTGTATCGAGACGGGGCATCGATATACCAGTGTAGACTAGCGTATACGCTTCTCGACCCATGAGATGGGCGATGGATGATCCCATATCCATTGGTGTTTGACATCAGAGATGGTGTACGGGTGCTCAGTGGAGACTGGGTACACTGGACGGACTCGCCGAGAACTCCCAGATGGTATTATACCTCACGTCAGATGGCAGTTCTCAGATGACACTTGTGCAGGTTAGTCTGTAGACCCGAGATCGTCATAGAGTCTTGTGTGATTCCCACTGTGCTTTGATCTCCACCTTACCACGTCCATGAGGGCGTGCAAAACGGTGGTTTCTGGGCACAGTCCCGAGTCACATGGAGGCAATGAGCGATAGGAAGGGTTTCGTCTCTCCCAGTATTGGGGGTTGATGTTGCGCTGTGCTCGATTGGCCGTAACAGGGAAGTCCCTGGCCAGGGCAGATCAGAGATTTGCTGGTAAGTGTTACTAATAGTTTCTCAACCCGTTATGAGCCTCACATCGGCACGACTTATCGGTTATTGGGGTTTGACATTTACCACCCCTAGACTCGATATGCGACATATCAGACGAACAGACCGGACTGTACGGTAAGTGTTACTGTTTGGATTCACAGGAGTGTGAGCGGACTTGCTCGTCGATCATCTGATTGCTCAATACCCGGATGGCCGTTACGTTTAGCAGACCGCTTGCGGCTTGTGGGTGATTGATATGATCATCATCTGCTACCGGCGTATTGACGAGTCTTTAGAGTCCTACACAGAGGTTTCCTGGCTCAAGCGAAACGAAATAGGAGCGCATATGAGATATGTGCAGGACCGAGAATAATGCGTGTATGTGATACCGTATTCCATTCTCGCGATGAATGTTTCGATTGGTTGTATGCGATATAACCTAGTTATCGAATCAAAGATTGATTCGATAAGTCGATTCATTAGATACTAGTCGGTTATGTGCGACATGACCGGATCATTGAATCAAGTGTTGATTTAATGATTTAATGTATAATTATATATTTGATATATTACTTTGCATTATCTAGTATTGGTTCAGTTTAAAAGGATTTTCTCACTTGGTGTGCACATTGTATATATGATATATTTTTGTGTGCACTTGATTGTATCATGTTTGATGATGCTTGCTAACTTGTGTTTTGTGTAAAGATTAAACCATGGTTATCTAATGGTTAGGGTTTTCTTTTTCTTACTCATTTATTTATTTATTTATTTTGAAAAGAATATGAAGATAATGGTGGCTTTCTTTGTTTCTAGTTGAAGCTTCTTGAAGGTTTGACCTAGTTGCCATTTTGTCTTCATGCTTAACCCTAACCATTCTAACTAACCATGATCTATTCTCTACACTTTACCATGGTTAGCATATGATAAGTATTGATTTTATTTTCATTTTAAAAACACACTTATCATATTCTTTCTTCTTCTTCTTCTTCATCTTAAAAAAGAAAAAGCTTGCCTTCATCAATGGCATCTTGAGTAAACAAGTGAGAAATCCAATTCTAAAGTGAACCCACCTCCTATTTCTTCACCCTCTACCTCTTGCCAAGTAGTATAGGGTGTTTTCTTCACAAGTTTCACAACTTGGTGATGTCGGAGCTTGATCTTGTGAAGCCTCGACGTAGATCTTCTTCGGCATCGTAGCTGACGACTATTCCGCTCATTTCTCCAATGAAGCCGATGCGAGAGTCCGGGATTCAAGATGGACAGCGAGGGGACGACTACGTGGAGCTAAGGAAGTGGATAACCGGATATACAAAGGTTGTAGCTTCCTTCTTTTAGTTAAGATGTTAACTAGTTCAATGTTTCGCCTAAAATTCTAGTTAACGATCTGTATTAGGGTTTCTCGGCACTCATAAAATTAGAAATTGGCATGGTTGATGCCTTGTGAGACTTCATTAGCGTGCCTAGGAACCCTACAGGTTCATGAGAGCAAAGCTCTGCTAATGAAACCCTAAATGGGTTTTCTGTAGATCAAAGATCTATAAAGAGCAAGGCTCTGTTAATGGGTAAAACCCTAACTTATTAAAATTTATTAAAAATTTTAAAACTTTACCTAAGTTTGGAAAGAGTTTTAATCTTGAGAAGTTCTTAAACAGAAGAGTTGTTCTCTGAACAAAAGTTCTCAAAGAAAGATGATGATGATCATCTAAGGGACCAAAGGTCCTATTTATAGGCATTGAATCGTCTCTTCAACTTCTGAGTTGATCCAAGGGCTCAGATGCTGCCACCGTTGCACTCACGTGTGCGCCACGTGAGCGCAACGGTGGGGGGAATTTGTTTCCCCCAATCAGAGCAAAGCTCTGTTTTGAAATTCAAAATTCAAGAAAATTGAAGCAACGCTTCAAATCCAGCGCTCTGCGCGCCACGTGTCAAACACAGGTGCGCTAGCGCAGGCTGCGCTGCGCGCCACGTGTCAAGCATAGGTGCGCTAGCGCAAGGTGCGCTGCGCCCCGCGCTGCGCGCCACGTGTCAAACGTAGGTGCGCCAGCGCTGGAATTAAGAATTTCCCACCGTTAGATCAAAAGATCTAATAATAAATTATTAATTAATCAGAATTAAAATTCTGTTATGGAAAGATCTTTCCAATCTTATTAGAAACAGGAAGATTATCTTCTGCAAAACAGAAGACTTAGGATCATAGATCCAACGGTGGGAAATATTCCCAAATCAATCAGAGAAAGATCTCTTTAACTGATTTAACAAATCAATTTGCCCTATATAAAGGCCCCAAGACTTCAAGTCTGATATAGAGAAACACCCCTACAAACTTTGAGAAGACTCAAAAGAAAGAGAGAAAACTCTTGAAAGAAGATCATTTCTTCAAGTTAAAAAGAATGATTCTTGAACACAGAGATGAAATCATCTCATGAAAAGAAGAACTATCTTCTAAAAAAGATCATAGATCTACAAAAGACCAAGGTCTTTGATAAAAAAGAGATCAAAAGATCTCATCATGAAAACAAAAGAAGTATTTACTTCATTCACAGATCATTAATCTACAAAAGCAAAGCCCTTTCAAAAATAAGAACTGTTCTTCTTGAATCTTGAGGAAAATCCTCCTTTAAAAAGAACATAAATTTGTTCACAGATCATAAATTTGATCAAATGCGCTTTGCGCTATTGAAAAGTGCCTCGCACTCTTGAACTGTGCTTTTGTGCTCCCTGGACCGGCGCTGAGCGCCAAAACACGCCACATGTCAACCACGTATGCAACTTGCGCTTCTGAAACAGCGCACTGCGCTCATGGGCTGGCGCTCAGCGCCAAGCGCACCACGTGTCACTCACTTGTACGCCACTAAACTAGCGCAACGCGCTCATAAATTGAAAGCGCAACGCGCCCATCATCTGGCGCTTAGCGCCAAGCGCGACACATGTCCTTTTCGTGTGCGCTACTTAGTAGAAGCGCAATGCGCTCTCTAATTGGCGCAAAGCGCCTGGCGCGCCACGTGGCGCGCTGTTAGAACACACATTGTTCTGATGAATGCTATGCATTCAATGCAAGACAAAATAAATGTCAGGATCCAATGCTCAGCATTATTAAAGGGGCCAAGCCCAAACAAATGTTCAACAGCTCAGAACAATAAAATGTTAAACATTTTAATCTTATTGGACTTAGCCCAATTCTGGCCATAAGTCCTCAACTTATATTGAACTGAGCCCATCTGCTCATGAATATTCAACAGATCTCAGTCCCAAACTGGGCTACAGATCTTCCAATCAATTCATACCGGTTCGAGGGTACATCTCTTTACTCCTCTGATATCTGTCGTTGTAATACTTCAACGTCTTCAGAGAGGTGACAGGTCCCGACAACCACACATTTCTATGGACTACGATGTCCTTAAACCTTATAGACTACAATATCTCTAAACCGGACTGTGGGGTCCGTAAATTCATGGACTACGATGTCCTTAAACCTTATAGACTACGATGTCTCTAAACCGGACTGTAGGGTCCTTAAACTCATGGACTAAAATATCCTTAAACCTTATAGACTACGATGTCTCTAAACCGGACTGTGGGCTCCCTAAACTCATGGACTACGATGTCCTTAAACTAACAATGGACCGTAATGTCCTTAAACTAACTAACCGCAATGTCCCTAAACTAAACAATAGAGTCCAATTGCTCTTTTGTTGGATCTAAACGATCCCGTTAAGTTGATCTTAGTCTAAAAATTAAACTAACGTATCCTTAACAAACGTTTAAGTTGATCTTAGTCTCAAAGGAGACTAACGTATCCTTAAACCCAAACCCCCAAACCCAAATCTAAGAAGATATGGATTTGGACTAATCCACGCCCTACGGGAGACAACATAAATTAGTCTCCGTATACAATCCACGGGCAACCAAAAAACAAAACAAACACCAACCACACGAAGTGACCATCTGGAGAAGGAGAAAGTGGTTACCGCGATGCGGTAGCGTAATTAACTGCAGGGGCTTGCGCCTGCAGGGAAGAGCGTCCCCACAATCAAAAAACCCTCAAACGAGGGGGGATCTGATGAAGTCTGCTACATCGGCCGCATCCGTTTAAACCTTCGATACATGGTGCCATAAAATCAACTTGGCATCTTCGGAGAGGTGGACGGATAGCACCAATTAGCATCTGCCCCGAATTTCAGGCAAAACGGACCTACGCGGTCGCGTCTCCGTGTTCGGCGGGGAACAATTATGTCTGAGAATCTTCTTTGATGTCGTATTATGAGTATGTATTGCTTTCCACTTTTAGCATCGTTGTTCTCAACTAGGGATGCAACCAAATTAAACACTTTATAAGTGCTTTATTATAACTGAATAGGAAATTACTGTTAAGATCTTAAATACTTAAAAACTGCGATTTTTACTTAAAAAACTAAATTTTTCCTTAAAAAAATTCCGCAAAAAGGGTTTTTGATCTTGGTTTTTAGCTTACTCATATTGTGTAAATATCTTTAGATATTATACAATTTAAGTGCCGGTCACATCCAAATTTGTGTCGTGACACGAAGTGTGCCTTCTAGCTTGATAGTGTTGACTTTCTGGGTCATATGGTTACGGGAGACGGTATTCATGGGGACCCGAGGAAGATCGAGGCCGTACAGCTTTGGCCCAGACCTGTATCAGTGACAGAGGTCCACAGCTTTTTGGGCTTAGCCGGTTATTACCGTCGTTTCGTGCAAGACTTCTCGAGTATCGCTGCACCGCTGACCGGACTGACCAGGAAGGGGGTTCCTTTCATTTAGACTAAGGAATATGAGCTGAGTTTTCAGCAGTTGAAGACTCGGTTGACGACTGCACCCGTTTTATCATTGCCTTCTGGATCGGGCGGTTTTGTCGTTTACTGTGATGCTTCTCGAATGGGGCTCGGTTGTGTATTGATGCAGCATGATAGAGTTATCGCTTATGCTTCCCGGCAGTTGAAAAAGCACGAGCAGAATTATCCCACTCATGATCTTGAGATGGCCGCGGTGGTCTTTGCGCTTAAGATTTGGAGACACTACTTGTACGGGGAGTCATGTCAAATTTTCACATACCACCAGAGCTTAAAGTACATCTTCCAGCAGCGGAATCTGAATATAAGGCAGCGCCGTTGGATGGAGCTCATGAGGGATTATAATTCTGAGAACCTTTATCACCCGGGTAAGGCGAATGCGGTAGCTGATACTTTGAGTCGTAGGCGCGGGGGTAGCTTGTCCCAGTTGAGCGCAGTTCAGAGATGGTCTTCTGCAGATTGGCAGATCTTGTGCGACAGCAGAGTACAGTTTGAGTTCACTTCCACTGGGGGACAGCTTGCTCACGTCTGTGCCCGTCCACTTCTACTTGATCATATTCGTGAGGCACAGCCCGCTGATGCCCGTTTGTCTGAGATTCTAAAGCATGTGCGGCAGGGTCGAGATTCGGAGTTCTTGATTGATGACTATGGTGTGCTACGTTTCGGGACTCGTTTTTGTGTACCTGAAACCGTTGGGTTGAGACGCGAGATCCTAAAGCAGGCACATCAATTAGCTTATAGTGTTCACCCAGGTTCCACTAAGATGTATCGTGACTTGAGAGATATCTACTGGTTGACAGGGATGAAGAGTGATATTTCAGATTTCGTTTCAAGGTGCCTAACTTGTCAGCAAGTCAAGGCTGAGCATCAGAGACCGGCAGGAGAGTTGCAACCTTTACCCGTTCCGGAGTGGAAATGGGAACAGATCTCTATGGATTTCGTTGTGGGTCTACCCAGGTCCAGTCGAGGGTATGACTCCATTTGGGTGATTGTTGACCGGTTGACGTAAGCGGCTCACTTTCTTCCAGTAAAGACCACTTTCGGTTATGCTCAGTATGCTCAGTTGTACATTGATGAGATTGTATGTTTGCACGGCGTTCCCACATGCATCGTATCCGACAGGGGCACCCAGTTCACTAGTCGTCTTTGGCAGAAGCTTCAGGAAGCTTTGGGTTCCTGATTGAGTTTTAGCACCGCTTTCCATCCGCAGACCGATGGTCAGTCGGAGCGGACTATACAGACTTTGGAGGATATGCTTCGTGCGTGCGTGCTTGATTTTGGTGGCAGTTGGGATTGTCACTTGCCGTTGATAGAGTTCTCCTATAATAACAGTTATCAGGAGACGATTCAGATGGCACCTTTTAAGGCTTTGTATGGTAAGAAGTGTCGATAGCCAGTCTGTTGGACCGAACTCAGCGAGAGCACGATTTTGGGACCCCGGCTAGTTCAAGAGACTACGGAGAAAATTCAGTTGATTCAGGATAGGATGAGACCAGACCAGTGCACACAGAAGTCTTATGCCGACCGTCGTCTTCGCAGTGGGGGATCGTGTATTCCTACGGATTTCTTCGATGAAGGGCGTGATGAGATTTGGGAAGAAAAGGAAGCTTAGTCCCAGATTTGTAGGTCCTTTTGCGATTGTTGAGCGAGTTGGTACCTTTGCCTATCGTTTGGCACTTCCGTCCAATTTTCTGGATGTTCATCCTGTATTCCATGTATCGATGCTTCGTAAGTACCTTCATGACCCTTCTCACATGATTCAGCACCAGACCGTTCAGCTAGAGCGCGATCTTTCGTTCATCGAGCAGCCGGTAGTTATATTGGATCGGCAGGTGAAAAAACTTCGGTCAAAGGTCTTGCCATCTGCAAAGGTTCTTTAGCGTGGCCCGAATAGTGAAGAGGTCACTTGGAAGGCCTAGAGCGAGATGCGGAAGAAATTCCCTCATCTCTTTGAAGGTACGCATAGTAAAAATTTTTAATTCGGGGACGAATTTCTTTAGGGGGAATATTGTAACACCTTAGAATGCGATTAGTGTTAATTAATCGATAATGTGGATTTTTTTGTAAAACGTTTACCAAAATAGTTTTCACATATTTTATAAAATTAATTATTATTTTATTATTATTTATTTCGGGCTTGCACACACTTGTGCATGTTAACCTAGGGTTAATTAGGGTTAACCATGATTAAGTAGCCATGGCACCTTAACCCCATTCGATTAAGTTGTAATATATATTTATTTAAATTATTTAGTTTTTAAAAAAATAAGGTTTGAATTTGGTTGACTTAAGAGAGAGAGAGGAGGGGTTGACATGGGAATGATGAGCATGGGGCAAGCATGGCTTGCATTTAATGAGGAGAGAGAAGAGGGGGGCATGGCTCATACTAAACTCACACCCTCTTTTCCTTCATCCCTCACTCACACACACATCCTCATTCTAACCTCACTCCCTCATACACAACATTATTTCCTCATCTCATTTCCTCTCCCCCTCCAACTGAAACCGTAACCCAAATCCTCATTAAACCAAACAAAATCTTCACAAAACCTCACTAAAACCCTTCACAAAGTCAAGTTAAGCCACTAAGATGACTTGGAGCATGGAAAGCTAGGGTTTTTGAGCAAGTGTGGATAGGTAACGATCTCTAACTGTTAATTAGGTTGTTATTATGTTGTGTTGCTTAGTAGTTGTGGTTTAGAACACTAAAGAGATCGTTTTGAGCACATATCGTATTTTTAGTGCTATTTTAGAGTCACTGTAACCTACTGTCATCACGAATCTTTACTGGAAAATCTAGCATTGTAGTAGTGTTGTGTTAGAGGCACTGAGTGTTCACCTGAAGCACGAACCCCACCCGACCAAGGAAAACCGGCGAGAACAGAGGAAATTCCGGCGAGCTCGGATTTTTGGTGTCCTGGGAAGTTAGGATTTTTTGGGTATCTGTCTGTAGATATTTTAGGGTGTTTGGTACTGCTAGATTTTTATGTATTGACAGTATGTAAAATCTAGGATCAAATTGCTAGTTTTTAGTGTTTCGACTACGCGCGTTACGATATCCGACACGGTTCGCGTTGTTTGTGTAGCTTGCTGCACTTAGGTTTGTTTTAGAATGTCGTTACACTCATTAGCCACTAAGCGAACACCTGAGAGGTTGTTGGAGTCGGTGCGTCGATTTAAACGTAGTTGTATGTATTATTGAACGATTTCTAAGTTACACTTGCTATGTTTTGTGTGATATTAGGAGCGAGTGCGGGGACTTCAGACGCAACAAAGAAAGGGAAGCAGATGGTTAGATTTACCTAGCTCGAGATCATCAGTGAGTAGATTAAACATCTACAGAGAAATCGCCCGTATTGCGTTAAGCGTCAGGGCTAGATATGATATTATAGTCGCATGTTATACGCATATGAGTTGATTGTGCATGAGCATCATCGCATACTATTACTTGTTGTACCTTGACTTAGTACCTAGTGGACACTGCACCATTACTGACGGTTCATGTTGCACGAACACTAAATTGTATACTACACACACATCGTTGGAAATTGTCATGACACGCACAACCTATACATATATGTGGTATTGTATTCGTTATTGACATTGAGACGTTGATTCTTGTTTTAATGCGCATATGAAATGTATCATGCATACATACCTGCATGTATACACACATACCTTGCAATAGCTATATATACACCTTTATATGATGTTGCGTTTGATTTTGGAGAATGTGGGAACCGCATGATATATTTACAAACTTGATTCATTTAAAAGAGCAGTTTTCCCTTGTATGCTCATATTGTTGTTCTATGTTATATACATCATATTTCATGGATTTACGCATTGAGATACGGATTTCATGTGATTTATAGATTTAAGAACCGTGGGGATATTTCAAGAAAGTATGTATTGTTTTGAAAACCCGGTTACTCTTGATTTGATATTTCGGTGCGTCCACCATGAGTTTTCTCGGTTCTGAGATTTGTGTTAGAAACCCGATTCGAGAAGCGGTAGGCACCGTCTGCGGGTACATGGTAGACCCGGTAAGGTACCCCGGGGCAAGAAGACACGTATAGTTAGGCGATGAACCTGGCAGGGGAGCACTACCTACCGGTGATTGGTTGGACCCGGCGGTTATCCGGAGGATACCGACCGGAGTCGTAAGATGGATATGGACCGATCCGGACTGACGGAGCCCGAGTTATGTGGATTTACGTATCGATCATGGACACGAGTATTTCATGATGTTTCGAGTGTCGATGTTGGGCACTCAGGTTCCATTAGATTTACAGATATGAGGGCCGATCAGAGTGACGACGCCTGAGGTATTGGGATTTGGGGTGTCGCTGATGGACACCGGGATTTTCCATGATGATGATATGTTTTATCTCATACTCAGTATTTATTAGATATGCATTGTTTCATGTAGTAGTAGTACCTGATGGTGTACCTTGATCATGATTGTTGCATATCCACATTGCCATACTTTTGCTACCAGATTGCATGTGATAGATTATCGATGTTCATGCATACCTGCGATTATCTATATGATGTTAATTACTATTCACGAGTTGGCAACCCACACCCGTTGTGCCACAGTGTTTTGCAGGCTTGACCCTCAGAGTAGTCGCAGCAGGGCTTCTTATTGCATCTTTTTCAACGTATACCGCTACGGTTGGTTGTGAGCCTTTTTGCTGTAGGTGAGTTGCGGTTATCCGATTATATCCATTGTATCTCTTTTTGTATCTAATACTCTCCATCTACCACTTTCATGTATTGACTTAGAGACGAGTTGTGAGGACGATATTGTATATTTTGTGACTCTGGGTGTCGTGCTCGTGTAAGCCGGCCTTTATTATGTTGTTTTATCTCTTTTTATGTTGTTTTCATTATATTGTATATTTCTTCGCTACGGCGTCGTATATATGCTTGTGGTGGTTGTTTCCTCCTTTTGGCGTGATTTTCTCCCGTTTGGGGATGCTTTACTTATATCTTATGTTTGTACCCGTTTCGGGGCTAGTTTTTACAAAGGAGGTGCTGACGAAATTTTTAAGAAAATAAACTTAAATTTAAAGATTTTTACATGAGATTTCTAAATGTTTTTAACAATGTTTTTATCACTTACTTCTTTTCATGGTTTAGATTTATGGGTTTTCGGCTTACCTAAATTACGTTACGTCTGTTGACGTCGCGTGGTTTAAGTGCCGGTCACGTACTTAAATTTGGGTCGTGACACCTTTGACCTCATATATATATATATATATATATATATATATATATATATATATATATATATATAAAGGCTCTTGTCACAACTTGGTAGACAAAGATGCCAAGAAGAAGAGCAGCAGTAATGCGAAGGTGTTCAACTCGATGAGTGGCAGTCATGTAAGGCTTGCGACTTGGTGAGCAGTTGAATAGCTAGGTCCTTTGATCTTGAGGCTCTTGCCACCACTTGGTTGATAAGAAACTGAAGGAGATTGTATGGTAAAAATGCCAGGATACCTGGCTTAATGAGCGGAGGCCAGACAAGGCGCGTGGCTCGATAAATAGTCGGGAAAGGAGGTCCTTTGACCTGTACCTAGAGGTTCTTACCATCATCTCATTGATAAGAAGCTCAAGGAGATTGTATAGCAGAAATGCCAAGATACCTGGCTTGATGAGCGATGACCGGACAAGGCGCGGCTTGATGAATAGCCAGGAAGGGAGGTTCTTTGACCTATACCCAGAGGTTATTACTACCTTCTAGTTGATAAGAAGCTCAAAGAGATTGTATGGCAGAAATGTAAAGATATCACGCTTGATGAACGACGGACAGATAAGGCGCACGGCTCGATAAATAGTCAGGAAGGGAGATCCTTTGACCTGTACCCCGAGGTTCTTACCACTGGTTGATAAGAAGCTCAAGTAGATTGTATGGAAGAAATGCCAACATATTTCACCCAACAAGCGGTGGCCAGGCAGGGCACGCGGCTCAGCGAATGGACAATGAGGCCTTCTTGGCACAAGCCTTAGCGAACAAGAATGCCAAGAAAAAGATGAGCAGCAATAATGCCGGAATCTTCCAAGCATCGACAACAAGACTTTTGTCTCCTTTAGGCCAACATAGGGGTGCCTAGGCATAATATTTCTTTAAATACCTACCATTAATGGGTGGCATAAGACGTTCCCTATGTGCATCCACCAGCTGGTATGAACCTCCACCGAAGACTGTTTCTATTACGTAGGGACCTTCCCAATTTGGCTCGAATTTTCGTTTATCTTTTCGATTTGGGATTATTAATCGCCATAGAACCAGGACCAATTCACCTACAGTGAAGGATCTTTGTAACACCCTAGTTCATTTATACCAGTTCTATTTTGGGTATTCCTTTATTTATGGTATTTCCTAGTTTATTGTGTTTTTGAGGCGAATACTGTATTTGACATTTGTATTTGCATCCGACCCGACCCGCTTGCTGGAAACCTGTCCTGATTCCTGTTTATGATTTATCCTGGCTTGTTATACGGATCCGTGCACTTTCATTAATTTTATACTGCATACTGGCATTTTATCTGGCATCTGCATTTTTTTAATATAACATTTAGGTCACATAAAATAGTTTAAAAATATATTGCATGGCCTGCATGATACCCTTGACCCTGTGGTGGCATCTGCGCATCTTGTTCTCGTCCCGTTCAGTGAAACGGACTTGTTTGGATGGCTACGTATACGTACGTGTATCCGTTTTTAGGGGCATGCATTTTCGATACCTGGATATCCAATTTTAGTTTTGGTCGACACATATATTTTTAGTATTTTAAAACTGGATTTTTAGACCTGACCTGGGCGTATTTTGGAGTAAGTTTGTATTTACCAGAATATCGAATTTTATATTTTAAGTATTAATTAACAGTTTAAATTTAAAATAACAAAAAGATTTTTAAATTTAAATCTTAACCACTTAACAACCTCTTTCTCTCTCTCTCCCTTTCTTTCTCTTTCTCTCTCTCGCGCTGACTCTCTCTCTCTTTCCCCACTCACTCTCTCCCTCTCTCCCTTTCCCTCTCCTCTCGATCTCTATATCTCTTATCGCGATCACTGTGCATTCCTCGAGTCGGATCACCACTTTCCCCCCCACTACGGTCACCTTCCTCCTCTTCTTTTCTTCTTCCTCTATTTAAAACCCCTGCCTCGCCACGAGAAACCTATAGCTCCATAAACCCTAACCCTAAACCTAGCTCCTCTTCCCTTTAAACTCAACCCGAGCCTCCATCCTCTCATCCTCCTCCTCCTCATCATCATCTTCTTCTCTTCCTCTCCTCTTCTTCCTCACCCGAGAGCCTGCACACCCAAACCCCAACCCAAGAACCTCCACTCTTCACCGCCGACGACCCTTATCTTCTCGTCGTCGCCAGCACCTTCTTCTCTCCTCCATCTCCATCTTCTTCAACCCCGAGCCCTACCCAAGATCCCTGCATACCCAACAGCCAAACCCCGATCAAGAGAAATCCTAACCCTAGCCCTCATCTCGCCTGCACCTCACCGCCGGTGACCCCGACATCATCATCTTATCTTCCCTGACCCCAGTGCACCAAACTCCAGTAAGCACCGATCCCCTCTCACTTCTTCCTCCTCTTCTTCTTTTTCTTTTCTTTATTCTTTTCTTGAAATCTTGTTTTCCAGCGATCGTCGGAGTCACGTCGCCGCTGCCGGTCCAGGCGATCCAGTGAACGTCCCTTACCTGCGTGGTTGTCCTCTTGCCCTACCCGGACCCGTCCCGCGTGCCGTGTGTGCGTTGCGACGATTACCCGACGTCGGACGTGGCGTACGCACCCGTCGTGCGATCCGTTCAGGCAAGCTAATCTTGCTACATGCTATACTACAATATACTGCACCCATTTGAATGATAACATCACATAATGTTTAGTTATGCATCCCATATTACCATTTTTACCATTTTACTGTTATACGACGTCCGTGTGCATCCATATCGTTATTTACATATCCAGTCGCATGCTAATTCATCTTGTTACATGTTAGGTATATTATTATGCATCCATATGAATAAAAATATCACATGTTGAATGCATTGTACATCCATATTAAAGTTTACCATTTTCGGACACCCGTTTGCATCCATATTATTTAATATACATATAGCTGCATCTACTTACCATATTAGTTCATGTTATTATTGTAAGGACACACCAGGCTTAATAAAGTGCATCCTACTTAGTATTGGAGCTGCAAATGTAACCCCTAATCGATATTTGTGCATCCATACCATTAATTCTATATCTATTCTCATACCATGTCACGTTGTTTCATATTACTGCTACATTAACACCCCATGCTAGATAATGTGCATCCAACATAGTCTTGGAACTGTAGTTGTAACCCCTGATAGTTATTTGAGCATCCATGTTTATTGTGTATCCATACCATTAATTCTGCATACCTAGTTGCATGCCATATTACATTAACTCATATTGTTATTACATTAGTACCCCATGCTTGATATTGTGCATCCTACTTAGTCATGATGTAACCCCTGATAGATATTTATGCATCCATGCTTTCACCGTACATCCGTACCTTTACCGTGATTCGATACTTGCTACATTTTACTGTTGGGCATCCACTTGATACATGTACACTACCTGACATGACCTGCTATATCACTACTTGACATGTTACCTGATTCTTTTTCTAATGCCGACAATCCTGACATGTTGTCCCGATGGACATATCCTGTTGTCTGTATAGACAAACTTGTTCCTGCTTGATCTTGTGTTGGCATTAGCTTCAGATTTATCAATACCTGACTTGAACTCATAATCTGGGGGTATGGGGAAATCAATGATGAAATTTGACTAGTAACTCGACAGTTTGATGCTTATACTGATCAGTTTTACGGGCTAGGCCAGCCCGGGGATGCTGCTGCTGACATCATTCATCTGTACATGTTTCTTGTTTAGTGCCTAGCGGCATGTCTCGGATTCAGCCCGAGAAACTGGACCGTGGTCCCGGGCACGCACGGGATACTATTGAGTTATATCGACAATTCATTAAATTGATTTCACAAACTTGAGAGTAGTTAACCTGTAGCACAGTTTAGTTTTACCGCTGCACTTCACATATACTGGTACACTTCACTGTTCGATATCTCTGCTCACTTATTACATTCATGTTACCATTTTATAATTCATGCCTGCATATCCTGTTACCCCCTGATTATATTATTGTTGATATTGTGACGCGCTGACGTCTGGGTTTTGCATGGACCAGATCCGCTACCTTTGTCGCAGGCCGAGCAGGAGTACTTCAGCCGACAGGCCGAGCAGTGAGGATCCAGTTAGTATCCAGTTAGTTCAGTTATTTCCGTACTTTCCAGATGTTACTGTTTATTGGATTTATTGCTTCCGCATATTATTTCTTGACTCGTTCATTCTGGCGTATAATCATGTACTATATAGTTTATTTTATTTCTACTGTACTTGATATCTTATAGACAGCCGTAATGTAACTGTGGATGGATGTTTCCTAGCCACAGGTAGCATGGTTGGCTCTGTCACGTGCCGATCTTAGCGCACTCTGGGAAGCGGGGCGTGGCAATCTTGGTCCGAGTAGTTTGTTGTATGCACATGACATCCTAGCTTTATAGAGTTCCAGTTTATGCTGGGCTATAAGTCGAACATCATCTAAAGTTTCATGTTCTTCGAGCCTCGGTGCGGCATTTTCTTATGTTGTCAACCCTTCGTGGATTGCGGCTCGAAGGGATGGTATCTCAATTTCGAGAGGAGGCATAGCTTATGTCCCAAATACTAACTGGTATGGCGTAGATTTGGTAGGATTCTTATATGTGGTTCAATAGGTCCATAAAGCTTCTTTCATTTTTTTGCGCCAGTCACTTTTATTTTTGAGGACTACCTTTTTGAGCTGCTTGGTCAAAATCTTGTTGAAGGCTTCCGCTAGACTATTAGCTCTAGGGTTATATATGGTTGAGTAGCGCCAGTCAATCTTATGGGTACTGGCGAACTTTATAATCTTGTTGCTTCTATAAGGAGGCCTGTTATGTGAAATGATTCGTCTTGGTATGCTAAACATATATAACACATTGTTCAGGAAGAAATTGACAATTGTTTCCACTGTAATTTCCTTGAAGCTTGTAGCTTCAGACCATCTAGAGAAATAATCAGTAACCCATAGAATGAACCTGTATCCGTTGGATGACGGAGGTTCAATTGGACCGACGATATTTGTTCCCTACATTTCAAAGGGTCATGACGTCACAGTGGAATGTAGTGGATTTGGATGCATGTGAATGAAGCTATCATGTATTTGACACATATGGCATTTCCTTGCGTATTCTACGCAATCTTGTGTCATGTTTGGCCAATAATAACCTATTCTTTTGATTTTGATCTTCATTTTAGGACCCGCTTAATGGGCTCCATAAATACCTGAATAAACTTCTTTCATTATTTGAGTCGCCTCATCTGTAACACCCTAGTTCATTTATACCAGTTCTATTTTAAGTATTTCTTCATTTATGGTATTTTCTTGATTTATTGTGTTTTGGGTGTGAATAGTGTATTTGATATCAGTATTTGCATCCGACCCGACCCGCTTGCTGGAAACCCGTCTTGATTCCTGTTTATGATTTATCCTGGCTTGTTGCGTGGATCCGTGCACTTTCATATTTTATACTGCATACTGGTATTATCTAGCATCTACATTTTTTTAGTATAATATTTAAAGTCACATAAAATTTTTTGAAAATATCTAGCATGGCCTGCATGATACCCCTGACCCTGTGGTTGCATCCGTACACCTTGTTCTCGTCCCGTTCGGTGAAACGGACTCGTTTGGATGGATACGTGCACGTGCGTGCATCCGTTCTTGGGGGTATGCATTTTCGTTACTCGGATATCCTGTTTTAATATTGGTCGACACGTATATTTTCTGTATTTTAAAACTAAATTTTTAGACCCGACCGGGGCGTGTTTTGGACTATTTTTGTATTAACCAAAATATCAAATTTTTTTAAATATTATATTTTGTAACTAAACGTTTTACAAAGGAAATTTTCTTTAAAAGATTTTTTTTATATTTTTTAAACTAACTGTACATATCTCTCTCTCCCTCTCTCTCTTCCACTTTCTCACAGATCTCGCGATCACTGTTCCTCACGCGTTATCCCGTCACCTCCCATCTCGCTACAGTTACCTCCCTTCTGTTTCATCTCCTTCATTTCTTTTCTTCTTCTTTTATTTTGTCGCTTCGCCTCCATGAGAAACCCAGCGACCCTAACCCAAGCCTTCGCCGTCTCCTCGTCGTCGCCTCCTCACCCCGCCATCCTCATCTCCTCCTCGACCTCACCTCTCTCCACTCTTCCCTTCATCACCACCATCACCTACAACCCAACCCGAGCCAACCCTACACAACCCAAGAACCAGATTTCCGAACCCGACCTCGCCTGTAGTCCTCGTCGCCGCCGACCATCCTCGTCGGCCTCCCCTCGTCACCATCTCCGTCTCCCCCACCTTCCTCTCTCCTCACCTGCAAGCACCACATGAGAACCCACTTTCCTGAGCTTTAAACCCCTGCACCCATCACCTCCCTGCCGATCGCCCTCACACCTTCGTCGCCGGCACCCATCACCTCACCGTCGACCATCTCACCTCACCTCACTCTCTCTCCTCTCCGCTGAAGCCCCGACCACGAAACCCTGCACAACCCAAACCGACCCCGCAGCCTCGCCTGCACACCCCGCCTCGTCGAAGCTCCGACCCCGTCAACCACCTCACAACCTCATCATCTCTTCTTCCTCTCCCTCATCACCTCTGACACCCGATCAGCCGAAAATATTGCATTCTTAACCCATCAATTTCCCTACTCTTTCTAATCATCTAAAGATGTTTGGTATAGATATATCACATATTAGCAATTCGTCTGCAAAATATCAAATAACATGTGTTATACATTATAACCGGCATTATGAGGGAAATTGTGTGTTTATTACTACACGCATGATTTTGTACATCTCAACACTTTTCATTGAGATTGTGTGCAGAAAATTCTTCAGGTCAAAAAACCGGAATCACAAAAGTGCCGATAAATTATAGCAAGTCAAAGAATTCAAATCTGGAAGAGATTCAGAAGAGATAAAAAGATTCCAGATATCAGAAGAAGAGCACAGAAAAATGATGCAGAGATTTCATTAAATGGTCGCGGATCCGCGGCCGAGTCGGCCGAGTTGCCACGGTTCCGCAGACGAGTTGAGGGATTAGGGTGACGTGTCTCTCCAGAAGCTTCATTCTAACAACCTCACTTACCTTAGATGCTCCAGTGTAACAGATTTTTTCTGGAAACTTCTCTGCATAACAACTTTCTTCTAGAAGGCACCTTATAACAATCTTCTTATAGAAGGCTTCTTGTAACAACCTTATTCTAGAAGGCTCTCTCCAACAACCTTATTCTAGGAGGCTCTCTCCAATAACCTTATTCTAGAAGGTTCTCTCTAACAACCAAGCTTTTGGAGGGAAATTTGAATTTGAATTTATAAAAGGAGATCTAGATCTAGGGTTGAGGTTGTTCATTAATTGGGGGTTCAATAATTTCACACACAAGTTGAGTGACACAACTTGTGATCCAATCCAAACCCTAACCCAAATCCAAATCCAAATCAAGATCCATTGAGAAGCAAATCAAGCGAGCAATCAACGATCCTTCATCGCAACGCCGATCATCATCCGAGCAAGAGATCCATGATGATCCTCGACTCATGGTGTGTTAGTGTATATGCCCTAGAGGCCATTACTGTATCATACTAGTTTGTATATTACTTAATGGAAGCTTGGGATATTCACCTTGTATAAACAATCTTGCTCAATATAGTAGTATGCTACTTGGTTTGTTTCTACTTCAATGTGTACATGTGTTTATTTTAGTATATCACCTATACACATTAGTGGAGCCCTTAGGATCTTTGCTTGATTACCAGTGTTGTGATGGCAGACACACTAGTGGGGGCTGGGTAATCTATAAGCACATCCTTATGCAGGTCCCTAGTTGCAGGACTATCGAGACAGGGCATCGATACTCCGGAGTAGACTAGCGTATGCGCTTCTCATCCCAGTATGGGAGATGGTCTGTCCCACAGCCATCTGTACGTCGTACTAGAGATAGTATGCGGGTGCTCGTTGGGTTATGAGTACACTGGACAGGACTCGTCGGGAACTGTTGGTTGGTACTATACCTATCGTCAGTTATTAGTTCCCAGGTGACATGAGTACAGCTTAGTCCGCTGACTTGACACTGTCACTTCGCCTCGAGTATGTTCCCACTACACTTAGATCACTACCCTACCACGGCTCAAAGGAGTCGTGCAAACAGGTAGTAGTTGGGTGCAGTCCCGAAGCACTTGGAGGCAGTGACGGTTAGACAGGATTCGTCTCTCCCGGTATTGGGGGTTGACATCGCGCTGTGTCTAGGAGAGCCATTACACGAGTAGTCCCTGGCCAGGGCAAGCAAGATATACTGGTAGGTTTCCAGTGTTATCTCAGGGTGTTCTGGGCTTCACTCTGACACGACTTGTACCGCTATTAGGGGACTGACGTTTACCGCCCCCTAGGCCCGCCATGCGATGTATCAGACGAACAGACCGGACTGTACAGAGAGATTGTCACATTCAGACTCAGTAGGAGTTCAGATGGGTTTCACCTCGTCAGTCTTCTTGTCGGCATCTACCTGGGGACCGTTACGCACAGCTAGTGCTGCTTGCGGTCTGTGGTTAAACCTACTGCCAGCGTAGTGTCGAGTCTTTAGAGTCCCACACAGAAAGCTATTCGCCTTTAGGCAAAAGAGTAGAGGTCGCATGGTTTTGCGACAGGTCGCATGGTTTTGCGACAGGGTTCGGTCACATCCGTGCACTTGTGCATGTACAGTGTCCAGACAGTTAACACTAGCGGGCTTTGGTTTAAGCCAGATCCTAGTGTACGTTTTGGGATTGCTTTTATCTCGTTTGTATTCGTGATCCTCGGAACGCGGATGCGGGTGTGTATGCACAGTTGACAGA